>OY720633.1:98005471-99455471 GCA_963169105.1 Ceriagrion tenellum | reverse complement strand
TGTTTATTGGTGATTCTCTACATCTTTTTGAAAATAAATGATGGCTCCAGACGTTATTACTTCTACGTTATTGGTTTTGATGCGTTTCTTGTGCAAGCTTAACGACTATGTTTGAGTATGGTCAAATTGTTTGACACAGTGAAGTTCTTTTTTAATATTGAGATTGTGTAAAAGACTATCAGTGGACTAGCCTACTGGTAGTATACACAAAAATGAATGGTGTCGTAGTACACACTGATAGAAGCAATACAAGATTCACTGTTCTAATTATACGAGATAACATCTTTTGGCGACACACAACGGGATATCTAATGGTGATTTAGCCTCTGATTTTATCATTCAGGTCTGATTAAAAATGATAGAGTTGAGCTATTCCTCAGATAAACTCTAAATAAAACGCCCTAAATTATGATTTTAAGCCAAATAGTTCTCAAGTTGTAAGGCTTTTGAATGCTCATTAGAAACGCATAAACGCTGTCCCTTGAATAAAAATATGTAGTTTTAACTGTGCTACTCTTTTTCTCCCTTAACTCAAGGACTGAAGGACAGGCTTGTATTACTAAAAACATTAGAAAAGTAAACTTTTGCCGAATTACTTTGATATATGGGATCGAGGCCTCTAGAAGCAAGGCTTTTGGATGTATACTTGGACCGTAGCTATATATGACAAGTTAAAAAGTGCAGCAATATCCAGTTGTTACCCAATTCTCTTTTTCATCTGCACAAAATGGTTCATTATATTTTCACTAACAGTGACGGAATCAAAATCTCTGAGTAATTTAACAGATTGTTGGCCAAAGCAGTTTCATAAACATTTTCACCATCCGGATAGGCTAACTCAGGAGCTACAATTAAAAAAATCACTATCACAAGATCTTCAGTCATCCCCTTTCAATAGCAGATACGCAATTAATAAATATTCACCGTACTTCATGATAAAAACCTTGAGTTAGCTCGAGCAGACATAACAACTTCTTAAGATAGGCAGACTAATACTCGAATAAAATCAGCCTTAAAAAATACGTGATAGTAACCGGATTATCCTATTTCTCTTTTAAAGTATGGGGCATCAATAGTGGTAATATAATTATCCCAAATTTAACTTATTCCTCGGATGATGTTATTGGTCTGCTATGAGGTTTTAGAGGGATCAAGTTAGTAAGATGTCTAGTATTCTTCACGCTACCCACAGTTTTTATAATGGAAGAGTTTATGACCATTAAACTAGATTTATGGATCAAGCTGGTATTTCATAAACAGCATTGATTTTCAATAAGATTCAAAGTACTCTAGATTAATTGTGTGGCACCATCTAAAAAGAAGAGCAAGAAGCATTTTGCTTGATGGACGGGGTAGAGAACTTAAAATTTCAGGGCCATTCGTTAATGCAGAACAAATGCGCATTGTCTATACATTTCCTTCTTTCCAAATATTCCATACCTATCTGTCCAACCCCATCATATGCGTTACTAGAAATTATGTCAACTCTTGGTTGACAACGGTAGAGACACTACTGCGATTGAATTCGCACGCCCATGCAAGCATTACTATATGACAACGAGAAATTCACGATGATGGAGTGTCTACCAAATTGATCGCAGTCCGTTTCTTGAAGACCTATTGTTGATTCCTGAATAATATTTGTCTATTCAGCTTTGGTCACCAACTAGATTTACCAGATTTAACCCTCCAGTGCTCGCGTGGGATACCACGGTATCCTAAGGTCATATATTTTAGAATTTCTGCTTGGTTACACTACGTAGTCTTCTCACCATTTAAATACCTTTCAAACAAAGCTTTCTTATCCAGTCGATTCAACCCTAATACTTTGTATATACCTTCAGTTTCTCGTAGCAAAGTCGTTTGGGACACCTGAGTATCCCACGCGACCTATAACGTGACGATTTTGCTCAGACAACGGGAAGCTTTACTATTCGTCAGTATTAGGTAAGTTTGCTACTAATTGTGGTTTTTTTCTGATGACTTTAGACAATTTTACAGGCCTACAATTGATGTTATCTTTTCAGTACTTATCTAGTTGTATTAATTTTACTGTAATAGTTATCTCGTAGCAAACGCATGGGAGCACTGAGAGCCATATCTTTTCACGAACCTCTTACACCACCAAGATTTATTCTTCATTATTGCAAGGGTAGTGTATGGGATTCAAATTTACAAGTTTTTATTTGATTTAACATGGCTAACCGATGATAGTATGACAGAAAGTGACGAATAATTATTATTCAAGATGTGATTGTGATTTTAACTAGTAGAAATGTTAAAATAAAGATTTTATTGCATTTATTTAACAAATTTTGTTTAAATGGTCATTTAACCCTTGATATAAGAATTTACAAAGTTTTAAATTATTTATGTGAAATAGAAGTAGTGGGATACTATGGCATTCCATGCGATCAGTCACGTTACTAATAAGAGCGCATGCAGTCGAGTGTTAAAAAGAAAGTTAGGTTTTAGATTCAACGTGCGCGCGCGCGGGAATATGGCGATCGTCGCGCCCCTCGCGAACAGCGAGATGTTGCAGTGATTCGGCGGAGAGGGAAATGGGAAGGGATGAACAGAGGGGGGGAGGGAAAAATGCAAGATGACAGAGTGAACAAAGGGAGGACGCTATATAGCGAAAAGGGGGGGAGGACGCAAGGACTGGGGAGGGGAGCGGCATGAAAGCCCAAGAGGCCACACCCTTGACTCTCTCTCTCTCACCCTCCCACTCCTTGGGAAATAAAAATAATGAAACTCCTCCACCTTCTCCTGTCACCTTACCTCAATCCTCTCCCTCCCTTTGCCCCTCCCCACTCCCCCTTCCGCCCGTTCCACCCGCCACAGTTTTCCCAACCCACCTCTCAACAATGCGTAGGTGCCTTTTTATGCCCACCACCTCTCGGAAATGTGTAAATGCATTATCTTGCGTCTCCACCCGACTTCGTCCTCTTCTCCCGGTCTCTTCCCCATTCTTATATTTTTTTCTTCTTCTTCAACGCGGGCACAATCACACTCGCGTCCCTCCCAACCTCCCCACCCCCCTCACCCCCGCCTCAGCAAGCCTCCTCTTTCTTCAAACCCTTTCTTTATCCACCAACTTCTGCCGATCCTCGCTTCTCTCCCTTCCTCCCTTTGTCTACTTTTTATTCCCCCCCCTCTATTTCATTTTTTGCCGCACGAGAATTATTTTCGTCCCGCTTCTCCCAGCGTTACGCCAGTTTCGCTTCTTTTTTTACATCTTCTCCCTCCTCTATTATCTTATTTTTTATTCTAAGGACTCGCCTCCCCCCTTTTGCCTCCTCGAATGCTGTTTTTTTTCGGCGGGCCTTGATTTGTTTATTGCGCCGAGATAAGGAGGGAATCGAATTCCAACGAGGAATCGCGCGCGAAACCTTGAAAGGGGTTACTTTTAGAATATTTGAGGGAATAGTGTCACAAGGCGGGTCTTTCAAGGAGAAAGGATAAAATATCCTCGTGCAGTTAAATAAATGCGTCAAAAAAGCTGGAGAAAACCCTTTCAGTTAATGTCCAAAATATTACATAATTTACACATTGCGATAAAATGAAGTACGATCTGTCGAAAACAAAATGTAAATCTATTACGCACGATTTCACTTCCTGTTGCCGTGAACAATCTGGCAGAGCGGATGGTGTACTGACTCTGCACGAATTTTTTTTTTCAAAGTCAATTGATCGCTTATGGTGATAAATAGATGCAGTAATCAATGTCTGTTTACTGACGACTGAGGTTATTTGCGCTAATGAGGAAAGTGTATAGGTTGCTAATGGAAGGTTTGTTGGGATTAATGGAGGAATGATGGAGAGATAACTGTCATCGACACGAGCCTAATCTAAATGGAAGGCTTCCAGGGGGTGACGATTTAATATTTTGGTTAATAGACCAAGTATTACTCTTGATGTGCTCCCTACATGGCACTTGACTAAAGAATGCGATTCCGAACAGAAAACCGCCACCCTGGGTTCAAATTCTCCCTGACTCAGGAGGGAGTACAAGGGCCCTGATCACTTCTTCAACCCGATTCCCGTCGGTCACTTACTCAGTTGTATATAATTATTGATTAATTTCCACTACCCTGAAAATAGCACAGTTTGCCTTTTACACCGGGCGTATGAACAATGGACGAACACAAACACCCATGTCCTAAGTGGTGAAATATCCATCCAGGCGGGACTCGAGCCCGCGACCCTGGGATACGCAGGCGAGAACTGCAACCCGAAAATATTAATCGTGATCTCAAATAAAAATGTGGTCGTCTTTCCTTGGAGCCTCGGGTAGTTGAAACTCTTTCAAAAATTTGTGTTCCTTAAAAACAGCACCACATCAAATTGCAAATAGTTTTGTCGTGGACATTAAGGGAGGAATAACAACTACGGTTTGCACCTGGTTTG
Source organism: Ceriagrion tenellum (assembly GCA_963169105.1). Classification (NCBI taxonomy): domain Eukaryota; kingdom Metazoa; phylum Arthropoda; class Insecta; order Odonata; family Coenagrionidae; genus Ceriagrion; species Ceriagrion tenellum. The sequence continues at coordinate 99,451,061 of OY720633.1, read as the reverse complement.
AAATTTGCTATGAAAAAATCATTTGACTTGACCGGGATTCGAACCCGAATCTCCCAATTGCCGGTCAGGTGTGTTAGCCAGTGTGACGTGAGGACGGGAAATTAAGAAGCACCAAGGTTTCTTTCAGGAAACAGACTTATAATTTCACAAGTGTACAGAACAAAGGAGATCCTTCTCCTTTCGAGCCTCGTCACTTTCTGCCCCCTTTCGCCTTGGTGGGTACTCTTCAGTCCCTGGACGACGAACTGCTGTCCGCGCCTCCTCTTGTTAACGCGCCGAAGCTGGCCTTCAGCTCCGGCGCGTTCTTCGAAATGTGTCGAATCGGTCAACCCCGATTCGGCACACCAGTATCATTTGTTACATGCAATGTTTGGAAAACTATGGTTTGGTTGGCCGCAATTTATTGGTACTGTAAGACAAACGCTCTGAGCCCGATGGGAGTCCGGGGTATAAAGCAGGGAGTCGCGGGTCTTGCGATGTCGAGGACCGGCGTAGGGAAAGTAGGAGTTGCGGGTCTTGCGATGTCGCAGAACGGCAAGGGGACAAGTCAAGGAGAGGATTCCGCCCGTCTTTTGGTCCCCCTGCATTTATTTGAAATACAGGGGTCCAAAGGCCAAATTGATGCCCCGGAGATGATGCAAAAAGGAGGGATGAGAGCGCGGGTGGACGGAATGATCTCACAAGGAGTCCCGTTATTGCTCTCGATCCCCCCCCCCCCCCACGATACCCCCACGACAATAGAGCTAAGTCATAGATGTTGAATATAAATATTGCAAATAAATGAAATAAAAATTTGCACGAGATTATTACAATCATTTCAAACATCAAGCAATAACACAAATTTATGCCAAATGGAATGGCAGAGTATCCGTCTAAAACTCAGTAGCAAGCAAGGAATCAGCCTTATGAGTTTAGAAATTCACACCATATAATTTCTGAAATCATCTTGCATCAACAAGTTCACAGATAATGAAAAATCAGGTTGTTAAAAGACCATTTATCATAACTGAACCTTCAAAAAAATTAACTTGAAGGAATAAAGGTGAAAAATATTTCACTTCTGTTAATAAAACCCGGGAAAATTTTAATGAATGAAATTTTTTCTCCTACCAAACTGACGCTGTCATATGACACTGGACTTTTCTGAGAATTTCTGACAATATATTAAGCTGGGTTTGTAGTACTTTATTTTTTACCGTTTATTATTTAATGTTTTTTAAATTTAACATTTTTTTAAATATTAAATAATTCTTTTTTTTCTGAAAACTGAAATGTTTTGAAAATTTAATTAAAACTAGAGAGTCAGGAATCAGTTTCTCGATGAAATCTTAGTTCCGTTTTAGTTCCTATGAATTTGTTCTTTTTTTTAGTTTTTTTATCCCCTAAACCACATCACCGTCAACAGCCAATTAAACATATCAAAAGTTGTAAACTTTTAATTCTCTATAAATTTAGAAAAATGAATGCCGAGACGTAAATTTTATGCCACCAGTTTTTTCGCAAGAAGTGAAGGTGTATAGCCGCTCTGCTGTTGAACTACGATAAAGACACGTGGTAGATAAATGACATGACCATCATGACGGAAGCATAGAGTGGGAGAGGTCAACAAATGATACATTGGTAGTGAATCAAATGATTTAGTTTAAATAAAGGAACTTCAGTTCCCTCAACAGCGATGACACTATGGCAGCAGTAAATAAGGAGTGAACAAACGCGATTGATTCGACAGGACTGCATATTTAAGAAATGTACATAATGTGATTCTGGGAAAGTAAAACACTGACCAAAGCAACACAACTTCGTGCAAAAGTTACCCAAGAGACAATCGATTTTTATTGGGATGCTAAAGTTTTATCAAACGAGCATATAAGAAGATGCAATGCACTAACTCTTACGAATGCCTTTAGAGGCATTATCGAGACTTGGCGCCGTACCAAAAGAATTGAACGGAGCTGGAAATTTATAAGGATAGCATTGGAGCCATAATATTCAGCATAGAAGATTTAGAGCATATCTACAAGTATGCTTTTAAGTCACCAGAGGAAGATTTTATAGCATGGATATAAAAATGACTTGTACCCCTTTATTACATGGCCCTATAATTTTTAACGTGGTCCTCTCTTCAGCGAAATAAGGTAATTTGGCGACAAATACATTATAAATCACAAAATAAACCTATTCCCTCGAGATGATAAAGCATTAAAAGGATACTTTAGCGCAATGACAATAACTTATACTGCTATACATAAGCACGCATGGAAGGAAAGACGCAAGGATAGAGATGTTTGCTTTGGCAGGTAGAATGAGAAGGGAACCGACGAACGATAAATAACAAAGACAAAAACGTGTAACGTCTCGACGCAAAAGCAATAAAAACAATGCTTCAACATGATAATAATAACTTATAGGACTAGAGACGAGAAAGGTAGGTAGGACAGTGAGGCGCAGGGGATAGAGGCTTCTCGTCTGCTGAAGGAGCACGGCACAAAGTATACGAGGGGAGCAGACGAATGATTAAGCAATAAATGTAGTTAAGAGGGCGTTCTCACCGCGGGGTTCCCTCGCAAGGGAAAGGCGGGGATCGGATTGGGAGGAAAGGAAAAAGCAAAAGGGATAGGCAAGGTTAGGAGAAGGGTAGAGAAGGGTGCTCCCTGGGATCCCGCGCACTAAAACACCACCCGGCCATACCCCCCTGCGCCATCGAGCACGGGGGGGGAATAAAAGTGAATAGCCGGAAGGGTGGCGTAACGGGGAAGGGGGGGCTTATGCAGAGGAGGGAGGATTCGATAAGGGATGAGGCGGCGGCGACACAGTGTGGGAGTGCTACAGGACGGTGGGGAGAGAATGGGAGGTTGAGAAACAGAAAATGAGACGGAGTAAAGACGAAAAACAACAGTGGATGGGCGTGTGAGCGTATCTCTCGGATATAACGGGAGGGGGGGAAGAGGATTGTCTCCGAAAGCGACTCATTACTAGCCACGGCGGCGGCGGCGAGAGCGGGGGCGGAAGGTTGCAGAGGAGGATGGAAATGCAATGGGAGGAGGCCCTCTAAGTCTTTGAGTTAAGGACTCTTGAGTGGAAAAGAGGGAGTAAGACCAAGACTGTACGACCCCTGGGCCTCCAGCGCTCCTCCTCTTACCGCCAGGGGTCTTCTCCCTCATTTGAGCTATCCCCTCCTCTGAGCATCCGGTTGCTGGGCCTCCTCCCTCCCTCGCTTTGCAGAGAGATTTTATTTTTGCTCTTAGACACCGTAGGAATTCGGCATCTAGGTCTTGTCAGATGACCTCATCACATTAAATTAGTAAATTTTAAGATTTAGAAAAACCAGAGCTTCATGTGCATGGTGTATTGAAATAAACAGATACAACTGGAGGGTCCTCCATGAATTGTCAAGTACCAAAAATTTAGATGGATATCGATATATCAATTGGGATAGGTTCCATTACCTAAAAAATCTGTTTTACGCAGAAATGAGAGCCCAGCTTCGAATAAAAAGCGCATAGACAGAGACTTCGATCACTTTATTTGGTTCCGCAGCCACGATTTATTTATTCGGTTATTATGCGTCTTAAAATGCTCCGTAGAAAACATTATTATAATAAACATTATTATAGCAAACATTCACAATTAAATAATAGTACTATTACTTTTTATTTTCAAATCAACCTACGTCGGCGATTATTAGTGAGGTTTTGTAAATTTTTGATTAAATACATAAAAAATTATATTGCAAAATGTAGATGTCCATATTATTCAAAATCAAATGATATATATTGTCTATTGAGCAAAGCTCAGGCCCACGGTACATGAAATGAACAGATACCACTAGAGGGTCCTCCATGACTTGTCAAGTACCGAAAATTAAGTTGGTGATCGATAGATCGCTATGAAGCAAGCCTAATAAATTATACAACGTGGAAAGCTTTGCAAAAAAATACTAACGGGATTATTTTTTTACACTAGTGTGTTTTGACCATGCTAGAATATTTAGGTAAATTTATTTATTTGGGTAAAAGACACTTGAAATTTAGGTAAAAACTCACATAATTATAAGATATAGAATACAAGGAGATAATATTTTCAATACAGCTGCTGAGGGACAAGAAATTTCAGATTCTTTAACAGAGTCACCCTATTAGGAAATGCAAAGTGCTTGAAATTTTAAACATTAAAATTATACTCCTACACAAGTATACCATTGTGACTTTTGCGCTAATTTAATTCAAACTGGACGGACTAGCACACGGAAAAAACAGCAAGTTTTCCTCGGATATTACGCTCATCACTTTCTCTACACTCAACGGCATTTGCGACCCTGGAAACGGAGATGGGAGTGACGCGTAGGAAGAGAAAACACTCGACGGAGAGAAGGTGAGATTAGGATCCGTAATCGAACCCAGACCGTTTGGTTGGCGAGTCCCCCGATATATCCATCTCCTTGCATCCAACACGCCTCTTCCTTCGCCCACCTCCGCCCATCCTCTCGGCAGCACAGGGTGCCGCCTCGCCGGTTTTAATCTGAGGAGTAACGAGGGTGGCGGAGGGGAGAATGGGCTTCCTCCTTTTTATTTCGAGGAGAAGGTGGCCATAATGAACAGGCTGAGGTGTCAGGAGACATTAAGACGCTCCTACCCGGCCGCCCTTCCCCGAACCCGCCGTGTAATTCGAAGACGTAATGGAGAAAGCTGGCGGGAGCTGCGAGAGATGCGAGGAAAAATTTTTCGCGTTTATTATCAATATCAGAGGAGAGAATGGGATGGCTCAGGACAGAGTGATGGGAAGAGTCGCGTACAACAGTGTGGAGATGTGAAGTGGTATTTGGGAGGTACAATGCATTGGAGTGGTGATATGGCTTCCAGAAAATATGATACTGCGCAGCGAGGAAAAGTCCCGCTCCGGGGCTAAAGGCGAGAACTAAGTGATAGAGACGATTCGCAGGAGATAATTGGCTGGAAGGAAGGCACACTCGAATAAGATATTTAACCTTATGCCCTTCGTAGAAAAAATATTAATGAAAATTTTTAGCGCAGATTTTGCCTCAGGTTTCAAACGGTCCCAGCGTATTACAACGGTATATCATTGGAGAAATTACTCCAAATATACTTAAGAAAAATAAAAGAGGAAATTATGCTTTTGTTAATTATCCATTCACTTTATGAATAACGTCAAAGTAAAATATATCGGTGGAATCATGTATTTACACGCACGGTGAGACACATTCATTCCAGGGATGTCTTTTATCCTCTTTAAACAAACAGGCATTTCGCTTCTTCTTTAACATATGAACTAATACACAAAACGTGTTTATTGCCTCTCATGAGGATAGGAACCTAGCCATGTATGTATGCTTGTATGATCTGCACAATTAAAAAGCATGAAATTTTTAAGGGCCACTGGTTTTCGTTTAATTTCGGAAATAACAAATCAGAGAGATGAGTAATTTCAATACAATGGGTTTAAACGATATTTTCAACCAACCGCAATACTGCATCAACTTCGTCGGTCTGAAACACACGACTGGACAATGTATGGCTATTCCTCTTTAAGGTTTTATTCTACTTACCTTGTACTTAATAACTTCTGTATACCAGCCTCGTCACTGGATCATTCACCACTAAAACTGGAAATATTGTATAAAGATGGCCAAACCACTAGGTAAGTAACGGTCTATTAATTCACAAAACTTTATCTAAACAAAAAATATATAGAATTCAATGACAAATCAGGACAGAAGTAGCATTCTAGCATAATGCTATTGTAAAAGAGACCACAGAACAAGTGCGCAAGACCGATAGGTAGCAGCATTTGAAAAGTGACTCCGGGAGAACCTACACTCTAATGATGGGATCCGTACGAGGAAGGTATGATTAAAGAATTAGAGCGCGTGCAAAGGAGATCCGATAGGTTTGTTAAAGGCCGTTATGATAATTGTATAAGTGTTACGAGCTTAATAGAAGAACTAGGATGGGAATTACTATCAGAACGCAGGTTAAAATTTAGGTTAAACCTTTTAAGAAAATTCGAAACCGATTTGTTCTCAGATGACGTTAGATATATATTAAAAACCCCTGCATAATATGCTAGGTTTGATCATAATAACAAGATTAGAGAGATAGATTGTCGTACCGATAGATTTAAAATGTCATTTTTCCCTCGTACTATAAGAGAGAACAATAGGCAGCGTAGCAAAGGGATAGGTAGGTGAAATATAGTTAGAGTAGTCTGTAGTGCATGATGCATGTAATAATAATCAATAATCCCTTCCTTATTATGTAAATACTAACTATCTAGCTCCATGTGACCCTATTATCCAGCTTATCTCCCTTAAATATCCTACTTGCATGTCAATAGTGCATGTTTGGTGATCTTCACCCCCTGCCACACACCCTCGTGGTGGCTCGCAGGGTATCACGTAGATGTAGACGTAGATGTAGATGTAGATTGAATGTCAGAGTAAAAAATTATTTCAACAGAGTGACAAGGTGGAAGAGGATAGTGTATTTGCTGCGGGTTCTAAGTCAGAGAAAGAAAGAAAAGAAATTGAAGTTGAATGAACGTGGGAAGAGATATATGTCGCTCTACATATGCGTGCATGAAGGTCACCCGACGATTCCTTACTCCATTCATGCTATTGTGCACTGGAATGCTTTTAAATTTGTACACACTCATGCCGTCGCCTTATTTATATCCCCTGCATGAGAAGACAAACTCATTGTCTCGAGAGTAACCATGCAATATCACGTGCGACGATACGCAAATGAAATTGGGAGTCCTCCAATCGAGGTAATTATACGTTGGGATGATCATGATTTAAAGAACAGCATTCCAAGATTTTAGACAATATCTCAAGAACCGGAGTGCAAAAAAAATATTTTGAACTGAAATTTAAGACTTCTTGTTTATTAAATGTAGCAGTACTCACAAAGTTCAGATTTTTTCATGCATTCCAATATATACATTTTAATAATCATTAGACTATGTAACAGTCTAGTATCCAACCAATTCTGGTTCTGTTTAGTTTTTTTAATCTCTATAACGGGAATATGATTTGATGAAAGCTCAAAGCCCACATAGGAATCGATTTGAAAGTGAATGACGCAAAAAGAGGTAAAAGTATGATGTAAAAAGTAGGCACAAGGAAAAAACTTTAAAAAGTTAGTCAATCATTCTCTTTTGGGCAAAATCGGTATTATTGGTCAAGTCTCTGGGTCAGAGTATGTATTATAACATCTATAAAATTATGGTTTGCATTTTTCGTAAAACTATTAAAATAAAGGATTTCTAATGATTAAAAAAATTGTTGAAAATTTCTCCACATAACTATTTTTAACTTGTACTATCATTTAAATTAGAACTTCATATATGAGTGACTTGTAACAGCGCAACACGCCGAGGGAAATTTAATGCCACCCTGCTGTTACTTTTTACTCATCCAAAAATTAAATGTTTTCTTTTTCAACGGTGATAAACTTTGTACAAATTAAGAAGCCAATAATTAGTCAAATTAATAGTCCGCAACTTTCATAGCTATGATTTTATGATTTTATGAAACATTATTCGCAAGTTAATGAGGAATGAGCATTATGGCAAGAAGAGGGTGGACACCAAAACTACAGACAGGAAGAGAATATAATGCTTCAGGAAATGGACAAGCATGAAAAACAAAACACAGACATTGTCATTACCAAGACGGATAACTCATTACTAATGATACACTCATAAATCACATCCCCCTCTTATAGTTAACCTTCAACAGGAGTCCCCATTCGATATACAAACTCCTACTCAAATTGACCATCAACTGCCCTTCCTCTCTACGCCTCTCTTCCTGTTTTCATTTCCAATTCAAAGTCAATATGAATGAGCGAAGGGATGTATTTGTTCCAGGTTATAATGTTGGGTCACGTTGAGAGACAGAGCCCATTACTAAATGTCAGTTAACTGAAACGTTTTGGTCGATGTTTTTCTAATATATTATATAATACGTGAATAATCTTCAATTTCATAGTGTAAAACACACATAGCACACTTTAAAGCCTTTATCATTATCAATTGGCTTTGGTGAATACTAATGCCCTACCGAAAATCATTCAGATTCCTAATTTCTCAGATAAAATAAACTTCATAAACACAATTCTTGATGGCACTCCATAACCTTACACCATAACCTTATTTTTTAATGCCAAAGTGGGTAGATTTTTACTCTCAAGTAGAATATTTACCATCACTAAGTACCAAAGCCGAAGCGGTAATCTGCAAGCGCGCGCAATCCTTGCCTCGAAGTGACTGAAAAATTTGTACCGATTGCGAAAGTAATCGATGGAACCCACTACTGAAGTGCCAACCATTTTTCATGATGCGAAGTAACTCCCTTGCTGTGAATTCCACAGCAAAAACGTAACAAACCACCGCCACACGCTCGAAAAATATCTCCCCCAACATCCGGAACCTCTCAGGGCCGAGAACACACATTATTCTTCCGAAACACCATGATACACTCTCAAATCGAAGGGTTTCATTCGCTATTAATAGCCGAAACGAACGGGAGACTCGAAAGCGATACAGTACGCTACGGAGTAACGACTCGGCCCTGCCCGGAGGGTGGTAACACAACAGGAGGGAGGCATTTGGGTAGGGTCTGGTTATATAGGGTGGAGAGAGAGGGAGAGAGGCGTATTCTTGTATTTTATAGATGCTCCCTGGCATAGCGCCACGCGGGAGACCACTCCATTCTCCCTCCTCGAAACCCCTTCCCTCGTCCCACACACCAACTACCCCCCCTCCCCTCCGCCCTACTTGCCTACTCCCCTTCCCCCCCCCCGCCAATCCACCCTTCCTTTTGTTTATGGCCACCATTATATCAAGTACAACTGACGAGCTCCCGTGTGCAGACACGCGAATAAAAAACCCGGACAAGAAGAGCGGAAGGTGAAAGTATCGTATTCCTTCCTCTCTACGGAAAGAGAAATAGAGTCTAGTGTGGTGGGGGGGACCTGTGACGGTGGGGTTGGTGGGGGGTAGGGGAGCAGGGGCGTCGTTCCGTCGTTATTGGGCGTGGGGGTGACAACGCAAGGGACGCAAGAAAGTGACGGTCGAGATCCCGGCGACCGATGGTCACTGCAACTCGGGCAGCGGTCCAAGATGAAGAATTTCAAAAAAAGAGAAAAGAAAAACACATCGCGCATACGGCGGACGCCGCTGCGGCTCCGGATGGGGTCCGGTGGCGATACCCCGCCGCCCGCGACTTGAGCGACACCCTTGGGACATTACTTACGTTATCGCTCTTGTAAAACACACGTATTGCGATGTTCCCGGACTCATTTCTCTTATTTATTCATTTTTTTCGTCTCGAGGGCGGAGACATTCCATATTTAATCTTGGTCAACTTATGGACCCCGTTTTGAGACCATGAATTTTATCCAGTGACAGGCCGGTAAAGTCCGATCCATATTTATGACAGCTGCATGCACCCCACCACTATGCATGAGGGCAACCATTCGCGAGGATTATTTGTTTTCGTGTTATTTTTGCGAATGATTAAGACGTTGTCCTTTATCACGGGTTACTGATCACCATTTAACCACAAAATGAATGCTGAGAGAACCATTTTCACTACCTTTCATAGAAACAGATAACATAGTGAATTCTTTCTCAAGAAATAAAGCCCAAAATTAAAAAAAAATAATAATAATTTTGATGAGTAAAAAAACCGCATACATACGTCTTTCTTAGACGCCACCCGAGGGTGAAATGAAAGAAGAAAGGTTTGATGAAAAATGTATTTTATCGATCTTACACGAGGAATTTATAGTCATAGTTAACATTATTTAATCCCGAGATGTATAATCGGAAAACATGAACTGCTCATGAGGAAAAGGTATCACATTTTTATAATTACACTACCCGTAAAGGCTGGCATCACTCTTCCTCTTAGACAAAATAAATCAAGTCATTATTTTTAACTTCACTCATTCGTTATCATGTACATTTCTTAATAATTTGCTGAATAAATACCAATATAAATGTGCTAATTACCTATTAGTCGTTATTTTTGTTCTCAGTAAGATATCAATGGCGTCTGTACCCACCCATACAGATACGGGCGATATTATTAACGGCTTTTATTAGAGAAAAACTGCTATAAGGAAATGAATGCCAGTCCACTAAAGATAACATACGCAGGTACTATTGTAACCAAAACGCAAACATCCAATGGCAATATATCAAAGTGGCACTTACTGTTTAATGGAAAAATAGGCACTGAGTTAAGCTAGGCATCTCTTACAGCGAACCTAAGATATAAAACACATTTTTGGACGTGGCGGGTGAAAACATTCGTGAATTCTCTTCTGATTTACTTACTTTCAAGTTTTGATTAACTTTCTCCTGATTACAACTACATTGCTAGAACCAGTCTCCTGCATAAATACGCATGAAATATTAATCCAGGAATTCATGTGAATAACGCAAAGGAATATATGAATTTCGAGCTGTTCTCTAGAAACGAATGTGAGGTGTAACATAGGAGTTAGAGAAAGAGTGAGTGATAACAGTGAGTCATACCTCAGCACTTTATCGTTTTGATCTCAAACAAAAGGTTTTTGTGATTTCATATAAGTCAGTGGAGTGTCCAAAAGCCACGTTACACATGCAACTCAGCCATGGTACTGTACTTCACATGGAGCATTTCTAAACAAAATTCTAAAAAAAATCGAGACACGTATTCAGTCGATGTACCTCAGTGTCAGGCCCTTAAGACCATTTACTAATTAAGGGAGATCAAATAAGAAGTTATGATCAAGAAACTTATCCCCAACGCATGCACGTAAATTTCATTTTCTAGCCACTTAATAACCAGAAAAATGCTCTCCAATGTAATTACTAGGTTTACCGTGAGATTCTATGGTGTGTATTCTTGTAGTAACTTGCAATGATGCGCACACTGGGTGAACTGATTTCTTAGAAAATTTGGAATATCCTTTAATTTTGCCGCTCATTCCCCTTTTTTAATACAGGATTTGAAATCAAAAAGCCGTTTTGTTTCAAGTTTCTTTACTTCCACTGGTTAACTTATCGCCTTCAAGCCCCATTCTTTTTCATTCAACCGGATATTGCTTGTTACTTGAACCTCATCTGAGCGCTGCTACAATGTCCAGGAGCGCGACTATCAACTATGCGCATCGTTTTACATTCTTCTCTGCCCTTCGTTAAAAACTAATTCGAGTGAACATGAAGAGCTTCTAAGCTTTTAGAGGATTTAAGTTGGAATACGGACTCGAAGGATACACATTATTAGTTTTCTTGAGGAATTCATAACAGATGTGTTTCATTGCGACATTGAAAATATTAATTTTGGCGACACACTACATCTCTAGGTCCGACAGATGCGATTCAATAATAGAGATACATTGCCGAACGGATAGGTACTAAATTTCGTTCTTTTCCCGCACAATAATTGTCCAAAATAAAAAATGAGCTCCTCTTAAAACACACCCACAATACACTTCACCATGACACCTCCATAAACCTTTTCCTTTACACTTGTACATGGCTGGTGTCCTAACACCTCCTACCACACACCCATGCGACGGCTCGCAGGGTAGAGTGTAGATGTAAATCCTTTAGGGAAGAGACGCTAGGTAACGTTCACCCTGTCTCATTAATGAAGTCAAGAAGACAATGACGTGGGCGTTAATAGTCTCAGCAATTGACAAAACACTCCACTGCATGATGCGACGCTAATACCCTCCAAGACCGTTTATCCCCCGCAGTACCAATTTAGAAGCGTAACTTATTACGCACATAATCGAAGCCTCCCATAACTCCCAGTCGCATCGAAGACCTCCAGCGACTCATCCCGATTGTTCTTCATGCTATTCTCGGCGGGGTTAATCCGTTTATGGAATGCAGACCTTCCCTCTTTTCCAATCCCCAATCATAAATATTTAAAAAATCGAAGACGAGAATATCTTTCTCGCTGATTTACGAAAGTCGACGCCGCAAGAGGGAACTTTACGGGCGTCGGCTCGAAAAAACGAATGTATATAAGCGACGAAAACGAAATATCGACACGCGACCGTTCTCAGCGTCGGTCCGTTCGATCCGCCGTTCAACCACAAAGGAAAGAAAACGAGAAATATTCGACTTGGCCCATTCATTACACGTCTCTCTTGCCCCTCCCCATTTCCTCATCTCGAAATACCCATAACGCTTCTTCTTTTTCTTCCCGTCTCACAAAAAACATCGCGGTACGTATAACGCCCAATGCACGCCAACTACCCCACCTCCGAGGAGTATCACAAGGGACTGGCCGCGATATCAGTTTCTCTATTACTTCTTTCACTTTTCTGTTTCTCTTATTCCCTTACTAGTTGAAGACAACCCGCTTCGCTGGATATCTTTTAGTAATATCTGTGCGGACAGTTGTTTCCAATAATTGTGCCTAGACCTGCTCCCCTACGCGGAGGTTTTTCATTGTCTCTCTATTTTGTTCATTTCTTTCATTCGCCTGTGCATCTGCTTCTTTTTTTTTACTCATTTGTTGTCATATTCAATCTTCTTCCCTAACATTTTCACGTTGTTCTTCTCTGCTCCGTAGAGAATTTTCTCATAGCAATGCTAGACGTGTTCCTCTTTCATCTTCGGTTTCATTCCTCCGCGCCATTTTTGACTTTGCGATACGATTCGGCATGGTGAAATTTTTCTCTTCCGCTTTAGGACTCATTCTCTTTATATTTTTACTTTTCGCACTTCCTTAATCGCCTTCCGCGGTGTATTTTTCACTTTTTTCTTTTCAATTTCACGTCATACTTTTATACGTACACTTTCATTTATAAAAAGTCAACTGATGCATGCATGTCACTCTTTGCCTCATGTAGTGTCAGACGTCATCCCCACCACGCACGCATAATGGTCCTTGAACTTTCCAGAATCTTCTCGATCCTACCAGTCCAGTTCATTTTAGTACATTCCAGAAAATTTTAGTACATTCTCACTCCGATCCTTCCGGTTCGGTTAATTCTAGTACATTCGAAAACATTCTAGTATATTCTCACTCATTTCAATATATTCAATGTCGGCCATTTTCAACTCCCACATCTCCAACACCACCACAGCTACCGACACGCAACCACTATCACACATAAACACCAGTGATCTTCTGTAAGCAGTTGTGGCTGCAAGGTGAAATATATAGATGTATAGATTTCGCTCACCGGCTGTCTGTTCTCACTCTCTTTAAGGATGGATCATAGAGCGACTGGGGCGAGTTGTCTCAATGTAATTCAGCCAAAACCGCACCCTCTTTCAGAACTGAACTCCTTTCAATGGCCCCTAGTTCATCCTTAAGGGATTGGTCTCACTCAGCCCCAAACTACCGATTGACATATACTTCACCGAAATGTATGAGGCGTATTTCCAAGTTGAAACAAGAATGATACTAATTTTCAATACTACCGCCACATACATACAATGCTTCAAAACCTCGTTGAAAGTCAAACTTTTTACCTAATCACATGCATAAATATTGCATTTTAAATATATCTCTATATTTTTATCATTCAATGCTTGGAAAGCTCACTTCGAAAGCTTGAAAAACTACATTCCACACAAAACTGAGAGAAATAAAAATCAAATTTCGTCCTAACTAAGCAGAAAATCAAAAGTAAGTCCAAATAATAACACCTATTATTACCTAACGTCTATTATATTCGGCAAACGATGAATAGATGACTTATTAGATATAGGGTTAGCTCCATGCAGTTAATCAATTCAATCAACAAAATTAAAGAATGCACGGTGCCAAAAATCATAAAGGTACATCAAATTGGTGCAATGAACACAAATGTATGTTCGGGCGTGGTAAGGTAAGCAGTTAAAAACATGAAAAAAATTATTATATAGAAATTATTTGATCATGTATTGATATTTTAACTTACTCGAGCAAACAAATAGTGACTAAACACATTATGGTGCTGCTTATGAACCAAGTTTATGAGCTTGTCAACTGTAAAACTTTTCGCTAAACCAAAAAGACTATTTCACAGTACGCCGTAACTACCCCATATCGGGCACCAAGATTTAAATTAGTCTCTCCCATAACTGATCTAAATCTTACCTAACCACGGTCTTATGTACATAAGTGATACTCAACCGAGTTATTTAAGTTTTAACATGTGACATTTTCACTGAAAAGAGTTTTTTGTCTTCTGAACAGCTGAAAAGGATAACAGGCAAAGTATATTTCAAAGATAAAGGTCATGATACCTTATTGAACCACATTACGATGGATAAGCATATATTATCTCACATTTTGCCCCACGTTCAAAGTAGCAAAACGACCAACACTAATGAGAGGTTTCTGTTGCCTCCAATAACTTTTCCTCCCATATTATGAATTAATATAATGAATTCAGCATATGATAAATGAAAATAGTCATTTTTACTCTAAGACATATATTCATTCGGTAATGAGTTCCAGTCTTCAGTATACAGAAGGCATAACGCAGACTAAAATTACCACCGCTAGTGATAAGCAGTGAATAATAATTTGTGCAAGATCAGAGTTTCAAAAGTAAAACTTAATACGGTTAACATTTAATTTATAGTTCCTCCTTCAATAGAATCTCCGTTTTATAACCTTAAGGATGTGTTCTAAAACTGAGCCAGGACCCGAAACGATTGCTGGATATATTATAGGAAAAGAAAGAAACATGACATCTTGAAAGCGGAAAAGTCGAAGTAGCAAACAAAAGCGCGAGAAATAAGTGCATAAAGTCGTATTTATTACGGTAAAGTAAGATTTGAAGTAATAATTCCAAGGCAAACTTAGATCAGTTTAGCATCTTCAACCTCTCGCACGGCCGTCTCCTTCCTTCAACCGAGGCACAGCCCTAACCGAGACAGACAAACCTCCCTCCATCCCTCGACTCCTAAGTGGTTATGTCTATTCCACCCTTTTCCCACGCTTAAGGATTCCAGCGGGTAACAATAACAGCAAAGGCGGAAACGGAACAACGAAGCAACTTGGGAGGCCTTTACCAATATTTTTTTCCACAAGAGCGCTCTTCTACCCGAATCATTTCCATTGTCTCGAGGGAAACAATTAAGTTAAACCTCGACGGCCATGTATCGATTCAGTATAAAAATTGTTTTCAAGTGTGTGGAGCCTATTGTTCCAATCGATTCTGATAGGGACCATTATTATTGGTTTTTCAAGGTCGGATACAAAGAAAATCAATACTTTCTTAGAAAAAAGCCACTGTCTAATACTCACTGAGCCTGAGTAAGGAACCGTAAATGCGATTGAAATAAAGGAAACGTTGTACTTATTTTACAAGTAAGTTACCGATGACTTTGAATTGACGAGAGAACTACTGATTTCGCCCTTCACAATGAAGATACTTAGAGAGACAGGAAGCACACTGGATTTACAAATCAAAAAGCAAGGAAACGGCATATAATTATCTTCCTACCTTAAATAAAAATGTTTACTAATATATGTGACAAATGTCTACCACTGAGTAAATGGTCTACATTTAAATAAGTATAATGGAATACGAGAATGAAGTTTGTAAGAAAGCAACACACAGTTTGTAAGAAAAAGATTTGAAAAATATGATATTGTAAGAACACTAAACAGAGACTAAATCTCTAACACATTTGAGCATTGTAGTAACATTGAAAAACGAGAAGAATTAGTAATAAAAAATTTAAATAACAGCTGGAATAAATTCAAGGACAGAAAAAAATGGAAATCTGTCAAAATGATATAAAAAAAAGCTCTCAACAACTTAATTTTCATTCGTCTGGGCAAATTATGCAGGCTTGTTGCCCTTCGCTATACCGCTCAAAACTCAGAAGTCCAATCTTTCCCGTGATATCGTTAGACGGAAACATGGCCAGGAGATACGGAGCTAAGAGACGTTTAAACGCCACTCCAGTTTGTTCCATGCTCCATCTTATCTCGCTCGGCGACGCCAAGGGGCTCCACCCCACCAATGAGCGGCGCTGCGGCGGCGGCAAAAGAAAGGAAAAACAAAAGACGCAAGAATGTACGCAAATGACTCTTGACTACGAGGTGCAATTGGCATAAACGGACATAAATCAGCCTTGATTCGGCGCCCTCCTTCAAAGGAGAGAACCGTTTGGAGGACATGAAGGGAGTAAAGAGGTCACAACCCTTTGACAGAAAAAAGAAGCCCTCCAGGCTACGCCCTTCTTCCTTGAATCTTTCACGCCTCCAGGCTCTGGAGCCGGTGGGATAGAGAATCCTAGGATGGGAAGGAGGGCGGGTATCCAGAGGAAGGGGGAGACGAAGCGAAGGAGGTTAGGTGAAAGATGGGCGTGAACCGGCCGAACACATTCGAAGCGCACGCATTGTCTTCCCCCCTTGGTCGAAAAAAAAATGACGCGGCTGCTGGGGATCTTTTGTTTCCAGAGGGTGTCGAGGAAAGAGCGGCTGTTAGCGCAGATTGAGGAGGGCGTAAAAAGCATTGACAGGTAGAAAATAGAGAGAAGATACGGGGCCCGTCAAGTAAAAAAAATCCAGGAGAAAAATATATAGGGGCAAGAGGTGAGAATCTAAATATTTCTTGAATGAGCTCCTGCTTTTACTCTAAAATCACTCCACTGCGAAAGAGGCCAAAAATTCCTATTAAGTAAAATAATGCTGTTAAGTTTTAAAAGTGTTAAAGTGTTAAAATACCATTCCGAAGACCAGCATTAGGAAAGTCAAGTGGAATTATCAATTTAACGCATCCTTATAAAGCAGCGGACAGTCATGAAGATTTTTACTGTTTAATTTTCTCCATAATTTCGTCCAGAGCACCGTAGGCTTCCGTATCTCGACTGATTCATTTACAATATATGATCCAATGGAATCTCAAAAGCTTCTCTTTTCGATGAAAGTTGTACATAAGTTCTTTAAGAAGTGTTGACCTTAAGTAATATAATTTTCCCTCCAGTATTTCTCAAATACAATATACCATCCAGCAGTGGGAAGTAAATCGCATACGTGGAAATGCATTTTTTTAAATTGAAGAGAAGAACACAGAAGCATATTTTCAATTACATTATCAAACCTTACTTCTGTCTATGTTTTTCTTTGCGTTATAGTGATTTATTTTTGGCAAAAATTTACCATAAATTTATTATAAAACCTTTGCAACTTCCCAACAGAAATACGGCAACACAAAAAATTGCTACAATAATTATGGACCAACGCAATTACATGCGAAATATTAACTGGAGCGATTACATTCTAAGTGCATGTATTATAAAGAGCAATCCAACACCTTAGCGCTATTACTAGGTACAATGAATGAGATATTAGGAGAAGGAAAAAAGGGCAAAACACTTAGAACGAAATGTAATCTCAATTTTATTTTCTTATGCTTTTCCTTCCGTACTAAAACTAGTCCCGCCGAAACTTCATCATCAACTTACCCATCATCACTAAAAGGCCAACTTTCTCCTAGAATCATCTCTCCTACTCTTATATAGGATAATAATGCTATGGTTCTTTTCGCCACCTGGCGATAATTGAATTTTAATATTGACACTATTGACGATAATTTTAGTCTTAAGAGTCTTCTCCACCAGATTCCACCCAATATCGCGGAATCAACAGTTACTTGTTCAAATAAAACTGGTGAATTTTGCAGCAGCAATGTTGCCATATAGAAAAAAATGTCGTGAAAAATAAATAAAATTGGAGATCATGTCAGGTAAATATTTTTAAATCCTTATTGTATGGTAATTTCAAAAAGTGTCCACTTAAACGCAATTCAAATATCCGTGTAAGATATTCATCTGACGTAATTTTTTACACTCAAATTCCAACGACGTCTAATTATGAAGCATAACATACACCATAAAACAAAAATATTCTTCTCTAACATGAATTTCGATTCAATTACTCGCTTACCAATCAGACATCTATTAGAATTCCATGGCGCAAATGAATTTAACATTCTTTTTCCAATATTGCCTTACTGTCCACTTAATCTAAATACAAACTCTTGGATGCCTTACATAAATAAATCGTTCATACGATTCGACAGTTGAAATGTTTCTCTGAATAGGTTCTCACAAGAGTGTCTCCGTTCTACAAGAAACTGAGATACAAATTGAAGCCAAAACGGTTCCGGGTTGAGTACATTTTTCGATAGCTTTTCGCCAAGGACAACGATTTCACTCGGTGTTAAATTTATGCACGGAGAGTGGAAAAAAAGAGTCCCGTGAAGAAGGAAGAGCAAAGAATAGAGAGGAGGGCTGTATAAGGGAATAAAAGCGGAGATGGGAAGAGAGAGGGAGGAGGCTGACCGTGATGAAGGAGATATGAGCTTAGCGGGTGAAAAGACACTTAATATTCCGGGGCGGAGACTCAATCGGTTCTGGCCAAAGGGGGAGGAATTGGGGAGGGCGGCCGATTGGGGTGAGGGGCTGAGTCAGGCACGGGAGGTGGAAGGGGAGGGCATTGAGTGCCACAAACACATCCGGCCACTCGCACAAGATGTTCTCACTCCATCTCCTTAGGGCCCCCACTGACCGAGTCAGCCCCGCCCCTCTCCCACGCCCCCCCCCCCCTGCCTTCCACCCTCTATCCCCGCCTCTTCGCAGGGTCACCACCCCATCCCCATCTCTCCGTCCCTCACTAAACTCGAGGGTTTTCCTACGCCCTCCCGCCTGCTGTCGACCCCGGCCGCCGTCCCAAACGCCGCCGCCGCAGACGCCTCCGCACCGGCGCGGCGCGGAGGGAAATGGCTCATTCTCCGCCCCACCCTCCCTGCACAACAAAAAAAACCCTCTCTAACTGCTCTCCAAAAACGTATCCGGTAAAAAAAAGCGTTTATACATGTATCAGTGGGCTAGGCTCATATGATATTTTTGGGAATCCAAATGACTAACTATGTCTTATCTGAAGCTCCGCAAAAGCAAACAAAAATAAAAATATCGTCCACTAATGCGCAGTCTATCAAATCAGTATAGGTACAAATATTCTTAGAATTTATTAGACATTGAGCCTGCTTAATTAAAACTGAAGGAATTGGAAAAAATTGCAGGAATGTCATATACCAAGCTTTTTGATAAACTATTTTTACTAAGACAAACTTAACATTGAAATTTCGAACAGTAAGATAAATGAAACAGGTTAAATTCTCATTCTTACAGGGAAAATATTTATAATATTTCCAAAACTTCACTTCAAGGGTGATCAAGTATGTTGCTTTTCAGCTTCGGTGGAGATAATTGCAATTATTTCATATTTGATCAAATACTTCTGGGCTAGTAGAGTAATTTTTTCAAAGAAATTTTCCAACTAATGCCTCTTCAGGTAGATAAATCGTTCTTCCTGCAGGCTTTGGTGCACAACTCATTACGTATCATAAGATCTCATTTGCTTGGAATTTGTTTCCAATGCTGTGCACTATCTGTTGCATAAAAATCGAGAGGAACGTTGAAATGCTCTGAAGTGCGCTGGAGAATAAAATAACATATTATAGTCGCTCTGTTGATTTCCATTTAATTCTGGTGACGACTAAGGAAACTCTTGGCTGAGTGAGGATATTTAACAAATATTTTGGCTGCGACAACTGTGCATATGCAGAATGATGCCATCGGACGGGAAACTGAAAAAAAACAGTCATGTTTCACCACTGGGAATCATTCTACCGATCATCAATTGGCGCTGACATGTTCCAATCCATGCTGTTTTCAACATATCTAATGAAGAGCTCCCTAAAGAAAGTACCTTCACGTAAAGAGACACCGAGCATTCATCGAATGTGATCACTTATGGCCGTTGAGAATCTATTATGAAGAACAGACCCGGGATACTGCTGAAGATGGAAAAATAACTATTTTCTTCGATTTGGAACGTTCACAAAATACATAAAATATTTTCGTTTTCCAATTATTTTCTGTTCCTACGAGATAATAATGAGTTTATTTTGTGTTTATTTATTGTATTGTTCATTTTGTTTCAAGTGTGGAGCCTTTATGTAAGAGTTTATATTCACACTTATCGATTAGTTTGTTTTTTAATAAGTGTATCCCACCCATTTTCTTTACGATAGGATGCTACATAAAAAGTTTAAAACCTTGTCTCGGGACGCCTTTTCCTCGGTCTGGAAGGCAAATGCAGCAGACACCGCGATAACATTAGTCACCTCACAAGTCCATCCCCATATAATTTAGCTACCATGCTTGTCTTTATGATTAGAGGATACTGTAGAGATGGGTGAAAATTGATAGACCCGCAAATTCCGTCATCCGGGTGACTTTTAGGCGGCGTCCTCCGCCTCCCCATCAGCTCCACCTCCACCGCTTGAATCAACTTCCCCAACCCACTCCATAATACGGCAGCCTCCACGACTATCGCCCGTGATGGGCCCATGCCCCCGCCGATATGACTAAAAATAAAGCTGCCACCCGCCCATCGCGGCTTTCTCATCTCCAGAGGCATTCCGAATTGTATTTGTTCTTCGCCTTATCACCAGCAACCTTCCCTTCCATCAGGGAGTTTAGTCCCGAAGCTTCCTCCCGTTTAACTCCTCCTGCCTCTTCAGCACACGTTCATTTCTCACTTCCCCTGTCCCCCCCTCCTCGTCTCCCGCTCCTCCCCTTTCGCCAGACATGGAAGATAATACACACGCCCAAAGACGCGGTCCCAACGCCTGAATCTTCTCACGAGTGGAAAGGAAGAGATACACCTCGACCCAACGGTTGCCTGTCTTCCGGAGTAGCCACCGCAACGGATTCTTATCGGCGCCTTTTTGTTTCGGGAACTCTCTCTCCCATTTCTCCACTCCTCCCTTTGTTCACCCAACCCCTCTAAAACACCCACTTACGAATTATTCCTCACATCGAGGCAAGAGGGTAAGAGTTCAATGGATTTCTATTTATTCGCCAATTGGTAGTTTTAGGCGTAACTTGGTGGAATTTGTTAACATTATAATGATAGCTCGTAACTTTGTGATTTCACATGTCTTTTTTTGTAACGAGGTTTCGATGTTCAACCTGAAGATGACGTTGAACATCGAAACCTGAGTCATTCCAAATAAAAATATGTGGAATCACAAAGTTAACAGTTATCATTATAATTAATTTTCCGAGATAATCCCTAAAATCTACACTGAAGTACTAAAGGGATTTCACTTATTCACCCTAGTCGTCACAGCAAGGGGTATTCTAGGGGGTTCGAGAATTTAGTCAGTCAGTATTGCTAGAATTTTGTCCTCCTCTTCCCCGATGTAAATATTTTCTAACCCCCTTTTCTCCATCTAATCTTACTTAGGTTATCATAAGTTTTTTTGGTACCTCTACATCTACTTATTACCCTGAAAGCCATCACAAAGGTGTTTAGCAGGGGGTGTATTACCACCAATATGAACTACAGTGGAGAATTTTACTTTCACCACCAAGCATCACACTATCGATGTGATAAAAACCCTACAGAAACTACTAAATTAATCTATAATGTAATTACATAAACGTGACTCAAGAGCCATGCATAAAACATGCAAAACATGGTGCTAGCACTACATGGCTGAATTAGAAATTTGCAGTAGGGGCATATGAATAAATTAGCTACATTAATTGTCAACTAACCAACTTCAAAGTCTTAACGCAGCCATTATGGTCTCTTATCAATGGCGGGTAAAACGACAATTCAAAACTATCTGTTCTGCAATCTATTTCCCTTGTTTTATTATAATGAGCATAGATTTACTTTTTTGGTGAATTTTGTGCAATGAGGGCTTCACAAGAAAGTACCGCACACGAGGCAGAAAAGGTACGGCAATGAATCAAGAGTTTGTCGTCCGCCAAAATGAAAAATTCGGAGAGCACAGATTAACCGATGCTACTGGCGCATAATTTGGTTCAGGAAATTGATTAAAATATACTTGTATATATAAAAAGTTAATTGTTCCCATATTTTCGAACACCGAAACAATGTAAGTTAATGTCGTTGGCCATTGTGAGCGCTCACCGTGTATGAACATATTATACTAGGTTTAATGATTATACCGCTGGCAGGAGCGATTTATAGACGGTAAGCTAGTACTTAAGCTAGAAGTGGACCCTGTTCCGGCAACAACCTCTCTTTCTTTTAATTTGAAGTACCTGCACACCACATTACCATACTGTATTCATAAGGAAAACTGCGCGTGGTTTTAAGTAACACAACCACAATGTTTAGTATGTCTATTATTAAAATAATGATGAACACACTATCTCGCGAGTGAAATAATTCACGTCAGATGATGTCAGATAACCCACGCCTCCTTCTTAAGTCCGTTTTACACGGGACATAAAATTGCCCAATTTAAAACAGTATATTTTAATCTATAACCAGAAAAGCCTAGAAGCCATCGAAACTTGGTGCTGGAGGAGGATGCTGATGATAAAATGGTCAGACAAAATTAGATATGATGAAGTGCAGTACAGTAGAAGAGGACAGGACCATTATTTGCAACGTCGGTAAAAGTAAGCTTAGACTCTTCGCAGACGACGCGGTTGTGTATAGGGATATTAAAAATTCCGAAGATAGCGACACGTTAACAATCGACCTACTTGCTATTCATGCTTGGTGTGAAAAGTGGCAGATGGAACTGAACATAAAAAATTGCGTAGCAGTCACCTTATAGAAAAAGAAAGAAATAGGCCAGGTAGGACTTACAGAATTAACAATACGGAAATATTTAACGCCAAGTCTGTTAAGTACTTAGGGATCACAATTACTCACGACATATCTTCGGGAAATATGCGGCCAAGCATACAGGAAGCTAGGCTTTATCAAGAGGGTACTCGGAAAATGTGATGAGAAAGTGAAAGAACGCTGTTATTTTTCAATCGTTAGGCCTCATCTGGAATATGTTGCCAGTGTATGGGATCCATGTAAAGCGGGGTTGATATCGGACTTAGATTACGTGCAGCGAAGAGGATTTAGGTTTGTAAAACGATGCTATGATAAGTTTACTAGTGTGTCTGAATTTTTACAAGAATTGGGATGGGAATCGCTATCACAGCGTAGGTTAAATTATAAGGTTTACCTCTTAGCTAAATTTCAGGAAAAATATTTCTCTGACGACGTAAAAAATATAGTATTAGCCCTACGTCTATAGTACTACGGCAGATTAGATCGTGCCAATAAAAGTAGAGAGATAGATTGTAGAACCGATAGGTATAAAATATCATTTTTTCCGCGTACCATTCGGGACCATAATAGCTGTGATCGTGGTCATTAATAGAGCAAATAGTGAAATTATCTAGACTGTAGATCTTTTTATTTATATTTTTTACGTTCTTATTTGTGCATGATGTAAATATTGATGTTCTTATTTATCCATGATATTTTGAATCTGTAGTAGTAGTCCTTGTACCCCTTGCATGTTGGAACGATTGACGATAGAATGTTTCTTGGTTAGTAGGTTTTAATGGGCGCTTTGCATGTGTGATACGCTGCTTTCAATGTAGTTTCGGTGTTCTGCTGTATAATTAATGTATGCCTGGTGTGGAAGCACCCCCTGCCACACACCCTTTAGGTGGCTTGCAGGGTATGAAGTAGATGTAGATGTATGGATTACCTTATAGAAAGGTAGATAAGATAGATTGGACACATCCTGAGGCACAATGAGTTTGTAAAGAACATAATTGAAGGCAAAATAGAGGGAAAAGTCTCCAGAGGAAGACCCAGGAATAATTTAATAAGGTCAAATAAAGAGGAAAGTACATAGGATGAGATACCAGGAGGTAAGGGAACCAACCTTAGATAGGGAAGGGTGAAAGGCTGCAGTCAACCAATGTTAGGATTGAACGACCAATGATGATGTTTGTATCTCAATCAAGCGTGAAATAATTATTGATTTAGTGCAGGGGATCTATTGTAATCTCATGATCATGCGTTTGGCCACAAATTCTTCCTATTCTCCACTTTCCGCGATATGATTGGAAATGCTCGTTCATACATGCATCAAATTGTGTAATTACCTATTCCGAGTATAACGGGCTTTTGGCAATGATAGAATAGCCAAAATCTCCGAGGCCCCTTTTCGGACTAGCGTTACATTTTTATGGAGCCTAATGCCATACAATTCACCATTTAACGTCATCATCGGAAATAACTGTAAAAATTAGAAATATAACACTTCAATTCCATCAATATTTTTTTTAACAAGACCGGCTTTGTAGCTGCGTACCAACATGAAGTGATTTTCAAGAATTTGGCATAGTGTATTTTTTCTACTTTTAGAAGTAGAGAAGGTGGGGTTTAAGGTGAGGAGGACGAAACGGTAAGGAAGATAGGGTTTTTCTTAGCTTTGAAGTGCCTGTGACTTGAGAAGACTAAATAGTTAGGATGTGGTGTCGCTGTTTAAGTATCCGTTCCCGATTCGCTCGAAATATCCAAAATTTCAACAGAGAATGTGCTTCCATGGTATAACCCAAAATTTGCAGTCTCTCTTTCAGAGCAGCTATATTTGTAGAACGGAGAAATGTGCACTCTGAGCAACGGAACATAAATGTGATCCCCACTTTCTCCGGTGATAGCGAATTCATGCATAGAGGTTTTTGGAAAGAAGGCGCTTGACTCTTCCGAAGCTAAACCATCCTCACGGTTAAGATTTGTGGACGACACTGTCGTAATCTGGTTACTCGAAAAAGAGAAGCTGGAAGCTTTTCATGAGCACCTGAGAAGCAGAGATGTCAGCATCAAATTCTCAAAAGAGCTGGAAGAAGGGGGATTTCTACCATTCCTATTGCAAAGAGAAATAGAGGGAAGTATGGGACATTCGGTACATAGGATGAAAACTCGCACCCTATAGTATCTCATTTCGGCATCTTATCAGCATCAGTAGCATTCGGCATCTTATCACCATCAGCAGTCTGATGCCATTAAAGCATTCTCCCCCTGTACCAGAATCTTTTCGACGGGAGCAATCTTGACAAGAAAAACGAAAAACCGATCCTCGTATCAATTTACAGGAAAAGTAACTTAGTTGTTTCCCATTTTTGAGCACCATGTAACGTAAGTGTTGCGCTTGCTGCCAATTAAATATAACATTTACAACATCTTGCAAAACTCCAACTCCCTATCATATATAAAATTATAACGGACTACATGCAGTCAGGTACTAAATGAAACTTAATCCACCCTAACCCATTTTACCAAAGCCAGCTATGCAAAACCCAATAAATATAAAACTTTTCGCATTATAATTACACGGCAAAACGTGGCGTCCATTAGCGGCTCTTTTTATTGCACTTTTATGTTTTCAACGGAGAAGATAAAGCAGCTAGTTTCAAACTACAAAAGTTGTATGCTTATCGGGACTTAAATTCATATTTAGCCACTAAACTCTTTTAGGTAACTGGTATCGTTCAATCCATAATCTTTCATATTTTAGGTCTTTGTAGAATAAGATATTTTTTAGTTTGAATAGATGTTCTTAGGTTCGCAGTTCTAAGTGAACTGCAAGGCACATAAACTGCCCCACTACATGCAAATCACACTGCGTATTATACGGCTTTTTTATTGTATCTATTTTAAATGAGCATTGATTAACCAGTTACGTAAAACGAGAAATAAATGGAAATATAACTTGTTTAAACTATCTCGGCGTAACTGTAAAGAATTTCCACTTTGAAGTTTACTGTACTCCATCCGAGTGAACCTCCAACAAATTGTTTTTATACCCATCATCTGAGTAAATATATCTGCTATCAGACTACGTTTGCTCCCGAGACCAGCCACGTGAATATCTGCCATTCTTCGCGTTCTTTTTTACGATGTCTGCCTCAGCCTCAAGGGCAAGAGAGAATACTTACATACCCCCAAGAGTTAAACATGAAATACGCGGGAACTTACAGGTACCTTGAATTGTATGCATAATCGGGAGCAATGAATTTTGTCGACGTTTTTCGGAGGTCATATTCATATTGCGCTCATTTTCATACGGCGAAGGTCGACACACATAAATACCTGTCCTACAAAACTATCTCCTTTTTTCTCTCTCCTTTTCCTCCCCGCGTTCTCCGCATCGTCTAAGGGTGCCATATTTCACGTGAGCCTGCCCCAGTGCTTTCCTCTCCGATTGAGGGACGATCTCCACGCCTCGCGCCAGCAAACGGCGCTCACGCCGATTTTTAATTCGGTAAGATCATCGCCAGGTCCGCCATATCAACCCACGCCTCAGCGCCACTTACGCCTCGCTTCCTTTCGGATCTTTATCGCTCATCTTCCCCTTGGACTACTGGGCCACGCTAGTTGGGACAGGTGGTCCCAAATCGGGTGCTGGGGTGGTCCAGGCCTGTCACTAGGAGGTCGAAGACAAACCACTGTGCTACTTTCCTCCCTTTCTGGCAAGACAGTTGAAATAGATGGGATAGGCTTCAACTATGTGAAACTTTATCTTCAACGACATTATACACAAGAAATGTTTCGCTGAGTCGGCAAAGTACAATTTTCACATTTTTGCAGTTAATACAATCAACTACATGAAGAGCGCAAGTACAGGGGGTTAAGTCTAAACTCTCATCGGACTACAAGAACTAAATATCTAGAGACATCGCTTGACCTGTCCCTAAACAGCGATTATTCCCTTGGACGCGAGTAAAATGATCTATACCAGAAGATGACACCTATGAGTTAAGACTGGTGCGCCGAAGAAAATATCTGTGGAAATTACAAATCGTGTATACTATCATTCAAGTTAAACTCGGAGTTTTCTACATAGCTACTCTCACACAAGTTTATATTTGATGAAATATTTAATATATACTCAACTTTGAAGAATATTTAACGTACAGTAGATTGATTATGCATGCTATTGGTCAGAGTTAGTATGAGTGGATAATTTCCATAATATCCACGGGAAATTTTGATGAGGCCCCTCAATGATAATCGACACTGCCACCACCAACACTGCACGTCTGTAAAAAAGTTTAAAATAATAGTAGGATATATACTGTTTTGTCTTTTTAAAATTATCACATTTGAACCCCAATGACTCTCAACCCTCTAACTACGGTCATATTTTGAAACCTCACCCTCAGTTTCATTCCAAGAGCCTATTTCCTCTCTTCACATACAGCCTCCAAATTTCTACTGCACATTCCTCACTACGTCCCCGTTTCAAAATTTAAACATGGGATTATTAAAGCCAATCCTTATAAAAAAATAAACTCAAATTATCCTCTGATAACAAGCTTATTTCGCAACCCATTCCTCAAATACGTGTAATTATATCTTGTATTTGAGTTTGCACTCAACGAGCCTACAGTTTTCACTGAAATGATTCTCTCCGATTGTTTAACTGCGTCACGTACCATCAATTCCACGACAAACGCAGGAAACGCTCCGATGGGAGGACACTTTAAAACACGAATACCTTCACTAAATTGGCATTAAGTCATCGCAAAGACGCCACATGAATAACATTCCGGGAATAAAACCGAACCCATTTTTAGACGCGCCGGTCACACGAGGAGGGGGAAGAGGGATTTCGCCCACAAAGCGGCCCTTCCCGTCGATGCTGCAGCGACGACGTCGGCCGGGGTCGGCCTTGCCCGGCGCTAACTCACTCGGCGGCCGCTTCCGCGAAAATTTAAGGTCACACGTATGTCCGACAGGAATGCGATTACGACACGTACGAACCATTATTATTATTACGATTCCCGGACCGCCGGATGCCTCCGGCTCTCCAGCCCACCACTTTCGACAAATGAAAAATATAAAGCAATCCAGCAAATGCCCACACACACGAACATATTTATACGCGCGACTGCTTCCTCGATCGATTCATTATCCGCGGGCCTACCTGCTGCCTACAGCTCGCTCGGGAAAATGCGAGCGTATGTGGGCTCACGCATATGTTGCGGCAGTGCCACGTGCGACCCAGAGACCGTAGAAACGTGCACCCAAGGGCGGCCGACTGGGTAGCCGAGGGATTAGGGAAGGGGGGAAGAGGAAAACAATTAGAGCCCACGCACAGCTCTGGGAGGCCCTCGATATCTCTCGATTGTTAAGATGGATGGGTTTTCCTTGCGCAAAGAGCAGAGTCAGCAAATGCATTAAGGCCGGTTCACATTGAACATAAGAGCGTAACCGGAGGACACAACGTAACTTGAGCTCAGGATGGTATCGCCACGAGGCAATGGGTTGATCTGGTAATAATTAATTAATTTGAAAAAATTAAAAACAGCACAGAGGTCTTTCACGATGGCGGGATTAACAGATAAATAAAAATCTAAACTACAAAAAAATGGTATTAAGATCAGCTTTCGGGTTTCCGTCAACGTGTTACCTTTTATTTACGACAGTTTCTCCAGCCATCCTGCTGGCGTCTTCAGGTTGAAGCAGTTATTGTCAATCAGTAGTGGGTATACAGCATTCGACCTGAAGACGCCAGTAGGATGGCTGGAGAAACTGTCGTCAATAAAAGACAACGCGCGGAGGGAAACCCGAAAGCTGATCTTCATATACTGAAACGCCGCAGAAACCTTCCAACCACAAAAAATTCAGCTCGGGCCACTAAGAATCAAGTCAAAAACCACAAAATATTGAGAATATGAATTAGAATGCTGAAAGAGATGGAGATTTTTCAGAACAATCAAAATTCCAAATTTGGATATCTATAGTAGGACGCTTCAAAAATAATTCTGTGTATTAGATGGGACATAGGACTGCGATATTTCTACTGCCCTTCATTCAGAGGAGACAAAGCTGATGCCAAATTTCTCCCCAACCTCTCTCTTCGTTCACCAAATAATCTTCCCCTGACGTTTTGTACTCACCTGTTCTCAACAGAAAAAAAATACTTAACCGTCTGCCAACTTTCCTTATCACCTTAAGTATTTATCAATCAGTGAGATCAACTGCGATGGATTAAATAAATGATTTTCTGGGGAGACAACCAACAATAAGATATTCTGTTCACTATGGGTGATAACTGGGGACAATTAAAGTTGAAAAAAATCTAATTGGAGGAAAATATCTTCTCAAAAGAAACTCAATATGCTAATAATTAAATGCATGCTGATCGTGAAATTATGCTCACCTGATTTCCCTTATTATTTCTCTTAATGAGTAGAATACAACCGAGCGATGTCCCTTCACGTTATTTGCGGAACTGCCCCATGCAAACATATTTTAAGCCACTTGGTTCCAATACGAACGGTGAACTGGAGAACGGATATTGTCACATTCAGAGTAGAAGGAATTTTCTTTGAAATGCATACATTACATCATATTTCACTATTCCATTCCTTTAAGCACTCAGTGAATATTTGAAGAGGATAAATTCTCAGAAAAATTCAGGCTCCCTTTACTTCCTCTCTAGAGACGCTTTGAGCCGATTCGATACCGATTCTCGGAAAGTGAAGTGGAGGCGGTAAGAACACTTTCGAGGAAGAGAATGTCATGGACAGCTCACCTGAGCGTAGGCGATTGGAACACATTACCTTTCCTCTCCGAGTTTGATTACTAACAAATCTTAGACTGTCAAATTTTGCATCAAGAAAAATCAAATAATTCAAAACTCGCCAATGAAACGGCGCACGATGGCTTTTAACATTCCAAACTCATTATTATCATATATATTTCAATTTCGTTCTGGATGATGCAATTAAAAGAAAAAAATTGCAAGAAAAACGGAAATATCCATGTTGAATAGCATTTTATGGGACCAAATTATAACCAAAGATAATAAACAAAGACTATATAGTTCAACTGTCAGAATTATTATCACATATGGGTGTGAGATATGGCTGATGAAGGAGAAAACAAAATTAGAGCTAAATCCTACGGAAATGAATTACTGGAGACGAACTGCGGGTATATTCAGGCGGGAAAGAATCAAGAGTGAGAAAATAATAAACATAATGGGAGCCACCCACGCAATATCAATGACATTAAAAAACACAGCTTGTGTAGTACGGACACATACAACGTACGACGAACGAGAGATTACCCATGCAAATTTTAATGTGGAATCTACCGCGTAGAAAAAAAAAGAGGAAGGCCCAGAATTTGTGGAGAGAATGCATATAAAAGGCAACAAGAGGAAAGCACTTGCCAGAAGTCCTGTGGATGAATAGAGAGAACTGATGGTTGGGTATCGGATAGCGTCGTAGAACGTTAAAAAATCGAATAAACATGTATATTTAAATTTCGTTATCTTTCATTTCCTTTCGCTTCCTTTACTTCCTTGTAGTTCTTCTTTCCAAGATCTTCCATTGTTAGTCCCAAGTGTCTATCTCTTGGCCTCCTTCAAGAGACTCTATCCTTCACTTGCCTCCTCAGGGTATTACTAATAAATCCATTGAGTCTCAAAATTAGCCAAATCCAATGTTATGCTCTTCTGCACATTTTGTTCCACAAATTCCTTCCTTCTTCAGATATATGGCATATTTTCATCCTCCTCACCTGTCCCTGTTTTCCTCTTTAATTTTAAACACACCACATTAATACCATCTTCTCCAGTGACATTATAAAAAATAAATTTTTGCTTCAATTATTTTTAACCTACTATGTCAAGGAGTAACAAAAAAAGAGGTAAACTCAATATAGCATAATTGTGTGAAATTCACAGTGGAAAAATCAATCGACTGGAAATCGATGGTTCTGGGTCCGATTCTCAGTCTAGGCGAATGATTTGTCCACTGCGAATTTCACACAATTGTGTGATCGCAAGCGGGTGACTCCGTTGAAGTAACTGCGCGGCTAGTTCCGTAGTTCTTTGAATATGTCAGTATAGCATATTAAAAACATCATTCCCGAAGAATAACCCTCGCTAATGACTTACAGTCACGATGCGTCATGACTCCACTCAGTACTTAAAATGTCTGCGTCAAAGCGCGTGAACACGATTTGATATTAGGTAGGTTTATTGCAGCTTAGATTAATCATTCAATGATTTGAGATCTACCTCAAAACTACGCAGAGCCTTTCAGCAATATTTCCTTACTCAAGGCAAGGGAAATTCATTGACAATGAATACCTATTAATTTACTGATAATTAAACAGACATCTATTGATAGGAATAGAACAACGATCATAAAGTATTAGGACCCCAGATCCTAGGACACATGGTACACTGAAAAACAATTACATTCTCCATTCACAGTTTCTCACTTGGTTTCCATAATGCATATTTTGACCGTATCTTTAAGTTTTAACGTACCTAAATGACGAGCAAAAGCGTTAAGATGAAAATTGACATTACTTTCTCCAAATCTTTTACTCATTGTTACTGTTTGTATTGGAAACTCCAGAAGCTCTTAAACAGCAAATATTCATTGAAACAAGACAAATCCTGTCAATATTAGTACTAATACCTGAGCTAATCACATGGTAAATTAAATTTAATTACACCGCGATAGAACTCAATAGACATTGTGTTCTTGAGTAAAATTTGTAGAAAAAATTACAACTTTCGTTTCGAAAAATTTTAACACGAGGCACATTCTTCATGTAAATGTTTTCGTTAGGTGCTTCACTTTTTCTCCTCTAATGAGAAGCTACAGAAAATTTTCTTTTCTTCGACACAACATTAGAAGGAAATAGATATTTACAAATAGAGATGAAATTGAGGGGATGGTTAAGACATTATATTATATAAGACAATAAAGAATAGTTTCTCTTCGCTGCAAACCTTAAAGCCGTATCAATTTGCATTTTCTTATTATGGGCCTAGACAGTATCTCATAAATACTTCGTATCCTAGAAAAACAAATAGTTCTTGCTTGAGGTATTGAACCCAAAAATATCTCCAAAAGTAGCAGTTAAACACATAGAAACCTCACACATAGCCCATTATTGATTTTGAGCCTTCGGTAAAAAGTAATTTACAATTAGCTGGAAGACGTCAATTTTTTTATGAGATACAGAATCAGTGCGAGGATTGGTTTCCTTGGGCACTCCAATCCACTCTCTACTTACCGCTTCATTCCTCCATCGTTCCCTTTTTCATACTATTTCCCTCTCTTCCAGGCAACTCTTCTTTACTCTTACTCTTTCTATCTACTTTCCACAATGTTTGGTCCTCGTATTTATTCATGGGTCTCCCTCTGATAACATTTTCCTTCATTTTTTCTTCACAAACTCATTGTTTCTTAGGTTGTGTCCAATCTATCTGGTTCTTATTTTCTGTATAGTGTTTCATACGATCCTTTCTTCGGTATTTCCTCTACTACAATTTTGAAAACTTCATCATTTATTATTTTTCCCGTCACTTTTATCCTCTGCATCCTCCTCCAGCTTTAGATTTTTAAAGGATACTCGTCTATTCTGTTTAGTTTTCCTATTGTTCACGCTTCCAATCCATAGAATACCACGCTCCACAAGAATTTCAAAATATGATTCAATATTTAAGGTATGATTAATGAAATCGCCAAGTTATGTATGTATTATGACAAACAAAAATTCTGACTCATGATTATTCTTCTAAATATTACGAAAATCAATGTAAACTCAATTATCTCAGCAGTTATTAAACTTTCGAATATCTCAGGCTATCCCAAAGCTATCTTTCTAAATCCATTTCATGGGAATCTTACTGTTTACCCATAGACGTATTTAGCCATAAAACTGAAAACGAAGGGGTTTTATTTGCAACAGCAACCCATTTCATAATGGAACATGAGGTGAACAGTATTCCTCGGTGTACACCCATGATGAACTGTAAAAAAATCTCTCGAGGTGAAAATCTCAAATAAGATTGACTAAGAGCTGACGCCGCCTTTACATTAATGTGACGATAAGATAAGAATAATTGACTGACCATGGGGAGCTTGCTCGAAAAATATGGTCATAAAAGGAGAAATATAAAAATAAAAATTCACAACGAGGACTCGCACTTAATCATCAAGATGGACGGAACATGTTTTAAAAAGGACGGAGCTGCAATTACACCGCCAAATACACGACAGGATGAGCGGCAATAAACCCTTCTTTAGCTAAGACATTACCGCGGAACAATTAAGTCGTTAAGTTGAGAAACGGAGAGCAGAAAGAGAGAGATTCGCTTGAGTTTCCGTTTCGGAAAATAAAAGAACAAACTAACGCGTGCCCTTTATCGGGTATGGTCCAGGGACGAGGGTCTGCCCGGCTATGGTTAAGTATTCGTCTCGACCCCGGAGGACGCTGAATGGGTGGGAAGCCAATGATGGAAGAGGGCCGCGGGTAAACGAATGCAGAGTGGAGAGAATGAAAGGAAGAGAGCAGAAAAGGGAGCTGCTGAGAAAGAGTGCCTGCCGGAGGAGAACCACCAGTGCGTCCGGCAAACAGGGACGAGGAAGACGGATCGTCCCCGGAAGAGTGTGGAATGCGCTTTGAACCGGGAGATTAGCGAGTTTTCGAATCCATTCTCCGAGTTGCATCGACCGCTCCGGCGCGAATGGAGATCTTAACGAGACAGGGAAAATATCACTCCAGCTTTTAACGCTTCCTCTACCCTCCACATCTCACACAAACCACGGCCCGGCAGGGTTTTTTTAGTGAGGCTTATGGGGATGAGAGAAGGTATGGATGAGAGGTCAAGGGTTGCGCCGGGATGGATGTTCCACAGTCCATTTATCCAAGGTTTTGATGACTCCCACTCCTAAGAAATAGAAGGGAGAGATTCTTATACATCCGTGGCAACGTGACAGAAAGCATGGACGGTGATTATTGAAGATCTCGTGCCTTGCTCTTGAGGATGGATGGGAGAAGGAGAGGAGGGGTTACATCACCCGTGTTAGGACGATGATTACACCGCCACAATGCGTTGTTAGGAGGGCGTTTTCAGAAAGGTATGGGATTGGCTGTGGGGGGTTTTCGTACAATCTACACTCCAAGCGCTCTCGGCTCGTTCTTATCTCCGGTGGCAAGTCTTAAAAAAAAGTTTTACGTAAGCCGTATCCATCTCCTCTTTCCATTTCTCTCGGGATAAAGGCCGGCCAAGACCTGTGCCCATCCCTCAGCCGCCCCGATACTTTTTTTTCCTCCATTCCGGTCGTTCCGCTACACTCACATGCTCTCTCCGTGAATGCCATTACCGCACGGATTATTAGCTGTTATGAGTGAGGTTTCGTTTCTCGAAAATCGTTTGTTTCGATTGTTGGGACGAGACCTGTCCACGTGCTGGATAAGGTGCCCGACGATTGTTACTCAATCAACCGGCTATTATGTCTGTCCCACTAAGGTGGTGGATTCCAATCTTTACGGTGGTAATAGGCGACCCCACTATCCCGCGCCAAACCCTTCAAATGGCAATGATTTGTGTGGAGCGAAATTTTCCACGATTGTCACCGCAGGGAAAGATGAATAAAGCACTTTCCACAAGGAGCACCTCAGAGTTGATGCCGCGGTTAAACTCTTAATCAAGGCTTACGCAAGGGTACCTAGAGCTTAACGGACGCGTAATTCTCCCGTCACTGTGTCAGCCTACACTAAAGTTTTATATGCACTTAGAGCTAACAAATAGCGGAAAATGATTGTCAATAAAGTTTATCCCTTCCTCAAACCCATTAAGCAGTGAATAGTCAGGTGAATTCGAAATATCAATAGCAGAACTGTAAACGGCACTGGTTCAACGAATAGCAAAGCAGAAGGTATTCCTCTCTGGCTGTAAGGGTAAGCTAGGCTTCAGCTTAAGGAAAACATCAAGGAAATAAATACTGATGAAATAACTTACAAATATTAGCCAGTAAGTTGCGGTAATAGTATCACTGCGTTCACCAACTGTAATGATGCATAAAACATGGAACTACTTCTTCCTTCGGCACCACTGGGAGAGAGCACAAGATATTGTATAATGTAAATTGGTGGCGTAATAGAATATTATTATGCATTATGTAAAACATTATCAATAATTGTCGCTTATATATTTAAGTATATGCTATTCAAAACTTAAAGCAATTGAAAGATATGGTTTCAGGCATAACTTTGTGGAATAACTTACATGTACATCGTAATGTGGAAATTACAGTGTTTCAATCCTTAATCAACTTATAGAAATCATTATTGCATGAGAAACACTATACGCAGTGGCTGACTTTCGTCAGAAAAATGGGTGTTGTTCCGTCTTCTACAATATTAGCACTGCATTAAAGAATGTAATCCATCCATCATAGAGTTTGACATGCACTCAAATACGTTTTGGAGTTCCTTTATTTTTATTTTCAAAACTATCCAATTACCCTGAATGAGTTTACCTGCTCTAGATCCAAGGAGACTGAGAGGATACAACTATTTCTCGAAAGTAGTTAGAAATATCAGAAAATAGCTGAAGGATTCGTCGATAATTTCTCCTTTGTGTTTTCTCATCTGACATTTCAGTACTTCATAAAGACTAAAGTAAGAATAAACCAATATGCTACCAAAATCGTATCATTATTCACCAGATTGTTAATGGCATTAACGTAATCTGGATTTACTAGTGGTTAAATTGGAATCTGGCATCTTTTGCCGAGAAATTCCTAATGGTTCCCGCAAAAGAGTGATCTGGAGAGCTACATCACATGAGTAATAAATGTGGAGGCTATAAAACTGATGGAGGATATCACAGCCGTATTTTTTTACTATTTTCTCTCGCAACTACACAGAAACTTTGAGGATATCAATTAACAAGTGTAATATACAAAAGTTGTTTCTCCTACATTTCCGCAAGGCCAGTTTATTATAATATGGTCATTTCTAGGCACGAAAAGTAGATACTACTACCAAATCGATACCCATAAAAATTGTCAAACCGATTTTCGCTATTTTTAAACCAATAACGCCAATAATATAACTAGTTTTGAAGTAGGGACAACACTTAATTCCTTTTCTTCAATTTATAAGGATATTTAATGAAAAATTCTAGTAGGATTTCGTTTGCCATGCCGAAGGTTAAAATATCGTTGCATGCAGGCAAGATATATCTAGTATTTAATGATTTGAAATGTCACTGAATGCCGTGACTCGCTAATACCACTCACTAATAAGCTTAACCTCTTAGACCAACGTTTATTAATCCCACGTTACAGCACGGAAGTTCATTCGTTTAATGAGAGAGTTGACTCGGAGGAACTATTATATTCAGGTAGCTCATGAGAGGTCCAGCGAAGTTCCAGCGACCTCAAACTGCTAATTAATACCTCTAATGCTGTAGCACTTTAACGGGCTGGCGAGCAACAACAACATCGACAAAAAAACCAGTACTCCGTCGTGGGGTGAACGAGTTTAAGGGGGAGACGACCGTAAAACCTTTCGGTGGACGACGTAAGCAAATGCGGATGCATCGCAAAAACACCACTCCGATGGATAAAAGCGCCTCGGGTGGTGGAGGATGGTAACTACCTACCGCGGGAAAACAGCCGAGGCGCGTCGTCCGCAGAAGGGAGAACTAACGGAAAACACGCAAGTGCGAGGTAACAAAAATGATGGAACCCGAAGCGACGACTGGGCTTTAAGGGCGGCTGGCTGTCCGGTGGCTCAGGGAAGGAGCTTTTAAAACGGGAAGGGAACGGCCTGAGCTGTGTATCCACAGCTCAGGCCGCCTGAGTACAGCGGGATCTGAAAATTATCGACGGAGGAATGCAAGTCTGGGAAGGATCGTGAAGAAGGCGATAAGAGGGGAATGCCAGAATGGGATGCGGGTGAGGTGAGCTGCGAAAGGTTTGCGGAACTCCTGGGAAATCCCGCGGTGGAATGGTGACGCTTAGAATCCTTTGCTTTTGAGAACATTATCACAATAACGCCCGGGCTTTGTCATTCCCTGGAACCCCCTTTGGGCGCCAATTTGACCCAAATGAAAGTTATTTTTCTACTGTAAAAGCAGTCTGAACTGACTTGAAACATTAATTGTCAATCTTTGTTTATTTCCTATGATACCACACAGTTTTCCAACCATTAAAGACAATCAATCTACATTAAATCTTTTGAGATAACCAAACCGACAATTTTCTTGATCGTCAGCAGAATTTTTCGTGCCATCGTCGGAATATAAAATTAATTGATTCCAATGGCGGAAAATTGGCTTCTTGAACATAAGGAAAGTAAGAGGAACACAAGTCTATTTTTTACGGGCAGACAAACCACCTGTAAACAATGTGACTTGTCAAATTCAATACTTAACTTTGTGAAACTTTTCCATAATGCTCAGGAATTAACAAATCTTTGCAAATTTTAGGATGATTATTTATTGGACGACCGGTTTCGTCGAATATTCGACTTCATCATGTACATAATGCGAGCCCTATGGTATGTACCTGACCATGTCGACTGTTTGACGAAACCAGTCGTCAAAAAAATATTCTTCGTAAAACTTAAAACATTTCTTAATTCCTGAGCAATATAATTTATGTTCTCCAAACTAAAAATCCTGGAGTCATTAGTTACGCATGACTGAGAGAAACCGAAAGGCAAAGTAATTATTTAACAAAATTAACCATTTAAAAGCGATTTTTGCCACTGCTACAATTTGACCAGTGACATCGTGAAGTAAACACAATTTTATAGGAAAGGTGTGGAAACTGTAATTATGAAGAATACTATGATTATGCAAAAGTTAATTTTCCTTCAATCAATAATAGGTTGGTACATTTATCAGGAAAATTGTCGAATATTTTAAAATAGTTATTATAAAGAAAGAACTCATAGGGCTGAGAAGGAGGGGTATCAGAAATGTTCCCAAAGCTATTATATTTGAAGTAATACTGAGGTCGAAAATTTACAGAAAAACTGAATAATGAATGTATTTAATGTGGTTCAGCAAGTTTTGAATGGAAATCAACAATGAGGTGCCATTGTTACTCGGCGTTACTGGTATTTCTGATGGCCACTATTTCCCACATACGACGGCTTAGTTAGATTCGTTTTGAGCTATTGAACGTGATGTTCACTTATTCATATTTGTTTTGAAACCTCTAAGCAGAATACTTATGGCTGCTCAACGGAGCAGGTAAGTGACACCATATACACTTCTGCTATTTACCACAGCACCTACGAACCGCTTTTCCTCAGGATCGCAACACTCATGTGAGCATGTGTAACCTTCATACCCGTCGTCCAACTCAATTTAATTTCATTAGCCTGAAGCCTGAGTAATAATCCTTGATGTATATAGGTGATCAGCTATACTACGTCTCCTCTGTCTCATAATGCATATTAAATGTCTTTGCATTATTTTCGTGGCCATTTGTTCGGGTATTCAAGTTTAATAATTCTTATATTCCCGTAACAACGAATGTGAAACTCTTTTATGGCGATACAATATGCGAAACCCTTTCGATGTGTACACGTTAATGAGACGTCGGGTCCTTTTGAAATCCGATGGAATCAGCTACAGGAACTGCCAAAAATGGTCACTTTCGAATTTAAACGTGCAACCCCTTTCATATCCAAGAAGTAGATAATTCGTTTCCTGCATTTGATTTTTTGCCTCGCCATGCACTGATATTCAGGAATCTAGACCGAAGGACAAGGATTATTTAGTGCTTCGATAACTTAACTATTTCAACGTAACAGCCCAGTACCACCAGATAGTCTATTCATATATTAGTTAATTGACTTTTACTCATGGTATGTCTAAATATTAGTTCCAAATCGTAAGATACAAGATTCGAACATTTCCCTTGGGCGTATGCCAAACTATCAGTGCTAAGTAATCGATGCTTTTGATGATTTTTCGATGACGAATTTCATTATAGTCTTGTAAATAATAAGACCCGAATTCAATTAAACAGTATTACCTAGTGATTGTGCGGGGATGTTACAGAATTATCATTTCCCAAATAAAAATTAATGAACTTAAGCGAATCATGGCTCATATATTTCTCATGTACGTAGATTACAACACCACGTAAACGCTTTCACATCGGGTTGCTCGGACTAATTAACGGAAGCAAAAAAAGTAATGGCTCATTTTTACCCAAGTAACCATATTCACAATCCTCAGTGTTTTTTTTGCTCTCAAGAACAAATCAACGCCAGCTGAAACTGCTTAATGGGTTATGATCCAAAGAATAAAAATTTACACCCATTGTATCAAGAAAAATTAAAAATATCTGCTCTGAAAAACAAACCAATGTTGCTGAAACTCCTTAACGGTTTATGAGTCTTGAAAGATGAATTGATACAACAGTTGATATAGATGCGTGATGTTTTCTAGGGCTTCACTTAATATATATGTTTTACACAAATTTGGATCACTGAGTTCTGATGCGAGGACAAAAAAGTAAACGCCAAGAATATTACTGCAATTTTCAAAGCCTCAATAAGTGATCAAATCAATTTAATTAAAGACGCTTAAATGTCGACTTTAGAAAAGGTGAATATCATTCTCTCGCCTCCACGCAAAATAGTAGGTTCGCGCCGAGGATGTTTCCAGAATTGGGACGTGACCGAACGAATGCCTTTCAGATTCACGATTCCCTCCCGCGAAGACGGGCCCCAGTCGCATTCGCCGCAACATGGGCCCGTCACGACTCGAGGCATTGGAGGAGGTAACCAACTCGGCGTCCGGCACGTTTCGCCGCTAAAAGGCCTCTTATGCACACATGCCTCCTAGAGGCTGCCGAGGAGCGATCGATACTCGGCGTAGTATGGGAAAGCTTTCTGCGTGATACGGTCTAGCGTTGACCTCTCGGCCCTAACACACACGCACTCACTATAGAAATAGCACCATGATTTAAAGGCTCACGGAATCAAAGACGGGAGACTGGGAAGGTATTTTATTTTTTTATTCAATCTTTAATTGCAAAAATTATAAGGTTATATTTTCGTGCTCACCGTATGGAGTGCCTTCTAGAGTGGTGGATGGTGGTGGCGGTGGTGCTTTTCGAATGATGACTCATTTCCAGCGAAGATTTAGACGCGCTCAAGCTGTCGAGGAGCCGCCGGTTATTCACGCCATTTATTTATGCCCGTTTGCCGTCTCAATTTTATTCGTATTTGGATAGCGGGCGCTCGGAGGGATGGGGTCGCGTGCGTTAATCTCTCTCCTTCGTGGGCGTGAGCACTTGAGGCCTCCCCTTTCATCCTCAACTGAAAGGGAACTATTGAGAAACGCATTCTGAAAATTTGATTTACGAGTCTGAATATGATAGCCTCGAAATTCACTTATACACATGTTGAACAAGAATAATAGAAAAATTACGGGACTTTTGGTGGGCATCATCAAGTTCATCCCGAGCAATGTGAAGTACGTTCAACGGAAATACACAAATGTGGGGATATTTATTGAAAATGATGACAAAAGCTGCAAGCATTCGCCTACGGAGAAATACTATAAAATTCAATCATAAAGCTGTGCTTTGTCTTCCGATACTAGAAACTGAAGGACAGTGAGAGAAATTATAACTGCAGTAATTATATATTGCAATATTATTACTTAAAATTACATTACAAACTTACCAAAATGCATGCGATAGAATGCTTTTGATTCCTCTTGATCCAAAAATGAAATTATGTAAGCATTTACGCCACTCAAATCCAGATGAGTCATGCAATAAATGACTCAACGAAAAATTAAAGGAGTAAAAAAGCAGAGAAGAATATTTATAGTATTCACGCAGAACACCTGAGAGATCCACGTTCAAACTTAAGTAACGCCAATAGGCCTTGTGTCAGGGATTATGGTGGCATCATCTAGTTTTGTCTGTCAGATAAACCATTGGGTCGAAAGTGGAACGTTTGTACAGGGTTATTGAGTACTGAGGATATTATGTACACAAATTTTGATTTTGGAATAGGTAAAAATTGCATTCCGCAATGACTATGGCCTTAAAAACTCAATCGCGCTTCAATAAAAATATTAAGTTCATTCTCCGTATGAGTGGATTAAAAAGTACGATAACGCATCCCATCCTGCAATGTAGACAGTAATCGAGACAAATAGTCATAAAAATCTAATTTTTTCTTTTAATATGTTTTTGGAATGAGGTGATTTGCAAAATTCCGAAATAAGACGATGGAATGTAAACTCTAAAACTCTCTAAATCTCTTTCTCGCGACACGTTTCGAACAGTTGTACGTCCAGTTATCAAAGCATGCATGCAGTAAATACACAGTGATCGAGGAAATTCTACAACTGTATACTCCCATTCTCCATGACTATGAACAAATTTCTTTGCATAAATTCCAAGTTTCACGACAAAAAAACCCACGAGGCTGCTAACCACCAGTGTAAAACGTTATTTATTAATGTTGTTTTAACACGCTTATGAGTTTTTAGGTTTACTGTCCTTGCCATCTTACATCTCCTGGGAATAAGCAAACAAGATTCCGACGTAAAAATCGGACCACATAAAATCCTAGCCAAAATCAATAAACCCATCTAAAAGAGCACACTTGTCAGATGAACCTCATTCAAGATTTTAGTACAACCTACTCATTACGCACGAAATTGATAACATCAACTATCAATCAGGCCAAATCGATAAAATAGTATTTTCAATGCAAGTGCTCTATATGTACAGTTGAACTAATTACCAAGTGGTCATAAGTTCTGCGATCGGAGATACTGAGATTCTCTGGCTGAATTAGATCACTGGGCATCTTCACTGGTAGGTTTAAATCCGCATAGTTTGTCCGCCAAAAATTAATAATGATAATAATAATTAATTTATTGCACACCTAATTATACAATTAATCCATTCCACAATGTTACTCGCGAAATTAGGCACCCCTGAAGAGACTTGTATGTGGGTTGCCATCAGATGGTTACGCAGCAGTTCAATAATAACATGTAAATATATTTATAGTCGTAGTAATGTAGGATAAAGTGTGTTTAATTATCCATAAATAACATAGAATTTATGAATTTTTGACATGCAAATACAGAGCAAGTAACAACTTGGGTTATTACGAATAATTATGACAGTGATATCAATGACATTTTATGGTGGTAGGTACTTATACACTAAAGGATACTGTCTGTATCAATTTGCGTAAATAAAAATTTTTTTTACAGGGATAAGAAATCTGGTATTACTTTTTAGTCATTTATTTATTCTAACAGCATCCTATAGCGAAAAGTTTAACTTCTATGGACGTAATTATGAAACATAAGCATGGAAAAAATACTGATACTATAAAAGTTTCTTTAAAAAGCTATTTTAGCATTTAAAAAAATGCAATTTATTTGATAATACAATTTATTTTAAAATATGACGTATTTTTATTGTATATATAACATTTAAAATAATACTTTACATAATAATTAATATTTACACAATGTATACTTCAACATTACCTTCATAACGCACCTTCTGTAACCTTTCCCAATTATTTCTTCAAATGATAGCTGAAACTATTTATTTCAGAGCTCCACCTTACACGCCATTGTCAGTGAATAGCGTCACATATTCATCTATTCAAATTGTTTGAAAAACAGCCGAAAGAGACACAACTTGCCTCACAATTAATCCAAAGCGTAACAATTCTGTCTAGCGCAGCAACTAAATGGAAAAGCCTCTCAGACAGCAGATATTTTGATGAGTTTGAAACGTAGAAAATTTGACTCGCACGTCCATAGAGGCATAACAGGAAAAAACTAGTCGATAAAACCAAACATTTACAGCATTTCTACGTTAATAAATAGTCATTCATTTAATTAGTGGTCTGTAACTTGGCCGATTCAAGGCACAATCATTTTCAGCAATTACGTGGATGAGCATTTACATTATGGAGCAATTACAAAGAAAAAAAGTGCTTGGATTTCACCACTAACACGAACCGCAGGTGCGCACATGTGTATGCATAGGCAGAGCATCATGAAGATATATCTAACGAAGTTTCGCCGTCCAAAGTTTGATGAGAAAAACACGAGGATGTAGAATGCGGGAAGGTCAGTTGAGGTCGACTATCGAACCCGAGATGAGAAGCTGTGAAGGGAAGGGCAGCTGGTGCTCACGGAAGGAATTTTACAAAAAACCCGAGAGGGAGATTAAGGTGGATGAGAAAGGCAAATATATTGGGAAAAGATGCTCATGAAGGAGAAGGGCGTGAGAGGCAGACTAGGTTGTAACTTTATTATATGATAATAGAAATGTCAGTTAAAGTATCAGTGAAGCCGTATGTGAAAAAAAATCTTGAACGGATAATTAATCGATTGGCCTACAAAACATATTTACGATGAAGGCCAAACGATATGGTGGGGTCGACCCGGAAGCAACCGTTATGATTTTTTTGGTAAAATAAAAGATCTAAGTTGCTGCAAAATTCCAATCATGAGAAGGTGAAATAAATGTTTTGAACCGATAATATATATTTATGGAAAGCCATGAAATAAAAAAAACACGCTTGATCACTTTGGATGAAGACATAGTAAAATTAATCACCTATAAAACAAGTTCTGAATGTCGCTCTCACCGGTTTTGTGTAAACTTGGTTTCTATGTAGGCACAATCATTTTCAGTACTGTACAGCACTGAATTAAGGACTATGTCAAATCCTTGGATTTGGGGCTATAATTTTAGGATTTTTTTCTCCACATAAAAGGAAAACATTGTTGTTAATGAGAGAAAATTAATTAAAAGCATAGATTAAGTATATAAGAAATCATTAGAAAAATACGAAAGAAGAATCTAATAATATTAGAGAAAATTATGCATAAAAACCTCTGAGTTACGAAATAGATGTACAAAATACAAAAGTAAAAAAACTATCGGTAGATGCAAGAGAAAGAGAAAAGGGAAGCAAATGGTTGCCTCAGGAAATGTTTCCAGCAATAATGATCAATTGATATTTCGTTTCACATGATGCAAAAATGCGAGGAGTAATGAAAAAATGATAACCTGATAATACGGATATTAATTTTTTAAAGATAAAGGGCTAAACTGTAGTGATTGATAGATATAGCCATCATAACTGGATAATGAGGTTAAAAGACTGCATTTGTTAATGAGGAACAAATCCGTAGATGAGCTTTCAAAATAATTTCAAAATAATTTCAAAAAAAGTCAGACCTAAGGGGCCATCCATAAAACTTGACTTTGAACTCGGAGCAACTGTCACAATTATTACAAGAAGAGGTTTGGTAAGTAATGTAGTATTTCAGATTCAATGGAAGGTTAGACACAACTCAACGGAGCTCCGTAAATAAGACGCGGCAGAGCATGATGACTCGTGGATAAGTTATGAAAACGATTGGATATCAATGTTTGTCTTCCTGATTCACTTTAAACCTTGTGGTTCAA
The DNA here is from genome assembly GCA_963169105.1 of Ceriagrion tenellum. Lineage (NCBI taxonomy): Eukaryota > Metazoa > Arthropoda > Insecta > Odonata > Coenagrionidae > Ceriagrion > Ceriagrion tenellum. The sequence continues at coordinate 99,406,898 of OY720633.1, read as the reverse complement.
CTGCTTGCATCCCTTCAGTTCGCAAAAGAGGGCCACCTTGTAACTGAAACACGCGTATTCGATGCTCCCCCTCGTTTTCCTCTGTCATTGTGTCGTCTCTCTATGACTTCACTCATGTAGGGTAAGATACTCCTCTAAGAAGTTGCTATGTGAGTGTCTTTCTGTGTGCTTGAGAGTGTTTGCTCTGTGTTTGTCTCTGGCGCGGAATTTTATTCCCGTAAACTTTCACCGATAGGGTGTTCCAAGATTATAACCCCGGCATCCTTAACTAGGCACCTTTAATCCTGTGAAAGAGCCCATTGTTGGATCAGGCGCGTGTGTTCTGTATGGGTTAGTTATTGGCTAGGAAGTAACATTCCCGTAAACCACCACGAGAAAGATTTTCCTGGTTATTTTCTTCAGACGAGGGAAGCACAGTAAATTTATTATGGCCATTGGAAATATTCTAAAACTGGTTCCTTTATAAGGTTGTTTGTCAAGGTTTTCATGGGATTTTTCAGTAAAAATGTTTAAATGTCTGAAAATACAGCTCACACTATGAGTGTTAATAAATCCATTTCATAAATTGAGGAATCAATTTATTTATAACTTAAAGAATGAGAATCACCGCTGACTGTAGGTTTTGGTAGAAGGGTAGGTAAAATAGGGTCAGTATGTAACACAGGAAAGAAAAAGGAGTAAATGGCGTACAAACGGAGAGTGGAAATGATTGGGATGTATGTGCGGGCAGAAAATTATTATAAAGAAGGTAGCTCAGAATTATAGTACTACATTTTTAGAATACTGTAAGTAGAAGGGAAAGTAGGGAGAAAAACATTAATTTAGTTTAACAAGAAGAGGACTCATAGACCATTTGATAAAAATGAGAAGTCGATAAGACATTATGAAAGATATTTAGGAAGTATTGCTATGAGTGTACCCGGTTGTGAGCAGAGGTTTTTACAGCTACTAATCCGACCTATACGGATAATATGGTGAATGCAGATGATAGGGTTTCTATCAATAACGGCACGAGTATATGTATTACATAACCTATATGAACGAAAGGTATTACACACGCTTGTAAATAAATATTTGTAAAATTGAACTAAACTCACAATAAAAATGATAACATGAGGAAATCAAGGGAAAAAGGCCTAGGAAAAAACAGCGAGGGGGAAAGACGAAATGCCATTCGCGTCTTGAAGACAGATAAAATTTTTCCCCTTAATTTCCGCTACCAAAATAGACTACTGACGTTAGTGAAGACAACAGAAAGTGTAAAAAAATATATTCTATTCGGAAAGGAGCAAAAAAAGAGGTATATTTTATCACATAATTCTACACTCAAAATACTGTCTATGCAAGCAGATATATAAGGCGCAAGCAACCGTATTGATATACTTCGGAATCCAAGTGAAAATGCAACATGACAATAATGAGGAAAAAGGTAGAGAGCTAAATAGTATATGAAGTAACTAGGAATGGAAGTGCGATGTTGCCACCCAAGCCGAAGGCGAAGGTGGGAAAAGGGCAGGTTGCAGAGTCCGACTTCTTTCCCATGTAACGTACATGAGTTCTTGTCACATTTCAATGAAAGGTTCACAAAAAATAGTCTTCAAATATAACTATAATATATCATTATAATACCTAATAATAACAAAATACGGTAATGTTTTTTAAAGATACTGGATTTCATTTTTCAGTGAAAGATTTTTAATTGTTTCCAATATTATGGCCATTTACGAATGTTTAAGAATATTTCAATGTCAATTGTATCGACTCAATAATATTTCATGAACGAATATTTGGAAATCTTTCGAGATTCTAATTAACATCTCGGATTTCTCCATTCTTCATTGCCATCTCTAGGATATTCCAAAGAATCCATGGTTAGGCATACTTCACTTTATAAATAATTACAGTTTGATGTTTAAATTTACCTATTTTAATACGGTAAGACTTTCAGAAGTGTATTTTCGCTGCAGTGATAACCAAACACGACGTAACGAGAAAGCAAAAGGTAGCTAAAATACCATTTTCCTCCCACATAACCGGACAGAAAAACGAACTTTCTGTTCAGGTGAGCCAAAAAATAATTTTTCGATGATCGAGGTCGTGAAAAATGAGCATAAAGTGACGAATAAATACGCACTCAAATTTAACGCATTATACACCTATGCATTTGTGTCTGAAAGGCTCTCGCGTACCCGCATGAACACTGGGTTATCTTCGGAAGGACGATCGCGCCGTAAAATTAAAAATTAAGCAGACGCGAAAATTGCGGGTCTTCAAAAGAGCGAAACGAGAATTCCAAAGGTCTCCAGATGATGGGCGCCTCGCGGGATTGCGTGATGCCCGGTCGCCACCTCTGGTCGTTTTTAAGAGGGCAACTCCTCAACACGTTCGGGGCGCACGAGCCCGGCTTTCAACACGCACAGGGCAACGCTAAAAACAAGTCCATCCATCTTGCTGCTCCTCAACCTTCCGCATCCTCCACCACCGGCACACACTCACGCCACGCACTAAAAGAAAAAAAGTGCTAACAAAAACTCGAGGAGAAGCGTATTTGAGACTGTTTCCTCCCGTTTCCCCGAGATACCGCCTTCAAAAGCCGGCTCGGCAAGAGAGCGGCGCGCCAGATCCCAGCACCTCACCCAGGAGCGAACGAAGCATTCGTCAATCACCTCCACCTTTTTGTTTTTTGATCTCGTATATAGCCCGAGTTTGTTTCCAAAGGAGCAACATTCGCTTCGGAATGAAGCTCGTATTAACTCCCCGTTGGGATGGGAGTTGGGGAAGGCACGGGAAAGAGAGAGAGAGGAAGAAATGATTGCCGGTTGTTGTGGGAGTTGATGGAATAAAAACATGCATGGAGAGCAGAGATTTCTTCTTTTTTTCTCAAAGCCTGAGAGATTTGAATTAAGCTGGCGAAAGCCTTAATGATTAGGGGCTAGCGCGTGACGTAAGAAGACATTTAAATTCCAGAGTGGTGTATCTTTGAGTAGATTTGCCCTAATTTTAACGCCGAAAAGTATAGTAGCACCGCTGAGATCCGTTATAAAACGAGCCCGCCTCTCAGTTTACGAGGCAAACATGCAGTTATACCAAAAGAGATTCAAACTAATGAACTCCTTACATGAGACAGACAAGAGAATTGTTACAATTTAGACATTGCGTCCTTCGTAAGAGTAAAATAATTAAGTCATTATCAAAATTGTAGGAACCATTCAGTATCACTCTCATATAGCATTAGCTAAAGTCTCAGAAGAAAGTTCAATCCATTAACCGAAGTAACAAATATGCACCTGAATATTTTATGCATTCCATCAGATAACCACATTGACTGAATGAGGGCTATCGAACATGAGTGATTAGCTGAACGAGTTTCACTTCAGAGCTCGGTCTAATGAGACCTGTTTTGTTACATACCCAAGACTCGTATTTCCATACAATTGAGAGCATGTATGAGGAACTAAGAAAATCATAACTGGCATAGGTTTATCAGAAGTCACATATAAGTTATTCCCAAGGAACCTCATTGGTCAATTTTTGCATTATAGTATTCACAGTGTGATTGCACTCAAAACATGTTTATTGCTGTGTGTAATTCGTTATTAAATGTCATTGATATCACATCAAACGTTATTCCAGAATTTAAACTCTTTGGTTTGTTTCTTGCGGTGCATCGATGGCTAGGGTCATATCGATTGAAACTCTTCATATACGACTACATGGAAAACTGGACCTATTTCACTATTAATGTACCCTGCATTTATCCTCATTTCAACAGTCGTTATCACATTTTAATTTGTTTCATAACGAATATTTCACATGTACTCAACACCTGTAGCTTTATATTCAGTTCAATCCAATGTGTAATATTATTGTTAGCGTGGGTTCGATCATTGTTCGCTCCACACTGTGAATCGTGAATACACAATGCCAAATGTTCATGGAAAGCTTCCGCATAGGAACTCACGCTCGTCAAAAATATTCACGAGTATATAGTGGTATTGTATTCCAAATTTTGGAGGTGTTAATTCTCCGTGGTGCGAAAATAGAATATGCGAAATTTTACACGACCTAGTGGCCTACAAACATTAATTTTAAAGCGCAAAGATTTTATACACCCCGAACTTAAATCCTAACACTTTCTTTTTGGTATCAATAACACGTCCATTCATGATGAGGCACGGGGTGTTTTTTTTGCGTGGGAGACCACTCATTCGCTCTTAGCATCGACCTCCTAGCCTGGAGAAAGGGCAAAGTAAGCGATCATAAGTGTAAAAAAAATACACTACAGATCGGTTGCTATAGCGGATCACACTCTAATAACGAGATATAATTTTCGGTAATGCGATAACTAACCGCCATTTGATGGGATTGGTGAATACTTTGAAACGTGGCTATCTTATTTTTCCACACATTTAGGTAAGTTCTTTAGGTGAAGTAAAAGAGATTTTTCATAAAGTACGTCGCAGGGATAGCGCTTGCCTAACCACTTTAACTGTAAGCTAGAGATGGGCCAAATGTTCACTGGTAATTGAATACCAAGGTACCCGGACGAGTAAATGAGTAATCGGATGGATACTTGGGTACTCAAATAAATACCTGGATACCTAGATATCAGGTATTCATTTAAGTACTCATGTGAATACGTGAATACCCGGTCGAATGGCATGGCTAATGACGTGGTATTCGGTACTTGCCTGCGTGTTTAATTTGGTTACTCGTATTCAGTGGTATCCTCTCAGGTACTCGAGTCTTCACCGCGGCACACAGGTACTCAAATGAATACTTGTTATCCAAGTGTTCATTTGAGTACTCAAGTATTAATCCAAGTGCTCATGTACACGCCCGGGTACCTAGGTATTCATTTAGGTACTCGATTACCATTGACTGAACACATTTGGCCCATCCCTGCATTAAGCTACCAACAAGACGTAATAGCCGTGCCCTAAAGGTATTTAAACTACATCAGAACCTAAAACCAGTTCCTACTCCCAAAATTCTTATCAATTCAGCTAGAACTTGAATTGTATACAGTTGAGAGGCTCGAAGCAGTTATTGCACGAGGCTCCTTCCCTAGGATATCTCTATCTCAGGGAACAAACGTCTTTGACATCAGAAAGCAGAAAAAATGTTATTCAGTGTGACAATTCATTACATTATACAATACTTTTGTTTCCCAGTAGAGATCCGACTGCAATAATATCTAATGAACAAGGCTATACGAACGGTATTCCTTCATTATATTATTTCATTGACAAACTGAGCGAGGCCTGCCTTGATGTATTAATTCCATGTCTACCTACCTGAAAATAAAACCACCTTCCTACTTTTGCAAATTTAAATTTATCACACTTAATTTTGAATGAGGAAAATAGTAAAAATGTTTTCTTCATTTTTAAGTATATAATATAAAACACGGTAATGAAACGCTGAGTGCACTTTCTTCACAGCTGTCTCAAATCAACTTCTCATAAATCTGGCAAACTGAAAGTTATGTTGGCGAGTTAAATATTAGGTAACTCTCGTTGCAAAATGTGGCAGTTTCCGAAAATCAGCCGAATTAAGGAATTGCAATTACGTTTGATTTATAGAGGAAAGTAATTGAAAACATCAAATTTTGAAATGAGAATTTTAAACCTGAACCTGTTTGGCGAGAAAGTTGGTAGTTAACACCTCAAAAGAATTCCACCGTCAACGCGGCGAGCTGTGTAACTATAAGGGTCATTTATTAATCGACTCTAAAAATCAGTTAATGGGAATTTGTAGCCGTCACCCCAAAAACATATTTTGTGCGCAGATTGAATATTAATTGGAAATAAATTAAAAATCAGTGCCCCAAGGGTCCTACGTTCCGCTGGTACATAATTCTACATTCATCACGAGTGAAACACTTTACGATACTTTAAGATCCTATCTTAGCAGCAAAGTAGGTATTCGGTCCAAATATCAGCCCGATTCTACCGTGTTGGCAAAAGCTAACTGGCTTCCCAAATTGCTTATTTCTTTTGTAGTACAGGCTGAGCCTTTTCCGGAAAGTAAATTGAGCAATGAAAAAATAATGACATTAATTTTATGGAAAAATGTGGGAGAGATAAAATAGAGAAATAAGTGGTTCCCCTAAATGTTTTAGCACTCATGAGTTCACACAAAGGTCGAGACCCGAAAGCGAGTTTCACCTCATCAAAAGGCGACTTTTAAAACTTTTTGCGGCATTTTCCAAGTTTTTAGAAGGCTTAAATCGATTTTATACGGACTCTCCTATAATGGCATGAGTAAAATCTTTAAATGGGCCAAGATGAGTGCGCAACTGGCTCTATCACTGGTTTACATATAAATTTTCCGGTTAGATCCTAAATGTTTCGGATGGCGAAACAAATCTGAGAGTAATGAATTTCATCACCGTACCTACAAATCGAGGAGCGTCTAATTACAAAGTAATGACTACATCATGGTTCTACCTAACCCAAAATTCAGAACTACAAAAAATGCATAGAATAGTTGACTCTATGGATCAATAGTACTAAATAGTAACTGTAATAAGTAAGGTTAAATATAGACACCAAACCATTTGCAATCGTGATATATGCCATTAGATATGTTCGTAACGACACTATAAATCAGATGCATGGACTATGGGAAAATCTGACCAGAAATGACTGGAAGGCTTTGAAACCTGATGCTAGAGGAGGATGCAGCGGATAAAATGGACGGACAAAATAAGAAATTATGAAGTGCTCAGAAGAAAAGAAGAGAAAATGACCAAATGGAACACCATAAAAAAGAAGAACAAGATGGATTGGACACACCCTGAGACACAACTGCTTTCTGAAGAACATAATTGAAGGTAAAATAGAGGGAAAAGTCCCCGGAGCAAGACCCAGGAGTTAGTTCATGGACCAAATAAAGAGAAAAGTACTTAGGAAGAGATATCTGGAGGTAAGGGAGCTAGCATTCGATAGGGAAGGGTGGAGGGCTGTAGTCAACCAATGTCAGGATTGAACAACCAATGAACGTCCGTAATATATGAATGATAGAATTAGAGCTAAATTAATCTCGGCCCAAAGTAAGCAACGAGATGGCCTGACTCTACCGTTCAAAGGATCATCAGCTCACATATGACGCAATATTCAAAGCGACCCAAGTCGAATAACCCTTACTTTATCCCAAACCGTTATCCTGGTAAGATCTTTAACCAAAGGGATCGTCACAACCGGCCGTGAGTATAACAAGAAGTTGAAGGCATGTGCTGACCCAACAGCCCTCTTCAAAAATTTTGGCTCATGACCCGAGAAAATTTAATGCTTAAGCATTATGGCCTGACCAAACCAGCCTTACTTTCAAGGTCCATACGTTTCTCAGGCCAGGTGATTCCCGTTTTCTCGCTTGGCTCAAAAGACTTCGCAATGTCCTTCAATTTTCCCATTTCATCGACGTTTTTACTAACAAAAAATAACGGTAGGTCCATCAAGAAAATACATATAAAATCTTGCATGATAAAATTAAGTTTATAAAGTACTTAACTTCCAAAAAACACTTTTTAGTAGGGGTGAAAAATGTCTCGTAAGTCTTACTTGCCTATCTAACTTGTAGCATCTCGTTTTCTGCTATCATAAACGTATGTGTACTATCATATTTTCCCACTCTGGCCTAGAAGTATAAGTAGTGAATTTTGTTTACGGGTGACATGGTGATGGCTATTCTTTTATTCTTTGTGGTTTCTCGTTCGATTTCTTGAAAATATAGGATAGAGATTTGATTTTTTCCACCCTATATATTTATTTAGCAACAGTACAACAATACCTAAGTCCTCTTGCTGTCAAAAAAGCAGTTACCAATCATATATTTTCTGCGAAGATCAGGTTTATTTCATTCACAGATTGTAAATTCAAATGCCTTTCGTGGATATAAATGCAAACATCGCAATAAATATTTATTAGGCCTAACACTGACAATCTATAAGCAATCTCTCAAGAGTATAATATGTTGCATAAAAGCTTCGCAAGGTTCTTAAGCTAAATTTAACAAAAAGGGGCACTTTTGACTTAGAATGAAGTTTCACTTGGAATAACTCATTCTGACGGGAAAACTGATTGTTGAAAATGGTCACCCTCCTCGATAGTTTTCGACCAGGGTTCCGGAGAAAATCATCCCCAGCTTTACCGTTCAATTTATTTCACATCCAACCCGCATCTCTAACAACAATGAGGAAAATAAAGTTTTTTTCAGTGTATCTTCCAGAGGGACGAGGCTGGACGGACTCCACCCCCGCTCGCTTTTCATATGAAGAGCCGCGCCCTTCCAAGAGAGCCGGGAGAACCATTCACGCGAATGCCTCGTACATTACGTGTCCACCCCCACAACCATCCCCAAGCTCCCCCGCATCCACGTACATTATACTCATTCCCTCCTTCTCCTTCTCTGGTCCCAACCGCGATTCGAAGACACTGATTCCTCCCCCTCGTGGTCCTTCAGCCACCGTCGTCGCGAAGCCAGCTTCCTCCCCCCTCCTTCTTCCCCCCTCACACTACAACACCCACTCCCACCCCGGCCCCCCCGGCAACAGCATCTCCCGACGCCTTTCAAAGAAATCCCCGCTTCTATTCATCGCCGGCCTCCCGCCGAAGGAACAGACAGAGCCCCCTTCCCAGTGCTCGGGTCAGCGCCGTCAATTTACACGGCCTCCACCACCACCTCATACTCCTTCCTCCCTCAACCTCTCGGCCCGACACACGCACAAACCTCTTTCAGTCCCTTCAACCTTTTTTTAAGCCCACCTCCTCCGCCTCCTCTCCGTTCCTCCCCGCAATCCTCAACGCGATACGCGCAAGTGTACACGCGTAATTGTCTCGTTTCGTCCGATTTACTATGTTTACGCACGCGCCCGTTACGATCCACATCTCCTACGCCATTCAGTGTGTTCGGTGACGGCTAAAAGAGGATTCTGCACCTCGGCGGGTATTAGAGTGGGCATATTGAAACAAAGGAATCCCGCAAGCCTAAAGGGTAAATGTCCTTGAGTGTTAAACAACAATGAACTCTTCAAATACAATTGAACCATTCATTCAAGGTATTTTTTACAGCTTCAGACAATGTTTTAGCCTAGATGTTGCCTTCACAAAGCTAAGTGGTGCAGAAAAGTTATAGATATTTTTCTGGCAGAAAAGGAAAAATATACTCATTATCCAGCAGTTTATATGAGGCCCTATCCCAAGTATTTTTTTTAGGAAATATACATTGATGTCCGAATAAAATGTTAACTACAGCATATAATGCAGGTAAAAAAATCATTAAATGATGTGCCATTCACTAGTATATATTTTGATGAAAAAACTGTTATTCAGATGCGAAGTTTTCTCCAACCCTCCTGAGTTATATCTATATTTTATGGAACGTGGTCTGTCGCCTACAGAGGCATATCGTTGCTCTAAATGGAGAAAAAATTAATCAATGTCTGCATAAATCACTTTTCTAACCTACAATGTAAGATAATTTATCATAACATAAAATATGATAATTTTACGCGAACGAGAATAGGGGTTCATTTCCAGAGCTAATTTCCATTTCTAATGGTCAATAACGAAGTGACATGAGCAGCACGAAAATCATGATTTTTTGAGAAAGGAGAAGGTACACCATACACCTTGATAAAGCCTTAGACTACAAATTATCATATTTTATCGGTCTTGTTAACGTCGCTCCCGAAGAAATATTAATATATAATGAAATAGGCACACCACACTTTGATTAAAACGACAAGATGCTTTGATGCAAGTGCATATTCATAGATTCACCATTTCCTTCTTCCCATCTCTTTTGTGAACACTGGCGGGTGACTCCGTTGTTGTTGCGCGTCTAGTTCCGTAGTTCTTTGAAAATTCCCATCCCTTCCCTTGCCTTCACAGAAGTTCTTATATTAAACTCTCCTTCCATCTTATTATTTGTCAAGAAACCAAATGGATTGAACATAACTAACAATACTCTCTTTGCTGAATGCAATCTTGTAGAGCGGTAAGACTTACACGTGATTCACTCTATTGTTAACACGAAACTGGAATCGAACTTGAAAAGGTCATAAAGAAATCCGCTCCATCGATCGACAGGCCTAAAGACTGGCTAATAAATGAGCGAAGCTGAAGTGCGAAACATTTTTTGATCGGACCCAAAGTTAGAATGACAAAAAATGAAGCTGGGGGAGAAAGAAAGGGAGAGAACCCATAATTTCAGCGAGGGCGGCACATTTCTCACCGTTCCATTATCTTCTTGCTCGCTCCAAACACCCTCCTCCAACCTCCTTTATTTCTCCCAACCCCGCCCTCCAACCCCTCTTCCGTCCCCCTCCTCACACACATATCTCGCACCCATTTTGCCCGCTCATATGTGTGCCGGCCCAACACACGGAACCTCACACCTTTCAATAAACAACCCGCGCCCCCACTCGCGCCGCTCTTGAAAAGAAGGGAGTTCGCGCCGGACCAAAATGCCGGTGAGCGTAAGGCAAAAAAAGAGATCTTTAGAGGAAGGAATGGGAAGCGGGTGGGTTAGAGATTCGCAGGAAAAAGAGGTGGCACGAGGGAAAGAACGAGTTGGCGGGAAGGAAACGGAAAGACTGTTGAAACCATGGAGGCCTAAGCCGGCTATAACAGCACTCTCTTTGCAATTTTATGTTGAAATACTCTATCCTTCCGGGAAATCGAGGATCTAGAGATTTGGGTATAATGGAACTTTGCTTTCACCATAGGATGAAGTTTGAATAACTAAAAATTGTAGGTGTAGCGGACGCCTGAGAAGTGTCAGCAAGGAAACTTGCCTGGTTTGGAATCGCACAGAACCATCCACCCTGAAGGAAAAAAAAACGTGACTAGTACGCTACTTCGTTAGGGTAAACGTTGGTACAGTAGTGCCGCGATCCGCAAATAATTGCATCTTTAGTATTTTATAAAAAATAGTTCAGACAAGAATTACAGGTACCATAAAAAAATCTTTACGCTAGTCCAAACAAATTATGGCAACGCCATTATTATTCCAAGCTGACCTCTGCCGAATTCTCACTAGACAAGCGGAAAATATTTTGCATGCAAGGCACAAAGTGTGAGAGCCACCTTCCTTACTAAGTCTAACAGTAATTAAATAATATTTACCATTTTAAACGGCACTCCATTGTACCTATTATACTTTAACACGCACCCTTTCTTAATCCATGATGTTTGCTCAATTTGATCAACGTACTTGACGATTTATCGTGTCACGCGCAGTTTCTAAGCCTATAAAACATTGTTGACAGCGAAACAATCTGCAACATACGACGGGACTATCTCCCATTCGGTCAGTTTTCCACCTTCAATATCATGAAAATTATAATAAAGGATTAATTTAACTGTGTTCAATAGGAACATGGTAAATACATATACAATGAAACAAGAACAATATGGAGAAGAATGTCGGAAGTAAACCTCAACAAGGCGGCCGGTATTTTTTCAGAGCTGTAATTATTGCGAGTATAGGGTGAAGTGTCCATTTTGACACTTTGGCGAAGGTCTACAGATAGGTAAATTAGGTATGAAATGTCCAACTACTTTAATTAATTATTTTAACATTAAATTTGTTCCATCAAGTTTGTAAGCACTATTTTTGCGAACTAGCCACATTCATACTAATATCAATAAACTGCAGAAAAACAGCTATTGAATTTATATCTTTATAAAGACGGCTATTCCTATAAATCTCATCGCCCCCATTATACTTTTTGGCAACCGAATGCATGGAGTAGTATGACCTTATACTCGATGCACTTAGGGAAAAAATTAATGTCACAGCCACTGCGTTATAAAATGCATCAAAATGGAAGGGTGTAGAGATTAAGGTGTTGATAGTCATACTATGGCCGGTAAAATGGTAGAGTGAACTGGAAATGGGTGGAAGAAGAATGAAGAGGGGAGGTGCATGACGAAAACGAGCAGGATGCGAGGAGACGGGGATTCCCAGCGGGAGACTCAGCTGCATTTATCTTCAAGAGCACACAAGGGTGTATAATTATTTACTGTTTCGATACGCAAACTACACCAGCTTTCGTGCGCCAAGCAAAAAAGAACGTGGTAAAGGCGCCCTCACGAGAGCAAGTGAAGGGGAAAGCGGATTAACACGACTTTTTCGAAGAAAGTAGAACGATGCAGAAATGGGCAGGCTAATAAAATGCATCGCTGACATACCTTGTCCAAATGAAGGACCTGGAGCTTTTTTGCCCTTTATTTTCCAACGAACGCCCGTGAGTTCGAGCAGTAACCTAAATTATGAGGGTGAAGAAAGAGAAATGCGGCGTTCGGGATAAGCTATCAATGGCGGAGAGAAAGCAATGAAGGATAATACATACTAAGTGAAAACAATGGGATCAACCCGAAGTCTATCTCGTAACAAAAATATCTAACTTAACGACTCTACATATATTAGTTGATACTTCTCAGTACCCTTGAAATGCACTACAATAGGCCTATTTGCGTAATTAATAGATATAGTCATTGTTTGAGCCAAATTGATTCCTCAAATAATTTAGTTATATGCCTCCACGATTCTCTCTCAAATCAATTCTTTAAATAGGTTTAATTAATTTGCATGCTGCAAATTCACGAGCCCCACTTAACTTTCGATGCAAATGTAACCTCGAAGATTAACGCCCTATATTGCCAATTACCAATTAAAAATGGGACGTAGAAAGGAACACTAAAATGATATGTCATCAACCCATAAGAAAAATGATTTTTATATCAATATCAGCGTTCTATTAAGGAATTTACCATGAGGAGGGCCATGACTAAAGCATTTAAAAGAAAAAATGGATTTGAAGAGGGAGGGGTTAATGATTCGTACCGTATTGGGGTATCTGTATGTCGCTTTGTTTGATTAGCATTAGTATAGTGTTCCCTAAACCTAAACCCCTTCACTAAATACAAGAAGTGGATTGATACCTAAATATATGTGGAGCATTAGCATTTTTGCTGCTTCGAGAAATATTCAATTACATCTATTTGCCGACGATAATACTAGTTTATATTAAAATTAAATTAAAAACTCAAAGCACTAAAACCTATTAACTCCTAATAAAATATATTGCTCTATCTCCTCTTATCTCCAAATAATAGCTTGCTTAAGTCTTCAAAGAAATGTTCCACTCTTTCTGTGCGAAAAAGCCTCCAGAAATAATGGGAAACAAGTAAACATGGATTTGGTTTGCTGAGACTTACGAAGCCAGAATTTTTTACCCGTAAAGAACCCGATAAACTTATTGCCAGCGTCCACGCTCAGCAAATAAGTTAATTTATGAGGACAGCCACAACACCTCGCTAGGGAAAAAAAAATTCTGGTTTCCTTCATTTTCTCCTCGCACTTTTTCGGCTTCATTTGAAAGCCATGAAAACGGGGGAAGGGTGTTATGACAAAAAACCTTATTCACGTCAATTGCTTTTCGCTGGAGGAAGACATGTTTATCACAAACAGGCCAAAGCCCCCCATGGAAAGCCCATGCCAATGCCATACGCCAATGTAAAATACAACGTCGAATTTAATTCACAGCCATCCTTCGTAACACTCATTTCAAGCTTGAACACGTTTTAACCGGCTTAAGATGAGCCTTGTTGACAATAACAGAAGTCTAGGGATAAAAAATATCTTAACTTTCAAAAAAAAACTATTTCATTGTTTATTTCAGGGACACAGACGAATGACCAATTATATGAGCAATAAATTTAAAAGACTGAAACCAAGCAAAGAGGTGGTACCAACGTTATACGTTTAACAATATCAGGACTTGAGGCCACTAATAATAAGTAATAAGTAAACGCAAGGCCCATAGAATATTCAGATTTCCTCCATCAGAATTGTTTAAGAATTACCGACATGTTTGCTAGCGCCAGCTATTCTGCTGTGACGCCTTTCACATATCTTGGAAGTACCATCATTTAAATAACACGTGAAAGAAGCACAACGGACACCAAGCGGAGAACAGCCCAAGCTAAGAAAGCATCACAGAAAATATTTTGTAGCAATCTGAGGACCCTAATTGGTGTTCTGGGACGCATCATTATGTAAACCACTGGCCTTCTACTACCTATCAAGTATCTAGGCACACATTTCAAGATTATCGGTTCGTCAGTTCATCCTTCTGGACGGAATTAATATCGCACTTCCTTGCTCCCATGGGATGGTCAGGGTTTCCTCTTTTATTATTAGCTCATGAACCCCATGTCTATAGGTTTATTGCACAAATCTCCATCAGCAAGCAGAATCTCGCGCAAGAAAAATTGAACCATGCAACCTTGGAAGGATTATTTTAGAGACCTTGGGGCCCTGGTTCCTTTCTTTTTTGACCTACATTCTTTTCCTCTGCTAATATCTATAAACCTTTTAGTAATACTATTAAGCCATTTTTATTTTATTTACTTTTTAAGACTCATTTTTAATTATTGTCTTATTATCTAGGATATATTTCTTACTATTATTAATATATTTCATTATATATATTTTCAATTTTACATTTATCTATACTTAATCTGTTCATTTTTAAAATCTGTATTCCCTGCATTGCTGTTTTTGGAATCGTCTCAGTTTTATCTATCGGGATGTTTTCGCATGTTTTTCACACGTTGTTTCATGTATGGGTGTTTTACTACAGTGGATTTCTCGTCAAGGATATCACCTTGTTATTCCTTGCTTATTTCCTTAAATGTATACATATTTCTATACACTGATTTCTTGTATGTATCTGAGGGGTTAGATGGAAGAGGGAACCGTTCCAATCTCAATCTCGTCCAAATGAAGACGTATTATTATTATTATGATAACATACAAAATATGTATTAAGATTTAGAAACAAACAAACAAGGAAACATACTTTAAAATTTATGCATGAAATGGTAGAATAAGAAGTCCGTGGACCTCTGACTGTTGAATAGGTACAATACACGATCCCCATCAAGCCACACATGCACTGGGGCTTCAACGTGAAATACGTTCAAAAGGAGGGAATTTAACGGTAGAAGCTAGTCAAACCTCGTCGCGAATCAAAACCGTAGTCAATTTAGTACAATATCTAGGGAAAATAATGCCTTTTAAATTTCAACGGCAATTTTAACAAGGTAAAAATAGCTACCCTCGACTCTTCATACATTTTTATTACTTGGCTCAGTACAGTGCTTTTGACGCTGTTCCCCAGTTTCTCACTATCCTAAAATTTACTTCTCATCTTTGATGACATTTGCTTAAAGACCTGATTTTATTCAATTATAGTTTGCTCTCATCCAAAACGAAGTTTTTAGCACATGTTGTACAATAATCGCTGACAATCACTAGGCCACAATAATGTCAGTAAAAAACCTAAGTACATAAAACGTCTTTTGCCTACAAAAACGGGCCTACGATTATATTCAGAAAAAAACAACACATTTCTATGGTCGAGATTTTTGATAAGTAAGACGACTTTTCCAAGTAAGGGTGGATAGCTGTTGCCCAAGACGTTCCACTAGAACTCTCAAGGAAAAGAAGTATGACTGGGTCCCGTATATTTGAAGACACTTGCCCTTATTATTATTCCCTGATGGCAGTTACTCTGTCCTGACAAAATGATCTTGATACTCCACGCTAATTCTCCCAGTCTTGCATCCTCGTGTATTAACTTTACCAGTCTACACATCACTAGTTTTTAATATCCAAGGCCAGCTATATTTTTTTAATGTATTGCTGTTGCGTTGACTATTACTGCCACCGATTTGGTTTGACTGTTTCAGGCAGGATATAGTGCGAAATGCGAGAATTAAACTCGGTGTCGGCATTAGGCGACTCTATTAACAAATAGTGACTATCGGACTGCAGTTTTACGTTCTGTCTTTCGGACGACTTATTATGGTTCAAGGGATCTCCTATGAGCACCAATTCTGGAAAACCCCACCAAAGCTCATTTTCGAAATCAAGATACGTATGAATGGGAGGCCAATATTCTATACCATCTACCAACGCAATTTCTTAATCATTTTGCGACTACCTCATTAAGACCTTTTTTTCAACTGTTCAAATATCTGACAAATATTACTTAATTCCACATTTCTATTTGGTATGATGGGTTCAAAAGCTGTAGAAAAATATCACTTCCCTGTTCGTGATGTCATATTTTTAGAGCTTTTGGTGAGACATAAAACCACCCCCGTATCCTCATTTGTGCATTCAAACTCAATGCTTAGAGCAATGATCCATTTTCAGCATTCCACATTGAAGGACTTGTAGCTCAATTATTATACAAGACACGGTCGGTTAACTCCATTCCATAAGCAATACTTTGCCGCCAATCTGAAACCAGCACATAGCCATTAGAAGCAAGAACCATCATTCTTATCCTCAGGCGCACCCTAAAACACATGAAAGGTGGCTCGACGCTGCTAATTACCAAATACAGCGCTCTGGAAGTGAGAGCTGATTTTGGGCCTGGATTTCTGCCGCTGGGGAGGCGGGAAGAAACTCTTTCTTGGTCGTGGTTTCACGCCAAACCTAATGAAACGAAGCAAACAAAAATGGGACGAGCGGGAAAAAAAGAAGAAGAGTTAAGAAGGGCTTGAAAGAAACTCCTTATTCCCGAGAGGATGAGAGGACACTCCCTTTTGGGCCCGAAAAATAATTCCTTACCCCGCTCCCTGACCCCGAGAAAAAGATCGGTATAAAAAAATGAATGAATAAAAAGCGCTCCACGTCTCTGCGTATTTATAAGAGAGGTAATAGGGAGGAGTTGTGAAGGAGGAGGAGGCGGAGAGGGATTTGCTCGAAGGGGGAATGGGGCGGGGGAGACACACACCGAGACGAATTTTTTCCCCTTGCCATCGTCCCCACCATCAGATTCACATTCACACCCACACCCTATTACCTTCCCATTGTCTCTTCCTTCCCCCTCTGCCACTTTTCGTGCAGGCGGAGGATGAGGAGGAGATAGGTAGGGGGCAGGGGCGACGTAGGGGATTCAAATTCACAGGGATTTGTATATGCATACATAAATACATGAATTCATATATTACGTTCACCCATGTCTGGCCGAAACGGCTCATTTTCTCATTGGGCTCCGTGTGGTCCGAAATGCCAGTTCTATTTCATTACCACTGTGTTCTTGAGTCAGTCTTTACTCACCTTCCCCGTCGTTCTTTCCCTGGTTGCAGGTAAAAAAAAGAGACCTAGTGACATCTCTTGGCCAACTCTACGGCCGACTTCTGGGGTTTTGCTCGCTCATATAAACACCAGAGCTTATAAATTTGTATGTAAACATATTCTCTGGCTTATAAACACTCGCTGTTTTCAGTTTTATGAATAGGGTTGGTGACACGGTGGTCTATGCGTCGGATGGAACTTCGGAAAGACTAAAACCATGTTTGATTTCTGGTTTACTTCATTTTTTTTCCAAACCACCGATGTGATTTTATGCCTTGTGTGACCCATACACTTTTTTTAACCTTACGCTAATGCGAATTGTGCGTGTATACGTTTACATAAGTACGTAGAGGTGTTAAAGGGTAACCAAGAATGGTAAGCAAACGAGTGAGAGGGAGGGAGAGGGGTTAGGGTTAGAGGATGGCGTTGGGTAACAGCACCAAGGGGTGAAGGGGAGGAAAGACTGTCAAACCAAAGAGGAGGGTGTGAGGACGGGTGGGAGTTTACGGGAGGAAGGTCGGAGTGGCACACCCTTTCTGCCGCGGTCCTAAAACCAAATAAATGTGCCCATTGTGGGAGGGAGGACTAAGATCGTGCGTCGTACTTGGTGCGTGCGTGAATACGTGTGAGGATACCACGGCGCTCGAGAACGGCTTTCGCCATAAATTATAATAGAAGAAAGGTCGACAGGATGGGGCAAACGGCCCCAAAACATCGGCGGAACTTGAGAAAATATGGAAAGGAATAAAAAATAAGACGTAAATATAAGGAACAAATAGTGAAAATAATGAATAAAAATGAAATTATGGCGAAAATTTCTTAGGTTTTCCACCAGGATGCTTATGATGAATCAACAAATATTAACTTTAGCTAACTATAAAACCCATTCCCTGTTCTTTTGACCCTTCAGCCTTCCACTACTATCTACACGACAATGCAATATTTTTTCATTATTCTCTCCTTTAACGGTTTTCCCGACTGCTCGTAATAGTGAAGATTGGGTATATGAAAGCGATCAACATGACAAGACCCATTAAAAACTAAGGTGATTGAGTAAATGCAACAAATTGAATGGCAAAACAGTACACACAAATTTTAAATATCAGTGAGACGAGCTCAATGCATCCCGAATAAAATCACCACTTGCATATTTGTATTCTTACTACTTGTCTTAGCCTTGTCGCTGTTTCCTTGTACACACAACAACAAGCATAATAATGTTAAAACATTCTACCATCAATTCTGTGATGGACCAATTTCTTCTGAATTTTTATCGGGACAACCTATAAATGGGGCTCCAAAATTCCAGAAGGATTTATACTTCTGTCCCGTCTTCTTGGTTAGGCATTTGAATGAGTGACCGAATTGAGCGAACGAGGCACATTTGTCTTCGTAATTAATGACAACAGGCAGAGCATACCACGTCGGCTCCCACAAAGTGAAAGAAGAAAGAAAAGCCTGAGCAAACAACCAGTGGGAAGGTCCTGGATGAACGGAAGGGAGCAAGCCTAGACACCCGGAATGCACTGAGCGAAAAACCGCCGACAAAAAGCTACGTTTACTCTCTCTCCATGGCGCAACAAAACAAAAGCGGTTACTCAAGAACCAATTAGGGATCACTCTTCCTCCTTCTTTTCATCTGCCGACCTTTCTCCTCATCTCCTTTGCGGGGAAAGTTAACATTAAAAAGGAGGCGCCCGCACTACCATTCTTCCTTTTTCGGAGACCCGCCATTCATGAGACCGCTCCTTAACACACACAAACACACGGTCATCGAGTCGCAGCTTTTCCCGTCTGCGTCTCCGACACTGAGGGTAATTATTACACCCTCACCTCACTCTTGACTCCACGCCTAAGAAAATGGCGCCACGCTCCCATCTCTGAGACTCTGGCATTACGTTGGGTACCTCACGGCAAGGTGGAGCCCGAAAAAACGAGGGAATGGAGGATAGGGTAAGTGCGGTAATTAATGTAATGACTAGATATTGGGAGCAATTTCGTCACAGTGATCCTTTATTAATGAAGTGCCGTGATAGGATTTGCAAAATCACAGGTCCGGGGAAGACATCATTCTGTCCACTTTATCCACTCCACGCCGGGGGACTTTCCTATTAGTCGCAGTAATGTACTTCTAGCCGCAGTTGAATTCTTCCTCAGGGATAGGCGATGTAAGATAACGAATATTATGGAAAAATTAGAAAAAGATTCAATGAAAATTACCTCATTCAGTGTAGTATGAATATTCAAATACATAGAGGCAAAACAAATTAGCCAAAGGAAAGGACTTTTAATATTATCAATAGGACGATGGAACGGTCAAAGTCTACATAATACCCTATGAGCCACTTCAAAGGCATGAGACAGGGGCGTGAGACAGGAGGCAATGGCCAAGCAAAGGGAAGAGAATAGGGAGTAGGGAAGGCCAAAGACAAAATCCAAGAAAAGGGATGCGGGGGTGGCGAAAGTGAGTGGGCAGCTGAAGAAGCGACTTAGAGATACGTTGTTTTCCTAAAAGTTAAAAATAGCGCATGGAAAGTAGTTTCTCTACCATTTGGTTCGGCAGGGTGTCTCTTATTTTCTATTTTCTATCATTTCCAGAGATATAGCAGGTACAGTTCTACTAATGCGCCTGTGAGTCAAACAATTTTTCCCTAAAAGGACTAGTTGGAGAGGCTAGGAGATAACTGCCCTCAGAGAAGTTCGGGACTCATTTATAGCAAAGAGCAGAACATTTCAAGTGAAATTTTTATCCTTACTTAGGAGCTGCGTGGAGAATATTTCAAGTACACGGAGTATTCCGTCCATCGGACGTAGACCCATTGGAGGAAAAATTGGATGAGAGGATTCGTAGAATTACATCACAGGATTTCCATGATAATCCTTTTCCAATTATTACCAATGGGGCAAATGAATTAAGTTAAAGGTCGTTTTCCACAGAGCATGTGCAAAAGCTAACAGAGGCATCCCTAAATCTATCGCCCGTGAAGGATGTTCTCGCGATTGCGATTAGTCATCTTTTCTTCTTCCAAGAACTTTACATTAATATATAGGAAAACTTAATTTTTCTTTACAATACATAAGTACACTTAACTTACAATACTTAAATACACTTAATACTATATAAAAGTACCTGATGTACTGTGGAAGAAGAAGAGTTTGGGTTCAAATAATACAAGATGGTAAAAGTAAAAATAGTAATGAAGGGAAGAGGAAATTTTTCAGTTAAATTCCGAAGCCTCATCGCCTTCCCCGAGGCAAGAATTACCTAATTGTAGTCCTCTGTCCGTCCGACAGGAAGTTAACTGTCAACCTAAACGCTCCCTTTATAAAGGAGTAGGATATTGCCACCGCCAGATTTTTTTCAACATTTCTTCGATTTTCTAAACATTCCTTCCCTTACTATACTTAACCCTCCCACCTTTCCACAAAGGAGAATATGAGTTCAGCTGTCGGTCGCCTCCCCTGAATAACCAAGCAGCCGTCCTGGATCAAATGGGTCCGGCGCGGGGTTCCGGTTGCGATTCTAATACAAAGACCACGAAGAAGAAAGATTTAAAGGCTGGAAAGAGTGAGGTGAGGGTTTGAGAATGGAGTTCTGAAGAAGTCCGGCTCGTGTAAAACCATTATTGTTATTCGTGTCGGCCATTCGAGCTTTACATAGACGGCTCCTGTCGCACCCCCGCAGAGGAATCCGACACCTATTACTAGCTGTCCTTGCGCGTGTTCCTTCTAAGTTCTCGGCTCCATAAGGAGTTCTGTAGGCAGGTGGGGTTCGTTACTGTCCGGTTTCAAAGGAGAACCCACCCACGCAGCTTTCTTTAAACGGCGAATATGAGAAAAGTGGGGATATATACAGTGAGGCGGGAGATGTCAAATTCCTCTGGTCGTTTAACGGAAACTTCAAGAGAAATAAATGTATGGCATAAAACGCGACGAGTATCTCGATTTCATATACTTCTCTTTATGTGGAATGTATGGATATGGAGGTAAATTTGAGTCTTTTATCCGAAACCCGGGTGAAAAAATATGTTGAAGGCGTGGCAAGGCCCAATGCACATTTTCTTTGCCAGTCAAAGAGAGAATCAGTTCATGGACTGTTTGGGAACTTTTATTCAATCTCCGACCTTGGAGGGGGTCTTTAAATATTATATGCATTTTTAAAAATCGAAAGAAAGTATAAATTTTACGCTGGAGAACATCGCAACCGATAATACTGATATCAACAGTAAGGAGAGAAAAAATTGTTTCTTTTTAGTATCCATATCTCTCTAAATTATTTCTACAGCAACCACTCTCAGAATCTGTTATTTTCCTAAATTATATTTCATCCCATAGTAGTGTCTCCGTGATAGTAAATTTAATAATGAACCTTGCGGTATGAACACGACTTAACAACGCTTCTTAGTAATTCAAATATTATAGATACCCCTTTAAAGCATCAGCAATGAAATTTTTGAGATTCAAAGCACTGTTTTAATCCATTACTATTGCTTTGAAAAGTGGAAGAAAAATTTGATCCATCGACTTTTTGTCTAGATAGTAGAATAGCGCAAAAAATTCCAGATAAAATCATTGCCACAAACGCCAAGAAAGATAAAATAAGTCGACCATGAAATTCGTAATGAATTCAAGGTAAAATGCTTCACTGAAACGGGTTTAATAACAATAAATTTATAATCATTGATTTTTTGCACCTGTTAATTCTTTTTTTTCATTCTTGTTATTTTGGCGACTATTTTCACCACCGAATTCCACTTATGCATGTTTACCGACACATTAAGGTATTCAAAACCTCATTATATAAAAAGTGCTACCGCATAAGGCTCATTCCACTGGGCAATTTGTTCACAAAATTGATTCAAAATACCTTATCCGTAATACTACTCCCGTTTTGACGAGCGTAAAAAATGAACACATTTATCACACACACAAGGTGTGATTATACCCCGCGGCACACACAGGGCAATTCTGAAAGAGCTCTCCAAAGCATTCGGTAGCCGACTATTAGGGAAAAATGCCCCACAATGAACAACGAATAGGGTTCATTATTATTCAGTGGGTGACTGGAAAAAATCCGGGCCCCTTCTTTTCCGGGAAGATATTTAATTCGACTCCGTAATTATATCTTAACCCCCCTCCTTAAAAACCAGTCGATTGGCGGCGAGCAAACAGGGCACCAAGAACGGAAATCACCTCCACAGTTCTTCTCCAAAGAATAAAATACTCTAGCCCGAGAGGAGTGAGCGAGCCTCAGTTTTTTTTCTCTCGAAAATTTCCCACTTTGTGGCATCTCTTCCTCACCGTGAGCCATCGACAAAGGGCTGACGCCGCCAACATTACCTCTGGCACATCCAAAATGCTTTTGTCGTCTTCATCCTCGCTCCGCGGGCCTATTACTTATCGTTAACTCCGCTAATTTCCTCTCGGCGGCGGCTATTTCTTCCATCACCTGCCTTTCCCCTTAATACTTTTTGTCCGGCTCGCTATCCGTGCTCGGACCTCGACACATTAAAAGGTGAAGGAGGGGGCCTGAAGGGTGGCGGGTCGTAGCAATTTACATTCACCTGAAACTGATTCGTGCGTCGCCTTCGGGAAAAGAGGAGAGTCAAGAGGAGTTTGAAAATATAAAAAGAGAGAGAGTAAAACAAGAGGCGAGAGCTAACGAACGGCTTTCACACCTCGAATCCTCAGTCCCAGTCCGGGTCTCCCCTGTCGCCGCCCTCATCGACCGAGAATTTCCTACTAAAAACTCTTTAGCATGTAAGAGAGCGGCAGGTGGGGATGGGATTCTTTCTCCCATCAAAGTCCATTTAAAATGGTCCCAAATAAACAGATGAACAACTTTACGGAGGGTGCCCTCGGAGAATACGACCTTCAAAGTGACTCCATTGGGCGGCTAATATGAAGTAGATTGGAGAATTATTTTCCAGTCTTCGATAGAGCCTTCAAAGGAGGATGCCGAGTCTCAGAAATGAGGGTCTGGACTAAGGCATGGAATTATTTGGAGTTTCCCGCGAGGGTAATTAGTAAAGGAGCAGAATCCGAAGGTTAAACGAAGACAATTCACCGAGCAAGCCTCTTCATTTTATCCAAGGATAAGGTGATATCTGATTTTACATTTAGCAGCAACCGTAAACAGAATGCACCAAACAATCTTATATCCATGAGAGATTAAGTGACGGGAATCTATGAATAAAATAAAAACATTTAAGTTATACCCATGAGATCCATGAATATGGAATATTTGAGCAGGACAGAACTGCATTCCGGCATCATATTGATATTTTTGATATATTAACCGTTATTTCTGTCATAAAACTCATACCTACAAGCTATAAGTAATATTAATTTGTTCGAGCCAGCAAATATTTAAATTTTTAGAGCCACCGCCCCCTTTTTTCCACAAACCTCTACCCAGCGCCCCCAACCATAAGCTCTAAAAGTATGCAATATATGAACAAAGTAAGATGTTTATAAAAATAAAGCTAAAACCATTGTCATTGAACTATTGTAAATTTCAAATCCTATAGAGATATAGTGTACTCATCCCCGGATATGTATTTTCGGTGAGGGCACAGCATCCAGCACCTCCATGCAGCCCCCGGAGATGAAAGCACCACCCTCCAGGGGGCGGTAGCGCCCACTTTGAGAAGCACTGGTTTAGATAAAGAAATTGTAACTATTTTCATAGGCCCCGTTTTATTTTACGATGATTCTTATTCAAAAAAGATTTTTTCCAGCGAAAATTTAAATATTGGGATGTGGGGTTTCAAACCGGTAATTATGTTCATCTGCATCCGGCGCGCAGTGGATTGAAATCGAAAAATTCTGACCAAATTTCTAAAAGAGCTTTTTTCAGCTAGTAGTTAAAATTTCGCATTGTTATTTATAATTTACAGGTGCAAGAGGTGATGCATCTTGTAGAGATATTGAAACATAAGACTCTAAAATGCCTCTAATACGATATTTAAAAATTAAAACCCGTAAGAGTAAAGCTTGGTACTTCAATGGAGGAGAGGGACAGCCGTAAACCGTAATAAAGGGACTACCATTCCTTTATAGATGAAGGAGATGTTAGGCAGCACACTAACATATAAAAATTCGGAGAAAAAATGCTGCCCTAAGGAAAAAATATTGATTATATTGTACAAATTTGAGCTAATAGGGAAAAATTAGAGCAATTCAATACATGTAAAAACATCGTTGGAAAGAAGTTATTCACTCTAGCAAGATAAAGTGAATTTAAACTCTTACAGAGGTAACTCATTTAACAGAATTGAAATATATTTTAACATAGCTCAGAGAACATAGCCATTCTAAAATTTTTCTGATAAACGCAAATTCATGCCCACAAGAAGAAATGTCAGTCAAAATTAATTTTTAGGAGCTAAGTGAATGAAAAATATCATAAATACTTCAGGATTTGAATACGGAATTAATTTCTACGGCTGTCTTAGCTAAAATCCAAAATAAGCAGTGATTATTCTTCAGACTATTTTAGAATGCTCAAATCTCTTGATAGATCACCTTACATTTCTTATTAAGGAAGATAAAACATAAAATGTTCATAACTACGTATGTAGAATAGACGACAATTCTTATACGGAAGTGGCAATGCTTTGAAAAGCTTTTAGACCCGCCGACTCCCAGAGAGAACGCATCCCATCGTTCCAAGCCATTAAGCCCTAACAATAAGGAGCTCTTTACGCCGCACTCGGGAGCCCAAATTGTTCCGCACATACATACACTTGGGGAGCGTTAATACAACGTTCGGGAGCGGCAAAGCGGAAGGCTGGGCCCTTCCTTCTCCTTCCCGACGCAATGAAAAAAAATCTCCCTAGGGTGGAGGGAACGGGAGATGACGGCCTTTTGCTACTGGGAGGTCTGGACGGTTCAGCTTCTTTTTCATTCCGCAGTTCACTTGTTCTCCCGCCTCCTATGAAATCGAGCGGCAAACGTCTCCACCTTCTTCTGCCCCTCTCCCCTGTAGTCCTGGGTCTACGCCCACCCACGGAGTCCGGCGGTAGAATTATTCCCTCGGCTTTAATTAGTGGTCATTCTAATCTCCTTTTCCCCCTTCTCAGCGAGGAGTCCCCACTTCGGTACATCCACGCCCCGGCCTATTAGCTGCTGTTTGCGCGCACAGAAATGGGGAAAAACTTAAAGGTATATTTTTCCTTCCTGATTTTTCTCTCCCACCGCTCTTTCACTCACTCCCCACTCAAACCCTCAGCCATGTGTCTCGATCTTAATGCCCACCGTCCCAAATTGCCTTCGACTGAGTCCTCTAATTTTGTCATCTTACTTTATTTTTTTCATTTCTCTCGCTCTTATTCCGGCATCCTTTCCTCCGTGTCACTGTGAATGGGAGAGGAACCCCATCTCTCCCCTTGACTCTTTTAATTTTCCTCCGTCTAGCTACAAAAGCCTAATTATTTTATTTTTTGGCGTGTGTGGCCTTCTCTTCTGGACGATGATTCCCTTCGCTTCCATGATACACGCTCTCGTCTGGCGCTCGAAAAGGTCATTTGTCGCTGGGTTAATTTAAAGGCGGTGATGAAAAGTTTTTTTTTAGCCCAGAGGAAAGAAAAAGTGTGGACGCGGTTTTATACACCAACGTGCTCATTTTATTTTATTCCACCTTCGTCAAGATGCGTATTCATTGCAAAACTTAAACGCTTCGGACGTGTGGATTGGGACCCGTTTGGCAAGAGTCCTTCATTCTAATGAGTCGCTCGCCGCGCCACAGGACAAGTAAACGACGTAATTTTCCGAGATCACCGCGACATAATTCTCCATTTTAAATGTATCGATATCAAGCACCCTATAAAAAACACCCACGGGAATCAAGTGAGTGGTCTCCCAAGTTTGCTAAAAACTGGAAATAAACCGAGGAGTCATCAAACGTTGAGGGCATCAATTTTGAATTTCCAATTTTTTATATAACTTTATAGCACCATTCACTGACCACTCAGCTAAGTAACCAACGCATTAGCCCAAAATTCAGTGACAAATGAATAAGTGTCAGAAAAACCCACTATCCCTCGCACGTATTTTCCTCCTGAATTTTGTGTGAAACTCAAATGATAACGATAGGAGACCGATCTCTTCATCAGCAACTTATACATTTATTTCCGTGACGCCACGGCTAATATTTTACACAATTCAGATGCCTTTTCTTCAAATTAATAGTTCTCATTAACATTGGCAAGAACCCTTCATTCAACGTAATTCCCCATTTTACCCGCACGTAAATTTAGGTAATAAAATCGATGAAGTCATTGAACAATAATCATAAAGCTAATGTAAGGTATAAAATTCTTTAAGTATTCGGCAAAATTCTCACAAGATGTGATAAAAATGATTTCTCATATACTCAAGAGCAATATGCACCGTATCAATTTACTTTGTACATTGTGTTTAAGCTCAAAAAAGCAAACGATTCAATGGACATATTCCAGGAAAATCATTCAAAAGTTCATATTTGAAATAGCTGAAGAGATCTATCGCTACAACTAACTAAGATTCCCAGTACCAGTCCATTGGCAAATTAAGTTCACATATTTAAGTCCATCCAGCAATTTTTGTACGTAAGTAGTGCTATTTCATAGTTACTAAGCTTTAAGTATGTGACCCAAAGTTAAGAGCCCTTTTCAGGTATCAGATCTAAATATAACTCTAAATAACACCAAAACAGGGTGTTTGTTTTTCTGCTGATTTAACTGAATCTTTTGCCACATTGATTGATTAAGTTCGCATAGCTTCCATCCTCTGAAAACATATCGATACTGTTGGAACATTTTGTACAGCATGTATTAAAGGCGCAATATAATTTTTTTAAACTATTTACTGTTCTCGCTGAGACCTTCATGTTCACAAAACTTCGGCTTATTCTGCTTTAGCGGAGATCGAGATAAAATCACCGAATATTAAACCACAACTAAAATATTGTCGCATCAACAACACTAACATTAGCTTTATCCAGCATAAGAAATTGACGGGCTGATTGAACTTACACTCATTTTAGATATTCTCAAGACATAGTGGCCCTTAGTCGCAGTGATTAGTAAGCCACAAAATTCTAATTTGAATGAGATTTTGGAAATGATTTGAAATATAATTCCATCGTAATCGGGAATGATAAAACTCTCCGAGAATATCAGCACTACCGGCACCTATTCAGGCATAATGAAGAAAAAGAATGGTGTAACAGATATTACCATAAGATATTTGAACTATATTCCATCACTCATAAAAACAGCAGCGAAAAAACATGAAACTTCGCCATTTGGTATAGCAATGTATTGCAAAAATGAGAGAAAACTGAGGTGAATTAAGGCCATATTATGAGCTTATCTTAACAAATATTTCATGAGATAGTTCATACTGTTACACAGCTCTCACCGTGTATCGAATCCTTTGAGTTGGAATGTAAAGGTTTCATTGTTCTAAGCATCAAATGAATTCAAGGTATAATGGCTTGGAAGGATTACGAAAGAGTTCTGCGACCATGATCATTTATATTTTTCGTATTTATTTTCCTCTTATCTTCTATGAATTAGATTCCAGTTTAATAAAGAATGAAACTAGGATGTGCTTTACAAGATGCTGAATATGTATTAGGCTTGTAAGCGTCTTCGTAATATGATTATGAACTGATCTGTTTATCATATGAATTCTAAATTTCACACAGGTTTTAATCTTCTACCACGTTATCATATGGTTATTAGAAAATTCTGTGCTTACCTAGCGAAATTTTTGGTTTTATTTCCCGGAGTATATATCTATCCCTATTTTCATATGCACTTCCTCAAGCAAGCATGTATAACTAAAATTTTAGCTTGCATCTACTTCAGCTGATTAAAGACATTTTGTGCCATCCTAAAGTAGTAAACTTAAATTGACAATTTCTAGTTGAATGTAAATTATTGGGTGATTATACCCACGAGAAGTTAAATATTTCGCATTTATACAACATTCGGATTCGAGAGCAAAATATTTTAGCCTGACCAGATCTCCGACCTAATATCTGATATATGCCACATTTTCTGCAGTAATGACTATGAGGAAACTCAAAAATATTTCTCATTCCAACAAAGATCTTAAAATAACTAAATTTTTCAACATCACACGGACGGATGTTAAAAAAATATAAACATAATTGACACACAAACATTTCCAAACTAGTAGTAAGTGGAAAACAGTCTATTAAATCGGAATGCGTCATCAGTCTTTCAAAAGCTAACTCTTTTTGCCCGCACATATTCCTGCCATTAAGCTCAAAAGCAGCAGCCCGTTAACCTAAATACTACGCGAGCTGGGAGTTACCACACAGCAGCAACACAAGTTGGCCCTTAAACCCGGCACTTTCACGCAATGAACACGGGTTTTAATGCACGTCGGGGTCAGCCATTACTCAGTAGTCACATCTCTCACCTAACCTCTCCTCCCACTCACTTCAGTTTCAGAAATGCTCGCGGAAACGCCGTCTTTCATCGAATGTCACCCGGTGCAACCTGGGCCACACAAAAATACAGCCAAATTACTAAATGGCTTAAGACAGAACTCGAGAAAAACACCAAAATGAAGTAAACGTCTCAAGTAAGCACCATACATACGGAGCATGACACCATCAAGAAAAAGTAGGTCAATTATTTGGAATTTAACACATTGATCGTCTTCCCAAAGGGACCAACTTTCTAACAGTGAATCCGATACACAAAAGCTATTCCTAAATAACAGCCACATGATAAAATAAATATAAAAAGTACAGTTGATTAGTTTAAGATTTCAGGCTTTCCCTGCGAATGCTTATAATTTGAAGCTCTCCGGTTACCAACCGAGTGATGGTGGTTATGATACCGACGTTTCTGACGTCCTCATAGTGAAGGATTATGGATGGCAGACTACGCCTTCGAATCGTCGGTACCACAAACCACCATCAACAGGTTGAAAACCAGAGAGCTTTACATTCTACAATAAATCAGGGTTTACAACTAGCAGAAAAATGAACACTTAATCGGAAAATCAATGGAAAATTAGGTAAGGGAAACTAATTACTCCATTTCCGTAAAACAAAACAAAAAAATTGTATTCATATAAACCATATTCAAACGTTTACTGGATATGGTATTTTGCATAACTCTAAAATTAGCACGAGCTTAACCATAATACTTCTTAAAGGGACTTTTTGCAATATTCAATAAAAGTACTAATTTCAAATTACTAAAACAGATGAACGTGCGTAGAAACTGAGGACGATAATATGACGATATGGTAGCTAAAAATAACACTTTATTTTAATTTAAAATTAAATAACTCATCTCAACTCATTCTAACTGTCACTCCTCGAAAGGCAATACCAAGTTAATATATTTCTAAGAAATCCGCACGCCTCTGGTTCACGGTGGTGGCATATTAAGCTAAATTTACTCATTAAATACAAAAATAACGTTATCAATTTCAACGCTTTCCGAGAAAAATGCTAAATCTCATGTTTCGAGAAGAAACACGGATGATTTAAAGATGATGCACCCCTTCATTAATTTTAAAAGGTGATGAACAGAGCTGTAATTGGCACCTCAATACGAACTTCTTTTCCAGCGTTTTTATTTCCAAAACAAGTTTCGCGGAAGGAGGCTGGCAAAATATTTCTCATCCCTGAGCACAAGAATTTCATCAAATGGGGATGCTTAACGCTATCGTAATTCAAATAATTGATACAGAGAATCGGCATATGGTGATTTTGCTTTTGATGAATTCATTAAATAGACAAAAACCCCTGTTTGTTCTTCGAGAAAGCAGAATGATTATTTTTATTCTAAAGGGAACTTATCATAGTATACATCTGTATTATTATTTTTTGTAAATTATTTACTGATAAATTCATTGATATGATAGCAGAGAGCACCAGGGCAAATAGCAGTTTTCATAGTTAAACAAGTTTAGTGATATATATGAAAACAGGTAAACAACCAAGAAATTCAACCAAACAAGTTGAAATTTGCTGTGAAAAAACCATTCCAGTTCCATTCAGCGGGATTCGAACCCGGATCCCCCAGTTGCCGGTCAGGTGTATTAGCCAGTTACACCACTAAGCCAACGTCCTTCACTGTGAATTTCGAGGGAGGTGTGTACGCCTCAAGTCTACATTGTAGCATATAAAACGTTAGTTTTGCTTACAAAGCCACTGCCGCGGTGGATAAACCCAACATTTTCGTTTATAAACGACGAAATGGAAAAATTTCCAATGATTGCATTGACAACTGATGTGGTACGAAGTCACTCATACAGGTGTATATTCACTATGGGTTGAAATTCGCCTTGAAAAATTCATTTTCCTTGACCGGAATACGAACTAGGATCTTGCAATTGCCGGTCAGGTGTGTTAGCCAGTTAGGTAATCAAGAACACTGAAATAAATGAATTAGCGCAATTAAAATTAGTTCAGTACACACATTTTCAGACAGTAGATATTGTAACGCCCTCGTCAATTGTGCAACAAGTTTGCGAAACTATAGGAGTTTCGATCTAAGATATCTCACAGAAGAGAAAGATGGTTTGCCTCAGGGCATTTTCTTTCCTAGAAGCAAGTCATTGGATGATAATGACCCACACTGCTAGGGCATCTATAAGCTCAATTGGTTCTACTACAACAAGGTGGAATGAGGGGTACCTTCCAATTATATCACCTGAAAAAGCACGGCGTTTCCCAACGACTAAAGCATTCAGCTCATGAATAATACAAATGGATTTTTTCTAAATGTGAGAGAAGTACTCTTGGCCTTGATGATGTCCAACCCTACCAAAATCAATTACGGGATTAGAATTAAAATGGGGACCGCCGAAATAAGCCATCTTTTCTTAAAGAGTGAAACGGAAAAAAGACGCAAATAGCCTTTAAGTATACCTTGCAGTCTTTCCGGTGTGATATTATCACCTCGAGCGGATATGTGAAAAGTCCCCTTTATTAAATCAACCTCTTTTGAATTTCCGCCTCCTTCGCTACCAAAATTGGTGATTTGACAATCACAGACCATAACTCATCCTTATTAAGGGATTATTTATTCCACTTTCACGCATGAAGGTGACCAATACAAAGAAAATGGACTTATAAAACACCTCAGTATATTTACGTTCGCCTTGTCCGGTGGTAATTGCAATGATTACACAAAATTGAAGGCATACCCGAGAGATTTATACAGTAGCTCGTCAAAAGTACTGTCTCGGTCCGTGCGAGTTAAATTTTCAATTCAGCAACCAATAATTGAATCAGTTGTCCTGGAAATGTAGGAGTGGATAGAATATTTTAAGGTTTTGATAAATGCTCCAATTAAAGAGGAGGGAGTAATGATTAAGACGGTGCCCGTGTATCACTCTAGTCCTTTGGTACAGACAAGAATCCGAGAATAAAATATTCCAATGCTGACAACTGATAAAAATAACAATTCTGCTCTACAGGCCAATAAAATTGAGACTCCTAAGAGTTTCAACCACCAGTTATTTTGAATTAACATAGCTGCGATAACGGATGATTTTAACAAGCATAAGGAGAAATTACCCATGGGATGATGATTAAGCGCATTTATACGTTAATTCTCCAGTAAATTATCAGCACTTGTAAAAAGGATTTCAGAGGAAATGTAATGTTAAAATGTTATTAGAATGAAGACACCAACTCTGACAATTTCATGGACAATTGATAGCTTTTCTTCAGCACACTTTGCTCTTAGGCTATATATTCTCCAAACCATTCTAAAATCTAATTTGAAATATTGAATTATAATTAATGTATGAGACGAATTTTTTTCTCGACTTCTAATCATGAATATTGTCGTCTCTGGAGACATTATAAGAGTAGAAAATATATATTAATTAATCTACTTCTAAATAACATAGTTCGATATAAAGGGATATTTAATTCATCGGAAGTAAGCTACAATAAAAACTCTGAAACAATACAATTTTCAATATCGGCAGCACGTGACTAGTGTTTTTACTTTCAAAAAAGTTGGTCGAAAATACCAAAATGGAGGTTTTTAACCTGGAGAATGTGGAGAACAATTGTTCGATGGGGGAGCGCTGGAAATTAATTGAACGAGTGGATGTGATAAGTCCATTCCAGCGAATATTTGCGAAACATTGTTCGTAGGATGTATGAAAGTGCGTGAACGCCCATGAAGGAAATTCGTACGTTGTATGAAGAGAATATTGAAAACTATATGCTTGTCTAAGAGAAACGAAGTGCCTATATACAATAAGGAACTCCTCACTTTATTTAATGGCAGTAAAACACAGGTTTACCAAGATAAATATAAGTTTATATTAAATGCAGAGGATATGAGCATTCTAAGAAGAGTTAAAATAGATATAGGAATAGCTTCAATAACAACAGTTAGTTATTTATAATAGTTATTATTAACAATAGTTATTTATAGAGGTAATTGACAAATTGTGCCGTTTAGCACAGCCGAGAAGGAAGGCAATGGCTGGTTTTCCTGTGGAAATAAAAAAGTGGGGAAAAAACTGGCGTCCGTACTCCAAACGATAGGCTCCAAGAGATCTAAATCTTCACAAACAATCATTTAGGCTGAGTAGAGCATTTGAAGTGGTGTCCTCACTGTACCCGAGTAAGCAGGGATCGATATCCCGCAAAATATTGTCCACTATAGCAGGATATGAACCCAGTCCTCAGTTACGGCATACCATCTCTCTGGACACTAAACAAACTCGATTTCCAAGAGGAATCATTTAGCAAACATAAGGGGCTCGGGGTAATTTCCACTCAAATTCAGTGGTAACGCATTCACCTGCGCTCTGGCTGACATCAAGGAGGAGAAGGCCACTGGGGAAGAAGGAGTGTTAAGAAGGAAGAAGGAAGGAGAAAGCATGACACAACAATTGAGCTGCATTATCATAAACGGTTGAAGTTCCCAGCTCTTCGGAACAGCCCACCTACGTAAGGGAAAACTGTAGTAAATTCTTTGCTATATGCTATTATGGAACGGTTCCACCACATTTCTCCTGAATCTGTTTTTTCCAACCATCGGCACTCTATTGAACTGGAATAAGAGCAAGAGTGAAGGCGGTTTAGTTAAAGTGAATAGTTGATGGAGTTTTTTGAAGTAAGTCACGAGGGCTTTACCTAAGTGTTTACGAGGGTTGGTGACGACCTAGGGAACCCTGGTAGTCAAGCACGGAGACTGCTTTCCTCCTGCTAACATCTACATCTACGAAATACCGTGCAAGACACCACTATGGTGTGCGGCACGGGGTGGTTCCAAACCAGGTATGAAGCCCTCATCCCAGCTGAAATCCGGACCGCACACGTTCCACCGGAATCCCAGGCGCAGGCCAAAAGCAGTCAGGATAGCAAAGGTTGGTCAGACCAGAAACAAGGAGAGTGCTTCGTGGACGAATATGCTACCATGCAGTACATTACTAAAGATACGATTACTGGTTATTATTACTGCGACAGATAAATGCTTCTACAAGGTGCTAAATTATACTGGAAGTTGCATGCGAGGTTAAAAGCTATCAATGATGTTAAGATATTTAGCACACGTCCAAACACCTATTTTACCTAGTCAGGGTCAAAGTATCCTAGAACTGACCTATCGCCACTATTATAGTCCCTTATTTTACGTGGAATAAAATGACATTTTAAACCTAACGGTTCTGCAGTCTATCTCCTTAATCTTTTACCTGTGATGGTTTCTACCATAATAGTTTGGCTCTGGGAGAATATGTTGAACGTCCGGCAAAAATGAACGCAGGAGACTATTCCATTGAGAAGGGTCTTCTGCGTAAGCTCTGCAATAGCGCAATTTCAGAAACTGCGAAACTGTTACACCTCACCTCAAAGAAACCCTGCGGCACTCCAGACGATTCAAAACATTTGGATTTTAGTCCCTGAGTAAGTTCGTTAAAATCAATGTTAACTCGTAAAGGCCTTGCCGTCGATTATAACCGTAATGCCAGATAGGCCATTCCCTCTTCTCGCTCCCCGTCTGTGGAACTGCCTGCGCCGGGTCGTCGGCAAATATACCGGTCAGAGAGGTCACTAAGCCAGTGGGCTCGTAGCGGAACGGAAAAGACGAGGGTGGTCAGGAAGGCGAGTGGCCCGCGGCGCTTGGATACGACGGTGGCCAGCCAGTCGTCGGCTACGCAGAGACGATGGCGCCAAGGATATAATTTTTTCCGAAGACGATCGCAGATATATTCGAGGGAGGCAGGCAAAGCGTGGCGGAAGTTTGGAGCAATGTGAGGAGGGGAGTGAGACGGAGATGAGAAAGGTGCGCGTGGTGGAGGGGAAATCAGTGGACTGACTGAAGGGGAGGAAAGGGTTGGGAATCAACGAAACGTCACTGTGATGACGACATAAGTTGCCCTCCTGGTTGCCGAGCACTCAGGATGAAATTTGGGCGATAGATGGAGACACCATGCAGGCAGCGATTTCGTGAGCGCAGGATTACGGTGGACGTTTCCTGACGTGAGAGAAACGGACGAAGGCGGACGCGAAGATTGGTTTTTGTCACAATGGCAGCCAGTCCCGCAACGGCCGCTAGTCAGAAAAGTTTTTCTTAAATATTTGTAAAAATTTCAATCACACATCGTTTATCGTATTTTTAAACTACACAATGAAACGATTAGACTTCTTTAGACAATATTTGTCATAATTTTTTGAAGGTTATTAAAATGTTAATACTTAAATACCATAAATACCCTGGTAACCCTGCCGAAAATGGTAATGTACGGTAAACGTACACTTGTTGCACTGCTGCTGGCGTACAGGTAGCGTTAACGAAACGTACGTGTGAGCTTTGCAGCTGCAAGCCAAGCGTCAATGAAGCGTGCACAAAGCGTACAACAACTGTGCTTAAAGCGCAGATTGGCCCATTTTAAGCGTACGCCAATGACAACTCTGGAACATTACACGAAACGCATTCGTGACGTGTGCATTGAAGCGTGAAGGAGACGTAAGTTGGCGTGTCATTCCTGGCATAGTACGTACGATGTACGTACGGTGTACGTATGAAACCGAAATGCGTAAAGCCGGGATAAAGTAAGGCAGATCCAAAAAAAAACTTTCAATTCACTAAACCAAACTTTATTTTAATCATACTTCACTAGATTACATTACTCTTTCCAATACTCAGTTTCAAGCCCTTCAGTGTTTCTGAAATAAAATTTTGAACAGATAGCCACTATCACATGAGCCAGTGGACATGTACCGAATTCACAACATGTGTCAGAACTAGAATATCTTACCATACATTCGACACATAAAACCTCGTTGTCTTTCAATTTTCCCCTTTCTGTTCCATTTGGAAGTGCGTATAACATATTTTTTTCTAAATAAGTAGTCAGACTCATCAAACGGATGGAAATCCTCTACATCAGAAGTCTTGACGAACGTGTCTTGCCTGTCTCCGTACTTCGCATACACCAACCATCATTCTTGCTCCTGCATCACTTAAACCGAATAAATGAATACAAATGAATTAAATACTGAACAAATTTCGGCGTCTATCTCTATTTCTACGAAGTCTTACTGGTCCGGGCCAGTCCGTTTCCCTCCAATTCCAGAGGCAACATTTGCAAATCGTTATTGCTGAGCTATGAAAAATTGCTGCGGCATTTTATAGCATTTGCATTCCCTCGGATTGCTCGCGCAGCAGGTTTTGCACGTTATTTTTTCATACATCTAGAGCGGTATGTTTACATCTCGCAACGGAAAACACTTGTGGAAACAAAGGACACACATTCCCATTAGTTATTTCACACTGTACTAAGTACTCAAGCAATAACCAATATGCGTCGCCATAAAAATGGCTACCTTATCACCAACGAGCCTGTGCCTTGCCGCACGGAATACAGTCGTAGAAAGATAGCACAAGAAGTGAAACGATTGCGTCGATCATCTAGCACTGTAGGTTATTTCAGGAGATGTTTATAATTTTTAAGGACTATAGTCAAGGGTCTAATATAATTCCTCTACAGGATAGCGAAAGTGATAGACATCCTATTCTTCAAATTCGCGGGTTTATCATACGTACGTAAAAATGTGCATGAGTTACAATGAAATGAAATGCGCACTAGACGTGCATGACACACCAAATTCCCGACTTGCATGCGTACTCAGTGACAACATCTGGTGTGCGGGAAGTATCGTCAAATATAATGTATCGGGAGCGTTCTTGTTCTGCTCCAATCCCGTTCCTTTAAGCGTCTCAGTGGCGCTCGTCGTAAGTACTACTAGTGTACTGTCTGACAGCAGTGCAGGAAGCGTACAGGCGCGAATAACGATGATGAGCACGAACGTACAGGGAGCGTGCCGGAGACGTACGTATGTCACAGAGCACAGACCCAACGTAAACAAGTGTATTCAAACATGCACTCGACATGCGGTACGCCGCTCGTACTCTTAAGTCCATAAAACGTACGTATCCCATTTTCGGCAAGGAATTCGGAACCATTTAGCGTTCCAACCGCAGAAACGGTAAAAAATTGGTAGTAATACTTCTATCGTTCACAATGCACAACCATTCTTCCCAAAAAATATATGGAAAAGTGTTCCATTGCTTCACGTCAGGGTATGCCGATCACGATGCCACCATTTTCAAATGTATACATACATGAGTCCTCAAAATACAATTAGCCTCACGTACTCCCATCGCCCACGCACAGTTTTCAGACGTTTTATAAGTCAATGGTGCGGCTAATATAACACAGAGTTGAATAATCATATCCATCATTTTTATACACTGTGCTCTAGAAAATAAAGCCGAAATGGATTAAATCAATAAAAATATGCGTCTATGTATCATCTCCAAGATGGGCGAAGCCAAGATAGCTTGGCAATAAAACTGGGATGATTGATAACAAGCGTCTAACTCCAGGTGTCATCATTAGAATAAAAAATGAAGAAATCCCAAGCACTTCACAGTTCAGTTAATCTCTATTGGTGACTTCCATCGAGGTAAATGGAAGGTAAGTGGTAAGACTAGTGGTAACACATATTTTTGATATCTAAACACCCTGAAGAATGGCTCGGAATTATATTTCCGATTGTAGTTGAACACCATTCATACCATCCGGTGGGTCTAGGGGAAGCGTTTTTAAAGAGAAAGAAAATTTGTGAATTACTTCAAGCGAATTAACAGCTTTATGCATTCTAGACTTTTATAATATCAACCATATTGGAAAACCGACCGATTTCTAAATGGATTTCTTCTAAAGAGAGAACCACATAACTGATGATAAAAAGCTTGTGGTTCTAGTTACTGTAAGAATTCTTTTTTAATGCATGCCATTTTTACCATCAATTTTCTGTTTATTTCCCTTTCCGGAGAAATTCCTTTACCTGCTTACGCCAAAAATGTAACAAATCCAAGACTGAATTGGAAACTTTCAATTAGCTTTTTAAAGTGTTCAATGATATCTGAATGTCTATATAGGTATTATGCAAAAAATCTGACTGCACACACACATCTTAACTTTCACAACGTGATTCCGTGAGTGTAAATACTACTGAACGAATACAGTTTTAAATGCTGCAGAGCCAGGTGTATGTAGGACCACGTAGGTGGCTCAATAAATATTACTTCAATAACTAAACATGGTACCCACAGGGCCCAAAGTCAATGATTAGACGATAGCATAGAAAATGCTGTCCTTAGCTAAGATCTGAATCTTACATAACATTAGCAATCCAGTAATCGTTAGTGAGTGTTATTTACTGAGCTCCCGTGCAAAAAATATCAATAGCACCTTTCTAAAGTAAAGAGTGTCATCACTGACATAAATTATACGTTTTATTCTTGTCATGAGTCACTTTAGCGTATAATTAAAAAGCCTCAAATGTCTCCAATTCTTTTGCAATTTCTCGTTATCCCAAGAAACTTTAATATGAATCATATCATGATACCTTTATTCTAATTGTGGAATTGTACACTGCAAATGAAGTAATTTTATCTCGAGCTAATGTTCGTAGGACAGCTAAGCAACAATACAATTGAGCTATACGCGTGGTTTATACCTAAGTTTCAATGAAAACAAATTTTACGAAAATCCCGAAGGGACAGACGTACAACATTCTGAAAGAAGCAAATACATTAATTAGGCGGTGATTGTTACTACCGACCGTCTTTACTAAATGAGTATTTTTGTTAAAGAGAATGAAACCAATATCGTAAAACATTCTCCAATTGACAAACAACAGATAAAAATGATATCGAGATCACCAAGTAGTTCATTCAGAACGTTTACTGTGATATACTTAATTAGCACATTTAAACATTATTCTAGAATTTCCCTACGCCAAAGCTCCATAAATATTCCCTTTACATAAAAATGCGGACGATGTCGCAACACAATGGTATTCTAGGTTGAGTAAAAGTTCAAGTTTGTTTTTCTCTGTAACCGTGACAATGATATCGATGATATCATTTTTATCAATAAATTCCTCCCAAATGAAAGGAAGCATGATAATCTTCCATGACGGATAGAGATTTCTCTAAGACTAATCTATTAGATAGCACCCTTCGGCAAATGAGTACATACAATTCCAGTTTTATTGACAGTAGAGTACAACAAAAGATCACCGGTGATAGCTAAAGGTTTCCTCAAATAATACCGGAAATTTCCGCACAAAAAGTCCATACTTATCCCCTCTGAGGAAGCAAGGATTGAGAAGTATGAACACAACTTCGTTATGAAAGTAAGATTTAAAAATGATCCAAGCGTTAACAGTCAACGAATACCTCCCTAATGCGTCCAGCAATTAGAGAGTTAGCTAAATCCTTGACCTTTATTCCCTCATCGTAGCTGAGATTTTATTCATGAAATGACCATATGGATCCCTAGCCACACCTACTTCCCTCACAATTCCCACTTTAATTAGCATAAGTCGGCAATTCATTTGCATTCGAGTGTCGCATTGACAATGGCCACGCCTTTGCGCGGGAACCATCAGTGAACAACCAGCCACAGTCGTCAATTATGGCGCCACATCTTAAATCGAATTAAAGATATTCAGAAAGGATCGATTAATCACTTCGATTCTTTTGCAGCCTATTATTTCTCGATTCAGAACCAATGACATACTATAAATCAGGAGGGCTCGGGCCGAAAGGAATTGTGACTCAGTTATCATGAGATTATAATTTGGAAAACGTTTTCTCTCAACTTGGAATTAGTTATATAGGCGTCACGCTAAGTTGTAATAACAATTCATTCTGATTGTAATGAAATATAACTTATTGCATGCATTCTTGATATTCCTCCCCATATGAATTCCATCAATCCCTTTTACGACTATTTTTCTGAATCAAATACAATACGAATGCGTATTAATTCTGTATGGAAATCAAGGATAATTCTGCAGTTATTCATTCTTGTCAGACAATTGCTTTTTTTCATGACGAGCCTTAAGTGAAGCAATTAATTTCTTATGTAACAATGAATTAAATCACACATTCACACACACACAGAAATACATGGTGCCAATCCACTTCGGTGAGGTTTAACTCATGTTTCATTTCAAGACAATTATTCTTCGACACATTTTATTCCATTTCAAACCCTGAGAGATACGTAATAAGGTGTGATTTTTTTAATAACCGTAAATTCTAATAACAGCACGGAAGATAAAAGATGACCTAAGTGATTAAGAGAGAGGTAGACGTGACTACACTTGTTCACAACAAAGTACTTCCGACAAAAATAAAAGGAATTCTGGTCATTGAAAATGGTTTAGTATCTTAAATTCTCTCCTATCGAAATTTTTCCGGAGTGAATTACATTTTCACCGTATGGTAGTCCGTTAGGAATTTATGTAGATACTTTTTTTCAGTTTTACGCTAAATACTTTTAAAATCAATAAAAATATGGCTATGATAATGCATTTTAGTTTATACAGTACCCCATTAATACTGAACTCGTGATTTCAAAGGAAGTAAATTTTGGTGCCAATACAATTTAATATGGCTGAGTCCAACATGGGCTCCACGTACGTCATATTTCAAAACAGATTACCAATTAAGACAAATTTGCACAAGCAGAAATCGCATGACTACGGAAAAAATGTCGAAAAGGTTTCCACATATATTCCTTGGGGAATATCAATACGGTGAAAATATAATTCACACAGGGAAATTTTCGATAGGAGAGAATTTAAGATATTAAAACACTTGTCAGTGACCGAGTCATTCCTTTGCGAAGGGAGTTACTGCTGCTTCTCATTAGAGAGAGAAATTTTGTTTCAGTCATTGACCTCTGAGGGAATGAATCGAATTTGCAGTCTTCGACCTTGACATTCAGAGATTAAGAGCTAATGTGATTCCGTTTTCTTCTCTTATCTACTTCCCCTCGCGGGTCAAAACTTCAAGACATCTCACTAAAAACAGTTGACCTTACAAATCGCAAAGCTCAAAGATAACGCCTGCTGCTGACATACACCAGTTTCAAAGTTAAAAGGCCAATGTAAGGATAAGGAAACTTTAAGAGAAGATGGAGAAGGGGATAATGTCACTGATTACGAAATAAAGAAATCAAATAGATTCGTTACCATGCAGAGGGAAATCATAAAGAATTTTAACATTCGAAGGAAATAACTGATGCATGAGAGCTTAAACTTCTCAAGAACAGATAAAAGCTAACTTAATCACTACGATAAATTAAAAACAGCTTTCACCCTACGACCTCAATCATCACCATAATTTTCCAAACGTCTTTCTCAATGCTATCCTTTGGGAACAAGTTTTTCAAAACATTTATCCCTGGATAATGACGACCGTACGAGTTACGAGTCCAGACAATATTAACTGTACAGCGTACCCATTTATGTAGTTTTAAGGGTAAGACGAAATAATTTAAAACGAGATTTCTTTATAAACGAAACACTCTTATCGCCGGATGAACGTAAAAATCTCAATATGAGCTGAGTGTACCTTTGCACATATATAAGTCCTAATCCAGTTCCTTGAATATGTTCCTCAGAAGCAATTACACTGAAACATAAGAAGGTCATATTAACTTTAAACTCGAATTGCGAACCTGCCCTTCATTCAGATGCACTCACATATATTTAACAATTTATTTATAATACGCTACAGCAGGAGCCTAAATTTGCCGAAACCTGCGCAAAATTTCCCCAAGTATTAACAAATTAAGAAATAAACGTATGCTGATTTCCGTAAACACCTAACGTTTCAGAATAGGCTTGTACCCTCGACTGTATCTTACATATCAAAAGGCATGTAGATAACAAACAATAAAGATAAGTAACCGATTTCAACCAATGAGTTCTAGATTGATCTGTAGCCATCAGAGATAAAGAGACGAGAAGAAAATATCTTGGCTTTTTATTTTCCACTACAGTGACCACTGTCTTAAGGAAACTCTTCCAAAAGGAGTGATGGGAAGAAAGTAATAAAAAAAACGTGACTACCTGGCGCCGTTTCCATCAGCAGACGGAACAGCGATGACCAGTCTCTTCCACAAAGTGACTTTCCAGCGGGAAGAAATTAATTACTCGAGGCAAAAGGGAGCCATTATGTCGTAAGAGCTTTCCTTTAATTCACGCTTGGAGGCGTCGAATTATATCGACCACCACTCAGTCTCCCTTGTGACGAGACCGCAAACACTTCGCACCCAGCGATCGTTTTCCGAACGCAGACAGACCCTCTTCCATACAATGCGTCAATTGACACCTCAAAATTTGAGAGGTACTGGTAGAGAGACTCGAGGCACTCCGGACTATTCCATAGTTACAGATGTGGCTCAATATTCTGACGCCTATCGAAATCCGAAACAATAATACGCTGTTGAGTGCGGTAGCGAAATGATTTTGGTAGCATGATTTTTTTTCGTAGACTCCATAGTTATTTTTTTACTCTCGGCTCAATTTTAAAGAGTTCACGAATGGACACCGGGTAAATGGGTCAAGTGCTTTCTGTAGAGAATGGCAGCTTAAATGTTATTTTAATTGATGGACATTCGACACAAAAGGGGATCAGGACAGACGCCACATGCATGCCTAAAAAAACCTCCGAATTCTGTTTTTTACAGCCGATGAATTTGCTGCGTGTCACAGAAGGAATTGATGGTGTGAGTGGTATTAATTACACGTCAAACGTGAATAAAAATAGGACTCAAGGAATACAATTTCATCATGCGATATGCAGGAAAGGGTGTTGATTACCCACCTAACTGAATTTTCAAATTTGGCAGCATTTTGAGGCGGTTTTTTTCCTCCAATGCCGATACGATGTCCAATAGTTCAGATATCACTTGGTTTTAACTTCAACAACGGATTCTGGATACTTAGAAAGTACATATAAAAATGACATTTTTCTTCCTAAGGACTGATATTTCTGATTAATAATGGGATGCCTAAGGCGTCACTAGGAAAAAATGTTTACACTAAGAAAATGCTAAAATTAAGTAGAAACGGTTGAATCCCA
This sequence comes from Ceriagrion tenellum, assembly GCA_963169105.1. NCBI lineage: Eukaryota > Metazoa > Arthropoda > Insecta > Odonata > Coenagrionidae > Ceriagrion > Ceriagrion tenellum. The sequence goes on along the minus strand of OY720633.1, from coordinate 99,364,266 downwards.
CTCGATACTAACAATAATTATGCAAGTAAACAAATTAAAAAGCGCGCCAGTTTCTGAAACTATGGTCAGTACCAATTGAATTTGTGGGATGAAACGCACACTACTTCATTTTACCATTTAAAAATTAAATATATGGGCATGAATGCTTAGCTACTGCACAGGAGTACTTTTTATATAAAGACATGCACAATCGTAAGAAAAGTAAAAGAAGAGTCCTTTTATTCTCCTAAAACGGATAAATTACCGAAAAATTGATGTTAATAACTAGGAAGAGAAATATAATTGGCTGTAGCTTGGTGGAATTCCATCAAATTTACCATTTAATTAGGAAGAGGAAATAGCGAGTGTTTTAAGCCTTAATAATGGTGATAATTTCAGTGGAAATGAAATTCTGAATCTGAGGGAAATAGTTCAGGTTGACTTAAAAACCCATGACGCCCTATACGTATATACAATATTCATTAGACTCCGTTGAGTAACATATTTCTGTGATATATTTTTAGTGAATTAGTTGAGGTCATTCCATCACGTCTTCATATTCGCAGGAAAAGAGAAACAACGTAATAATTAAACGGAAAACGATTGGGCAGCCTATTTGTGAAGTGACAATCAAGTGCATGCTCCGGCGTTCATAAGAGAATTAGTAAAAATAAACGTAGTGTGCATCGGCATGCATTGCATGCATTTGTCTCCAATGCCGATACCATGCCCAAGAGTTCAGATATCATTTGGTTCTAACTTCAACAACAAGCATAATTATAGACAGTATCGAGTACAAGCGTGGGATTAAACCGTTCCTACTTAATTTTTTAGCATCTTTTAAGCGTAAATATTTATCCCCTATTGACGCTTTAGGCATCCCTTTATTAATCAGAAATTTCAGCCGTAAGGAAGAAAATATGCAAAGCAAAAGATGCAAAGCACACTACGAAATGGTCTTTCAAGGCAATCAAGCTGGAAAACTCTTACCCTCTACATATTAGGAATCATGTGGAGAATCTAAGAACACGTAACTTAGTGAGGGAAGGAAAACAGGCAAATAAAACGAAGGAAGGAAGATAGATACTGAGCTAAATGACGAGGACGAATGAACAGCACTCACGCTTAAGAAGCCCGATAGTGGAAACGTCGAACCCGTGACGGAACCAATAAAAAGTTGATTGATACGACTTATCTGCCTCTTTCATTAAGAAACTTGCATACATATACGCGCACCTACCGAACACCCCATCCCTTAAAAGAAAGTCATAATCCCTTATCGAACACCTCGATACAACTCATCGAAGAGCGGAGAAGAGGAAGACCACGCCCCTCAATTTGACCGCCTCTCTCAGAGGGGTTACCCCGCTGCCGCCGCTCCTTCAAGCCTTATCTCTCCATCTCAATCTTTCTTTCTTCCTCTCTACCACTCTTTCTCCGCCCCTGCCATTCCTCTCCTTCCCTTATTCTATCTATTGACGTCTCCTCACATTCCCTTCTCTGGTAGCCAGCACCCGCTGACACCTCCCAACAACTTGACCGGCGCGGGTACAAATATAATAACCCACTTTGGTAGCCTTTCATAAACTATCCCACTTCCGTGCCCGCGGTTGTTCGCAGTGCCCATCCCAACGGGTTTAAGCCTTTCTCTCCAGAGGAAATATACGTATTTTAAAGAATTATTAAGACCAATGACTTACCAAATGACAACGATATTGGCCTACCGCATGCTCAATTTTTTAATACTTGGCTGAGGTGTCAATTAACAACCGTTCTTTTCCCTAAAGTCTAGCTGACTAAATTAAATTCCATTGTCAGGGATTGGTGTAAGACAAGTATTTTACATGGTTGGATTTTGATGCTTGTTTTTGAAATTCGTAAGAAGGTAATACTTGCATAAAGGTGACCGCAGCTTTTAAATTTACATGCAAGCGAAGTCAAGCAATTACGTGATCATCACAATCAGAACATTCGCGGACTTAAAATAATTTGGGTTGAGGTTACTGATGCCTAAAAATCTGTTACTTGGCACTGATTTTACGCCTAATAACTCAACCCGAGAATAATTTTATTTGTCATTTTTTTATGAGATTCATACAGCATCTAAAGACCCAAAAATAGTGAAAAGCAACTTTTTAAACCTTTTTAAAACCTTTTTAAAGAGCAATTTTTAAATCCGTTTTTAGACTACTATACAACTTTACATATTTACATACTTTGCATCAAATACTAACCTCTCCGATTTACTTCCGAGATAACCATGATATGCCTCATCCTTATCTTAAATTGTATATTTCGTAATAGAAAATGATTTGGGTTAATTTCAATTCATAAGAACTAGCGGAGCACCATTCATTTTGAAAAATTAAGGTATTCTTTAGTACGTATTTAAGTAGGATATATCAGGGAATCGGCCTTGGTTTTTAAGCTTCCCAATGCGGTAAATTAATTAAATATTCCTTCGATTTAACTACTCCAGAGCGTGATTTCACAATGAAGAGCCATTTCACTGTTATCATAAGACATTATCATTCTCAAATTAGGCTATCGAATAGTGTACAGAGCCTACTACCGGAGCTTTCAAGTGCAAAAATCAGTGAGAACGACATGTCATAAAAATACGTCGATGTGAGCTCAACTCGCTTGACATTCTTCGAACGCCTGTTCTAATGTCAATCTCATGTATTCAGCTTTTCCCTTGTCACGTAACTCCAATGTATCCTAATGACTCTCTCACCAAAAGCTTCAACAATTCGACTGTTTTCCCTCCACTTCAACCGCAAAACTCGTGGGCTTTCCCATCATGTGTCAAAGTCCAGAGGATTTGAGGCGCAACAACAGTCAAAACTCCCATCCGCGAAGGAACATCGAAACCCAATCTAGCCAGGAGTACTCATGAAGGCTGCAGGAATATAAAAAAAGACGAACACCAATTTAAGAAGATAAGAGATTCCGATTGAGGGAGGTGGGCGTCTTGGAAATAAATACAGGTGGACAAGGTGGTAGGGAAGCTACTAGTAGAGGGCGGACGAGCTAAAATGAGGGAGATAGAGCCCTCAACTAAGTTGGTAAGTAGATAAGGGAGAAAGGAACTAAAGACCAAGATTGTGATGAAGACGTTTGCCGAATTAAAATAAAACGAAGCGTCGGAGACTTTTGAGTGGCTTCCAAAAAATCTAGATAATTATTTGGAGATAAGAATATTCTGTCACCTCGCAGGAGGATAGAGAAGGATGAGGTTCAACTCACATTTTTAATTTCAGCCAATTTCAACAAACTCGATCCTTAAAACAAAACCACCACATTCACCAATCATAAAATTTTCTGACGCACAAATGATCTCGTTTGGAAAACTAAGGAATGTAACCAAGAGTATTCGTTAATAAAAGTAATCCAAATAAATCAGTTATAAGGAGAAGTAATAATCCTGTGCATATTCCGTTGTCTCGGGCGTGACTTCGTGGAATAGTGAAATGCTTAGCATTGTAAATGATAAGTAACTTAGTTTTTCGTCTTAGATTTATTATAAAAAGATAACCTAGGAATCGACGAAGCTCGTCATCATCTGGATCTGATGACGAACTTCGTCGAAACCTAGGTTGTCTTTTTATGATTAATCTCTGCGGAAAAACTAAGTTACTTATCATTTACAATGCTAAGCTAATCCTGTAAATAATAAATAGTAAAATAACTAAGAAGTAACAAAATCACACGGAATTATTTTCGTTGAAAAGTCTAGAAACAATTGCTTTGCTTAAAATGCATAATTTGAAACTCAGGTAAACCAAAAATGGGTGGCAACAGTTACTCATATAAAATTGCTTCTAATCATATACTGCTGAGATTCTAACAAACGACGCAGTCAGTGATCCAAAATCCTACTCTGTTAGTTAATGAAAAGACGAAAACGTGAAGAACTCGCTCGAGAAGTTGATTTCACTGATCGGAATTATAAAAGGGATTCTGCATATAAGCACATCTAGGTTCGAATCCAGAAGACAAAGTTTTCAATATAATGAGGGAATAGGCATTATTCAAGGGGCGTAAACTGGATAGTTATCGGAGTTTTTAATTTTGTGGGCTTAATAAGAAAATGATATGGAAAACAACATAACTCAGGTTAACATTTAAATGTAAATGTGGATAAAAATAAAGAAAAAATAAAGTTATAAAAAATCACGTCGACGAACTCAAAGCTGATAATAGGAAGACGAGAATTCAATGTTTTAAAGCAAGTACGAAGGTTGAATTGCGGGCTATGTTACTAGGCACGATGAATTTTGACCAAAGATATACATATATATGTAGATGGAAAAGTAAACTGAAAGAATCTCAATTAGATTTAACGAATGTATTCAGAATTGGTGATGAAGCCCACAAATCTGGAGAAGACATAGCAAAAATAAGAGAAAGCCAACCAATGTAAAAGCTGCATTGGGATTTGAGTCCATTAATTCCTGAGGTTGACGACAAAAGACCGACCTATACCATTACGTTTTATATATGGTGATGGAATAGCTACTGAATCATTGATGGAAGAATACCAGTTTGAATCAAAGTCACTGGATGTTGACTAAATAAAAATACATTAACTACACCCATTTGTGCCAGGTAACATTTCAAAAAGGACACGGTGTCTTCTTCATAGTCACCCACAGACGTGAGGAAGTGAATGGCGCTTAGTTTCTTTGGCCCTCAATCATACCCCAAGTCCAGCCTGTATGTTCTCATTCTCTTATTCACGATACTAACCGCTATCCCTACAAAATACGTCATAGATTAATAAAATTTAATTTTTCATATTTTATTATTTACAATCAATGATCATCATAACACTGCCATCTCCAAATGTGATAACATGCAGACATAGATTCGTTAATATACATGATTCTTTTCCTTTAAATGTATACTATGGGCAATAATAAATGCTAGGTTAATTTTATCAATTAGCAAGATACGACCCCTAAATTTTTCTCATAAGAGAATAAGGAAAATTATCTTCAATAATCTTACTCGAAGAAAACAGTTTTTCTAGCTCGTGAATTTGATTTCCCTTTCTGAATCGGAAACGAGAAATATAGTAGAATTTATGAGAATTGACATTCTATGTAAGCAAGCTTGGCCGTAACTTTTGTAGAAAAACTGAAATTGAAAAAATATTTAAAGTACTTACTTAGCTCATCATAAAAATTTTAACCCGCGTTAAAAAAAATCATATTCCCTAACGTAACACGGAGTAGCGTAAATTACCTAATGGGTAGCAACAGTCTAGCATTATCCGTTCCTGCCAAAAATGATCGCTGAACATAAGATTCAAATAAAAAAAATTGATACGTTTTACTCATGGATTCGAGAGTATGTAAGCAGAACCGTAAACAACGTCGATGAAATGTCTTTACCACTTATCCAGATAAGAGAAAATATGCGACGTCCCTTTCCATGAAGTATGTAGAAGCTTGTATTCAAATATCGGACCGATCCTTTTTTTCCGCCACCAAAATACGCAATGGTCGGCAATAAACCCGTGCTCCGGGGAAGAAAGTGGTCTTCCACGCATTAGGACGCAGTCTCGCGCATTTACCGATCACTGAAGGGAGCCAATGTTATTAAAATCGACCAAAATTCCGCTCGTAAAAAGCCCACGCATGCCGATAAAAACGGAGGACAAGGAGTCAAAGTGGCAAGGCGATCACCCGTAAGAATTTTAATTGTTCCTCGGGAGTTTTTCGGTGGCCTTCCTCCTGTTTCGAAGGGAAAGACGCGCACGCAACACAGCACCCATCCCACCACCTCGACGCTGGGTCTTGATTTTTTGGGGGTACGAATCCGGGTGGGAGGGAGACTGTGGAATGGGCTAAAGGCAGGAAATAGTTAGGGAGGTAAGGCGATGAATGGAAGGAGACTGGTAGCTGTATTCCCGCCTACCTCCCCCAAAACCCCGCGTATCGTCAGCCGCCGTTTTGGTCCGTATCCCCATTAAGACCCGTGTTGTCTCGGACCCGGTGGGACAGTTAATTTGACCACTACCGCGAGGAGAACACTCCGAGGATCCACAGAAGGATTGGATTTGGGAGGGAAGTAGGGGAACCGTATCAGGAATGGGAAGAGTTACGAGGAGGTCGGAGCGAAATGAACGTAAGGGAGTGAGAGAGACTTGAGAAGAATGAAGGAGAAGAGACTTGGAGGATGAGGCACAGGGCTACCGCCTAATGTGGTAAAGGGGAGGACGTCTACCGGTGGTGGGGAGGTGATTGGAGAGAGAGAGAGGGAGACCGGGGAGAGGAAGAAATGAAAAGTTAGAAGATGGGAATTAGGTGGAGAGAGAGAGCGAGGAGGAAACTGGGAGAGTGAGGTACAAGATCCGAATGACAACGACTTCTGGACCGCGTCCATTTCTGTGAATGTCAACGGTGTCCAGTAGAGGGGGGAGGAGTGATGCGTCGCGGTTAAAAAATTCTAAATTATTCCGATTTTATTTCTGGAAACCGTGCGTACCGAGGAGATGGGAACACTTGCCAAGATTTATGTCGCTTGCTTCCCAAATGAGATTTGTTTCCTGTCCTTGGGTTTGTTGATTGCTGGCTTGCCGGTGACAGATTGAACGAAGAAAAAAATACTGCTTCCGACCGTCTCCTAATTGCATGGAAGCAGCATCAGAATATCCAGAACGATTCCACAGAATTTAAACGCGCTGTCTAGTAATTACTCTTCAAAGCTTGAAGATAGGAATCGGGACATCTGGACCGCAATGCATTAGTTCATAATTAATCCGCAAGCAGATGATATTACACAATTTCTTGGCCAAATTTACGCGGCGATGCAATCTGAAAAAGAAACGAAGAATCGTTTATAATGAGCACATAAATCATTTCACTGGGTTGTTTACTTATTTACGATCTTATTACGATATATGATATTGCATGAGACATATATTGGGTAAACTTACCACGAAAATAATAATGGCAAAATTAACAAAAATTAAAAGTTAATTCCGCATTACGACCTTATATAAGAAGCAATCCTGTCTAAACTCATTATGGCATTTATAAAACACGGCTCCAATAGCCTCTAAGAGCCATTAGGATAGGAAAATAATACCGAAGGCAAACCTTTTACCTTTTATTAGTTCGAAGTTTTTGCTAGTAAGCCAACACTGTTAAGGCAATTTTTAAATCAAGAGCAGACGTGAAGCTAGGTACCATGAGTAGGCTCAAACGAATTCTTGTAGGAATTGTGTCATCTATTTAAGGCTTAAATATCAATTGATTTTGGCAACAATGAAAGTAAATGAAATAAAAGACAATATTATTGAAAAACAGAATCCCAGAAATATTATAAATATACTATATGTAAAATACATTGCGTGTGTATTGAGATCTGGATCCAGACTTGATGATGTAAATATAGTTATTGTTTTGAAAGAATTAAAAATATTCAGGTGCAAATGCTTCTGTGGTGCGTGGACTATGAAGGCTGGATTCTCCACAAAGCGTACGGTTGGCATCATTAGGTCGATGACTTTTTAACGCTGGTGAAACTCTTGTCAATTTACAACAATATACGCGGAAAAATGTCAAGAAAATAATATTACTTCATTTCAAGGAGATACAAAAACGGAGAAAAAAAAACGTCCGGTGAAAAAAAACGCAGAAGCCTTAACCATCTAAAGTATTAGGTAATATTCTAAACATCCAGTGCATCGCTTACTTCTCAAAAACAAGGGTTTTTTAAACATAACTTTCTCTTTTCCGGTTAATTCTAGTACCGGAAACATAATTGGAATGAATTTATAATTCACGAGCTCGCAGGCGAGCAAAAATAAACAAGCAAATGCAGGGCAGTTAAGAAATATCAGCAACATAAACACGCACCTGTCAATGCCTGTGTGAGGGAACAAGAAATCGAATACTCACATGAAGAAAAAGACTGTGTTGCCAACGAATCTAATGCATCTTTCAAAATAAAAGCCTTGTATAAATACCCATTGCTTCCTTTATTCCATCAGACTCGTGCATCAACCATTCACGCAGAATAATCTTTAAGTAGAGTAATTCAAAATAAAGGTGGAGACGCCTCTTCATGTAGGACACCGCCTGCTCGATTCGAGAAAATAGATATAAATAGGAGGATTTGAGAATTAACGAGGAAAATCCAATGAGAAAATAGACATAAATAGGAGTAAATAAAACTGAGGAGCGTAATATAGGGAGATGTCCTGGAGAGAGAACCTGCAAGGCTAACCTACTACCTATTCATCGCATTCTCAAATCTGGTATCGCTCATTTACTCCTTTTTTCCCCCAAGAAAACATTTACTCCGATGCAAAGTAATTATCAGTAATCATATACATTGATTAGTGTAGAATAATATACATGGTCTCGATGCATATGATCAGTAATGAAATGTTTTGAAAAAGGAAAGGATTAAATCATTTCTAGGAACCAAACAAACATATCTAAAGTTTCTGATGCGTTCCAATACTGGTATTAAAACAAAACAACATCAACTTATTTTTTCAAGAGAAGTTATACTAGGTATGGATCACATTGCCATTTTAACCTTTGTTGAAGTGTCCTTTCTAGCAAGCCGACTAAAGAAAGGTTAATTACAATTTTAGTTTTTTATTACTACGATATACACCTGCATCTTTTGGTATTCAAAATGGTGAACCATCACAGGTATACTCGGTATGGAGGGCGTGGTATCCAGCTGTTGCAAGATATTTGACAGACAATTTGGCGACCAATTAACATTTTATAATTCAGTATCCATGTACAGGTAACACATGACTTCACAATCTTATGTACACGTATACTATTGAGGAAGGATATATCCTTCACGCCAGCCTGTTCGTCAACGTCTTTTACAGAATTCTTCTTTTTGCAGTCGTTCAAACATGCATTAATGCAAGCTTTGAATGAGTTCATAATGCTTCAGCAAACATGCCATTTGTATTTCATATTATCAAAATGACTGTTAACACTAGCGTCTCCTGTTCGTGCGTAAAACGTCTCTTCAATAAAACAAGAGAGGCTAACAGTTCATTCACCAGAGCATTCAAAGGATTAATATTTTTCTCCTGTGAGCTACAACTAAGAGACAAGGTCAATCAATATATTTATGGGTTTAATTTCCGTATCGTATCAAAAATACGGAATAATATAAGCCAAGAGGAACCTCTCCTTCCCTTTTACATCATTTCACTCTCCTCTTTGACTTCACTCCCTTTGATTGGCAATTACAAATAAATCATAGATTTGTGGTACCATTAAAAAGTATAAAACCAGAGTTTCCCCTGAATGAACTATCCAAATTTTATAAACAGTTCATGCTGGCCTAGGTGGCGACGGGGTAAAGTCATTGCTTGCCAACCAAGGGTTTAAATCCCACCTGGATGGAATCATTACCACTCAGGACATGGGTATTTGTGTTCGTCTGTTGTTTCAGTTGTTCGCCCGATATAAATTGGACCAAGGTTCCGTATTCGAGGTAGTTCGGATAAAAGAAAATGCTTTCACTACTGGTCATATTCATAATTTCCCTATACCCACAGTTAAATGTTCGATCTGAGTCACAAAACTCTACCTTTTCATGATGCAAAAAAATTCTCCACACAAAACCATTCTCCGAGTTCAACATTGAGATTTATTTTAATTTATACATTCACAAATGGATAGCGCCCATGTGTGTCGCGAAAAATGGTAGACGAGAATCAATATAACTTTTCGTATTCAAAACGAATAATACAATTGAAAATTTGTTGTGGTGCATTTACTATCAAGAACAACCCTCGTGTGCAGTTTGTGGACGAATAATTTAAGCACTCGGTCATAGAGTAAGGTCTTTACACATGAATATGTATGTTAGAACTAATGCGTCTGAAATGATAACAGCCGAATGAGTAAGGGCTTTTAATTAAGATACATACATTTTGTCATAAACTTGCCTAGGTTATGAGTTCAAGTATATGAAAAAGTGATGCTTACTTTCAGGAAGGAGAAAAGTAAATAATTTCTTCATGTTATCCCCTTAAAAAGGTATAAATCGGTGACCAACGTAAAAAGCAGTCGAAAAACATAGAATTATAGTTAGAGGAGCAATGAGCGATGAATGACAACGGATAGTCATTGATTTGGTACCTTCATTGAGCGAATCAAGTAAATCGTAAGTCATTTACGTTGTAGCTTTTCTTTTCTAAATTTATTCCGCTTACGCACACGTATTTCACTTCTCACAGCGGCACAGTGCAAAAAAGGGGGATATTCGAAAAAAAGTTTTTCGTCCTGCATTGACAATAACACAGAAGGAAAAGTTTACTATATAGCTGCAAGGAGCATAGCCTCATAATACCTAATGGTGATCCCGTCTAGTCCATTATAAAAATACTAAATAGCTTACCCATCCGTTCTCCAATATGTGCGTTTTCACCAATATGTAAATATGAGGAGGCTTCTGAGTTGAAGAGGGAGTTATCAAAATATTTTCACATTTCTTCGATTCTGCTGAATTGTTTTCAAAAACAACTCAAAATTACCCAATGTCCCTCCCTTATTCAATTAAAGGCAGAGAAGAATAAATTGGCCTCATCTTCCCTCAATACAGAGCAAAAAAAGGAACATCCAACCCGGGTTTTTAATCCCCTACACCGGCCACAGTTTATAAGGAGCAAATGATCCCGTAATCACGAGCGTTCGACTGTGGCCAAGTGGCCAAGACTGTGGTTCGGCCGACACCCTATTAGCCAAAGTCAAACCTTAACGACAAAGTGGGGAGAAAAAACACTAACAAGCCTCTCGCCACTTATAATGAGTGGAGAGTGGATCCGGGGATCCGGCGATTGTTTATGAACATGGACCACAAATCTTAACATTCAGCTCCTTACTTAAACTCTCAACTACTTTATGACCTAGCTCCTCTTCCTCCTTCCCCAGTGTCGGATTTGAGGCAGTGGAGAAAGGGTGAGAGCCAAGAGAAAGGGAAGGTGGAACGGAGAGTGAAAAAGAGACACAAAAAGGTCCTCCAGAGTTTGATTGAGGGGAAACAGTAAGAGGAACGGAAACGGCTAATCAGAGAGAAAAAGAGAAGACCTCCACCCCTCTTCTCTTTCTCTCTCGCTCGCTCTCTTCGAATTCCCAAAGGTATATCACTGACTACTTCATATCGATTGCTCGTAATGCCTCTCTCTTATTTCGCACCGATACACTCTTCGTTCGGTCCGTAAGGACACACACTGCGAACGCTCCCCCTACCGTTTAACCGAGCGGCTTCCCTGCTGGCTATTTCAGCCAGCTCTCTACCTCGGCTACCGTTCGACCGAGGCTGTGGAGGCGTAAAGGGTGAGTAGCATGGAGGCTGGGAAGAGAAGAGAGAGAGGTGGTCTTCTATAATTGGCCATTAGCAGCCGCGTCAGTATGCTTCGAATCCCCCCACCCGTCCACCTCCCCCAGTGCCCCAACGAGCCACTCCGATTTTTCTCCACTCTTGAGGGAGAACACACCTTCTTCATCAGGCCCACCCGAAGACTCCCAACCCGGCTCTATCGCGAGAGGAGAAGAAACACTTAAGGAAAAATTCCCGGGAACCAATATTAATAGGAATCAAACGTTCCAATCGTCCGAGGGCCTGGATTCCATTATCCACTAATCCCTCCGCTATCTACTCGCCCCTTCACACACTTCATTACGAGGATATTGGATTTTTTTCTTTTCTCTTCTCTGGCTGCCAGCGTTACACGGAAGACAACCACATTTCTCACCTCTTTCCCACCTCGCTATATTTTGGTGCTGTAAATCGGGCAGGACAGACTGAAGGTCAATATTGAAGAAGGCCAACAAGGTAGGATAACGTCCCACAGTTAACAAGGGTGGAAAGTACCGAGTTGATGTTCAATGGGGGAGTATATTGAGGTGGACAAGTTACCAAGGGTTATTTAAGGAGGCAAAATTGTGTTTCCTCAAGTTATCTCATATATTTTGGCCGTGCCTATATGGAGTTTTTCTTACTCATTACTTGAAAAATAATAAAGCAGTTTTTTTCATTTTTGACCAGCTATGTGAGGTACACCAATCTACATCTTATACATACTGACACATACACCCATTAGGCTAGTCCCTTATGGGAGGTGGGGCAAGAATCTTATAAATCTCTAAAAAGCATTCTTGCCTGTAAAGATACATTAAAACAAAACATACCACAGAAGCTATAGAGCAGAATAATAAGTATGCTCATACCATAAGAATAAAATATACTAACAAAAAATAATGATGTCTAATTCACCAAAATAATGATGTCCGGCAGACTTCCCAACTCACATTCACGACTTGGCTACAGGTAACATGTAACGGTTTTATGCTACTAGCGATAGAAGAAACGATTGAGAACACTGTAGTTCATGTAAGACACAAGAGCGCCAAATATGTATGTCCACTCCAAAGAGATATTTGATAATCATATCAAATTATTATCCATGCGGGTATTAAAACTAAACTATAGGTAATGGACAGTCGATGAAGTGAACGTCCAGCTCTTAGACATGGAAAAATAGCATTTGAAATACAAAATACGGGCATACACAATAAAATCTACCCATAGATGGAGTATTGCCAATAAAAGGGGACACGCGATGAATATAAGAGCCGTATCTCCGGCATTTCTGCTTTTTTCGTCAATAAAAATGAATAACGAATCTAGTATCACTCTTATGTCTTTAACGAATTCCCCTATCCCACAACTCAGCTCCCATTCCAGACCCAAATGGGAACACGACAGGCTTTACGCGATCATCTTATAGGAAGACAAACGATTCTCCGAGACCCCGAATATCTTTGTCATTTACCAAAACGATACGATCTCCGAAGTAGAAGGCGACCAAGTGAATCGACGGCGATCGAACCGAATAGCGAGGCATTGGTCTCTTCCCTTGAAAGGCGTGGGATGGAATGACTGCCCACGATCCGGTCACTATGCAAACTCGACTATCCGCCGTTATTAATACTCGCTTTTGAGCGGCTACTGTTTTCGGTAGATCTTTGCTTGTCCATCGTCTTCGGAAGTAGGTACGCAGTTATTCCGAAGCGCGCTCAGTATAAAGTATGTCACTCGACTGCGCTCAATCGAAGGTCATTTGTACCGATTCCGCATCACAATCCTTGTTGAAGCACTCATCAATATCGCCTCCTCTCGATCAGATTGCGCTCTTGAGGAATTCTCCTAAAACCCTAGAGGATACTTTTTATTCATCACTAGCTGTGCCTGTCATATGTTCCAATGCATTTTTCTGGGATCAAAATAGGTCCCTAAACGAATATTAGACCTAGTCAAATTAATTCCTCGTACCTACACAGGAATTTGTAACGCACAAATGATGGCATGAGTTTCCATTCTATGCCTATCCTGAGGTTTTCAAGTCAATGAAATATTCAATTGTTGAAGAAATGTTTAAATATAAGATTTTTGACCTTGAAAATCCAATTTTAGGAAAAAGCAAAGTATACGCGAAAATTTAATGCAATTATATAAAAGAAGCAAATAAAGATATCACTGCACCAAATCTTATCCGATGCACAAATAAATTCCGTACCAATTAACACAAGTTACGTCTCACTGACATGATTCTGATGCACGCGCTAGTATGCCTCACTCTAACGATTCTGAAGCACGCGATTGAGCAACTCGTAAACAATGAGCTTCGTTCCTTGCTTGCCGTTCCTCACTTGTTTGAGAAGCTCGCGTGCCAGCACTCATTTCTTGAAACGACTAGCACTCCACCTATTGTGCAATGGATTTTATAATTCAGAAACCTTTGCGGGCACGCGCAAAATAAACCACCAAAGATTCATTGTAATCCGATGGATGTCATTAGAACGCATAGAAGGCGAACAAACATTAATTGTTATACATTAGAGTAGCTGTGCCCGGCATGCGTTGCAATACCTCTTTTTCCGTATTGATTTCCATACTTTTCATGGCTTATCCCACTTTTCTGGGTTCAAAATTGGTCCATTAACAAATTTAAAACATATTCTAAAGAGTTCCTCGTACCTACATAGGAATTCGCAAAGCACAAATTATGGCATGAGTTTCCATTCCATGCATAAGCTGCGGTTTCCAAATCAATAAAATATTCTACTGTTGAAGTAGTAAAAAATTTTTAGAATTTCGACCTTAAAAATCCGATTTTGGGAAAAAGCAGAGCATACACGACAAATTGAATGTAAGAATTAAAAAAAGCAAACATAGAGATCACTGCACCAAATTTTATTCCACGCACAAATAAATTACGTACGATTCTCGTGTTTGATCATTTCGTAAACCATCTGCTTCGTTGCTTAAATGTCGTTCCTCGCTTTCTTGAGAATCTCGCGTGCCATCACTCATTTGTTTAAACGACTCGCGCTAGTGCACACCTAGTATACATTGGATTTAAAAATTTAGAAACCTTAACGGGCGCGAGGACAATAACTCACCAAAGTTTCATCGTTATCTGATGAGTGGTATTGGAATGCATAGAAGACGACCAAACGAATATTCATTTTTATATATTAGATTATGATCCACTTAAATTAGTTCATAATGGAAGTGATCAAATTGTATAGATTCTGACCCGTGCAAGGCCTTTTCTGTTGTAGTAAGCTCAATTTTCATTTCCAACACATTGTCTATTTACTTTCTTCCCATTCCCTACTTACCCAACATCATCTCCTCCATCACGGCATTCGGTAACCCATTCCCTCTTACAACCTGCTCCAATCACCTACTTTTCCTCCTCGTAATTCCCTCCAGAAGTTTCCCATCCTCACCCACCATACCAAGCACGTCCTCGTACATCTTCTTTTCCGTCCACAGCACATTCTTCATTTTTCTCCACACACACCTTTCAAATCAAACGGCCTATTCTGGTCTTTCTTTCTCCGAGTCCAAGTTCTCGCGCCATACAACGCTACATTTCATATCATGATCTCGACATTGCAGACACTTAGTTAAATTTCGGCATAATTCCCATAGCTGAATTCATTACAGCTACTCTCCATATCTCCACGACAAGCTTTCATTCACGTCTTTACGTGATGTTTCTTTCATCAGGTCCATCATATTGTTGAACGCCTCTTTCACTAGCGAAATTCTCTGGGTGATTTCTCAACTCCAACGGCCCTTTTATGCTAAGAAACTACCCTAAAGGTAAAATTGACCTACTTACATAGACTAACAAGGAATTAGTTAATAAAAATTTAATAAAAAAGACTGAAATTAGATCAAATGATAAAGATTAGCTACAAAAATGGAGAAGTAATCCAAACAAATGGATTAGTTGTGCCCACTGTCGAGAATGTTGGAAAAAATTTGCAGAATTCTGGTCCCGAGTATTCAAAAAATTACCAACATTTTGAATACTTTGAGTCCATACCTCTATTATTTGCATTTCATGCTAACCTGATTGAGCAAAAAAGTTAGCAAAACAAAGTAACAAAAAAAACTGTAAGATAGATTTTCCAGTCCACATTCCTCTAAGATGAAGATGAAAAATAACCTCTCCCGAGGGTGGAATATCACGTCCATACGCGCCACATAAAACACTCCCAAAAAAATTTCTCCACTTAAGTGGGTTTTTTCGATTAATGGCCTGTTAACACCCAAAATGTGTACTTTCTGACCGAGGTATTCATTTAAGAAAATATTCCCCATTAATTATTTCATTAGCCGTTAATGAAAGACACATTGACCATACTATTACACAGTGGTGACTCTCATTGAGATAGTGATAAAAAAGCCTTGATTTCTGGAAAAAAATAAAGCGAGAGCATAATTACATCGCTTAATGAAAAAGTTTAGCATTAAGCAACGCACTAAAGTGTTTTCGGGCTCGCCTTCATCCGGCCACCTACCGTCCACCTCCGAGAGCCGGGTTTAAAATCTGGTTAATTGGATATTACCTCCTTTCATTCAGCTTCTAAAACAGACCACCCACCAGGCAAATCTTAAAGCTCGCCTGGGATAACTTGCGCTGCGTTCCAAGAACGGGACGTGAGAGCAAAATCCACGGAAAAAAGATG
Organism: Ceriagrion tenellum; assembly: GCA_963169105.1. Lineage (NCBI taxonomy): Eukaryota > Metazoa > Arthropoda > Insecta > Odonata > Coenagrionidae > Ceriagrion > Ceriagrion tenellum. Next base: position 99,348,238 of record OY720633.1, on the reverse strand, counting down.
AAACCCGTTTCCAAGCTCAGCAAAGAGGAGACATGAGTGACCCGCGACCGCAACTGGCAACATAAAAAATTACGGTGAAAAAAAGGAATTTACGACGCATACTAATATTCTTTTCTATCGATTCCCGTACCGATGTTAACGGTCGCGTGTTCCATTTTGCTAGGTAAAATATTGTTACTAACTAGCTTATTCGACGCTCATCTTGTGCTCCCGTCTAAACACTGTGATAATCACAACAATAATCGGCTTAATTGGGACAAATTATAGACTATTAGGTCCTCTCAGCCATCCTCCTGCCGTTGAATGTACACCTCAAAGTAAGAAAATGTTTTTTTAAGCATGAACATAAAACGCTCCCAGGCGCTCTTCTTCGTATTTAAGGACAAATAAACAGGTCTAAATTCACAATTTCAAGTCAAATTTATATGAAACACTATGTCATCAAATTTCTTCAAAATGAATGAACGTGAAAATTAAAAATTAGAGGATTATTACGGTAGCAGCCCCGGCGAAAGAAACGCACAGCAGGAATACGGCCACTCGAGAAGGAGAGGGGACAATTTTACCACTGATAGCTGAGCTAGGGTATTTTGCAACATCTAAAACAAAGGATTGTACACAAAAAATAACTTAAAAATGAAAGAGAAAGGGGTCTGTGTGAAGCCTTAAATACTGGCTACTGATTCAGAGCATGATCCTAGCCTGTAAATGAATCCTAACAGTGGAACTAATATTTTCAGCAGGTTCCGGAACCCTATCTGGGTGAAATGTGGGGAGTATTTTGCAATGAACCGTAAATTCGAGTGGCGTCCCACTGTAGACCCCTAGGCGTATTCATTAGGAGTAGGCTAATGCGGTGTGTTTCACTTTAACCTTCCTCTTTTGTTTGGTTATTCAATCCAAATATTGGTTGACAGCAGCCCTCTACTCTTTCCTATCAAATGCTAGATCCCTTACTGTCCCTTTGTACTCCCTATGTACTGTCCTCTTTATTTGATCCATGAACTTATTCCTGGGTCATCCTCCGGGACATTTCCCTCTATTTTGCCTTCAATTACGTTTCTCACAGATCCAATGTGTCCCAGGGTGTGTCCAATCCACCTTGTTCTTCTTTCCTCTATGATGTTCCATATGGTCCTTTCCTCTTCTACTCTTCTGTACACTTCATCATCTCTTATTTTGTCCGCCCAGTTTATCTTCAGCATCCTTCTCCAGCTCCAGGTTTCGAAGGCATATCGGTTGTTGTTTCTGGTCAGCTCTTCCAATGGTCCATCCCTCCGATTCATAAAGTGCCACGCTCCACACGAATGTTTTCACATACTGTTTCCTGGTTTATTTTGAGGACAGCAGTTGTCTTTTTCCTACGAACGTCTTAGCTTTGGTTTTTCTCTGCTTGATGTCTGTTGAACTTCTCCCATCCCACGTGACAACGATAGGAGAAGGAATCTACCTTTTCTAATCTCTCTCTTCTCAGGGTGACTTCTACATCCAGCTACTTTCTTCCGCATACTTTTTTCGGTTTTTAGCCTTCGTCCAATTTATTTACATGTCTCATTCTTTAAAAATTCTCTATTTCCACAATTCCCGAAAAATACTTCCAAATCGACCAGTTTTCTATTCCCTGTGGTGAAAATTACTTCAACTTCCAGCGTTCAATGCTGTCCATAGTTGACTGCGGTTTCTCCAGCTATTCCCTTAGCGTCTCCTGGTAAGAAGTGTTCTCCGTTCTTGGTGTCCTTCTCAACTAACCAGCCAGCCTTCATATCTTCTTTCTCCATTCTACACCGCCCCTCAATCCCTCAACCTTTCCCACCCCACTCGAGTTTTTAAGAGGATTTTCTTCCATGGCTCCCATCAAAAAGCTTCTCCCCCAAGAAAGTGAGAAGCCCCTTTATTTCCACTCACCCATTCCAAGGTTGCATAGCCTCCCCCACCTTTCATATACACCGCGAAGTCTCTTCACTTTCAAATCGTCTGCTTACCAGGTAGGACAAAAAATTTTATTTTGCGTGACTCAGCGCACGCTTATAACTTCAGCACACGCCCCCACCGTGCAATGACAAAATCATTTTTTTTTCCCACCAGAGAAATCTTTGGCGCTTAGAAAAATTTTTCATTTTTTAATACTTTTTTATTCGAATTTTTCACTAAAAATTTTATGCTCGAGGCCAGTTTTCAGAATTATAAACGAGGGGACTGGGGTCGCACAAAAGTAGCGCAGTCAGTTCCATCTCTCGCAGAGAGCATTAGGGACTTATTTAGAAATCGGATGGGAAAGAGGATCGCGTAATTGTGATAGTTAAGAGTACTGCATACACATTGCAAGGGTTCGAGTTTGAATCCTGTCAGAAATTTTTGGGTCCGATTGACCATGCTCAAGATTTTTTGTACCTTATTCATTGTAATTGTACCTTATAGAATATATAAATGTGTGCTGATGATGTGGTAGCTACACCATGTAATGGACACTCTTGGCATATTGAGTTGAATAGCCTTTTGTCAAATTTTTTAATACATATTTTTATCTGCCGATCACTGCCACATCAAGAAATAGCAACTACATCATCCGAACTTATCATCTGGGAAGCCAAATTAAAATTGTCTTGTTTATATATTTTGTGAAATTATAACAGTTTGAGCGGAATTTATATGCTGTATTATTATGTTATGTTACTTTCAGAACTCCCATCCCCTCATTTGTGCTATGCGTATTGAACCTCAGGGGCAGTGCTACTTCAATCGAATTGCCAATCATTAAATTTACTAATGATATGGTACGAAGTCAGTCGCAGGGGTGCATATGCATATAATTTATAAAGGCAATGATCGTAAATCGGCCAATTTTGCTTTTATATAACGAAAATATTGGTTTTATCTACTGTGACAGTGGCTTTACAAGCACGACTATCGTCTCATGTGCCACAATGTAGACTTGAGGCGTGAACATCTAGTTCGCACAAACCCCCCTCGTAATTTGCATTGAAGCAAAATGTCTTGGTGGCGTAACTGACAAACACACCTAACCGTTATTTGAGAGATCCAGGTTCGAATCCTGGTCAAGTCAAATGATTATTTCATGGCGAATTTCAACCCTTGGTGCAGTACGTCAATCGTTGGTTAGCACGTTAAACTGACGATCTCTTGGCACCGATCAGTAAAGAGTAATCAAATTAGACAGTGTAAGTAGAGCCCGTGTTTCTCTGAACTTTTTATCAATTACCCATGTAATTCTTTCCTTACACACGCTACCTTAATGCAGTGAATGACCTTAGCTGTCGGTTACCATAAATAACCAAATAAGAATCAAGGAGCTAAGAGATAGTCGACTTCACGCTCTATCACCACATTTCGCAGGACGAAGTAAAACTTTCCCTTAGAGAGAAGAGATGTTGTGGTAACTAGTTGGTCGGAATCGGGCATTTTTTCCGAGTGTTAAGAGCAACTTTTTTTTTCATTTTAACTTCCCCAGACCTCGAGCCCTCTCGATAACCCATTCGTCCCCTCCTACGCCATCGCCTACATATTTTCCCTCGATCTATCCGCGGGTTGTCAGATTCAACTGTTTTATGCTCGCGGACATGGCACCCACGCGAAGGCCACTTTATTACGCGCGTGCGCGCTCGCCTATCTAAATCTCAAATGCTTAGCTCTTCCCAACCCCCCCCCCCCCACCCACTACCCACGCCGTCCCTCTCACTAATTTTATAATTCTACGGAATCGCATAAGGGGATCCGAGAAAGAGAGTTTTTTGTACTATCCGGCAGGATGCTTGAGTAGTTCGTACTCCTCTTCGAAAGGTTTCCATTGGGACATTCACACTCCTTCCACTTAAGACGTGTTTTAAGTCACAACTTTTATCCCCATGACGACAAATGGTATCTTAGAAGTGTCAAATACGAGTTAAAAGCTTTGCCGCATTACAAGCAAAGGCCGTTTCATTTGGGTTTTTTCTTACTTGCAGTAGCGTTGCGTAGTAAGTTTTTATCGACGATAAGTCCGAGAATAAAATTTCTCGTTGCGCTAGCTTGTATACTCCTTGAAAATATTTCATGTACGAAATATAAGTGACAGGTTGGCTACACCTGGGCATCTTATTGAACCATGTACATCGGCAATGCGTTACATCCCGGTTTTCTGTCCTAAGCTACATGCACATATGTAAAATAAAAACGACCCGGTAACTATTTCATCATTGAGTCGCTCGAAAGCAAATAGGCAATGTCTAAAATAATAAAATCATTCTATGATTTTAAAATTATTTCCAGTATGTATCGTACCGGAACACCTGAAGAGATTCGTATGCAGAGCAATTATGGTATATATCGCATACTATTGATGCTGTTCGCACAAGGTCAATGAAGAAAAGAGACAATATCAGAAAACTTCCATCACGTTGATATCCAATCCGTGAGAGCTTATTGAGATTCCCAATTATGCAAGTCAACAATGCACCAAAGATAAACGCAACAAAGGTTTCACTCGTGGGGAACTAACGACGCATCCATGTTTCTTGAACGAGTAGAGAAATAGCTCAAACAATTACGTATTGTATGACAGAAGTACGTGTTTAGCACCTCACCGAACAGAAATGAAACCACAAAAACAATGGACGCGATAAATTGCATTTCACTATGATATTTTTCGCAGGAAATTTCTATGAAGTTTACTATAATTGCTTTCTCCGATCTTTAATACCTAGGAAGAAATTAGACCGTACATTTTACCAGTAATCAAACGATTCAAGTACCATTACGAGATATTTCTAAATAGTAACAACTTTCTTTTCACAGAACGGGTTACTTATTATACGAGAGAACTAATCTAAAGCACCACCACTTTCATCAACGCAGTCTTGCAATAAATTTTAAAAGGAAATAAGAATTCATTATTTCTTGAAAATTATATGTTCACTCACCTTGGCCAATTTGTTACTTCGTTTCTTTGTGATTAGACTGAACATATTTCAAAGCCAGAATACAGTCTATATTTATTTAAAGAGATTTTATTGGGCATAAAACAAAATGGAGATTAGGCCTCGCTGGGAACATAAATTTTCTGAATTTCAAGAGAGACCAATTGACAATTTAATAAATTTATTTTTAGCCTTCTTCATTTTGAAGAAGGGTTTGATATGCTTATCCGTAATAAGTGAAGTAGTTAGCATTTTTCTACAAAATTTTAGTATTTTACTTTACTATTGATACATTAAATTGACGAGTCAAATCAAGACGATCCTAATTGCGCTGGGAAAGTAAAAAAGTAATTTTTGAAACTCAGCGGTCAACCACATAAAAATTGAACAACAGTTTTGACAACAGTAAATGTGCAGTGATGTATTCATCAATCATTTTATATCAACTGTAGAATAAATTTGCATAATGTACAAACTAAGAAAAAAGCACCGTAATTCTTATTCTAAAAGAGATATCAATGCGCAAGCATTCCAAAAGTCATGGTGGAGTAAATTATCCCGAGTTGAGAGTAACAAGCGACTCATACGAGTGAAATAAATGGCAAGTGAAGCGCTCAAGAACTATTAGCACATTATCGTAGGATCCTGTGTAATGTGGAGTGTGAATGGGAAGAAGGAAGACCACTTTCCACTTCATATGAGATTAAACGGTGAAGTGCCTCATTAATATTCATATTGGGCAAACGTGCTAATTGGACGCCACCGAGGATATGATTGTGAAATAGAAATGTCTACATTTAAGGATCTGATATGGATGCGAGGAAGAAAACTACTTCACGCCGTTGAACACAGAGTAGTTGGAAGGTCTAAGAAACACACTGACGCAGACACACACTCACTCATACGGCGTCCGCTAATAAGGAATAAAATTATAATTGCTTCTCGGAAAAGAGATTTCTCCCTACGTTTTGACAAGATTGGAACGATTATTTTGGCACTTGAAATATGTGTATCAACACACGCAAGGTGAAATTTCCCCGCTCTAATTTGCATTTTGTCTTAGCGTATGTAATGTGTGAAAGCATCGCTGAGCATATCTTTAAAACGTACATCGAGATCGCATTCCAATCATGCATTCTGGGTATCATTAAGGCTAACAGAGATAAATAGGTCATTGCACATTAATTGTCAGTCAACTGAACGGAAACGCTAAAACTCTATGAAGCATAATATTTAATATAACGAAGTTTATTAGAGTGACTTAACTATCAAATGTACTTTAATGTTGAATGGTAATTATTATAAGGGAAATGGTTGCAGGCTTAACTTTTGGAAGTTATTCATTATGGACCAATTAAAAATGCCTTTTTTACAACTCCAACTTAGGTTTTTTCGCACGACCTGGGTTTCGACACATCGCTTCTTTTCAGGTGACACCCTGACAACTTGACACAGGCGACAACCTGAAGATGACAAGAAGTGTCGAAACCCGAGTCGTGCTAATAAACCTCAAGTGGAGTTAACAAAGACATTTTTATTTGGTTAATAGGTAATTTTTATATTTACCGCATATTTAAGATAAAATTACACTCGTCGTGTATTTCTTTATCCTATTAGCTCCCAAATAGTTGCTGAAAACATTCCTTAAAAGGTAATCATAACTGAGATATAGACACGGATTCAACTGTTGATGTGCTTTTATTTGATTTCAAAACATTTAACTTAAATCCTTCAGAAATTTTGAAGTTATATGCGCGTGATGCTATTTCAATTCCTTTATTAAATGTCACATTTCGATTCAGCTTGGAGGAACTGCGGAAACAGTACATTTTTAAGAGTTCTTCTCAAGAAAAAAACCTTCTGGTGCTGCTTTTTTCCTAAAGGCCTCAAAACAATACAATATATGCAAAAATGGAAATGGAGTCGCAATTATTAAAGAAACACATACGTGTCGCAACTTAAATCGGAGCGATAATATCAAAGCATTAACTTGTGTGGGTCGTTAAAGACCCATTGGGCATATTTTGGATGACCTTAATCGCCGAACGTGGCTACACTGCTCGTCTACAATCCGGTTTACACTCCTTACGAGGACTTTCAAGCTAAGTATTTCGTTGGAGATTTGTGAAAGTCCTAGTCAAGCACACATTGATGAATTAAAATTACCTAATGCACTCGTGTGGGGGTGTTGGTTCTTCTGGATGATAATAGTGCCGACGGGAAGACAGTTGAAAGAAGAAATTATGGTAACTGTGTTTACGAAATTCCAGAAATCAGATAACTCAGCATCTCGTAAAAATAGCTGAACTGCGTATTTTTCCTGCTCTTACCATTGGAAATAACTTTTTAGGGGCTTCTTCTATTTTACGAAAAATAATGAAGTCAGAACTCAACTCTTATTGGGTGTGCATGACATTCGTGTAAGTATTTCCACAAGTGAGTACTCAGCTGATATGTTGTTTAAATTTTTGTTTGAATAGGTTGAAATTTTTGACTGTTGTCTAACTACCATGAGAAATAAAAATTATTGATCCTAGTGAATTCCCACAATTAGAACTTGAAATTTATGAAGAGCCCAGAATTGACGGAGCTGAATCGGAGGGTGAATCTGATGAAGTGGAATGCATTGACCCCGATCGACTGTCGTGTTTTAGGCTTCAAGCCTAAGTGGTTCACATCATTTATGCTCCTCTAGAATAGGAGATGCAGATGTCTCGCAGTGCTCCATAAATACGACATCAGCCCCCTATAAAATCTTTCGCAACAATCACTCCATTCCATTACAGGGAAGGCGAAGTCAAATAACTTGGTTATTCTGTTAGATTTAGGAAAGGGACAAGAAATTAGTACGTTTTGTTGGTTTAATCGAGTAGAAAGAACAGATATATGTCAGTAGAATGAATGGTGTGAGAGAGTTCAGATTCATAGAGAATGAATAGGCTTAACAAAATTGTTTTAATCATTTTTGAAAACAAATCATGACAAAGTTCAAGAGCAAAAAATAACTAAAAGGGGATGTACACTTTTTTACACATCACAATTAATGGAATAATGAGCTTCAATAAGTGAGCATACAAGACCCAGTCTACAGAATTCCTTAAGTTTACTCCTCAGCTAATAAGTGCATAGTTATACATAATGACAGCCGTTATTATTACTAGATTTATAATGCAAATTTTAATCTTTTCAGATAATTCGACACAAATTAAACATTGCCATCATCGATTTAAAAACTAACGTGCCATTTTCAGCGATGGCGATTTAGTATCCAGTCAAACTAATCGTGCTATATTCTCAATCGTTTAGGGACCAAAATACTGTTGGATGAAGACAACGTTCCTTCATTTTCGAAATCATTAAACTGTAATATTTCACGAATCACTATGCTCTGACATTTATACTTTGCCATATACAAACAACAACTTCATGACGATGACGCTGGCGCATTCGACCTCACGGTCGACGTCCTAAATGAAACAGAAAAGCTACTAAGTTGTCTCAAAGGCTCAGATTTTAGACGAAATACATACAGCGGCGTCTTAGTTGTGATACTGTCCAAGTAGGTCGAAAAAGTCATTTTATGAGCTGGATGGAGGAAAAGAAGTAGAAAAATGGGGAAAGCGAAAGTGCGATTAAGGAAAAAATTCTCACCGCTTCGACGCTCGCCCGCATTAATGAGAAGGCAAGGGCACACGGCTGGCAGTAGTAGGCAGTCTTCCGTTTGGGCGTCACCTGTAACCACGTGAGGTCACGCGAGGCAAAAGCTGAATGAAATCTGAATTACTAGAGAGAGAATAAGAGAAAAAAATATGACTCGCTTGTGAGCTGGAAAGGAGGAAATAGGACATCGTCCAGGCCATGGCGCGTGGATTGGACGGGGTAAGGACAGATGTAAGTGGTGGGGAGGGCAGTGGTTTGGGGTGGTGGGGTGGAGAGGGTTGCAGGAGAGATGGAAGGCATCGGAAGTGGAGGCGGCCAATCGTGGGTGTAACTGGAACGGAGTGGCATTGGGAAACGTCCCACACGTGGTGTCCGGAGGAAATGTATGTTATTCGTCAACGCCTAGGGGGAGAGAAGGAGAAGGTTGATAGACCTGAATGGGATTAGAGTGCGTGGGGGGTTGAAAAGCCGGGAGGGACGCAGATAGTGTGCAGCGTCTGAAAAGCGTCAGCGCTGCCCGCGAGATAGAGGAGATTGGAAGGCTGGAGGTGACTTTAAATGTAGGTTAGAAACCACAAATGGAGGAGAGGTCCCCAGCTCGTCCCACGCGAGCCCGGCATATTTACCAGCGATCACACATTGAGACTTGAGAAAAACTTTCCTCCGCAACCTGCGATGTCGACAGAGGCATTATTGTTCCGAGCGGAAGTGGACATTTAGACGATAACCATGTATCACGAATCATGGTTTTAGACTTGTTTATGCGTTTTGGGAGCGTCACCAAGAATGTGTTACGTAAGCGACGTGGATACATATCTCCCCGGAAGAAATATCATCAATGCTTTCGAATGCAGTGAAGGTATCCGACATAAACCAGAAAGTAGTGGATTCTACAGGGATATTCTTGTCTGATAGCTCTCTCCTCAGCCTGCGGGAATATGAGGCGATAAATTAGTATCTTCCAATGACCGCGTAACTCCCTACTCCCACAGTCTTAGCCAATTGAGGCTGATGCTATCATTGAATATTTTCATACGAATTTTAAACCTATCAGAACGGCACATGTTCAATTTTTCCATGAAATATGATTATTTTTCCTTGCTTATTATAACTCATACGCATTCAGTCATTGATTTTAAGTTCTCCATAATTTATAGCATTCACGATAAAATTATGTCTGTTTGCCCCTCCAAATTTTACCATCTTTTTTAGGATCTTCCATTTTTTCTTCAGCCATTTACACCTTAACCCCATGCCAGCATTGTATTTCAAATATCATTCACTCACATAAAATAATTCATCTTAACGGCACGCACATTAATAATAACCATCATCGGAACACCTACATGAATTTCTCTTCTGATTCACGCATGATTCACTTTAACTCATTTTATCACATATTTGTTAACCACTCACATTGATCAAGCTAAAACTAATTATATAGCGTAACGGAGCAAACTATAGGAGACGCAATTTAAGGAATTGTATTACAAAGAAGGGTGAATGGGTGAAAAGAGCTGGTAAATACCCACAAAAAGACAAGTAGGTAGACAAAATAAACAGCTGTGGGGAAAGGAATGTGGAACTAGATGGATTTCTTAAGATCCTAAGGATAAACTAGAGTAAGCCAGGGTATCCAGAAAGGAGAGCATATTTTCAATTTATTATTTTCAAGTGATGATAATATAAAAAATACGGTCTATCTCCAAACAATTGGAATAGATATAAATATTATGCCTATTCCAAATACATTCTGGAAGGTAAAAGAAGGCTCAATTGCATTTACTCTGCGTTTCGAATTTGTTAAAATGTACATTCAGTAAAATCAACCTAAAATTTCACATATTCAGCGAGAATAATAACTGCTGCTGCACATTGCTACTCGCAGACACGAGAGCCTTCGTTTTCTTTAAAGGTTATCAAAATATTCATAGCAATTTTCCGTAAAAGATGGAACATATTTGGGTCGAAGTTAAGCACAAATTTGCAACCTTATTGGTGGGCTGAGCCTTTCTGCAAATCAAAAGTTAGAACAAAGAAACAAATTTGCACCCGTCAACAATTCAGTAAATTTCAGACTTGTGTCAATAGCTCAATCAGTACAATATCAAATTTTATTGTTAATGTGCAACCTTATCCCTTCAGACAGAAGATGGTGCCGTAAGTAATAACAGTTGTGACTTGATGAGTGTTACAATCACCAAAGAAAATTGACTCATGGTTCAAAGATGTTGTTTCGTTATACATATTTAATATAGAAAGACACCCTCACGATTCCAATTTGAGCAACTGTCCTGTACAGACTAAGTACTGCTCATTCGTCAAAATATTTCGTCATATTTTTCAAATGCTTTTTCCCATAATTTTAGCGGCAGACATTACCGACCGGCGAAAACTATTCAAACGAAATGGAGGACAGCGTGAGGTATTCACACTCGAGGAATCTTATCGCACGGCGTGGCGTAGAGGCGTGAAACGGCCTCACCACTTCTGCACCCGGAGGAACCCCATCCCGTCCTCACCACACACCCACTTCCCTCGCTTTGGGCGGGTGGCAAGGGAAACCACCTGAATCTCTCTCAGGAAAACTACTTAGAGACTCTTTAGCGGTGATGTTGGCTCACACCAATAACTCATACAGATCAGAGAAGCGGGAGAATAGAGGAAGGCTTGGGAAGAGAAGGGAAGAAAGAAGAAAAGATATTTCACTTAGCGGACTCACGTGCACTTTACGCCGCTTGTCCAAAGCCAGGATGGTAAAAAAATGACCAATCTCTTCTCTCTCTTCGAATGAGGAATTGGATTCTGGGAGTGAGTGTCCAGTGAGAGTGAGCAAGGTGGAGTGTTCGAGCGCTGCCTTGCTCTTGACGAGGTAAACCCCAACCCGCGGAAGCGTGAAGGAAACCTTCTAAATATTCCATTATTATGTCAGGAAGAGCAAAAGTTTGCGCCAGGGTGCGGAAAATTACCTTGAGATCTTATCAGCTACAGTAAATCAAGCTAAATACTCCCGTGAAATTACTGCTCGGGTGATAAATCACGTAACCAGATGCATTTACGCGGAACACGAGAATAGGACTCGAGAACCATAAAGCTCCCTCATGACACACGAAACTTCACTTCGGCGCATTTTTTAAATATCCACTCAATTTTACCCAAGCGAAAAGCGCGTCTATGGCTTTCCTCCTTTCCCAACCACCTGCAATTTTGTCACGAAATCGCTGCTCCTAGCTTTTTGCAAGACGCTTCATGCTAATATAAATATGCTAGCTGATAAATGGAATAAAAATAATACTTTATCGAAGCAACGAAAGCTCTAGATGCCAAGATAATCCTATGATTTGAAATAAGTACAGAAATATTAGCTTCAATATATTTACGTGAAGCAATATTAACTTTGTTTCCACGTTTTTCATGTACTCTACTTCTAGGAATATCATTCTATTACATGGAAGAATGCCTTATTTTACTTTGAGATAGAGGAAATTTTACTCCAAAAAATTAATAGATGACAAAGAGACATGTAAAGTCTAGAAAATTTACTGAAAATTACTTATTAGGGTTTTTTGAGAGCTAGCAGGTATTTGTAATAGTAATCCCAGAAAGGTTAGCATCAGTGACGTGAAGTATATCATCACGCTTAAGGAATGAAGTTTATAATTATATTGAAGACATTTAAAACCGCCAGGATTTCCAACAAAAATATCGATTAATAAGAATCCATAGCAGCTTCGAAAATTTGATGATGAATGACTAAAAAATTAATGATGCCGAGTTCCCTACAGCACCCGAGGGTGAATGCGTAGGAAGGATAATCTATTACAAAGTGACTTAAAGACTTCAAACGGCGTCGAATTCTCGAGGACTCAAAAGGCGTAATAAATGAGAAATTAATTTTAAACGCTTCTCACCTCAGGGCTCTCAGTCCTGTCTGCGCTCACTCGAAACACAATACTTTACGACGGATATTCTCAAATGGATATGAAATAATGGAACGCATTAGAATAGTCTCAAGCTCTCAGCGTTTTTCCAGTCGCATTCCCCAGCGGTGGTCCTCCACCCTTCCGAGGCACTTGCCACACTCAAGACCTCCGCCAATTGTCCCCACACGTATTCCCTCTCCTCCATACGTCCTTTCGTTACCCGTCTTTCACACAGTTCCAACGCCAACCGAGCTGTAAACCATTCCCAGATTGCTCGTTGGTGGACTCGGGAACAGCCCCCTCAGCGATTTTTTTAAAGCCGTCAATGACGGTGGGCTGGAAAAAACAATGCATCAGGATTTTCCACGGTGCCGCGTCCGTTCACTTTCTCACTCCCGACCTCCCAAACTCTTTTAAATACACCAGTTTGTCGGCAGCCGAGAGGGAAATGGGAAAGGCTCAGAGAGAGAGAGAGGTGGAAATTTTATTACTACGCATTCGGCTAATCTCGCCATTAATCTACACGCCCCGTTCCCAGTTCGGCAGCCATTGGACCATCCTTCATCTCAAAGTAATTGTGTCTTCGGCACGCTCTCGGCAGGGCCCACGCGCTTTTTTTTCAAAACTCGCCGGCTGACCGGCCGCAGTGGCGGCACCCCTGATTCCCCCCCCCCTCCAACCCACCCCCCCAAGCTGCCACGCCTACTCCTTTCCTTCTCCCCTCCTCCTCTTCTCCCAACCGTTCAACAGCTCTTCCTCCATCTCACTCCACTATCTTAGTCTCACAACCCATACCATACTCAAATTTCTTAAAATGTCCCGGCCCCCAATTTTGAAAGCTCAAAATATAATTGAAATTCTTCCAATCACGGAATTGTGACTGCATAATTATCTGTATATCATCCCAAACAATAAAAACTGAAAATAATTATATTTTAAATAGCACCAGCAGAAATATATAAGTATGAATATGGGTTGTTAAGTAATAAACGCAATATTTTAGCGTAGTATGGGGATTTCCAAACTGCGTATCACCATGTGTCGGTGGTTTTTCTTGTCTGTACCGTCCTTCCAAAAAGTTGAAGCAACTGATGCTGCACATTTCCGCTGCTGATAATATCAACTTTTGTAAAATATTTTCATTTTTTGTCTTTAAAATTCCCTCCACACCGCATCTTCAGTCTTGAAATTATATCTCTTATCATTAATTGACAACGAGGGTGTTGATATGAGATATCACTATACGTTGGATACTTATTCTCTCAGTCTCGATCGGGCAGCGAAAGTTACTCAGGTACAATATATGATATTATCGGTTATAAGAGGAGAAAATTGTTTGTCTTGAAAAAGGTTTAATTATTAGGTACTATCAGAATCCATTTATACTATAATTTAATAGCACAGAATGATTAAATATTAACTGAAACGTTAAAACTTTTAGAATGATTTTGAATGTGGGTTGCGTAATAATGCATTACAAACAAGTGTGCTTTCCAGTACACTAAGATGAAGTTTCATGGGATTAATGAGACGCTTCGTGCCAATTGCCCGCAAACTCACAATCACGGCAGAGTTGCCCCACATCTGAGAAAAATTAAGAACCTAGCTCCTAGTATTTTATGGCCAATTGTTGCACAGACACTTACCCTTCGAAGCAATACGCTTAGAGAGCTTTAATTTTAAAGTCATCCCATCACTCACTTTGAGCAAGTAACCTCAAGAGAAAAGAACGGTGACGAAATGGGATCAGTAAAAAGGTTAGTGCGTCAATACTTCATGCAAATGGTCTAGATTTCACCGTCGGGGGTGAAAGGAATTTTCAGACTTCAATTAGGGATGAGAGAGAGCGTGAAGCTTGAAATGCTCTGGCTGCAATTAGTCGTTGGAACATTAGCCTTTACTGCCAGTCAAAACGAAGCCAATTGTACATCTTGCAACATGTTACACTTCCAGCCACAACAATCTCGGATACATACCAGGGATGGTGTTGGAATAAGTGGAAGTTACACCTGTACTGCTTCTCTTTCCTTCAGGGGCCCACAAGTGAGAGTCACCAACGAAACCCACATTTCCCTCGTGTTTTGTTCAATTCGCGAATTAATTTCGTCAGTAAGAAGTCTGAAAAGTTTGCTATCGAACTGAAATAGATAAATCAACTTTCTTAATCGGGGCGACAGAAAGATTTTAGTCGGTCACATGGGAGAAAACAATAAAATAAATTTATAGAAACCATAACATACAAACAAATAATAAGGGGGAAAAATGAAGAAATATTACAAACCAAGCAGATAAAGGGGTAGAAGTCAGTAGTATACATTTTCCAGTGGAAGTATTTACAATCAGGAAAGACAATAACTTCTACAGCAAATATACCATGATATAAATTGTTCATATGATATTTACAAAAGAAATAAAATATTTCAGGGGGAAAAGGCTGAGTGTAAGCGAAAAAAACATTGCTTCTACGCCTTCTCGCTGAGAGGAAATTCCGGCTAATTGCCAACTAAGAATAACTTTGCATATTCCAAAATCTGAAGCTATACATCCGGCTATTAAACTGAACCAATAGCCATTATATTTCCTCATCCAAATAAATTAGAGGAATGTGGTGGAGATTACTTTGGCAGTATCTGCACTATCGTCGTACTTTTTTTATTTCAAACTGAGACCACGATCTTAATATAAAACCATTCAGGGTTGATGAAAACAAAGTGCTATACCTGAAATTTCTCATCGAAAGCTGATCACATCAAAAGCAAAGGTTGGTGAGATACAGCACTAGATGTTGCAGATAATTTTTAAGCTGGTAAAATTAATACATATACACAACATTACGGGGTGGAATATACCTATTCCAAAACGGACCCTGTGTCTTAAATATTGCCATGATAAGCGAAATATTGAATAAAAGGATTTTAAGGAACAATGAGAAATGTATCGCTTCACGGCTACAAAAATTCGTCTAAAAGAAAGAGGATGAGCTCACTGAGATGTGGGTATGAATAAGAATGGACAAATATTTTTGTCGTTGAGAGAATTAATCATTTTTGCAAGCGGTGATTAGGTTAGATTGTCATGCATCCAATTCAAAACACCATTATTAATTATGCAAGACCATAGCTGAATATTGGTACGCAGTAAGGAAATATGTGGAATATTATCTTGAACTCTAAGTATATGGTAGTTGTTAATTATTCTACTCTTCCCAATTTTTATATGAATATGGAGCCTTTCTGTTATCTCCTATGGTAGGGGTGACTCTTAAGAGGGAGGCATGTCTACAGTTTAAGTACATCAGAGTCACTGTAAATCACTCGATCAAACATCAGCTTCCTACCATGACAGCTTCCACACATTCGAGTAAAACTCCAGTGATTCGATTGATGACAGATCAGTGAATTCCAACTCGCACGGATTGAATTTAATTGTGATGAAAAGAACTGTTTGACCTCTAAAGCCCCCTTGAAGCTACGAATCATGAAATGATTTTTTTAATAAAAAATTCCACTCACCTCGTTTCTTCAATCTCAGAGATCGAATATTATGACACTTCGAGGCAGCCACATGAGCATCTTTTTAGAGGTTTACTCAAAAATTTCCAAAATTTAATGTTTCACCTCTACTTAATGTTCCACCATCTGGTGCTTCGTCTTCCGATACTTCCCTCTCATCGTGACTTGTATTACGCAGTTTTTCTTGAAATACTCTATTTAGGCAGGCGAATTACTAGTTCGCTCCACTTAACGTTGTATCTTCCCATTTTAGATTCATAGAGTAGTACACCTATTTATAGACTTATTCATGTATTTCTTAATCTATCTAATTTAGAACAGCCTTTTACTGATAGGAGTATGGGTTTGGTGACTGGTAACATCTCCATGTAAATATTCGTAACTCATAACCTTCGCAACAAAAGATCATGAGTACACTGTCTTCACACATAATTGTTGTGGAAGGCCCTCCATTGTGGCGCCAAAATATATAAGGAAGATGAGCAGACGGCGCCTTCATTAAATGCAACATGCCAAGTAGACAGGGCTTTTTTTCTAGTGAGTTTTGAAAGTTAAATCGGAAAACCTCAATAACAAGGTTGAATTTCAAAATTCTAAATTTTTAGATGGAATTTGTAAAGCTTGAATGCAAACATTTTTCGGTCTGGTCAATGATGGAGTCAAAATGCTTACTTCCATTCAAGTCTACAATGTTGTTTCTCCGCCAGTTGAGAGTAAATAAATATAAACGCGAGAGGAAAATGCAATAATTTGAATATGAAATAAATAAATTACTCTAAAGTGACACAGCGTAGAGAATTTGAACATGATTTAAAAAATCCAAAATCCACTAATAAGGCATTCTGAGTCCGACGCGTGAGAGAACAGTTAGCATTCACGAAAGAACAAAGATCCTCACGTGTCAAACTTGACCATCAAGACCACCTCACCTTAATAACGAAGATTATCTCCCAAATTATGGACGCAATACATGGCAGTCGCTAATTACAGTCGGCGACCACGATCGAGTTCCAACCGCTCAACTCGGTTGTGATGGAGAGAGAGAGAGTGGGGTAGAGGAAAGGTAGACGGCGAGTGGCATGATGGATACGGTGCGGACTCTTCGGCGGAGAGAGACGCGTGGGTGCGACACGTCTGCCGCGGTGACTTGGAACGGTGACGCGGACAAGATAGAAAAAGAAATAAAGAAGACGAAAGGAAGCAGGAATGTTGCGAGATGGGGAGAAGAATCGCGAGGCTGGATTTTTTCTCCTTCTCCAGGGGATGCGAGGAGAGAGAGGGAAT
The DNA here is from genome assembly GCA_963169105.1 of Ceriagrion tenellum. Lineage (NCBI taxonomy): Eukaryota > Metazoa > Arthropoda > Insecta > Odonata > Coenagrionidae > Ceriagrion > Ceriagrion tenellum. Next base: position 99,330,946 of record OY720633.1, on the reverse strand, counting down.
GGATGAGAGATGAGGATAAAGGGGGAGAGGATGGGAGGGAGGAGGAGGAGAGTAGACTTAGGTGCGGCGGAAGTGAGACATTAGCACGTGGTGGTCGTCTTCCTCCAACGTCTTCCCTTAAGACTCCGACCTTTTCCTCACCCCCCCCCCACCCCCACCTTCCTATTCGCTTCAATCCTCTGAAAGAGGGAAAATGCTAGTATTTCCACCGTTCCCCTCTTCACTTAAAAGCATCAGAAGCGGTCGTTTTTGACAACTCAACCTTTTGATCCCATACGTTTTAGGTGTGAAAACATGGCGTCTTGACCGACTAGAGTGAAGTATTTTTACTTTAGCAAAAAAGAATCACCTTATTTGGATGGCAATTGTCTCCAATCAGCCCCAATGTTTTTGAATAAATGTAATAATATTCTTGGAAATTATTTTTATTCTAGGTTATTTTCAAGGTAAATATTTATTGCAAAAATGTTACTATAAATATGTGTTTTGACGAAAAAATGCACAAATGAAGAATTTTATATGCCTAATTGCGAAGTAAAATAGCCTAATAATTCTCTCGTCATCTGCGAATATCATATGGTACGGTTACATCTATTTTCTCCTTTATTACATGTTTATTCCACACCTGTAATTCATAAGAGGTAGTGATCAACAGCTGAGGGTGATGAGTTAGTAAAAGGGCAGGTGGTTGAATGGAGAGGCGACTGACACCTGAGGTAAAGCGGTTAGGCTGATATAGATTAAAGTAATTGGTGGACAAAAGTTCAGAGATCTCCAGCATTGATCTTAGTCAGCTCTTAACAAATGGCGTCCACGGATTCACACTTAACTGCCCCATCCGATAGACGGAGTGCTGCCCTCAAAGCATTGCCGTCCTCAAGGTACCCACTTAGGGCCTCGGAGTTCAACGGAAAAATATCCACCACCGCCGGAATACATATCAGGTACCGTGAGATGTGATGTCCCTACTCTATCCACTGCAGCAGCCCTGTCCCCTAAGGATCGGTTTAACCATGTTCAGTTAATATAAACCATAAGTTATGGTAGCATTTTCGTGAATTTGATGTTAACTGAGAGAATGGGGTATTTGCATTACACCAAACTTTTGGTTAGTTGAGGTGGATGTATATAATAGAAGGACTTCGATTTTCAAACCAAGGAAATTTTTTTAAAACTGGAACAAGGAAATATTTATAATATGTAAGTAAGGCAGAAAATCACTTAAAATGAAATAAACGGTATCACCAATTCAAATTTTAATTGATTGCTGTCATAAAAGAGTGATATTTTGAAATGGCAAGGTATTGTTTCATTCATATTTTAAATTATATATTAAGGTTGAAAGTCATGCAACCAATTCCAAATACATTGACACTAGGAATATTTCTACAAGTATCTTTTCTTTTCAAAGTTTCTTCATTTCATATGACAGGTTTAATAGGAACCAAACAACTATAAATATATTTCATATCTTCCAACAGAAACATTTAAATGTTCACAAGGAAATACAATCCCAAATTTAGTTCAAAGAATATTCATCGTTGGACGGCATCTTCGATCGCATGACACGGTAGTATAATATGCCTATGGAAACCACTTTATTATAAATAAATGAGGAGTAAATGTATACTGATTAAATGTATACTGATATGCATCAATGCCAAAAAATCAGTTTAAAAAGGCTTAACAAGACAATCTAAAAGTTAATAGCAACACTCTTTGCAATGATGGAAAACAGAAAAATATTATTAATCGATAACCAAGAAACAATTTGTAGATCGCAGGTAAATAGTTTAATTTTTAAGGAGTGGAAAAAAATTAAATTTTTCAACAGGTATAAATAATGGCGCGGAAGAGTTTTTTCTTAATTTAAAAAGCGGTGCTAATTACATTGTTTCAGAGGGCCCGAATGGTTCTCAGAGGAGTGATATCCTGTCCCAAAATAGTTATCCTGAGTGCTTTGAGTAAAAGTGCAATAAATCACATAAATTTGAAACTAAATTGTGACCAATTTCATGAAAGTTACAAAATACAATTTTTTTAATGCTGGGGAAGTACAAATATAAATGTGTAGTAGTTTAACATAGCGTTGGTATCACTTGTAGTTGTTTTTCCCACTAGACTTTCCTTTCCTTCCGGGATAAATAATTCCCTTCTAAGAAAATGCACTTCCCTCCGGGCAAAAACTTAAATAACGCCCTTGGTGCTGAGGCACCATCAAGTTGTCCCCACTCTACTAAGCTACCCATGTGCTAATGGCGACGCTGAGCCGACCAAGAGGGGATTAGAGGTTTTAGAGGCCGGCGGGGAAGGGTGTGGGTGGGCAGCTGGTTGAAGATGACGGCGAAGGAAGCATTAGCGCTTCTAGTGTGTGTGAAGTGCGTGGGCGTGAGGGAGAAGAGCGGGCTACAGGGGAAGCGGGAAATATACGCATACTCACACATACACATAAGTGTACGTATTCCCCAAGTCTCGCGGGGAAGAGTGTGGGTCGTAACCGTAGAGGCGGACTCGTGAGCGGTACACTATGATGCACTCCACAATGGGGAATGGGGACCATCGCTTTTTTATTCATCTTTTTCTCTAAACCACAGCCTCCTCACCTACATAGGAGTGAATTCACTGGCGACACGCGAAGGACGATGGAGTTGGAGCATAAAAAAGGGATATAAGGCCGTTTCATCCGTGGTATCTGAGGCTGACGTTCACCAGTCCAAGTTATGCGGAAAGGAAAACAACTTTTATACATAGGTAATACCTAAATCAAGAGTTCCGTGGCGTTGAAATGACAATCATCATCTCTTGTTAATTGGCTCTCAACTTTATTTATTCCTCATGAGAAGCCTTCGAGCGTAGAACTACACCGTGCGTCTCGCAATGCAGTTGGCAGCCACATCTATGTAGGGTTTTGATCAAGGATGCCACCCGTTCAAGCGCCTTTCATAACACGGGTTGCATCCAAGTAACAATAGCGAAGATGGGAGTAGTATTGCTTTTTTTGGTCAAAAGGGAGAAATTTAGAGCCAGATACTAAAGTAACTAAAAAAACGCAGTTTTTCGGAGAAATTTAGAGGGATTTAAAAAAGAGTGTTCATTGGTTGTTCACTGAACGGCAAAAGGATTGGTAGACTGCGGCCCTCCACCCTTCTCTATCAAATGCTTGTTCCTTTTCCTCCCGGTATCACTTCCTATGTACTTTTCTCTTTATTTGGTCCATGAACTTATTTCTTGGACTTCCTCTGGGGGTTTTCCCTCTATTATGCCTTCAATTATGTTTTTCACAAATCTTTTGTGCCTCAGGGTATGTCCAATCCAACTGGTTCTTCTTTTCTGTGTGGTGTCCCATTAGGTCCTTTCCTCTTCTGCTCTTCGGAACGCTTCAACATTTCTTATTTTGTCCGTCCATTTGCTCTTCAACATCCTCCTCCAGCACCAGGTTTCGAAGGCTTCCATTCTTTTCTGGTCATTTTTTCCAATGATCCGTGCTTCCGATTCGTTGAGTGCCACGCTCCACGCGAATGTTTTCACACATTGTTTTCACATATGGTTTGTAGTCCTATCTTCTTTGAGCACATTAGTTAAAAACAAATAGTGAGCATACAATATAAAACACTACTTGTCGTAAACGGATAGGCACTGCTGCCCAAAAACGAATATAATATTACATACTTTCACTTTTACCTCTATCCTAAAATTTATGCGTCACACATCGCTCGAATCGTCAAGCATGAACGTAAGGGAGAGGCGCATAACGGTGGTCCATCTGCTGCCATGATGACTTAAAGTGTATCACGGAAACAATTTCTCACAGACGAGGGATCCGCATAACTTCCGGACGAGCCTTGGTGTCGTTAAAATAATGAACAATGAAAGGGAAGCACGTTTTTAAAAATAGAGGAAGGAAGAGCATTTATAGGGTAGCATTTATAGGGTATTCACGGCCTTTTTTAGCTTACTCATGATGGGAGAGAGTAAAGCATGGGCCATTTACACGGAGACTTCCTCGCCAAACTATTATTAACGTGTAGGTGACAGAACGCGTGTCATCCGACAAGAAATAATAATAGGGAAAAGATCGCTTGGGTAAGGAAAGCTCAGCATGGCTAACAGGATGACAATGCATGCTCGACTTTGTTCGTGCACTCTCTGTAACAGCGAACTCTTCCAAGATGTACTTCGATTAAAGGAGAAGATATGTGTGGGAGGGCTTGGAGAGCATTTCAGAAATAGTCTCCGTGGGAGTTGGATTCTCTCTCTGCAATTCTTACTCCAGCATTACTTTCCGAGGCCATTTCCACTGAACTCCTCTGGTACAACAAGTAACAATGTCATTAAAACGACATGAAAATATAAAATTCTTGAATTAATGTCAACTTTCAGTACATTTTGGTTCTCTTATTGTTGAATTGCTTGTAAATGGTTTGAAAGAGCAAATACCATTAAAATACGACCAATGAATTCGCATTCACGGCTGGGACTGTTCCCCGGAACATTACATATAATATGCGCGGCTATGGCATGCTTTGGAGCGACAGTTATACTACGCTTAATAAAAAGGGATGTTTAAGAAACATTTTCAAATGGCACAGTAAATTACGACGAATATTTATTGGCCATGATCTTTACCATAGAAGACGCAGAATCGATAATGACTTTATTTACCAAGTCAAAATTTTTTACCAGTTTATTGTTGTAAAAAATTTACTTTTTTCGAATTGAAGTCAAATTTATTTTATAGAAAACATGCCATATACGGCGTAAAAATTGGAAAACAGCAGAAAATTAACATATGTAGGTAACAGAATCTGTAAGAGACGCTTTTATAAACTTTTGAAATAAGAGATAAACCAACCCCGATTTGATAGTTAATATTAGTCTTTTAATTTAAATAAATAGGAAAAAATACCAATCACTTTCCTTCCTGAAATATATAGCGTATGTGTCCGTAAATCTACTATTTAAATTTACCCATCAATTTCCTTGATTAGCACTAAAAACAAACTTACCATTATAAAATTTTCTCTCCCAACCGATGAAAAATAAGGCAACCTCAGGTCATGGGTATAAAACACGTCCCATATAAATGAATAAACACTTCGTTTCGAGCGTTAAATAAAATGCGTCGCTGAACAGGCCCTAAATGTCTCCGTGTACAAATAGCGTGGGCGCCGCTTTGTCGTCCGAGCCTCAAATAACCGTATCCATTTCACTGTACCAGATACTAAACGTCGGCACTCATAAACCCGACCATCGAAAACAATGCATATATCAATATGCCCTCTAAATATTTACAATGGGCATCACCTAACGGCGTGGCCTATAAGTGGCTCGGCATTATATGACGGGAGCATTAATGGCTTCGTCGGTGGGCGAACCCTTTGGGATTATTGAGGAGAAGGATGGGCGGGAGAGAATAGGAGACGGAAGCACTTTCACCCACGCGAAACTTAAAACAGAGACGAAAGAGTAGAGGAAAAAAACACATCCACCCCCGCGCTTCCCCTATCTCTTCCGCTCAATCCACTACCCCATCCAGCCGTTCTTCAGACGGCCAACCCGCACCTTAAAGCATTCCCCGCCCCTATCTCTCTCTCTCGACTCCTTTCCAACCCAAAGCCACCCACCCAAAACCATTCTCGCGTAACGACACTGATTTACGAATCAGATCATGCCTTCTCCAGACCCGTCTCGCCTCAATACGAACGCCCCTGGTGAAGAGTGGAACCGTGGAAGCGAGCCCTTCGCTGCTCCCGACGTGGGCGGGTGCAGCAAGCTTGGGGGTGGGGGTACGATGATGACATGGGCCGAATTGACTCCCTCCTCCCATATCAAAGCCACCCACAACACTGCCTGGTTTCGGTCCCTGTTGTCGCGGGAGTCGTACCCGGCAGCGGCGGTCGATACAGCATTTCCCTGTCGTGATATCTTTCCACCGTTTTGTCATTGAATTTTTCGTGGGAGAAAGTAATGAGTTGACCATCCGTGTCGCACCGTGTTCGGCCACTGAATCTCGCCGTGACCTTATCTCCCATGCGTGTCCATATCAAGCTAAATTGGAGCATTTTATCAACGACTGGATAACTGTGCACTCAAATTTACACCAAAGTTCAAAGAAATCTCTTCCCCATGTTTTACGAATCAGCTAGCATTACCGGATGGAATGATGAAGACATTCTAAGCAATTTAGAGTTTATTTTTCACGGATATGTAAAAAATTGACGTGAAATGAGACAAATGTGTTCTCTTATTAACAACACCGTGCTTCAAAACCAAACAAAAAATGGGCAAGAGACCAATATCACATCGTATTCAACCGTTGAATCTTACTTCGGCTCAACCCACCTCATGCGCCCAAATCTAATGCACCGGCCCATTTAGCCATGCAGACTATGCTTTCTGATATCTTTTAAAAACCAGCGGCATCCTCTTAGTTAGCACAAAATTTGCAGGAAAATTTTATGGTGGAACAAGTTTTTCACGATTAAATGGATAAGGCATGAAGCAAAAAAATCCTAACAACTTGGTCACATGGTAGTATAAGATGAATATTTAGGTAATTTAGTTTTTTATGATAATTGGAAATTGTGTAGTTTTTTTAGCAATCTCTTACTAGTTATAGCCACCAGAAAAGGATCAATACTCCTTGCCATATCATACTCCAAACTAACTCTAATGCAGCGCGCAATTTAGATTGTAGGATCTTATTTTTCATAAATAATAGCCTTTTCCCATTTAAGCTGAAAACAAATTTTGTTACAATTACATTTGGAAGCATTAGAGCATTGAAGTGGTACTGGTTAAATTCAATAATAGCGAAGCTTTGAGTAACACCTTCCTCACTGACCACGCCCTATTCTAAATAATATAACTATTGGAACTACATAGGATAACCTGGCAGGTTAATATGGTTAAAATGGCAGGTTAATTGGTAATAAGTATATGAAAATAGCGTCTGGCATTACGGCATGCTAGAACCTTATTCAGAAAAGTGTTTGAAAATAAAAATGTTTATTTTTTTTCAGGACTGACCATGGCTTTGGAGAAATAACTGAATATTTAGTTGAGATCGATTTCGTTGTTATCAACATTTAATAACATACATGATTTATGTCTACAAACCAATTGGCACTGGACAAACTTCTTTGTAGGAATAAAACAGCGCAGCTTTTGCCCCCCGTTTGTAAATAGTATTGGATGTTAGACATTTGTCAGAATTCCAAACATAATCTGATTCCAGAGATAGTTACTACTGTAATAAGAATGAGCAAAAAGGAATTTTAAACCGGAAACCATGTAGCATACCTCAGGAACCAAATATGCTTGAGTTACTGTACGCAAGAGTAAAGACTAATTTTTCCGCTTAAAGATTCAATAAGTTGCCACAAGAAACTCAAAAGTCAAACTTGATGAAGAAACAATGCTGAAGAAAGAAGTACTGATTTATTTCATAAATATCAAAGTCGCTTACTTCAAGTCTCATTTGCTGATTCTGTCATTAAATGTCCAACTGTCATTAACATCCAGCCCCTTCGAAAGTCTTGAAAAAACCGCAGAGGAGAATACTGCACTTACTAAAAACATTGGCGCGATTTGAAGAAATCTAGAGAAAGCCTGGGTCGAGGTGAATAATATTTTCCTTTGTGGAATTGTTGGCTATATGTATAGTTGAAGGAATATATGTGACTAGGTAAAATTTATATTGAGGTTAGTGTGAAAACGCACATAATTTGATTCCAACCGAGGATGGTATGCCTTTAAGTGGATAAGTAAGCGAACACCGAGAGAGATAAATAATGAGCATTTGGAAATGCAACGGAGAGGGAAATTAAAAAAAGTCATAGATAGTAATGGAGGAAATGAGAAGAGTGAGAAACGGAATGGAAAAAAAAGCGCGAAGACATTTCATTTAAATTTAGGCTCGTAAGAGACGAAAGATAGTGGAGGACAGAGATCAGAGGGTGGGTGTGAGGACAGAGTGGGGAATTGAAAGGACAACGGAGCTCGAATGAAGATAAAAGGATTCACGACCAGCTTGACCGCTGACAACCGGAAAAGAAGAAAAAAAATAAAGCCTCGCTCAAGAAGTTACGAAGGCTGGAACGATAGAACGAAATCGACGGTCTGAGGAAAGTTGGTTGCACTTCCATGCAAATGAACAAGTCGGACGGCCAGTTTTTCTGCTCAAAGTAAAGCTTCCCGACTTCTTGTTTTTAAAGAAAAGCGATGAAGGGAAGATTCAGCACATTTCATGTTAGAGTCGCTGGCCTTATCCGCCATTCTCGAATATAGTCAGTGACTTTTCTTTCGAGAGTCGGTAAGAAATCCCACCTTCTCAAATTTCTAGAAAGAGAGAGTTTGCTTAGAAAAAAACGATGAATGCTGCTGTGAACTAAAATAAACATATAAATAAAATACTTGAGCTGATTATCATTATAATTAATAAAGATCTATCATTTAAAAATTCTTACCACGTAGTTTTCTAGAACCTAATATATTAACAAGTCGACAGTAAGGTTAATATTTTATTAAATAGTCATCATAAAAATCATGAAAACGGTCCAGCATACGAAATTCATTCCTAATTTTGAATCCTACAACAACAAAATTACAACAGGCTTCATCGCTGCATAAAAGCAACAGAAAACTACGATTTTGATACTGAACTGTCAAACCTTTGATACTGAACTTTCATACCTTTGAACTAAAAAAATAGTGAAACCATTTACATTGTTTAAATAAAATATACTTCGGCGTATTAAGTTATTACACTAGCTTCAACATCTTGAATGATGAATATGAAAAATAAAGAGAAATAAAATAATTTAGAGAAAATATATTTTTTATTAGCTGAACTTTCGCCATATTGAAGCAGATTAACCATCGCGTCATTTTAGAGACAACGAATCTCTGTTCAAATCGATAGTAGTAGGTATTCTTGTTATCATAGATAAATTGGATGACCGTAGCTCACAGAACAATTCACTCCACATACTATTTTCGGGCAATACAAATATTTCATTGCACGTGGATAACTAATTGATTTACCAAACCACTGGCTTTGAACACTGAGGCAAATCTAGCATTTGTAGATTTTAATCAAGAGCTAAGTAGTTGTTTTTTTCAAATATTAATGATTTTTTATATTAAATAGCTAATTAAACTACATGGAAAAAATGCAAAACAACTGGGTAGTCATTGCCGTTGCATTTGGATCGTAAGTATAGGCACTTACTGAAACGGAACCATTGCAAAGTACTGGCGAAATTTTTCGCATATTCTATTAATTTACAGATTTAACTTTCTGTGGTGTTGTTGTAAGCGCTGCTACTTAATGTCCATAAACTCCATAATTCAGATCCTCCTGGAAAGTGAATCACTGAGTACAAGAGTTTGCCCAAACTCGAAGCCTTTCGAATGTACACACACCGTACCAAATTCTTACAAATGATTTCTTTCTTTGCCAACAAAAACCAAATTTTGGGGATAATTAGGCCGGTAAAACGAAACCAAATCTTGTTTCGCTGTCTATGAAAAAAATAAACTCTTAGACGTCCTCTGAAACAGCATCACGATGAAAATTTCTAGAAAATCAAGATCAAATTTAGGAAAAAAATTAAAAGCAAAGAAAGTCGAATGTTTCAAGGAAACACCACATACCATTTCATTCGAATCGTTGGATGGGGATCTTAAGAGCTTGGGAGTTGCGCAAGATCCCAAGCTTAACGTGAAGAAAACGGACTTCCGAGAACCAACAAATACTCTCTCGGAAGGTAGTTCTTTTCATTAAGGAGCGAAAGTAAACTGACGGTCCATGTCAATAACTTACAAGCTAATTCGCTATTCCGTCCACTCGGAGCGGCACCTGTCCACCCTTCATTAAGTCGTCTGCATTAATACGGAACTCAGCGAGGCCTGCGCTATCTCCTCCCGCCCTTTGCGCCAACGAAAATAGACTCACTGCGCGAGGAATCGAAAAGAAGCGCAGCAAGAGAAAAAGAGTCAACACGGGGGTGGAGAGCGCGTCTGGGGCAAATACGGAGGTTATCCCTGACTTGTGGTCTCAGATTCATCTTGCCACCCACTCGTAATTGACTTGGAATGAAGTTGTCCAGGAAGAGACCCATTTTTTCCCTTCTTAAGGAGGATTCGTGCCGCAATCGCCCATTTCCCTTGGCTCAAGAGGGGTGGGCTACCGAAGAGTCGAGGCAATTCGACATGATGCATTTGCATAGCCAATAAACGTTATCAGTATTCTTTACGCCGAGCGCTAACGATTGCTCTATGTCACCAAACAGCCGTTTTCTAAAGCTTTAGGCTTCCTAAAGAATTTCGGCAATGATACGCCAGAAAATTGTTTCGAATATTTAGCATGAATAGGTAAAGAAGTTACTGAAAAGCGGATCTTTTAATGTACAATCCGGCTACCAAACAGTCTACGGTTCTAGTTCAAGTAATGGGGCGGATACTTGAGGCCTCCACAACGCCCAACTTGAATCTCCAAAATATGAGAAACACGATAAAAGAATAATTTAGATAATATTGAACATCCAAGCTGGAATTTCTTTCGTGTAAATGTAGCATTCAGCCGAAATAAACAATCACTACGATTGCTAAATATATTTTCTCATGAATATTCTCTCTCAAACTCATGCATTAAAACTATGAAATATTTTGTATTATATTATATTTGAAGTCGTTTTTGTGATGCGTTGGGCACATCAAAATGCCTAATTTTGATGAAGCTTAAAGTGAATATCTTCTAATTTACTTTAAGCTTCAACTTACATCTAAATTACACAAAAATAACACGTGATGCCCTTTATATGCTAAGAAGCATAGAAGTGAAATAGCAAATTAAGCTATCGCGTTGGTCATCATTTGCACCTAAACAATGCGTTAGCGTTCTTGACGTTCAACTTAGCGTTCTACCTCCACTAACAGGAATAAGTACTACAGTATATTCTAGATACCAGAGAATGCATGGTAATCGGTAAACTAACCTTTTCAATTAAGATCTGTTAAGTGAAAGTTAAGCTATTTACAAAGTGAATGGATCAACGGTGTTTTTAATGGTACCTTTTGATTGCCTTGAAACAACATTGCGTTTACAAAAAAATTATATGCAATTGCTACTTAAGAGTGCTGTAAAAGAGCAGCTTTGGGAAAAGACAGTCAAGGACAGCATCTCCGATTGTTATTCGGAGTTGAAGCACACTCGGAGTGATATAACGGGAAAAAACCTAAGTGATCAACTCTTTCAATGATATCCACCAACACCTATGCTTCTCCGTTCGGCCATAAGTACCTGCTTCTCAGAGGAGCAAGAAAGATACTTAAAATGTTATGTGTAGGATTAAGAATCCGTTTGAAGCTAGAGAAAAGCCTATTTCTGCCCGGAAAGTCATAAGTATCAATTACTAACCTCGCTTTTCGCTATTGGAAAAGCTTTTGCAAAATAGCCTCAGGCAGAAGTTGCGGTGCAGGAGGCCGAACGGCCACAAAAAGATGAATGCTTCTCACCGTTGCCGTTCAAATCCCGGTATTCTACTGTCGAATGAAAAAGGAATATTACCAAGGCTCTCATCATGTTCCGTCCGTTTCTTTTAAGATTAAAACACAAGTAGACCCACGCCAACTCACAAATTGGCTTCAGTTATTCAACGAGATACAAACTGAGGGGCTCCGAACAAAAATCCGGCCGTTGAGTAGTTTAAATATACACTTTCTAATTCAGCCTCATAGTCAAATATAATATGCACTTCCTGCAAAAATTAAAGAATTAGCGATCAAATGACTCAAAAAGTTCCAAAAGAAAAGGATGAATCTTACCGTTTCGATTACAGAGATACGCAAGCAAGAAGATAGCTATGGTTTTCTCAACATGTATCCTCAAGTATTTCCCAGTACCAGTCCTAAAGCGTAGATAAGCAAAACGTGATCTATAGCTATCCTTCTGTAAGAAAAATTTGCTTCAGTGTGGCTAAGAATAATTTAAAAACACAGCATCTCTCAACCAGCCGATGTTTTGAAACGGAGTGGTAAAATTATCTAGCACCAAGTCACACAAGGTCATGTACACTATTTTTTGCCTGAAGTTCAACACATTTTGTCGTAGCCATACTATTGTCGTTGAAACGATCACAGGCATAATATTAACGAAAGAGACAGATGGACCGATAGGCTTCAAATGTCATTTTCTTCTCGTACAATAAGAGACCATAGTAGCTGCGAAAGATCGGTTCAAGGATACTTTGACCTTGACTATAAAAAGATTTTGGCACTTTTGCTAAATATCTTAACTTCATTATTGGCTGCTAACCTTGCATGCAGTTACCGGCAGTATGTAGCTCTTGCATGATTTAATGCCTTGAAGCAGTAGTTATCTGTCGCATTAATTATAAACAGTGGGTATATCTTATGTAGTGTACTGCATTGTATAATTTTCGTCTAGGTAGCACTCTTATAGTGTCTGATCTGACTGCGCACCGAAATCCTGACTGCTTTTGGCTTTGGTGCCAGTTATTCGGGGTAACATGCGCGGTCCTGATTTCAGCTGATATGAGTGCTTGATGCCTGGTGTGGAATCTCCCCGTGTCACACACCCTTGTGTTGGCTTGCACGGCACTTGGTAGGTCATATTTCTTGGTAGGTATTATATTCATAATTGGTGTCCATGCTTATGTTATGTATTTAATGTTATCCAAAAAAGCAACGATCCACCACTCACACATGAATTCAGTTTTTTGGAATTTATCAAGAAGAAATGAAAAAATATACTTTTAATGCAATTAATCAGATATTTCACTGTTAGAAATTACCTACCTAAGGAAAGAAATACCCAATGTTTTCCATGAGCAAAAAACACATTCAAATTGCAAATACCTGCCCTGTCTGAAAAAAAACTCTTGGGCTAAAACATCGACTTCAAATGAGAGTTGGTGGTATTAAGGATGAGGAGAGAAAATGTTTTAAACGTTAGTTAAGGCGTGAACGTGTTTGAGAACACTGTAATGCCTAAATAAAACGCCTACTCTGATGTATTCAGTAAAAAGAAACATCTAAAAGGATTAGCCATTAAACTAAAACTCCAAACATTTTCAATTTCGTACTCCAGCCCCACCGCAAGTGAGTGACGCGACCCGACCCACACCCGGCACTCAAATTTAACCTTCATTGTTGTATCGTGATATATGAGATAAATATTTGAGAAAGTCGGTTGAAATAAGGGAAAAGTTATGTTTTCTTTCATCCTCCAAGGGGTGGAGCTAGAGTCACCAATTCCTTTGGGTGCTCCGGTGACGTGTGACGTGGAACCTCCCTAGAGAGCGAGAGGATGGTTCGGGTGTGGGCCACCACTGATAATTGATGGCGCGAGGCTGAGACTGTGATTCCGAAATAAGGAGAGGACGAGGAATGCGTTTTGAGATAATAGAAGGTTAGGAGAGCGTCAGAGAATGGGAATGAAAAACTCGGGTGGGCGTCATGATTCAGCCGAGGCTTTTCATCAACAGGTGAAATAATAATAAGCGTTTTTTCCCCCTTACATTTTATGCTAAGCTATAAAATTGATAATCACGCCTTTGGTTATGCATGGGCTGATGGAGATCCGATAAGACAACGCATTCCAAGAAGTGTAAATATTCTTGCACCGTCATAAAAATCAGTCATCATCTAGGACTGTCTCACAGCACTTAGCAATCTGATTATGAGCTTTTAGCCTCATGAGGCGGTAAAAGAAATGAGAATGAAGACACAAGAATAGGAATGGAGCCTTGGCAGAAGCATTGGTTCCTAAATTTTGCTTACATTCGCGAACACCAGAGAAATACTTATAGAATTGACATACAATCGTGAGAATAAAGCAGAGTATTTTCAGCTGACTATGCATACAATAAATGTTCATCACAATATTAAACAATAACTCTTTTGCTATCTCATTCGTCAAATCTCGGTGTTTAAAATTTCAGCCAATAAATCCACCTCTAATAATGTCTTGCGCTACTCACCGATGAAACAGACGATGTACAGTATAGCCATTGGATTGCATGTTGGTACAATTAAACACTGGACATATGGCACTGACGAATTTAACATTGATTTGAAGTGAGCAAAATTTCTCTTCACTAGAGCTATTAATACTTTAACGGAATAGTAATTGTGCTCAACAGGTGGATGCCATTTTTGCTATGGCATAATTCTTGCATTTATAAGCACGGATAATTAGAATCATACCACTGAGAGTGCATGCAAGAGATCATGCAGATTTAAAAGAATCCTCGGATTCTTGTAAAAAGGGCGGAAACGTGTTTGATCTAAATATGAAATACTGAGAGTGTAATTGCTTCCGGGGTATTTGAAGATATCTTTGAAGCGCCGTGCTCTCCTTTCATCGCCGTTAATCTTTGCATAATACGGACAGCAGGTCGTATTTTACTTATCTAACTTCAACTTCTAACTCTCACATCCTTCAAAAACATAAATTTAGTATCAGAATCTCCAGTTCCCAATTACTCCAAGAATATCATCCGCTCCGTATCTCCAGTATAAACATTTCTGCGAGGAAACCATTACACTGGTGACATATCGTACTTACACTCAAACTGAAGATGAAAATTTCAATCTGTGTGTCACAAATTATCCCTGTGATTGCGACTTTAGCATTGGAGACAACCCCTTCAATGTGATATCGCAAATATTATTTACGTGCCACAAAACGTTACCGACTGTTTGCTAGCTGGCATTTTCCACAACTCGTGGATGGAGACGCATTCACGCTATCTTAATTTTCTTCGAACACAGTCATGAGAAATAAATTTCATCTACAACTTTAGTCTTCTATTTTCAGTGAATGGGGCAGAGGATTTTAATATACATACTTAAATTAGCATATAAAAACAATGAACACTAAGCGTGCATTTGTTGATGTCTAAGGACGAATAACAACTATAAAAATTAACTAAATTGATTTCAGTTGAATTTAAATTGTTAAAAACAATGCTAGTTGGCTGTATTTGCTAAGTTTAGGAAGAGAACGAAGTAGAACAGATCATCGTGCTGAGATGAAGAGTTCCTCTTCATGTCAAAACATACTTTCTCAGGGAGTTTTCATATTTATTGCATTTTCTTAGAATTCCGATCATCATGAGGTTTAACAGGATCCATTAGGACATATGTGTTTACTTGCACTAATTTAATTTTTCGAGAATCAATAACCAATACACATACTTTGGATAAATTATAATCTTAACTGAATGGAGATGAGGTGGCCACGAGGATTCGAATGAAAAATATGAGGAGGAATATGAATAAAAATATGCAAATAGAAACTGGCGACCAAATTATTCTTTGTTGCAGGCAAGAGAGAAAATCCCCCGCAACACAAGACAAACCTTGGTTCAAATTCCGCCGATGGTTGACATTTTTCAGGGACATACTGATTCCCAGCCATGAGGGGACTCTTTTCAATATTTTCAATCAATTTCAACTGGGTCCGTAAGATGGAATCATATATATAGGTCCCCTTGGCGCCCGCCAATGGGAGAATGTTAATGCCGGCGCCGGGTTCTTTCCATCCTTTCTCCATTTTCACAATAATAATTTCCCACAAACCTGCAAAACTATACTTTATGGCGCTAATACGGTGCGTTGTCCGACGCCTCTCCTGGTTACCGAATGTGTATTACAATTCAAGGTTGAGCTCTCCGTCTTCCAGAGGGAAGGCAAGACTTGCAAAGGTCCTCCATTCTTTTTTTTAACTGTATGCTTCTCCTGGAAGCCAATTTCTCTCCACCCTCATTTCTCATCCCCAAAGAACCCTTTCCTTCATTTGAGAATGCTAGAGGGGTCTTTTAGTGGAATGGTTTTGAATCACTAATGATAAATTAAAAGACAACGTTGCGTTTCGCATTTCAATTCCTAGAATCCGACCGTGATTTTGGTACTCTGAGCCATTTTTACTAAAACTGACACAAGGCTCGAAAACTAGAGTAGACTGTAATAATTTTAATCATGTTTGACTTTTCTCTCCAACCTACCCACCTCTCCTAAATGGCTAAGATCACCACAGCTGAAGAGGATCGTCTCCTTAAATTTTAAACCAATCGACCAAGTTATAGTCTACGTGAGGTACGGGATAAAAATAGCATTCTTCCAAGGAGACAGTTCGGGTTAACTTTTTTTTCCGACTGAAAATAAAAGGCAGACCCCAGACTAAAAATAAAAGGCAGACCATCTCTAGAGGGAACAGGTATGCGCGAACTGAATAATAGCACGGAGAGACCTCGCCGGGGCGAAAAAGAATGGCGCGGCAAAAATCTTTCCCACACCCACTTGCGCGAAATAAAAATCGCAGGGTGGGACCAGGGTAGTAGGGAGGAGGCAGGAGGGGGGGAGGACGAGAATGGGAAGGGCGGGGAGGCAGAAGGGAGGAAGGGTTAAGGGGGCGAGGTCGGGTGACTCGTTGGGGAAGGAGGGGAGGTGGGGGGAAGAGGAGCGGAGGTTGGCGGTGGATAATTCGTGAGGAGGGGTCGATGCGGTGTCGGTGTGCGCCAGAAGTGATGGAGGCGTATACGGGCGGAGGGAGTGTCTCTTCCCTCGGCGAAGGGCGGTCGGGCGGTGGGAAGAGCGCCCATGGCCCGCCAAGTGGGAGCGGAGAGCGGTCGAGTTTTTAAGTTGGTAGGTTATTTTGGGGAGGCAACCGACAACTGAGGCCATTTGCACCATAAAGGATAAATGAGTTGGTCGGTGGGTAAGATTTGTTTAGGGAACGGAGGAAGGATGGAGAGAAACTCGGCGTCGACATTATCCTACAAGAAACAAAAGGCGCATTGAGGGCCATCGTTTAACGATTTCATCCTTCAGGCAGGGTAATACACTTGGAGTGCTCTCAAAAAGGGGCCCAAGAAAGAGATCGAACCCAGTCCCTCGCATTGAGAAGCGAGTTGATTTATTTACTCACGAAGGGCTATTTTTTTCAATTTATGAAGACCTTGCCACCATAAATACACATAAGATATGGAAAGTAGCAATTCAGAACTTACATGGTGAACTCTAATGATTGAAGTAAAACATACATGTTGCACTTTTCCACTGAAAGTTACGAGGCTCATTTTACGACTGGTTTCGAATACATTTTCATTATTTAATTTTTATCACTGAATAATTACAATACTGCAGTACATAAAAATATTCGTTAAATATACTCATTTCTAGTGGAAAATACAAACGTATGAACTTTAACTAAATTTTGGGATATGAGCTAAAAAGCACGTGCATAATGAGGTAATTAATATAAATGGTAAAAAATTCATTAAAGGTAGGCAAAAATGGTGACTCTGTTATTTGACTAAGATCTCCTGAAGTAAGAAAATTTAACTTATACGAATAATTGGGTGATGATCAGGTTAATACAACCTAACTGGGAATGAGTATCACAAGGAACAGTTGTCGAATCCCAGTGTGAAGTGATTTGACATACGAGGTTAATTCTCAATTACTGCCTCCTACACTCACAGCTACGACATCACCAGACACGGCTCTGATCCTTCGAAATCTGATCCATCGCAATTTTTTTCAATCCCAACGATACTTAACTTTGATGGTCGAAAGGGAAATGGTGTTCAATAGCTAATAATATGACCCCATCGAAAGAAACCCACGGATAATGGAAGTCAAAAGACACTCTGATATGGAGAAGAAAGAATCAGGAAAGTAGAATTCTAAGTCTTTTGCCAGATTTTTTAAATATATATTCATCCAATGATTATTTTCTCCTGATTCCATCAAATATTGGACTAGCATTTTGGATTAAATGAGAAGTAACAATTTTTTAGAACAACTCCAATGGGAACTATACTCTCAAGAACAAAAAACAATAATTATGCCCTAGGTATGAAGTTCCAGCAATGATCATGGTGATTCAGCTTACCTCCCAAGGATGGCAAGGTCTTTCCTTGATATATTATTAGGTTTCGCGATTGATTACAAGCAGAAAGATTTTCGCTTCTTCTAGAGTTCAAAAATCCTCCGTAACAATAGAATCAAAATACCCTCCTCGATCCCTCTCCTGCCACCATGAGGAGGCTATTAACACGATCAATATGAGTCATCGACTTCATATTTTACATAGTGCGATAAGCATGTAAGGTTTAATGAAATATCTGCTTGCACTTGAAATAAATATGTATAAACGATTCGCAAAAACTCTTTGTCATGAAAACAAGCGTACTCCATAGACATAATTTTGTCGCATACAGATTACCTATTTATTAAATATTATGGATAACAGTGATTGACAAATGGATTTTGTATCTTCACACTCGGTGACACTGTTTGCTAAGCGTGAATATGCAGGCTACGAAATTCATAAATCAGAGTCACGACGACATGAAATATTGATGCCATCAAGTCATATTTGCGAATGCAAAACAGAATCTCTTGGAGAGACTAATGAGGTGAGGTTCTATGTATAGGTATTGCCGCTACTACGGTAAACTCCTTGCTTCCAGAGCCCATCTTTATACTCTGTACTTCTAACGCTGATGATTCTCACCATTGATGCCGTTCGCAGGTGTGGCGAATCTCACAATGATTATTTAGCAGTAACACTCCAATGAATAATTAGAAATTTTATTTTTGATATCCTTGGCGAGACCGGAATTATTCTGCTGGTTTTTTATCTCCGACTGAGCAAGTAAAAAGAAATTAAGGCATTAGCGTGGAATTCTAAATGCTTTGAAGATATTTTGATGAGAATCATGTCTCAATGGAGAAAAAATGTATCACTTACAGGGATGGAAAAAATCTAACATCAACTGAAAGAAGACTTAATGTTCGTGCTGGACGTATTGTGAACTAATATGATTTGTGTAAAATTACAAGTTTCAATTCATTGATGTATGACTTCATTCCACAAAAATCTCACCAAATAACATTACTTTTACCAGTTTTTTTGATAAGCGGAATCTGACAGACATTACCGATCAGATGTGTACAAAAACTCGTTTCAAAAACTCTTTCCGCACACAATAAGCGATCAAAATAAAAACTGAGCTTTACTGTGTTCACTCCCATGATACATGTCACCATTTTACCTCCCAAAACTATATCACTTACATTTTTACATGCCTGGTGTCCTAACATCTCCTCCCACATGCACACGCGACGACTCGCAGGGTAGTATGTAGATGTAAAGTGAATAAATCATATCACACGTCTCATACAATAAACTTCTAAATAATTGTAACTACATATAGGATATGTACCATTTATTATCTACTCGTGAGTTATCCCTTAAATTCTATAAACGAAGCGGAAACCAGTCATTAGCCTATATTTGGGAAATCCGTCACATTACACGTTGATATTAGTGTCATTAAAATTTGCCATTTTACAAACCCAGCTCTCTTCTTTAAGTAATTGCCTAGAATATTTGAAATTAAGTATCTTTGGCATATGTGCTAGCTCCCGAAGCTCCGAGACTAAAAATGCAAACAATCACTTACACGCAACACAGTCTAGTGACGGCACAAAGCTGTAGTAAAGCTGAAAATTCTCTTCCAATGCAGAGAAATACACGTTGTAGTTGGTAGATCTATGTTCGACACTAAATTGTGATACGCAAGTATGAGGCGCAAAGAATAGGGCTCAGGAGGCACCTGAATGATGGCGTGAGGTCTTACGCCTAGAGTAGGTTGAAGGCTGTAGAAGTGGTGGGAGCGTGGTGGAAAAAAGCGGGACAAGGCTGGTGGGGGAAAAAGAAGGCGGGGTCGGGAGGATTTTGATGTGGACAAGGAGTCCCTTTCTATTTCCACAGCCCTTCCCACATCCTCCTCCACCATCGCCCCGGAGGAGCGTGCTCTCGGGCCGAGTGGGTGTGAGAATCGGGAAGGGCCGGGAAGGATGGGAGTGGGGGTCATTCTTATTTATACGCATTTTTTAGCGAGAGGTCGCGTGGGAGTGGGAAAGAAGAAGAACACCCAAGGAGGGGGGAGAGAAGAGTCGGTAGGGGGACTGTGAGTGCGTGTGACACCTATTCCCTTTATGCTGGGAGCGAGTGCGGGGGAAGGCGGATGGGAGAGCGATGGAATGGACGCGACGTGGATCAGACTCTTTTCAAGTTCGGAGAAAGAAAGCAAGAAGACGGAAAAATTTCTCTTGGAGGTAATAGTCTTGTAAAATTCTGAAGTGTTCATTCTGGGAAAAGTCCACCCCATGAGTAAAAATTTCGGGATACAGAATTCATCATTATAAGTCCTTCGCTCACTAAAATTGGTTGACAACACCCCTCCACTCAATTCTGCCCCCTTCTAACTACCCTGTTCCCACGAAAATCTTCGGCTAAATATAAGCAACGTTGATAAATGAAAAAAACGAGAACTTTGTACGAATATTAGAGAGGCAGAAAAAATCAATTTGTAGATTAGTATGCCATGATGAAATTCAAATAAAATGTATCCCGTAAAAGTTGTAATATCCTCTACTTGGAATAAATTAACGTAAGGTGTATCCAATTATAGCAAATCTTCAAGAAAAATACCCAATGCTTCTATGAATTAAATGAATCATCATCGCCGGTCATTTAATCCTAATATTGATTGATTCCAGCCCTAGATTTTTTTTCTTTTCTCTGCTAACTCACGTAAGCCCGTGTAACTATTCCGCTTTAATTTCCGTCTTAACTTGCCTATGCATGAATTTTTTCCTGGTCCTTCTTCGATGAAATTTCCCTACTAATTTAGCTTCAATAAAAAGAGATGGTAATCCGTAAGTAAAGGTACCGTCAGAGTACTTTCTAGTGGAATATGAAGAGAACGCCTTCTAGAAGGAACTAAGCCTGGCGGAAACAAGCCAGGTGTGAGCGTTTTTTTTATTTGACGACTAATATCTTGAAAAACTGGAAAAATTTAATACAAAATTTGGTCAATGGCATATCCTTTCGATTAAAAAATAACCGTATTATTCTGACTCTTTGGGAACACGAAGATGTTGACAACCATGCTTTGGGAGGTAAGTACAAAATGAATAGAGTGACCGACGGGGAAAAGGCAACTATAAACAGGAGAATATGGTGAAGGAATTGCACGTAATGATGCTCAATTTTGGCCCTATCTTTCAATACGGACTAGATGTCTCTAAACGAACACCTTATTGCCTTTTTGTCCTTTCGTCCATCGGAATTCGTCCTTTTTCCCATTCCCAACGTCAAAAAAACTTTACTCTCTAACGGGCTAGATCACAATCCCGAATATTTTATCAAAAATATAATCATAAGTATGTAATATTTTCCGTGAGGAGAACACATGTATGGGCTAGATATTGAAACAAGGACCTTAAGCATCCTGAGCCAATGCAAAGATCACCAATCTACTCAAACTTCCTAGTATCAGAAATTTTCCAGATTATTCCTTACCAAAAGATTCTGTCTCAGTGTTATTTCCATAATTTTCAGGAGAAAATCAGAGTTTAAGTACCTACATGTCCTCAACTTATTGGCTAAAAATTAGATTGATTAACATGAAAATATGATGCGAACAACAAAATTTGGCAAATTCATCTGTCATCAGAATATTTTACTATATAAACTCTTTACTTATTCTTCTTCGGTAACTGGATTGGAATATCAGTTGAGAGTCCAAAATTGAACTTCTAGGGGCAGAAAAAATCAACGTAATAGAAATTCGGTGAGGAAATTTCGGGAGGGTTTTCATGAATTGAATTACTTATCGAATTTATATCGAAGCCAACCTTGAATGATACTCCAGTGGAATAAAATTAAGGTATTTAATTTTCAATAGTTAAGGAAGTTAGCTATAAACACTAAAAGCTATATACAAACAGAGAATTCCATGAAATTAAAATGGAATATACTAAATTCTATCGCAGTTAAACATGTAGATATTTAGTGGAATATGAAGAGATGATAAGCCCATTGAAGTTTTCTATGGCGAAGTTAAATTCATCTCTATGAAAAGAGGAAGGAACCCAGGACTAATATCGTATCACATATGAGTCATGAAGACCTCTTGCTTGACATCAGACAGGAGACTTAAAGTAAAAAATATTTAAATTGAATCTACCTACTAAAAGTATGCAGGTAGGTAACTAACTTTGGACCCGACAATATTCATGGAATGGAAACGTACTGCAAATTTACGAAGATATAAAAAAATATCACGCAATAATAACGTTAGTAAAAAATGAGGCAAAAATCAGGCATAGAAAACATATTTTCGAGTGTTAAAATGAGTTAATTAAGAAAAGCGTACATTTTTACAGCCATCCCGTACATTATGGAATGGAAAAAAGCTCGGGAATCTTGACAAAACAGAATGCAAATGGGGTTGGGTTATAAATAGGGGACTCTCACTTAAGTCTTCACGTGTTTGAGTAGTGTCGTCCACCTCATATAAGCTTTAAAGCATTGAATAATGACAGCAATCACGGGTGAAGAAGGGAGAGAGAAGTACATTTGAATATGCAGAACTAAATCCGGGAGGAAAAAAATGAACCGTGAAAAATAAGCATGGCAGGCATTTCTCACCGCAATCTGGAAGAGTGATTGTGGAAAGGTCCTTGCGCAATATCTTTTCCTCAAACCTCGAAACAGCGTCTTCGGGTTAAATATATTACTTCGAAATCATTTTATAATTGATCCATAGATTATACTTTGTGCAATGGCATCGATTTTTGTCGCTTTTTTGCCAAATGATGAATACCCAATCGTGGAACATCAAAATGTAAATAAAAATATCTCACGAGATATATTAAAAACCATCTTGGCAACATGCAATATAGATTTCAACATTTGACAGAAAATATTCCTTAAAAATGTTTATCCACGTTTTAGATGATAACAGGAGTGAACGTCAACTCGCACCGTCTGCAAATTATAAATTGTTATTTTTCTTTTCCGATATCTGCAAACTCGCTAGAATATTCGGTTTAATATTATCGGGCTACTTGTATTTATGTGGGTGATTACCATTTACTAAATCATATGTTTACAGTACATTTACCAAGTGTTCTTTTATTGAATCAACAATAGTAAAAAATTATATTTCTCTGGACACATGCAGGGAAGAAGATGGGAATCAGCCAAAGCTCATCCCATTAAATTCAAAAGAATGACCTCGAGATTACCTCGAAGTTAAATATAGGAAAATAACACAGTAAGCGTTGAATAAGAATTAATTGGTTTTCAACAAGAAATGTTCTGCTGATAATGCATTATAGAATAATTAAATCGTACCTCCAGCTCTGCACACTATATTTGGCTACCACTTTCCCAACAACGTGGTGCCATCATTTCCTGGTAGAGCTATGTTGCACATGTTTTGAAGACCGTTCAATGCTGCACGACAAAAGTATTCGGGGAAAAATCAGTGTTACCATGAACTCAATAGAACATATCTAGCATAACCTTAGAGGAGCAAAAATAAAAAAAGACCATAAGGAATATATTGTATTTGGTTATATTTTATGCAATAACATATTTTATCCATAACACAGGGAACAAATTTTCTAAATTTTTTTATTAAGATTTATAGCAAAAGTATCGAAAAAATATAGCAGCTGTTACCATTTACTTTCTATTTAAATACTATTACGGTTTTATTTTACATTAAAGTATTAGGAGATGAAATAATGATTTGAATAGTGAATATATTGAACAGTGAATGAAATAATTCAAAAGTGTTTATCGATATATATAGCGGTATGACACACGCAAAGTTCGAATGGAATTTGAATTCAAAGTTCGAATGGAATTTGAATTCAAAGTTCGAATGGAAAAAGAAACGCTCGCGTACCTATATACACACTCAAACAGCCAGAAAGGTAGGCATCATATTTGAAGCACATTTTAAATGAATAAGAAAAACGCTGGCGTACGCTCTTGTTCCTCGGAGAGCATAATGAGGGGCTTTGCATGGGGTCTTCATATGCTGCACCATTTCAATCAGAGCTTCTTTCGAAAATTTGGAATTTTGAAATATTTAAATATATAGATGACTTAAGACTGCCTTATTGCTTCATCTATAAAAATAAACACTTTTTCATATACACATATTAAGTTAAAACGTCAAAAATTGTATTTTTTGACGAAAATTTCGAGCAAATTGGTAGTGGTACAGTAGTATTGGTAGTTTCAGCAAATAGGTTGTACACCGCCTGGACGGTACAGATGTGAGCGGCTGACAAATAATCATGGACAGTGGGCATTTATTGCTATCCAGTTCGATAAGGTTACCCAACGTAGTCTTACCATTTCAAAATCTATGCTGAAGAATTATCAAGAGAGGCATAAAAAAGCTAGTAGGTAATCAAATGAAACGGGGGTGGTCTCCTCGGGCAGATTCGCGGACGACCAGGTACTGGTTAGTCAATCATACAAAAAACTGCAAGCATGGGTATCTGCATTAGAAAATCAGTGCGTGATAGACGAAATAAAGATTAATGAGAGGAAAATTTAAGTATTGAGATAATCTCGGACAAAGAATGCGAGGCTGGTCGTAAAGGGTAAGGACAAAAAAACTGGAGCAGGTTGAACAATTTTATTGCTAGAAAGACATGTGGCAGGGAAATGGTCATAGTAGCGATAACATTACTGTGGAAATTTCTTCAATGTAAGAGGCATAGGAGGCAGCTGACGATAGAAACCAAAGATGCTGTACAAAGAAACTTAGAATAAGAATGCAAAGAAGAGGTTGGAAAAGAGTTAAAAACAGAGTGTAGCGTTTTATGGCAGAAATGTGCACTTTAATAAATGAGAACAAGAATTGGCTGTAGTACATACGATGTGGCACTAATGTAGGATTCAGAATTCAATCATAATATAAATAATTAAATTCTGAAAATTCATTCTTTGAAAATTTATGATAATAAAATTAGATGGCATATTTGTATAAATGTTTAAAACAATAAGTCATACCTTAGAAGTAAACCAACCAGAGAGAGAACCCTAATGATTTTTGCGAGCTAATACATTTCCAAGACACGCAGGATATACTGTAAATTTATTTAGCAATAACTTGGAACGCTAATAAGTTGGACCGCTACATTTCTTGACCTTAATTATTTAGTCATCTCCTAACTTGTAATCAAAATAATTTTGGTGATATCACATCAAGAATGCCATATAAATCATTCGTTAAATAGGCAGTAATAATTCCTTCTATTTATTTGGAACGAAGATTGTAAAAAATACTTTAAGCATAAATTTTATAGCAATTTAGGCATTAATAAAAGTCATAACTCATACATACCTGCGAAAGCGATGGTAGACGATCGATTAACTTTTCACATAGGATATAAAGAGATGTAATATATACCAGCATTTGATCGCGTATAATTTTTCTGAAGACGCTTTAAAGGCCTACATACATAAGCATTATATTAAAGACTTTAAAAAGAGTTTTCAAATGAAAGGCTGTCAGCATACTTTATCTTGATTCGCTTATTCATAGACGCTGCAAGCTGCACACATATGCATTCCTCCATGTGCGAATAATAAATCATTCACATTTACGGCTATTCGCATATCCATAAATGCATTCCTCGAACATAAAGTATGGCCCCATACTGTTTGCTCACTAATGCGTATAATGCCACTAATCAATTGACGCCAACGAAAACGAAAACCCATAAAATACGGGAAAATATTGCCACCAAAATGTCAGAGAGCCAATATCTTTCATTCTGTACACACCGCTGATAAAACGTGAGCCAATAAAAAAATCTGAGTAACGGCTCGTGAGGAAAAGTCTGCATTAAGTGTTAATAGAGGCGCTAGGTCACAAAAAATGCATAAGCGATTGAGGCTGAGTATGAACGGGAATAAAGAAACAGATGGACTACGGGATTTTCCACCAGCTTTATCTCACCAAAGTTTGGAGAAAGAAGGAGGGAGAGAGAGTGCCTCAGAAAGAGAGAGAGCGGGAAAACTTCGTGACTGAAGAAAGACTTTTTTTTCCTTATCCGCATCCGATGAAGGGCATAAAAAACAAGTAAACCTGAGGTTGGGAGTGCTCTGGGAACACATTCCGTGTCGTGAAGAAAAGTTTACAATGGAAGATAAGGTGAAATGGCAAAAAATTAAATGAAACACGCCTTGAGCAAACGCTGAACGGTCAGGTTTTTCCCGCAAGCAATTAATTTGCACACTCTTGACGTCCGTGCGATGCTGTTGAGGACACAGCTTCGAGGCTTGCATGTTTCGAGGTGGCAAAGTCTTGTTGCACGATTTCTTGCTTGAAAAGGGAATCAATGAGCTCATCACTTCCACTGGAAACGATAAAAGACACAGTCAAACGCTTCCGAACTCCACTAGAACGGAAAAGTTCATGAAAAGTCTAGTCAAAGTGATCATTAGCAGATCTTTCACTGAATTAACTATGACATATATGAGCTTAGTCATGACAACCGCATTAATATCCCGATTGTCAATAATACCTAATGTTTCTTTTGAGGATAGTATTAATGGACAAAATGCGTCCAAATTAATTCTTCTCGTAAGATGATGCAACTGGAAGTTTAATTTTATCCACCAATACCGCAAATTCTGTACCGGATTAAAAAAAATGAGTCATCACATTTGTGCTATGCGATTGAATGTTTCTAAGGAAAAGCGGCAGTGTGGATTTAATATCTCTGCCGAGGTATCCAGGGGATGGCAAAACCATTATTTGGCTTTGAAATTAGTAAAACTGGATTATGAAGCGGGATGCGCTATGGCATATTTTAACTAAAATGTGACCACGAGTAGGAAAAAAATTCCTTTAGAGAAAATAAGTTCATACGTGGTGGAATGTATCGAATTGAAAAAATAAAGCGATACGAGATATGAACTCATGAATTTTAACCGCTTTACCTCCAATGAAAACGAGGGAGCTTTACCATAGAAAAATTAAACTGTCATCAAAAATATAAAAATAAAATGGGACACTATATGACTGTCCAAATATGGTTAAACGAGAATAAATATCTGCTTACAACGATAATTTTATGATTTGGCAAATAAGGGTCCTGGGAAATATACGAATCAAATATGTCTTTTACTCCAAAATAATTTTTCATTGGTGCAGAGGAGACAATAAAAGAGTTTATTGATGAAGAAAATAATTTGATAATATTTTATTCCTTTGAAAGTTGGACTGCGTAAGTTTCCTGAAACGATTCCGGAAAGAGTTTGGTTTCAATTTTGAAAATTAACATTGAGATTTTGCAAACAAGAGTTTCTAGAATACCTACATTTTGCAGATAAAAGATTCGCAACATTTAGTCAGTTTCAACCCAGCATTTATTGTTTAATATATCAGAGTAATGGCGTGTAATTTGAACGTGCTTTAGGGAAAATTGAAGCTGCACAGTAAAATTCTCCCAAAAACGTGCCTGGTGTGTCACTGCACGCCCGAGAAGCATTTTTATTTACAATGCAAATGAAAGTCGTAAAGCTTGTCTCATTTTTTTTTTAGGATTCGAGGCCAAGCCAGGACTTTTAAAAAGAGTTGAAAATGAACAAAGGCTCGGCTCGCAGATTTCTCATCCTTTAACGCTTTTATATCCAAAATTTATCTCGCCCCACCCTCCTGTACATCTCCTTTTCCCTGTCGCCTCCTCACTCTCTCCCTCGACGTATATCTTTCCTCCCTCTTGTCTCCTCCGCCGATTAACGAACGGAATGAAAAATCGCGAAACACAACAAGTTCGGCAGGTTAACGGTGCCAGGGTGACCCTGGAGCCCCAAAAATGTCCCTTTTAAAAACGGCCCAGCCCACTCGAACTTCTTCTGACGCCCCGAGAACGCACACTTTCAATCTCCCACCCTCCCTCCCCCCCGCCAACTCCTAAATCCCCACCCCCATTAGCCGTCCGCCAACAATGCAACATAGCGCGGCGTTAATCATTCCCTGACCACGCGGAAAAACGAAGTAAATAAAAAAAACTAATAAATACCTTCCACATGCGTACATGTGTGGAGAATACACGGGACTTTCTTAAACACGACACGGAGGGTCCCATTGTGATCCGTAATTACGGCTACATCCTCTTACACAGCCTCGGACATTAAAGGTGGCTGGGAAAGGTCTGGCGGGGAGGAGGAGGACACTGCGCCTTCGAACACGGGATTCAACACGCGTCCTCCCCGACACACGATGATGAACTCGAGTAAAGGGCCGTGCTCAAAAGGGCGAAAATTCCCTCCTCTTGACGCCCGACCATTCACTACTTCTCCGACCCCTTGATCGAACTCTCCTTGATATTTTCCTCCCCTCCCCAACCCGTCATCCTCCCACAGGTCGTCTCCAATCCACGCAATAGATCGTCCCGGAGACTTCTCCTTAATAAAATGCACCGCGAAGGCAACATCTCTCCGCTGTAACACCTCCTTAAGTTGAATGAGAAGTGGTTCTATGATTAATGCGGTTTGCTATTTCCCTCTCGCTCTAACACGTACGACGCAAGGTGTTGCGAGCCCTCGCCGTGTGCTTATCCTACGCGGCGGCCGGACGAGGCGCGTGTGGGTGGCGCTGATGGCCAAGGAACGCGCAGTGCTCGGACGGAAGGGGCGCGTGGTGCGGGGGGAGGGAGGAATCGTTTGGTGAGTTCGTTATACGCTTAGAACTAGGCGTTAAGTGTGAGGAATAAAAAGGGAGGTTGGAAGAGGCGAGAATAAATGGGAATAATTAATGCGAGTGTGCGTATTCCTCTCCGTGAAGGAAACGGATGGTGACAAAAAATGCGGAAGGCAAATTGCCGTCTTCGATAAGAGATATGAAGCCGAACTATGGGGAGATGATTAAGCTTCTCGCGGGCGCCTCCTATTGGGGGAGGTTTATAGGTGTGTGAATATCTCCCGTGGTCCGTTTTGTAAAAATCCTCGCTTCCCCTTTTGAATTCACCTTGAGCTCTTGTTGTTCGCCGCGAACCCATCTCACCCACAACCTTCCTTTCGAGTCAAGATTGCGCGCCCTTACCTGGTGAAAACACTGTATCTGACAAAAACACCTTACGGAGGAGATGAATGGTAACCTTTTACTGCGCGCCAATAGCTGCGACTTGGAAAGGAGTCATCTGCACACTGAGATAAGTTTTATAAAGCCAATTAAATTCATGGTTGCGAAACAAATGCAAGTATTTTACAAGTAGCCACGAGAATCTAAGATTATCACAGGGCAACCACAATTATTTAATAAACTATCACAATTGAAAAGGTGCAGTCCGCTTGATGGTTTCGAAACAATTTAAATATAGAAATTACGATAGAATTATAATAATATATACCAATTCATACTTACAAAATATTTACGCTAGTTTTATTTCCAAAAGCATAAATTTGTCTGATTTAGGCATTATGCGTGAAAATACCTTGGGTATTTATACTTTTTAATTTATAAAGTTAATCTAAAAATTATTAACCGACAACTTTCTCTCAGCCATCATATGTGACGCGCGGAAACATGGTGAAATAGCGAAAAAATACACTTCTAAGGAAGTGGAGGTAGGCATTCATCATTTTTAATATCGATGAGCAGAGGTATGAGTGTAAGTAGAAGGGGATGGGAATACGACGAAGCAAAGTGGCAGTAGAAACAGAAGATACGTCGGAGGAGCTAGTATCTGATGGGAAGCCAGGATACATCTTGTAAGAAGCGACTAGTCACCAGGTAGGACAAGGAAGTAAGCAGCTGCCGCCAATCCATTGAATCCGCCCACGAAAGGAAATGAGTGGTAATTTACGAGCATTCTCCCATTCTCACGAGAATCCAGCTTGCTCTCTCTCTCTTAAACCCGACTTCCTCCCCTCAAAGCAGCCCTAGCAAGATTACCCATATAGGTCCACATCCGATGAGGCTAAAAGTTATCCCCCGCCCGTCCAACTTCAACGCGGTACACTCTTGTTGAACGAAGGGGCAGTGGAGCACGGGAGGAGCTTACTCCAGAATACACGTCATTCGCCCGAGGGAGGTGGAGGTCGGATTATTTTAGCACCTTCTATCGCAAGCAGAGTCCTTTGGCGAAGGTCGAGGAAGTTAGAGGAGGTGAGAAAAACGCTAAGTATCCACGGCTCCACGATGGCAGTGGGAGTAGCAATCAAACGTGCATGAAAAGTGGGGACATGATCATCTCCATAGGCAGAAAATACGCCGGCAGTATCGCAGGAAAAATTATTAGCATTACGCATCACAGTCAATCCATTGACATTTACGCACGTCAGCTTAAATGAGGAAAGGCTAATTCCCAGGGCACGCTCCTCTATTTACAGGAGAAAATGATGCGTATAAGTTCACACTTTACAACAGGCAAAAGTTGATTTTTCCGACGTTTGAAATATACTTCATCGATTCAATATATACTGAGTCACATGTATTTGCACTATTTCAGCCTCAATTGCAAAGGAGCGACTCAGTGCATAATACTGGAATTGTAAGCATTACATTAGAGTGATTGTACATGGCAAAAGAGATTTTTCTGACCTGGAAAATGTTGGTTTTTTCCAGTCAAAGACTCTTCTGATAAAGAAATGACGCCGTTTATCACTCTGCCTTAAGAGAGATTCAAGAGGGAGGGATTCAAGTTCATAATGCCTACTTCGCTGAAACCTCGTGGCAGGGCTTTAGCGCCAAAGAAATTAAAATGCCCCAAAAATACAAACATAACGACAAGTAAAATGTAAACAAGATATTTGAAAATATAATTACACTATACTTAACGTAATAACACAAATAGCAGAAATTATCTAATTACTGTGCATAAATATCTCGTGACTTCAAAACGAAGTTTTAAAACAGTTTTTTTGATTACTGTACAGACTTTCCAAGAAAATATTTTTATCCAGAACGTGCGTGTATATCGAGGAAAATCTGAATTTCAAATATAAGGACTCCAATAATGCAATAGCATATGTCATGTATTAGATAAAATTTCATCTGGATTACTATTGATCCAAGAGAAATAAAAAAATGGTCGCACTAAGGGCATGCTAGTACCATATAAACAATAGATTATAAAGTAATCAAATAGGTATTCCCATAATAACTGAAAAGCATGTAACATAGCTGAAAGTATGGCACAACACTCAAAATTAGGCATTTAGCATTTCAACAACACATTATTCTTGTTTTTAATAGTTATTTTGATACTAATTAAACTTTAAATTCTTCGCGATGACGCTACATCTACGATTGTTTTTTTACCTGGAGAAAATTCTCATTAAATTTACTTAAGAGTTTAAGTGAACAGAAATAATTCCAGTGAGCACTGCGTTATTTCCTTTAATTTTCCTTAGTACTGTCTGTTCTTTTCATTAAATAATATAAAATGGTGCACCTAAGTCATTAAAATATAATAAACGTCTTTACAAAATGCTTGGAACTGGGATTAATTCCTTTTTGCCCAAAGCAAGATGTTATTGGTTGAAGATCCATTAAACATTACAAAAATATGCTCCTGACACAGTGCCAGAAAGAGATCAGAAGTAAATAAGTCTTTGCATAAATTTTCTAGTCAACCACGTGCCTCACCTACAGGGTGACTAAGGCCGAAAATTTGCTACACACGAAAACGACCCTTTTACAGCGTTCCATGCATATTAATGGCTCCTTTCCTCAATGGTTTTGGCAACCTGGAATCGTGCGGCATAATTTTCATCTCCTTGAAACGAACAGCGATGAACTCACACGCGTACGCGTTTATGCGAGAAGAAATGCGGCGAAAAAGGGACAGAGCCAAGCACTACAGAAAATACAATGAATGAAAGATAATGAAAAGAGAATGAAAGAGTGGATAAATTTAGAAAACATTTAACTAAATATTCAAGAAATACAAGAGCTAAAAAACAGTTATGGGTTCAAGAAAGGAGAGTGAGTCATTTCCATCATCTCATTAAAATATAAAAATAATTTCCTCTAAGTTCAAACTGGTTCAAGCGCTTTATGACTATCCATCTCTAGCAATACTCTCATGGGCACATTTTTTTTAGTCCCGGACGATCCTATTAGCCCGTATGTCCCTGGAATCCCAATGGGTTGCCAAGCCTGTCGTCAGCTTTTCCAGTGACCGGGACCACAAAACTTGGTATACATCCATGCCCTGGGTGGTGAAAAACCCACCCAGGTGGGACTCGAACCCGCGATCCAGGAAATGACTTTACTCCATCGCCACCTGGGCCGGCAAATTAATTAACATTAATATTTTATACACGCTGTTTCAAGGGAAACCCGCATGATTTGTGTAAGTGATGAAAGATACTATTTCAAACATCGCTCTTCATCCGGACGCGGGGTTGCAACTCTCTACATGCAATGATATGGAAAATGAACATTATAGCCAGCACACTTTGCAATAGCCACGAAAACTCCGGTTGAATTTCAATTTCAACTCCGATTGAATGCGATTAGTAATATTCGAGTCAGAGTCAGTCCAGTCAATTGTATATCATATTCATTTTGTGTTCTTTCTGAGTAACTTGGAGAAGTTAGTGAGTCTTTTTTGAAGAATCTTAGAGCTAAACATTGGTCGCAAGCCACGTGTCACCGCCTATTTTTGAGACAATCGTATGAAAAGGAAAAATGTGACTAAAAATTAGAACTTCCATCGTCACAGTTCTAAACGTAATTCTATAAAATAAAAAGTAGCCCATAGCTCGACTACTTGCGCAAAAAAATAGTTGCATCCAATGTCGTGGATGTCCCATTCAATTTTGATATACGAACTTTGTTAGACTAAAAATATAGCGTCAAAAACGCATCGTTATATTAAACAGTGAAAATATTTCAAATAACTTTTAAAATATACTGTCTCTGAAAAAAGTCAACAAAATAATTCTTTCTAGCCTAAAATTTGAGAACCTTTACTATGGGTAGTTAGTCTGACGAATGTGTCCTAAAATATTATTAAACACTTTGCTCGCAATAAACTATTCTCAGTGGGGCATTGAATATGGAGTTTCCTTTCAATTTTCCCACAAACGCATATGGGAGTTCATTTTAAAGGATTATCCTTGATTTTCTTCTATTAATGGCAGCTTCTAAAAGAGTGGAAATAACATTTTCATTTCCATACCTCCTTATCTGAGGACTTGATACATTATATCCATTTGACATGCCTGTGTGAGGCCACATACCTTATCACTTCTTAAAGTAATATAAATTCTTCCTGAAACGCATTATAAGGCCAAGTAAATTCTTACGCAAGATACAAAACAGACCAGTGAGGAATATGTATACTACACTGATTTTCTATTGGACACTTCTACTAGATATCTATTAGACTGAAATCATTAATTGCAAAGTAATGGCGCATAACTGTGCTTGACGAAATATTCTCCTCCGAATGCAACCACCAATGTTTACTGGAGCATTAAAATCAACAGCTTAGAAACAGTTTATGGAAGGAGTTGATACTTGAGCGTCATGCACATCTGTGGCAAACAGTACCAGCCATGGCTAATTGAGAACATATGAACTCCCGTATAATACGAAAGATTAAAAAATAGGGCACAATTATTTGACATCAAAATAAATATAAATGTGCATGACCCGAATAGTGATTTTAATCAAAATAAGAACTTTGAATTGAATATACCGCACCGAAAATTCGTAATGAGCCTAAAAGAAGGATAAATTGAAGTCAAAACAATATTAGGAAGATGGAGGGACAAATGCAAAAGTCTACTAAAACGGGGGGTGAAAATAGAATGCCCACAAAGGAATAAATGAATTCTCAGGGGACAGAGTAGAATGGAAGCTGAGAGGATGAGAATAAGAAGCCGAGTATACTGTATAATGACAGCAGCCAATAAGACTTTTTACCAAGTTTTTGGATAGGTAGCGTGGCTAGTAAGTTGACCATCTAATGTTTGTAACCTTCTCTAATACCAAATACTAACAGCCGGTCGTGCATGTTTGTGGTGAAATTTGTATCTTTCAACATCTGTGTAGTTGTTAAAAAACATTAGTACAAATATTATAACATTACCAGAATTCTTTCAAAGTAGCTCGTTTCTTAGAAAATGTAGCATTCTGATAAGTGTTAGCAACTTTTTGCGAGTTCATTAGAAGTCGAAGTTACATTAACTTGAATAGGGTATGGTGTAATACGTCTTGCATAATAATCCACCCCCTGCCTCGCACCCTTGATGCGGCCTGCAGGGTGTTATGAAAATGTAAATGAAGTCTGCAGTATATTAATTAGAGATGGTTAAGATGATATATGGTTGGAGAATTATATGTTGTTGGAGTATGAATGGAGTATGGAATATGTTGTTGGAGTTGAAGTATATGGAGTTGGAGAATAATAGATGGTTGGAGAATTATAATGGTTCAAAAATGGTCTTATTTTTCGTTTGGAATTCCCACGTGAAAGTGCAAACAGAAGAAACTCGCAGAGAAAACGAAAGGAAACTGACTCATTCATTAATAAGTAACATGATGAAAACACTCACTCCTCGTTTCTTTCTTCCCCGTAAATAAAGTATAATTGATGAGACCGATGCATCAAATCACTTCATAAAATCGTCAGTTCTCACTTTATTAGTTCAAATCACCTGTAAATTACACTTGGGAATCATCGTTACACCAAATAAGGGCAATCTTGTAGGATGTCGTCATGCAACACCACATCATGCCCGAGGAAAGTTTACATGAAGCACGAGATGTAGTGAGTATCTAACAAGTAAGCATTAGTTGAGAGGTGCCTGCGTGCCGGAGACAAGGTGGAGAAGATTTTACACGGAGTGGGAAAGGTAGAAAGAAAGATTCATGTTGAATGCGGGGATGAGCGGCGGAAGATTGTGGTCGAGCCGGCTTCCACCTTTGAAGGCACCCGTCTTTCGTGTAGGAGTCGAGGTGGGGATGTTATGAAACGAACAGTTTAGCCCAAGAAAAGAGGGAAGACAATGCCCCCCTTCTGCTGGAGCGTTCGCATTCAAGCACCGCAATTCCCATCTTGCACAGGCCACGGGTTTTAGCTCGCGGCAGTATTTTTATCGTCTCCACGACACCACAACTTGATGATTCCCAAGCAAGCGGTTGCTAAACATGCCCCTCTCTGACGCAGCAAGTGATCTCATACGCACCCTGGGGGTAGTTTGGGCGCGAATAAATCAGGGCCACAGGAGGTACATTACGTTAGCGCGAGTGCGCCGGGCAATTCCGAGTCACACGAAGAGCCTCACCACCGTTCATGAATCTAAGAGAGAGGAACTAAATTTATTATGCCCAGGAAAATCCTTTTTATAATTTTATTTGCGCGGTCAAATCGCAATATTACCCATTACCGAAACACGGAATAGAAAAAATTTCTTATTCTGTCTAGTTATATTTTTTCAAGAACCGCTTGGACGATGATGTCCCAGTACCTCCTACTTCAAAGACCCCACCGACCCATTTTATTTGTTTACCACCCTAATTGTAAGAACTAGGTCACCGAAGGAAAGCATGACTGTAATGACCACTCCCTAAGTGACTCGCGTATCAATTAATAAAAATTTCTACTCCTACTCATAATTTAACATGGCCGTGGCACTATCACAATCGTCGATGAGAACGAATAAACTCGCTTTTAATTTGACACATCAAGCTTGTTTCAAGAATAGTGATGTTAAATGCGCATAAGGAAAGCGTATCGCTCTCATTTTGTTCCATAAAATCGAAACGGAAGTTCGGAGACTCAATAATAAGATATTTAAGGTCCACTTTTGGAAATCTAATTACATAAGAATAAAGGAACCATTAAAAAATTATAGTTCCATAAGTACTCAACACAGTTTGCGAATATTGTGATTAACTGTATGCTTCACACTGAGTTTAACGTTTTTCTACTAGAAATCAGAACTTTTCCGGTATGCAACTTGTATCCCTTCGTTAAATTATATTTCTTCTAGAGGAAAACCTTGGATTTTTCTATAATTTCGAAAACAGGTCGGAAAATCTTGAAATATAAATGTAATGGTCCCGGAACTCAGCATGAGCGCAGTTTAATGAAAATCAAATAGATGGAAATGAATGGGAATGGGAAATGATAGGAATGAAATTAAAACTGTATAACTTATATAAATGCAGTTGCAAGAGCTTATAGTTCACAAAATGACTTCCAACCTAGAAGCTTTCAAAAACCAATTTCAGAGGGAGTTTATCAGCGAATATGAACCTCAAGCCTTCAAGACTAAAGAATTCGAACTGAATTCAGGCAGTAAAGACAGAAATCAATCAGACGTACATAAAAAAGAAATATCAGGGAAGGGTTGATTACCGACGGTAGTGATGCAAAAATTCCAATATGATAAGGGGCTGTTTTTAAAAAATCGATGCAACGTCAGAAATAGTCTAAGACGTACTTGGTGGAACACTTTCGAGTCAAACATTTTCAAATGAAAACAACGTTAAATGATTTACCTTTGAAGGCTTAATTATCATATTCTCCCATTTCAATTGGTTTTTGAAAGCTTCTAAGGCTGGCGTCGTTTTGTGAACTACAAGCTCTTGCAACCGAATCTAAAGAAGCTATTCAATTTTCATTTATATTATCATTAATTTCCATACATTTGATTCCCTGATAATAGTACAAATGCACTGAAGTCATAGGTGGTGGAGACTTCATTAAATAGGTCTGGAATATAACGTTATTTTCAATTATGAATGAAATCGAGGCAAATAGCTGGGCATTTCACTCTTTTAAAATAACTTTCAGCTAAAGTATTCCATCAATTATAGCTGAAAATGCACTCTTAAATAGAGAAATTTAACAAAATAACAATACTTTATTATTATAAATATGTGCATGCACATAACATTTTACAGTCGTGCATGGCATATATTTTTTACATGTGCATTTGTCAATCTATTATAAGGGAGTGAAGACGATGACACATGAAACTCGCTACCATTTGTTGCCAAGAAACCGAGTCATGTCTCAATTAAGAAAAAATTCCAATTTTTGTTTTGCAATTCGATCTTATTCAAGCCGTAAAGAAACTAAATTACGTCGAAACGTACTCCGAGACTCCAGCCAAAAGTGATTCAGAAGCAATTATGGAAATGCGACAAGTTTCTTCAAGGACCACGCAAATTAAGTTTTGGCAAAGGCCAAGATTAAATATCTCAGCCAACGTTCAAAAAGGGCAAGCCACGCAAAGACTATGAACAAGTCAATCAAACCAACTGGTTGCATTAAATATGAATAAAGAAACCTTTGGAACTCTAGAAAAAAAGTTGTTACAGAACTGGAATTGATTCTTAACACGCAGTCAATCTAATGACGCAGCATCAGATTTCCGAGAGTAATCTACCTTGCATCATACACAATTGAGTTATTTAAAAGCCCTCAATGAAATTGCAGCAGCAGTTTAATGTTCTATTAGAAACATAAGATGTTATGGTGTACATGCAGAGAGAAATCATGCATAATCAGATGTAAATCCACGATTGAATTCACCAATCTTAGCGCTTAATAGCTCGCGCAATCCTATCAGTCTACAAATAAGATTCTCACAATTATGCATTTCAATGAAAGCGATAGCCATCACGTTGTATTTGCTCTTAAAGGCCTCCTCTCATTACGGCAATGCGATAAATCCCCGAGGTGAATTTGCATTTTCTCATTGCGATTGCAAATGAATGGGATATCACTCGTCCATCTCTTCGGAATATCCGTGCTCGTCGTTTTGAATAACGCCACTAAACCACTCCACGGCAACGACATCTTTATCGCGCTCCTATAACGCCTAATGTGATCGCCAACGATCCATTGAGGATCGATCGAGGACGGTATCACTTCTCCCACCAGCCGCGCGCAGGCCATCCGCGCAAGGTCTCGTAAGAATCCAAGTTAGACGACGCCCAGTGCCCGTTCACACCGCTACCTTTCCACACAATTAACTCATACGCTAGCAGAGAGCATTCCGTGTGAACGCACGTTGAGACTAACGATTGATGTCAGTCCCACGATGCCAGGTTTGATTTACAATCATTAAGTTCCCGGTTTGTTTGTAGATGGATTCTGAATGGTTTCTACAGATTCAGGTGAGATATCGTGGAAGTTCGTCATATTATAACATAAATAACAATTGCACTTTTCCACAGGATATTTTAATGAATATGGTCTCGTTTACGCTCTAATATTCTCCTCTATTGATTCTATTATTCTACCATGCAGTCTCTATTATTCCACTATGCTCTATTTTGTCTTTCCGTTTCCCTTGTCTTCCCCGTTCCTTGATTCCCCCTCCTGCCCTTGGTTTTTCCGGTTTTTCCTGATGCTTCCTTTGTTTTTTCCGTTTACCTGCCACTTCCCCCACCTTGCTTCTGTTCCTCAACCATGTCGAATGAATAAATGTGATGTGCCTCTGCTTAATGTGTCTCGTACCTGATGATGGCTCTGAGAGCTAAAACGCGTCGTACTTAATAAAATATCCTGTGGAAAAGTGCAATTGTTGTTTTTGTTATAATTATTAGATGGATTCTATGGCGTATGTGTGTGAAAGTGGGAATATACCTATTTGCAGAAATAATAACAGAAGTGAAAGATCACAAAATATAAATAATTTCAGGTCAAAACTTAACAGAAGCAATATAGATAAGACTGAGCGCATGGTCATATGGGCATTCGGATATATATTTGAATTTCCATCTCGCCGTTCCCTATGAGTAGGACGAGCCAACAATGAAAATTCTTAGAAAAAGGCTACCATAGAGGCTCTGCTGTAACTACTTCCTCCTTAATGCCCTATTCCTTCATACCCCTCATTGCTTTAGGAGACCTAATTCATTGCTTTATACATGACCTTCTGTTCTTAAGGCATTTTCAGCGCGATAGTTCCTTAGTCATAATAGATACCATATTCGAATTATACGTTTTAATTTAGCTACCTGAAGGACACTTAAATTAAATATCTCATCATTAATGGTGCAATAATAGAGCTTTATATGACAAATTCTAAGTTAATATCTATGTCGTTAACTTGACTCTTTTTTTTCGCGCGGTACACTTTCAAAGCGTTGCGTTCAAAACGGAAGGTTTTTCGTGATTCCGAAAAAAATACTCCGGTGACAGTATGATATATATTAAAAAACAGTTGAGAAAACATACAAACTACACTCTTTATTTTTTGACGAGATTTAGGTGTTAAAAATTCCTAATTTTTTAAATAAGGTCTCTCTGGGATGAATACATGCACAAATTCCCATGTAAAAGGGCTTGTGTTATTCGTCAAAAATCTTAGAAAAAAGTTTGTTAAGAGGTTAATATTTTGGTATTTGTGGAAGGGTGAGAAATGCTTCCTTAAAACTGAACAAAGTTCATTGCCTTCTAGGTGAAATGATATTTCGCTCATACAACCTTAAAGACGTGTTTACATGATTCATGTACCAATCGCAAGTACGTGACAGAACAGATGCGTGAACAAATCTTCTAAATTAGAACAAACTATTTTATGGCCATGCATTCATCCATTTTCCCAATTTTGGGTGTTTACAAGATGTAATTTTAATAGCGAATGTGGCCATTCATCTAATTGTGCGGGTACCTGCATCGAGAAAACACGGCTTACGACATACGACCCAGAATTACCCCTTCTTAGAGTCTGTTCTACTACACTCATCCAATGATATTCTCGGGCTCTTCCCCAACTCAGTACATTCCCTCTACAATCACATATCCATTCTCTGCTTATTTTTTTATCTATTCCACTGACATGGCCAAATCTAAGAAGCACACACCTTATTCGTCAAAATAAAAAACTGTTGTAATTTCCACACAGGTTTAATGGAAACCGACTATGGTTTGACACGTTATGTCATTATCAAGGTTTCGCTGCCGTATAATGACATTTGGGAATGGATATAAGAAAGTTCTAAGTACCAGAAAAATCTTGTGCACATGTTACCTTGATAATGACATAAAGTGTCGAAACCATGGTCAGTTTTTATCAAAACAGTGTGGAAATTACGACTGAGATATTTTATACTTACCAACATGGATATGCAATATTTCCACTAAGTTACGCCCGAAACTCTTTCATGAGCGCACACATTTTATATATATCCATCACCGCAGCATCCAATCCATGTTCTTTCTCACTCACTCTTTTCAAACCCTGTCCATCCAACTTTTCCCGAAAACAATTCTCAACTACCCCATTCGCACTCCATTTAGACAACTCCCTAGGGTAATCCTGGCGTACCTACGTTTTTCTGCCAAATAATGGATGGATGTAAGTA
This sequence comes from Ceriagrion tenellum, assembly GCA_963169105.1. Lineage (NCBI taxonomy): Eukaryota > Metazoa > Arthropoda > Insecta > Odonata > Coenagrionidae > Ceriagrion > Ceriagrion tenellum. Next base: position 99,290,732 of record OY720633.1, on the reverse strand, counting down.
AACTGTTTCTGAGTACCAACAAAATCTTACACACTTGCTACCACTTCTTCACTTATAATTAGAAATCATCAGACATAGGTGAAAGTTCTACGGGCAAGTAAAATCAGATATGATTAAGTAATTTCTCCATTGTGAATTGCGCTCAATCGATACGTCACTTAATTCGTTAGCAATGGTATAGAAAGGAGTCGTGAAAACTAAATTCAGCTCAATCCTCCATTTCCACCAGTTTTCAACCTTGGAAAGGCGAACTGTTCACTACCAGCATAAAGTCTGGTACGAACGCGGCGAGTTTCCAGCGCAGTCGCCAGTAATTGTGCACAAACTTGGATTTCGACCTCGCCGAGGGCAAGCGGTAAGAATGTGACGCCCTTACCGACGCCCCCTTTCGCGCTGATACACTCCACCTGACCCCCGCAGCGATGACGAGGAGTGGGCCGGGCCGACGCACGCCAAAACATCGCCTCGGCTGGGCCGATACCTTCTAATTTCCCGCCTTCCGTCGAGCAGTAAATTGGAGCCTCGCGTCTCGCAGTGATGGGAGACACGCGCCCTCTAGGGCCGAACTACTCCCAGACACCCCTCTTAAGTCTCGTGGAGTCGTATCGGTAGGAGGAAAGACCATCTCCCCCAACCTCCAGCAAGGTCCCTCCAGCCAAAGTTTCCGGAACGCGCGAACGGAAATGATAACAACAAAAGACGGCGACCGCGCGTGCAACCTCTATCGACGTAAATTGGACTTGAATGGGACGAGTCGAATCGAATGGCAACGCTTCTCCCCTCCCTTCATCCCTCAAGCAGTACAAATACCTTTTACTCCAGATCGCCTTTTCTTTAGGTCGACCAATGGAAAGGCCGAGATCGAGAGAGATGGAGAACTGATCGAAGATCGCTCGTTATGAGATCTTTGATGGTATTTCATTTGCGGAGTCACGGTTGAGCGGTCGTTACGGTTTGATTGCCCATCGTCATGGATGGACGATGTTCAATCGTCAGTTTTTTTATCTTTCCGCGGGTGATATGTGGATAATTTAGTGGAACGAAGCGATCCATGGAGGCATTTCTTCCACTCCCGCAGTGACTGTTCTTTTGATGCCAAAGCCCGCCTCATAGACTGATAATTTTGGAAAAGTGAATTTGGTAAACCTACATACAACATGACTAAACTAAAATTTGAGTGTTTACAAGTCTATATAAAACTTATCCAAAATAAATGTTTTTCATAAACCTTCCTTTCGCAATCATTGGACCACGCACTATTTTCTCATTGTATTAGAAAATAAATACCTCGTTATGCCAATTTTATAAGAGAAGCAGTTCCTCGTAACGACACTTATGTAAGAAAAGTAAATAATATATTCCGTTCAAAGTCCAATTATATGGATACTACACTGATTATAGCAGAACCATTTTTAATATAAGAACTTCTTCAGTAAATTTTTGATAGTAAGAATTTTATCACAAAATGGCAAGAGTGAACCTAAAATCAACCTAAAAAAAGAAATTTAGCCTAAGTTTTCGTGCAATACCGTTTCTCTGAGTAACCGTGGAAGCCCTTCTCTAAACAACTTGTCAGTCAGATTGATTGACATCACCCAGCCAAAGCAATCTTTCACACATTCCATATCTCCAGCTGATGCTGCTGGATTAGAGTCATTTATACACCGCATGAATCCTAACGCTGCTGTTGAACATTTTAAAGCAGCAAAGAAAAAGGAATCATTGAGGTACTGCCTGCGGGAAGTTATTGTTATCGATAGCATACATAAATAATCCCAAAATGTATGGCTGTAATCCTTACAATATTACGTAAACCCAGATACTCCTACTTTCTGTCTGATATCGTGATTTCCAACAATAACTATATTACCTTCCTCATTCAGACTGGAGAAAAAAATGTCGCAAATTTCTCATCTCCGACCTGTACCTTGGTCTCGTTCAGGCAATCATCATCTCTCACCAAACAACATTTCTAAAATATCTCTATCTTTGATTGAATTATCTATTACAGCCTTTACTATATTTTAAGCTCATTTTATCGATGATTCATAATATAAAACTTTCCATTTCCGTTCCTTCTCACTATATTCCAATTCCCATACCACATTTGGGAAACGCGCAACATCGTATTCCTTTTTAGGAACGTTTTCATTGTATCTTTGACGTCAAGTGTTTCCTACATTTGCTGAACACGAAGTGATAATGAAATAGGTAACAATAAAAAATAGATAGAAACTTACAACTCGGCCGGAGCACTCATGACTATAATTCCCAGGTGCTTGCAAAATCCCTCAGCAATTTTAATAATACACATCATTACTCCGAGTGTTATTGCTTGTGCCTTAATATCCGTAGATTCCTGAACGGTAGTTTTCACCTTCATAATTATTATGAGTGATTACAGGCGTTCGGTAATGGAATGACTTTGACTCCAAAAGTCAATCCATGTCTGATTTCCAAAACTCCTGATTTCTTAAATCGCCTAGCATACGATTTCTATATATATATATATATTTGGTGCTATTCTTAACTAACTTATTCAAGTGCAAGTTAGTGCTTATCTGTGAACTGAGAAGCGGTGCCTGAGAATTTCCCCGATAAAACGTTCGATTTATTCCTTATAGTACGTCAAAATGGGTCCAGTTGACAGATTAATGTGACTGGTGTTTACCTGATTAATTCATGGAAGCGAAATTCTGTACGTGGAAGAAGTTGCTGGCTAATAGAGTGAACTCAGATGATTTCAATGCGTATTAGTGTACGCCCAATAGGAGATGCAGAGGAAATATTAGACTGAGTTCAAGTAACGTTGAAATCGTGGAGTAAGTCAATTCGACTACATGGTCCCGTACAGAAACAGACCCTATCTGAAAAGCCATGTCCTGGTTTCAGTACGCCGCCGGGGGACTAGATTCAGGCTTGAAGAAACACACTCAGAGGTAACGAGGCGCACAAAAATATGAAACAAGCGGCTGATTTTGCTCTCAGATCGCTCGTGCAGATTGGGCGTGGTAAGAGCGGGATTAATTCTCCCTCGGGCAAAAATAAGGATTGAGTATTCACAAAAACAATGTGGCAATCGCTACAAGAAAGGATGCAGGAAACTCGGGAGAAGATGGGACCGATTTGTGCGTGTTTGTTTTGCGTACCCAACAAGGTAAGATAGTTCCTTTAACCAGTAACAGCGGAAGTGAGATAGCATCAAATGAGATAATAAACTTGGAATCCCGTCGATTTTCTCGTCTGGTTCTGCTCTCCACTTGATAAAAATAAGTGTATTTCCTCAGGGCCTTAATTTCAAGTAAACTAAAAACCTTCATCGACACATTGAGAAATCATCACTTCCTTTGAAAGATAGCAAACAACAGTTGTACCACTGGAGAATGTACTTAGACGCAAAAGTTTTAAATCGAGATACATTTTAAAACGTCTATGGGGTAGACGTCTATGAGGTAGTATGGGAAATATGTGGGAAATTAAAGAATATAGAACCAAAGCTCCTATTAATCGGCATGTATGAAAGGACTGTGCGTTACTGGCTTAACTGCATTAAGAGAATGGATAAGAACAGAATAACGAAGCAGATTTATTACACGGGATTGAAAGGGTGAGATAAAGAAGTTGACCAAGAAAGTAAGAAAAAAATGTAGTGGACGATACTCATATGAGAAGGAATAATAAAAGTCTAAAAAATAGAGGACAAGCGTGAAGCTACGTAAGGTGTTAAAAAAATAAGATATGTACAGGGTAGTACGCGGATTCATACTTATCTGCAATATTTTACAATATTTGACTATACCTGCTTCGAAATTGAACGGCATAATGGATATTTAAGTCAGCATGTTTTCTAGGTTCAAGGACACTGACACAAAAAAAATCATCTTAGGGTAGCGGAGGGCTATAAATTCCTAATTTCAGCTTCAAATGACCACGGCTCCAAAACCCCTGATTATATATTAGTTAACATGGAATTTCTATAAATTAGATAAAAATCGGTTCAAATTTGTCGAGTTCCATGTTAATTAGTAAAAATAACTTTAACACCACTGGATTTCAATGCCTGGCATCATCATCAGTGAGCACCTGATGCAGATGCCATGCATCAACATATGTATCGTGCAACAAATTGATCTGTGAACTGACCAGTGGAGTGTAAAAGTTATTTTTACTAATTAAGGAATTTCAACACGAAACAAAGTTCCAAAGTGGAAAATAACCAAGATTTGTTTTTCTCCCACATGGATAGCGGGTCAAATCTCTGGTACGCTCGAAAATTGATTCACCCATAAGGCAAAAACATAATGACTAACAAATTTTAAATTATGGTCACCATATGTAAATGAATACAAATATGGTAGAACAATCATGTGTGATTCCAAGCATTGATGGGACAAATTCATTTCTTTTAACAAAAGGCCGGTATTCTCGTGCATGAACATCGTGGATATCAATTCAGAAAAAAACGGATGGCAAAATAATAACATTCCACTTTGAGACACGAGGCTGAGGTGATTGAGTAATTTAGGGAGTAACTCAGTTGCGAAAAATGAATTTGAAAATCCATACTGAAATCTTGATCAAGCACGGTGATTCAATCAATCCACGCAGATGCGAGGCAATCTTACACGCTGTGAAACTCATAACTCATTGCCCTAATTTGAGATCAAAAACGTCTCCAGCAAAGACAAAAAGAGATGTTGAAAACCAGTTTTCTAATTTATAGAAGACGCGTGTATTATTCAAATTTCCTCGAGACTTTACCCGAGCATCATAAGCAGTTCATCTTCAGAAACAGTCCACATAGATCATTGGGAGGAATTTTTTCTCTGGGATATTTTATGCATTTTCTCAAAGGTGTTGCATGTATGCATTGATGCTGAATAGCTTAAGATCGGCGGGCGTGACTGAGCTTACACTCAAAGGGCTGGGTCCTTCCTTGCAGGTGTGCCCCTATTGATATGGGTGAGACTACGTTAAAGACCTAACTGCCTCAAGGCGTTGTTGGGTGTGTACCTTCCCACCATTACTCCGACCCCTTACTTTGCTCAACATTTCGCGCAGCGGTAATAAACCACGCCATTGATATTTTCACGCCTCCTTTGCAGATGATTTGCATATCCAAATAACTAGAGCCTCCATGAATGAGCATAAACATTATGCAACCCTAAGCCCTACCGCAAGAGCGGCTATCGCAAGGTCCGCTGTTGAGTTTTTCGTTGTCAAGTCTGCGCCAATTATACCTAGAATGTCTCGGAGGAAAGGTCTCTCTTGGAACGCGCATAAAATGCCCACCTTAATTTATTTAACCGAGGGCGTCGTAAGTGGATCGCCATAGCAAGGCGATGGAATTTTTACACGAGCGAGACAGCGTCCAGCTAGTTGGGCGATAGAAACGAGAATCCACGAGTCCATTAGCAGCACTACCTAGCAAGTTTAAGATGGAGATTTTTCATCCTCAGTCGCGGAAAAGCGAATATCCTCTCCTTCCCCCCCTCCCCGCCAGCGTTGATAAAAATTACCACGCGTGCATCTCAAATGAGTGTGCGGCATAATTAGACGGGGAAAGTCAAATGCGTGAATCATTCTCGCAACCAACTATGCGGAAAAAATCCCTCTCGCATAATCAAAGCGGAGAGAAAAAAAAATGGGATGGGTTGAGGATAAACAAAAGGTCATACTTACTAGGCACTACAATAGAATACCTCACTCATACTTAACGATCCGGTTAAAAGAAAAAAAAAGAAGAGCAAAGGAAGATCAGGCGTGGAGGAAGGGGAGGGGGTCGGGGAACGAACAAAAGACGACGGATGAGCGCTAAGGCGAAACAATGAATGAGTCGAATGAATGGGGTAGGCGTGATGAGCTCTTTTGCGCTCGAGGATTATTTTTATACATAAATGTGTATGCATGGGGAGAAGAAAGGATGGGCTGCGAGGGAAGGGCAGAAAAGGACTGAGAAGAGAAGATGAGGCTTGGTTGGTATCGGAGTACACGCAAAAGGGAGTTCGGGGATGAAACTATATATAGATTACAAATGAGCATTAGACGGAACCATTGCGCAGGGGAATATGAAGCCATTCAAATTCATAATCGACTGTATTAAAAATAGAAAACTTGGATCGCTATTTCGTAGAATATGCCTTACTAGCGGAAAATACGTACTATTGTGGTTTCGTAATCATTTTCCTATAATATATTCAATTAAAATTAATACCAAAATAGCCCTGACTTTTTCAAAAAGCACGGAAAATTTCACGTCGTAGCTATGTTAGTTCGGCCGTTTTATGCAAATAACTACATTTTTCGTGTGTTGAGACACTATTTACATTCATTATCCATATGCAATTCCAATCAATACTTGTGTGATTCGTCGGAAAATACTTAACAAAAGAACACAAGTGTCTTTAGAGCTACGATTTTCAACATTTATTCACGTACACGGTAAAAGTAAACTCCTGAAGAAGGATACGATAGTAGTTCCCAGCCCACAGCAAACTTGAGTCAAGAATAAACTGTTCGATAACGCAGGACTATCAGTCAAGATAGAATTCTAGCCCTTAGCTCATTCCCCGAAAAATAATTACAGATTGGTAGGGCTTGAATACTCAAGGCCATTTTCGCGAAGTTGAGGTAGTTTTTTAAAGTTTTCAATAATTATATCGAACGACAGTTGTCACTTAATTGTAATTTATTAGGAATTAGGTACCAATTTTGGAAAAATGAGTGATGGATAGTGAATATAAAGCGTATTTTAATGGCAATGAAAATTAAAAACTATGTGAGAGCAAGAATGAAAAATACCAGCCGATATCGGTCGGTTTTTTCACTTCCAAGAGAGATCGATGAATTGGCCCGATAGCAGCACTAGGTTAACTTAACCGAGCAGCGAATATCTCCACGTATGACTCACAGGCTGATGACCAAGGAAAACACTCCGATTTCAACTATACCACTCATACTAATTAGATGGATGCAACTCCACTTCTGGTCTCACTTTCACCATTATTTCACCTATATTACAGACTATATTTCCTATATATTTCAATGTACTCGCTTCATTGGCAGAGACAGGAACGCCAAAGACTTTAGTTAAAAATAAGGCCGGAGGGGAATTGACTCAAATCTGGAGAATAAATAAAAGGTCTCCGAGAATATAAAGCATTTAACTTGCCGCGGTTGATTTGTACAGACCAAGAGAGAAGGCCAAATACGAAGGAGAGGGTGAACTTACATCGCAATATAAGACGGCAGTCGCAAACTTGAGCGCGACCTCCAAAGGATATTTTGGGAACTACTATGAAGCATAGAACATGAATTTCATCCAATCTCAAGTCTCAAGTTCCCTAGTGAAACCCGATATCATGGAAGCTGTGCTTGTTAGTAGATGAGCCGGATATTATTTGCCGAAAACAGAATATCAGGTTACAATTTACGACCTAAGTTATAAATCTCACATGTCAGGGTCATTGAAAAAGGGATATCATACTAGGAAATCTTGTCACTTCCTTCCTAGCCATTCGAATTCATCTACTAATCTGGTGCCACGCAAGTTAGAAATGAGTGGGTTATGAAAGAATACTGGTTAGATGCCCCAGTAATGAGCAAATAGGAAGGATTGCGCTTCTATTGTTTGGCAATGCCTCGGTAATAGATGAGAGCCGAATAAAGAAACCGATATATGAGAGTGGCGAGAAAGATATGAGATGAATAATAATCCGAGAAAGTCACCGGTTAATTCGTCGATGAGGGTCTTTAGAACAGGTTTATTAGGGTTTTCACGAATGAGAGCGCGATTCTAAGGGTATGAAGGTAAATGTAGCAAAAGGTGTGGGCTGCGATTAGGCAGAATGGAATATGTAATTAGAGTCAGCTTTGCGGGTTTATCGCCATGAATTCAACTTTTTCAATGTGCCTTCTGGAAAATGGAACGGCTTGTGTATGGCGTGTACGTATGTTTACAAATCATAAACAGGGGGAAAATAGTGTTAGCAGTAATTAAGATAGTAATGTATTTTAAAAATATGAACATGGACTATCACCAATGAGACGAGGGCGTTTCTTGAGTCTTTACTGACATTTAAAGCTGTTTCACACTCAACTCTCACCCATTATTGATGTTTGCAGGTTTGTTTCCTGTTTTGTTTACTGCAGATTTTGTTCCCTGAAAACTAGCGTCATCAGGGAACACAATCTGCAGTAACTACGACACACAATGTTCCACTATGGGATCTACTTAGACGACTCAACAATTGTTTTGCTATGAAAACACGAAAATCGCCTTAGGTAAGGATATGCATGACATTCCGCTGCAATAATTGTTCCGTCTCCTAGTCTCTCCATCCAGTTCTGAAACTACACCACTCTAAAAAATATTAACATTTTCACTGTATCGTCCAGAAATAATTATTAATTCGTTATCTTGTAAACGTTTTCAGCCAAAAGCCATTTCACTGGTATCAAAGAAAGTTTACGCAAGGTAAAAATTTAAACTCCCGATAAGAATAGAGACCCTTTCCTACTTGTAGGCGATGTAGACGATGGCGACTCTTATGAGTTCGGTGGGTCACAATTCGTAAAGAAAAATCTAGCTTAATTTGGTTACGGAGTCACACCCAGATATATCGATAATAAGTGACATTTGTAGCTTTCGTAAAAGGATGAGTAATATTTTTGCCATATTTACTTATTAAATAAGCAAAACATATTATTAATATTATTCACCACTGTGTGGCTGAATCGGATAAGGAAAATCTTCAATTGCAGGTTGGTATTTCTTACGCGGCAAGCGCACCTTTCTTCATCTTTAAGAAGGTTTTTCGTTGGTTTATATACTGTTTGACGCTTGAGAGTAATATCTTACAAAAGTACGTAGAGGGAAATAATGTGATAAAATTCTGATTTTTCTGGCTAGAGCGACCAATATCCGGAATGGATTTTGATTGACTTTCGTGGATGTGGATCTGCTTGTAAATGTATTCCTTCCTTTCATCCTCACTGTCTTGGCATTGGTTTGTTTGAAGGTGTGAATTTATATTACTCGTCCTGCTCACTACCGTTTCATTACACATTAGGCACGGCTACGGCTACAATCAATTCCTTCACTATTTAATATTGTTTTCATTGTCCGACTCGTAGAAAGTCACGTCAAGCAGCGTCTCTGTCTCTTCTACTCCTTACTCTCCTCCCTCCGAATTGAAACAGAAAGGTTGATTAGTAAATCAATTGAAGGTGGTTAGACTCTCCAGGGAATAATGACATAGGGCCAAAAAAAAAGTCTCGATAATTAGGTGGTATACCTGATTCTGCTATACATTTTCTCCATACTACCCTATTTCTGCACACAAGTTAAACTTCAGCAAAGCCCTCACCTAGATTCAAATGCGTTCCCTTGTTGTAAGGACACCTAATGTTCCTTGTATAATAGCATCTTCAACCATCATTCACTATCCTATTCTCTTCTACTCTTCTATTCACCAAGACTTCCTTGTCCTTTCCCGTTCTCTCACTTCTACTACTCATATCTCATAAACGAACCTAAAGACTATTTCAAAAACTAGAACAGATAAGTAGAATATATTATTCATATGTTAATAACGTTCAGCGAACCAATAAATGAGATATTTATTTTTGAGCTTCGAAAAAAAGAATCATTGAAGCTTATACAGAGGCGAAAACTACAATGGTACTGGCAATGATATACATAGTCGCAAGAATACTTGAGCCATCATAAGACGATCATGGCAAGTGAAATAGCAAAGAATGGGTTCGAAATGTATTTTGTCTTGCATTAAACCTGAGCGCCGATATTCGGATAAATGAGATCTTTTATCTCTAAGATTTTTCATTATCAATAGAGCATACGTACCGATGAATAATTGGAAAGTGGCCATATTATCTATGAAAATAGTAAAAATTCACAATTTAAAGCAACTACACTACTCTTCAGGGTAAACTTTTATAATTTATGTTTGGTTGCCTCTTTCTCACTTCCTAACACGAAACTTCATTTAAAATTTGGAATCCGCCTTTCACTTTCATAGCCATAGGTTTCACGATTTAATGAATACATGCTTTAGTTCATTCCACCTACGATGATTAGATTTCACAGAGTTAAAATTTCAGTACCGCTTCGACCGTCTTCAACGTCAAATCGGTAAAGCATATTTAAAGAGGGAATTCAGGGTCAACGTAACTTTCTCGAACCAAAGAGAGCGCTCATCAATGGAGGGTAAAAGACGTTTTGGCACCATCAGGGAACTGGAAGTAAAAACTTTTATAAAATGACGAGCAATCCCGTCTTTTTCGCCTCTCATATCTCCTAAATTCTCATCTTGGAAACAATGATCCTTAATCATCATCATTTAAAGTTTTTGCTAACCTCAAATAAAATGGTCTATTTTATCTCCACAAGCTGGGCATTATTTATAAACCTTCTCCCTGTTGATGCTTAAACGTATGTATCCTTTTTCGTTTTTCATACGTGTCATACTTGATTCATACGCTAGCATACGCTAGCAATATAGTCATACGCTACCAATTTATTTTCTAATTCCTTTAGCGAGTCTCCCATTCATAAGAGTCATCATGCTGTAACTGGTATTTTTTCATCTAAATACACATATATTATGAATACTTCACACCATCACCGTCATCATTGACCAATGGAAAAATAGAAGAGGAAATATATACTTTCGTAACGTGGCACTGGTTGCGGTCGCTAGAGATCAAATGGACGTATTAGTATCAAGTATGAAGAATTATGCAGTTGAATAGAAGATGAAAGAACCCAATGGAGGAGTAACCAAAAGATAAAGATCCTCGTGGATGCACCTTACGCAGAGTAACAACGAATTTGCAAAGAGTATAAGGACTATTACAACGGATAGACCAACGAGGAAGTGAGAAACATCGCGTTAAGGGCCAAATAAAAGGGGATGCATACGACATTATCCGTAGTTCCTAAGGAGTTAGCAGGGGGCTGGATATAATTCAGGGCGGCAATCAACTATTCTTAGAATAGATTAAGCAGCAATGATGATTCAATCAATAAACGGAAGCCCCATTTAGTATTCTCGGGGGTTTTTTCACATGTAAATTATAATAATTCAATTCTTAAGAGGGTAATTTGAAATAATTGCAGACAAAAATCTATTTTCTTCATATTACGCTACCAATTTATTTTCTAATTCTTTTAGCGAGTCTCCCAATTATTTCAGTACAATTTATCATTCTATGCTACATCGACAACTGCAAAATGTTGTTCCCTCACAATGCCATTTTTGCAGCCGTTTCAAAACTCCATCAAAGAATCCGTCATCAACTCTCCTTCTCACCAACCATTCGTTAATCTCATCTTTACTGAGTTGATTCTTACCCAAGCCCGGAATATTAAACTAAAAACGTGAAATTTAAGTCTAACGCACATACACATACACTTTCAGCACCAATATTGTGGCTCATTAGTATGCTGCTTCGCCAGAAAATCCGAACGATTAAGTTATCCATGTAGCTTTCATATTTTTCGCAACCCTCGAGAGATTTTTTCGGACTAGTGACAGTTCTTTGCTCCTCTCAAACAGAATCAGTAAAGTTAGCCGGACTTTGGTAGTTTAAAAAAATTCTAAAGGCATCAGACCACTGAAGGATTATATCGGCATTGGAAAATGAAAGGCTCGACTTCTAATATCTACTCATCAGGATATGAGGGTATACTTTTGGTAGTCGGAATGCGATCAGAGTCCAACTTCAGGTCTAATAAGGAGGAGAGGAGGGTGGGATGTTGCAAAAATAAGAGTTCTAATTCTCCAAAATTTGTACATCAAGGATACCTTGTTTTTAAAGTATTTTCACTATAACGGTAACAAAAATATGTAAGATTCATAATTATTTAGTATAACATGATCATATTGAATGTAAATGCTATGTAAACTCCAAAAAATGTAAATAGAATGGAAGAAAAATAGCAGGTATTTCACTAAAAAATTCTCTTCGAAATATTTAAGCCTTCTAGCTGGATTGTAATCTATCTTGTATTATCTCTAAGCTCAGGAGTACATTTTTCCACCAATGAGATGTTACTCAACATTTTTCCGTTAAACGATACGCTCCTTTTGTTTTATACGCTCCTTTTGTTTTATACGACCGCAACCACACGTCTGAAATGAGTCACGCAGAAATATCTAATATTGGAAAAATATGATGGACATATGGACATTGGTCACAACTTATCTCCGCTCTATTTACAGAAAACATCCCTTTTTCTGGTCAGTGGTTTCCTCATTTAGAAATATTTAAACGGAAAATAAAACATTTGCCGAGATGTGGGAAAACCGTTCCATGAGAAATGACACAAAACTCAATGCCGTTTTCTAATAATTCATTATATCATTTCAACCAGTCTCGATATAAGTACATCATCTTCAACTGCTGTAAGTCCTTGACATTTTCAAATCCTTGAAGATGATTTCGCACAATCAAATAGTCGAAACTAAATATTTGACCAGAGGAAAACTGCAAGTATTCTGTTTTGGTAATGTAAAACGCACTACTTGCACATACTATATATGTACTGGGTCGAGTAAATCACTAATCACATTTTTCGTAGTATTGTGCCCATATCATTATATGGAATCCACCGCAACTATTTTCAAACTCGAAGGACACCTGAACACTGAAGGTTACCATCACGCATTTTAAAATTTGCAGCCCAGCTTTTAACACACATTGTTCATGAGGACGGATTTTCGGCTGTCAGCATAGAATTAGTCTCGTGGAGAATTGGAGACTTTTGCCTATCGGGCGGAGGTTATTTCGAGGACCAAAAGCAGGAGGGGAGAATGGGATAAGGTAAGAACGAGGGTGCTCATTCTTCGCTTCCTCTCTCCTCCCAGCATCCCTGTGACTCATTCGCCCTTCGCCCGGGTGGCAGCGCAAGCAAAGAAACAAAAGCTCGAGGAGGAGCAGTGCACTCCATGGTGACTTGCGGCATCCGCCACTCTTTTGTTTTCCCACAATCCCTGTCCTCTCCCCTTCGACCCTTTCATTCCCCCTCCCCCTCTACCTCCTCATGTCCTCCCACGTCCCTCTCTCTGGACCCTTCCTCCGCTCTAACACTCCGCTCCGTGTCAAAAAGGGCCATGAATTCTAACTGTGAGAGTGACAACTGCCAAGATAATTAAAACTTTAAAGATGGCTGTGGTTAAGGCCTTCATAAATGTACGGAGTTGCCACAATTCCAACGTGAAACGAGGAAGAGAAGGGCGGGAAAAGTAGATGAGAAGCAACTTTTTTTCTTCCAAGAGGATTTACAGTCGATTGAGCTGTTATGTATGCATGACGTGCAATTAAATACGTCACAATCTTGAACAAATTAGGTGCTGACCAATTACTGCGAACGCGAGGTAATCGTAATCTCCTCCACAGTAAATTGAAGGTGTGAACTAACTAGAATGAATTAGACGAAAAGCATAAAAAGAAATCCTGTTCAGTGTTTGCCTAGTCATTATGAGTTTATCACGACATAAGCATTTAAAGTCAAATGCACTTAAAGATACCTTGACATTACGCGATAAAACACACTGATAATTGCTTGTACAAGAGAAAAAATGTAATTGCAAGGTAAAAAATTAGACTATTTTGACACAAAACTGGCACGTACCAGAATATATTACCACTTAACATGAAGCGTGTCGAACGGAAAAAAACTTAGCACATAGGAACAATACTTGTAGAGGGTTAAGGAGAATAGACTTACTCTCTTTCATTTTCGCGAAATTACCTTCACCATTAAGGCTGCTTTACATAGTATATTTTCTTGTACAAACGAATGTGTCGTAGATTGTATTTACAAGAGAATGAATGGAATTAGTGCAAGTTCTATTTCCCGCTCAGTCATTCAGACAGTCATACAACTTGCCACTTTATGAGGTTAATTTTCCACTTGAAAGAGTTTATGCATTCGTTTGTACAATAAAATGTACCATTTAAAACGGCCTTTAAGGATACGACGCATTTTTTCCCGAGTTACATTTTCTTCTTCGACAGAATGATCACAAATAGGTGTTTCATAAGGCAAGATTGGACAGAATATTGAAGAGAGATATAATAATGCAGAAACAATGGTAGTGGAATTCGTTTGCTGTTCGAAAAACTCGGTGATATTTCCTAGTGAGGAGCGAGTCCTCAGGAAGAAATATACAGGCAAAAGATTCGAGATATAGGATCCGTGGATCACTCAAAAGGTGCTTGCGAGAGACCTTCGTAACCTCTGACCACTTTTCAACGGTTAATTCACCCTCACTGGCGTTAGACTCCCTGCTGGATTGTCCCTATAAGTTTTGATATGTCTATACCGAGAGTTAATACCATGCAGAATATGGTAACAGCATGGATAGTATATGGTAATCACTAGGGAAGGAGGTGAAAATGAAGTTTGGACAGTTTGAAAAGAAGGTAAAATTGCCAAGAGTTAAAATCGGAATTAACATTGGATAGCTGCATCGAATTTGGTAGAAAATGCAGCAGAGATGACTGGCCGAGGTGGAAAATATTGTAGGCAGTAACTTCTAGTATCTAGACAGTCATTTGATAGAGAGAGATTACTAACAGATGATTCTCCTCGTACACAAAAGTTACGTTAAAACTCCGTAGTTGTGACTCTAAACGCTTCAGAAAATATTTCGTGCATGATATGACAACTAAAATGACTTCCCATGGTGGACGGAGTGTATGAAAGATTCTTTCTTCGTCTATAATTCATTTGATAGAAAACAAGGTGATAGGCAGAAGATGATAACATATTATTTACCTTATCCAAAAATAAATCTGAAACTCCATCACTTCTCCAATCTACATCTACATACTACCCTGCGAGCCGCCGCATGTGTGTATGATAAGGGGTGTTACGACACCAGCCGTGTAAAGATGTAAGGTTTTGGGAGGTGAAATGATGACGTGTATTATGGGAGTTTATTTAGTGGAGTTCTTATATTATGATCACTTATTACGCGCAGAAAGAACGAGTTGTTGTACCTTTCTGTTCGGCGATGTATCTCTCTCATTTTATCGCTTCTGTCAGGCCTAGAGTCTGCAGATTGTGGCCCATGTCGGCGTCAACGACGCCATGGACCGTGGATCCGAGGAGATCCTGCGTTCCTTCAGGGAACTGTACTCCGAAGTGAAGCGGGTAAGTCGCGACCCGAGGGTTGACATGACGCTTGCAATTTGTACTCTTGTCCCGAGGATCGATCGTGTACCCCTGGTTTGGAGCCGAGTGGAGGGCATAAACCAGAAGCTGCGTCGCTTCTGCACAGACATTGGAGCCTCCTTCGTCGACCTTCGGCCGGCAATCCGATCATGTCGGACCCCTCTGAACCGTTCTGGTGTCCATTACACGGCCGAGGCAGCTAGCTGTGAAGCGAGTAGCATACTCGATCACTGTAGACCTTTTTTAGGATAGAGGGTAGGGCAGAGAGTAGGTCAGCTAGTGGGTCGAATCGGGTACCATCGCGAAAAAAAGATTAATAGAAAAAATATCCAATAAAGTGTTAAGTCTAACGAGAACAGTAAGAGGCCAGTTCCAAAAAATAGCACCAATTTAACTTGGAATATACCTAAGAAAGCTAGTTGTAATGAGAATACACTTTCCGGGAATACGCTCACTGATAAATCCTTTTCTGTCGTGGTAGTAATATGCCGTAGCTTAAGAAATAAAGTAGCTGACTTCTACCATCTAATTGAAACTACTAACGCAGACTTAATTATAGGGACGGAAAGTTGGTTGTGTAACAAAATCGCAGATAATGAAGTATTCCCGAAAATTTTCTCAGTTTATAGAAAAGATAGAGTCGAAAGAACCGGGGGAGGAGTTGCAGTGAAGGATTGTTATATAAGTAGAAGGGAGTCATTTTCCGACGACCAGGTAGAAAGCGTATGATGCTCCATTCAAAATCCTAAAGCAAAAACAATCTATGTGTGCGCATATTATAGACCACCAGATACCCATGTAAGCTCAATATTAGGACTTGAAAGTCAACTCAGTAAGTTAACCACTCAAAAAAACGACTGTCATATTATAATCGGTGGGGATTTCAATCTTCCCTCCATAGACTGGGACACGTACAGTTTTATCACTGGGGGGAAAGACAAAGACCTTTGTGAGTCACTTCTGTATACATTCACATCTCACTCACTACATCAATTAGTCACTGCTCCAACTAGAGGGAAAAATACACTTGATCTTTTAGCGACAAATATTCCACACATGGTTGTAAACATAGGTACGGATAAGGGAATAAGCGACCACAAGACAGCTAAAGCTAATTTTTCCGTGAGCATGATCAAGAAACATAATCCACAAAGAAAAATCTACTTGTTTAATTAGGCTGACTACGAAGGTATGAAACGAGAGTTGCAAAAGTCATTTACTAATTTTCAAAAAATAAGTATCAACAGTAATACTGAGGTTTTGTGGAATACTTTCCTCAAAGTTACACGATCAGTAGTTAGCAAATACATACCAAGTAAATGGAAAAGAGCCAATGCAGAGCCTAGGTTGTATAACGCTTAGGTTAGGAATAGGTTAGGAAAACATTGAAGCACCAGAGAACGTGTTGCTAGGTTAAAAAGGGAAAAAATAAACAAATCCTCTGAAGAACTATACACAGTCACCGAAAATTACAAAATATCTAAACTCTTAGCAAAAAAAAGGGTGCCGAAGGGCGTTAGCTGATTTCAAAAGTAAATTACTGAGAGAACTCTTGAACAATAATCCCAAGGCATTTTGGTCGTATGTTAGGGACACTCAAGGAAATAAATCAACAGTACACACGCTTAAGAATATCAAAGGGAAAAAGCTAACCAACAGTCTACAAAAAGCCAATTCGTAAAACTCATTCTTCAAAAGCATTTCCAATACTTATACACCAAATCTTTTCGATCCGCAGCCTGTTCGTTCCCAAACATGTATGCCTGAAATTATTATAAATTGTCGCGGCATAGAACATCAGCTAAAAAATATCAACCCCTACAAGTCCCCCGGTCCAGATCAAATACCTGCTCGCGTATATAAAACATTGGCATCAGACATAGCGCCTTACTTAGAATTAATATTTACCAAATCTTTAGTAGATAACGTAGTGCCTAAGGACTGGAGAGTAGCAAATGTCACACCTATATTCAAAAGCGGCGACAAGGAAGACCCTAGTAACTATAGGCCTATTTCTCTCACATCCATTTCCTGTAAGGTATTTGAACACATAATCGTAAGCTCCATTATGAGTAATTTAGATAGGGAGGAATTATTAATAAATAACCAACACGGATTTCGAAAGAGTAGATCTTGCGAAACCCAATTGGCCCTCTTCGTTCATGACATCTTGCTCTCGGGTGAAAATAATGTTCAAGTTGACGCGATATTCCTCGATTTTAAGAAAGCTTTCGATAAGGTACCTCACGTTATGTTGCTCTCAAAACTTGAAGCATATTGAATAGATAAAAACATTATTCGTTGGATTAATCAATTCTTACATGGGCGGGAACAAAGGGTTGTCATAGACGGTATCATGTCATACACAGCGTTACATCGGGTGTTCCTTAGGGAAGTGTCATTGGTCCACTTTTATTTCTCTTGTATGTACATAAATGATATTAGCAACGTCGTTAAAAGTAAGCTTAGACTCTTCGCAGACGACGCGGTTGTGTATTGGGATATTAACAATTACGAAGATAGCGACTCGTTAACAATCGACCTACTTGCTATTCATGCTTGGTGCGAAAAGTGGCAGATGGAACTAAACATGAAAAAGTGCGTTGCAGTCAGCTTTTGGAAAAAGAAAAATAGGCTAGGTAGGGTTTACAGAATTAATAGTACGGAAATTATTCACGCCAAGTCTGTTAAGTACTTAGGGGTCACAATTACTCACGACATATCTTGGGGAAAACATATTCGGGAAATATGCGGTCAAGCATACAGGAAGGTAGGCTTTATCAAGAGAGTACTTGGAAAATGTGATGAGAAAGTGAAAGAACGCTGTTATTTTTCAATCGTTAGGCCTCATCTGGAATATGCTGTTAGTGTATGGGATCCATACGAAGCGGGGTTGATATCAGAGTTAGATCGCGTACAGCGAAGAGGAGCTAGGTTTGTGAAACGATGCTACGATAAGTTGGCTAGTGTGTCTGGACTGTTAGAAGAATTAGGATGGGAATCGCTATCACAGCGTAGATTAAATTATAGGCTTAACCTCCTAACTAAATTTCAGGAAAATCATTTCTCTGACTACGTAAAAAACATACTATTAACCCCCTCGTACTACGGAAGATTAGATCGGGCCAATAAAATTAGAGAGCTAGATTGTAGAACCGATAGGTATAAAATGTCATTTTTTCCGCGTGCCATTCGGGACCATAACAGCTGTGATCGTCGTCATGAATAGTTCGAGTATTGACAATAGGCAGACAGTAAATCTTTCTCATTATGTTCTCTACTCTCTTATTTATGCATGATGTAAATATTGATGTTCTTATTTATGCATGATGTAAATATTGATGTTCTTATTTATGCATGATATTTTGAATCTGTAGTAGTAGTCTTTGTATCCCTTGCATGTTGGAACGATTGAAGATAGAATGTTTCTTGGGTATTAGATTTTTAATTGGCGCTTTGCATGTGTGGTACGCGGGTTTCAATGTAATTTCGGTGTTCTACCATATCATTCATGCATGCCTGGTGTGGAAGCACCCCCTGCCACACACCCTTTGGGTGGCTTGCAGGGTATGAAGTAAATGTAGATGTTGACGTAGAGATGTATCTAATGACGCGTCATGATAGTATTCTTTGTGCCGCTCTAAAACACATCAATTCTCAATTTCCTAAGAAAGCTAAGCTTAGCGTGTAGCCTTCGAGTCTCTAGGAGCTCCCATTCCGATAATGATAAGGCTTCCACTTTAATCCCCTAAAAAGTTGTGAGACACAATATGTTCTCTCGTAGCAGTTTTTAACAAATCTTATACCTAGCTTTTCTAAATTTTTATTAATTTTTTTTTAACACAACTTTAGGATCAGGGTCCCAAATGTTCGCAGCATATTTGAAGAGTAACCTAACCAGAGGGAAGCAGTTTCTATCCTTGACTTTTTCTTCCGATGACCTTCTTAACATACGCTTAAAATAACCTATTTTCACTAATAATGTTCCGCATACGTTTTGAATGTTCGTTCCCCACAATATATCAGAAGTATCCAATATGTTTCCGAAAATTATTCTGAGCATCTTTAATACTTCCCACTGTCGAATTATTAAAGGAAGACACTCTATTAATCTATAATCAGTTTCAAAGACAATTTGGTGGCAGTGTAAATGATAACAAATATTCTTTCATGCATAAATTGACGATGTTACTCCATCTCTGCCACTCTGAATTTTTCCAAAAAATATTTCGGAAATCTATGAATCAAGTGAAGACTATCCGTTGTCGAAATTGTAACAGGCAGGACTCTCCGAAAATCAAGGTTGTAGAGAAATTATGAGAACAGATCATTTTCTTCATACAAAAATATTAGGCTTTAACTCTCACACTACTTTTCACAATGTTTCCGGAAAATATTCCGAGCATCTTAAAGCCTCCTCTGTTTATTTTCTCTCGCAGAAGGGAAAACAATTTCATTCCATTTCCAATTGCAAAAGCAAACGCCATCATTTCTGCTTGCCGGAAGGTCTTCAAAGATGCGTCATACCGTTTCGCAGAAGCATTCCCTCCGCCACCGCAGATATCCTGGGTTCGAGAACCCCTTGGAGGCTATAGACTCGTTCCCTCGGCTCTTCCCTATCCCTCGCCCCATAAATCCTCGTGTCACACACAGCGAAAACAGCGACGCTTCGCTATTAATGTGGGAATCCCTTTTGCTTTGGATGACTAGGCCATTATCCCTGCGGTTTATTTTGCAATGGATTGTCAAAACGAAAGTTAAAACTTCCAAGCTAAGCCGCTGAAACAAAGTGAACCCGGAAAAAAAAATTCCAAACATGCCTGCCGCGTCAAATGCCTTTTCGTCTGCTTTCTTTTTTCGAAAAGCATAAGTCAAGATATGCCGTTCCTCAGTTCCTCAGTAGGCTTTCACCGTTCGTCTCGCTCTCTGCTAATTAAAAAATGAAGAACGCGTGCTTGATTAATTGATGAAAAAAATTCAAAGCTCATTACCAGCAAAATATTATAAATAACTTAAGACTTCACGTAGATATTTGTATTAATGAGAAATTGAGAGCCCATTTAAAGTCTTTTACGTTTGATTGCCATAATTTACTCAGTAAAATATTTTAACAGCATGTTATAATCAACTATTAAGAACTATTTGTGGAGTCTACCTTTGACTACAACGTTATTTAAATTAGGAGTGGTAATGTATCCTTTAAAAACCAAATACTATGATTTATAACTATTCGTGATATAATATTTCTATATTCAGTGATCACCTCTTTTTAAGGATTTACTTTTGTTCCGTTTACGGTTCATTATCTGATTACGAGACATTTCTCTTCTTCGTTTGACAAATTAGCTCACTTCTCACTAACAAACTAATTAATTGGTTTTTGGCCTCCCTGGGTACATACAAACTTATCTATTGCTACAGCTACACGAACCATGACTATTGCAATTAGAAATGAAGCAATGTAAAATCAACCCAAACGAATTTTTTTTATCATAAATGGAAACGAATTGTTCCCATCAGCAAAATATATCAATACTTTATGAACAGCTAAACTGCCAAGACTTAAGGATAGATTTTCGGTACGGCATTATTATTTTATTCCACAAGTTCATCGTATTACTCCCACTCAGGAGATCGCTAACTTCAATTTCTTTAATTATTCGTTGAGTATTTCAGTGGAAGAGGCTCTCATGAAATGACACATACAGAACCCTAAAAGCAGTGCCGTTACACCAAAATGTAACACAGAAAGACTAATTCGTCTTCTAGAGTCTGTCCAAACTGTTTCTGAAGTTCTAAGGGAATATAAACAATATTAGGTGTACGCCTAAGGTATACACCAGGGTTCAGCTGGCAATGGTCTATGCGCCGTGTAGAGCTCACATTTTGTACGGAATTTCTTTTCCTTACGGTATTCATTTCCTAACTGAGCTGTTAGCCAAACATTCAATCAAAAGAGATATATTTTTCCGTTGCGGGACGTTAATGGTGAAAGAAATATTATCAATTGGCCAAGGTTATGTCCAAAATTTTAAACCAGTACTCTGCTATAACCAATTCTGTTTCCTAACCTATAATATATTAGGACTTATCTTATGAACTCAGCAGATAAACGTTATAGTTCTTTGCGTGAATTATAGCCAAGTATATAATGTAACACATAATATAAAGTTTATAACAAAACCGGCTGAATCCCCGAAGGAAATAGGTAGGTCATATAACGCAACAGAAAGAAAATTGCATCTAGAAAAGGTCAAGAGCTACTAGGACATGACGTTTCATAACAAGATTTAAATAGCAATGGGAGTTAAGGTCATTCCACACATTCCTCGCTCTCGTGGAAAGGCGAGTGAGAGAATGAATTAAATTCAGACCCTATGTCTCAGCATCTAGGATGACAGACCGTGAATTACAAGCGACTAGGAGACTATGTGAATGCAAAATCTTCCTCTTATTTTCATTACCCCAAACAAGGTAAGATTAGGTTCACATTAGCCGCGGGGCAGAAACATCTTCACCGAAAAACCACGACTGGATCATCCCTCATTCTCTAATTTCTTCTCTCCTTCCTTCACTCCCTCTCTTTCGCGGCGAGAAAAACTGCCAAACATACGTGCAGCTGGAAACGAAGGGACGTGAGGTATGGGCTCGTAAATAATATCGAGGAATTCAGCGAGAGCGTGCGGGTCAACAGAGGAAGTGTATATATATGTGTGAACTGGAAACGAAAAACATTAACAACATCAAAACACCATGGCTTTCCTGCATGCTGCTGAGAGTAAAAAAAATTCGCAGCAAAACTTGCTGTAGGACAAGCCTAAGATAAATTTCATCTCCATTTACCACCAACGAGACGTGTCGTGAAGATATTCCTCAGAGACTGATGTTATAATACGATTTTCTTAAATCACTTTCACTGGCGGATGCAAAATTTAATTATCGTCGACGCACAATAAACTTCAATATGACCAATTTTTAACGTACTTCAGCTTTCAAAGTGTTTCCTAAGCTAGTTTTGGCCGTTTATAGCATTTCCAAAATGCCCATGAGTTATTATGTGAGAAGAAAAAAATAGGATGGAGACTAACTGACTTTTATATTACCATTTAACCACATTTACTAAACTCCACTTAGCAAAGGCTATTTATCTATTTTCACACGCT
Source organism: Ceriagrion tenellum (assembly GCA_963169105.1). NCBI lineage: Eukaryota > Metazoa > Arthropoda > Insecta > Odonata > Coenagrionidae > Ceriagrion > Ceriagrion tenellum. The sequence goes on along the minus strand of OY720633.1, from coordinate 99,268,364 downwards.
TAATATTAAAGACACACTTAGAATATTGCAAATAAGAAGGAAACACGTGGAGAGGTAAGGACATGGAGGAAAAAACAGAGTAAAATTTCATTAAGGAAAACCATCTTCCCTAATGTATCACATTTTAACAAGAAAATGACGAAAAATGGATATGATGGGTTTAACTCAGAGTAAGAATGTCGTACTGGGTGGAAGTGGTAGAGTATACCAGTAATTCAACGAGGATTCAGATTCTGGTTTTAAAGAGCTGAAGAGAAGAAATATGATAGAACTCATAATGTTAAAACAAGCATGTAATTTTTTTGTTCAATTGACATTTTTTGAACTTTCTTCGAGGTACTCTTCAGCCCCTCGGGTCTCATACGGAATGCCTGGTGTGAAATCACTCCACCTTTTCTTCCTTTTGTGTTCCATCTCTTAAGTTGTTCCTTCTATCCCAACCCACTCCCTCCCCCATCTGTCCAACTCCCACTCCACCCAATACCTCGGATTTCTAGCCCCGAGGTCCTCAAGCACAAACTCTTATTCCCATATGTTGTTCGCCTCATATTCCCATATATTCGAGGTTTCTACCTCCGACAGCCCTCCACCTTCCGCTTCATCGTCTTTCCTCCCCTCCGGTCATTTCCACAATTCACTTAAAAGAATGAATCCCATACATCTCTCTCTCTCGCTTACCCTCTTTCCCTTCCCTCACCCCACCCGTCCTACTCCCAACGGCAATCCAGGCTACGAATATACACCGTACACAGCATACAAGGACGGAAACCTGCTGTTCACTCTCATCGGTGACTCCCTTCCTTATACCTGCCGTCTTTCTAATTAAAAGAGAGAGATATTATAATAAGGCGTTTCTTTAACGCCTCCCTGCGAGAAATAATTGATAGCCGATTGCTGCGAGGACGAAAAGATAATTCATTTCTATTTCACCCAAAGGTCGGTAAGGCAAAAGGTTGCCTCGTCGTTTTTTTATCCCCAGGCCATATACAGGCTGGGGCGAGGACGATAAAGAAGGCAAGCTTGCTAACTGTCCCATCATCTGCGATACCCAGCGCTTGGCATAATAGTGCCATCCTCTTATACAAGGTAACACGTTAATTGAAGTCACGTCGAAATGTACAAAAATATGTGCGGGCCTCAAATGACTCGTTTAAACATGTAAAATTATTGTTTTTTTTCGGTTCAGTCAATAAATCGCTCCATATAATAACTCTCAATATACCATTCATCAGAAAAATATTCGAATACAATAGGATTGTATCAGAATCTTCCCGTTTCAAGTTTCATTGGAAAAAAGCTACTGACTCCGACAAAAATACAGCAACGTCCATTTAACGGTGTTAAATCCCACAAGGTCATTATCGATTATCGATTATAATTATTATAATCATTATAATTATCGATTGTAATTTAGAGATGCATTAGTGCATTAAGAGATGGACCACAATTGTTCATGAAAATACATACTACTATATTATCCACCATAAAAAATACTACATAGCATGCGACTGGTTCCATTTGGTCAAATCTCTCATCTGTTTCACCATCACCGATCAAACAGCGGAAAAACCTGGTAGGAAACTGAGTAGCGTATGCATTCTCAAATACTTTAAGATGTATTCTGTCACTTCAATGTGACCACGAAACAAATGATCTTGAAAGACCATTTCGAATGCCGGACTAAAGTGTCCGGCGAACATTTCACTCCTTTCACATTCACGTTCCACAGCAATGAGGCAAGGACCAACTCAAAATTTCCAATTTTTGAGTAGTGAACATTTGACCTACATCTTTATTCAATTTATGAAGCGAATAACAAGACTTAAAGAGTAGAAAAAAACAGGTCGTAAAAACAGTTATTTTAGCTACAAAATAACTTTGTTGAAGCGACTGGCGGTTTAACCTACTAGGCCATGTTGGTTAATACTTTATAGAATTTCCCGAAATTGGCACTCAATCTCAGCGGGAATTTTAATAATAGGATGTCTTTCGCAATTAAAAATACACAATACTTTTTCTAGAAGAACAGATAAATACGAGTCCAGGAGAGAAAAACCCATTATATATTCAAACGGTGATTTTCGTCTCTTTAAGTCAACGCCCAAGTATGGCCTGAGATATAGTTTAAAATTTCAGGCATGTATTTAAAAGCTGATAAGTCAAAGGGTCAATGATTTAAAAAATTATATTCCATTTAAAGTGAAAAACAAAATATATATTTTTATATATTTGTTTACGAGTATATTTTTATGCTACAAACAAGTCAGCATTCCATAATAATGTGTAAATACAAGCTCTTTGCCGTTTATCCTTTCTCCTCTACCCTGAATAAATATGAAAGAACATAGATAACCAATGAACAACCGCGTTCAAATAAACTACTTAGCAGTTGAAATATTTTTAAATTCCGTATCCTCAATTATTAACTACTGGCATAGGTGAAATGCTTTAATGGGTTAGATCAAGAAATAAATATTCCCTAATTTTCGTTGGTTAAACCCGAGCCTCAATGAGACGACACGGGGCGGTACCAGCATATGAGTTTAAGTACCCATAAACAAAATCTAACACCAATTCGGTGTAGAACGCAAGTGAACAATAAAAGAGAGCGGGGAAGATAATCACGGGGTGGGGAAGGGAGGACAGGAACAGGTCAGATAAGGAAGAAAAGAGAGAGAGAAATGGGAGGAGAGATTTACGTTTATAAAACTTAAGCAATGGTAGGAAAAGAGGAGAGAGAGAAAGAGAGGTGTGCACCTCTCTTCTTCCGCCCCCCTCCCATACTCCGGGCCCGTGTGCACACGTTGTTGTCAAGACGCCCTCTTCCGTGGAACACACAGACGTCCGACAAACGGTCTCTTGAGGCGGATGGCTCGTAATTATTTATCCTCCCCCATTGTTATTTCGCTCGTCCCCGTGGTGACGGGAGGGATGGGGCGAGTGTTTGAGGGGGGGGGGAGAGAGAATGAGGATGGGAAGGGGAGAGAGGGTTTAGTTTAGCTCCAGCAGGGGTGGGGATGGCGAGTGTGGGAGTGAGAAGGGAGAGGAGGAGAGTCTTATGTGAAAGGAAGAGAGGAGCGAGGAGGACCGGTAGAAATCGTACTACGCCCCGAGTACCCACGCTAATTCCCGGACACCCACGCGACTTACTCTCCCCCACCCCCCTGTGCCCCGTCGTAGTACCCGTCCCCCCCGCTACACTTGCTCGTAACATTTCCGGCCTTGGATGGATGAGAGTGCGCGGACAAAAAGGAACACTCCTCCTCCTCCTACAACCCGATCTGTTTCTTGCAGCTTCGACGCGGGTAAGACACGCTCGTTCTCGGGACCAAGGTTGTTTTTTCGAGAACGGCAAACAATGCGAGGACGAGTAACACCTTTCTGGGACAGTACACGGACGTATTGGGAGTGCGAGGAAAATTCGTTAGCGATCTCAACCATTCCTTTGCCTCCCGGAGCCTTTTCAAAAAATCCAATGAAACGGTTTAGGAACTGAATCTAGTATTGTGTACTTTGGACAAAGACAAATGGCATCAGCTCTATTATTAGGCGCTGATATTTAATTCATTAATCGCGGAATTGTTTATTTCAACTTGGGACTGCGGACTTGGAGTCACCAGCTGAATCTTGTACGGACAAAAAGACTACGAAATTACGGCGTCATTGTATTTTAAAGTCGAAAGTTAACGGCAGATTTCAATTACTAGTAGCTGCCTCAGGTAAATATAGCCGATCTGTATTTAGATTTAACTACATTATTATGTGAACTAAATCTGTGTAACAACAACAAAGTAAAGCACATGTAAGTATACTGGGATTGATAATCATTAATATTCTAAAAAATACCCCCAATTTTACACTTAGAAGCAATCAATGTAATCACAGAATGGCCAATCAGGTACAGGAATTAGCCACATCGTGACAGTGCAACAATTAAAACATCTGACATAAATCTTTCCGATTCGTGTTCTTTGTTAATTTCATGCACCGTGATAGTAAAAAAATTCATTCAACGTAATGGCAACTTAAAAGTATTTCATCGAAACATAGTGATCAATACCTGGATATAAATGCCTATGTAGAACATCAATACGCAAGAAAACAATGATTGGATGTAACAATTCACCTCAGCTAATGAAGTTTTAAAGAAGCTAAAGAAATGTTGCCACAAACATTTAGTTTACATGAAAGGGGTACTTTGATTACATTTGGTTATTGAAATGAAATAACTAGAGCATAGAAATGTTTAGTTGGAATTAAATGAAAGTCTGGAAGCAGTAAACGAAATCACATCGTATCACACCATACAGAGAATACGATAAAATAGACCGCGGAGCTTCTTTTACAAATGTCTAAATTACTCCTCTAAAGACTTCTTTTCGCAATTTCAGAGAGAGAGAGTTTACAGCAAAAATAGTCGGCAAAAACACCATTTTTTTGATCCCTGGCAATTAATTGGCGCAAGAAATGGTTCGCTAGCAAATACCCTAGCTCACGACGGCCTGAAAATTTCCGTTTTTAAGTCTCAGCAAACAAATAACGGGACACATTTTCACAGCTTTCTCGAGTTTTTTCCACACCATTGTTGTATGCCTGGGGTCAAGAAAAACGTAGCTTTCCAATTACCTCCTTGTTGGTTAGCAGCAAATATTTGGGAGCAGATCTTGCAAACATATTCAAGGGTAGAGAGAAAGAGCAAACATTACTGATGGAAGACTCGCTGACGGAGTATTTTCACTGCGTTATTTAATATTGGTTTCTTGCAAGGACGTCTGCGTTCGAGCAAATTTTGCAAAGCAGCAGGTTTTTCTTGTTTGTGTGATTCTGAGGAACTAAAGCGGCTCAGTATAATGACTACAAATTTAGTACCGATTTCCTCATTACGAAGCTTGATGATCTTTAAAGATATTCTTTTATGAGTAGTGGTGCATACTCCCATCACCAAGAATGCTATATTGCACAAAGGATAAACAGGCACTGTTAACCCCAAATGTAAATAAAATCTCTAAAGATTAAGGTTTCACTTCGTGGAAGTAAAGAGTATTCACACTTTAAGAATAAAATTTTGTACTTAATATAATATTCCTATATCGTAAACAGTATCCACACTTAAAGAATACAATTTTTTACCTAAAATAATATCCATATATCTGTAAATAGTATCCATTCTTGAAGAATAAAGCTTTATACGAAGGACATGCGTCTGATGATGCCGCAAGTCGGTGAAAAGCGTCGTAACTCCCATAGTAAAATTCTTTGGAAAAGTACAAAATTGTACTTTTTAAGTATGGGTAAATTACATCAACTATACCCTAGAAGTGAGAGGATATTTCAATTCTGAGAAGGTGCACAAGCATGTATTTTTATTCTGAACTTATTAACATGTAGCTCCTGTTATTTTAAGTGTCTCGCCATGCGAATCATATCACAATTTAGATCTGTCATTGACAGTTACTAATACTGGCACCACTGTGCATCTAATGATAAAGTTTGTCCTCGTAAAAATCCTTGGTTTGGAGTAATATGTAGAGTAAACTCTGTAGTAAATCCCCGTAGAAAATCCACAGATTAAGGCATGACGAACCAAGTAAGAGTAACAGTCTCTAGCTTTTAAAGAACGCTTTTTGAGCAACTCAACTTCTAACTGCAACTTGCAGCCATTCAATTAAAAACATTTCGTTCCTTCCGTGATTAAATACTCCGAAACATAAAAAAGTTAATAGACAGTTGGACATAACAGTTATTTAGAATTTAACGCGGTTTTTTCATGCTACCTTGATTAGAGTTGACCTAAGCATTCGAAAGTTAACGTTTTTGCGGTGTGAACATTACTACCACAAATGAAATAAAATTTGGTCAAGCGTAGAGTAAAAAATGTGATTCTATAGAATGCAGCTTGTTTCAAAACCTTCCGTCAAATGTTCGGTCTAAGGGGGTCGACACAGCATTTCTGTTGACGTTGAGTAAATTACCAATTCGTCCATGAAAATTTACGGCGCCGAACCTAATTCATTCCGGTTTACCAAGTCCCGTGTGCAGAGGAAAGACAGGTAAGCACGGGGATTCATTTGTCTAGCTGTGACCCCAAGTGCACTCGAGGTGGTGTCGGGTGACCCACGGCTCAGTCACACTCCCACGGTATTCTCACGGTGCAATGTAAGTCGGGACTCACGCTTCGACCCCGGAAGTCACATAGCGAGCCATGCCTGGAATAAACTTACAGGGAGCACTTAAACATTTCATTAAGTTTTATAATAAATTCGATCTGTATATGGAATAAAAACAACATAAACACTGTATTTACCTACCAGCACAAAATGTATTTTAAAATTCCAACAATTTTGAGAGGATTAGTACCATAACATTATATCATAATATATGCTAATCAAGACTTGTCAAACTAAACTCTTAAACCTTTAAGGACCAAGGGACGTATTTGTCCCATGTTTTTGAAAAGCTCTCAAATTTAAGTGAGGGAGTCTAGGGTTTTAAATTTTATACGTAAGGTACAAAGATATTAGTCATTTTGATGAAACAATCCTTTATTTGAGATCTATCAGTTATTTTTATTTCCTGATCGATAACATCTTTTGCTTGGAATGCCGTTTATGAAACTGAAATCTTATTTTTTATTAGAAAAATACAACGTGACGAAACACAACTATGGCATCATTCTTGCTATTGTACGTTCTTTATTTATGAATCTAGTGCTTTTGATACTACATTTGTAGTTTTGTTAATGCAAAACTTTGGTTTTTATGCCATGGGACATATATGTCCCTATGGTCCGTAACAGAATGAATTTTGACGTAGGTTTACACGTATCGACTTGTACTCAGTTTCCACCATTACCAGTCTCAGATAAGTGATATTTGGGGTTGGAGATAATATTTATATTTGTCTTGACGCAGGACATAAATGCTTTTGGGTGAAGATGCTTACAATGAAGTAGGAGAAATCATTACTGTGCGACCAGTTTCACGGTACACGTACTGTCTTGCAGTAATTGTATTGCCGCCACAATGATCGCCGCCTTGTCAGTCTGTACACTCCATCTTTTCTTTGGGAAGCGTGCGGGAGTTCATGATGGTGGTGTTATTACAAAATAATAGTTTCAGATCTTTCAGTATATTGAGAATTTGCATAAAAACATTAAACAGCTTCTTAGAAATTTTCACCGCAAATACGAGGCAAAATACTTTCTGTACGTATATATCTTTCGCGACGCGTAGCGGAGAAAGTGCTCCAAATGAAAAGGGCCTTCACGGTTTCCCCAAAGCAAAAGGGTCTTCTGGTATTACATAGCGCACTTTACCGCCTCTGCGGCGCCAACCACATCTGCCCTTGATGGCGTAAACCATCCCCACCACTCCAACGTGGTGGTGGTGGTCCTTGCAGACATAAATTTCATCTGGAAGGCTCGGAAAGCAAATTTCAAAATGAAAACGATTGAATATGATTATAGTGCGGTGAACATAGATGTTTATTTGAGTGAGAAACCTAAACCTTACGAAGTATTCAAGAAATCTGTTCTGAGGAATTGGTTGGTCTCATTGTTCAGCAAAGTGAATTATACACCTAACAGAGAGGGATTGATCAGACTTGACAGGGACAGATTGGTCTCGTTGTTCAGCAAAGTGAACTATACACAAAACAGAAAGGGTTTTCATTCCAAACTGACGCCCAAAAGAGATCCTTACGTGTTTGGGGATGAATATGGTAATGGATTATCACGTGATTCCAAGTCTTAGAGACTATTGGCCCTCTGATCCTGACATGCTGGTGCCATGCATTGCCAATGAAATTCCTCAAAAGCGGTTTAAAGTGATCAGGAGTGCGTTACATTTCGTAAACAATGACGAGATGCTTCCCAGAAGCCGCCCTAAGCCCCTGATTCATTACTTTAATCGATGCTTCCTGAATGCACAGAAACGAAGCAAATAGCAGTCAATAGATGAACATATGATACGATTCAAAGGTCATGAAGCAATATATAAAAAAGTAAACCCATGAAGTGGGGTTTCAAGATGTGGTGGAGATGCAATTCAAAGCCTGGCTATTTATAACAATTCGTCTTGTATACAGTTACTATGTCTGTTACACAGAACATGGAATTAGAGAGAGCGTGGTAACCATTCTAACTAAACCTCTTGCACACTTGTGTTGCGAGATTTACATGGACAATTTCTTCATTTCGCTGTTCCTGCAGTTGAAATCTCAGCAACAGCAAATATACTGATGTGGAATGGCTCATTTTACAGAAAATATATGCCAAAGAATCTCAAGCAGGGCAAAAACTTGAAACGTGATGAAAGCCCAATTTTCAGCAAATTATATAACTTGTGTCAAGTGTGTGGATAACAGATCCGTAATAATGTTGTCCAATTTCTGAATGTCCAGCAGTGAATGTCCAGAATTTATCAGTGTCTACGAGGCAACAAAAAATTCTAGAAAATATACAAATTCCTTAACTACAGATAGTAATTACCAATAATAAGTTCATGGGGGAGATCTCATGGACCAGAAAATGATTACAAATGAAGTTAACAGGAAGGCAAAGATAATGTACACTTACGAATATTTTTCGATCTGATCTATATAACTGTGAACAATGCTCACTGCATTTTTACGCAGCTGCATGACGACGTGATTCTCAAGTAAAAGGCTATATCGTTTCTGCAGTACAGATAACTCATTTCTAGAACCCTTGTTGTAAAAAATACAAATAGGAAGAGAAATCTCCCAGCAGCAGGAGCACCATACCAGCCCCTCAGGCTGAAAACAAGTTGATAAAAATTACAAAACGGAAGAGGTGTGCTGAATGTGCAAAGGAAAAAATTGAGAACCGTACTGATAACATCTGTGAAGTATGTTGAGCTCACTTGTGCTACACAATAGTCCGCAATTGTTCTGAGAGATATCATGTGTAGGCGGTACCATGTTCAAGCAAAGATAACAGTTTATTTATATGTGCGTTGATTCAGTTTTGATCACTTTTTAAAACTTTTACTGTTGTTTTGAAGATATGTTGATGGTTATAACATATATCTATGACTGCTGAAATGAAGTTTATATTTTCTTGTTCTTTTTTTCTTCAGAAAATGAGATTTACGGAAATGGCTGATGATAATCATAGATTCACATCTATTCATGTAGAGATCTTTGACAAAATTTTGTGAATAAAGCGTTTGTTATACGTATTAGTAATTATTTTTTTTATTTAAAATACAATATGCCTTTAAGAAACCTCAATGACCATATGCTGCGAAGAATGGTGGTGAGGTCAAGGGTTATGAGTGGAAGTAGCGCAGAGACGAGGTAAATGAACAATATCTTTGATCGCCATTCTTCCTCGGATCACATGCACAAAGAATAATGCAGGCTCGACCGATTTTTCTTGCTTTAACACAAAAATGGCATCAATACTCACTCTTTGTGCGCGTAAATGAAGGATTCAGCTTTGCTGCAAGTGGGTTGAAAGCTGCTTGTTTGCTGCAAGTGGCTGCAAGTGGGTGGGGAAGTTATGGATTCTAGCCTTTGAAACGTCTTACGGAATATTACCAAAAATGAGAATTTAGATATTTTTATTTGAAATACTCAACGGCTTTATCATAAAACTAATGCATTCACAGAAGCAATTCAATTTCTACCCATTGAGAAAAATCTTTTAATGGCTTCAGCTATCTCAGTGAAGCCGATACAGGCAAAAAGAGGAAGTGTCTAAACACGAACATTTTAGCCTAGGTGTGCAACCCGCTTAGCACGTGATTCCGTTATCGACCATAGGAACAGATATGTCCCAATCAATATCTCAAAAACTATCAAAGATATCAATTTAGGACAAAGATTTTTGGAATCTACGTGTCAATTTTAGCGTAAATTGATCATTGAAACAATAAAAAATGGCCTACAATCCCTATGGTCCTTAAAGGGTTAAACACGAATCCAAAATTTTTTCCATAACCATCCGGCCTACTTGTAGGCGGGGTAACGCCCAGCTAATCCGTAGGTAGCGGGTTAGCATCCCGCCTGGGTAATTATTTTCCGTCCATAGAAAGGCCACGAGTGTTTGTCTCATCAAATGTTAAAAAATGATTGCAGTGAGCGTGAGCTGTAAGCAATATAGAAAAAATATTATTATTAATATAAATATTTACGCTATATTGCGAAAAGTTTTGCGTAATGCCCAGATTAATGTCATAATATGTCTTGACATAGCTTTTCCGTTAAATTGCGCATCAGTTCAAATTGAACCAAGAAAGGTTAAATAAACGCTGTGTAAAATACTATGATATTTATTTCGCTAGAATAATTTGAACAATTAAAGGTCCAGAAAGAGCATGAATCCGTTTTCACCACCATTTTTCATACAGCTGCCAAACACTCTACCACTGTATGCATTAATAGTGGATGTATAATACCTTGGAAGTGGACTTCTAGCGCCCAAGAAATTCATTTTATTTTAGCTCACCAAAATTTCGATGACGTTTTCTATTTATTTCATCATTTAAAATACCATCAATTCCGACCACCGGATTTAATAAGTTAGAAAGAGGATCACAAACATCAGAACGAAGGTATTGGGTTTTCAAACACGATAAATAGGTAATCACACATTTTCTATTCAATTTAGAGCTGTTTTGCACAACATGGCTGAAAACCTATTAGAGAAACCGAGTCTTTCATTAAAAGCGACGAGAATAACGTGAGAATCGCTATATCTATCCATAAATTCCATATTTAGCGCCAATTTCCACTTGACCTTTCCATGATTCTCTCATTCCAAACAATTTGTTCCACGTGGCGGAAATCAGGACGTCTTACCCAGAGAGGCTCCTCCGAGTCTCAGGAAACAACCCCTAATCATCCTCCCCCAAAACAACCTCACGTCTTTACGCCCAACCCCCTTCACCATTAATACGAGACCCGAACACCTCCACTTCTCAGACAAGAGCTCACACATGGCCCTAATCGTGCATTCCAACACAACTAAGGATAATTTTGACGCCAAGTAGTTGCATCTTTCCCTTTTCCTATCCTAACCATCCTCTTCAAGCATCCCTCATTATCTTTTGCTGCACTGTTGAAGACTCTACGGGAAAGAAGGTGCGGAAGCACCTTGGAAATATGAGGAAAAAGGAGTCTACAGGCAATTTTTCATTATTTACCGTGGTTTCACCGGTTGAGGTACGTTGCGACGGGATGCAAATATATTTTCATAAAAATCATAAAATAATTTCAATAATCTAGTTAAACTATTCCGTTTTTCAGCTCTGTACTTCTCTCTTTTCACAATGCATATATTTTCTTAATTTACCTCACTCTACTAAGTTATTCTTAGCTAAGGCGTGCAAAAACTTGATTTCTTGTAATTACTTCCTCCGTCCAACATTTTTGCTATTTTCCAAAAAAAACGAAAATGCTTCTTCCATTTTTTCATTTGATCACCCAATGTCTCCAATGCTAGGTGAAAACTTTTAAACATCCTCACATCCTCTTTATTTAGTTGAAATTTTGAAACTACAAATTGCCACGATTCTAATCCATTGTTTTGGCTGAATCATTATTCACATCACACATACTCTCAGGTTTAGTTTCCTTTACTTCATTATTCATGTTGTCCTTGAAAGAATTTCTTCTGCCAACGCGATTTTCATAGTTGTATTTACCATGATGTAGGTACAACTGAGGTAATGTTCTCCATCGCATTGATGATAAGGTAATAGATCATTAATGGTCGAAAATGTAATGGTGTGGAAATGGGGTAGAGAAGAACAAGGCGTTGGCATTAGCCTACTCTAAGGAAGATCTAAAAAGGGCCCAGACTTTTAAGTCCTATTCCAAGGAGTACATATGAAATCTAGAGTGCCCATCAAATAGTAGAGACCCCAGAAGAAATGGGGAATCCACATTTTACTTTTAAAATTTCTACCAACATTTGGACTATGCTTCTGTTATGAAAGTGCATCAATGCACCTAATCGATTCACCTAACTTACCTCATAATGTGGAGCATTTATCCGCTGATTGTCTAGGGAGACCACTGGCCACCGAAGTGATAAGCGCTGCTAAGGATAGGTGGCAATATAAGTAAGGAATTGACAGTTAAGCGGATCAGAGAAAGTTGAGGAGAAACCCGGCGTTTGTATAAACCAACTGTTAACATGAGAGGAAAATGATTTCGCAGTTTTACGTTCCATTTGTCAGACTGAGTACTCTGAACTGAATGTTACAGGACTCTTAAAATAAGCTGCCCCATTGTCGATACTCAAACCTAAAGCTTGAGAATATGAAGTAATAGCCTTTATACTACCCACCAGCCCTATATTCCGTTTAGCACGAAATCCATTTTTTCCAAAATACGCTCCTTTTTAAGTTATAAACTCAACAGATCAAAAATTCACCAATAATTATCGAAGATAAACCCAACTTCATGCTTTCCGAATAATCTCATTACTTTTGATCAAATATTTACTGAGGAAAATACACATACGAATCGATAAAATTCAATCGCTTGGGTGAAAATGTATACTCATAGTAAGATAGAACAAATATGCATTAGCGTAGGTCAAACTCGAGGATACCTAGTTCGTATAATCTCCCCCAAGGAAGTTATCATGAAATAAAATTCTCCCCTGAAAAATACCCTTGAGGTGGATTGCAGGGTAATATGTCGATGCACTTGTAAGATTTCTCGCAAGCGTAACTGGCTAACATACATAGTTTTTCACAGCTGGGGCTCAAATGCCGGCCATGTTCAATTGTTCTTTCTAATGGCAAACCTCATCACTCAGTATTGTAACGCCTTGGTGTTTTCTTTTGGCAGAGCTTAATTTTCAGTTTTTCTCGTACACCTATCTCCTCTCTCTCCTCTCCAACAATCCCCCCTCTCCAAACTTCAACAACTTCCTCACAACCAACAACGACCATACAACATAAACAAATTAAACATTAAAACACAAAATAAGAGAAATACACATAATAAACAATAAAATTATTAAACCATAAAACACACAAAATAGCAATAACTCAAGGAGCGCGGCTTTACACTACTTTCATCTCTCTTGCGGTGAGCATACTTCATCTGGTCATGAGGGATTAGCGGGCGCTAAGTGTAGCGGGAAGCCACGTGCGTTCGTGGGGTCTGAACCAGGTGCATGTGGAATCACAATCGCATTTTCAAGTCCCCGTGGAAGGAGAAGGGACAAGCGTGGCCAGAGAAAGAAGGGAGGTGACGGCAGAAAGGGTTTCGCGGCATGTCAGTTACGATTAGAACCTAAATCTCCAAACCGTGAAGTCCTAACGGCGGCGTCTTCAAAGAGCCGAGGAAGACGCGCTCATCGGATCAAGACAGGACTGATGGAGGCGGCAAAGAGAATCCACCACGGCATGTGCCCACGCCGCTCGAGTGTGCCTCCAAGAGATAGAATGTCATCATCAAGTCCATTGAGCGAATGGAAAAGAGAACACGCTATACGCTTCCTTTTCGTGAAGACAGATAAAAAAAATAAAATAAATTCCGTCCTTTCAGAAAAGCATGACGGATGGAGGGCGGGAAAATTTCCCCCTTTGATATTAATTACGGCAGTGTAATGGTTTCCTAAAAAGGTCTGAAAGGAGGTGTGCATATGCAATTAGCGCCAACTCCAACACGGCGGAAACATCACGCTCCCACCGCTCGGAAGGTTTTTTTTTTACCACGTCTTGTCAAAGTTTTTGAGCTGCGGATCGCCCTCGGCCGATACTCGAGAGGGAGGAAACTCACCATTGTGGTATCCCCTTCTCTCAATCCCTTTTCTACGATCGTAATGAGTCCCCGCGAGGCACAGCCTCTCCGCCTCATCTCTACCTCTTCTTCCTCGCTCGATTGAGACGGATCTCCCTCCCCCCCCCCCCGGCACCGTCTTACTGTCCGGCAAACGTCTCCTCTCGTTTCTCTATGCTTACCGCGGACCGCCGAAGCTCAAATACCGAGGCGCTCTTTTCAACTAGTCCGCCGTTCTTTGGCGCCTATTAAAACCTGCAGGTATTCTTCCAGCTCTTGACTTTCAATTTCCATGCTTTAGCGAAAAATCATCCTCAAATATGCTGGAGGGATTAAAATCCCTCTCAGCGAGATATACATTAGCATTAAAATCCCAGCGAGGTATACATTGGCACTAAGGGGGTCCAAATTATGCAGCACTTACGTTACCTCTAGTCTCCTCAATGGATACAAAATCGTTCCATTGATCTTATAACTATCAAACCATTCCCTTATTATCCTTTGATTGAAGAATTTTTTAAGAAAGGTTAAGTTAAGGACTGAACAGCGTGTTATCATTCGAATAATTTCAACAATAATTTCCTGGAATAATTAAATATTTTAATACGAAGTTTTGTAACATTCCTGACACTTGATATATAATCATCTTACAATTCATGAAATCCTTTGATATCTGAGATAACTTTTACCAGCAGTATATGTGGAAGGCAACTTGGCAAGCAAGATATAGATAATTAATCGAAATAATTTTTTCCAATCATTGCATTGACAACTGTTGACTCCAACTCCAGTAATCAAAAATTAAAAACATCAATTAAGTGTAACTGGCTAACGCACCTGACAGGCAATTGGGGGATCCGGGTTCGAATCCCGGTCAAGTCAAATGATTTTTCATGGCGAATTTCAAACCTGGTGTAATCGAAATAATCATTGAAACATAATCAATGTCACTACAAGGGTTTCTTCGAGAACTTCTGGCACTAAATAGTCTCTTGAACGAATAATTTTCATTTAAGATGTTGCAGAGGTGAATTTTAAAACATAGTCTACTATAGTCTCTTATATGTAAATCAGTAAGCTATAACCACAACATCTTAGCATTTTAATGGGATTTCTTCCTCATAAGTTAGCTATGTGACTCAACCAACCCAAGCGAAAGCGACACCGTAAAAATTTAGAAAATATCATTCCGGATCCAGGAAACCTACCAACGAATCAACCGCAGATAAATCCAAATACGCCACTGCTTAAACCGCACACTGATATGAGGATTGCATAATTATTAAATCGGATCACGTAGATAAGAGGGAAAAAAGCAGCATTAAACCCACTCCAAAATGAGATTAAAACCACATGAGAATGTCCGATCACCTAACACCTCTGCCGACACTCGATTCAACCAGTAGCCTGTATTGGTCCCGTCCTTTTCTATAGCCCTTTCCCTCACGTTAAGCTCAAACCTCCCATCCCCTCTCCCTGCACGCAAACACTTGTATCTCTCGAGGGTTTTTAGAAGAGGTGCCTACCTTCCGAGGCTACCACTAGAATAGGGACATGGATACACGTTCCTCCGTTGTCGCCATCAATGACCAGGCTCCACATTACATACCAATAGAGTTGAGAGTTTTGTCAACAACATTCGTAGAATACTTTCTTATGTCAATTCTCCAGCCGTGGGAAAGTTTATCGACGTCTAGACACATATCTTGTGACGTCCAACAAAATACTTAAGGTGTCAATAAATAAAGTTTAGTTTATGACATGCCTACTTAGCGTAGAATAAATAAAAATGACTATGAAACATTTATAGCATTTGGGTTATAAACGATGCAGATAACTTGAGGGCATACGTGATTTTACAAACCAATAGTGTCACACATGAAGGGCAAATAATTGATGATAAGCAGTATTTTTTGCGTTAGCAATAAGTTACAAGATAGCTTTGGCATTTATTTACCAAGATAAATCAAGTAGTGTGTTATCAGTATTTACAACGAGAAAACCGCACACTTTTCTTGCAGCAGTGCATATCTGTCGCTGGTTATGGTATTGAACCATTAAGATACCTTCTGTTGGGTAGGGGATTTGACCCGTATGCCACCCTGGAAGTTAAGTAAAAATTACGAACAGGGTTGTTTGATAAATGTGATATAGAGACAAGAGGAATGGGATATGCTTCCTCCATTTTCTTTCAAAGGGACAAGTCACTAACAACGTATTTGAACATTTTATATAATATTTCTTTATTACAAAACTATTTTCGTAATTCCAAGAAAACATTCTTTGGGGAGTCGAGTATTCTGTTACAATAACCATACCGATCAATAGTTCTTTTTTACAAAAATATTGGTATGAGATTGGCATATAAATTATGATTGGGAGAGAAAGATTGGCATAGAAATATTAAGACATCATGAATTATTTGGAAATAAATGAGCGAATAAATTGCCGTGCGGAAATGACAGGGACCAATAGCTGAAATATATCAGATAAAACTTGAATCTGCAAGAGTGGGAGACTAAAAGCATCCATCCCATTTTAAAATCCAGGTCTTTTTCTCACCCTATTCATATATTTCACTGAAATGAACCATTAGTGAGAGCAAATATGAATCACTTCAAAACAGTGGACGGCTATGAATTTTTTCTCATCGATGAGGAAAATGAGGCATGAAGATTTACAATACTGCTGATTTTTAGATAGACGATTAGACATTAATGTTTAGGAGCCATTCAACTGAATGAAATATGTCGAACGTTAACACTGAGGCGAAGTATTTCACTTTTAGTCCTTTTCCTTTTCCAATTCCTTTCCTTACCAAGTTGGATGATTATGACCTAACACACTACACTTGGGGGCTGCAAGGATAGCTGCTATGTGAATCCGATTCTAAAGGTCCACATGATGAGTACATCCATTAGAAATGAGTTAATTTAACGCTTTTCTTGACGACTAAATTAAAATTATTTTCTTTAAAAAACATTTAAATAAACATATGTAAAATGTGCAAGCAGAGGATATCAACGAGCCTAATCATTGCTGAACCAACCTGAGAAGTTCATTGAAGAAGAGAAGATCATTTCGGTGGATCAATGTTATTTTATACCATTTTAGAGATAGGATTGCATAATAGGCAACAATAAAATTGCAAGATTAAAGTCACAATTTAGAACAAAAAACAACGAAAATGAGAACAATTTTACGAAAGGGACTCACAGCTTTTAATCTTTTCCTCAATGTGCATTCGTTGATGCCCAGCTCTCGAGCGACTTCCCTTTTACTTTTTCCCATATCCAACCTCTGTTTTGCCTCTCCCATTGTTTCAGCAGTGATAAGAGCCCTGTCTGATTTCCGTTTGTGTGGCGCCCTTTCATATAAGAAATAATCTAGAAAAAAACAACAAATTAGCTCTCTTAAAAAGAATTAGCGCGAAAATTATTATTTACTATTACTTCACAGTGACAAAATAACTAACCCCGTAATTTACAACATTTTTAGGCGAATAATGTAATTATAAAATAATTACGAAAATATCAGAAGGAATTTCTATTTATTAGCATTGTTAAATATTCATTAGAGAGGAGAAATATTATGAGGCTAAGAGTACGCAGTGAAGAGCTCTTGCGTACTCTTAGACTCCTAGGAAATGTTTCACAAAATTGCCGCTAGATTCCAGCATCGCACGGACTCAGAAACCAGATGCGTGGCATTTTGTAGGAAATAATCTGCACTTTACTAAGATATAGATAAACTAAACATAATTTATTGTTTTTTTTTCTGAAAAAAGCTTGCGTTTTAAGTTAAAACAGTTACATGAAAAGGTTAAAAAGCACCTTACTAATTAAGTTAAAAAGTTACCTTATTAATTCTAGATTTCGTGGAGCAGACCAATACCAATATGGCTGTTCTGCCGGCTGTTATAGTCACGTTTAAACTGTATCCCAACTCGCCATTTAGGCAGCTACCTCGGCAGATTTAGGGAGGACGCCAGCTTGAAGTGTGTCCCAACTCGTTAGGCATCAAGAGGGAGCGGAAATAGCTGCCTTTTTCGGGCGTCGGATTCAGGGTAGATGGAGTTTACCCTAAGTGTGCCTCCATATTGAATTACCCAAAATGCAAAGTGCTGCATGCGCCACAGAAAACATTCGTCGTAACTATTTTCTCCCCCGCAACAAAAATACACATAACTGTTGTGTGCTCCAAGAGAAAAAGTTACCTAATTTGAAAATGTCGACATATAGCAAAACTCAGGAGAAGTATCTGACACCTTAATGAGAACACAATTGAGACTTAAAATAGAAGCGAGATTAATATAATATGAATATTTATGCCTCACTCAAAATGTTAATAAGTAAATAAGTAATTTATAAAATGTTAACCATAAAAAGAAAATACAAAAATCTATCAAACCTTTTACGAATACTAAAACGAGTCGCAATCTACTCTTTAAAAAATATTAAAAATAATTAAGTAAATAGCATGTATATCTGATTAAAACTCATCATATATTACTCAGCAGCCCCGGTCAATTTAATTTTTCAATAAAGGAAATAACTGATGTAAAAGCACACTTCCTGTAGTCATAATCAGTGTTACCTCTCTGTCTTTCTATAAAAAGAACAATTCTTTGAGGAATGGTAAAATTAAGGGCTGAATGATGAATAACAGCAGATAGAAGTGGATTGACACAATGCAAGAGGTTACCTCTGTTTTGTCACAGAAAGTAAGCTCCAATCTCATGCATGGAGTTAGAGGATTTGTTGATTTGAAATAACTCAAGATAATTGACTGTCTCAAGTAATAATTTGCTGTGGGGTGATTTTAGCTGACTTTTTAAATGACTGGGCAATCACAGTTAAAAATAGGAATATTATAATCACCAAGAAATAGAAAATCTCTGTATTGATTTATAGTTTTGATACCTTCAATTGTATTGCAATGATTCTCACAAGCAGAACTATTGGAATTTGGAGGGAAATACATCGCACAAAGTAAAAAGTTATGCTAGCATGCGTATGTGATAAAAAGGATTAATAAATAAACACAAGAACACTCATACAAACTGAGGAACTACTAAACTCTACGACAATCCTTTTTTTAAGTATTCTACCGGTGAAAAGAAGGTTCGTTGAAAGTCAGAAAACTCTTGGTTTTCAACACTTTCTATCAGCCTAGTATATAAAAATACCAAATTTAGCTTACTGCTGAGAAGTCAGGGGTAAACTATAAAAAGCACAATTCAGAATTTAATGGTTAACTACTAAGAATTCCCCAAAACTAATAAACTTTAAGTAGTGACTGCTGAAAATGCTTAATAGTAATGGTGATATTTGATGCTTGAAATGCCTACCAATCTGCCTTGAACAATATCTTCTAGGATTTTTATAGCAACTATTACACGACCGAAATAACATCTCGTTTTAAACGGTATTTTTCCCCAAGCAAATGACAAAACATATGCCTTTAGTTAAAAAATACGAATTTATCACCCAGGAGACCTACATTAGCAGTATCACTATCAATGATAACTTAAGATTTTCAAAACTAGGAATATTATTACCAAGATTATTCCCAAATTGCACCCTAAAATAGCCGAAGGGGCCAATATTATTATAAATATCATCACCAACACGGACCATTGAGAATATTTCTACTATCTGCGATGATATGTATCACGTATATCATGTTTATTTACTTCAGATCCTTTTCATAATTCCTATGTTTTTCATTTCTTCCTAGCTAAGTAGATGGCGTTCCTTGCGACGGGTGTCCCAACTCGAGCTCACTTCGCCAAGGCAGCCAAATATTTGGGCATCTAATCGCATGTACCCTAATGCCTAACGAGTTGGGATACAGCTTAAAACGACGAGGAAAAAATTCCCTGCAATGCTGCCATCTACATGAAATTTCTTTGCGTACTCTTAGCCACCCGCGAACTCATACCCTCCGTTACCCTATATCCATTACAAATAAATTACTTTAGCGCGTATCTTGATATCCTAAAAATATAGACTGTGGAAAAATGAATTATTTCATATCTTCAGTTGATATTTTTATCTCTATTCTAAGAGTGTACGTTAATTGCAAGAATAACAGTAGAGGGGACGATATAGTTATAGCTTAAGCTTGGAAGATGCAAGGCAGGCTTAGAATACATATCCAGAATTGGAAGAGTAAAATTTTGAAAATTATGTGCTTGGACCCAGGGACGAAAACAAAACAACCGGCCCACCGAGGCAACGACTTTTCATGCCGTGACCCTAATCAAATACTCACCCACTCGATGGCGCCCGCTGGGACTGAGACTAGCAATACACAGACGGAACCTCATCACTCTTCGGTCCACGCGATCAGAGCCTGGCGGAACGAAGAGGGTGGTGCGTCTCGACTAGGGCGACGCCTTGAACGCGCAGAGGAAGAGTCATCTTTTTCGAGGACCACGTCTGTGCAAATAAGTGTGCGGCGCTCTCGAGAGGGTCTGTGGCCGGCGAGCGACGCGATGTTTGAGCCAATGGGAAAGGAGGAACTTTGGGGAGGAAAAAACGAGTGGAAAACGGACAGAACGTTCACAATCGAGAGCGCGTGAAGAATTTACTTCACCCCGGAGAGATGGCACGGGGTTGACGCGCGACCCCCCCTGGGAGACCCTTGAAGTGTTGCTTGCCATCTCTCCTCCTTGACCCTCAGCATCGTGTGCCGAGAGCTGCATCCCCAGGGTTGGAGAGACAAGAGTACACAGTTCTATGCACAGGACTAAAATAACCTTAAAGGCTACGCTGTTCAGGAGAACACCCAGAACGTTTTTGTGACAAGTGGAAGGAGGAGGATGGCCACTGAAATGAATGATAGACTACACCTATACTACCATCGGAATGAGCACAAACATTTCCCAAGGAAGATAGGACTCTTCTTCGGAGGCATTTCAAATCTCAGCCAGCCATTCTATATAGCATGTGATGTTAAATGTCACAGTTATCTGCATCTACTTTATCAAGGTTAGGCGTAATCATATCGCATAAACTATAGTTAATAGCATAAAGCACAATATACTAGCAGCTAAGAACACAACATAGAACAAGAAAACGGAGGCGGATGGAAGCATTAAAAAAGACAAGAGATGGATGTAAAATTATTTGATAAAAAAGGAAATAAATCTGTCGAATGATAGATAATGATGTTCACGTGTCTGGCGATTAAATACACGAGGTTTCAGTATCAAGAAAAGAAAAAAGAAAAAAAATAAAGAAACCAATTGTGTTAAAATTTGAGAAAGAAAAAATCTGTCGATGAAAATGATGTAGATTCAACAAAGGTAGGGACATTTTTAATTCAGTGATTTTATATTTGAGTATAAAATGTGCAAAAGAGCCCAATGGCTCATCACCAAACACGCCTCACTCTCGAGGAAGTGTGGCCAGAAGACTTCGCTAAGCCATTTCTAACACCCATCTCCTAAGGTAGAATCAAAAAAATATGAAGATTATTTGACCATAAGCTTCATTATTCATACTAAGAGATTATAGGGGATTAACTATAAACTTTCCCCATGACAGGAGCAAGAAATGTGTTATATTAACCATGTAATTCGTTTAAAATTATTTACGAAGAATTATAGATTGAAACACTGTAATTTCCACAGGAAATATTTATTTTCAAGACCTAGCGTACGTCATTGAGCGACATCATCAGGAAATTCACAAGTTTGTCCTTACAAAAATTTACTCTTTGAGGCAAGGGGAGTGGAAAAGGCTTGCTGCTTGCTGGGTGTGGGGGGGGGGGGGTAGAGTACAGAGGTAGGGAAGCTACAAAGCAGTGGCCGGGAGGAGATATGGGATGAGTTTATTCACAGCCTTTTCCACCCCCCTTGCCTCAGAGAGTAAATATGTGTATGGACAAACTTGTACATTACCTGATGATGTCACACAGCGACAAAGCCTAGGTCGTGAAAATAAAAATCTTATGTTGAAATTACAAAATGTTTCAATCTATAATTATGAAGTTATTACACAAAGTTAAGCCTGAAGCCATCACTTTCCTTTATGGAGAAAAAATCAAATTCTACATTTTTTCCGCAATACATGGTTGAAAAATATTTTTCTCTAAAATGACTAAATCAAGAACGAAAGGCAGCTTTAAACACTTGAATTCCTCCATCTTTCACTCACATTTCTCACTCATGTAAAAGGAGGACATTTCTTTCGAATCGTCCAACCTAAGACTGACAGATTATCCACTAAAGGGCGCATTACTCGACGGTAACTTGTGCGACCAGATAAGAGAGGTATCTCTCGGAGGGAATTGATGCTTTTAAAACGAGAAAAAGTCCGCTCAAACAAATTGCTACACCGGGAAAGGGATTTTAAATGAAACGGAAACATTGGAAGAGCCGAGAATTTTAGCGCGTTTTGTTCCAAGCACCTGTCACCGATGGGTAGGAGGGAAAAAAACCGCCACCGGAAAGGGGAAACCCAAGAATGGGTGGGTGGTGGGTAGAAAGGTAGGAAGAAATCATCCCCCCATAAGGCTTAACGAGGTGAATGGATTCGTGGTGGAAAACTTCTCTTTCCAGCAATAAAGAAGTGTGAAACTAGTGGCAAGGGAATTTGCCGCGTCGAACCCTTTTTGTTCGTGAGGTCCCGTTTTTTTTATTCCTCTCTGAAACGAGCGAACAAACGCCGCGGTTAATCAATTACGATAAAAAAAACCCGCATCCTAACCTTAGTCAATTCCATCCCGAGTCCTTTTTTTCTCCTCCCTCCACCTCTCTCCTCCGAACCCCTCCCCACCCTCTCCTCCCATCGACGGCTGCGAAGCGAGCTTTCTCGTGGTTCCACGCGGTTGGCCAAGCGTGACATCCGAGGCGGCTGAATGAAGAGCCAAAGAAAAGTATTTCCAGATATTTACACGATCCACGGCCAATTCAACCTCTGCCTGATATATCACTTACGGCGATGTGCTTGAAGGAGTGGGTAAAAAAATAAAACGACTCGATCCTTGCATAGCTGAGCTGTTTCCGTATAATGCGTTTGCTGGCTAAATAGTCTCATTGGGAATTACATTCCTGCATCGATCGATTTATTTTCCGAAGGGAGAGCCGAACCCGGAAGGGAATTCCCATTTGGAAGGAAATCATAAAAACGATAAAATCCTTCCCCGATGAAACATTTAATTTCACTTCGGGGAAACGTGGATAAGTGATCTTCGCAAGAATAAACGTGGAAACATTCAGTGAGGCATTATTAAAACGATTATAGTCCCGAGATTCCATAAGGTCTAAATGACAACGATTCAAGAGACGAGAAATTACACCAATTCAAAAAATATATCTGCGACTAAGAGGCCACCACGATCAGAAATATTTTTCAATGGATGCCACGCAGAGAAATAAATGAACTACAGCGCGATCGACTAACATAACCATACTACTCTATAGACGACTTTGAGCCTAAAATTCTGTGTGCTAAGGAACAGTTACCCACAGGGAATTATAGCCGTATCCACGACACATTGTAAAATAATTTGATCAGTAACACAAGTAGTAGTTACTTATGATAATCGTTGAAAGAATTATTTACCCAAAATCGTCCCTTGAATATTATATGTACAGGTCATATTGATGCAAGAAATTAGTACCTTTCCCCAAAACATCAGAAAGAGAACCCAACCATATATTTCAAGCCG
Source organism: Ceriagrion tenellum (assembly GCA_963169105.1). Taxonomy (NCBI): domain Eukaryota; kingdom Metazoa; phylum Arthropoda; class Insecta; order Odonata; family Coenagrionidae; genus Ceriagrion; species Ceriagrion tenellum. The sequence continues at coordinate 99,244,919 of OY720633.1, read as the reverse complement.
TCATTATATTAGAGATAATAACTGAAGGATAGAGGACAGGTGCCAAAAGAGTAAAGAAACAGAGGTTGTATTTTAGCTGAAGAGAGATTTATCTGCCAGTGCCCATCTCAATAGAAAAAATTAGAGAATCGGCAACCTAAAATAGTTTTTGCGAATTTTGGCTTCCGGTAAGCAGATACAAAATAATAAACAACTAAAGTGGTAAAGAAATTATCTGAAATAAAGAAAAACAAGGACGAAAGCAAAACGGGTTTAACAGTCTGCTGCATATGAATATGCCCAGTTGAATATTCAATAAAAATAGAGACGGCTGATGAATTTGTGACTCAAAACCCAAAGCCTTTTTTCACTTACTCTCAGTTTTCCTCTGCGGACACAATTAACTGCCCAGAGGTGGGAAAGAATATATTTTACGCTCCGGGTCAGACAGTATCACTACGTTCACCAATCGATGTTTTCTAACTCTGCGCTTGTTTACATACCGGGTCAATCGTGATTCAACTGATAGATTCGATTGTACACTATCGATATTTCCAGTCCGTGTTGGTATACCAGGCAATCTTAGTCGGCTTGCTTGGACTTTTCAGATCGGTACGAGTTCAGATCGATCTGAGATCGATTGAAAAATGTAGTGTATGTGCGACGAAGACACTCAAGAGTCCATTCTCTCGGAAAACCACCTTGAACATCTTCTGAATAGTTAGATCGCCATCTTAATCAAATGTTACAATGGGCTTAGACTCTCAGATTTTGAAGTAGAGTACTCGTATATCCTTAAGATTATTAGCATATCAACAATGTAAAGAACAGGATTCCCTATAGTAAGCCAATTAAGAAAGCTTCAAATCATAGCGACTATAGTACTCTCGAGGTTCTCAGCAGCAAGTGTCATTGTTGTCGTGTAACTACTAGAAAATATTTTAGTACAATAATTACTTACATAAGAAAGATATTTTAAACTAGTTTTTTTCCACGCAGCGGAACTTACAGGAACACTTGTCATCAAATTGAAGGGTTGAAGTGAGATTTGAGGATTGGAATGAGTATGGTGTGAAAATAAAGCACATAAATTACATTTTTACATTTTTCATTTCAATTCCATAGAAATAGGTACTTGATCAATTTGCTCAAGTTTATTTGTCGACAATTTTTTAACATTCTACTTTAAAAGTTGTGTGATTAGATTAATTCACGCAATGCGATGTCCTAGCAACTACAGTGAAAAGATTATACCAACGTTTCATACAACAAGCTTCTAAATAATTATTACTGCACATACGATATGTAACATATATCACCAACTCACGAGTCATCCCTTATATTCCATATACGCAACGGAAACCTGTCTTTAACCTCTATTTGGTAAATCCGTTACCATATCCTTTAATATTAGTGTCATTTGAATTTTCATTTTATAAAGCCAGCTTTTCTCTTTAAGTAATTGCCGATAAGATGTGAAATTAAGTACCTTTGGCATATGTGCTAGTCCCGAAAGCTCCGAAACTAAAAATGCAAACAATTATACGCATCACAGTCTAGTGACGGCACAAAACTGTACTAAAGTCAAGTTAGGCCTGAGGATGATAGAAGATTCGTTCCTCCGATAAATATACTCTAATTGCTGCTTTTTGGGGCAAAAATCTAAGAAACGGGGCGAAAGTTTTACTATCTCCCAAATACATAAAATATACTTGAAAAAACCACTCCTTTAAAATATCTCTTTAAGCCCAGAAACTTTGATTCCAATTGAAGTATCGACCCATAATACATCCCGCTATAGCAGATACCCGCTCTCTTATTCTTAATACTCCTGACATTCCTGTTTCGAGTCTCTCACATTAACCCATGACTTTCTCGGTCTCCTTCTTCCTCTCACTCCTCTGTCATAAATCTACTTCGTTATTTGGTTCTATTCATTCTCTAGGCATGGCTAAACTATAAATGCTCACTCGTTTTATACATCTCCATTACAGGACATTCCAACTCACATTCATGCATCACCCTCTCAATCCTAGCCTTGTCCATCCTCTTTCCGCAACGCTTCTTATATACCCCGTTACCACTATATTTAGCCTACTCTAATTCTTATCCTGACACGCCCAGGTTTTGCTGCCATTCAATAACGTCGTAGAAATACTCTTTCACGCTGCGATTTCCAATTCACCAGACAAATACTCATTCTTAGATACGTTCCATATACTACCTACGACTTTTCCGCCGACATTCGCGTTCCTTTAAATCCCCATATCTATCCTTTAATCTGTCGAAAATACTCTGCCCAGTTAATTAAACATTTTTCTAATAATTTTATTTTAAAATTAAAAATATTGCTTATAAATTTTGTAACAATTGAAGTTTTGTAATAATTGCTCCATTATTTCATAATTTACCCTGGCATAATAAATAATCATCATCACTGACAGTATCAATTTCATTAATTATATTTAAAATTTACAATGTTAGTTTAACAATATTTTGTATCTCTGACAGGGCGTGAAATCATTTGTCACTTTTAAGAGGCATTTGGCATTTCTCACTTTTAAGATACATTGATATTTATTTGTGTAAGGCATATTAAAATATTTGATGTGCCTTGACGTATTTAGGAGGAAAAAACTCCATATTTTGAAAAACGTAATTAAACCACAACGTACCCTCAGCCATAATTTAAAGAGAATACGTGTATTCAATTTAAGAAATAATTTTGACACTATGCAGCAAACAGTGACTTTTTTATCGCCTTAGTTCTACAAAAGCTTTTATTCTTGACATATGAAATTAGCGTTTAATTCGGCATTGGCTAATTTTATTCCATTGAGGTATAATATATTTCGTAATAAATATGAACAAAAGGAAAAATATGGGAAGGGAACGCAAAGAATTGCGCAAAATTATTTAGTTTTTCCAAATAGTGAGCACCCAAATGTGCACAGCTTATCGAATGAATACCCATTTAACTGCATATGCCGCAAACAATGCTTCACAGAATCACTGAATCATTAGTAAACCGAATAGCTGACACGCATTTTCTTCACCCTGAGCTATAGAAATTATCAATAAGAACAATAATGCAAAGTTTCAGGCTAATATGTCCTGAAACCAAAATCGCTCCAATCACCACATATGTCATACCTCTGGCACATCGCTGCTTCGCTCAGTGGTCAAATGGGTCATAAGGTGCCAATATTAAATAGAGAACTATCATTTCTTGCCAAATCCAAAACGATACAGACGGTAAACTATCACATAACGCGAGAAATAGTTCCTCAACATCCTCGCATCTTCTAAGTCGCTCTGTACCAAAGAAGTACAAAACGGAGAATACTGAGTTTTGTTTCTGAACACCTAATATTTAAATCGGCGTATGTATTTGTAATAATGTAATGGTCTGCATTGCGGAATGTTATTTCATTATAGTACGTTCAAAGCTCAAGATTGTTTTCCGTTTTCAGTTGGTTTTACAGGAAAGGCATCCAGTCAGTCCAAATAACCATTATAAATAAGAAGTTTGCTCTTTGAGTACTCATTTTCACATTATAGACTGAATTTTCCCACCAGGGTATCTACAGGGTTTAGTGCTTCCATAAAAACTATTAAAAATAAGCTTCCGCATTACATTTTCTGCAACTCTTTTGAAATGACCGCGAAGGATGGGACAATCAGCTGTCGCTGCTAACGGTGACATCTATCGCATAATAGGTAAATGAAATGAAAAATTATCCTTAAGGTAGGTAATACTTATTAGCTCACACCGTATTTATGATCTTCTTCACTCACAACGTGGCTTTAATTCGAGTTCTTTACTACTTCGAAATCATTCCTAACCCTGGAAGCATTGCAGCAAATGATGGTGGCGAGTGGTTGACAAGTTCGTTCCGATCGTGACATATTAAACTGCACATTACTGAGAAGAACAATCGAGTCTTGCCAAATGGGGTAGAAACTATTGCCGCATTTTGACAAAATCGCGTCACGTAAGACCGCACAATTGCACTGTTTTAGGGTCTACTGTACGCTATTTACGATACTTACCAGGCGATTGAAAGTATCATCGCCATACCTCCGGCGTATCTCCGTCGATACATCGCGGCAATACTAAATCCTACGGTCTAGAAGGAGAGAAAGACGTACGAGCCAAGATTGAGTGAGGAAATCTCCGTGGAAAGGGAAGCGTGGGGGACCACCGGCGCGGCGTGCACCGGAGAAAACATCAAACCGCGCACCCCAGAGCACGAGCTAACGGGCTCGTTCTTCCCGATGCACGGCGGGGCAGCGGCAACAATGAACGCTTCCCCGCCCATTACACTTCCCTGTGAGATACCAACACCCAAGATTTATATTTTTTCCGCGTGAAAGGAAGGGCATTAAAACATTTTTAACGACTGGATTCTTTTTTATTTCACCCGAGCATGCGAAGGAGCATTCTTTGAGGGCTATTACGCGTAAAACAGCCGCGGAACTAATTGAAACGCGAAACTATTTCATGAGACGAACAATTGAGAACCGGGGGAACAATGAAGTCATTTCAGGAGCTTACGGAGCCTGGTATTGGATATGCTTATTGCCCAAGTGTTCTCAAGACAATATGATCTGGGCGTGAGGCGCTGCAATTCTAGCAGCAATATTGGATTTATAGCAGCTTCCAACGTGATGTGTCATCATAGCGCCGCGAGGTCATCTCAGCCCAAGCGACGTGGGTGCAAATGGAGGAGACCTCTATCAAGTTATGAAGCATACGAACATCAATGAAATATATCATTTTCCTAACGTATTATAAACATATGAGCGATATAAATTTCTTCTCCTGTACCTCCTCGTTTTTTCTATAACATCGACATTGGACATGTTCCACTTTTGCCTTTTCAATACCCCAGATATCCCCATACTTTAGAATTCCAACCGTATTTAATTCCCATAAACCATGCAATTAATTAAGTACCTTTTCTCTAAGTTTCTTAATATTTTTGTGCTACGATCTCCTTCATCGCCTACTTGTAAGATCTCATACTGATTAAATTACGATTGTGGCTAGTGAGACTGTTTACGTGATTTTCTTAGAACTCGTTTTTCGAGAAAATTATAATAAATTAATTTATCCGTTATTTCTCACTTTAAAAGGCTTTCTAACTGCTTTTGATGATTACCAAACAAAATAAGCTCCCAAAATATCATACATGCATTGTTGGCTGGTACACCTAATTAACCATAATATCTAAGAATAACAGCAATTTTCTTTGGGAAAATTTTAAATATAATTTGCTCAACAGAATGAAAAACGGCTCAAAGAACTACGCAATTATTTTGGCAGGTGAAAAATAAAATGTCCAACACGCACAATATTTTGTTCCCGGATCTAATTTGAATGACTTCAGTACCTGGGCTCATAAAAAGAATTCTAAGATGAAAAAAATGATTCTCTTTCATAAGTGTGGTTTCAAAGATGATCATTATATATTAGTAACAGTAGTTGCGGTTAAAGAGTTTCAATACACCTCACTGATACAAAGAAATATAGGATAATCGCATAATTTCAAAGTATCGCATGCTCTGTGTCAAACAAGTCGTTGGGAAAAAGTAGTAGTATACACTTCGATATCCAAAACTGATGCAAACCTTGCCTCTTTCATAATGAAATATCAAGTTGAAATATTTACGTCGGGCCTATATATTTGCAGAAAGAGGATCCAACACTTCCTGTGCCCACGACCAAGAGTTCCTTTTGTTTGTTTCATTTTTATATCGCTACTTCTTTTTTTTCCAACGAGCTACCGCTTGTGATTAACATCGATCTTCCCTTTTTCATTCGCCGTCTCTTCGCCTCCTCCACTGCCCTCCCATCTCATTCAGGTGTCTCGGGAGCACTTCACGTAGGAGTCCCGAAGGACGGGGGTAAAAATATGATCAAACTCGGGATTTTCGATTCATTAGAATTTTAGATTTCATAAATAACCAACGACGTCTCGGCCGTAGGAGACCTCCTTTATATTTTCCCCATCGCCGTGCTCCGTGGGGCCTTTTTTTCCCCGACAGAGGAGGCAATAGACCATGGCAGAAATAAAACAGGCTCTCAAGGAAAGAGAGCCGAGGAGGCGGCGGTGGTGGTGGAGGTGGGAAGGATTCAAAATAAATATAACAAAAAAAAGGATCGGGACGAAAGTCAAATAGGTGCGAGGGGCCGTAATTTGTACATGAAATTTTCTTCGCCGAGAAACTCGGGAGGTAATTCGGCGAGTTTCTCTCCTCACTCCCCACGTTCTTTTTTCTCTCTCCTTTGCCCCCTTATGTTATTATTTGCCATCGCCTCGGAACACGTTCTGGCTGATTCAAAAACTTATGCCGATTTTGAGCGCAGGGGTGGAGGAGGGAGGAGAGGGGCGTTGGGGAGGAAAATCGAGGAGATGGGGAGAGAGGAAGGCGTGCAAATATAGTGGATAGCGTTTTTTAGGAAATTGTAATACAAGCTCATTATCCCGAAGAACCTAGGCTGTAATCTCGACAGAGGAAGAGACTTAGTAAAATTCCGGTACCTGTCGGTTCGCAATGCATGCATATTACTAACAGAACCAGTGTAATCCAGCTGTAGGATGCAACTTCTAGCGTCAGACGACTTGGCCCTTTTTAATAACAACTAAAAAATTGAATATACTCAATGGTATCCGGCAAGATACAGTGGAACATCATCATGAACTATAAAAAGAAAAAAAACTATGTAATGTCCACTCGGTCATTTATTTGTACAACACATTTCGACGCTTAAAGTGTCTTTATCAGGCACAATTATTGCGACGCTCAAAGCATCATCATCAGGTAAATGTTGTACCTGATTTTGGCGCTTTAAGCGTCAAATAAATAACCGATTGGGCATTTTAGAGTTTTTTTCTTTTAAAAATTCTAGATAATTGAATTGTATTGTTTTATGGCTCAGACTTGTTCTACAAATAAGAAACCGTATATTAAATGCACGTCATTGCAAATGCTCAAAAATTAAAGTAAAAGCGATATAGGATGTCAATGAACCTTATAATTTTACTCATGGATTGCAAACGAACGCAAATCAAAGTTTATATTAAGTTAGCTACACCACAGGGTTTCTCTCAGCCAATCCCTCGTTACCTCAAATAATATTCTCCTTCACTATATGTCCACATATTTTAACTGGATGGGGCGATGATTATTTTGCTATTTTCCCCATGATGTATTCAAAAATCAGGGAAAAAGAAAGCGACACTTATGTATTAGAGAAACGGGAAGCGGGAAAATAAAAAGGATGAAAATGACTGTTTGTTTTAAGAGACCAATTAAACTTCAAATTCCCTCTTACACCAACCCCTAGTCATGAGATATGGTAAAATGCATGAATAAATAATGATCATGAAATAAGGCGGCAAATAACGGAAGTTCATAAAGTTTATAAATAAGTAAGGTAGCTAAAAAGTTAGTATTTTATCAACTCAGGTATTTACAAGGAGAAAAATCATGAATTGATGAAAGAGCTTCAGGCGTTACTTTATAACCTTGATAATGACAGTGACAGACAATTTTTAAAGTGTCAAACCATGGTCAGTTTTAATTAAAACAGTGTAGAAACTACTATGAAGTTATTTCATTTTTATCATGAATGTAATTTGAAAATATGCAGGTCATAATGTGAACACAAAGCCTAACCAAGTAACATATTAAATAAAGCATATGAGCAAAATATCAAATATTGCGGACAAAATGAACGAATCGGCTGAAATCCATACATTTAACTTCGTTAATAAAAACCTCACAGAAGGACAACACCCGCACAGGAAGTGGGTATTAAAACGCTGCGAAAGTTAAAGACAAGAGTAGCAATGAGGAGGAGGAGGGACCGAAGTGGCTGGGTAAGATGCATGAGTAAGAGAAGGGTGTAGATGGCAACAGGTTCCCTCGCAAACCCCCCATCCCACCCTCCACATTGTGGCGCGCCCAAGGGTGTACCGTGGGTGTGGTCAGACACGGAGGAAGATGGGCAATACTGCCACTTAAAAGGCGACCGTCCGAGAGCACCTTCAGCTGCCCAGCCGCCGAGGCGTTGCCCATCATCATCATTTAAGCCGTTTCCGGCGTCGTCGGGGAGAGAGAGAGAAAAAAGGAAAACTGCGGCGGCAGAGCCATCGAGTCGGGGGAATACACATGCTCTCGCATTTTCCCTCAATCTCATTTTTTCCACGTCCTAAACTCACCCGCGGAGGTGCCGCTCTTCGCCTTCCGCAGCACTTCCCGGAGTCGCGGGAAAGTGCGAATCCCTCCCTCGTATAAACACCCGACCGCTTAGTAACCTCAAAGTCCATTGATCAGCGGTCAACGGAGAATATTTTCTTGTTCGATTGCACTTTGGCTTCGGAATTATGTAAATTTATGAAAAACTTGTTCTTAGGCTAGTCTTCCCAATGACGGATCAGTAGGGAGATTAGTCGATTCAGCTAACTGATCTCACACCTCCGAGGTGTTCATCTCGGCCGTGATTGCGACTCTTCAGGAAGGAGGATAAACTGTCTGTGAGGAGTTTGTTAAGTCTGCCATTGGAAGATAGAAATTACCCCTCTCCTCCAACAGTGAAAAAAAGCATTAAATGGCAATGGTGAAATCATTATGGCGAATGACTGCGAAAATAATTTCATATTTTACGATCTTCGTAAGTCATAAAATTACACGGTAGAAATTCTACAAGTAGTGAAAAGTTTTTTTCCACTTACTGCTTAAAATATAAGAGTTAAAAATAAGTAATTGATGGAGAGCAAAAATTCTTAACAAAGTCATTAAGAATATTATAAAATATTACCCACCTAATGGGATTCCTCCCATAAATGCTCCTTCGTGGAATTACAGGTACATGTTCCGATAGCCTGTAATGAGAAAACATTCCATTAATATTCCGTTAAATGTTGACTATAGTTGAGATAATAACACGCAAGATATTAATAAGACAAGAAAAATCTGAATCAAGAACATTAAAGGCCCTAAAACAAGAGATAGTCTTTTGCAGCCCTGGCGAAGGCCTAACTTATCATTACCATTAGGAGGATATTTACCTGAGGAAACTATGGTCATTATCAAAATTTTGTGGCCGAATTTAAAAAATGGATTCATTATGGTGATATAGCCACTGCGTACTCAAAAAGCAGAAGTGCCGATAACCTGTAAATAAAGTACTGACTTAAAAACCGATAGATCGGAAAAATGTTTCACCTCAGTGAGAAATTAATAATAACAAGATAGTAGGTTGAGGTGCTCGACCGATGTAAAGTGAACTATCAACAATATGATTAGTTTAGATAATAATTGGTTTATCGATAAGATTTTCAAAAAAATTTTATTTAACGCAACATGTTTCACATAAAACTTGTATCCCATTAACGTTGAAAACAATTAGAGCTATTTCAACCGCTACACGACTGACGACAAGTAAGACTAACAAGGTAATTAATTTGGCTCAAAGATATTTACACATTTTGTTATAGGACAGTCAACTACATAACATTTAAAACAAGACCAAAGTTTTATTCATGCATACATAATGTAGGCATGATGTATAAAGTGGCAATTACTACCGAAAAAAATAGGATATCAAAGTTTCTATAACCAATTTTCATAATTACTCAGAAACATTCTGTGACTGAATGTCTCTGCATGATAGAGGATCTTTTTGTCTTAGCTACTATATTGAGAAAATGATGAATTTGATCAGAAAATTGGTCAAACTCCATTGCAAATAAAAATACGACGAAATCATCCCCCACAAGAGGACTATGAAGCCCATATCCACAACTTCGCAAAATCTCGGGAGGGAGAGGCATTGTTCGGAATGTTGAGAGCAAGAAATTTTAGGCAATGAACGGCAGCTTTTGATTGTTGACAGTTTAAGCAGTATGAACATGGGTGAAGAATATTCTAGGAAAAATCAAACATACTTGCGACCTATCGAAATCAATATAATAAAGACGACAGATATTTTGGCGGAGGCTTCCACAGGATTAACGTATGTAAGGTCGCTGGTTATTTTCCGTGTATATTATCGACTAGCCGACTGGGAAGTCTTAGAATTATCTGAGAGTAAGTATATTCTTTCATATCTTGGTAACTTCAACTCTTACATTAGTTTAGGAGAGTGCGAACTACGAGCTGGGACGAGGTAATTATCAAAATTATATAAGTAACTCACAAGAATATGTTTGTACGTAACCTATGTATTCCGTTCATTGATAGTGTGGAAATTTCAAGAGTAACTTTCGCGAAGACATCAGATATAGTGAAAAAAGTGCATTCGGGATTGTGACATGTCAATTAATACAAAGAACTTATTTTTACCCACACCAGAGGTCCTCAGATCTTACAGATAAACTCTATTCTAATGCGATCTCTGTCAGAGAATAGATAAATAGGTGGAACTCTAATTCTACCAGTATATGGTTTCACTCCGAAGCTAGAGGTACCATCTTCAGGTCACAGATGACATTGACAGAATGATGTCTCCTATAATGGGATCGAAACGGTCATCACGAATAAAAAATCAATGCAGAAAATCACCGAATTCCCAATATTGTTAAGCTTCTTCAGCTAAGCAGCTTCTTGGTCGCATGGATTTCATACAGTCATCATTTAAAATTGAGACTATTCTTTTTATTATTTTTTTACTTCTACAGTTAAGAAGGAGGTCATCCAGAAGTATTTTTTTCAGTATCCATCCAATGATATTCAATTAATCATATTTCAAAAAGGCTAGCATCCTCTTTAACCTTCTCTTAAAGAATACGCAATCTAACGTGTGAGAATCATGTAAAACTGAAACCTCAAAAGAGGTATTTTATATTTTAGTTTCGTCCATTAAGGTACCTGCAGTTTTCAAGGCGCGAGCTATAGGGAAGAAATGATAGCTGTCCTGACATTATTTCGATATCTCAAGGATGATATTTTTTATAGAAGAGCCAAGGCGTTCTAATTTTTTTTCGCTATACTATATTCAACATCCTTATAGTAAGGAGTGTCAGGGGAGATGGCTATGATACATAATTTCAAAATTACCAACATCATTTACCTGCAAGATGTGCTAGGAATTTTGAGGCATTAGCATTTGTCAACGTTATTCCATCGAATTTGCCCCAAGTATGGCATTTTTTTCCAAATCAAAATTAAGCCTTAAGTTAGTGATGACATACTATTATTCAGTGTCTTCGGATACCATATTCTACAAACGTAGAATAACGGAAAACACACTCTCGCCAAGAAAAACTTTTTCCTAGAACTAGAAATATCGCCAAAACTACTTAAATAACCTAATAAATAGGAACAACCCAAGAATATGCACTGCACAGATGATCGCATTCATTTGCATGCCGTAAAAATCAGGCTACCGAAGTAACCAGCAATTTAAGCACTGTTCGCAACATTACGCCAGTACCATGCATCGAGTTGCTTTTGACGTGTATTTGCAGGCATGGGCAGTTGATTCATTTGAATGCCAACATTTGATATTCGATTGAATCTCCCATCGCATTCCCTTGAATATGCAGCCACCTTGCGTTGCGACGCCTATTACCGACCAGGACATGCATTACCCGCATTTATCGTGGCGTAATACACGTTTACTCGTGAAATCACATGCGCAGGATATAAAAGCGACGGGGAAACAGTAAAAAATACAGCGAAAATGACCAAGAGAAATATCACGCGAAGAAGATGAAGAAGAGAGTAGCGAAAACGAGAAACAAATAGTAGATTAAGGTATGATGGACTGAGGTTAATGGAATAAAGGAGGAGATTAATGACGAAGGCCAGAATACGGAAGTACTCATAAACAGGACGATCTGGGAAGAAAATACGCCAGAAGAAAAAGGAGCAAGCAGCGTAAACTAGACACAAGTAGTAGATTAAGGTATGATGGATTAACACTAATGGAGACAAGGAAGAGAGCAATAATGAATAAGGCCAGAATACGGAAGGGCTAATAAATAGGAAGCCGGGGGAGAAAATACGCCGGATAATGGGCAAGTAGGACCTGAAGGAACCCGCTAGAGATGGCAGGAGAGGTGTGTAAACGACGTTATAATGGAAGGAGGGTGGACACCGGTGGATGGAGTGCGTGGAAGGCTTCGGGACGGGCGGGGAGGGAGTGGAATAAAAGGCAGTTGGAAAACGGAGGTGAAGGAGTAGATTCAGATGGGGAGTGGGGAGGGGGGGAAGCAGAGAACTTGGACACCTTAAGAGCGGGAGAGAGATTGTGTGCGAGAATAAAGTGAGGGGTGCGGGAGGAGGAGAATGGTTCGACGGAACGGGGTCTGGAAAATGGGCCCGTGAGGGCGTGATCGAGAAGCAGGAGGTTACGTCAAAGGTATCTTAGGGAGCTATTATGCAAATATTGCAATTGAGAGGGGAGTGGAGAGAAAGAGAGTAAAAAAACAAGAGGAAGAGGAGGAGTAAAGAAACAAAAAATGCTACGGAGGTTCGGAGGAAGGGAAAAGGAGGAACAACGGAAGGCACGAGGAGGTGGGGATAAACCATGAGCCCTCCCCCCAATACTGAAAGCAGTGAGGAGGGAGACGAGACGAGTAAAAAAAGTCACAAAGGCGAAATACAAAAAATATCAGGAGGCAAAATATCGGACGCGAAGGGATGAGACGTGAGGAGGTGAGAGAGTGGGGGAAATATTTGATTTGAGGGATTAAACCCGCGGATGGACCATAGATGAGAGGGGAAGGAGAAAGGGGATGGAAAGCGGGAAAGGAAGAAAAGACGAACGAACGAAAAAAATTAACGTCGGAGAGATGGAAATGCAATGTTTGGAAGTGAGGTGGGAGGTTGAGGTTTGCGGATGAGATAAGGAGTATGGGAGGAGTAAAAGAAAGAGAGGATGAGGATGAAGAACAGAGTGTATGCGTGGACTGGGAAAGGTTTTTAATGGCGGTTTAAGTGTTATGCGCGGCAGCCATGGGAGGAAAATGGCAGCTGAGAGAGGCACGAGATAAAAAAAAAACAGAAACAAAAAATATAGAGGCATTATTTTTTTCAATACGCTGCCGGGAGTTGCGATGTGTTGAAATAAGGCATTTGGATTTAATGGCGTGGGCATAACGGTCGGTTGGCCCCGGAGTTGTTTGAATTGATTTCGGACGGTTGAAAATGGAAGTAATTTTTATGTTCCGATTCACGATAAATAAAATGGAATACCTTCTGCGTGTCCAAATCAATGGGTTCATCCGGCAAGCCTCTCTTTCGATATTGTTTATTGACAAGGGAGACTTAAAACTAATATTTTTTCCTATATTTGAATAACCTTCTGATGGGCTCACCCAAACACGTCAAAAGAATCCATCTGGATATAGGTTCCGAAATGTCTATGAAGCAGAATTCTTTCACTGGTAGACTCATAATGAAAAACCCTCCACAATATATAAATAACTACAGCTCCGTAACATAATATGGATGCTATCAGCTTTTAAGTATATTGGCCTTTTTATTACAGAATATTTATGTCTGAGACGTATAGTACCGCGATCCCATTACAAACTTATACATGTGACTGGGATTAAATCGAAACGTTATCATTCAATGTGCGATTTAAATCTTAACCTTGAGCCTTACGATCATGGAGAACCTAACATTACGGAATAACAACGAGCCACTTACTATATTTACATGGACTATATTTTTAACACCCATGGATTCGCTGCTCTAGAACACCATTCTCACCGTATACTTCGGAGCTAAAACGTGGACAGAGGTCATGAAAATAAATTTTGCTTGGATAATACCTAAGTTATTTATTGGAACATATTTCATTATGAAGGAGTTACACGAAGTTGGGCCAAGACTTAGGGAGTCTAACTTATCTAAACCTTTCTTCTTATGCTTGCGTTGGTTCGTTAACTCAGAGAAGAATAAGTAATTGCTGATGAGAATAGAAACTAAGTTATTTGAGAGACTTACACTGAGGGGAAAATTTGAAAGAGGAGCTCCAACTCCACTGCATAAGATATAAAAGAATTATCACTTCACCGATAACCGACAAATTTGGAGTGTCTTTTCACGTGCACATCACTGGAAGTATTCTGGTACGTCATGATATTAAGCAAAGTAGCAACGTGAAACATTCTACGGGAAAAATTGTGTTGAATGGAAATTGAAAATAATTAATCAATTAATTAAAAATTCATTCATATTATAAATAGTCACGAAATAGTTTGAGGAAAGATTCAAATAGTATATTAAAATCCATGGATACATCAAAAATCTGATTTGATGTTGATTACTCTCATAAAATCTTAACAATCATTTCGTAGTATACTAAACTTCATGTACCGGAGAGTTCATAAGTTTAAGGTGCAGAGGTAATCAGAAATTTACTAGCGCAAATGGACACGTAATGAAATTCTGCAAATAATTATAAATACAGAGCATGGTTCAGTTTTCGTAAAACAGCACTTAAAATTACAGGGAGGTGCTTCACTTCCCGGCGAACTCCACCGAGACTAATGGCTCCATCACTCGGCCAGCTAATTGCACAGATTTCCTCGCGCATCGGCTTCACCCCAACTCCCCCCGGGAGCACATATCCCACTAATATTTTCTCACCTCACTCCCATCATCCCATCGACAAGAGTGTACCGACACTTTAATGAACACATCGTCATGTTGGAACGTGTGCTGCACATACCACAACATCCTTGGCCAACCCGTCTTCACTCTACCCCTTAAAAAAACTCTCCCCTTTCCTTCTAGCACAGTAACGGCGTACCTACTGGCGTGCCACGTAAAGAAAAAAGAGTTGACAAAAATAATCTCCCGCACTCTAATCCTCGACGGACAACAAAACACCATATCACCACCACAGCCACCATGTGACGTGAAAGGATTTCATTGAGCGCCACAAAAAATTAATACTATCGAGAAGGAGGTGACAAACATGAGCTCCGAATATGAGGAACTGAGTGGGGTGTCGAGACGGTCGGTTTACTAACGCTGGAGCAATCTTCTCCACACCCAACTTCAACCATTTATTTCCAGTTATCCTTATCCTGCCCAGTTTCATGCGCGTGCCTTATCCCACCATTTTCCGCAGCGTATTAATATTCATATGCCGCCATAACGACAGTCTCACAATGGGCTTAATAGCAAAAACCAGAAAGTACTCCAAATGGTTAAACTTAAGCATAAGTCAGACCTAGACCGTTCAGCCCTTTCCTCTCATGAGTTACGTCGTTGAATAAGTCGACCAGTTATCTAGAAGGGTTATTTCTTTCAAAGTTTGTTTGGAATCTACCTTATCAGGTACAAACTTACCCCAAGGCACAAAAATTTTGAACGCAGATGTGACCAGGTTTCTTACTTTTAGATTTACTTACATTTTTCTCTTCGAATGGTGAGTGATCACATCTTTTCAACAAAATTGACAGCAATTTTAAATCTTCAAAATGGAAGCCGATTCATGTACTTAAATTGAAATAAAATTAGAGAATCATAGACGACACAACCCCAGCTGTCGATTTTAGGAAAGAGAGAAAAGTATTCATCGCTAAGTTTCAAGATAGAAGCGATTGTAGGATGAGTTTAAGTTACGCTCTTGGGATAACTTAAGGGCCGGCTTAACTCCCATCACGCCGAGAGTGTCTCCTCAAACTACCTCCATATCAAAAGCAAGTACCCCTCCCTACATCCATAAGCACAAACCTATTATTTACCGACGTTTTTGTAATGGCTGACCGATCACCCAGCATCCTTCCCGAGGCTATACCATCGTCAGTAAAAGCGGATCCTAAGCCATTCGCCGCGGAGGCATGCATTGACGGTGCGGAGTGTGCTGAACCATGGGGGTGGTGCAGATGGATCACGGATTAGATACTAGCCCAACAGAGTATAGAGTGCATCATGTCGCACTCGAGACTGCTTGAAGACAGTGTTCGTGAGGAAAGAGAGACGCTAACAACATTGACGGATTTGACGCGTGAATTTTTAAACGAGTCCGAAGCGTATGATTTTCTCCACGATCCCGCGGCTGATTCTCACTCGTGCTCTTCGGAGAGCCGCGAATTCCAGCACATCAAGCACGCACTTAGAAAATGCTCCGACGAACACAACACACACTGTGCACGAAGAGGCTGGGGGAGGGAGAGGTAAAGGGCGAAAAACTGAATAGAGGAATGACTCAACGTAGAAAACACGACAAGAGACTACGATGCAGGCAACATTCTAAATTAATTTAAGAACCAGGTCACCGGGTTAAAAAGAAGTAATGCCAAAAGGGCGTGAAATACTTTCCAGCGTTCTGAATTCATTTTTTCAGAATGTATTTGCTCCCTTGAGCGAAGTCAGTTAAGAATGAGTGACGTCATGGGGAAATAGAATGAAAATTCCTGCCTAACGACATTTAATACCTTAAAGATTCAGTTTCAGGGGAACAAATATCACCTGCATACGATCTCAGTGGGTAGAGAGCTAAATTTTTTAAGATCTAAGAAATGTAGACTCTCGTGGACTATAAAAGTAAGTTATTTAGATGATAAGTAACAATAATAATTACATTGAAACCTATGTTAAGCGGACATCATCTGACCCATGAGATAATGGCCGCTTGAAGAGGCGATCGATGAAGAGAGGAATCTACAATGCTTATATGTGTGGGAAACGCTTTCAGTTTCCGACAAAAATTGACCGCATAGAGAGGTGAAACCTTAAAGGAGGTGGCAGCGGACGCAGATTTCACTGTAAAATCACCATAAAAAGAAACCTATTTTCAGCTTTCTTGTCAGTTTTTTAAACATGAAAAATAAACGAAGAAGTGGGGATTCAAGGGATGAGGTCATAACTTGCATTTACGAGAATTTAATTAGATGAACTCAATTGCGGTGTACTCCATGGTTGTTTTCATTGGTGTGTAGATTTCAAATCGCAAATGGCCGCTTGAAGAGGCGATCGATGAAGAGAGGAATCTACAATGCTTATATGTGTGGGAAACGCTTTCAGTTTCCGACAAAAATTGACCGCATAGAGAGGTGAAACCTTAAAGGAGGTGGCAGCGGACGCAGATTTCACTGTAAAATCACCATAAAAAGAAACCTATTTTCAGCTTTCTTGTCAGTTTTTTAAACATGAAAAATAAACGAAGAAGTGGGGATTCAAGGGATGAGGTCATAACTTGCATTTACGAGAATTTAATTAGATGAACTCAATTGCGGTGTACTCCATGGTTGTTTTCATTGGTGTGTAGATTTCAAATTGCACCAAATGCTGGTAAGGTAGGCACATTGGGTAGGGTTGTGGTCTCTTCTACATAGTGGCCTGGGATTTAATCATGTATGGAATTCTAGTTTTGAAAAAATATCCGAGGTGCGGATTTTGCTTGGGACGACTCATATAATGGGATTTCCCACTTCCAATTTGGATTTAGACACAATGCTCTACTTTCCTGTAGTTAGCCACACATCAGGAAGTGAAAATACCAAATGAAAGAGAGAGTGAGAATAATCAAGCTTAAGAAAAAAAAATTGAAATAATGAAAAACCAAGCAGGAAGTGATGAAACTAGTGATTTAAGTTCAGCGATTAATGCAAATCCAACTTTTAACTCCAAGGCTTCTGTGAGGCTACTTTTTGATAAGATTTCAAATTGAAAAATATGCAGCTGTGATTTAACAACTCTAATAATTGTAAAAAAATGTTCAGTTCAGTGCAAAGAAGCACTAAAAGAGTGGTGAACAAAATTGCGGTAAGCGGTGAAAAAACAACTGTACAAATACCACATAAAAGAGCGGTGAAAAAAAACTGGTAATTTTAGTTCAGCAACTAATGCAAATCCTACTTTTAACTAAAATGCTTCTGTGAGGCTACTTTTTGATAATATTTTAAATTAAAAAATACGCAGCTGTGATTTAAAAAATTCGATCATTGTAAAATAAAGTTCAGTTCAGCGCAAGAAAGGACTAAAAGAGTGGTGGACAAAATCTATGACATTGAAATAAGAAAGCCACTTCTGATACACACTGGAACACCGAGGTTGAGATTGGTTACAATTCGTAAGGATGATTTTCAGATACCCCCAGGGCTGTTGTTTCATTCTGCAAGTGGCAGGCGTAATGGCCTTAAACGTCGATGTCCGCCAATTTTCTATGAAATACGAAAATAAAGAGCTGAATATATGTCAAACTCATCGTTATTCTACATTACACATCCATGGAGATTAAAAGTACATGGTGAAAATAGGAGCACCAGAGGGCCCAGATAAACGGGCGTCAATGGAAAGGTTTTGAGCCTAGCGGACCTGGTTCATTTAAGTGCAGAAGAGCTGTGATTATAGGTCGAATTTGAGAAACCTGCGGCTACATCCACATAAACATATTTGAAGATCCAACCTTTCGAATGACATCATGAGAAATATGCAGTGAAACCTGTCTCCGCGGCAACCTCCCTTAAGCGGCCGATTTTTTCTGGAACTGAATGAATTTCCTATGCGTATGAAGCAATGTAAATATACCCTCCCTTCAAAGGCCACCGACTTAAGCGGCCATTATCTAATGGTAGCGGCTGCTAAATATGGGTATTACAGCACATCACAATATCTATTTAAAATTCGCGAACGAGCGCACCGACATGATGGATGGACGGGCGCTCAAGTCGACTACATCCTTTAATGCTCCTTATACTTGGCATTCACTGTTTTGGCCATCGGATTGAAACTTGACGCCAATTCAAGCAATGACCTCGATATCCCAGGGATACATTTCAAAAATTCCTAAAGAAACTACTATTATTAGGCATAACTTTATGGTGTTTTTAGGCAACATCTGACTGCAATTAGAAGAAACATTGATTTTTGCCGCTCAAAAAAATCTACGAGGAGCGGTTTGGCTCAAGGGCAGAATTTTAATCAAGGCTGGAAACAGAATGACTGAGAAAGATTAATAGAATGCAGCTGTGCATCATTTGGAGCGGACCGTAGCGGTGTCGACAGTTTCGGAGGTAAAACGCTACCGGGCAAGAAACGTTTTATAAATTGGAGAGCAGAGGCACTGGTTTTGCGTGGGCCGATGCGTTGGAGGCATTCGTTTGGGCAGTTTTCGATCCAGTTTGAGATGGACACGTCTCTCCGAGTTTTGAATATGTATTCTTTTGAAGAATGATGACGTGCGCCGCGAAACAGAAAACATGAAGAAACACATGTATTGCTAACTATTGCAGCATATAAAATTGTCAAATGAAGCAGAGAATGAAAAATGAGAATTCACTGGAGTATTTAGACAAGACGATGTAATTCCATAGACGTAGGTGTAGACATAAATCATTATCCAAATATACAGTCATCAGGGTAGTATGAATGATGTATTTTTAGAATCTGGCATATATTTTCCCAGAGCTTTAGAAAATTTCCCTGGTAGGGGGCGAAATTTAAGCGCCTAAAATAGAGGTTATTGAGAGGGTATTTGGTAGACAGCTGATCAAAGCGATGATTATTTAATTTCTTCACAAATTCATGAAGCGATAAGCGAGATATCACAAAAACTGTGAGCCGAAAAGAAGAACCAAAACTATGACTGCTTGCAAAGGTAATTGATATTGGGTATTGCGACTGCTATCACACGCAAAGACTCGGACACTTGGTTTCAAAACCGATTACATCATCAAAGTATAGCCAAAATTCTATTTATGATGTTATATAGAACTAAATACATTTTAACAACTACAAGAAAAACAAAATTTACAAGAAATATATAGTCAAGAAGTCTTCCAATCCGAGGGAATGCCTAATTTCCTCGGATTGGATGTTTTTTCTCTATTCTGATTTTTAATGCAACGATCATGACGACAGATAGCTTCGTAGCGTCGACCTTCAAGCGACTTCCACTTGGCCTATTTCTTACCTCGAAAATGCCACCTGAAATTGAATTGATAGAGAAACATATAAGTGGTTGTAAGCTACTAGTTTCGATTTTCTATTTGACCATATTACCTCATAAATCATTGACAGATGTATATAAACAATGACTATTTGGTCTATATTGACGCAAATTGACTATATGAGGCTATCAAGTTATAAGATATTGTTTTAATACTAAATAAAAAATATAATGATAAAATATCTCTCAAAAATTAAGTAAGCGGAGTTCGTAGGGTAATAATAGACTTTATGCATTTAGCAGCAAAAGTCCTAGGGTCTCATGACGGCAATCGTAACGCAAAACTAGACTTCCGTTTAACGCACTTAAGCTTAGCTACAATCGTTAACCCAACCGCAAGTAAACATGTTGAGACAGATTTTTTGAGATAACATGCAAACATATGCGTTAAAGAAAGTCAGATATTTCCTTGCTTTTGTAAATTTACAATTTTCTCATTGCTTAAACTCAGGCTTTCGAGCGAAACATTTCGAGATCAGTACCTATGCTCATAATTTCCACCACCTACACGGTTTCCGACGCAAGATTGATTACACTTGAAGGCATTTAATTTGAGACTAATTAATTGATTTATTTCCCATTGAAAAATTTACATTCATCGCTACAGGTACGAAAGACTCTAGCCAAAATCTCATCCCAAGGTCTGCACTGTGTTTCTCGCTTGGATGCCATAAGTCTCGATATTAATTGCCTCTACCATTCATTCGAACAACGCCTTGAAACTAAGATTCCATTCATCACGTGAAACCTCCTTTCCTTGCGACACGGGGAAAGGGTATGCTCTAGGCTATACGATCTATCAAAAGAAGAATTCCAAAACGCCTACTAATCGAACACACCTCTCAACTTACCCTCCTGAGAGAGAACCAACGAGAGCCGGTTAGCGATTCATTTTAATAACAATAATAATAATAAAAATTAAAGGTTGCACCGGATGTGGGGAAATTCGATCCTCGTCGAACGGAGGTTGAGACACTTCGAGCCGCGAGATTTATAGAAATTACGGGATTCGTTCGCGAGCGTGATTGATCCTCCCACTTTCCAAAGTACCCGCCCGATGAGAGGAACTGCTCAAAGGGGTTTTCACTCGTCTGGTGCGCCCCCAGGGAGATGAAAAGTGAACAAAGGTGGCGCTGGGATCTCTCCACAGATCGGCGAGTGGGTCAGTGACTCTCGGTGATCGAGAAGGATGAGAACAGCTTCTTCGCGGGAGACCGTAGTTAGGATACGGGGATCCGACCGCTCAAGTCTTCATTGGCGGGTGGTTAAGGCATTGGAGAACTAAACTTGGTCGGAGAGCGAATCGTGAGTCATTAAATTCACATTTCTATATTTCCAAGTAAGTTGAAAAAAATGCATAGGACCTGAATGGTAAGCGAAGAATAAAGAGCTTCGAAAAAAAATTCTAACACATTACTCAAGTTTGCTCAAACCCTCAAATTTGCAGTACTGGACACCATAGCGTATATTGTACCAATTAAAGCATTCAGCAGACCATTACTTCAAGGAAATATAAGAATATTACCTTCCTATAGTTCAATATGAACACGAGGGTCGTGAAAACTTATCGAAAAAAAATGCATGGACCACCAATAACTAAAGTGCAACATTTTCTTCGCTGGGAATAACCATCCGTGTTGTGTTATAATTGATGCAAGAATTATATCTTGAATTTTCGACTTAATTAGAGCATTGTTATGACTTGGGTTTAGAACACGAAATTTAGGCTAAAGCCGGATATGAATGCCTGTTTTTCATTAAGCATCATATCTTGATAATTATTTCAAATCTCTAAATCCACAGACTACCCAGCGAGTCGCCGCATGGGCGTGTAGCAGAGGGTGTTAGGACACCAGTCGTGTAAACATGTAAGGGAAAAGGTATTGGAAGGTGAAGTGATGGCGTGTATTTAGTGGAGCTAAGTTTTTATTGTGGTCACTAACTGAGCGCGAAAAGAACGAGTTTTGTACTTATCTGTTCGGCAATGTATCTATCTTATTACATCGTTTCTGTCAGACCTAGAGATGTAGTGAGGCGTCATGATTATATTTTCTGTGTCGCTCTGAAACAGTATGTAACATATTCAACTGAATATAAATAGTATGTAACGTATTATTTTGCATTCAGAATAAAATATGAAAAATGAACATCTGAGGAAATTCCATCCATTTATTTCAAAATAAAAGCCATGTACCATAAGAATGGATACACTTTAAATTGGCATTAAAATGCCAAGATACCAAATCGATAGCATGCTACTTTATTCCATTTTATCTATACATATTACAAATGAGTACGCGTATGAAAATTTTCAATCAAATCTGTGCATAAGCGAAAATAGCTTCGAACTCCTTTAAGGACCGTTTGCTTTCCACGACGATTATGTGGATGACGTCGGCCTTGGTGGTAGCGGAGTATCGCCTTCGCCTTCTGACCGGGAGGACGCGGTTACGAGTCCTACCTGGGTGATTTCCCATCATGCACGGATGAGAATATTCCATTAAACATGCAAAACGTGACTTCTTTACTCCTATTTACAATTCAGGACTATAAAGTCCTTCCAAACAGTAAGTTCATTTACGTTACAAAAACTGCACCTGGGAAAGTGTCGACCCAGGTGGGCCTCGCACCCGCTAACTCAGTATTCGGAGTCGATGACACTATCCCGCTACCACTGAGTCCGGCAAATAAATGTACAACAGGTATAGATGGTAGCAATTTGCAAAATCAGTTATTGATAAGTTTTTAAAATTGCTACGTTTTTCTGCCGTGGCACCTGTTCAGAGTTCCAATTACCACCTTACACCTGATGAGGTTCTGCGGCGAAACCGGTCATGTCAATAAATCTATTACCATTTGGAATTGCAGGGTTAATTCTTCTGTCCTTGATACCATTGAATTCCACCAAGTAAAGTCCGAATCTATCATCTACTTCCAATTACCAGTTATGCATCGTCGACTCCGTGAGTTTAGAGAACTACACGGTTTTCACTCTTTCTATAAAATTCTCGGCAAGGGTAGCTTGGAGCTGCTTTTTACAATGATGCAGAATCCGGATTACTAATGCCAAAAGTAAAAACCAGGCTTCTTGGTTTATTACGCAATTAACATAATTGCGACTGGATTTTGCACCGTTAGGGCCCCACTCCCTACCCTGTGGTTCAGAGCTACTCCTTTCGCCAATGGCCGATCTCTTGGGATGAAACGCACTGCATAGGTTCCCATGGATCTGTGCGGTGCATCAACCATTCCTATTAACTTTACCTATTATTATTATTAAATCTATAACTTTACCTTAGCCACAAATAATTCGGGGTTTTGTAGTGACTTGAACTACGTCAAGTGTTGATAATTATTTCGCTACAGTGAGGCGGCAGACACTATGTCCTACAAAAAATTGCAGGTAAGTTAAAGTAAGGATTATTATAATGAGTAATTATGTGTCACCGCCCAATTCCGTAGGGAAGGGTTTCACAAGGAAATGCTAAACACTATCTACGCCGGAAAGACATTCACAGAGCATACGAATTGTGTACCAGAATAATTTTGCAATGATTCCAATATTTTGGATAAAATGTGACAAAAGGTAGTCCATTTTAGGAATAAATTTTATAATATAACAAACAAAATGAAAATCGCGAGTGTTGAAACATTTCCGTATTTACCCATTCAAATTCTGCAGTTGGTATTTTCGTCAAGGATATCACCTCCTTATTTCCTTACGTTTTTCCCACAATTACATAAATATCTTTCTTCACACCTATTTTATGTATTTTTCTGACAAAGGGTTAGCTAGAAGAAGAAACTGCCTTAGTCTTAATCTCGCCCCAATAAAGACACATTTTTATTCTTCAAATATAACCTCATTTCCGCGTTTTTTTCTGTTCCACTCTTTCAATGTTCAAAAAGATTCTTTTGATTTTCCGCGGTTTACGTCTGTAGCGGGAGGAGATATGTTTACGGGACAGCCTCAAGTCCCAGTCAATCAATTGCGGAGTTAGCGAACAAAGGATGACGCTCGTCTTCTGACCGTCCGCTCGTTTGACCCGTCGTCCGCTCTTGACGTGGGCACTCTATCCTTGCTGCCTCCGTCACATTTCTACGCAGCGCAAGCAATACTAGAGAGAAAGAGAGATTCTTGATCCGGCGAACTCTGACCCCACCCGAGCGAAGGTCTAAGGGCAAGGCGATAGACGAGAGAATTTCACTCACCAAGTTTCCAAACTGCTTTCCGAAACCACAAGCTCTCGTGTCACTCGATACGGTCATTAATTCCCTTTTAGCAACGGCCCCACGCGGAAATCGGCACCTTCCCGGATGATCTTGACAGCAAAGGAATACTCTTACCAGAGACTTGGAAGACAACGAAATTCGTCAAACTGTTCACAATGGATCTCATTATTTCGTGGAGGAATGCGAAGTATTCTATCTTGTCGGGGTGGCTTTTCAGGCGCGTCTTAGCTTGCATGAAAAAGGGATTCCATGAGTAAAAACAGATCCCATGGAGAAATAAGGATGATGAATCATTCTATTTTTCCTATAGTCATTTAGTTGATGAATGGTGATAAAAATAATGTGACTAAATGAATAATTTATTTCCTTCCTCTTAAATAAAAAGTACATTTCAATTTAACAAAGAATTGGGAAGCTTTAGGTTACCCCAAAGGTTATAACCCTGTGTGGGGGTAACCAAGAATTTCGTGCAAAGGAACATACAAACATTTCAGTTTTAAATGGTACTATACACAAGTTAAGTTAATTTCAATAATTTCCTTTCAAACAAACAATTTCATGGACATTTGTGAATAGTATTTCAATATCATTATGTTCAAATGGCCATATTTTACCTTTTTTTTAAGTAAGAATTGACTTTATTTTCCATTTTAACTCCTATTGGAAGCAGATAAAAGATATTATGGTGTATTAATAGCATTTCGAAGACATCAGAATGATATGACTGCTGAAAGTAATAACTTTTTCGTCATCTTTGCAGAAAAGTATCCAGAGACGGAATTTGCCTTGAGCTATCCGTAGAATGCTATAGCTTTCTAAATTCTATACTCCATGGACCATGTCCCTAATAACTCCAGTCACACTGGATTCCCTCTTACTGCTTGAACATTCGCCAATGAGTAAATAATTCAGGTTGTTCATAATACGGAAAATTACAATAGCTTTGTTAACTCCACAAATGATGTTAATTACAATAATAAATGTATAAGTGGAGTTATCAAAGTTACTTAAAGTTTTCCGTGATGGATAACTACCACCAAGTCAAGCAATAAACTATTTCCTTGATATTTCATGTGAAACTAGCGAAAACTAAAGATAATGCGTTCTTTAGATATGGAACTTCATTACTTACACAATATAACATTTAAAAATGTTTTCACTAAGTGCAATCCCTCTAGGAAACATGCATCCTGTATTTTTAACTATATGTGGAATTCATATTTCTTCAAATATGCGCTTGACTTAACCAACTTCAATTCTAAAAATATATATCATTTCAGAGGTGGGAGGGCATTGCAATCATTATAGACTGCACGATGACTTAAGAAAATCATAATATATTCACAGAATTCATTTATTTAAGGAGGCTTATGATTTTTCACAGACATAGAAGCTACCAAAATAGCCTTAGGTTTGAATATTCGTACTTAACAAGTCAAATTGCTCTTTAAAAATCATAATATATTAGTATTTTATTATAAATTAATAAAGAAGAAATCAGATGGGAGTGGTGATTAGCAGAAAAATTATTTTTGGACAGACGAATGCTGATTTGGAGTTTAGATTACATAGCTATCGGAGGAGCAAGAGGTGATTACTGCTGAAATTCCACATTGCTGCAGATTTAAGACGCATAATTCGAATGAATCGCTGCTGAAAGAAGGGAAGAACTTTAGAAATCTCATTTTAACTTCGTAAATTGTAACGAATGCAATGCACAGGTTAGAAATAAATCCGCTGGCCTTGTTGGCGAATATGTATTCTAATCCATTTTCGAAACCATGATCGTGGGTATGTGAGACACCAGTGTAAACTCACTGAAGCGAGAGAATAGTTGACAACAACTTAATGACTGGAAACTTCACTCCTTTCCATATCACTTGACTAGGGCGACCTGACTCTTAGACATCGCATCCATTATGCAAGAGTTCTCAACGGCCTTCGTCGTCACAATGTTCCGCTCCGTTGACCGACCCGCACTGAACTAGCTATGCTCTTACCGCACCCCCCCTGTCCCCGCATCCCGTCCCTCCTCCGGCATGCACACGATTCCTGTCACACGTCACAAGTCAGAGGAAGATTCATTGGATTGCTCGAACCGGATAGCGCTCACATTATAGCATTAAGATTAATTTTAGTGTTATTGATCACCCCACCTCAGTTCATCTATTAGTAGAACGTAGACTTTGATCAACATTTCACTAACTTATGAGTAAAACTGCTGTCTGAAATCATAAAATATATAAAATTCTTCGATGGGTAATAGTTGAACCTACATCTGACGTAAACGGGCTGCCTTTTAATGCATGTTTTATTCCTCGTCATCTCCTCGATCTACTATATAATAAAAAGTTCGCTAACTTAGCCAAATTATTTAATGCAATTTTCATCAAATACTGTTTCCTGCAGCCCGGAATTATGTGTTAACATTCCCGTAAATATGCTACTATTCCACAAGGGCTTAACCCAGATGAATATATGCTCCAGTACTTACAACCTCGTGTTGCGAGTGGTTTCCCTCAGCTCGCTGAAGAGGGCCACCATGTGGCCGAAATACGCGTATCCGACGCTCACCCTCATTTGTTCCTGTATTGTATTTTGACTACGCTCTTTTTGAGACATTTTCTCCCAGAAGTTGGGCCAATTTTTTGTGTGAGCGAGTGATTTTGTGTGCTTATGAGTGTGATTGTGTTCGTAACCTGGAATCCTTAGTGGGGTCCCATTAGCTCTATAAAGGATCCCAGGTTATAGGCACTGTTAGCGGGATCCCACTATCCCTTGCAAAGGATCCCAATTGGATTGAGTGTGTGCCTGTGGTGGTCGCTGGTGAGGTAGTAACATTCCCGTAAACCACCACTAGAGGGTGTTTTGGTTGAGAGGTTGTGGTTGGTCACTGCTGCGGAATTTCCATTCCCGCAAACCAACCTAGAAATTGTTGCGTTTATTTGACGAGTGGTGCCAATTTTTACGGCCATTGGAGACTTTTTTTATTTTGTTATATGCTCCAGTATTTAAAAAAATTAAGCGAGATGATGTCTGCAGCATTTTCAAAATACGTTAAGTGAAAAATTTGGTGCATTCACGATGAAATATTCCTAAAGCATTCAATTC
Organism: Ceriagrion tenellum; assembly: GCA_963169105.1. NCBI lineage: Eukaryota > Metazoa > Arthropoda > Insecta > Odonata > Coenagrionidae > Ceriagrion > Ceriagrion tenellum. The sequence continues at coordinate 99,217,666 of OY720633.1, read as the reverse complement.
TAACCAAATTTCTAGATAAATGACAAACGTGGCAAAAGAGAATCTTCAGAGGAGGAATTTAATGAAGTCGTTAGAATAGTAAAGCGTGCATAAAGCAAAACAGGAGTAAAAGAGAAGCAAAGGTGGTTTTTGAGGATAGAAGAAATTATTCTAAGGGAGCCAGTCATGGATTTTCTGCAATTCTTCGAGTTTTTCTTCCTCGAAAGGGCGTGGCATGATCGGTGTGTACGTTAGTACAATCAGTCATCACTACTGAATACGAGAATACTTTAGCCATTTCGAAGGAAAAAGTTACAACCCTCGACAGGTCACTTTCTGCAAAATGAAAATGAGAAACCAAGTCCCTCGTCATTGGCTCTCACTTCACTGGCTTGTCGGATAACTCAAATGCATTGTCGTTATTAAACTCCAACCAATTTTTAAGGTAGAAATACGCTTGTTGAGAATAACTAATCAACTATGTCATCATTTTTGAAGCAACATAATATTTTTAACCTCTCTACCACATATACCCCTTCAGATATGGCTGTTTTGTTTGTTTTAAGTCTTCTCTTGGGCAATGTAATGTAACCTTCGCTGACGTAGTATCTAAAAGCCACTGGGTGAGTAAAGCGGGCACGAAGAATCCTTTCCTGGATAAGAATACAGGACCTACATCCAGTAGCTCATGGTAGCAACAAGACTTGTCCTCATAAATAAAATAAATCGAAACTCAGTCAAAATTGATAAGAATCACTCATAATATTTTACCACAAAAATTGTCAAAAACCCATTTAACTCCATTATACCTCAATATAGCGACAATCGCCAACCGTGAGAAAATTTAGGTGGAGTGAAGATGCTATCAAACTAAATAGGAGCTATTAAGAGAATATTATATCTAATATATATATGCTACTGATCTTATTTCAATTTTTAGCAGTCTATATTAGCAGAATATTTGTTTATTCGGAATGTTTTCAGAGATTCTGGATCCTCATTTCCTTGAAGTCAAGAGGAAATTCTCAATAAATAGGGCTCACAGAAACTGTCTTACATGTCCATTCATAAAATAAATAACGATTCATTTTTACGCCGTGATTTCTACAAATTGTTTAAAAAAGCGTTTCAGCACCATGATAGAAAGGATTCAAATAAACGAAGTTGTTAAAAAAGACGATCATGGGAGCTAAATAACAAGTCAACAACAAAGAGCTTCGAAAAACTATACAAGCTCATCGCTTAAGTATCAAAGTGGCAGTGCTGGACTCCAGAGTGAGTATTCTTTCTATTTACGAATTTGGCTGATCTGGAATTCAAGGATATATATATATATATATATATATATATATATATATATATATATATATATATACATATATAAATATTACCTTCTTATACTCCAATATAAACACGAGGGTAGAAAAAAGAATTAAAAATCGTATTCAAATTCATAAGAAGCAGCTGGGACCCGAGAATATATAGCTGCTCTGGAAGACGGCATTGAAAGGAAAACAGAAGCTCCTTGGTTTCTTTCGCCGAATGATACCATAGATTAAACTTATAACCAGGAGGGTACGTCAAAGATTTACGATGGTTTATAAGATCGGCTGCCGACTTTACCACCTAGCTAGCACGAAGGACAGCACCTCACGAAAGAATTATTCTACGGCTAACGAGAATCACATTCAATCCAATTCAGACATGCATGAATGAATTTCTTCTCGTATGCCAATTAAAATTATAATTAATGGATTAAACATTCATATATAGAGGAGCTGAGGTTCGTACGGTTCCAAGACGTTGGCATGGATATTCGATATGAAATAAGGCCGATTGGCGCTAAATTATATCCACTCTTACTTACAATGTGTTTTGCTCAAGGATTTTCCGGTTCACCTAATTATTGATGCTCTGCATGAAAAATAAAGAATACGAACGGTGCAGGAAATTACACATGAACAGCATTAGCCACAAATAGATATCGATAATAAGTGCACATTAGTTTTCGGTAACGACATCGATTTTCTACAACTTAGTATAATTACATCACAATCGACCTCAAAATATACGATTCATGAGGGAGATATGAAATGATGAATTAGGAAATTAAGAAGCGATTTTGGTCACTCCAAAAATACTTATTGATCTATTATTAGTCACAAGTGCCGGGATTTTACATGGACCATCAAACATGAATTAAAATAATCATTATCGCTTCGTAAAAATTGTTCACCGGTGATGGCAAAGATAAATTAATCTTCAATAACTTAAAATAGAAAATTCGAGTGCAGTTTTTTCACAGTGAAAAAACTACTCGAAAAATTGCTATAACAAGCCAAAGCTAGGTCACAATAAATATTGTACTCGAGTAATTGGCTTAATTTTGAGAAATATCAGTGAAACTACCTTCATATTATTAATTAAAAAAATGAAAAATAATGATTATACATGTACAATCGTGCCGTCAAGGACTCTTAAGTAAACATTTAAATTGAAGTTAAAATATTGGAGGTCCGTGTTTGCTAAGTTTTTGCTTCATTCGCATTAGTGGATAGCCAAGCATCTTTTAGCACCAGCAAACTCCATGGCACCAACTCAGGAATGAGTGTATACGTTTGTAGGTAATGAGTCCATGAACGTCTTTATTCAATTCTAATTTCATCACAACCTCACCAGCACGATTAATTTTCACATTTATTGGGAGAAAATTATAGGAAATACCATGACGTATGGTATAAATTCAGCAGCATAGTTTATTTTCCGATTATAGGGGTTCCTCATCAGAAGTAAGTTCGGGGATTTCAATGAAGCGGTATTATTTAAAGAGTAACACAATTATTTTCACTCAAAGAGCGATAATTATAACGGCAGAAGGGATTCCGTAGACGTTTGGCTTGTAAGTAACAAAGAAAGGTTATGTAACCGTATTAATATTTAAATAATAAAGGGTTGTGATTAATTTAAAAAAAACTATCACATGCGACAGATTCTCAACCGTTTCTGATCGATACCCCATTTACCATATCTAAGAATATCATTCCCTATGCGCAATTCAAATAATGAAATAATAATTAAATTCAAAAATTTAAATTATCCGTATTCAATACCACATAATAATGAACCCTACACATGAACAGATTCTGCATGATCTACAAAATATCACATATTGCTGAACAGTGGTTTGCGTTCCAACTTCAACCGTCTTGATACTAGGACGCCCAGACTTTTATACCCCTTGAACGCCCGTTGGACGTCATTTCGACTCCACCCAACGGAAAGTTATTTTTTCTATTGAAAAAGCAATCTTATCTGACTTGAAGCATTTTATGCACATCTTTTGTTTCCCGTGATATCCGAATTTTTCTCTGTGAAAATTCGCACAAGTACTACTTTCTTGATCTCATTCATGAAAGCCACTTATTCCTTAGAAGTGAAGCCTGGCTGAGTAAAAGTCTTATACCAATGCATTTCCATTGAGGCCCTTCCAATATGTCAGCTCCATAGCAGGCGCACGCTACTCTGCCTGGTGAAGCAGAAGTACTGAAGTAGGGAGACATCCCTGCTGCCCAGTTCACTTTCTCCTTCCTTATTTTTCCGCCAGAGTGCGGCCATTGCATTCTCAACCCCACACTCCACGACTGCTGGTCATCGTCTCCCTATGAACCCATCCCCCTACGGTCCACTGGACCAAGAGGAGAGGGATTTCCCAATGGTCAAGGAGGACTCCCTCCCCCTAACATCTACCCTCCCCTCCAGCTTCGGACCGAGAGAGCGTTTCTCATGCGAAACGTGAGCAACCGCCATCTATTGAGGGAGTCGTGGAAGTTACTCGAGCCTTAAACAGGACCGCAGCGAGCCACGAGACACCTAGCCGGGAAAAAATTGCGTTTCGGGGAGTCAGCTGGAATGGTTTGAATTGACAAGTGGAACGCAAGAGGTGGTAAAGATTGCACGGCACGGCCAAGTGTCGATTATCCGAGGCAATGTTAACTGGGGCCACCGCAGATATTCAAGTACTCGGATAAATCGGAAGGTTTATGCGAGAGTATAAACTACTACAAAAATTAAACGTTTGTTCGCCTTGCCGCAATTCATTTTTTGACACGATTTTGATAAAATATTGCTTTGTATCTACTATCATTTTCATATCAATACGTTGCCTCGTTCTGACGTTCGCTGACATGAACTAAACTGGTTTGTTACTTCCACAGCAATTAGGCCAGTACTTCGGATTAAACGTAACCTCCGTAAATAAGGGCTCAAATAATCGTCACTATACAGAATTCACAGACAACGAGCAGTCTCGGAATGTTACACCATATTTTCGTATCATCCGAACACGGAAATGAGATTCCTCTCAATTTCCTAGTATTTAAAGACCCGAGTTTAATTTAATTCAAACGCTAGTTGACAGGCATATTTGTAAGCAATCAAACGTTTCGAGATATAAAAATTTTGAATATTTGAGTCAATACCAAGTATTTCGAAATTCGAAAATCATCATTTTCAATCAGCCCATTTTCAACTCAGCATTTGTTGTATCATCCTTCATACCTGCTCTTTTCTGATACCAGCTCCGCAGTTCCTTAATTATTTCCGCCTTCAAAGAACTTTCATATTTAATTCCCTCCGCTACCACGTTAAACGCTTCTTTCATTGTCTATCAGCCTTGTTTACCTCGGAACTACCTCCTGCAAGTAGTTCTACAGTACATATCTTCGGCTCGAGCAATCAAAACGTCACAAAGAGTTATCTATTTCACTTATATACCTGTTTCAAATGCCGAAGGCCGGATTAAGAAATGCAACACGATGACATAGACTTGGTACCGCTGGGGGAGCATCGATTGCCATCATCATAATATAGATGTATAAAACAAAGAAAGAGACGACTACGGCTAATAATATTTTAATAAATTACCGGAATGACAAATTACCTTGTGTATTAAGGTCAAAGATTCCTTCCTAGGCTACCCAAATACAGTCAAAAGTGTAACAATTCTCTTAAGTTTTGGCGTAAATTTTCTAAAGATCCTGAAAATTTTGAGTTAAAACTTGGTTCTTGCATTTTCTCGATGATATGGCTCAATCCACCTCGAATCGAGCGTGTGCTTTCTCCAAACCTTAATTGGGTATTTCAATAGCAATTGTCTCTCGGGGAAATGAATACCTACAAAAAATACGCTCAATTCAAATACTCAATTAAATAAAGCACTAAGATGAAAATATCACGGCCAATTAACTTCAAATATAATGTATTCCAAGATAATGAATACGTTTCAATATCTTCTCAAATAACATTAGTGGTTTAATTCCAACTCTCAGGAATCACCATTTAGCTTTAATACGTTGCCTCGCTATCGTAGAAGTGCTTCACATAATGTGGCCATTGTAAACCAATATTATATACTGAAAATTAATTCAACAATACACTCTATTTAAGGGTATCATATGTGATGCGATTAGAGAATTATTTAGTCAGCCAGCAGTTCAAAACTCTGGATGAATGTTTAGTATTCTGGCATGTGTTCAACATCATGCATAATACGTTCCTTCTTAAGACAAAAATTCACATACGGTATTCTTCCTAGGGAAAGCAGTCTATGTTTGAAGGAGATTTAATCCTGAAGACGATAGCAATTCTTCGAAAATGATGGCTACGATTCATAAAACAGTGAAAATAAATGATCAACTATTTCAAATGCCTCATCTTTAATGTCACAAAATCCAGTGAAGGAAAATCTCTGAAAATGCCTATTTACCAGACGATAACGTTATAGGTGAATCACCAAAAACTATATCGTAAAGTAACAATTAATCATCAATTTAGTGCACATTGCTATTTTTATATTTTTTTAACTGGTGGATTACTTCCATTCCATTAATTAGAGCCAAAAACAGTAGGTTTTGTTCAGATCTATTAACCGTTCGTACTCTTCATGCATTAATCATTCTCATTACTTCCAAAGGTAGAAAGCTTTTCCACTAAAGGAAGTTTTTGATGAAAAATTGCGACCGTTGAGATGATAGAAGATATAATGCGCGGAAGTTGTTACAGTAACCAAATCCAGAGTATGTTTTTGTCACAGGAATAGACTCAAACATGCACTATCTCATTTTTAAATTTTAAAACCTGCCAGTACCTCTGAAAGTTATGCACCCATTTTAAATTTTTCAATACCGATATATCGAAGGTAACACGATAATTTCTCACTATATAAGCAGAAACTTTCCTTGAACTGACATAATGCACTTAAACAAGACATTTCGTCTAAAGTTCAGCGACGATAAAGCTCGCTTAACTGATGAAAATGATTTTGAACACTAACATTTACAGTAATACTGAGGAGTGATTCTTTACTGGATTTACATTGTGGAACAAATTATATTAAGCCAATACCATTATTTCTGATTCAAAGCAATGAAGAATCGAATTCATGTGGGCAGTACCTTTTTTTTGGCCGAAGTGACTTAATACAACTTTGGAAGAATTCTCGGGGCTATTCATCTCAAAAGACAACCTCCGGACACCAAATTCATTGAACTCGCTCATCGCATTAATCGCACCGAAGAAGAGGAAAATTGAACGACTTATAGCAAAATTATTGTAGCTGCTTTAAAGTTGTTCGTTCGGCATACCATTATCCGCACAACACAATTCATTTCCATCTTTCTCAAAGGTCATACAAAATCTGTACCGCTGAAATTCAGTGCAACAAAATTCAGGTTTCAGGGCAACGTAAAGACGCAAGAATAAATTCATTTTACATAAAGCTATCCTTCAAATTCATGTTAAGTTTTGAGAGTGCTGGAATGATTTAAATATACAAAAGTTGAAAACAATAAAACAGTAGTGACTTTAGCATTGCTATTTTTATTTAAAAAATGATACTTCCAAGCAGCCAAAGACATCACGCATTAATACGTCAGCAATAAGGAAATACTATGTATGAGAGCTCAGATTTTCCTTCCCCTAGATTTTCCCACGTTTTATGAATGACAGACTGAAAATTCTGGGAAAAATCATAGGATATAATCTAATATGCACAAAACGAAAAAGTTATTCAAGTTTTATTCTCTAATCGTTATCACAATGGAACCATAATTACGGACTAGATTAAATCCTGGCCACCAAATTCATTGAATTCACTCAACGCATTGGTCATGTTGAAGAAGATGAAAATTGAATGACTTCTAGCAAAACGATTGTAACTGCTTCTGAGTTGTTTTTTCGGCATGTCACTATGCGCGATACGCATTTCATTTCCATCTTTTTCAAAGATCATACAAAATCTTTTGCGGCGAAATTCATGTTCAAGCGCATAAAAAAGTAACAAAAAGTAATTTGAAAATAACAAATCAATAAACATTAAAATGAAAAGGCGTACCCACCTGAGTATCATAATTCTGATTTCAGTGTGACATGAAGTTGCAAGGTCAAAATCATTATACATAAAGCTGATGTACTCCTAATAATAAACTCCTTCTAATAAACTCCACGTCTCATGTTAAGTTCTTATGCATGTACAATTTGAAAACAGAAGAACATTCGTCGTTTTAGCATCGCTTTTTTAATAAAGAAATATACTTCCTAGCAGCCTAGGGCACCACGCATTATGATATCAGCAATAAAGAAATTCTATACATAATAGAATGATGAAGTGTACAGAAAAGTAGAAGAGGAAATTACCATATGGAACACCATACAGAAAATAAGAACAAGATGGATAGGACACTACCTGAGTCACAATGGGTATGTGAAAACAAAATTGAAGGGAAAAAAATAGATGGTAGAGTCCCTAGAGGAAGACCCAGGAATAAGTTCACGGACCAAATATGGAGGAAAGTGCATAGAAAGAGATACCAGGATGTGAGGGAAATAGCATTTGATAGGAAAGGATGGAGGGCTGCAGTCAACCAACCTTAGGACTGAACAACCAATAAATTCATAAGAGCTCGCATTTTCCTTCCACATGATTTCCCCACGTTTTAAGAATGACAGACTGAAACTGCTGGGAATAATCATGGTATATAATCAAATATGCATAAAACCAACAAGTTATTCAAGTTTTATTCGCAAATCGTTATCACAATGGAATCATAATTACGGACCAGAGATAAAAGCTACGATCGAGCATGATTTTATCGAGTTATCACGTCTGTAAATGTGGGTCAAAGAGAGAGAGAGAAACCGGAGGAGAGTAACGCGCGTGCATCAAGATAGCACCACCACCACCGATCGAGTGAAAATTATGGAGACGGTCTCTCGGAAGAAAAGAGCGCGGATGTCGGAAGGGGACGTGCCAAAGACGAGGGGTCAGTGGAACTGAACTGAAAGAGAAAAAAAAGAGGATACGGAAGCGACCCCTCCGCGCGGTCGGAAGACTCTCTCACGCTCTTGATTTGGGACTCCGTGAAGAAAACCGTGGGATATAAAAAAGGAAAGGGCGTGTTCTCGTGTTCGCACGCGTGCGTGCGTGTGTATGTGTGTAGGCTATTGGGTGAGGGACGGTCCACCGACCGACTCTTTAAGGATACTGGGTCGGGAGGGAGGGATGAAGAGCGGAGGTTGGCCTCCCGAAATGGAAGCGGCTGAGTGAGGCGGCAGGCGAGACTGAAAATGGAGATATTGAAAAGGAGCGAGGGAGGTGGATATAAATTGCTCCTTTATTTATTTATTGTTGACGTTTACAAGCGGAGGCGACGTGGGCGATCTCTTTCCCTTCCTCATTTGAGGCTGGCTCGCTGCGGCACGAGGGGTCGACGAGCAGAATGAATCATGGCGCGCTGCACCCGCCGAATTCTAACGGATAATTACGCTAATCTCCAACTCCGCAAGGACTCGCTTCATCAGCTGCTCCGCCTTTAACGGTACCTCTATCGACGGCTATGAGGGCTGCGGCATTGGCACCGTTTTAAATGCTTGGCGAATGTTCTTGACAGGAAGCTAAACTTACTCCTATTCTATACGTCCTCTCCAATTTTTTTCCCGAACCGAGAAACAATGAGTAGTTAAGCGGAAGAAAATAAGGAAAGATGTCCGTTTTGATTTGTGGCCTATTTTAATGAAACGCTTCAGATAGCTTAATTATGAACATTCCCGCTGATCCATTTTAAATGTGATTCCGCACGAGTATCGAAATGGGTGGTCGAGCGGGCTGAATATTGAAAACCATAACTTCGCCGTGGAAGGCCAAATATATTATTATAGCTCGACATTGGTTTCCGGTTTTGTTTCTTCAAATCTTACGTATGAGCGGTCACTAATGGATAATGTCTATATTTTCCAAATAGGCGGCGTTGATGCAGGGTTGGAAAACACCGCCGCCAGAAATAAGAGTTCGAGAACTAGAACACATTTGAAAGATCTTAGATTTCCCCGGTGTATTTGCCGGATAAATGTCTCTCGGGTATTCCACTGGTAAACAGGTCCTTGCCTTCCAAGTATCAAAAGTAGAACAAATTTAATGCAAATATTTCTTCGGAAGGATGGTTAAAAAGAAAGATGTCGATAATGTTTACGTAACGCACTGAAGCATTTCTATTCTATTGAAACAGCTATCTCTGCGATGGAAATCCCTATGGTAAAGCTTAAGTTACATATTTCTACATAAATAATAATCCTGTAAGATTGAGCCTTGCTGTATGATTGATTATGTAGTGCTAAAGTGACGATAAGTTATTGAGGGGAATTTATTTTCAGAAAATATATAAAACCAAACTCTATGCAACAGGTCATTTACAGTATCCGCCTAGAGTCCTGAAAAATGACGACATTTTTACAATCAAGCGACGTTAGTTGAGCCACTATTTGGGTCAAGATAGCTAAATTTCCTTTAACACTAGGATTCAGAAAAGTAGTGTTCATTGGATGAGAAGCTGCATCATCATCGTAGTATATTAACCACGACAGAGACACATCATTCGTTATATTAGCCTTGATTGATGTGTCTACGCAATCACCATATTTCTGAACCTAAGTTAGAATTATATAAAAGATCTTTTTTTATATATGGACCCTAAGGCAATCGATATTTTGCTTGAAAATATAAAAAGGGAGAAATTTCTCCATAATTTTGTTCATTTAGTGAAATCATGGCGTTTAATCAGTACAATATTGGCACTCTGTTAGACACATAAGAATAAATTAATTATTGAACTACGAACTTAATTGTATATACACGTTTCCATTCATAAAAATAGTAAGACTATTGTTGGATATAGTTGGTGTAAGATAAATATTATTTGTCTTACCAAGTGCTGAATATCTATCTGTTGGCTACGAATGTATATGTTAATTGAAGGTAGCCTCTACACAGATATTACCTATAAAGCTGCCTATAGCTTCATATTTTATGTTTACAAGAACTTTTGTAATTTTTTTCTTTGCAGTTGTTGGAATTAATTCACATCAATTTCAACATAAAATGGTACTAAAAGATTAGAAAAAATCAAGACATGCGCGAAAATTTATCGTCTAGCTAGACGGTTGAGCATCAAAAGGCCACATCTGTTTCGAATTTTTTAATTAATATACAGAGGCATAAGATTGCAAAAATACTTCATTTATCTTTATTATCAACTCATGTATCATTTTTATCAATCCAATCATCAACCCCTTGAGAAAACCAATAAATACACGTCAAAAGATCTTAAAGGAAATCGATGCAAACTCATTTTCCATTATCTTTCCCTCATTACACATTAATACTTATCGATTGAAACTTAAACTTAACTTCATTCCACCACCGAACGCACTTCTTAGTGATCATTGAACTTAACTTCTGCTTCTCATGTTACTATCTAAAAAAATCTTTTAATTTCCATGAAAATTATTGGTATTGTTACATAGTTGCCAAATCAGTCAGCGATATAATAAAAAAGTCACTAAATGATTGATATTAAAAGTTTCCTAGTTTGTGAAATCCTTAATCTTCAAACTTCGACGGCTACTCATCCAACGGCAGACGATTGGATAAATTTCATGGATACGCTTTAAATTCACATTCCATCTAGGGATTGATACGGTGATCAGAGGTTTACATAATTTTGATGACAAGGGCTCACGATAGAGTCGTCAACTGATTATAACTCGATCCGTGCTCGTGAGTAACGGAAATCGATACCGATTTTAGCTTTCAGGCTACGAAGCCGCTCATATTAGCCTTCAGGAAGCATAAATATTTATAAAAATAGGACCTATCATAGAAACAAGCGGATAGAAACTGGTAGGTAAATTAGAATGGGCAGATGATTCAATTAGGCTGCATGTTCCATTTTCAACCATCCCTAATCGCAATTTCTCAGAAAAATGAGCATAAAATCCGAACTGACTTTGAATCAATAACGGGAAATCGTAAATATGTATCCATTTTTTTCATTATTTTCGATGGTGCCCAGGAGCGAGGCAACCAAAAAAAGAACCGTCTCGCTTCATCTTTCAGTAATGCGTTTCCAAAACTCCCTGCCTATCCACCGAATTGCAATTGGTCAGGGTGGTTATTCTTCCGGTGTCACCCCATCCCCGATTCCGGGACCTCACATGGAGAAGAGGCAGCATAGGCCGCGGACACGAACGTGGATCTTGAAATTGAGGAGAGGGGAGGGGGGCGGGAAAGGGATTGGGGGCAGGGTAGCTGTTGGGCTGAGGAAGGGCCACGAAAACAGCGCCGCATGTGGTCGAGACTGGAATTACGCCAACCAATCTCTCTCCCTGCCAAACTTGAATATTTTCCCGATACCGCCAAACACGTTATTAAGTTGGTAAAAATCAGCCTTAATTGGAAGACAAGTGATTTTAAATCACTCGCATGCCACCTACTGGGAAGGGACGACGGAGGAGAATGAGCTCGCGACTCAAAAGCTTTGGGAGTCCCTCCACCACCGCCCGCGTAAGATACACCGCTATCCGCTCAGGGTGAAATATTTACCCGCACGGGAGAGAAATATTTTTCGGGTGTTAAGACAACGAGCCACTGTTTTTTTTCCGCCTCTTTTTTAATCTATCAAAATTCAGATCAGGACCACCCAGAAAGCTCCGAGCAACCGAAATGAGGGAGTCTTTAACTTGATGCGAGTCAATGTGGTTAAGAAAACAATGCGCGGTATACTACTTAGGGATAACCGGGCACGCGCTTCCGCCGTTTTGCAAGGGGAGTTACGACATGGGTTTTTCGATGCAACGAGTCTCATTTATGCTTTACTTTTAGATAAAGAGCTGGTTCAATTCTTGCTCTACACATGGCCAATGCATCACAAGTGAGCGTTCGAAATTAATGAATCGTTCAGCATTCAAACACAAGAACGAGAAATAAATGACTAGATCGAGAACAATATTGATAAACATTAGAAAAATTATACACAATTTTACCTGCAGACATTGATAAATTTATGGAAATGCTAGGCTTTTCAGATCAGCTATTGATATTTTATTGTGACAATAAAATATCAATAGATAGAATTTAGATAAAGAGCTCGTTCAATTCTTGCTCTACACGTGGCCCATGCATCACAAGTGAGCGTTCGAAATTATTGAATCGGCCAGCATTCAAACACAAGAACGAGAAATAAACTACATGATCGAGAACAATATTGATAAACATTAGAAATATTATACACAATTTTACCTGCAGACATTTATAAAGTTATGGAAATGCTAGGCTTTTCAGATCATATATTGATATTTTATTGTGACAATAAACGGCTTCTACGACAAGCAGCATGGTAAACGTGTCCGTAGCTTTGCTTCGCTGAGTACCCTATTCTTCATCCTTTGCATCATCATTCCCTTATAACAGCAGATCACTGTTTATTTATTGATACATATTCATATATTCTGCCTCTAGTGGTACCAGAACCGACGTAGGGGTTTCTTTACACTTATTGTTACTTAAATACGGTTCCAAAGGTTACATATAAGCTATAAAATATCACCTATTGCTTTTTGTTAAAGCTTAGTGCTATTTTTAATGGAGCGTCCACCCTAGTTAGTACTCAGCACTATCATGTTCTAGGTCATAGGAAATTGATTTACAGAACGATGATAATAATAAACCAATATATCATGAAAACTTGTTTTTTTACAACATGCTGATCAGGTATATACAAACACTGGCTCGATTGGGTTAAAAATTCCATAGAATCGAACGCGTTGGGTTAAGTACTTTTCAGATTCCTGCCACACAAGGCATCTTCCCACTCTCCACCGCCCCTGAACCAAAGACAATTGTAAAATTACACTTTTATCATGACCCAGACCTTATATAACTGGCATTATTTTCTCAAAGTGTTTCATTGAAATGTGCCCGTATTCTGAACCTATTCAATATTTGACACACCCAAGTTAACGTGCATTACTCAGAATTTAAAATAAAAGGACAAAGATATTAGGACCAATTATGTACACTACAATATGATTACTGTTGGCACGAATTCACTCAATATTTTGAGGCAAAGTTTTTAGATTTACCACTAGGTTGAAGGATTTGTCAGAATGGACGTTTCATTGGCCACGACTGCCATCGACTTCAGAGTATCCAGCAGAAGCCGAGAACGGAAAGGCATTCAACTTCAAACCTAAGGCCTACATTACAAAATACTCCATGCAACAAAACGATGTTCATCTTTTCAACTCATTTTATCAGAGGTAAAGGCAGATTTCAAACCCTGATTATAATGTAAAAAGTCGAAGATTGATGTTTTACATAGATATTGCTCAAATTAACTTTCCAATTATAATTTCTAAGTACCCAAAATCACCCCACTTTCCAACTAATTCATATAAGTGGTGATAGCTTGGCAACCAATGAAGCAGTTAAACTTTAATGTACGTAATTCGACGCTAAAACTGGTCATTTTTCAAAAGGGATGGAAAGATACTGGTAAAATTCTGTTTAGATTACTCCGAGTGAATAAATAATTTAGAGAACGATGATACAGAACGTAAAAAATACATAAAAAATAATGTCAGTTAAATATTCTGTAAGGTATGGTCAGTAAGCGTTTATTAGAGCTCGAAAAATCAGTCCGAATATTCTGTTTCCCCTGTGGAGGAAATTGCCATTTCCTGAATTCAGATTTGTCATAACAAAACATAATTTTCGTTAATTAAGCAAACATCCTTTCATGAAATCTACCAATACTTTCATATTACTTTAACCTCAGGTAAAATTCTGAATGTGTTACGCAAAAGTTTAGAAAGCTCAGCATCTTGGTTAAGTATAAATCTGAACATTGAATTCATTACAGTAAGCCCGATATTTTAACAATTCTTACAAGACTTGCACAATATTCTTGATACTAAAACAAGTTTTATTTGGCGTCTAGATAAAGTTTTGAAAGCTATTTACCTAAAAAAAGCCTTTTTTGTGCTCCACCGCGTTTATAATTATTTTCATACAAACTTTCAGAAATATTTACAAAACATTTTTCTCTTTCACTCGTTTACTCATCACAAAATTGTAGATGAAGAGCAAAAATCAACTGAAACGTCGAGGAGGCAAAGTAAGTTAAGATATTAGCTAAAATATATTTGATGATCGATTAATTTTTAGCACAAAAAGACAATTATTTCTTGGATTTTAGAAATGGCAAGATGAGCATCACAAGATTCATGGCATGTTCAGCACGTTTTATTCTGTTTTACCTTACAATGTGAACGATTGCTTTCAAAAATGGCCTTTATATAAATAATATGGACCTAATAATGTATTTAAATTCGCCAAATTAGGCGATTCACTCATGCGGAAGTGATACCATTAGGAATTCGAGCACCAAATAGACCTATTCGCGTTATCCTCAAAAATCACAAATCTCATGACCAGCGATGGTTTTCTTTTTTCCGATAAACAGATAAATAATTAGCCATCTATCGTCTAGTTGCTCGGGGAAATGAACATCGATGGAATAATAGGAGTTTCGAGAAGAAACGCAATGTCCCCCGGGCTGGAGCGCGCGTGAATAATCGCGCCTCCTCGCCTCGTCCTCGCTCCATCCGCGGGGCATTCCATTTGACGTCTATCTCGAATGAAATATCGATTTTTCTCCTACGCGTCGATCTCATTTGTCACTCATCACCTTAAGGCTATCTACTATTACTCACCGCGATCGATATTTTTCACTCGATCAACGTCAAATCACCACACGCATGGGTCTCAAGGAATTGGTAATTTCACTGGCGATATTTTTTTGTTCCTCCCTCAACCCTCGCGACAGGTAAATTTAAATTACACGCCAGCGACAGAGCGAATGATCATTTAAAATTCTTTTTGATTAACCGTTTGTACAAATGGAGTCCAGCGCAAAAGGTATTATTTTTCAATCGGATGCGCATCCTACAATTTGCGAGTCAAATATTCGGTTAGCGATCGCTTGAAATTCTGAAATTCAGGTATAAAATTACACTCGGCTATTAATTTCTCTATGAGAAAATTTGTGGCTCATCTTTTATTACATTGGTTTATAATTACTCTCTTCAGTCACTTTTCCGTAATTCTAAAGCGGTCGACCGAACCAGAGCACTCATTAATGCATGACATGATCACCATTGAGAGCAGGATTTCTGTTGATTAATTTCTTATTAATTCACATACAATTTAATTCATATAGATATTCCCAGAGTAACATATAAGGATTAGTTTGCCCTACAGCAATGAGTATAGTTAGCGAAGTGATTCTACCTGATGGTATTAAACCACGATTTTGATGGAATATCCGCGTCAGAAGACCCGCGAGAATAAGAGAATAGAAAAAACGCATGTTCAACATGCTCTCTAGACCAATACAACATCAGAGGTAGCATAGCTAATTTTATGACCTTTGGCTGCAAGAATTTTCTTACATATCTACAGTAATAACTTTTGATTTTGCTAGAATTGAACAATGAAGGCAATTGATTCCATTTGCGGTGGCAAACGTTTAAGTTAAGAAAAATTCAACGCGACGTAATTTCAGAAAAAAACGTCTTTCTCCTCAATTCCACCATCATGCCGGTGACAACATAAATTTGTCCGCTTCATTGGCTCCGAGGAATGGAGGAGAGGAGAAGTCTCCGGCTGTGTCGCAGCGAACAAAAACCTGAACGAGTTACATATCCCATTACGAGCATCGACCTTTTGACAAAAAAATCACTCCAGAATTCATTCCAGCAACAATTCTCCGTGCTTCGCTCACGGACAAACGGAAAATAATATTAAGCAACCGAAGATAATTAGAATTAATTCACCGTTCCCTTTCCAGGCAAGTTTTAAACCACCATTAATCTCCGGAAGGGGGGCCGAAAATGTTTCTTTGTAAAACGTCGTTTTTGTAAACGCCGCATACGATTTATTTATCATATGCCCTATTCCTAAAAAAAAGGCGAGCGCGAGGAATTAATTGGGATTTATAAGCTCGTGTCAACTCGCCAGGTTTAAGCGCGAATATGCGGAAGGGAGGGACGAGACAACGCGGTGGGAAGGAGGGAGATAAATATATCAAGGGATGCAAAAAACTCAAGAACTCCACAGCTGTCCGATCCGTGTTTTCAGGGTGGCCGACGTAAAACGTTATATTCTCTCCGGAGTCGTCAGCCCTGAAGCCAAAAATTCAAAACCTTTTCTCTCAACAGCTGGCATGAGGGTTGGATGGAGAGGAACTTTAATAGAAGGTCCTTGCGAGATGGGAAACAGACCCGCGGCATGAGCGTGATTGCGGTCGAGATGCACAATGGAAGCGGGGACTCATTGAATCCAAATGGCCGCAAAGGAGAAAGAGACAGCAAGAGAGGGCAGGTTAATTCAATTAGCTCCGAGCGGTTTCTTCATCCCTCCTCTTAATATGTTCTTTTTTTCCTCGCCTCAACCTCTTAACACGCAGAACCACAGCGGCGCAGCTCTTTGCCTCTCTCGTTCCTCTCCACCGCGACTTTAAGAGTGCTGTTACGAAAACGTTTAATGAACTCCGAATCCCCGCGGGGACCGTCGGAGGTAGACGACGCCGAAAGAAATAAACTTTACATTTCTGCCCGGCAATAGCTTCACGGAGAAATCTGATTGAGAAATACTAGCTATTTCCTTCTTTTTTTTCTAATGGCGACGGATACTCCTCCCATCCTGCGGCGTCTATAAAGCACGTGGAGAAAATGGGGAATAATCCAGATTAAAGTAATATCAAACGGCTAGATACATGAGCCACGTCGTAAAAAAGTATATATTTCTAAAAGGAAAAAGACATTTGTGTCAGCGATACATTCACTCAGATTATCAGCCACTCAAAGCTGGTTAAAATTCCACGGAATGAGATAGAAATTTATCGCTTATATTTTAACATTTAATAAGGGTGTAACTGCCAAATGAATGCCTACATACCGAGGGCTTGGTGTGAAAACATAAATGCTTGCGGCACTTAGAGATTCAATACGAGTCTCAGATCACCGATAAAATTTCAAACTGGAATATCTTAAAATATTATAAATGGATACGTACTAAAGTCATATCAAACTAATTCAATGACTCAAGGTATCATTTCAGTAGATTGTACAGAGAAAATCAACTCAACCTACGGCGGTTTAAATCGAAATTGGAAATTTTATCCTGAAAAACTAGTCCTTGCTTCAAATTATCCAATAAAGTCTGAGTCACTCGGTATATTTCTATCGATAAAAAACCCGTCCAAATCAAATCTTTTGAGCTTAGCAGTAAGAGCAAAAGAAAATTGACATGATACACGATAAGTCATAAGATGACTGAGAAAAAAATTCACAATTTGAAGTCGAAAAATGTATTCAATTATATAGCTGAGTTTAGTCATGCACGGTGACTAAGCCAGGCCTCATTATTCCGATGAGTGATAAAACCCATTAAGTCGTGAAACGGTGACTTTGGAGCTTGTGAAATATTTTGCCAGAAATGAACTTATGCAGCGAGGCACTCCGTAACTCTTTCCTTATAAGTCTTGCCTTTCGCACCGCGTGGTCCAAACGGTTATCACCGGACGAGGACACATTTTTATGAGTGAGAGAGAATTGCGAATATACAGCCTTCCTCCCGTTCCAAACCAAACGAAACGAAAGGAACTTACGAGGAGACGGGACGATTTAAATCTCGGAGCAGGCCATTGAGACGAAAGAGAGAATGGGACGTCCAATGGGAGTTTTTTTCCCTCCCGTGAGAAAGAGAAAATGGACAGTGGGACCTCTTTGAAGTCCGAAATGTCAAATTCCTCGTGACCAACCCCACCCAGTCTTCCCACCCGCCCGACGATTCGAACCCTCCCATGAACGCTTTCACGCTTATCCTCTGCGAGGCACACCAACCTCATCCTCGCACTCAGCACCCTCTTCTCGGCTTCTCGCGCACCTCACAGCATCCTAACAAAGCTTTCCCTCCTCATCCATTTACCTTTCCCGTTATGTGGGCGGGCACCGCGAACGAGACAGTGCGACGCAAAGAAAGTGAGGGTTCGGTGAATGCTATGAGTGAAGTGAAGGGAATAGGGTTGGAGTGGTAGCGATGATCGATCCAGCTGTTAGCTATTTTTACTAAGCCTGACATCTCGTACTTGTATCTGATTCCCATTTGAGTAAAGGTAAGAACTTCAAGAGAAATTCCCTTCTCGGTCGGATGAGACGTTAAACTGTGGACCTCTTGGCTTCGTTCATTAAAAATAGAGTAAATCTGCATCTGCGTACTACTCTATGAGCCGCTGCATAGCGTGCGGCAGAAGTTGTCCGAACACCGCGTGTCGGTGTAACGGCCATAAACGGGGTGGAATTGGGGAAAAGAGGGGCAAAAATTGAGGTGAATTGTATGTAAACGATTAGTTTTATGCAAACGTCACGTCGTCATTTCATCATTGATCGTTCAATCCTAAGATTGATTGATTGAAGCCCTCCACCCTTCCCTATCTAATACTAGTTCCCTTACCTCCTGGTATCTCTTTCCATGTACTTTCTTCTTTATTTAGTCTACGAACTTATTCCTGAGTCTTCCTCTGGGGGTCGTGCTTTTTGAAGCCAATAATGGTTCGCAGAAATTAACAATTTATGTATCTATCACTTCGGCAGTTTTTCGCATCAATTACATCAAGAGATAGGTTTATGCAGGTGCTTGTTTGTCCTCCTTCCGTCCTCCATTATGCATTCCTTTACTTATCAACCCAATCGAAAATAGATGACGAAGATGACCTCAGTATTCATTCGCCGGCTCGAGAAAACAGCAAACAATAATTTTTTGCTGCCATGAAGAGAGGAGAGCAAAGAAAAACCCAACCCTGTCCATCAGATAGAACGTGAAACTTTAAAACCCTCGACGCATTTTGTTGATTGCAGGCTAACGCTACCTCTTGGTTTCTCTCCACCCTTCCTCCATTTCCCTGAGGTCCTTTCCTTGCCAACCTACCCTCCCATGTTGAATTAAGTTTTCTCAGGTCTGCGTGCGGGTGGGTTTTTCTATTTTTTCCGGAGTTTCGATTCCGACACGGCTCTCGTCATATGTTGATCTGGGCCATTGAGGGCCGTTTCGGACCTTGAAATGTCGGAAAAAATGCAACAACTCACCCAAACGGAGACGCTTGAAAACTTCATTCAACTAATTTTTCGCTGGGGAAGCACCAGGTATTTCACTATCTGGGCTGCTGGGGATATCGCTGGGGATAGCACCAGGTATTTCACTACCCCATATTGAATGGTGCAAACGGCCTCAACAGTCAATCACTTACTCATACAATCAGCCTCCAAAGGTAGAGATGGTTTGAGAGTAATCATAGCGACATATGAGGAAAAATATGGGAATAAGAGAAATTTGAAAAAAATTGCAGTTTTCCAAAGACAATAATTTCTATGTACGAAACGTTTCGACGAATGGAGTCATCATCAGGTAAACGGCGAGGTACGATTATTACTTCATGATGACAATGTGCGTCGAAACGCGTTGCACATTGCAATTAAAATCTATATATTTATGCGACTGTTGTATCCTATTATGACGAACTTCCACTTCCCCATCCGGGGATCTGTTGAACTTAATAAATGAAATATTCTCTCTGGACCTCACGTGATACGATACTCGATGGATGGAAAAAATCAAACAATATCTTCCCCAGCCAATATCCAAAGCTTGGCCAACTGTAGAAATACTTTACAACTTTTCGTATTTTGTATAGTATCATGCAATATGTTATAAACTTTTTGAACCCATAAAACAAAGGATCGATTGAAAATGGTTAAATTTGTCTTGATTAATTGAACATTTCGACTTCTAAAATTAAACTTAAGTGTTCTGTCAGATACAGCTGCCATATTATCACTCATAATCAATATCAATGTATATATATATATATATATATATATATATATATATATATATATATATATATATATATATATATATATATATATATATATATATATAAAAGTTTGCCAGAGGAAGGCAGACGACAAACACAGAAAACAAAAAAATGATGAACACACTTACAAAGATGATGACCATAACTTACAAAGATGATAACCATAGATGTCACCTCTCTCTACACTTCTATTCCTCACTCTGAAGGACTTTCCGCCATTCGTCTTTTTCTTGACCAGCGGCCTGTTCCTCACGCCCCTAGTTCAGATTTTCTCCTTGACCTTTCCAACTTTATACTTACTAATAATGCTTTCTCCTTCAATAACAATTTCTACATCCAAACTAAAGGTTGTGCCATGGGTAGTCGTTTCAGCCCCTCCTATGCTAACCTCTTCTTGGGTGCTTTTGAGCAATCTTTTCTCTCGTCCTGCTCTCCTAAACCTCTTCTCTGGCTTCGTTACATTGACGATATTTTTCTTCTGTGGCCACATGGCCTTGATTCCCTTAACTCTTTCATCTCCTCCCTAAACTCCTCCTCCTCTGTCTCCTTCACCTCTAACATCTCTGCCTCCAAAATTACCTTTCTGGATGTAGACATCTCCCTCAGTAACCTTAAATTCCACACTTCTGTCCATATCAAGCCCACCAACAAGCAACAATATCTCCATTTCAACAGCTGCCACCCCTCTCATACTAAACGATCCCTCCCCTTTTCCCTCTCTATCCGTGGTCACCGAATATGCAACAATCCCGAATCCCTTGACCTTTTTCTCTCCAATCTCCACCAATCCCTCCTTCGCAGAGGCTACCCTGAGCGTCTTCTTCAGAAAAAAATCCTACAGCGACCCTCTTCTTCTAAATCTCTCTCTCTTAATAAGTTTCCTCATGATCAAATCTCCCTCTGTACCACCTATTTCCCTGGAGTTCACTCCATCCGTCGCTTAATCAAAAATCTCTACCCCATCCTCTCTGACAACCTTACCACTTCCAAAATTTTCCCCCGCTGTCCTTCTCTCACCTTTAGACGCCCTCCCAACCTCTCCACCCTCTTTAAAATCACTAAACCCCTTTCCAAATCAATCTCCCGACCTACTAAGTCCCTTCCGACGCCGTGCAATCGCCCACGTTGCAAAACATGTGGCATCCTTCTCACCCAGCCTCTGCCTGATAAATTCCTTGCCGCTCATCTTCCTTCCGTCCCCTCACTCTCCTGCGGTTCCCATAATGTTGTCTATATCCTTCTTTGCCAATTATGTCCTAGTTTTTACATCGGTTTGACGACCACTCCCCTTAACATCCGCATGAATGGCCACCGCTCCAGTTGTAATGAACCACCGTCTATTTCTGTTTCCCTCCCTGTTGCCACCCATGTTTCTTCCCACAACTCCACCTTTAATAAAATTTTTTTAAGGTTGGCATTCTCGCCTCCCTTCCCCCTTCCTCCTCCCCACTCCAAATCAAAGATCTTGAGTCCTCTTGCATTTACTTATTCCAGGCTTTCTCTCCGCCAGGACTCAATAAATCCCACTAACTTCTTCTTTCACCTCTGCCCATACTACTTCTTCCTTTCGAATTTCTTCCACTTCCCGCCTCCCGCCCCCACCTTTCCTCTCCCTCCGCCTCCTCCCCTTCCCCCGTCCCTCCCCTCCCTTCCTTCCTTCCGCCTCAGTCCTCCCTTCCTACCGCCTCAGTCCTCCCTTCCTTCTCAGTCTTCGCTCTTGCGACCAAGGTGCTAGTGGCACCGAAATATCAAGAAACTTTGTAAGTGTGTTCATCATTTTTTTGTTTTCTGTGTTTGTCGTCTGCCTTCCTCTGGCAAACTTTTATATATTCGTCACTTAAGTGATCCTAAGTGCAGTTATATATATATATATATATATATATATATATATATATATATATATATATATATATATATATATTATAGAAGTAAGTGTACAATGTGCGTGCCGCTAAAACTCAGAAACGATTCCCGGTACGATCAAGGGAGTTATATGTTGTGGTAGCCCTCTATCCTCCATCCATGAAGAAGGTTCCCGTTTTTACCAGAAGGGCGTGCTTTTGAAGATATAAGGGCTGGAAGTTTCGCTCTCTAGAAATTTCTAGAACGGTCCAGAACATTCGAAGTATATTCTAAGTATTCGAGAGCATTCCACAACATTCCAGAATGTTCCGGGATGTCCTGGAATATTCGGGAAGAGTCTGAAACGTTCGGGAACATTCCGGAACATCCCAGATCATTGTGGAAGATTTCAGAACACTCTTGAATGTTGTGGAATGTTCTGAAACACTGTGGACCATTCAAAGCCTTTTAAGTATGAGTGGGGCTACCCATTGGTAGGGGTATATAATGCAAGATCCGTCGTGGGTTCGAATGTCAGTTTCTTATCAGTGACGAAGGGAAGAACCGAAAAAGAAGTAAAAATTCCAAAGTAGTGCAGTGAGTGAATAAAAACAAGAATGGTCGTCAAACAGCTATCGAATAACATCATCGAAGCCGAACTTATGGCTGGAAAGGACCAAGGAAACACAGTATTTATCCTCAGAATACCACTGATCTCTACTGAACCGCCATTCCAATTAAAAAGACTGCCATTTCCAATAAAATTAGTCTATAGTTTTACAATTAACAAAGCGCGAGGACAAACTTTAAAACTGCGGCATCAACCTCAAAGACTCCTGGTTCTCTCACGGTCAACTATGCGTAGCTTGCTCTATGGTAGGAAATTCGAAAAAATTGTACATATATACCCCGGATAACAAAATGAAAAATTTTGTTTATAAACAAGTATTGTAAATAGTTAGAATATGTTTTCAAAAAATGTTTTCACCTCTTATATTTTAAAGTTTTTCCTTTTATTCCAACTACCACACAATCTCATATCAACTCCCTGAGCGAAGCAGGGTACCTCAGCTAGTATAAAATAATTCCATGTTCATTCTATCTCTCAATCTTTCGCGAGATACTATGCTTCACTTCATCCGTTTCCCTATATCCATCCCACTTCCTGGTTCTGAAATCATCTTCGCCCGTATCTCTTCATCCTTCTTGCATTTTCCTGGTCCCCCTTGATAGTCCCTCTAAATCTCACCGGTTCCGGACTCCGAATGCAATCCACCGAATCTTTTCTCTTTTCTCCGTCCCCAAGTGCGTTTATTCCTCCCCTCGACTCTCCAGTGTCCCCTCTCTCGCGGTGACTTTAATTCCTTGATTTATTTCCCCGACTCCGAAAAAGTTTTCTTTTTTGCGTCTTCGATTTCAAGGAAGACTTTCGCCTCAAATATCTGTACTTTTCCTTTCCTTTGTGAGCCCGCCGTCGATCCGGGTGAACGTTTCCAATCTATTTGATCAGAAAATACCTTGTTTTTCTCTTTTGATGAGTCTACAGAGGAAATGGTTTTCCATCCGAATCCTCGCACTCAGGATTCAATCAAAGTCTGAGAAATTCAAGGGAATGGATGAGTTTGATAAAAACGAATCCAGCATGAGTCCTGATTGCGACAAATATTAAATTCATTTATATCCAAAAACAACGATTCAAAACTTAGTGTTACACGGAAAATCCTCATAATGGTGAAGCTACCCGACGGGGCATTGATTAGCAACGAAGTCGCAAGTTTGGAAGAAATAAAAATACTTCACTCTGTGATGGGAAAAGAATTTTGATATAAACCACGTAAAGATGAAACTGATGTAACTTCTGAACAAAAAATACTAATATTTTGGTCAAAAATATCAGGATAAAATCAAAGAAAAAGAGTCACGATGAATATAAATATCGCAACAAATTTTTAGGCCAATTACATAATAGACGAATTTTATGAAGGCTATTCGGAAATTTTAAGTAGCATTGAAAGAAAATTTACTGCAGTAAAAACACTGACTGATGTCATAGATCAATAAACAAGAACTATCGATATCTTTTGCATACGATAGTGATTATAGAATTGCTTTCATGATGTCATACGCTATATTGTGCTCCTTTACATTTGTTCCTATAAATGACATGGAATATAAAGAATATAAAAGAGGTAGAATGTACTATCTGTATGTCTCTATGTAATGTACAAAGCTTATTCAACGTATACCAATGAATTGTAAATGTAAGTGCAATGGTAAAACATATACATAAAGCACTTTACAGCCGAAAGTTCTTAGAATATTCCCGGGCGAAATACCATATCAAATGATATACATCAAAGAGAAATAAACTATTTCATGTATCCTAAACTTAACAACATTTTTTAAAAAAATACTCTATAAGAGGATTAACGGAGGGATGAGAGATAAATGTGTATCAATCGATCTCAAAAGATTGAGGGATCTGGGTTCGATTCCCAGTCCAGGCGAATGATTTTTCCACTGTAAATTTCACGCAATTGTGTGATCATTAGCTGGTGACTCCGTTGAAGTAACTGCGCGGCTAGTTTCGTGGTTATTCGAAAAAGGTTAATGAAATATTAATTTTATCGTTCACTTTGCGTGCACAAGTGCACGCAGTAATAACTCCACTTCTCTTACTCTCTTCTTCCCTTATCTCAACTAAATATTGAAGTTAACCAAGGATCCCACGCCTATCTTAATCAGTACTAAAGTAAATAGATTATCGCGGCCGTCAATGACGGAATACTGAGCAAAAAGACCCAATAGAACACTTCAATCGGAAAACAAGTCGCGTTCACATACAAGCGCGGGTGGTCACGTTAGTCACGATAGATTATGAAAGCCACGGCAGACAGAAGCTTCATTTTCCCCCATCGGCAAATAAAAATGGGAAAACTTCAGCGGCGCTCCTGGATCCTCTAGCGGTAAAATATTATGGGGAATGGCATCGAAGACTCGTCATTAAATTATTCTTTCGCGTCAGGCGACGTGAAAAGTAATCTAAAGATGCTGAGAGGTCGTCTTGTTAGAATTAGAGCAAAAACTTGCTTTCGAAAGGGACTAGTTTTTTTATCGAAATGAATTAATAACAGTTGACGAAGGGGCAGGAGTCGGAATGAGCAAGATGGGGAGGTAGATGGGGGTTGGAATAAAACTCGCCAAGACGAGAAGGCTGTGGACAAGAAAAAGACTGAGGGAGAGAAATACATACGGGAAGACGCGCAAAGGGAGTGCGAAAAAGAAATAGTTGAGGAACATCTTTCTGTCTCGAAAACACTCGTCCCTTCCTCTTTCTTTATCTCCTTCGCGAATCAGCCTACTCTCTCCTCCTTCCTCCCTCATGAAACTTTCAACCGCCACCACTACACACATCTCTTCCTCCCTCTTCTGACTTAGACGTCATCGTATTTTCTGAATTATTTTTTACAAGTTTCACACTTTCCCTCTGTACCTTTCCTCGCCTCTCTTCCTCCATCTCGACGGCGAGATCCTGAAAGATCGCCGTCACCCAGGTCGTTTTTATCCCGGCCTCTCCCGCCTCCAGAAGGCCAAAAGGACGCGACGTCTTCATCCTTTCCTCCCTTTGCACCGCACTGCGCCAAATTCTATTTCACTTCCTGGTCTGAGAGACTTGCCTGTCCCTCCCGTGCGGGGATATTTATTAACCGAGATCAGAGAATAATCCTTTCACATCTTCGTGAGAAGGCATAACCTCCTGACCTGAGAGAAATGAATTTGGGAAGCGAAATGAATCTCTCTAAAAGCGATGAATTATGTGAGCACTCGTTTTATGAATATAATAAAATGAAGACATTTTAGAGCGCCAAGCACTTAAAGGGCAAATAAATAAAATTTAATGGTTTTAATTGATTCAATTCATAACGGTTTGAGATGTGTAAGGGCATATTTAAATATAAAATCAGTCATACGTGAATAGGAAGGTATGAATTACCGTTCTAATTTACAAGTTTTATCAGTGGTTACTCAAAATACTAAAAAATATTTTACCCTACACAGGCTACAAAATTTGCCAAGAATAGGGTAATTTACTGTAGCCCCTCAATGGCCAACAGCGAGCCATATGGTATTAACATCCTCTATTCGGGTAGTGATATATTTGATTTGTTCCGAGAAACCAATATAATTACCAAGCCTTTCTCCCAGTGCTCTGTGCGCTGGCTAAGTCAACAGCCAGTTTCACAGTCATCTATGATCCCAATTATTGAATAAGAACTTAAAAAATCACTAAGTTAATGCCGGATTTCAACGGTCAACATAATGACCATATTGTAATACATATTTACATACTGAAAGACATGTACACCTACAAGCTTTAAGGGGCATACGATAAGGAGGCGATAGTAAAATTCGAAGAACCATGCTAATCGCTCTGAGTAGTAAAATACCGGGACTATGTTCACATTCATCTTTAAAATGCAAATACTTATTTTTTTCACCAATATATTAAAAGTAATTCGACCGGTTTCGGCCTTTTCACGCCAGTGCTGTTACATGATATTTTGCATTGTAATCTTGATGATGGCCTGAAAAGGCCGAAACCGGTCGCATTTTAAAAAATATTTTGGTGGAAAAGAACTAGGTGTTTTCATTTTTAAGATGATAACCAACTTCTACAAAGCAAATTTTGCGGAAACAAACTTTGCCAACCATTGATTTTATGTTCGCATTATAGTAAAATAGTATTGAAAACATGAAAATAAATTTCAACGGGCTTCCAAAATGTTATCACGCCCGGAAAACAAGGTATCTTGCGTCATAAATGTCTAGGGAGGAACGTAATGAACGTTTTGACCAAAATATGCGAAGAACTAAAAAGTTTCAACAGCTTAAACAGTTTTTCCAGAGGGCTAGCCATTACTGAACAAAAGAAGCTTGGCAATTAATGGCAACCGACACGGTCAAGGTTTCAGTATTTGCTTCCAAATGTTTTACCGTCAAAGAAGTTCAGCTATTTTTATTAATTGAATGTGATAATGGAATTCCTACGGCATGAGTGACTATAGTAACACACTCATCACTAGCGAGAATTCCTTCATCTAAAACGGGAAATGAAGGAAACCTAGATTACTATGCTAACTTAAACACTGATTTTGCTACTCAAAATTTGTCAGTCCAATGTTAAAACTATGGAAAATTGTTTCCTTCAGAAAGTTAAACAAATGGGAAGCTGTTCGGAAGTAGATCATGCTTAGTAACTGATGATAAAGGGATGCAAATCAAATGTTTATAAGTCCGCTAACACCACCTTGAGAGGCATTCTATCAGCGCTTCCACAGATATTTCTCTTGGCATATTCTAGGATTTTTTTCCTCAAAATTTTTTCGCTTTTTTGATTTAGCTACAATTATAAGGTTTTCATGATTCAGTCACTCAAACAACGTGACAGCAATTTCTCGTTGTCTCTCGAGCAATTTGACGTGGTAAAATACTGCAAAAACCCGGGTGAGGAAGATTTCGTACCCTCAATCTCAACCTTTGGAGAACAAAATGCCACTTCTCTTATACTTGAGGTTTACAATCCTTTTTCTTAACCAATATTCTAGTCAAGGAAATGAAAGGTAATTTATCCGACTGATATTGCATGATAGTAAATGGTTTCAAACGATCACTCGGCTATAGCAATCTTTTAACTTCTTTTCGATTCAATTTCAGAGTTAAGTACAAAATTTCATAAGTGTAAACTGTTGAGATCTTGCTATATGACAGCAAAACCGTTTGTATATCATTTTAGTGTTCCTGTGGGTGAAAATGCTAGGCTAAAGTTTCCTTCAAAATATTTTTACCCGTTTTATATACAAAAATTAGCTTTTTTTCATTCTCACTCAACCATTTAGACATGATCCTGTGAAAAGTAGCATGTTTTGCTAACGGCGATTTTATAACCGGGTCGATCATAATTATTTCTTTTTAAAGGTATCCGATATTATTTTTTATATCATTCCCAATAATTTTTTCTACGTCATATTGGGTCGGATCATTTGCCGCTGCATAACATTCGACAAGGGCTTGATCCGTGCGACGAAAAAGCCTGAGAGGTAATGTTGTAATGGCTCTTTAAAAAAAACAAAAGAGACTTGCGATTCGCAATCGCTGAGATGCGAGGTAGTAGGATGAGGGAGGCAGCATCATCTTCAGCCTCAGCGGCGCCTCCTCTCGCCGCTGCATGCAGCACAACACTCTCGCGCTGCCTCATTGCCGCTCACTGCTTTTCTCCTGGCTTCGCCCAATCCCACACAACCCTTCCCCCGCCCGCGTGTGACCTAAATCCAGCGCCGTTTGGCCTTCGGTCCGACGCGATAAACAATAGCGACCACGACTGGATTTCGAACGACGATCCGTAAGTAACGAATGCCTCATCGTTTTTCCCAACCTCCCATAACCCCCTTGACGACTACCGCATGGCCTTTTTCGTGAAGAAATCCGTCTCTATCGGCCATCGGCACCTTTTCCCTTAACTGGCCGGGAGTGATAACGGAAGTTGTTCTTGAACATCGAATCCCGATTAATCTCTCAGTGTCCATAAATGTGGGAGCGTTACATTAGAACTACTCTTTGAGAGCAATATCGGAGACTTATGCAAAGCGTTACAAGGTAGGGTATTTCTATATTTCTTCATTAGTTACAACATTACATTCCAAATGCAACCATATCAATTTTGGTACCGTACCATAATATTTTGTTTTTTTTTAATGTCATTACTCATCAAATAGTACTATACTAATTTTTCGTGACTTACCAATAGGTAGTAACCGCGAAATCTTTCTATAACTCGTGCAATTAAGTATCTTGGATGGAGATGGTTACTATTTTAGCCACCAAATATCACACTAAAGGCTTCCGCAATAGTGATTGCTAACGCTTGATCTTGCACTTTGTAGTTGTTAAATCTTTGGCGTCATCTACTGCAACAATGTAAAGTACCTACCTTTTCAAAGCATTGACTTAGATCAATTGGAACCACATACTTCTGGCTCACCAGCCATCCTTTCAGTTAATTAACACCATCCTCTACCAGTTCACAGTGCATGGATGAAATGAATTTGTCCCACAGCCAAAATCTAATTTGACTACAGTTAAGTATACATCTGAATGTTTGAAAACACGTAATATCTCGATCAACTTTTGTACGTGACCTACTACCACATAGAGTGATTCAGCGACATACTCGAAGTAAAAAAAGAAACTCAATTCATTTACCTTTCTCCGCATACACAACTTTTTGCTCAATAGTCCTACTCCGAAAAAGGGAGTTCAGTAACGAAGGAAAAATATTTTAAAATCAGTTTCATTATATTTTTATGGAGAGACAACACGTGGGGAATGAAAATGCTCGAGTTAAAAAAAAGCCCTTTTTGGCGGGGCTTTCAAATATTAAGGATGGCATTTCACGCTACAATTTCAAAGATGAAGGAAGGAAAACCGTCTACTTGGGTTTTTCACCTTCGTAATAAAAATAACATACTTAACTTCATACAGAAAGCAACTTCGCGGAGGTTCCCATAAATATACTCTCATATTTCAAATAAATATTTTTGGGAGCCTTAAATTACTTTGCGTTAAAAATACTTTTCACCATAAAGATTCAATATAATCCATAATATTGCATTTGCATTTTCCCGAAAAATGTTTTAACAGAGCTAAATATATCCGTATGTCGCCTAATTACAAAATATGACACTCTAACCATTTGAAAAGGCAATAAGAACATCGATAGAAAAGAAGCTGGTAGTACTATTCAAATTGTGAAGTCTAAAGTGACTCCTTATTACTCTAAAATGAAACGTAACCCTCACGCACCTAAAAATTCCCTCAGGGCAGAATTATCTGACAAACAGCTAATTGACCAATATCATGTAATTAGCCTAGAACTTAAAACCTAGCACAGCATTCATATTCAGTTTTTCATCCAGAACGAAATGACACATATGAGGAGATTGTGCAATCAAAAGATGACACAAAACAGAGAATTAATTTAAGAAAAATCATCGTCAGCAGTCAGTAATACGAGGACTGTGCCTCAGCTCTCCACTCCAATCCCTTTACATGTGATTGCTTAATACAGTAATTATAATTCCTGCTTTTTACGTTCTCAATGATTCATTTCATGCATCCCATCCCTATTAGACTCTCATCCCATTTGAGATTCAGGTGGCTCTACTACATCATCTTGGATCAGAAGATGTTATCTCTATCTAGTGTATTGTTATCACTGAATATCATTTTTTCCAGCTCTTGTTAGTCAGGAATTATTCATAGCAAATTCAATGCAGTGTATCTTCCTAATCCTTCGTCAGCCCATCATTTGTACACATTCCAAGCTTCCCTGTTTCGGCGATTTTACAATTCAAGCTTCACAGCCTAGTAAAGGTAATCTCTATGAATATCTTTTTTTATTTTTAGCTAATTTTATCTTGTTGTTAATTTTTCCAAGTCAAATTTTTACAGGTGGTATTATATAAAATTATAAAAAATTGAATTTACATTAAACGAATTAGTTTAAATATCCCCTGGATTTAAAATTGTGGTATCCACAGCACTTCTAAACCCTCTTCAGCCGTGAAAGAAAGCGAAAACATTCATCTAAATTTATGATAATATCCCCAAATATTAAAACTGGGTTTCAATTTTATGGAATAAGAGATCATATAATTACGTAAACATAATTAACATAGGTACTAGAGTCTTAATATAGAGGTACATAAACACAAAAATTAAGTATTCCGAGAGAAAAGTTCCATAAATATTCATCTTCATGTGTCTACTTATTACTTATACAATTGATATAATTATCATATAAACTATGCATCACATATTAAATATATACATTTAAAGTCTATTGCAGCAACTTGACAAGTATCTATCCTTGATTTAAAATTTTCATAGCTGAAAATGGAATGAAGTTTAGATATTTAACGCTAGCTAGCATAGTATCCTACCTACCAAGAGCATTCACCCTTTAGTATTTTTTTCTATCCGTTGCTGGTCTACATAACTGATGGCGAGCCGTGAGGCCGTAAGTACTGCTGAGTTAAAAAATAAATAACTCAACGACCGAAAACACTGTTTTCTACTTAAAAGCGTGGCAACGTAACCGAGGCGAAAATTCGCTCGTGTTTGAACAATCCCCAGTTACAAATACCTCGAAAACCAGTTCCGGAGAAATAATCAGCAAACAGCGTACGTCCAGAGCAGTGATTCCACGTCGCCGAGAAAGAAATCTCACTTTATTAATAACTCTCGCATGAAATTTGCCCTTCTCGAAGAATTTTCCCGGCTCTTTTTCACCGCATTGCAAAAGGGGGAGGCATTCCCCCGGAACTTGTACGCGGCAGAAACGACGCGGTTAAAAACCTCTCCTTCACCGTCTTCTTGGATTGCGGCTACCTTCAGATGTCTCTCGCTTCACACACAACTACTCCTCCACTATTACTTCTTCCCCTCCTCCCACACTTTCTCTGCGCAATTCTCTCCACTGGTCAAGACAGCGAACGGTCGCCCGAGGCGATGATTGACCGCGCGCAGAGAGACGACGAGCGTATTACGAGCGCTCCTCACTCGACGCCGATGGCCGTGGGAAGCCAAGCAAGACGATCTTGGGATGGTCGCGGGTTATTAGCGATTCGGACGATGCAAGTGAGAGAGGGAGGGAGAGAGATAAAACGCGAGGGCGTTGTTGAATCGGCGGATTCGCAATTGGGGGGAGGGTGAGGGAAGTGACGTGGGTGAGCATGCGAGTCCAACCAAGCGATCGATTGCACCAAGATTTGCGAGACTGAAGGCTTCGCGGGACGATTTCGTTCGCTAATTGGAACAGATATGAAGTGGAAAGACTGGAGAGAATCCGGGGAGCAAGTTCCCCTGTCGAGTGAGATGATGCATTGATAACGTCATCAATGCAACACATCCAGAATTATTCTCAGCAAATTTATATACGTGTTCTCTCAATATTCGCGCTGTTTATTTATTTCCAAAACTTTGCTCCGAGTACCTAATATAGAAAACTCATTGTCCTAAGTGAGAAGCAAGTTGCCCCAAGATAGAATCCAATTTAGAGCCAAAACGCCTTGTAGCCAATCCTCGAATGAAATGCCTCGAATCAAAGAAGGTAAATAGAACTGAAGTCACATCCCCGTTGCATTTCCACACACGAAATGTAATCAAGAAATCATTTCAATAACCATATATAAATCAAATATTGTCGTATACCGGTAGGTCTACTCGTTGGGCGTGAGTAGTCTCATAATTGATTACCATTTGAAGCCTAAGGTGATTCCTAACCAAACAAAAATGAAACGTAATGCTAACGCTCCTAAAAATTCCCTCAAGGTAAAATTAATGACGAAAATACATTAACCAATATCATGTAATTATTAAAACCTAGCACAGCATTCATGTTTAGCCTTTCATCCAGAACAAAATGACATAGCTGAGGAAATAATCCAATCAAAATATGGCACAAAAAATAGAAGAGTTAATTTAAGAATGAACGTCCACAGCAATCAGTAAAACGAGGACAATGCTGACTAGATGGGTGACCCCTTACTTGGTTGTGTGTGGTGCCGACAGATCGACCCTAGGGACACGACAATATTTCATATAATCAAAGAATTGTTTCAGGAGAAAACTTTCAGTATCAAAATACATCAAACGTTTCACAATTTGGGACAAATTTGAAAAATAATAGGGAAACTAATATTCAAAATTTATAGTAACATAATTAAATATAATTTTTATAATATTAAAATTTATATACATAACAGCCTATAACTCTTTTCTTCTATAGTAAGACCGAGGCAATATTAGACATTGCAGAAAACTTAACAAGCAATTGCGGAGATACGATAATATCCTATCCGGCAATTTCGATTCGCAAGTAAAAACACATGTGACTGGATATTCCTCATGGAAAATTTTCAAGATAAAAAGGTAGAAATACTCTTTGAGCGGAGTCACAAAAATTAGTAACCGATTTTAACTGCTTTTATTTATTGTAACAAACTAAGAAAAAACTTTGAAATAAACTGAATGGGAACACAAAGTGCTAATATTCTCTGAACGAAAAATTAAAGTCAATCCCGCTTTTTATAGATACGTTTTATCTGCAGATTCTCGTGACAACAATGCTGAGCAAATTTGAGGGTTGGGGAGGAAGGTAAAGTGATTCCATATCGTTTCTACCCTGGAACCCACCTTCCGACTAATCCATTTCTTCCGCCAATAACCCCGAGGAATATAACTCGAAGCATTCACTCCTTTTGATATAGAACGCTTGCTCTCCTCAGTCGCCACCAACCTCCGGCAAGCTGTTGCGGCATAATATGAAAGCGCCCGCAAAGCCACTCATTACGCGGCAGTCAAAGAGATAGGTAGGTTTCGAGCGTTTAAAACGGAGAGTGCAAGAAAGTGTCGGGCAGAGAGGGGTGGAGGGGTAAGGTGGGAGGTAGGAGGTGGAGAACGAAAGGGAAGACGGTAGGAGGATTGGACATTGAGAGGAGTAAGTGGGAGAGTAAGAGAGGTGTACACAAACACACATATATATAAATATAAATATATAAATATATAAATATAAATAAATAAATATAAATATATATATATGTATATATATATATATATATATATATATATATATATATATATATATATATATATATATATATATATATATATATATATATAACACGGCCATTCAATCCGAACGAGTAAGAGGGATAAACGGGAGGTGAGTAGTGGGGTATATGTGGTGGCAGAACATTTGAGTGAGGAGGAGGGACGCTAGTTTTTTTTACGCATTTTGAGGGTTGAGAGAGAGAGAGAGGGAGAGATATTTGTGTGTGTGTGTGTGTGTGTGTGTGTGTGTGTATATATACATATATATATATATACACACACACAATATATATTCAGGGGAGGTAGGTTTTTCGAAGGGGTTTAAGGAATGGCATGGTCTACGCGCTCGTGTGGGGGGGGGGGGTAAAAGAGCAAGAGAGTGTGAGGAAACAGGTGGTGGAATGAGGAATGAGAAGTTGGAGAGTAGGGAGGAGGAGGAGGGGAATAAGAGTCACTCTACGGTTCCAACCGGGCTGCCCCAGATTCTCCAGCGCGCGGCACTTTCGCTCGGCACACGTTGCAAGCGTGTTGCCTTGAGAAGGACGCTCGGGCCCGGTATATGAGTTAAGACGGAGGCGGGAGAAGGGAAGGGTCTCTCTCCCGCAGAGGAGAAAGGAGTCGACCCGGGGGTGTGGGGACTCCCTTAAAAGGCAGTGGAATGACAGGGCATGGGGAGGCGAGAGAAGATTGGAGAAGGGAGGGTGGGGGAGATGGAGAGATAGCACGGGAGGGAGGGAGAGGTGGTGGAAGCGTGGAGGGAGAGAGGCATTAGGTGGCGGAGTTTCAGCGGAAAGTAGCAGGAGGAGGAGATCCCGCGGGAGAGGTAATGAATTGGACAGAAACAGAGAAGGAAGAGAAGAGAGAGAGAGATTGTTGATGGCTCACGGGAAGAGGAGGAATAGGAGAGTATGAGGAAGATGTTCGCGGGGCCGTGAGGGAGAACGGAAGAAGGGAATCGTGGAGGTGGAACAGAAGAAGAGTTTCTTTGCTAAACGGCCGTGGAAAAATCAGAGGGGCAAAAAGAGTCGATAACGGGATTTTCGCCTGGATGGAGTGATATCTCTCGGCGCGGTTGAAAAAAGGAATAACGAGAGATAAATACACATGTTGAAACAAGCAAAAATATTGCCTCGGAGTCGGTCGGAAAAGTATCGGGACGTTTGCATCGAGAGCTCGTGTGGAGTGGAATTGATTACCCCGAACCTGGTGGTCGAGACATACGAAAAATGAGGGAAAAAAGGAATGGTGATGCGCGAATTCTCCTGCGAAATTTTGGGTCAAATTCTGAAAAATTATCGAAAATTAAAACGTTTTGAGACCTTTACTACTGGACAGACACAACTATTTGAGAAAAAAGTCCGCAAACAATTTGTGGATTATCTGTCAATTAATTATTTATGATTCACTTTCCATTAAATAAAGTCATAATAAACCAGAGTTTGCCTTAAAGTATAAGCCAACCGTTTGAAATCCTTTTCAAGAAATCTTCATAAAACTACCATGAAATGGAACCGTGCGAAAAAATATCAAGAGATAAAAATCTTAAAAAGAAAAGACACACGAAACTAAGTGCTTGGTCTTGAGCTCCTGCAAAACAAACCCACTGGCTAGACAAATTGCATACCTTAAATTAATGGCTAAAAATATAACGCTGTTCTTCTTTTACCACCTACAGCCATATACAACTAAAGAATTTTTTTCTCATTTTTGATGCAAGCCGTCATATCATTGTATTTTCAGTTACTAAAAATATATTTGCTTACTATGTGTAATGTGTGTGCAATTAGCTTACTATATTTCACTGTGACGTATGTAATGCCCAATATATAATGTAACATGACAACAAGAAAATACTTATGGTATATTCTTTTTTCAGGTTAAGTCAACAACATTCTCAATAACTTCACTAGATATCCCGCTTTATCTCAGATATTATAATAGGAACAAAAATACTATGCATTTCTATCATAAAAATGATGAATGCTCAATTAAAGAGAGAAATCCGACAATTTTATAGAAATATAATGTAGCCTTGATTTCAAGCTAGTAT
Organism: Ceriagrion tenellum; assembly: GCA_963169105.1. NCBI lineage: Eukaryota > Metazoa > Arthropoda > Insecta > Odonata > Coenagrionidae > Ceriagrion > Ceriagrion tenellum. Next base: position 99,181,801 of record OY720633.1, on the reverse strand, counting down.
TCAATTGAAAAATCAAAACCAAATCAAAATTTCAGCTCCATTATGAGAAATTCGATTTCATTAATTTAATTATATTTGGTAGCTTCACAACCGGAGCTAAATAAAGCCAAAACCACCCAAAGTGGCTAAAACCATTTGTATAGCAATAGATTAGTTGAAGAAAATTATCTTTGAAGCAGTATCGAAATATGAATTCAAGGAAATACTTGAATTTTTTGGAATTAGTTGAAAGGGATGCCGGTGTGTTGGTTTACCATCCCAAAGTGGGGCAGTTTTCCAAGGAATACCAAACCCCACCCGGATTCCAATTGGAGAACAGTCACAGCGTTGTACTTCTTCCTTCGTATAGGGCGCTATAGGGTAATCTAATTGATTACTTCCACTAAGAGTAGACTGACTAAAGATTTCAGATGAATACCACTGTTTTGCTCTAGATTTTATTCGGTAATTGCTAATGTGATACCTGATCGGACGCAGAATAGTAGTAGAGCATATCTAAACTTTTCATTCTTCTTTCATTAATCTGTTCTGACCAGATATATTAAAACGTGTATGCTCATAACGTCTTCGAAGAGGCAAATCTTCTTAAATGTACTCAAAATTAGGCGTATTGTTCACCTAAACTGTGGTAAAGATTCCCAAAGCAACTCCTTTTAGTACTGACACTGAGACTGAAGAAATAATGGTACAATTTTCGATTATGCAATGATAGGTAGCACGCAGTATATACACACATAGAATTAGGAAAATTTAAAGTCAGAAAACGAGAAAATATATTCTTCATAAATTGCCACCAGTACATATTGGTTACAAACATTCGACTGGAAAAATATTAAAAGAGCAATAAAATGTGTGCCGTAGGCGATAAAACTAAAAAAATCAAACGACTATATCGTAATTGCCATGGCTAGTCACAGCACAATTCAGGCCTAATTACGTCCATCGCACTTCAGTAGTACTTTACCCAATATGGATAGCAATTTTATTGAGAAAAATTTTAAGGCTCTCAAAACTTCCCTATAGTTTTGTTAATAATTCCACTCATACATGACTCAAGAGTAGATCCCTCGCATAATTCCTCAAAGCCAAGAGTTTGAACAAGCCGTTAATTTGTATTTCCCGAATCAGTATCTAATCGTTAAACTATTATCTGTCACAAAGGTCTTTCCAGGTATAATAACCACCTTTGTATAATCTTTGGAGGCATGTATATTATCGAAAGGATAATTATGCATATAAACAGCCGCCCTTGCATCAAGTTTTCCTTCCGAATGCACGGGGCTTTAATTCATTTCACCTGCGAGTACATGGCTGCAGCATGCATTAAGTCCCGTCAAAAAAATGCACATTTGCGATTTCACTCGATCGAAGAATCAGCCCGGCGAGAAGAAATTGGTTCCATCATCCTTTTCGAAGCGGGACATTCCTACGAAACCCTCCCTGCACCATTTTCGTATCTCGAGAGATGAGGAGGGAGGGTGAGGGAGAGGAGGAGGAGGCGAGAAGAAGGAGAGCAGACTTGAGGTCGGTTGGGAGGAACCGAGAGAAAAAAATATGTTGACTTGAGTTCGCAAGGCGGATTATTTGATTGAAGATATGGAGCGGTCATGGACCGAATAAGTTGCCTCGAGGGGGCGAAAGCGGAGATATTGCCATAGCGACGGTGACTCTCCACCCAGTGCCCGGTGCTGATTGCTTTATTTATTTGGACGCTTCCACGGACACGAACGCGTTCGCAGAGCTGAGGGGGCTGGATGGTGGGGGGGGGGGAATGTGAAGAGGGGGTGGTCGAGTGAGGGTGGATAGGATGGGGGTATTCGGTCAATGGTATTCGCTCGTAGAGGGAGAATATGGGAGAGTTTGGAGTTCGTGAGGCGCAGACTAAGTCAGCTGGCCGAGCGGTTTTTTGAGGAGTGACCCATTAGTCGGGTGGGGATGGATGATTGAGCGAAGTGACCAGATTACCTCCTCGGAATGGGTTTAAGGGGAACAGGAGAGGTTTGGTATGCGGTGGTCAAATTGCCAGCGGTGTTGATGGAAACGAGCGGGTCCAGATGAATGATGGAGTAAGATGTAGATCTTGAAGGATGCACTTGGCATTCCAAAAGATACAGAAAAAAGAAAGCATTAAATATATTTAAAAACAAAAAGCAGAAGGTTCTTAGCAAGCATTAATACATCTTTTTAGATTCGAATCCATATGGAAAATGGATATTTTGCTTTTCCACAGATATTTATTGTAATCATACAACGCGCTTTGCATCTTACTGCATCCACAGATACATTAACAGAATCTTTTATTTATCGATTGTTACGATAGTATCCTTACGCTAATAAGGGAGGATTTGGAACACAAACTAATTATTAGGAGGGAAGGCAGGAGAACATAGATTAGGGGCTTGTGAGGAGGGAATTATTTTAGGAAAGGAGTGGGGAGGGGTGCGGTAAAAGTAGCTCATTGTAAAGGTTGCTTGACTGTTTGATGATTTCTACCTATTCCAAAGCATCTTTTTGGTAGAAAATATAAAATTTCGGGGATAAAATCACTTACATGATTATTATCAAGCATATTCTTGGTAAATTGTTGAGAGTTGGAATCCATTTTTAAGTAACTTCGTAAGTGTTCTTTGATAAACGATATACAATTGTACCTGAAGAAGCAGCAAGGAGCAAAACGTGTCGCACGATTACAATAAATCACTAAGAAACAATACAATAGTTATTTTCCATATGTGTTTGTACGATTACAATAAATCACTGTTAAAGAGTACAATAGTTATTTTCCGCATGTGTTCGAATAAAATACACTTCGACTAAGTGACGCCTTTAGGTGTCAAGTTTATTAGGTCTGTTTAGGTTAAAAAATCGGATTTTCTGGGAGAACAATAAACTTCAATGATTTTGTTCAAAAAAACGTAGCTAAATAATTCTAGGGAGGTTGACAACAGCTGAGGTTAAGTTTGCTTCAATTATGAGTTAGCAGTGGTTCATGATTACTTGCAGACTGGTGGGACAGGGGAAAAGAAAACTTCGTCGATTATAGCCATCCATATCGGAGGGAGCCATTCCAATTGAAGAACGGAGTACTGGACGAAAAGTACTCTCCACAACACGCTCAGACAGAGGTCAGGAATCGAACCTAATCACAGGAAAAGGAAGTCGATGATTTAGCCAACATGCTTCCACATCATCGAGGAATGACTCACTAAAATGACTGGTTGGAGGAACTTTCCGAGAATTCAAAATAGGGGACACTCTCAGGTGATTGGGTATTAATCTCTGAAAATTTGTGACCGGATTTCGCAATCATGCATTAACACAAACCAATAGAGATTGCTAGTTAAACGAAAAGTTTTAAGCATTTACTCCATACTTAGGCAAATAATTCTCATTGAAAGCTGATCTATTAATGTGAAGCACTTAAAGGTATTAGGGATGTCGTATGATAAAAACTCGAAACGCACGCCATAATAAATTTACAGTAGTGAATTAAAGAAAACAATTCTGCTACTGATACCAGAAAAACTCGACAGTTTAATTAAAGTAGGCTTCTTTTACTGATAGCGAGATCTCAAAAGCTTTTTTATGACAACTTGAAAATCCTTTTTCAAAATAAGTCGTGGATGACTGGCACATATATAGCATCTCAGATAACAGGGTTAGTACCTGATACACATGTACTAGATTCGGAATAAGTTGCCTAGTGAGAGAAACAGGCTGAAAAAACGCTCGTATTTTCATGCATTCTAGAACATTTCAGAAATTCATCTACATTTCCATTCATTCTTCAAAAATACGAATAAATAACTCTATAGTTGAAGGCATATGAATGAGTGAACCTAAATGCATTTAAACACTCAAATCGTTATTACTCATTAAGTAAAGCATTATTGAAGGTTCAAATTTTTAAAAAAGATTCCAATCTTAAGCGCAACTAGAAATCGGGATTGCAAGAAAAATCAATGATGAAACAGTGGAGCCAAAATGATACACAAGAGCATTGGAAATGGCATGCCCTATGAACTGCAGTGCCTACACTTAAACGCTATTCTAGTGATTAAGACAAACTACCTGCTCTGGAGTTTCTCAGTTACATTTTCTCTACACAGAGATTCACGTCAATTACCTGAGAGTAAATCAGTAATTGATTCCTCTTGAGTCATTGATGAAGCAGAGCGCCACATACATTTGGATTATTAACGATGATAAAGAACGTAGGCCCTCACACTAAACAGAAAAAATAGAAAGCCAACACCGTTACACACGAACTCTACATGCTAGCGTCCGATAGTTAACTAATGGATAAGAGCGGTCTTCCGGCCCCAATTTCATCCCGAAATTGGAACACCGATCTAACTATCTAATGAGCAAAGGAAAGCGCCAAAATATTAAGCCTCTTAATGCCTTGATGAAGGGTACCGGGTGAAATGACCTAACGTGGAATCTCGCAAAAATTTGAGAGGCGAGAGAGGAGAGCGTCGGCCGAGAAAAATGATAAAGCGAAGACATTAGCGGGCTGATTGGCTATCCCCAACTCCCATTGAGTCCATCCAGTTTCCACCTTCTCCTCCTCCTCCCCAGATATAATACTCCCTATATAATGATGAAACCCCGCATCTTACTTCGGAATGGGTAGAAGAACTCTTTGGACGCACACACGAGGAAAGGAAAGAAAAACATCTTGAGCAGAAACATGGGGAGGGATTAAGACGGTGGCCGTTAGGAATTCGAAGTGCCAAGATAAGTGCAGGAGAGTTGAGTACATATAAAAAAAAGCATGAGCGGATGAATGAGTCTACATCTACGCGCTACGCTGTGAACGGTCACATAGACGTGTGGCAGGGGAATCAGAACGCCGGCCATGAAAAGGATGGATAAGAAGAATGGGTAGGGAAAGGAAAGGGAGAAGATAAATAGTATTTCGTGGAAAATAGAATACGGTAAAAGAAATGCCTTCTTATAATAGTCATTTTTAGTAGCCCAGAATAGTTGAATAAACTTGATGCTAATTTACTCTTAAAAATAATTTAGAACAAAAAGATAAGGCTATAAATACACAAATTCAAATATTTTACCAGAGTGTGGGAAAAATTAGTGATACATGTTATGATGCAGTCAACATCTCGATTGACTGTAGATGGGCTCACGCCTGAAGAAAAAACTCCAACCCCTGTCAGTCATAAAAGAATCTCTCTTCTTTAGGAGCCTTTATCCGTCCTACAGGTGAAAAGTAAGACGGAACAATTATCAAGTACAGTAACTACAAGTATAAAAGAAGGAAGGAACAATTATCATACAGTAAGTACAATTATCAGATTATCTGCCTATTCGGCCAAGAGCTCGTGAGACCTAAATTTCTCACGTTACCTCAGCACTATGAGTAACATTCGATTTCTAGCGGCTCCTGACCCAGTCCTAACAGCTACGTCGCAATTTCTGCATGTTCTGATTTAACTTTCCTGTAACAAAATGCCCAACTCTCCTATCTGTATTGTAGTGTACACAAAGCATATTTTTCTGACTTTATTAAGGTAACATCTCCTTCACGATAACGATCCTTCTATTCATTCACACAGTTAACACCTACCGCTTGAAAAGCAGTGTCGCAAATGTTTCACAATCGTTTTTTTATCAATGATAGGTCAGATGATATGGAGGTGCTCAGGTTTTTGGCTGCACCAACTTCACTTATATCAATTCCCCCAATTGTTTATGTGGTTCATTTCCCAAGATAAGTGTGGGAAAGAGAGACGGAGTAAAAATGTGTACACATACCTTCATACAACATGTATATAAAACTACGCACACTCACGGAAAACGACTCATGCAGTAACTATCGTGTCAAGAAAGCCAACTAGCATGAATGTACTTTACTTTTGTGTACGAAAATGTTGTAACTTTTAGCTTCTATACATGAAACTCGTAAGAAATATGTGAAGATCAATTAAAATTCCATAACCATACTGATAATTTGCAACAATAATATAATGGTGGAAGATAATTTTAAATGGCAGACGACAATCCTCTCCGGATACTTATTTATTACTATGCAATTAGTCTGGATGCATTTTCTTCCGTTTGACTCTTCATCGTGCTTCTTTTTTCCCGCTGTTCTCCAACCGAATGCTGGCGCTCACCATTGTGATTAGTGTAGCAGGGACTACAAGTGGAAATGCCAAGAACCCGCGTTGACGTAAAGTTTCCCACTACGATGGTGCAAGCGACGGTCTGTGCATTGCGGTAGTTTTGCACGGAGCTATTGAGGAGGAGATTGATGAAAAGAAAAAAGCTCCAAGAGGAACGTTCTCGAAAGTTGTAACGTCTGAATGGATTACCGATTTTAGATGCGATAAAAGTAGATAGAGCGGTAGTGGAAAGAGTGAGGTGTTGCGGTAGAAACGGAAGAGATGGGTGGTGGTGGGCAGGGAGGGATAAGGTTAGGAGGCAGAGATATGGAGAGGGAAGCGATGGTTAAGATGGGACGAGAGGGAGAGAGCGAAGAAGGCGGGAAGATCACCCCGATAGCGTTAATGAGCATGTCGTAAAGTGGACCAGATAATGAAGCGAAGATGCAGGGAGGAGAAGAGGAGAGGAGAGAGAGAGACAGAATGAGAGACCGTTCCTACTTCCCCCAGAGGAATAACAGCACACGGGAAAACACAGATAAGGGCGGAAGGAGCCAATGAGAAAAGTTCCGAGAAAGCGTTCGCAACGCGCCAATTGGACCGCGGCACCCGGGTAGGAGTCTCGGGAACTTAATGTGGTATTCCGGGCATCTTGACCGAGGCGAATTTTTCTCCACGGGAATTCCTTCGGGAGGAATGAGCATTTATTAAAATGAAAACCAATCGTATCGCGCCGAGATCAGGAGGCTCTTGGAGTTGCGTTCGTTGTTTACGGAGTGAAATCCTCACGACGCGCCATTTTTCAGCCCTTGCGAGCACTAAACAACAGGTGAAATATTGTGCGGCCTGAAATGAGATTCAAAGGGCAGAAAGAGACGAAGAGTGCAAGGATGTGAGACGCCGTATTATCACAGAGAATAATGATTTGGATTTAAAACGCAAGCTGTGCGAACTCACGGATGGATATTAAAGCATCTAATCAATTTTTTTTCGTCATACACTCAGTAAAACACCATTAAAAATTCTTAAATTTCTGATAAAAAGAAGTTTCTTACTACGGTAAATACACACCAATAAAAACTAAATAATGAGAGTTGAGGCAATTTTCCACTTATATAAATTGTATTTTACCTAGATTTCGATGTACTACATCATTATCAGGCCTAGTAGTACATCGAAACCTAGGCCGAATAAAATTTATCTAGGTGAAAATTGGCCTTTACACGCATTCTTTATTATGAATTCTTTTTAACACATCAAGCCTGATAATTCTCTTTTTGTAAGAATTCATACATCCACTAACGTCTTTCGTCAAGTAGAGCTTCTCAAAAGATTGACGAAGAATTGTAATCATAGTTAATTGATCATAGTTAATCAAGAATTGTAATGGTATGGGTTAAATATAAATTATAAATAAGATTATTAGTTTGGACACGACAGCAAGAGGGCTAAAAGAACAAATAGCACAAATAGTATAAATGGAGGAAGAGATTATTAGGGGTGAAAATTTCGTCTGAAAGAAATTGGCCTCAGCCCTAAGAAAATATAGCGAGTACTCCGACTCATGAGAATCATATCCGATGTTAGAAATTTAAAACAGCCAGAAATATTTTTTCTGAAGTAATGAAGTACATACAAAGTACACAAAGTGGTGATTTATGGTTCCAAAATATCATATCTAAGGAGGATTTACATCTACATGATACCCTGCGAGCCACCGCATGGGTGGTCGGTCACTTGCCGTGGAAAATTGTAGGTTTTAGGAGGTGAAATGGTGACGTGTGTAATGGGGGTGTATTTGGTGGATCTCAGTTCTTTTTAAGGTCACTTATTATGCGCGTAAAGAACGAGTTTTTGTACCCATCTGTTCGGCAATGTATCTTTCTTATTTTATCGCTTCTGTCAAAGCTAGAGATGCAGAGAGGCGTCATGTTAATATTCTTTCGCTCTGAAACACAACAGTTCTGAATTTTTCAAGCCCTGTAAAAGTTGTGAAACACTATATGTTCGCTTGTAGCAGTTTTTAACGAATCGTGCAGCTTTTCTTTGTATTTTATTGATTTTTATAGTTAAATCTTTATGACCAGGGTCCCAAATGCTCGCGGCGAATTCGCGATATGACCTAACCAGAGCGAAGTAGCATCGCTCTTTGAATTTTTCACCCGAGGACCTTTCAGTCATATGATAAAATAAACCTAGTCTCTTTCATACTGTGCCGCATATGTTTTGTATGTATGTTCCCCACGATGTAGCAGAAGTTAAGGTAATTCCAAGGTATTTTATTGTAACTTGGCTTTTGTGTGATGACTTTCGTAGGAAGTGAACTGTGGTGTGTTTACTATGATTTTTTTCTAGCCCCCACTCCTAGCAAAACGAATGAACGTCGTTAAGGTCCGATGACAGAACTTCTAAGTCCGCGTCTTTGCATATTTCATTGTAGAAAACTGTACTGTCAGCAAATAATCTTAATTTACTGCTAACTCGAGGACTTAGGTTATTAATATAAATGATGGATAATAGAGGGCCGATCACACTTCCTTGAGGAACACCGGATGTGACGTCTAACAGTACAAATTAGAAGTTCCCACGGTTTGAACTCCAGGAGATTAACTGCCCGAATGAATTCGAATACTGACAGAGAAAAATATGCCATTTCGAGTAGGGCATGAGAGAATGTTGCTCATATAATTAATTGAAGGGATGTGTGCTGATAGAGAAGTAGAAGAGAGTTGAGTAGTATGCTTTGGTGAGATGACAAGATTAAATGCACGAGGATAGGAGAGAAAATGAATATTATGTTTTCCAGAGAGCAACAAATAGATATTTAAAAATAAAACACAGGAGAGGAAGATATATGTTTACGAAGAATGATACAGAGGAAAAAAGTTTTAATTGTGTTATCAGTGATTGGCAGTTTCTATTTTTGGCAAAAATATGACGAATACTAAATAGCAACAGAGATATAAGTAAAATTCATGTCACATAATACATCTATGTCTACATAATACCCTGCGAACCGCCACATAGGCATGTGGCGGGGTGTTGGCCGTGTAAAAATGTAAGGGATTAGGTTTTGGGAGGTGAAATGGCGACGCGTATTTAGTGGAGCTCAGTTTTTATAGAGGTCACTTATGGTGTGCGGAAAGAACAAGTTTTTGTAATAGTACGATATAAGCACTGAGATGAAAATGTGTAATTAAAACACTTGGCTCTCATGATAATCTGGCATTAAACTTGAGTAATATTTCTAACTTGCCGTAAAACACAATTGTAAGGAAATAAAAGTTTGACAACAGGAAGGAAATCGTTGAGGCTTGAAATAACAGTGATACCAACTAAACCGTAAGTATTCTTGCAAACCTAATTAATTTTCAAACAAATTACTACAGATAAATTACAAGCTTCTCTCCGGCAAGTTATTTATCATATATGTTACTAAGAGTAGGTACTCTTTTTAAAATCATGCCTCCTTACATATGCGCCGCTACAGACACTACGAGCTCTTGATTACTCATTTCTTTCTTAGTAATAATTTTATGATTATCTTTGAAAAGTTTCACCCCTCTCTTGGCGGTGTCATTCACACTGCCCTTGAATTTTTGACAGTGAGAAGCCCCTCCCTGTAGTCCTCCCGTGATGGCCAGTCAGCAACATAACACTCCAAAAACTCGGATTTCAAGTCTAAGATCGTAAAAAAACGAAGAGAATCGGTTGTGACCAGGTCAGGTAAGTGCATATGGGGGACCTCGCTGAGCTGAATATTATTGATTCTTTTCCTGGGAGGGTCCTCATCCCCTTCATTACTTTTCATATTGGTCACAATTTCTGCCTTCACAGCATCCGTCAGGCCCTCATCAAATATCATGATACCCATCATTACTTTTCTAAGGTACCATGAATGAAAAATCATTCGGATGACGGCGGCCTCCGCAATAGTGTTGTTTATGCTCTTGTGTTCCAGGGCCCACTTGAGAACTTGCAGGTCGTTGTGAGGAGCACTCACAACTTGCGGCGCACTGAACCATGCCCGGATGTACACTCTCACCACGAAGATTGTCATCCGGGTGATCGCATCGGCCTGCTTCTTGGTGAGCTTTACCTGCATCCGAAATGAAAACAGTCTGTTCTTATTTCGGAAGCAGGTAAAGCTCACCAGTTCTGTTTATGCTAAGCTGCAGACTCCTCTAGCTCTCCTGCCTTCATTTTTAGGTCTACTCCCCAGATTACATATACTCTAAGCCCCCATTGGTTCTTCAAAAATGCCATGTCTTCATAATAAGGCGCAAGCACATCTTGTGATTTGGCTTGCTTGATACTAGCCTCCAAGATGTCAATAGCACCGCTTTGGCGATGTCAAATAATTTATCGAGACCGCTAACAAAGTTACAAGCAGCGTTTTGTCTCTTTGGATGCTTGCACACTGTGTGCCATTCCTTTCAATTTTTCAATTTGTTCCACTCTAGTCATTTCGCTAAGAAGTGGAAATTTAGTCTTCTGCCAGATGGTTGTCACAACCTCCACAGTTTTTCATGCAGCATCACAGACGCATACACCGTCATTGCGTCTCACTTTGTGAAAAAAGTAACAGAGCACTTGACGAACTGTAGGCAGCTTGGCGGACGAAATGCTTTCGACTCCAAACCCCACGAAAGTAATCTGTGAGTCACTTTGCAACGTTTTAGACGCTGACATCTTCCAGTCTCCCTCCAGGCTTCAGCTCACACTGACGTCTTCGTTGCAGGTTTAGTGGCAGCGAGGAAAAACAAACAGCGACCCTTGTTACAGGGCAAAACACGTCGACGCGGTGGCAGAGCGACAGGAGAGGCGGGAAGAGGGGAGAGGAGCAGCAATAAAATTATTACTAAGAAAGAAACAAAGTAACCGAGAGCTTGTAGCATCCGTAGTGGTACATAGGAAAAGGAGACCTGATTTTAAAAAAGGTACTCTTAGTAACATATATAATTAATGACCTGCCGGAGAGACGCTTGTAATTTATCTGTAGTAATTTGTTTGAAAATTAATTAGGTTTGCAACAATACTTACGGTTTAGTTGGTATCACTGTTATTTAAAGCCTCTTGTTCAACATCGACGTACAAAGAGATGGTCAAGCTGTTGGCAAAAAAGAATTCGTCACAGTTCGCTTATTGAATTTTCCCTTTTCAGGTAAATTTCTACAGAAATTGAAGGAAAATATAGCACTGATGATATTTTTTTGGTAATTCTTTGGGAAGCTGAAGATCTGCCATGAGTTAAGAGGAGTATATATTAAATATACTTTTAAGTTTTAACCTTAGACACCAGGTAAAAATTTTGGAGAATACGAACAAATATGGATGAAAATTATGCATCACACTAATTAAATTATAATAATGAATTGACATACACCATTGAAGCTTAAAAAAAATTATCTTTTGATCATTTTGTTCAAATAGGAACCTGCTGACAAGCTATGTATAAACAGCTTAGCAGGACCTAGCATGGACTGATGTGTCGTGTAGAGAGAAAAAATTTAGGTTTGTATCATTTAATTCCACCATAGCATAAAATATCAGAAACTACAGATCATTCCGAAAACGACTCAGAATAATTTGTAAGTGGCAGATAAGCAACATATAATAGAGGGCAGAGAAAGGGTATTTAAGGAGGCACGCTGAAGGGCACGGGTGCAGTCTGACAATAATCAAGGACTCTTGTGGAACTGAGCAGATAAAGTTATTTTCCTTTGGTGCATCAACGGGGACAAGCTGCTAAAGGAGCAACCGCATTTCAACTCAAGGAATATACGAGGAGCAACGGGAATATCACTAGAGAAGGAGCCGTATTTCAATGCAGGGTGTATCCGGGAATTTGACTGGCAAGGAACACAGCATCCACCTGTGCGGACATCGATAAGGAAATTGTATGTATGATTTTCATTTTTTTTGGTTCTATGATGTGAAGAAGAAGAAACGTGAATTGGCTCAAGCGAGAAAAAGTGCAAGGCCTGTTCAATTTTATGAGCCTGAAGAGAAGTGTTACAATAAAGGACGAATTGTATGCTATGTATTTTAATGGTATAGCAGAATTATGGTGATTGGTAATCATTCGTGTAAAGGGATATTTATTTTCTTTCTCGTAATGTTTTGTGAATAAAATTCATTGTTCAAACTGAGAAGGAGAGTCCGGGCAATTTATTAGTAAAGTGAGGTTTGCTGGAGAGTTCAGAAGGAGAAGACAATATCAAAGACGCGCACACGTGAAAGTGAAATTTCTATTTTGTTACAGGTTCCATAAGCTATCTGACCAGAAAGATAACAAAAACTATAAAATTGAGACCTCTAAATCGAAATTAATTTAATAGCTCTTTGCATAATTACTTTCTTTTAAATGGACCTATTGCCAGAGTGAACATCCTCCGGGATCTGCCATGCATCATTCTCCGCTGAATCAAACTTGAAAACCGATCTTTTAGACTAAAAAGAAACAGCGCTATCGCTGTTTCCTTCTCATTTCACTTCCCTCTGACGAGTGAATCGAAAAAAAAACTATATCATGCGGGAAAGCACGAGCATTCCATCAAAGGCCCGCGAGGAGAAAACGAATCGAAATCGAGCTGCCCAGTTCGGAAGACAAAGGTAAAAAACTACGCGAGGATTGAAGTGTCGGAGCCACAAACAAAGGGCTGGGAGGCCGAAAACGAGAAAGGGGGAAGGTATTTCGGGAAGAGCCCGCCGCGTCGGGTGGCGACCGGGTGGTTTTCCGAGATGCAGGCGGAGATGAAGGTGAGCCCGGAGGCGAGAGTGGCAGGGGAAGGTGGCAAAAGTCGGCGTTGCTACACAGGACACAGGGTGTTAACAACATAGCTTCGCCTCCCCTCCCCACTTCCTCCCACACGCTCTACTTCGCCCGTCGAAGTCTCCTCGGCTGGCTGCTCCACCCCCTTCCACCCCTCGGCGCGTCAAGAGTCACGCTCTGGTGACCAGGAGTGGGAGGGGCTCCTTGCGGTGGGGAGAGGGGATTTTTTTGTTTCAATTGGCGATTGACGGCGGGAGGTGGGCCTCGGCGGAGACGAAAAGGGATTGGTGAGGAAGCAGGGCACGCTCCGATGCACAGAGAGCTTTTGGCATTGCAAGATGGCCAATGCATTCGACGCACTCCGAAAGAGAGCGTTTTTCGGGAAAAATACGATATTCCCATTGATAAATGAAAAATATAATGATATCCTAATATCCACATTAAAAGGCCTTTAACAGAAAGAAATAATTTAAATTCCTTCCATTGCTGTTTTATCAAGATGACTTGGGAGTATGATTAAGGCAATGCCATATGAATACGTGGCGATATTATAAATGGCAATGAATTTCTTGAGGAAGACCAAAGAGGCATCACGTACGGCAAAATAAGAGGGAAGGGAAAATGAAGAGTGTTGAAGGAATAGAGCTGTTTATTATACAAGTTAACATTCTTCCTAGGCTGACACATCACCATGACCAGTGGGTTATTTTACAACGATGAATTTCACAGCAATACTTCATGATTTTATGCGAGGAAAGATACATATGAAGCAAGGTTAATTAAGAGGAAAGTTAAAGAGAAATAATTTTAAGCAGTAAAGCTGTTTTTAATAGATTAGGTAAAAATTCAATTGACGCTGATCCTAAGTGTCGCGAATACTCAAAAAGAGAGAATCGACACAAATGCAAGACTTATACTTTAAGCACTCAATAACTGCACGATTCTCAATAAGTCAGCAATTTAAAAGGTTGAAGAAATCTCCACTGAGTGCAAATAAGAATATTAATACATACATTACTGATACCAATGATGAGGAGCCGTAAAAACTTGAATTTTCCGTTATCTGGAACTATTACGAAAACTGTAATTTCGCAAGGGGATCAAAGGAAACGAAACAATGTCAAACACACTGGCGGCGAAGCGATTTCACCGAGGAATTTTGAAAGTAGCGCGGATGAAAACTTCATTTAAAAGACCACTCGATGGTAAAAAGCGCCGGAATAAAATGAAAACAGAGTGAAAATAAAGCGTTCCACCCGGCTCAAATTCCTTCGACTGTAGGAATCTGGTTGAATAAACTGGCATCAAATACCGATCGGAACGGGGTTGGGGGATTTTTCAGACAATCCTGAGCGGGCAATAAATACCGCGAGGAAGATAAATTAAATTGGAGAATGAATTCGGGAGGAGGGTGAGGTGAGGATCCGTTCTCTCGAGGAGAGGGGCGGAGTGCATTCGGAGGAGCAGCCGCGGGGGAAGAGGTACCCGAAGGGAAAAGAGCAAAGGGGGAAATAAAACTGCTCTCGAAAGTGGAAGGAGGGGACTCCGGGGTCATAAGAGCGCGCGGCCGAAATGAGCGAGTTGGACGGAACGGAGAGAGCAGGAGATGGCCTCATGTTTGCACACCCGTTGAGTTTGCTCACGGGTCCACCGCAGCGGTGCACGAACAAAACCGTCTCCCCGTGACAAAGCAAAGCGAATGTTAATGTATTAACGATGTACCTACGTAGGGAAAGAAGCGCCTCTGGGATTAGAGCACTTAAATTTCATATGTTTAATGAAAAAAATCCCTAGCTGCATGTCGATTTATGATAACAGGATTCTTAATTATATTCCTATCCGCGTGAGGGAATAAAAGGAAAGGGAGTGATGGTAATCGTCAAATGGTGCCTAGTGGAAGACACTTTTGTTCGAAGGCAAACATGAGGAGAGTGATGATTTGATCAACGATCATAGACGTAAATATTATCGATGTCAGGGCGAATGGACACATGATAGTCTCATTTTCTGATGGAAATAAATGTATCTATTGTATATCTTAGTTAATAATTATTTCATTTAATGGAAGTTGCGCGCTTTCCTAATGAGGACGGAAAACCGACCAAAGTTCTTGCGTAGTTTGTTAAGCACTCAAAATACTTTATTTCGATCGAAGATTGGAATATCACATTGATACCCATAATGTCGTTCTCTATGAGGATAGGCAAATTTAAATTATGTAGTTATTTTTTAAGAATCTCAGATTTTCTCGGAAATTTAATAGGTAAAAGAGGTCTTAGGTATCCCACCGGCTGGCAGTTTCATGTCTCCTTATCGTCTTCAGAACCTCTGTTCTACTCTGTAATCTTTACTCTGAAATCCGATGGCAAACCCTAAATTATCGCTGTTTATTATATTAATATAGCTGATTAATTATAGTTATCTTAATTATAGCTGTTTATTATATTTATTTAGCTGATTAATTACAGTTATCTTAACTATTACTGTTAGGCCTACAAAGCTAGCTCTATTTCGATAACTCCCTCTATTAGTCCCTATCCTTGCATTCCTTTTTGGCTTCAGTCACCGCCATATTCACCCTCCCATAAGATACCTCATTTATGGCCAGTAGTAGGAACGACACATATGTATTCCATAAAGTTATGGGACTCATAAGCCATGGCAACCATTCGATAAGTGTTGCAGATGCATTGAATAAGTTTATTGGTTTCATAACTTATGGCATGGAGTTATGAGTTCCATAAGTAGGCAAGATGGCGCATGCATAATAAACCGCTTGTAGACTTGATTACTAGATAAAAGAGTTGTTTTGTGACAAACGACCACTTTTTTATTCTTACGGACTAATATTTATGTGCATTAGCAATTATTTATGGGCTAATCATTCATAAATATTATCCGACGGTAGAAGATTAGATCAAATATTTGCACCAATTATCTATTGGTAAATAAGCTATGTAGTTAGTAGATGCGTTCCTGCAACCCGCATATTTTAATGAGATCTGCAGCTTTGTGGATCTCATAACTATTGATTTCATAACAAAATTTTCTTGCAACCGGCCATTAGAAGACGAATTCAAATTGGCCTATCCCCTTTAAGTCTCTAACCGAAGCTGGTACTAACTTTGTAAAGGAGAAGTATTCAACAAATGAAGGTAATGCAGCACAAAACGGACATACCTGACTACATCCTCATCATCTCCGTTCCCTGAACCATCTCATTCTCCTCTTCAGTCCCTTTCCCTCTCCCCCACCCCCATCCACGAATCCTTCGCACGCAGACAGATATAACTTCAAGCTCAACATGGTTTCTATTCCGCCAATCCATCATTTCATTTACCGTCGTCCTCTTAGATCCAAAAGAAGCAGAGAGAAAGGGAGTGAATTGAGTCCGACCGTGGTTTTTTCCAACCGAGCTTCTTCATTATTTCTTCACACCTGGTTAGTTATAAAATCATCTCGAAAACTTGTTTTGAAATTGAAAAAAATGCAGCAACGTTACCTCAGTGAGGAAAATCAAGTCTTTATGAGATGAAAAAAAACATTCCATTCCGCTAAATGCACGTTGACGGCGATATCCAAAGACGTGGAAAAAGAAATGTGGAAAATTGTTTATTTATTTAGAGATTGAGGTAATTTTGAAATTACATAATCAGCCAGGAATGTTCATGTCAAGAAATAAAAAGGACGAGTTATGATTTCAGCTTATATACGCTGCCAGGATATTCAAACGGTAGTACTTCTAGCGTTATACTATGGTTACGCGACAAAGAAGCTTCATACGAATCCATGGCGATCACTATCAAAAATCAACAATTCAAATATTGGTTTGCTCCAGATCGTCACTTCATTCTACTTTCAACCTATTGCATTACGCAAAAACTTGGTTCTAATTGAAATCAGACTTTCTACTCCGTATTAACACACTTATTTCGACATGAACTAATCAAACAGGAATTGCACAACTAAATATTTTCTTCTGGGGACAAAATGCCAATTCAACAAAAAATTCAGGAACACAAAGGTAACGCAGTAAGTAAAAATAACTATAAAAACTTTAAGTCCGTGAAATTGGTAATTACTATTAAACGCGAAAACCCGGCACAGAAAAAAAGAAAGCATGTTGCCTAATTTTTTAAGGTGTTCCAGTAGCCATTACATCTGTCCCTGTTTAGACGTCAATATATTTATTTCGCTGCTTTTTAGGCTAGGGTGGAATAGTAGAAAAAGAAACGAGGTTATCCCTTATATTATATGTTATGCGACACTATTATCAGTCGTTCCTACATTCGTACAACTGTTGACGCATCTCCTAAAGCAGCGATTTGTAAACATTAATTTAATTCAAATTGTAAATCGGCATACTGATAACTGCTATTTTATCACGTCCTCGATGCCCTAACTCCAAATAAAATAGTCTTTAAGAAGCAAATATAATTATCCTAACCATCATGTTACCTTTCATACTTCACGTTACACGTTTTCTGGTCATTCGTATTCGTAAAAAAATATTTTAAGAAAGGTAACTTGGCACTATTTTCTCTCCAAGACACTGAGAAATGTTTTTGCTGATCATGTTGACCAGAAAAAATTTCTGTATCTTAAATTAAAATTATATTGCAATCAATAGAATACGAGTAAAAATAGACGATGTCGATTGAACTGCAGTGGAACACATAGTTGATACAATTTCGAGAGGAAAAGAATTACGTATGACTATTTTTTTCCAAGCAATTGAATGATTGCATGGTTATGGCTGTAAATCTTCCAACACAAAGTTAAGTAAGAATATTTATTAATTAAGCGAGAAAAAGGATATTTACTAACTTCCTGGGTATCCTAAGGAAAAGTAAAGGGCACGTATGAAGCCAATTAGCTCAATAAAGCATTATTATTCTTACTCCATAATATTTGAGGAAAAAGACGATAATTCATTTATATGCAATACCTCTGTGATCTGGATCAGCCGAGCTGATTGATGATTTACGTTTTCATGTCGCTACTTACAATTTGTGCCAAAGGTATATAAAAAGTAATGGAGACAGAAATGTTTGCCGAAACAGGATATTTAACGAGCAAAGCTGTAAAAATTCGGCCTTTATGTATCATTAGGGCATTTTAGAGTTATGAAATATGTTAATTAAGGGCGAGATGAAATTTTTAAGGTTAAATTTCTAATCAATAAAATCCTCTCTTTGCAAGATCACTGTGATAATTTCGCCAACAATATTTCAGAAGAAAATTTATGATAATAAGCGTTAATTTCTCTTGAGGCAACTCTACTCTTAAAAAACATAGGCTACAACACTGGCTTACCAAATTTACGTGCGAGATCTTTTTCCCACAATAAAGGCATATATCACTAGAAGATACATTTATCTCCAAAGAAAAATGCCCACTAATATACATACTTCTGCATTGGAATCATTGTATCAACTATCTATTGATTTAGCTCAAGAAAGTTAAGCCTCGCCGAAAATAATGGCAACACAATTGTCAAAGTAATAATCAAGACGTTTCCCCAAATCTCCGTGCCCAAGTAGATCTTCTTAAATATGAGAGTTTTGTTTAACGTGTTTATGCGTAATTACGAGATTTTAATTACAATCATTCTGACTACACACAAATAAATTGACGAAATGATTTTTACCAACAAAAAATATTATTATAAACTCATGACGGATGCGCACAATGAATTATTAAACGACCTTTGGGATAGTATTTCTATAGTTACCATTTATCTTTTGATAGTGAGTGAATATTCTTCTCATTTGCCTAAGCATATACAACAAAAACTATATTGCATATACAACAAAAAATACATTGCATTCAGATTTTTTGTAGACCTGACGTAATTAATAAATTATGCATGACGAAATTATCGTCGGTCATTAGCTACAATCCATGGTAAAATCTAAGCTAAAGCCCTTGGACTTAATTGGAATTTTGTGTACCTTCACTTGCAATGTTTCTTGTTTTACACTAAAAGTCACCCCCTCTAAGAATGACACTAACCCAAGATAGTAAGATCAATTTGAAAAAGCGGGTTACGCATGGTATACATTTTCTCTCCAAGCTTAATTTCTCCTCGGGTGAGAAAACCAGAAAAATTTAACTCGAAGGACGAATCCCATATAGCTCATCTCACATCCAGGTCATTGGTAATATCTTGGTGCACGCCCTGGGCGAGGAAAAAAAAGGACGAAACAGAATAGAAGATGGAATTCTTTCGCGGGAATCGTAAACTCGCTCCACTTAACCTCGCCCCCTGGGCTCGTCACGAGTTCATCCGTGAAAAAGTAACACGCCAGAAGCACAACGATTCCGAGCGAGAACCAGCAACTCTCCTCGACGTCATCTTGTTTCACCTCGTTTTTCCATCAACGGCGCTTCTTTTTACTGAAATCCATTCCGATTTCAACCTCTCTGACCCACGCTCATAATTCAAGAGAGAAAAAGACCCGCTCTTGGATCATAACCACCCGAATATTTCTTACGTGAGCATCCGAAAGACGTTGGCAAACTATTCCTAACACCACACATTTGCCCGAGATCAACTTTCTTCCAAAGCATGTTCGTGGACGATGAAACATGTGCGCTGTTTTCCATGACTCAGTTCATTGCGCGAGCATTCGCATGTCTTTTCATTGCCCCATTTCGTCAAGTAGCTAGAGCAATATTCACCTAAGTATAAATTTGCGTAATACTTTGCATTAGTACTCTTATTGTTGGCAATATATATTCTAAATATATGAAAAAGAATGTTTGTATGTTTAATTTTTAAAATGAATTTTTGCCTATTTTATAAAGATATCACGGCTCCAAAAGGTCCCAAAAAGAGCCCTTTGAAGTATTGGGTTTTGTGTAGTGATGTCACTTTTTGCTTTTTAAAATTACTTCCGCTCAAGGTAGAGGGAGATTGTAAAAATGTTATATCAAACTGCTGAAAGAATGACGTTTTTAATTCTTTCAATTTTTTCCACTTCGTAGTAGCCTAAAAAATCGCGTTTTTAGCTGCAAAAACGTACATTTTATCTGAAATCAACAATACAATATTCGCATGAGAACCAAATTTCGGTGTTTTATGCATTTAACATTCATTTTTCTTAATTAAACAGATTATGAATGCTAAGCATTTGGTTTTGTGCAGCGATTTATTATAAGTATGATTCAGAGAAACGCCGGATAATTCAACTAGTGAAGTATAAAACCACATGCATGCACAAATAAAAAATACATTCAACCGATTTGGTGTAATAGAACTATGTATGGTACACATAACATCATGGTACATGAGATATATTTCATAATAACGTGACGACGAATGTAAAATTATTATTTTAAACACAAAATAATTCTTTTAATTGCTATATCGACTTAAAGTAAATATCAACGTTTTTAAAAAAAAGTTTTTAAAATAGCTAATATTTGCCTGAATCTCGAATATCTCGCCAAAAACTCTCACTAGCTCCAGTCATAAAATACTTTACGTAAGGCGTAAATTTAATCTTCCAATGCTTTACTATTCATATATGGTGACTTTCATCGCTATAGAAGTTTTACCTGCTAAAATGAAATGTAATCACGATATATTTTGACTGGAAAATATTGAAATGTACATTCAGTTACCCATGATTTCCACTTAGACAGTATTAAATTTTATTCTCAGGTCTATTTTCGCATATTAAATGTATTCAGGATGACTCTGATACTTTTCAAAGCCAACGTACATGGCGAAAGCCAAATTCAGGCACAAGATGGATCCCTGCGATTGGAGTTGTGATTAATTGTCCGTGCGCATAGCTCTTTTTCCTTGTTATTCAATGATGCCTCTCGAAAACAGTCTGGTCTGCTTCACTTTCTTCGCCCGTTTTTCATAAGGCTCTTCACGAATCACGTTTGAGTTTTGAAATATTAGCCCCGGCATTTTTCTCCCATCTCCGCCGGCACAGCGAGCTAACGGTCAGTTTCGACTTGCGGCCCGCGGTTTCGCCATTGTTCACCCGCCAAGTTGCGGTTCCCTCTTGTGGGCTGACGTAAGCAAATCACGACCTTGCACCCGAGTTTCCTGAAAATCAAAATATATTCCCAACCCAGTCTTCCATAAATCTCCCATGAATATACCGCATCTTATTTCTACCTTCCACGGTGTACAAGAAGAATGTTGGAAATCTTTATGCGAGAACATAGGCTGCTCTCGGAGGTTCTCAATTTATTCATTCATTCGTAGGCTACAGCATGTCTGCATTTATATGACAACTTTAAGCACATTTACGGTGCCATTGCAATAAAAACGAGTAATGTATGCATCATAATATATCAACGGATTTCATGTACCTTTTATTCAATGCCATAGACGTGCACATCAATGCAATAATAGCTGGAAAGAGCAACCAATTTTATCGCATTACGTGTAGCACAATACATATTACCTTATACATATTAAGTCATCATAAGTATAAGATAATTTTACGACAAGCTTTTACTTGTTATACCTTTCTACCTTTCTCTTTACTAAAAATCACTTATTCTTCGAGTGAGTTTTAGTGTTAAAAATATTTTGGTGCGTCGACGGCGGTGGTCATTTGCACCATGCTCAAACTATGATATTTACTATAAGTTTTGTGAAGATAAGAATCAGTAGACTGTAGTATGGAAAAACTAATTATTCCATAATTTAACTATTTAATTTATTTAGATACACAAGTGAATTAAATAAAATTTTAAAAACCAATTTCCTTAAAATAAATTAAGATTCTGTTTAGGCTGTCGGGGTCATCTCTTAAAAGTTTGTCTAAGCTTCCCGTGATACCTACTTTATTGCGTGTAGCCCGGTATTTCATACAGGTCGTCAGCAAGTGGTTGACACTTAAAGGAGCATCATAGTCATCGTACCGTGGTGGGGTTTTGTCAATTGTGAATAAAAACGAATGAGTAAATGCGCAGTGTCCAATCCTGAACCGAGTTATAGCTACTTCTTCTCTACGTTTGTACCTGCAAGAAGAAGGCCATGCAGATACCTCCAGTTTTCTGTTTCGCAGTTTATTATTCTGCAAATTCCACCATGTTTCTCTCCATTCTCCCAAGGCTAAGGATCGTAATTTGGTTTTCAGGTCATCAGAAATTACCAGATCAGAGTCGGGTTCATGATCTCCCAATGCTTCTTTAGCCGCAGTGTCGGAAATTCTTCGAAATTAGAGTGAATTCATGTGATTAAACCCGATGTTGGCCGTTCGACTGGTGCGTTACAGTGCTACGCTAAGTTTACTGGATGATTAACACTTATAAAGCTTTTAAAGGGTACTTCGCATCTTGACTGAATGAATTTTAAGATACATAATTCACAGATTATCGTATCCATCTTCTATCGAATTAATATCATCCAGCAGGACTGTAGAGAAGTGTTTAGAATGACAGTATAATAAAAACGCACAGTCCCTGTCGACGATGTAGAAGAGAATTCATGATTGAAATGTATTCAAGTGACTAAAAATGGGTAACTCGCATTGGACGTCACATACGCCGAAGAGGACGTCTAGCGAGCAACGTGCTCAAGTTCATTTCAAAAAGACCATCTCTCATTTCCGCGTGAATGACTTTGACGTGTCTTGGCACACATTTCTCATTGGGGCGCCAATTCTGCCATAGATAAATAACGACCACAATACCCACGATTTCCAGTCGATTCCAGCCAACAATTCCTCATATTTTTTAATAAGTATTTCATTTCTTAAAATACGAGAGCACCTTCGCGTATGCGACTGCCCGCTGCGAAGCAAAACAGCAGAGAATTTTCATGCGCTTTTATTAAAACTAATTCCGGTTTATTGATTTGCTGGTAAAAACGATTATGCTTCACATTAAATTCCCTTAAATTAAAACATTTTTAACTAACTCTTCATCACACATTCTCCACTCCCATCACCAAAAGTTACTCCTCTTATTATCGTATATTTCATTTCATTGACCTATATTATTATAACAATTATATTTACATATAACATTGACCAATATTATAACAATAGAAGTTTAGTATTAAAACATAAAACAGCGCACACATTAATAAAAAATGAAAATACGCCAGAGTTATCTAGTATAGATTAACAAATACATCGACGTAATGCTCTCTTTTAAAGAACTAGATGTTTCTTCCAGCTGTAATTGTGGCACGTCCACTTCTCACTTATTACTCGCTCGAAGTTAAAACATTAAGAAGATGGTTCATATCTAGTTCGCAGTTCTACATTTGTGTGAAAAATATGAAATTGGAGTTTCTTAACGACCCATGATGTTGCACTGTTGATGATTAATTTCTAATTTAATAACAATGAAAAACAACAAAGCATGAAGTAGACAGAATCTGCCTTCCCATTTTGCTGAAGCAAAGAAATAAAATAAATTTGTCAGAAATGAGGTTTTTATCAAAAATAATAATCCTTTAAGCCAATGTGACTTTTAAGTTCTGTCGCCAAAAGTTTTCTTCAGTACTGCATCCCTTACTCTCAGCCAAGCCACAGTTCATCATTATCAATTGTCATAATCGGAATATCGGTTCGCAACAGCTCTCCTCTCTTCCAACTGCATCATTCTACATAATTATTTACTTTAACGCCCTTCATGATTTGTTTTGTGTATTCCATTCTTTGTCATTCCTTGAAATTCTTTTAATTTATTTCTACTTCCAAAACTATATTTTCCTTGGGAAGTAGTGTCACAAAATGTGCCCAATTTCATTATGCTTATTTTCTTGCCAGCTTTTCTAAGTGCTATCATTCGTCCATAAGTGATTCATCAGTTCATTTGATCTTCATCATTTGTTGATAACACCACATCTTTGCATACAATCTCTTATGCTCCGTAGCTGATATTGTAGAGGATTCACTGCCATTGAAGAGTATCCTCCAATTATATCCTTTAATAAACTGCTTCCGCACTTTTCAGTTTGAATTACCAGTTGTCAGCAGACTCCTCTTCTGGTAGAATTCCTTCTTTGGTTGGGCTATATTTGTCAAATTGTCTTTCTTGCTTCTTTCTTCCCTGGTGATCCTGCTTCTCAGATATCAACACTCTTCCACTTGCGCAAGTTTTGCTGCCCAAGTTTAACTGTGGAAGCAGCTCTTCGACTATTTCTCTAATACTTTTATAATAAAAGACATGATGGAACTCCCTCGAGTAAAATATTTCAGAGGGGCGTAAGATCGCTTTGAGGCTATGGACGACTTGAAAATGTAGAAATGGAAAGGCCCCCAACTGAGCCCCCAACAATGCTCGTTGAAATTTCCTGTAGCATTATACTCGTTCTGCGCCTTTGACATACATCCAAAAAACCCTTTGATATGTTAAAATGCCAGTTAATGCGTGCAATTCGAAGGGTCGTCAGAAAGGAGGTGGATCTCTAATTCTATTCTACGGATTATTTTTAATTGGGGGAACAACTCCGTCACAGTTATCAATATCTCACATTGAATGGTTGTTGGGAAAGATGTGTTACTGTATCATCGGGTAGTCAGCAATTTATAGATATAGGGAAAAACGTGCAATAGGTCATCTGAGAATCTGCATACATCGTAAATAAACACGTTGCTTTGCACATCCTACGAAAGCTTAAAATCATAACCCTCTCAACAGGGTAATATTTTTTTATGGTAAAGAGACCTTCATATTTATGTATAATCGTCTCTACGCGGTAACAATGAATTGCAGTTTTTAAGGTGCCCAATAAGTTGGCATAGCAGTAAATAGGCTAAATTATTTAGGTATTTTAAAATTAATTTTACGACTATCCGCAGACTTACTGAGAGAATTTCTGAAAATGGACTTTTGCAAAGACTATTTAAGTACGAAGAGGTACAATGACAATCTTGCATTCACATAACATTAAATCATTTGCGAAGATAGATTATAATTTTAGAAAATGATAAAGTTCAAAATATTTTAAGTACGTATAAAAAAAGTAGGTAAATTTTTAATATTTACATTTACAAGCCCGAGTTGATGAAATCCGCCCGTGAGAACTGGTACCAAACTATTCAGAAATTTAGAAGACTGCCAAGAATATTCAAGTACGTAGAGTTGCAAAGACTTACATTCAGATTTTATAACAATTTTGCGGAGATAGGACATAGTCTCCTGGAAACGATAACATTCAAAATATCAAGCATTATAAATCCTAAAATAATTTCTCGCTTTATGCATTCTACACTTTTTTATTTTCACCGACCATAGTTTCGATACAAATTCGTTTTCAAGGTACATATCCCTTATTTCAGTTTCTCAAACTTACATTCAAATTATATAAAAATTTTGGGAAATATGCAAGCATATGCCCCCATTCCTCCCTCCTAACGACGGTAAAGTTAAAAGGTTACAAAGTGCTATCCTGGTGACAAAGTGCTTTATCGCACTGGTATTTCCCTTCCCTCCTTATGAACCAATCACCTCCCCTTTCTCCTTCCCCTCTATTACACTTCTCCCACCCACCTCCCGGTCTGAAAAGCTGAAATTAAGGATATGCACCTTGAAAACGACATTGTATGGAAACCATGGTTGGTGAAAATAAAAAAGTGAGGAATGATCAAAGTGAGATATAATTTCATGTGACGCGTTGCCACAAAGTTAAACCTGAATCTGTAACTTATATTATTAATCCATTATATTCAAATTTTTAACCCCGGCTGATGAAAACTTTCCATGAGATCTGTTACCTAACTATTCACTCATTTACCCGTCTGCTATGGATACTGCCAAATCCTAGGACTCAGCCTTCATCTGAAGAAAAAGAGAGACAACGTGGAAGAGGCCTAGGAAGGGAGAACAGAGAGAGACTTATGAAAAGCTCACTTGACGTGTGATCTCAACCGCAATGGATACATCCCGGACAGCTTTCGCTGACCGTCTCTCTGAGACTTAATACGCCTGCGCGTCGGCGAGTCGGATAGGCGCAAATGCAATGGGACGCTCACTCAAAAGGACCGCCGAGAGTTCAAAAGGCCACTTTGTGTTGCAACAATTAACATACGAGACCTTACTCTTTTCTCCCTCCCTCCTTCACACGCCTTGAGGAAATCAATAGTGGGAGTGTAACACTTTCATTGTTAAAGCCTCCACCCTCGGATTCCTCATCAGGGACGAACCTCTGACGGAACCCACAATGAAATCAACGGTGACAAGTTAATTAGCAAATAATGGACAGGGGATGAGCGGCGCCATAATATGTCCATCAGGCTGGATAATTGGGAAACGAATCTGTTAATCCCTTGATGAAGTTTGCTTTGTTCGGCGGAGGAACACGTGAAGGGCGCGGCAGACCTTCAAGTTTTATCTTTCATTTGAATTTTCCCACTCAAATGGAGGGGGTTGGGAAGCGGAGGCATTGAAGAGTTTAAAAATATTCATGTAACATAGATTATTCGCGCATATGGAAATCTTAAGGCGATAATCCCGGCTCACAGTTATCCGGATGTGGACAGTGACTCGCTCCTTTGATGTTGTCACCCAACATGGAAAAATAGGTTGACATCGTGATGCGAGGCACAGAAAAATTTTCTCATTTCATTTAAATAATCTAAAATTTTAATTACGTAAAATTTTGTTTGACAATGTATCAAAGGAAGTAGAAACACTTCGGTGCTGAGCCTAAGAGTGAGGAATGAGACCACCTGAGAAATACGCTTTTATTTGTAAGAAAACTTTACCGATAATTTTCTAAAATTAATTAGATTTACAATACTTAATTTTGGTAAATATTGATTGAATTTGAAGAGGGTGTGAGTGTATGCCAAATTTGATAACTTGCCATACCTTCCGCTCTGAATGTTATGTAGCTCGTATATAAAGATTTATTCGGACATTGACGTATAAATCAAACGCACCTCTAAATTATTCAATATACTAGGACTCGTTAATTTCAGCAATTAAAATATTCATCCCAGGGCAGTTCACAAAATGACAAGTTTTGATTGAATAAACTCTTTTCACGAGCCATATTTATTCACTTCTCAGTGATAAACCCAAAAAAGAGGGAATAAGGATACGACGTGCCGTGAGGTATCTCCCAGCAGTTCAATTGTATACTTACGAGGTTCAGGTGACATGAAATTCACGCCTTCCATTGAGAATATCCAGTAACTTCCCCCGGGTAATCTAAAGTATATCACAATACTGAATTTATAGTGTCATTAGCCCACAATGGTGCATGTAGTACTCAAGGCAACATTTGTGGAGAACAGCAGGAGCAAACATTAATACGTGCTTATCAAGTGACATGGAGCCAAACAACAATGGTAACCAAAGTACGAATTTTGAGAAAGATGAATTATCGCTAAAATTTCCAAAAGTATGGTACTGGCAAATTTATATCATGTTCAGAATTTACCTAACAACAAACGAAATGAATGCACTCTAACATAAGGGTTTTAAAATGGGAACATGATTAAAGATAGTAGTTTAACAGATAATTATTCTTGAAAGATTACAGCACAGTGTTGCAGAACAGGGTGAAAATGGAAATACATTGACAATGGAGACTGAAATGAATCTTTAAGACGAACAAACATTTTGCAGAAACCAATCCAAGAAACAATAAAAAAAACAAGTAACAACGTCCAGGGGTGGGGCAAAACCTGAAAATAGTGCTGCTCAACGGATCGTACGACAGAAACGCGCCACCACGGGATAATGAAAGACCGGTTTACTCACGACCTCAGCCGGACCCCCATCGGACTCCGGGTGATGGGTGTGTGTGTGTGTGTGTGTTTACAGCGATGGAAGAAAGCGTGAGAAAACTAGAGTTCCAGAAGCAAAACGGAGACAAGTAGATGAATCACGCACGCATGAGTGGATCGCTGAGAGGGCGCTGCGGAGCGGTATGGAATAACAGAGGCCCGCGCGCCTATTCACATCTACGTGTGTGTGTACAAAGAGACCTCTCCCTCTCCTCTGCGGGTCGAGAGACGGGAGTTGGGTTGGATTGGGAGATATTTGAAGGGGTATGAGGGCCAGGAGGGAGGTAAGAAAACGTTTGCTCAGGGCGTCGACTAGCTTGCTGTGCAGGACGCGCGTCGTCGGCTCGAGGGGGGGAGAAAGAATTGGAGGTACATACGCCCCCCTCATCCTTGGTCGGACACTACCATCGTCAAACCCTCTAAGCACATTCCTTTTCCAACATCGTTGACCGCTGCCATTCGTCCAACCGAGAGCTCTTGCCATTTTGATCAGTCTGCAAAATTATCACCATTACCCGAGTCAAAAAATTCCCTCATAACATACTCCTCTCTATATCTCTGACCACTGCCGATTGTCCAATCTTGAACACTTGCCAGCTATATCAATCGGCTAAATGGTCTAAATTGCCTGAATATAAATGAAATGATGGCTAAATTAATTATTTTTTTACTGCTCAGTGGTAAAGAACAAGGTTTTATTATAACCACAAATGATGCGTGAAAAGACCCAATAGACCCAAAGAGAATATTAATACCCACCGGTTCAGCGGTGTATCTTATTTTGTTACACCTAACAGTTATAAAGGAATATCGCTGGGATAAAATTATATCCTTCGTGTCGTAGTGAAACTTACCAGATCGAATTTACTTAAATAGTAAAGCTAAGCGTGTAGCCGCCGAGTCTCAATAATCTCGCAGTCTAATCCTTCCGTCAGCTGCGTGGCACTTTCCGTTCGCTCGTAACAGTTTTACCATACTTATGACTTTCCTTTGCACTTTATTTACTCTGTGGATTTAATCTAATGATGCTTAGTCAATATACTCCTTGTGTATCTGAGATCTAGCTTAACCAGAGCAAAGAAGCATATCTATTTCACCTTTCGATTAGAGAACACTCCAACTCTTATCTTGATAAATTCTCGTTTTTTAATGCAGCTTCGCAAACATTTCCCATGTGTTTCCCCTACACTAAGCCTGAATTCAAGATTTTTCGAAGGTATTTTACTATAACAGATCCTTTTGTATTTACTCCCACCACTTTATAAATGTAGCGTTGGTGAGTTTTCTTTTGTACGATTATCATAGTGTATTTAATAAACTTAAGCTCCAACCCCCAATTGGCTCGAGACAACCAGTAAGATAATGTCGCTCAACCCCGATGATAGAGCTTCCAGGTCAGCTTTTATGGAAATTTCTTGGTGATAACAGCATCACCATCAACTAATATAATTTAGCTACTTGCTCAAGAATTGATGTGTTTATGTTAATGGATAATAAGAAGGGGACGATCACATTTCAAAATTGAATGACCAAAAATAATTATAAGAAAAGGTACAACCTTTTGTTTCATACCAAGCCGAGGACATGTTTTTCTAGCCGAAGCTATCATATGAATTAAATGGCGCAAGACATTTCACGCTGTAACCACCAAAGTCAAGTGAAACAGGACTTCCCAATAGGCTACTGCGTTCATGCAAACAGTAATAGCTATTTTAAGCGCGCAGGGAGGAATACTGAAAATGGAATATACCTAATTAAGGTAGATTGGATTGCCATTGATAAACCACAGCCTCCGTGCGCACAACATTTGTTTGATATTGCGTGAAAAAGGAGTTACAAGATTTTTAATGCCATGAATGTTTACCCCAAACCGGCTGCAATGCAAGTGGTCATTATTAAGATATCTAACAATTTATCAGCACATTGTAGCTGCCTTTAAATGGCTCACAGCAAAGGTAAGACTAGATTGCAGAAACTCAGTCCATTATGCATAAAAGTCAGCGTATAAATATGCTAAAATTTTCTGAACACTACATTGATTCGTAATACTCCATAAAAATTAATGGAAATCATTTATATTGGGCATTTTGTGGTAATTACCAACGTTAGAGTTTATAAAATATATATGCTCTCATGACTTCAAAATGACTGAGCTTGTACCGAATCTTTATAAGAGAAAAATAATCAAAATTCATCTTCGGCTATCTCCAAGAGTTTGCCTTATAGAGATAAAAATAGATTCATTTTACCGCACCTGGATTACTATGGCCTTAATGCGCAAGGGCATTAATGTCCAAGCTTGTACGCATACCATTCAAGGAGAACGTAAAGGTACGACGTTAGCGTGTCCAAGCGCCTTAGAAAATTAATGCTGTCTAAAAATTTAAAACGCTCGGAGAAACGTTATAATAGCCGATACTCGTGGGAAGCTGATTCAGGAAAAGATTCAAATTCATTGCTCGCTCTTTAACACACTGACCGACAGAGATGTACGCTATCAGCTTTATTCGTGCAGATCCGAAGAAGGGAAATTGATTTCAGCTCACGTCCTTTCTCATAATTTATGATAGCACAGAGGGGTTGGAAATGGAGGTCATGCGTGCTAACGGTATGGAGAAATTAAAGGGGTTCTTTTATGTGGGTGCAATGGAGATGTGCATGTTTATCATTTCGAGTTTCTCGAGGAGGGTGGACGGTTTTCACTCTCTGAAAACGCGTGAGATTCACTGCCTTCTCGTTTTTCAGCTAAGGGGGTGGAAATGGCACGACAGGGTTGTGAAGAATATGCAACCGTCGAAAAATGTGAATGCCACACAAGCAGAACGTCTCTTCACCCTATGAAGTTCGCTCACCCTCCACGATCCTCGGCGCCCGTTAACAAAAGGCGGAGGTTAACATATTATCAAAGAAGTCTACGAGGGTGGAGCTGCACGATGGTGGATTATGTTGACTTTGAGAAGTGACTTTTACGCAATGCTAATGCGATAGTGAGCCATTAAGAGATACTACTTATTCCAAACAGGTGCACCTTCGAATACATGCAACAGGTCGTGAGATTAGGCATGGATAAAAATTTTGTATTGAAGAAAGACTTAGGGCGTATGGTTAAATTTAGTGGGTAAAAACCACGAAAAATGGGACAAGCCGAGAAATTAGCATCCGGAAACTTGTTATTTTCTGAACAATGGCCTGAGTACAATATCCTACTCACATTTGACCGGCGGAATATATTTAATGGTAATAACCAAGCAACACGGTACGAGAATGCATCCTGCGAATGCAACGTGCATCGTCAAAACAATATAAAGCATTCTATAAAAAACCCATTGGCTTCGAAGTACTAATTAGTATTTTAGAGAAGCCTAATATGCGTCAACTTTTCCAGAATCAAGTCAAAACGACGCGCTTGGATAATGATCGTGATGAACTTGATGTTAATATTAAAACAATATTTAAGCGTATTAGTAAAATTTTCTCGGGTTTGGCATCGGGTTATTTGCCGGGAAACCCTTTGATCTTTTATCAATTTTTAAGCGTCTTTGCATTCCATATTTACAACGTGACCAAAATTTTAACTTCTAATATTGCCCAAATTTACGCAAGGAGTATGGGAACTTTTCAACATGTAGGATAACGAAGGGAATTCCCTAATTAACTGAAAATGTTTGTCGGTCCCGATAGTGGCGGGACAAATACATTCACCACCAACCTAAGGATCACGGGTAAGAACCCCGCCTGGGTAGGATTTTCTGCTCTCAAGCCTTCATTGATGCTCGAGTTACTCTTCTTAGTGAATCAACATCTTCGATTTCAAATATTTCGAAAGGGCTGACACTTCGGAGTACAAATCCAAATGAAATAAACAGAGTAAAGCTCACTTTCTACTGTTGGCACGATCCTCCACTATTTCCCTCGTCCCGCACACCTTATATGTTATTAGGTCTATTGACAGTTCACCTATGTTAGTATCATGCTAGGATTTGACGCGTGGCCGCATATACACTCTTAGATTCACTCTTGATTTGCCCTGTCACATGCATTAGTTGCATTAATTTTTATTTATTTCATAAATACACCCGTCATTTTGGAACATTATGGCGGCCATGGAAAGTATTTATGGCGAAATATAATATAAATGCTCAGTATCCAACTCCTGTGCGATTCTACTTCCAATCTTTCTGTTGAAGACGAATTGGCAGGGAGTCAACCACTGGCAGTTAAATATGCAGCTCGACTATGGCCCGATCTACTTATAAGTCCTCCATTATGAATGTCATATAAAGTTACAAACTTAATCTTGCAAGTAAACCACGCCGGAGAACTGTCCAGGACAGTGACTTCCGAACTGGGTGTTGCATGGTAGCACTCAGATGAATCTTGTCATTTTTATTATGAAAGGGTAATTTGACTTTTTTAATAATGGAGAAGGTTATGGGTATAGTTGGGAAATCACCAATGAAATATTAATAATTCCAAAAAAATACGTATTGTTTGCTACAATACAAACTATATTATATCAGTAACATTGATCAGTGGGTGTCGCGCAAAATTTTGTCTAAAAACAGGGTGTTGTTTATGAGGAAAGGTTATGGAAAGAAGTGCTCTTGGTTGTACACGAGTAACTATGCTCCACTCTCTTTCAAGCCCTCCATCCCTCCCTTCTCAAACTCATTTCATCCACCCGCCCCGAATGCGCTCCTTTCGGAGAAGGGCGGCAAAGGCCGAGTGGGCGTAGTGAATTGCGTGTTCCCACACGAAATGAAAAGGG
This sequence comes from Ceriagrion tenellum, assembly GCA_963169105.1. Lineage (NCBI taxonomy): Eukaryota > Metazoa > Arthropoda > Insecta > Odonata > Coenagrionidae > Ceriagrion > Ceriagrion tenellum. The sequence continues at coordinate 99,149,410 of OY720633.1, read as the reverse complement.
TCTAACCTCATCCTCTCGCCCAGGACGATATAATAAGAGGGAGGGGTCATGAGATATAAAAATAGAGGTGTCTCCCGTTCTTTCTCACTCTCTCTATCTCGACAACGATTCGGGGTCGTCGCAGTCGCCGCCGTACGGATTAAAGCATTTCGAAATGTGTCACAAGACTTAAAGAAGAGTGTTGGTGGCTCCAACCAGCCGCGTCTGGGATGGGTGGGAAAATCTCGAGAAGGTTCACATCGAAAGAAAACGACGTGAATCCCGGGGATGAATGAAATATTTCCTTCGGGAGTATCAATAATGGACGAGTAAATGCTGTAAATGGGTTGTAATTTCGCAACGACGGGGCGGGGTGAATCTAATTCGCCGCTTTGTTTAAATTTAAGCTACGGTAATTGACACGAATTAAAGTGATCGTAAATTATGAAGCTCATCACTCACTCGATGTGTGACTCAAGATGTTCCGTTTTCGAAAAATTCATAAATCGCCCCCTCTGACACTCTAACGCTTATGGGTAAGTGAGATTTATATCTTAATAGGGTGTATACAGAGACTTACATGGTCATACTGAGGACATCTACTGCAAGTCAGACCTCTCTCGAGAAGAAATGATACATACAATTGTACAGAACACTCATCCAGGGTCAAAATGCTGAAGACAAAATACGTGGTTTCCAGGAGGTTGTTAGAATATGACAGAAACTATTGAACCAATGCGGGTAAACAATGCCAAGAAAGGCGATCGACGCTGAATTCTCACTAGTATTCTAGATGTGCGTTCAACAGAATATTTTAAACAACTGTTGCATGCAGCATTCATGGAATAAAATTTGAATATACAGCATTAAATAACAAAACTTTTGGATACCAAATCAAAGAAAAGTTATTCGTCTAAAACCGAAATGTAGGACACATTGAGTACTGTTGTACTAAGTGAAAACATGTCCTCGGCACAGCGTAAAAAAATCACCCCCTTCCACGATACATACATTATTTATTGGTTAGTGAATAGCTAAAATTCTAAAGATAGAAACAAACTGCAAGGTCTTCTACGTACTATAGCTTAAAGAAGAGATCCACGATGCGCGGTTCAATGAAATAGTGATATGAGAGGAAACTGGAGCTCAGGAAAAGCTAATACCTGACTCCCGGCAAAAAGTCTTCTTTCCACTCTAATGACTCGGTTTGCCATTTTTATTGCTGCTTATGTTCACAGGGATCTTTTAACTGCCGCTTTAAACTCACGGTAAAATTAAATAGATTTTCTGTATTTATCTTTTTTCAAAAGTATTCAAACTTCAGTTTGAGTACTTTAGCCGGCCCCGGTGGCGGCGGGGTAAAGTCCTCGCCATCTAAAGTGAGGGTCGCGGGTTCGAGTCCCGCCTGGATGAGTTTTTCACCACCCAGGGCATTGATGTATGTCAACTTCTGTTGGTTCGGACCCTGGAAAACCTGATGACAGGCTTAGCAGCCTGTCGGGATTCCAGGAACATACGGGCCAACAGAATTATCCGGCAAAAACAAAACAAGTGAAATTACACTCACTGCAGTTCACACAACAAATCCTATATTAATCCTAACAATTTTCCAATCCACCATTACTGGCACATCAAGCTTGACTAAGTCGTAATAACTCATCCATTTACTAATGCTAGGGGAGGGACACAATAACCAAAGCCCGAGGACTCAATTAAACTCAATTCAGCCGTACTAAAAGAAGACGCCTTATTTCATGTGTTCAAAGGTACACCGTTTTCTCTCAGCTCTATCCCATCTCCACGAGTTCTACAATTATGTGTCCAGCTTTAACCTAGGTTGCATGAGCATATTATTAAACTAAAATTGAAGATTGCAGCATTTCAAGACAAATGACTTTAGACCTGGTCGTCAGTCAGCAAGGTTAAATTATATAAGTTCAGCAAAACAGTTTTATGCTTTAGGTAACTGGGGTCTTGACACCATCTGCTTCCGCTCAAACCATTCGTTTTATAAGTGTTATGGTTCGATTCAAAATCCACACTTATCACCTAATTTCCTAACAATGGAAAGCTTTTTCTTTTTATAAATATCGTGTCCCGTAAATATTCAAGTCGGTGTTAGGGCTTCTTGCTGAGACGGCAATAGGCATATGAAACATTTGCATTTTGTCCCGGACACAGTTGACACTAATCCCGTCAAAAATATTCAGCCTTCTTCCATGAGTTCAGGTGGCGAGGGAAAGATGATCACGTGGTCACGATACATGAGTAGGCGGCCACAAACAAACGTGGGATGAACGGCCAGAATTGGCGATCTTCTGCCATCGTGGACTCGGTAAAGCACTGGCGTAAAGCGTCCGACTGACTAATAACGCTTTGAGTCAACGATCAATCTTGAGCTTAACATAATAATTTCTTGAACCATGGATCACTCTCAGCCAGCCCATTCACATATGAATCGGGCACAATGAGAAAAAGCGATCAGATGAAAACAAGTACGCATATTTCATGCGAAATAGAATGTATTGTTCACTGAATTCAGAACGGCTCACATTTCCAACCGCGTTATGAGCAAATATTTTCAACCAAGCCTTTGGTTCACAAAGTATTCCGTGAGAATTTCATCGGTCACAGCTCTTTTTTAAATATAAATGAGCCCCTTCTTGAACTGATGCATAAATCCCGAGAGAGGCGTCACTCTGAAGTAAGCGGGCCATAAATATAAATGAAACCAGAAATGAAATTGAGACATGAATGTTAGGGACGGCATTTAACCGCATGCGGGGTGGCAAACGATTTCATTCATTTCGTGTGGGGGAAAGGGTGCCAGCCTCGAGAGTGACTGGGAGAAAAGAAATTCTCGCAAATCGGATTGTTTTGATGCAAAGACGAGTCGACGAATCACTTCGAGGCAAAGGTGCAAGAGGCAAAGAGAGAGAGAGAGAGGGAGAAAGCAAGCAGTGGAATAATGAACGGGATTGGCTTATAAAAGGTCAGCTGTAGCGTCTCCGCTTGAAATGAAATCCCCGTGGAAAGGAGAAAGGTATGAATGCTTCTTGACACGACGAGGAGATTTGATATCGGCGCAGTATGACCAGACGAATAGAAATGGGCGTATCTTGTCGCTGAACAAAAGGATGGGTGATTGGCGAGTATTTTTTCCCGCTTGCACTCAATCGCACAAAGAGGGCAAAGAAGCTTACTACATCAGCCATTGGCTTATTTTTAAGCTCGGGGGAACTATTCCCTATGCAATTGATTTATGTGTGGTTGATTAAACGTGGCGACCAACAATTTTTGCGCCTTTGATATCGGGATCGTAATACATATCATGTCGAGGCATAGGGGCAAAACTGAGAGTCGCTTGTTAGATTTGACTTTGTACTTGCGTTAAATAACTTATTATTACTATTATTATCTCACCCAACTTAAATGCCCACTTTATTTCGGTTTTTGTATTGATTTATACCTCATTGTATTCATGAATCAATAGTGTTAGCAATAATAATAAGCACAAGCATGTTTATCCATGTACTGCTTATAAGCATTCAGTTTGCCAACACAGTACTATCGTGGCCAGGGTAGTGAGCGAAATTCAATCTAGAACTGGCACAAAAAATGCAAGTCTAAAGAGGAATCACCCCATTCACGCGCTGTTACGTAGGCGTTGACAACTGAAAACATTTGTACCACTGATATTGGATTTTATGGTTAGATAATAATTGTTTGCGTAGTGGACGGGTAGAAACCCGGGGTCGCCATTACCCTACGTTCTGTTAATGAAAGGCATCTAAGAGATCCAAGTCTAACGTACAATACGGATGGAGTGCTGAAGCTAGGTCCAGTTTAATGATGTCTAATTAGCATCATTAAACTGGACTAAACAATTAGCATTGGTCGCTTGATCCTAAGATTGGTTAACTTCGGCCCTCCATCCTTCTCTATCTATAACAAGCCCTTTTACTCCCTAAAAATTCTTCCATTACTTTCCTTTTCATTTTGTAAACGCATTTATCCCTTGGCCTTCCTTCTGGGACTTTCCCCTCCACTTTTACTTCAATTTCAGTCCTCACTAATCTATTGCATCTTAGATTGTTCCCAAGGCTTCTAGCTCTTCTCTTCCACATAACGTTTCATACGGTTATTTAACGAATTTACTTAACATTAACTGCAAAATAACAGAGAATTTCCGCTATCTAGACGTTAACTGCATGTTCAGATTTTGTGTATCACATCAGGCTGTTGGCTATGTGACGTGAACGCTATCGATGGGGGACAGCTTGACTTCGATGTTAATAAAAGGACAATATGTCACCATAGATAAATACACCGAGCCGTTGATAAGGTACCCTCCATATGGTATGAAAGATTAATTTCATTGACAAAAAGCCCTCCATTCCAAACTACAGCCATTGCGGTGGGATTAGTGCCTAGACCGCATCAAACCGTCCAACTTAAATAGACTGTTAGATTGCAGCGATTAGGCCAAAAGTTTTATGGGTTTCCCGTTGCTTTCAAAGTGGAATAACAGGGAAGACTATTGTAATAATATTAAAAGTAAAAGCAAATTATCCATGGAACATCGTATTCCAAGAGAGCATTAACCGCTTTCTCTTGCAAGCAAGCTAATGTCCTACATGCTGCAAATATTTTCTGAATGCCATGCATAAGTGAAGGGTTTCTTAGAGACGATTTCTCAGCTTTCTCACACGGCTCCCGAATGCAAGAAAACTTCTCGACGATGACGCATGAATTAGTTGGATCAGATCAGTCAACAGATTAATAAAAAAAAAAAATGTGCTAACTCAGGAATGCTTTTCACAATGACCCGCCTTTAAAGCACATGCATGCGTGATCAAGTAATCCTAGAATCAAAATGCAACTTCATCAAAGTAATTTATTTGATGCATTAATGTAAAGATAATTGATGATACATACCAAATAGAAATCCGAATTTTTTCAACTAAGTGGGTCTGCATAAAGAGTCAACGTGAATTCAAGTTTAATTCGCGAAAAAAACAGAGCGGTACATAAAAATATTTACGATTACAGAGATAGGGAAGCACGTTTTTTAAATAGCTCATACGTGAAAAAGCTACAAATAAATCCTTTTTCGCTGTAAAATTCATTATTTGCACGAATCTCCAAAGATATTCTGCTGACCTCCCTATGCTGCTGAGCTCTATGACTTCACAAGCCATATAGTAACCGGCCTGAGGCTGGGGTGAAGATCAAATGAAAATGAATAAGAGAAAATATTGCGGAGATGAAGCGGGAAAGCGAACGGAAAGAATAACGAGTCAAGAGTGTTGTGTTTTGCGGTGAGTTGGCGACGAGCGAGTGGTTTAGACGACCGCTTTGAATAGCAAGGTCTCCACAGCGGAGCATCAAACGAATCGTGCGTGTGATGTAACCACACAATGTCTTCATTTAGGAGAGTGACATGACACACGCGGTTTGATTCATAGGAGTACCATACCACATGAAAATGTCCTTGCCTCACGAGCGAGGACTCATTTTGTATACGATCTATTCGCTCCGGCACTCGATCTGTTTCGATAAGTCCATTACGCAAAATATTTATGCGTCACTGAGAAGGAAATATATTAGAGACACTTTCTGGTTCATTTTCGGCTTAATTATTATTGATGATGGAATTTCAGCTAGGGAATAAAACATCCTTCATGCAGATACTAAGCTGCACACCTATTCACAAACTTCAAAAATAAGTATTGGACAACTTGATCTCCAGAAGAATCAGTAGTAAACAGTAATTGCGTGGCTCGGCTGATATGACATCTTCCCTCTATCTTCTGATAACAGTAATAGGTTTTCTCCTTCAAAGTCTTTGTATGGTTGATCGAGTGAAAGATAAGTCACTTTATGGCCAGCTGGATTGATTTTTAATTTCCTAATCTAATTTTCTATTTACAATTCTCTTTCAGCGGGTTGAATGAAGCATCGTAATAAATATATTGTAGTAAAGTTTTTTTAACGTTTGATATAAGCCCTAAAATCTCGTTACTTCCGTCAATTATGCAAAAAAATAAAAAAATTCTCAACTATTTACTGAAATAACTGTGACGTAGGTTTCGATGTTTTTATGTCATCATCAGGTTTACTTACCAGGACCTGATGATGATGTAAAAACATCGAAACCTAAATCGTAGTGAAATTTATTTCTGTCAATAAATGCAAATTTTTCATTTACGTATCATGCATAAATTCCACTCAATATCGGAATCTTTGGATTTTATATTCCGTCTTTCACTCCAAGATAACTAACTATAACTTTATTTAGAGCAAAACAATAACTTTCTACTGGTCATCGAACTGTTATTTGATGAATGCAATTTTTTTAAATCTGGATATTAATAAATTAACTGATTTATTTACATCCAGATTAGTCATTTACAGTTTTCCCAATAGGTTTGAATACGCATATCATTATAGCCGTTCCATTCTTAGCAACAGTGGGGCGGATTCGTAATCTCTGAAAGATCCGGATCAGTCTTCCCGATGATTCCATGGTCTAAAATCATCACGCCATTTTACGTTTATTCGGGCACTTTTTAATGATGTGTGCGGTCTCATTTGAATCAATTACTTTCTTTATTTCGGATATCGGAAGAAATAATGATGCAGTTAGGTTAATCGCCGTATAACTACCAATTAATTATATTCTCGTGCTTAGGCAGAAAGGGGATGCAGTAAGTAGGAGCTAGTCGGGCGCAATGAAGGACTTCGCATATCCTCCAAATTTTCACCCATATAATTTGCGTCCCGCGCTTCCCCGAAAATATGGCTACGCCTTAATCATCTCCTTCTACTAAATGTTCCGACGTCACTTCCCTCTCCACTCCGTCAGTCAACTGTTTTTCACGTTGTCCCTCGAGGCCACCTAGCGTTGCCGAGAAAAGGCGTCGCGTGAGAAACGTTTTTCTTTCTGGCCTCTTTTTTTTATCCTTTCCTACCCTCATCTTCCACGCATCAAGGAACAATGGCTCCGGGCAATTCAAAAAGAAATGGAAGACAAACGGAACAGCAATTAATTAGCGGGACGACAATTTCGTGGAAATGTGACACAAGAGGAAAACTGAATGGATGGCGTTGAGTGGCATGGAGCCTTAATGTTATCCGATGAATCATTTGCTTCTTTCTCGCTTTGGAATCGCTAATGCATAGTTTCAGCAATTGGCTTGGGGCTCTTTTTAAAAGCCCCTCAGAACCTTGCCGAACGAAAGACGATCTTGATGGTAATCATTAATTTTTACACTTTGGCTTTGAACCGTCATCCTGTTTGGTGATAATTTCTAACGACTGTAATCGGTTAAATCCTTATTGATGCACACATTCCTAGGATTTCCACTGGTGTATTTCTGCAGAACTTATCCATATAAATGAGGTATTTTTCAAAATTTTTAGTCGCAAACAAAACAAAAAAAAGTTTTCAGAATTTTTGGTCGCAAATATTAAGAACAACAGTTATTTTCAGCTTAACTAATGTGGATGAATATTTTTCAATTTTTATTTCCTTTATTCCACGAGCTTAAGATGACTCACAAGATAATATGAGTAAAAATGCTATTAAATTCTTTTATTCATCATATCTTCCATGTAAAAGCTAAAAGCCTAACCAATCAGGGGTTCTTCAAAATAATTTGGAAAATGTTTCCAAATATTATGCTCTATTGCTTAATTTATACTAATGCGCACCCACATACCCCAAGGGATGCTGGTGATTTATGATGATTATGCTCATCGGTTGACTTTTAAGATTCTTTATAATACTTTCAGCGTCCTAGGCATATTAAATTGGAAATGTATTTGATTAAAGTCAAAAGCAACAACCAAAGAGTAATAAACAATGATATCAGTAACTTGATTGGATAATTAAAAATTTTACAACACACTTAATGTTATAACTATTGTAATACTCCCCAGAAAGATTAATGCACCTTATACCATTGAGTTTTTGGATGCAGATATTTCAAGATCAGCATTCCATGCGTGCCCTGGAATTGGAATAATAATAAAACATTATGTAGCGAGCGTACACATACATACAGCTTCCACCTTAATCACACGTTACGGTTCAGAAAGAGAGCACACTCATACAGAGTATGTTAGGATACAACTCTCTGTAATGCCTGAATGGATAATTATGGAAATTTAAACGCGAGTATTCATAAAAGAATGGATAAATGAGAAAACAGGAACTAAATGAAAACTTTGGCCTTTATATCCTAGTTGATGATTTCAAATTTTGAGAAGGGAAAAGGGGAGTTTCATTTAACTATGCCATGAGGATAGATAGGTTAGTTAAGCGATGGCGAACGACGATCCTGACTGAGGCCACTGAAATTACTCCAGTGATCGTTGAGGATAAATTTAACTAGGAGGATACTTAATATTCATCACCATTTTAATGAAAACATACTCACTCAATGGATGATTAAATAACAAAAGCGCATATTTTAAGTTTAAGAGCTTTTAATTTTACTAATCTCTTATGATTTATATATGACAAGTCCTTAAAGAAAAATATGTTTTCAGAAACGCATTGACTAGTGCAAAAAGTACAGTGACGATTACTAAAGGTTTTGCGGCGTGTATGAATAATTCTTTAAAGAAAATAACACGAGGCATATGACGCGAAAAGACTTTCAGCCTTCGAAGTAGTCACTGATCAAATTTCCACAATCGACAGAAATTCATATAATAGACAAAGGAAAATAGATTTACCGTCTAATACAACATTCTATATCTAGATAATATTTTTACACATCACACATCGATTTATACGTCTCAGATCCCAATCATGAAAGCAGCTTACAATGTCATCGGAAAAGAATCTTGCATACAACACGTATGATTATAAAATAGTCACCTCTGGTAACATCCTGTAGGATTTTGACATCATGCACTTTCTCATTAACTACTTCACAAGGAACGGAATGTTCAAAACTGCAGACAACCTCGCACACATAATGAAATTCATTGAAATGAAAACGGGATTAGGTTAGATTTTCTGAGGAATCTTAGCTCTATGTAAAGTCAAAAATACACGATCTTAGATACAGTGACTTTTGCAATAGGGTAGCCCATTGCTAACTAGCCACTCGTCTGCCTTCATAATGTGAGATCGGTGATTTTACGTGACCAACGAGGCTCGAAAACGAAAACTATAGTTTTCGTATTGATTAGAGCTATGACAAAGACGGCTTCTTAGAGTTCCTATATAAAGATTTGAAAAAGATATTGCTATAAATATCTGCTAAAAGAACAGTTCACAGCTTGCGAGAAAAGCGATGTTATTTTTCTCTCGTGAGACCTCACTTGGAGTACGACGCTAGTATATGGGGCCCTTATGAAGTAGAACTAGTTTCAGATATAGATCGCATACCGCGGAAGGCAGCTGGATTTGATAAAAATTGTTATGATAAACATAGTAGTGTTATAAAATTATTAAGGGAATTAGGATGGGAACCTATATCCAATCGAAGGGAGAAATATAAGTTAAATCTTTTACTGAAGTTTGATGTAGACTATTTTTTGCCCGATGTTGAAAATATTTTGCTAGAGCCAAACTATTATGGTAGGAATGATCACAGGAATAAGTTTAAGGAAATAAACTGCAGAACCGATTGATTTAAAATTTCATTTTTTTCCACGTACAATAAGGGACCATAATAGTTGTGATAGATCTGTTCTAGGATACTAACTAGGTTATATAGGTTTTTTTCAGTAGTGCTAAATATCTTAACATGAATTGTAGATACTAACCTCTCATGCAATCTCCGGCATGATATAATCCTGCATGTCTTAGTACCTTGTAGTGATATTTACTTTTCACATTAATAATACTAACCAGCAGTTATATCTTGAGTAGCGTGCTGCATGGTAGCATGTTCTTCTTCGTATCACTCTCCTAGTTCGTAATCTGACTGCGTACCGTTGTCCTGACTGCTTTGGCCTGTGCCTGGCATGCCGGGAAATCACCCCGTGCCACACACCATAGTGGTGGCTTCCACGGTATTTCGTAGATGTAAATGAAAACAGTCTTAGCCATTAAATTTACTAGCACAATTAAAATCGATTCGATTGAACAACATCTTGACTTTTTCGTGATCAGACATTATTTTAGTTTCCTAACAGAGATTATTCTGAATCGTTCAGCTCACACCCTTCCACGAGAGCAAGGTGGTAATGGCGAGACACGAAAGACAATTCGAATAAAAAGGTTAAAAGGGCGAGATCTCTCGCCCGCGACAAAAGGCCATTCTTGGCGCCACACCTCGAATTTTTCGCCTCCTCCCGCGCATCACGAGAGAATAAAAAAAAACACTTCCCGACGGCCATCCAGGCCCGCTCCCAAAAACGTGCCGTGGATCACGCCGCGTGGGCGGATGCGCACTCCGGCGATGACCCGGACGAGTCGGCGGCGGGCGGTGGCGCGCGCGCCCGGGTGACGAGGGGGACCTCGGGGTCGCAGACGAGAGGTGGTGGGACAAGAGTGCGTCGTGGGTACGTACGTCTTCTTCCTCCATCCCATATATCCCCACCATCGAGTCCGTGTGCATATATTGGGCGCGACTCGAAATGTGCGCCCGGGGTAAGGGGTTGGTCGGCGCGGGTTCGTTGAGTGGCGCACGGGGTGGGGGGGGAGGAAGCGCGGAGGATGGAGGTGGAGGGCTTTCACCGCCCCGGGTCAAGATCCGCACCACCTCAATGCATACAGACAAACACCCTCAAACCCCGTACGCCCGCCCTTCCCGCGCGACCGAGGCCGTGGGAAGGCCCCCGGGGCAGCAGAGAGGGGAGGCGAGGTGTGGGTGGCACAGGTTGGTGGCACTCGATAAGTGGTGGGCGGCCGCGGCGGACTCCTCTTCTCATTCGGGGAAAAACATTGTCGGAAGGAGGGAGGGAGCCGGGAAGGAAAAGAGAAAAAAAATTTTTCCTACCTCTTCTTTTTCCGGGAATGACAAGTGGTTCCATCCTCATCCATGCATTCATATATAATACTTTTGGAAAACCACCTTTACGACATGATTGACTGCCACTCCATAGAAAAAGCAATATTTTCATTTCACGGCTTTAGCCCTTGAGATTTCTAGTTCCGGAATTCCTAGAAATTGCGGATTTCTGGCATCACTTCTTTTATGTAGGTGCTAACGAATATGAGGATGAATATGATGGTACAAATTGAAACGGACTGACGAACATGGTGACAATTATGATGCGAATCATTGGTTGTTCAATCCTTAGATTGGTTGACTGCAGTCCTCCACCCTCACTTATTTAATGCTAGTTGCCTTACCTTCTGGAATCTCTTCCTATGTACTCTCCTCTTTATTTGGTCCATGAACTTATTCCCGGGTCTTCTTCAGGAGACATTTTCCTCTATTTTGCCTTCAATTATGTTCTTCACAAATCCATTGTCTCAGAGTGTGTCCAATCCATCTGGCTCTTCTTTTTTCTTTGGTTTTCCATATAGTCCTCTCCTCTTCCACTCTTCTGTACTCTTCATCATTTGGTATTTTGTCCGTCCATTCAATCTTCAGCACCCTCCTCCAGCACCAGGTTTCGAATGCGTCTACTCTTTTCTAGTCAGCTTTTCCAATAGACGATGCTTCTGATCCATAGAGTCCCACGCTCCACACGAATATTTTCACATACTGTCTCCTGGTTTAATGTGCGAATTTAATTACTATTTTACAAGGAAACATTAAGTAAGACCTGCGCTACTGAACTAAATGGAGCATTTAATGCATTTTGGCCAAAAGTTTTGGCATATGAAACTCATTCATTGAAACGTACCATTTACTCTATATTCAGGAGTTCTTGAAGATTTGCACATTTTTAAATATATATCAATATCGATTACGCTAGTATCAATATGTATTACATCGATTAACTATTATGTAAGAGTCTCTCAACTGCACTTATGTAGCTTACATGTCAGAAGAGGGAGAGAGTGTGTAATCCGTGCAATAATAGGAGACTTGGCTGTACGCATCATCATTATTTGTCGTTCAATCCAAAAATTGGTTGACTGCAGCCCTCCACCCTTCCCACCCTATCTAATATATGTACCTTCCTATTTATTTGTTCAATGAACATTCACCTTGGTCTTCCTCTGGGGTTTTTTACACTATTTTATCTTCAATTATGCTCTTCACCAACCAATTGTGCTTCAGGGCGTGTCAAATCCATGAGGTCCTTTTTTCTGTATTGTATCCAAAATTATCCTTTCCATTTCTAATTGTCTATAAACTTCATTTCTTATTTTGTCCATTTTATCTTCAGCTTCATCCTTCCGCCAGCACCAGGTTTCGAAAGATTCTAGCCTTTCCGGTCTGGTTTTCCCTTGGTCCGTTCTTGCGATCCATAGAATCGCACACTCTACACAAATGTTTTCACATACTGTTTCCTTGTTTTTAGTCCTCTCTTCTTTGACCACAACAGTTGTTTATTCACCATGAATGCTTTCTTAGCTTGGGCTATTCCCCTATTGAAGGCCGCTGTACTTCTTTCATCTCACGTCCTGGTATTCATGAAATAGGTGAAGGAATCCACTCGCTCAAATTTCTCTCCTATCAGTGTGGGTTCTGCATGTAGCTTCTCTCTTCCCCAAACTTGGATTTTATTCTTCGTCTTATTTATTTTCATGTCAGAATAATACCTACACCTGTGATCCTCTGGTCGTTTCTCGCATATTTTACGCGATATGCGTTGCTCCACGAGTCTTCTGCCCCCAACCACCTGATCTCTCTGACTCCTTGGCATATCTACTCCCAGCCTCTCTGTCTCCATCTTCGATTTCACCAACCTGACCCCTAATGATTTCACGTTCCAGGTCCCTATCCTGCATCTACCCTTACTGAATAATGTACCCCTCCCAGTAGTCCCCATTTGGAGATCCGATAAGGGGACTAATTTACCTCTGGAATATTTTAGCAGGAGGAATACCATCATGTCGTGGATAGTTGTAATGCAAGACTGCATCTTCTAGGGAGGTTGTTTTGGTGGTTTCCCGTTGATGTCAACGTCGCAGTAGCCCGACCGATTTTGTAAACTTGAATCTCGCCCGAAAATGTAGCTGGTGAAACCGGACCGATCTCATGGTTGCAAACATTCCGTCGTTTACCTTAGAAAAGAGAATTTTTAGAATTCTTAGTTTCGTAAGAAATACATCTTCTCAGTATTTCATAAATATGCGAACATAATTCTTAGCCACGTATGGAAATCAACACATCTCAAAATATATTCCCTAAACCTTATGGTAGTGGAATGTCTATAATAAATTATTTTACAGAGTAAGAATATCTCTCTAAAATTCCGTTTACTTTGTGCACAGAATTCTGTTTTAAGAAGTGTTGGACATATTTATGAAGCGACTGAAACTAATACAGGGTGCAACACGGCCAGTTATGAAGGTTTAGGGTGAGAGGCTTTGATTCAGCTCACGTTTTCGTTGATATTCTTTTAATTCTAGAAAACCTATGCTGTTCCTTTTATTTCGCGTCCGATAACAATTACAGGTCCTTCTACGATTTCAAACATAAATAAAGCAGAGTATTTAGAGCTATTCTGAATATTAATTGCAGGCCAGTATTGTTTAAAGATCTACAAAGCAATAATACGATAGTACATATTATACTCACTAGTTGCTCATTCAACATTAGAATCGTATCTAAATGTTGCCCTTAATCTACGTTTGGAGCCACAAGACATTTTCAGCGTTTGTAGGTCTTGTATATAAAATTGTCCCAGTCTGTTTCAATACGCTAACTGTTTTTCACCATAATTCTCGAAAAAAAACCTCTTCACACCACCAATAAAATAGCCATGAGCTCATACGTTATATATTAAGCTGCATATAAAGGAGAAGGCTACCTCTAGAGGCCATCCTTTATTATGTCAATTCATCCAAGTGACCCTCCAAAGACAGTTGCTTTTCAACCTCAACACTTGGAAATGAAAGTGTACATACGAATTTATATCCCCTTTGATGCCTTTCCATTGTTATCTTTTAAGTATAGATGTCGAATTAATGAAGCAACATCAGAATGTAAGCCGTCAGTTATGCGCTGGAGTATATTTCAGATAGTTTATAGGTACATCCAAAATTGATTTTGGAATACAAAAACTGCTCATATAAATTTTATAACTGATGATATCAAAAGAGGCAACCTTAGATAAGCTTAACGACTAATGAGGTGCTTGTAAGGAGGGAGATGCCAGTCACTGGTCTTACTACTAATTATCAGAAGAGAAATATATAATGCCAAATAAATTGGTCTAGCCACTATTCTTACATATTTTTTAATAATGTACTACGCGTAAAACAAATAGAAGATGGAAAATAGAGAAAGGATGGTTTTTTGGAAAAATTTTAACAGGCATAAAATAGAAACGATATGGAAAATAAGTAACAACAAAATATTGAATGCTGAGATGGAAAGAGTAGTTCCGCGTCAATGAGGAAAAATGAAGCTACTGAAGTCGTGTTTTGTGCGCATTTAGAGAGGTGAGCAAAACGCCGATATAATACTTAAAACCACATACTATACCACAATAATATGGTTATTTATTTTACAAGAGCGAATTTTATATATGTTACGAAAACAAAAAACTTTCACGGAAGAGTGCTCCTAGTTATTTGAGTTTACGAAACCATACATCAAAAGACGACATCAAATTACGTGAAAAAAGATTCGATGACCGTCGTAGGAAAGGGAAATGCAGTTTAAAAAAAAACGTAACCCTATCCAATGGAATCTGTGGTTCAAATAGAAGAGTAAGGGTCGAAATTAACAGATTTTCTACTCTTGTCTAGTTCAATGTCCAGATCACGAAATATTTTTACGTGAATTCCAGCTTGGAAACTTGGCCTTCGCCTAAGGGTGCAGTTTAGCGATATCATTTTATTGAGAGAAAGTTTTCGTATCTAGTGCTCAGAGATAGAAAGATAAGTTTTGTGTATATTTTAGGAATCCCTGAGAGCAACAATCATTTATTATTAAATGTAATCGAGCGGTTTTTTCTTGAAGAGATACATATGTACATAATATACATGGGTTAAATAAATAAAAATAACTAAGTACGGGGAAAAGATTTTACAATAAGAATTAAGTAAGCATTACTAAGAAGTAAGAAAGTGATTAATGTATGAAGATATGTGGGTTTGAAGTATCAACGATCCTATGACTACGAAGAAATCGAGAGAAAGAAGCAAGAATGAAAGATACAAGACAAAAAGGCACAACATGGTAGGAATCATCTTGTAGCACAAATGCCTTTATTTTATGATAATGAAAAGAGGAAAAAGTTGCAAAGAATTACTGAGAGAGAATAAGAATAGAATACTAACATGCTAATGACGAAGAACGTCAAAAGTAAAGAACTACCGTATACAATGAAGCATTTGGCGGAGATGAGAATGTAGTGGAGAGCTGGAGCAAACCAATCTTTGGATGGGCGAATGCTGAAGATTATGAACAATGCACATATGATTCCGTACCTGAAAAATTATGTACTTAGAATTACCTATGATTTGAATTCATAACGCGCAAATGCACCTGGGCGGCATCGGGGATATATGGGTACAGGTCCTTATCGAGTAAACAGATATCACGATTTAATTCAGATTTAAATTGAGCAGGTGTTAGCAAACTCAAATCTTTGAAACTCCTTTTTTAGAATAATTTTTTAACTTTTCTTATTTTTTAAAGTAATTTTTTATATAACCATAGATTCATAATTTATAGTACAATAAATTTCTAGGAGAGCCGCAATGCTATCTTCAATGAGTTTCCTTTACTTGACATCTCCTAAGTAAAAGGTAAGTGCGGTACTTAAAAGTCTTTTTTTTCCCTAATGGATTTCTCTTGAGTTGAATAGTAATTATACAAATAGATTGATAGATATTGGCACAGAAGAACTAGTAAGAAAATTGTGAGAATTATGACTGATTAGAGTTCTTATCGAAATACCATTAGATAGGTCTTTCAGAGAAAGGCTGGCAACGTTTGCCACCTAATTAGCACCTTAAGGAGAAAATCGAGGGTATTTGAGTATTGTGCAACGGGCGCCATGTTATAAAAATAAAATAAAGATAAAAGGAACGAGGGCGAGAAGTCTATAAAGATAACCGTCTCGTTTTAATTCGGCTGTAAATGCAACGGGAGAATTTTCAATGGCTATTAACGCTGAACATTTCCTTTATATGCTCGAGAATGAATCATAAAAAGGTCTGCCCTACTAGGAGCGAGCTCTCTTTCACTAAGCCATCTGATACTCCAGCTTTCATTTTGTTCCAGTGTTTCTCCAGCATCAGTTATGCATTCATTCTGATAAAGGTGGTAACTGCTATACAAAATGGGCTAACTGGGTGATTTGTTAATGAACTGTACATAACGAGGAAATAAGATAAGAATAATGCATAATAATAGAAGAAATTTTTAAAAGAAACAGGGTAAAAACTGGGGCAATTCGTGGTTATGTTCAATGCATGCAATTGCAAAAAATACGTTTCATCATACCCATAAGTTAGTAGGTGAAACAGACAGCATATTTCACCAAGAAACCATAATAACAGCAATTTAAAAAATTTAGATTTACAATATTTCAAGATTCTAACTCCAGAATATCCATCTGATAATAATATAACTATTTCAAACATCAGTAATGCATTCATTCTGATAAAGGTGGTTACTTACATACACAATGGGCTAATTAGGCAATGTTGGTAAAGGGGCTATTTCAAATTTTTATTAGTAGGCCCCTAGTTTTGTCTCAAGCTAGTATGAGTGCGCCATAAAAAGCAGATATTTTTCTATTTACTTTTCACTCAAAGATATCCTCACGGTTAGTAAAAATGAGACTAGCAACTCACCAAGTCCTCAACTGAAGTAATACAGCTTTAATTGCGATGTCATTTTGGTGCATAAAGTATCCATTATTGTAACTGCCCACTATATCATTTATTTTTTCTGAAAATATTGAGCTGAGTTTCAAATATAATCACACTACCTAAAGCATCGTCCATTAAATTTAATGATGATACTCATAACGAATGTTAGTATCATTTTAGTATCCGTTTATTTGCTCAATATCTATTACTCTTCCAAGAGGAGAAGTCTAAACAAAAGGCAGTTACTTGGGTGCAGCAATAAAAGATCTTTCGTGATAAAATCTTTCAAGGAACGGTCAAACCGAGGAGACCAAGTTAAATACATAATTTCCAAGTAGAGTTAATCTTAAATCTTATCATTAGATTTAAAATTCATGAAAACACTACGTAACACACAGGGAATATTTCAACATCTTGCCTCGGGGAAACATGAATAGGTGGATAAAATACAAGTCATCGAAAAGCAGAGTAATTTAATTCTTCAATGGAAGCAGCGAAGACTTCAAAGGTATGAATGCTACTTAGTTTTCTCCAAGGATTCGTTAGAGACCACCTTGGAAAATACAACGAAAACGCCCCTGACTTCGGATGAGAATTATGAGGGTAACATAAACTAAAGACTGCACATCTGTCATTGGCACTATAGAAAATTTGATAATCAGAGTAAGAGATCATAAATATGGAAATTATTGAATGGTTAAACTGCTTTTAAATCAGAAAAATTCCAGATTGTCATCATGCCATAACACAACAGTATCTTAAACGTTTGGTTCCACATGAGATACCTAGTCTTAAATACAGAATAAAAGTAAGTGCATTATAGCCGAAACGCCACCCAGTATTGCTGTTTGAATTTAATCAGGGCAACGGGCTGCAGAAACAACGGAAATGACTCCAACTCAATCACCAAAATAAGCACAGTTGAGCTCTTCTCGAATTTAGATATTTGTTCAATTCGTCCCGAGGGTAGCTGCGCTTGTCTCTAAGAGTTAGAAAGAAAGTACGCAATTACATTACCTGCCGAAACATGTGGTACGGTGGGAACGGGTTAGCATGATGGCTACAGAATGTACTGGCTTCTGATCCCGACGCCCTCTTCGAATCCTGATATATTTCGAATTCAATTATACGAATAAGTGCCTCATGTAAATCACATTAAGTGCAGTACTCATTCCAGCGGATTTAACGTTGAACCGTGGTCCCATTGGTGTCTTTTGTTTAGAGCAGTCTTATGATGACGCCAGGTTTCTCTCCACCCTTCTGGAATTCCAAAAATAATCCTTGGAATCATACCTAATTTCCCCGATGGAGAAAACCGACTCAATTATCGCCTTTTGCCAACTAAACTAACTACATGTTATTTTTAAGCAATACCAAATTGAATTTCTGTAACATAGATATTATTCATAGAAGCTCACAGAACAAATAGCAATAAAAAAGTAACAGGTTTATATCTTAAAGTAAAAGAAAAATATCATGCATGCGATAAACCATCATGCATGCTAACTTGTTTGGTAATGATACCCGTTCTTTCAGGATAATCAAGTGAAACAGATTAGTTGAAGAGGACGGCGGGAATACGTGTCTCCTGATTTGTGTGAAGATTGATACATCTAGCAGAACGGAACGAGAAATGCTTTCACGAAAGAATTTCCCTGCGCGATCCTAGGCGCCGCAATTGAGAGTTACATCTAAATCGACGGAGCAAAATAAATGAGTCATATTCGCCGTCTTTTCGTAACCGATGGCAAGTACTACCTAGCAAGCGAGATTGCATTTTTTTCCTCGTCCCGATGCATTGGAGTGAACGACGCGGAATGAGGATGCTCGCAAAAAATAAACTGGCTCTCTCTTAAAACCGATTCCAGGCGGTGGCACGGAGGTGGAAACGAGGGAGGTGGATGATCATTTAGCGGGCCTTTTGCCGAAGAGATCGTAATGATAGCAATCGACGGATCCACTCTGTCAATGAGTACGTGAGGCCGCGATGCGCCTCGGATCGCGGGAATTTCAAGGCCGGGTTGAGGAAAATTACAGGTGGCCCCATTTCTTGTAATCCCTTTTGAAACTAGACACCCGACCGAATACAGGAGGCTAGATTTGCTCAATTCCGATTCAGAGGAACCAGTTATTTGAGATAACGGTGTTTCCCTTGTGCGCTGAGCTAAAATGTCGATTCGCAACGAAATTGGAATGGTTTTTCTGACAAGCGGACGGCAGGAAGAGGGAAAACGTTTTCACTACAGATATGTTAGAGCGAATTTTCATCATGGAGTTTAAGTTATCTTAGTCCAATGAACGAGCTGTTTCTGTACGTGTATTTGGATTTTTTCTCGATTTTGAGAAACTGTAAAGGTATATATAATTTGGACGAAAAAATAAAATTGAGGAATTCTCATAATAGGAAAAATTCTTTTATATTTTAAAAATTATTTTTAAAGTCAATTTTTATCATGGGCCTTATTGGTAGTCTAGCTGGATACAATTTAAACAATGAAATTATACAAAAAGCAGATGTAACAGCATGCATAGATCAATACGATTGGTTGATTACCGATGGAAAAGTTACGCTGAGTAATATATTAATTGAAAGTTGTCATGCACATGTCTGAAACGTTTCCCTAACATCCTCGGGGTAAAAGGGAAATTCAGCTTTCCAGGCAATCTCAGGCACAGTAAGGAGAATGTTGTCACCTATGCTATTAGAAACAGACTAGATGCCTTCGAAACTGGTGTTGAAGGAGGATTCTGAAGATGAAATGAAAGGATAAAATAAGAAATGATGAAGTGTACAGAAGAGTAGCATAGGAAAGGCCCAAATGGAACACCGTACAGAAAAGAAGAACCAGATGGATGGGACACACCCTGAGACTCAATGGGTTTGTGAAGAACATAATGGAAGGCAAAATAGAGGGAAAAGACCCCAGAGGTCGACCCAGAAATAAGTTTTTGGACCAAATAACGATGAAGGTACATAGGAAGAGAAACCAGGAGGTAAGGAAAATAGCTTAAGATAGGGAAGGAAAAAAGAGCTGCAGTCAACCAATCTTAGGATTGAACGACCAATGAATGAAAATTCTTTTGGAAACTACAGCTAATACTTCTTTCAGTAGAATAAAACCACTATTGTATTGTATACGGATTAAATAAATACGCACGTCATAACTGTTATAGGCTCTTATAGGTACATTATTGTATCACAGTTAAAACGCATTTTTTTGTGAAGCATAGCTCGGTCAACTGGTACTATGCACATAAAATGCTTGGCCTTCACTTTACGGAGTGAGGGAGTAGTGAAGACACAATTCAAAAGATACTTCTATTTTCGAAAGAATTGCAAATAAAGAGCTGAAACTGCTTTACCACGAAAAATCATGTGAAATTTTACAATAAACGACTACCTTTTTCACTTTACTTAATCTTGAGAAGGGCGAAAATGCAGAGTCCATTTCCGAATCCCGTTTAGAACACGGAACATTATCACGTCCGTAATAGTTATAATTTTAAAGGATTATCTGTATATTTATTTTATTGCAATGTAGAACTGAAAAAAATCAGTTATTTGCAATAATTAAGAAAGGAAGGTCCTCGTTGAAAAGGAAAACGTCAACCAACCTCATTTAAGCGTGGTTGTATGACGTTTATTTGCACATTGAATTGCAAGGAGCATTAATTCACTATAATGAATTGGTCTAGAAAGAGATTTACCACATCATTTGAAAATAAAACCCTCATTTTAAAATACCAGCTCCTGTCATTGAAAATTCGGTTAGGAAACATTAGACGTGCTCTCGACTCGTTCCAGAATAAACCGTAACAACATTTTCTTAATTACACAACTCTTTATGAGACAGCCACGCGTTCCATCTGTGTCCGTGTTCCTAATAACCTTTTATCGTCCGCCAAATAAAAGGAACTGACCCTAAGAAGGACACGAAAGGGGAGGAGCAAGAGAGAGCATTTTGGAAAGCAAAAAGCTCGCCAGTCAGATGGCGGAATATAAGTGGGGAAAAAGTGACCATCAGGAAACGAATTCATGTAAGAGAGTCGGAGGGGTGTAAATGGCTGATGTAGACATGAAAGGCATTCAATTAAAAAAAGGATAAGAAACGAATCGAAGAATAGGCTATTGTGTAAGGTAATCAGTGTATGATGAAATGGACTTCGTTAATAGCATGCCGTGTCTTTATTCATTTAGCTCCCTTAAAAAGCCCTCCTCGGAACACGTTTCAATAGGGTGTGACTCCTGAAGTCTCTCCCCGATTTTGGGAATGATCAATTGGGAATCATTTATTTAATGACCTAACTTTTTTCAAATTAATTAGTGCACTAACAGGCCGTTATGAAATTTTACCGACCTCTTCAGCCACTCAGCGCTTCCTTTAAAATATCTTTGTGTTCCGTTCATCTCGAGCCACCACAGCATGCAGTTTGATGTTAGAAATATCAAAATTAAATCTGAACATCTATTTATTACTTTAGACCACATCGTTTCATAGTGAAATGGGGATCACTGAATACGACACTTTAAAAAAATTAAAATATTAAGCATATTAAATATTCCCATTGATTTTATTAGGTACAACTAAGGCATACTGGAATATAATTGTTTTTTCAAGATCCGTAATTGTCATATTCACGATAATTTAACTATTAAGTTTCGAGCTTCATTCAAGGGAGCATTTGTATTATACTTGACGGTTCTGAAATTGTGATCTGAAGAAATTTCCTAATACATTAAATATTGACACGATAGTTTTGTTACTTAAATCCAGAGAAAAGGAAAGGAAGAATCACTTCCAAGAAGAAGTGTCAAACCCAGGTTTTCCATTTTCGCCATTTATAATAACTAATTAAGCAACCATGGTAACCTCATCCAACTCTGAATTTCACAGAGGCTTCACCACTAGATGTTATCACAAGATACCAGGCACACAAAACTATTCCTACTTTTTACTATTTCTTTCCACAATCCACGATATTGAGGCCGCTTTTGGAACACCTGGACACTTTCTTGAATAATTTCAGAGTATCAGTAATCGCGACAGTATAAATAGAATCACATACTGTAATAGCGCGGATGTAATTAAATGATGGCTAATAAACGCTTATTAAGTCATGATACAAACTGTTTCAACTGTAAATACTTCTCTCTAAGCTCAAAGCAGTAAATATCAAGTTCACCTTACGAGATTCATTGACAAAATTATAAATATTACGAGGCGCAACAAAGAATGCTAAGTGTAGTAGCATTGATACTTAGATACTATCAAACCTCCAGGAAGTATATTGTTCGGAAGACTGAATAACAAGAAGTGTTTCCCGCTACAAATTACCTTAAATCCAACTACTTTTTCTATCTTCTACTTCCTCTTTCATTTTCTTATCACATAAAATAGGGGTAGCTCTTCTCCTATCTTAATTTGATAAATATAACAGCTACACTATGAATACAATAATTAGGTTCTAGCTACCTTTAGCTACTTTCATTTTGTCACATTTGTTTAAAAATTGTTTAAACTTCTTTCTGTTTCGTTAACTACGCAACTGAACTTTATACGTTTAGAATCAGAATTAAAAATTCTAAATTAAAATCAAATTTGTGTGCCTGGTATCTTGTGTAATGGATCATATTTACATGAATATCCCTGTAAGTATGCTTGACGAACAGCATTGGCCAGATCGCAACTACTCAAAATAAACTTTGACATCAAACCATAAACACTCAAAGCAATAAAATTATATTTAATACTATTTTCTTAATGAATTAAGTTTATGGAATTAACTCAAAGATCAATTAATCCAAACTTTTTTGGTGAAAGATCTTATTGCGATGGCTCTTGTACATACATTTTATATTCGATTAAGTTGTTCACTAAGTGATATGAAAAAGTAGTAGTTTAAAACTGTAACAAACAGCAGACATTGTTTTGGATGCGACTTGGAAGGCTAAAACCCAACCTTGAAAAGTGTAAAAACGTTTTTAGTTTTCAAACCTACAATTTTATTAAGTAAATAGAGGATTAATAGTCGAATCTCATTATTCGTAAAGCCCATGCCAAGCCTTCACCCATTACGCACGCGTTTAATAAATTTCTCACCATAACAGGTTAAAGTAACTGCCCAAGCGCATGAAGACATGATGCCACGGCAACGAGAAAACTGGAGCTCCCATTCAGCGGAAAGAGCCTAGCACCCCTCTCCACATCCTTGAGCTGAATGAGTTTCATCTCACGTCGCGAGAAAATCGTTTCCCGGTATCAATTCCTGCAAAAACATTGACGCCCCTCCCCTTGACCGCCCTCCTACTCTCGCTCCACCCTTCCCCTCCGTCTCCCCTCCAGTGGTGGCCGGTTAAGTGTGAACCCGTGGTACTCCGTGACCAATACTCTGAGAGTGTGTCGAGGGAGGGAAAGTGGCTACCGGTACGGAGATGAAATGATGAGAATAAGGTAACGAGAATCGGGAGCGTCGAGGGCGCTCGACATTCTGGAGGTCCATTTCGTCAGTCAATACAAATGAGAAACCCTTCGTACACCTTTGACAGTTGTATCATTGTTTAAAAGCTACTGATCTAATGTTTCGCAAACGACGACCAATTTAATTAATTCAGATGATTATGTACATTGTCGCTCAAATATGTCGGAAAAACCGGGTGATATTTGTAACCGCAATCTCATAGCAATGCGTGAACACTTCACCCTATCGCACTGAGTATTGAAAAATATCTATGAAATAAATGCAATTTAATTTAGCAATTACAGCAAATAATTAATAACCCCCACCATACATTTGAATGGCCCCATAATTTGATCGTATTTAAATTTCCTTGGGATATTTGCAAATATTTTTCCACAAATACGATACTTATTTATGAAATTAAGTAATATCTTTCCTTCTTTCCTACGTTTCATTCCATTTTGCCTTACTGCCTGAATAACTTAGTGAGAATGTAATTGATTTTGATGTCGTTTTCTAACATTTTTTCTATAAAATCAGCAGAATTAGAAGCAGATTTATTCAAAAGTAGGGAACTAATTCATTTTCCACTTCTGCTTCAGTTTATCAAAACAACATTACTTGCTATTGTCAGGAAAATGATTTGTTTTCTTTATTTCATGAATTTTTCTCTGCGCCCATTTTTTCATGTTAAATTCGTGAAAGAATGAGTAGCGAATGGTATTTTTTTGGCGTTATCAGGTTTATAGATTTTTCAGACTGACCAGGAAATTTGAAGCTTCATATTTATATTACATATTTAAATTTCATGATGGAAATGTTTTCTTTAGCACAACAAGTATGAAAAGTGTGAGAAATTGGTATACGGCAGAACCTCCATTTAGGTCCGAGGGGCCTCCCCGGAAGAGTACAGGGAGAGCGTAGATAATGCGAAACGCGGGAGTTTGTCAGTTTATAAGACGCGAGAGAGAATGAGATTTTAGCCTGTGACGACTGTGGCGCGGGGATGGGTGCGCACTGGAGGACTGGTCTCCCGGGAGCGAGCGACCGAGTGACCGGTGGCCGCCGCGGCTACCCCGCCCCGGCCCTCCCCCGTGGCTGGACACTGCCCTTCCCTCCGCCACACGCGCCCCATCGCCGCCGCCGCTTGATCAAGTGGACTAGATTCGCCAGTCGCGGAAGCTTTAAAAGCGAGAGAAAAGATTTCAAGCGATCTCGAGAGAGAGAACCGCCTTCTTCTCTTCTCTCTCCTCAAACCCCCTTCTCCCCCACTCGGCCGGACCTCCCAAACTCAACTCCCCCGACTTATAAGCTATAATACCCTCGCTCGCCAGCAACATCAACAACATTTCCCCCAACCCGGCCGTTGGGTATAAACCCCGCCCTTACCACCCATCCATTCCACCTCCTTGATTCACCACACACACACACATACAAACACACGCACGCAAAACTACCTTCTTTCCCCGCTTTTCCACCTCTCCTCACGTGGGATCCAGTTCTCTCTGACCGTGATGTGTGTCAGGTGAGTCCACGAGTTGCCCGTGTTTTGTCACGAAATGAAGGACTTCTTGATATATGAGGGGGGGAATAGAATTACTGCCTATCGCAGATTGTAAGATTTTGGACCAGTCGAAATTCCGACCATTATTGTTTTCCAAATAGTGTCTCATTAGAATGCTTCAGTTCAATTTTAGTTTTATACTAATGTTTTAAAATATAGGCTGATAGCGGCATAAAATTAACGATAGATTTTAATGTACCCGAACGATCGTTCAACCAATATTCCGTCTGAATGTGGAGCATGCAAAATCTATAATTCACTTAAATTTGAAAAATTCAAAACAGCCAAAATGGCATACAAATGGATTCATGCCACTGCACGCTATCGCTTCTACGCTCTGCATGTATTTCCACCTCAAGGATATAATGTCATTGGGAAAGGAATCTAAAGTCATTATCATCACAAAGCAAGGATAAATCAAGTTTTTTTGTATTTTAGTGATATCCTTTTCCAAATTTTTTGTTAATTCTGGAACGTTATGAAACGTTTTAACAAAGTTAAGGCTTAAATTACTGAATAAATCCACCCTTTTATACAACTAGTTATAAAACAGGAAGCTAAGACATATTGCGATGTCATGCGTCGGTTTCTCAATGACGTCGCGTTTGTGCGCGCGCTTTGCGGCGGTTCGGCGTAATTTTTTAAACTATAAAAATTTCCTTGAAAAAACGTTATTAGACAAAAGTATTTCAGTTCTGCTTATTTTAGAATAAGACGTTTACATAATATTTCTTGTTTTAATTATACTTGTACATCATTACGATAGTAATGTCGTTCATATTCTGAAGCTCATACGTCTAGCCAAATATCTCCCCAAAGCTACAAGAGCGACAACAGTTTTCCTCTACACCTTGGTACGAGCACACAGCATTTATTGTAATAACGAAAATATGAAACAATAATGGACTAAATATGCTCTATCTACTACAATTTATTTAAAGTTTGTATGTAAGTTCATCCTGATATCTCTTCTGGAAATGAGATGCAGAAATAAACTTTCAAGTATCTATCGCTTTCATTTTATGACTACAGAAGGCGTCGGACATCCTATCCAGCCTATCGTATCAAGTTCATACTCTAATGCTTGTTTTTATTATACTTCTACATCGTTATGGTAATAATTTGCTCATATTTTAATGGCCATACGTCTGGCCAAATATCTCACTGAAGCTACAAGAGCGACAACAGTTTTCCTCTACACCTTTGTACAAGCACACAGCATCGATTTTAATAACATAAGTTACGTAATAACGTAAATATGAAACAATAATGGACAAAACTTTACTCTCTTCTGCAATTTATTCCGATGTTTGCTTGTAATCTCCTTCTGATATCACTCCTGCGAATGAGCTGCAGAAATAAACTTGCAAATATCTATCGATTTCATTTTTATGGCCACAGTGGGCGTAAGACTCCTATCTAATCAGGACTGCTCCTGTAGCGCTCCCATCCCCGTTAAGGACCAGCACAGTCTCTCCCAACTCTGCCGCACAGTTCAACCTGCTTTCCGAAAACGGAGGTGTCCGGGCAAACGTCCCGCGGCATTGACGTCTTAATAAATATACTATTTTGAAACATGAGCAAGGCACTGATGGATAAAACGGTAGCATTTCCCCGTTTAATAAATTCGCCAACGCTCTGACACCCAAATATTTCTTACTGATTAAGGACACGCACGATGAGAGATGATATCAGTGACAGAAAGAGTAAAAAGAATGTCATCCCGAGAGGGTTAAAGATATATGCTCTCCGTCTAAAAATCTCATTTCAGTTAGAGATAATGTTTGGCGATATACATCGACAGAAACTCGGCCTACCGGTCTGCGCCATGATATTTAGGTTAAAATGAGAGATTCAAGTATCTTAAAAACATAGCATAACAAGGCATGATGAAATGTTGATGGAATGATTATTTTTCGATCGATGATAAGTTACCCTTCTCGTAAAATTAATGGCCTACGTATGGAAATCTCTCTCCTTTCTTTATTAACGACTTATTATCTTTATAATCTAGTCCTTAAATGATTCTAAGATAGTTGTCTTCCACCGCAGTTTTAAATTAAAGTTAATAATAAAAAATAGGATAAATGACTCTAAATATTTTGTTTAAGGTATCCTACTTTTTAATTTATATTCTCGTTTGAAGCAATGCTGTTATTCTGGGCTACAATTGAAGAAAATTCCCAATGGATAGAATTCATGGAGAATAATATTACGAAGAACCATTCTTGTTCGGATCTTCTCCACAGTAATTCGCCTGCATGTATTGCCAAATAGAAAGTTAGTTTCTGCACTCATTTTGAATTACAATTACTAATCGATACTAGTAACTTTCTGGTATGTCAAGGGTGAAGTAGATAGAATTTAGTCCTCGAAAGCTTTCCATAAACAAATGAGCTCCAGTGACAGAGAAAATGACATGATCTCTACATTATTGAATGATCGAAAAGTACTTATAAATGCTAAAATAAATGAGGTTTCCATTAAATCGAGGCGTGTAGTCAAGCATAGAATGAATTTTTTGGCGTCCAGCTGAATTTAAAAAAGGATCGAGTTTATAATCATTTCAAACTCCATTTTCTTCGACACACAGCTATCTGAAAATTGTGTACTTAGATGAATTCTCACAGTAAAGATATTCATAAGCATCGGGCAATGAGAAAATATTTTCGGTGATGTAATATACTTATCCAGATTTTGGGAGGGCTAGAGGTTAGAGTCACTACTTAAAAAAAAAACAAAAAGAATTTTCAAGCGACAAAACAGCATTTCTTATTCCGGTCTCGTTTCGTCTGCGAAAGAAACGGCGTTATATATTTTATCTTCCCTTCTTGCGAACTGTCTGAAACTTAACTTTCCTTCGCCATCTAAGCGCTTAGCAACGTTAGGGCTCTGAATAATTCCCGCGGTGTTTGTAGTGAATTATCATGTTTTCTAAAATACCTTATCCAGCTAACAATCTGCGCTCCTTTGCCGAGTTTCCGTCTAGATCTTACTGATATAGCGTTGAACTTTTCCGCGCTTCGTTACGATTACCAGCAGATATTCCTCGCTGGTAGTGTTTAAATTGTATCCATATGTTAAATTAACCAGCCTGAAATGAATTTTTTTTTCACAGATGTAAGGCGGAAGGGAAGAAGAATTCCGAAGAAAAAGAGGACAATCACCAACCCATTCGTACATTAAGTCCCGGTTTTACAACGTCCGACTCAAACCGTTAGTTGAAGAAGACGATAAATTAATGAAATAAATAATGATTTTTCTGTTTAGGATATCAATAATACCCCAGATTGAGAAATTGCCGACTTGAATGTTAGCAACGAAAGACCGCATGTACGATGGCTAGCATATTGCAAAAACATATACCCATGCATTGCAGAGACAGGGATTCCTCATAATATTCCCCTAGCTCACAGGTTGGAACAATAATTTTAAAAGTCTAGGATGCAAAAAATTAACCCATAATTGCTATTGACAAATCATCAATCAGGGAATTCTTTTAAGTACTATGTCTCACAGACTATTCTGGATATTGTCCCACACCAATGTATTAAAGTGCTCTGATAGTTTAATTTTTAGCTGAATTAGTGTTTTGCCGGACAGATTGTGCATACTGACAGAACTACAACATAAGAAAAGTTTTAGAGGAATCCAGTCAATCATAAACGTTATACATAAATGATCTGATAGAAATTTTCCTGCAATACCCACCGTATAGAGGGAATTATAAATGCATCAATATTATTAAGACTTTTATGACTTAGTTGTTTAATGGTGTGTCACGCTGCTATGTCAAGATATTTCGCAGATGGTAGGCGTGGGCTTTTAATTAACTGTTTTATAGACCCCTTGAATCTCTCGGATAAACTGGGGACCCATAATGAATTCATTAGCTCTTATTCCCTGCCATTTTCATTCTAGAAACGCCAATATCATAGATTAATTTTTATTATTCTTAAAGTATGCAACAATAATAACAAGCTTCCTCATGTGCCCAAAATGATGAATCAAGTGAATCAATTTTCTTTTAAAGAGAGAGAAAATGTCCTTGTTAGAGCATAATTAGAACTTATTGACTTAAAAAATTGACTAACATTTTACAACGATTAGCGGGTGGAGTAGTCAGGATTAGTAACTAAATATAAATAATCGATTTTCCTGAATAATTTTCGGCTGAAAGTTCTTTTACCCGCAAAACACCACGAACGACCGAGGTACGAATGCAATTACACGTGACCATGTGTAATTACATTTGAAGCACCGATTAGCAAGAAGTATTATGAATAGAAGCTTAGTATTTTATGGGGGAATACGAGCGATGATTAGCAAAAGGAAGCAATGGATACAAGCGATCTTCAAACTGCAGACGGTTAATTTTATTAATGAAATTTTGAAGTAAATTGGCTAAATGTGAGAAGTCGAATTTTTTTCGCTAAGCGAAATATTGATGCACGATAAATGCTACCTTACATGCTGCCCCTTCCAGGAAAGAGTCATTAAGGCAGAGAAATCTTCCTCTTCAAAATAACGTTTTGTTTTACAACAATATGTGCGAGATGGACAGAACCACAGATAAAATATACTCAGACAATACTAATAACGAGAATATCAGATAGTTAAGCTGTTACCTAAATCATACCATCTAATTAATTATTTGAATCGCTTCATACAATTCTGAAGATAGTCTTCAGGGACTTGTTGTAACTGTAACTTGTCAATAACGGATAAACACACAAAACCATGCTATAGAAGGTAAAAAAATCCCACCCAGGCGAGATTAAAACCCGCTGGCCTTGTGGTTCTATAAACGAAAAAAAAGCTGGCGTGTTCTCATTATCATAAAATCAAATTTGAAGATAGTACATTGAAATTTCCAGATTATTTGGGTAACTAGACAGGAGGCCTGAGCGATCTTATGGACGATTAAAACCTCCGAAAAAAAAATTGCACATTGCAAAATTCCCATTCCAGGTCTCGTCAACTCCAATAACTTTCATCTCGCAACAAATAAATGACAGCAATCAATCCATGGCTATAAAACGTCCAGAAATCTGACATGGACATTTTCATTGTTTGTCCCCCACTGATTTAATACCGCCGCCGGAGAATGTTCAATGTCCTAAAGGACCCATTTCAATCAAATCGTCCCGGACCTGAAGAAGAAAAACCAAATTTTTCAGTACAAAAAATGTATTAATAATCCAAGAAAAACCTCCTCTAAGGGGGAAAAGGGAAGAGGGAGCCGGGGACAAGCTTGCCAACAAGAAACCGGAGCCTAAATAAATGCACGCCCACATTTTTATCTTTCCGTATTCCTCCGAAACTGAATTAAATTCAAGCATTAATTCGCAGGGGCCCCACTGCGGGGTGTCCAGCGGTTCCCTTCTCTTGGACTTCCCCGCGGGGAGAAAGACAAGGCGCCCACTAAATCACGGACGGCTATGTCTCTATCAACGCAGCGCGACGGGGGGTGTGCCCGGAAATGCTATGAAAGGGATGCGCCATGCTTTTCCCGAGCGTCCAATCCTCAAAAAATACCCCCTCAACGTCTCTCATATATATGAGCTTATGTCTCCAATAAGTTAGGCCACCATGAAAGCGAAACATTAGGCACTACCGGCTACCGAGCGATCTCATTCGAAAATTTTAAACTTATCTCAAATTTCTTGCTTGAATTTCACTTAAATCCTTCGGTTGAGCTGATGTATAGGTAAATATTTGAAAGTGGAGGTTTCTTACATGCGGAAATGAATAAATATCACAGGAATCCGTTAAGGCGACAATGATAGAGTGCCGGACCAGGCTGGAAAAAATTACTAAAAATTTACCCATTCATCAATCTCCGAGCACCCTCGCTCTGGCACACTTAATAATCTTATAAATACAAATATGGGTGTGCGTGCACATTGGCGAGAGCCCGTTTTACTACAGACCATTTAGCATAAATGGGTCAAGCTCTCCAGATTTTATCTTGCTTCCACATATACGTTACCTGAAATTATCCAACAATATTTTGGCTTAGCTCAATTACTTAATTGAAATGTTAAACTCTTTTAATAGAAGATGGAGTGAATCTTTCGTGGAGACGTTCTTTCGACATGTTCTACCGCATTGATCCACGTCTTTGGATGACATTTATGCCTGCATTCCAACCAGCGTCAGCTAGCCAGATTAAAGTGAAGCCGACAATCAACCCGAAAAACTGAAAAGGCTCGTCGGAACGCTGGCTAAGCTGTCATTAAAAGAAATAGATCAAGTTTAGAGAGAACCTGGAAAACCATGGAACTTACTACAACAGATTACGGAAAAGTCCATACACAGTTAAAAGGAGATTTTATGACTTGAAATTTTTTACAGTTTGGTCAGGTTGAATAAACTCCGGAAGACGAAGCAAGCACGGTCACATTTACAACTGGATACGCGCAGGAAAGAGGAGTTGGCCGATTCATTCAGGTCAAAGCAACACATAAGTAAAGAGTAAATTTTATCACCGAGCATTGCCTACATTTTGATCGCAGTTAAAAAAATTGCAAAATACGAAGCAAACCTGACAAAATTTACAGCAGAAATCTCGCCCAGTACTTAAAGCCACAGAAGAGTCGTGGATTGGAAAATATGTCATACTGGCTATGCAAATCACGACCATACCCAAAGTCCTCCTCCTCAGCTTCCGCTAAGGAAAGAAAATCGGACGGTAGGCATATTTTGCTCAAGAGCAGTCCGATTCCAGAACTTTTAAGTGATTTTAAAATTCCCATTTTATTACCAAATTTGAGCGGAACGAGGGTCGAGAGAGGGCGAAGAAAGCGCGGGCTGAGAAAAAGGAAATATCCGGGACACTTTTCGGGCGAAGGAGAAATGGATTCCCCGCTGTCCGGAAAAACCGACTTGAAAATGGATAGGAATGATAAGTTGAAACGGCAATAAAATAAGACGCCGACGTGCAGGGTTTTCGGACACTGGGTTCTGAGACCACCTCCCCCTAGAGGCAAGCTGGCTGCGTCCACCGAGGGGACAAGAGAGCAGGACCGTCCTTTTGGATTTAGGGATGCGTCAGTCAGCCAGTCGGATGCAAGGAGAGGAGAGAGGGGGTGAGAAATGCGGTCGAGGAGAGAGAGAGCAAGGGCAAACAAAAGGTGGATATTGGAATGGACGGACAGAAACAGACAGAAAAAGGAGAAGGGTCCTCCTTTGGCAGAAGATTTAGTAATGGGACGCATTCCTCGGGGGCGTACGTGTGCGTTGAGGAGAATTCTCGTCGAGGAATAGTGCGCCTTTCAGAAAACCAAAGGAGGAGCTTGAATGTAAGGTGAATTAATCACAAACTAAGCCAGGAAAGCCCCACATGGTGAAAAAGAGGTGGTGCTTGCAAATGATACCCGGAAGATATCATTTCGACATATATGAGAAATTCATGAACGGACTAGGATTCCGCTCAAGTCGCATTATTTTTTTCTGCGAGATTTGTGCATTTTTCACTGCGGGAGACTCCGCTTGAGTTATTGTCCCCCCTATAATTCAATTTCCTTTCCCTCCACCACTTTTTTCATGGCTACAGTCCTAACATCACCTACCAAATACCGGCAGGACGGTTTGGATGTAACTACTGTGGTGGATACTCCAGAAGTTCGGTGATTAATTATTCAGAAATTTAATGATAACATTTACAACACCACGTATTTAAAAAACATACGACCCGAGTTTTCACCTGAAGATGACGCTTAAGCATTTAATCCCGGATCGCGTGTTTATAAGTATGTGGTGTTGTAAATTTTATCATTAAATTTTATGAAATATGGAATACCATAAGTTACAAAAGAACCTGATTTATTTATTTTACGATGTTTTTGAATCGTAATCATTTTGAATTGGAATTTTGTTCGTATAGGGAGTCATTATGTTCATAGTAGAACGTCATTCTTTGAAGATAATTTTAGCAGACAAAAGGGATTATTAATTAAAAGCAATTTCCTGTAGCTTTGGATAGAGAAACCCCGGGTCTTTGGACCATGTTCGTAAATTTTAAGTGGGAAATTAATTCATAAATTCACGTGAACCTATATGGCAATGAAATTGGAAGGAATAAAAATTCCACGAAATTGTGAAGGCAGATTAAGAAGGATTGATAATTTTTTTTCTTGCGTTAGACAATAGTTCTGCTCATTAAAAGGATATGAAACTATACCCTTGACTTATCGTACAGATCTGACGGATGAGCAAATTCAAAGGCTCAAAAATAAAACATTAAACTTGGCAATTTTACAACGCGATCACAGGGTGTTCAATATTAAGTTATTTGAGTAGTTTTCAAAGGCATATAAATCATTAACTCATTCAAATAGAAAAACTCACGCTTCTCGTAAACTTCAGTTCTCGGCTAAGTAACAGTTTCATTGGAATCCTAAATGGTATTTCGCGTTCTCCATTAACAGGATGTTTAAAGAGGGCAATGAATTTATTTCTAAATAAGGTCTGAAGAATAAGGGTTCCATCAGGATTAATTAAGCTTTAACACTACGAAGGCACGCATGGTGGAAATTAAAATCACTTCGTACCGTTCCACACAGATAATGAATGCATAGTCATTTTTCGGCACTTTAGCCTAATCACAAGATAAAGGTGTATGGATAGCACAATTTTGTAACCATAGCCAGTTCAAATAACAGGGTGTAATAGCACCAAGGGGGATCGGGTTGGTGTGGTGGCTAGAGTACTCGCCTAGCACACGGGCGGCCAGGGTTCAAATCCCTGCGGAGGCGGATGTTTTTCGGAGGAAACCCGATCCCTACTTGAGTGTCTTGTGGAGGGCACTTCAAGTAGAGTACTCCGTCAGTCGGATGAGACGTTAAGCCGTGGTCCCCTTGGTGCCTTTCGTTAGGAGCAGGCTAATGCCGTCGCCGGGTTTCTATCCACTCTTCCTCCCTTACCTATCCCCTATGGCGCAAATGACCTTAGCCGTCGGTCGCCTCCCCAAATATCCATTCTAATCCAATAGCACCAAATTATTTTACACTTTTGCGTGCTGAGCTTTAAATGGAAGATCCTCTCAGAAAACACATTATTTTTACACATTTACCTGGACTGTGAAAGAATGCTCTCTTAAATCTTGGTTAATAATCTATAATTTACTATTAAAATTCATTTAGGCACTTATTGGTCATATTTTTGTCTATCAAAAAGACTGCAGCCACACCATTACGTTCAGCTTCTGTTATATAATTATATGCCATTGACGTCCTATTATGTCCATCGTCCTTCTCTGAAAATATAGGACGTATCATTACGTCCATGGACTCAGAGTTTTAAACTTCCCACAGTGAATATTAAATATTCAATAAAGTGAAGTCTTTGCCCAACTTTTTTTTCAAATATTACATATTATTAGATGATAAATTCTAAATTAATATTCAGAACAATGTCCACAAGCCAAATAAAAAGTGGAGTTTTAATTCAGCTCTGCAGACACTCAAAATTCTAATTATTTTCCTATAGAGGATCCAGAGTCGCAATACAAACTCGAGGAATCTCACAGCGTGCATTTCGTCCCCAACATTACACCAAGGTGCACTCAACTCGTGGTTAAGCGGGCCTCTGTTGGCGAGGGATTTTTATTTCAGCGGTTCCTTTGTTCTCGGCTGGAAGAATGTTTGCACAGCGGAGGGAGCCCGAGCGAGGTAAAGAGCGAAGGACGGAGCCAAAGGGTTACTCTACACCGTGGGAACGGAAGCTCAATACACATGGGAGGCCACGCCATGAAAAGACTTCGCCTCTTCCTCAATGGATAGAGGGATAGGCTCCCCAAGCATGTGCAAACGGCTAAGGCAAAGCCAACCTCGTTTCTGACTTATACGCGGCTTTAAAAATGTGGAAACATGCGTAAACACGGTTTTTGGTGTGCTCACTCGATTCCCGAGCCTGCAGGGAAAAAGTGTTTGCCTTAATGGAAGGGCGTGCGTGTTTGACATCTTCTTCGTCAGCTTCGGCATTATGGGACAATTAATTAATCTTCCCATTGTCCTGATGCTGCGTTATTTCACGAAATAAATCAAAGAAACTACCGACATGACCCTACTTTACTGAGACCTGGAAGCAAAATACGAAGTAAATAACGAGATATGAACGAATTGATGAACCGCGGCAAATCGATTTGTAAATACGTTTGCTTGGATAATTCTCCTTACCTTTCCACATTCTTCAGCAAGAGAGATCATATCGTATTCTCAGAACCATTGCAGATATCTTGCAATAGCTGCATGAGTACATCTACAAATAAATACAATATCAATTACATAATTAATAATATTAAATAATAAATGCTGTGATCGAAAAATATACATCCCTGCATAAATAACATATTAATCCCTGTGAGCCATCAAATGGGTAGGTGTTATGACTCCAGCCCGGGATAAGGTTTTGGAGCGTGTAATGGTGACGTGTATAAGGGTGTATTTAGTGAAACTCGGTTGTTGTTGTGATCGCTTATTGTGCGCGGAAAGAAGGAGGTTTGTTCTTATCTGTTCAGCAATGTATCTCTCTTATTTTATCGCTTCTGTCAAACCTAGAGATGTAGTGAGGCGTCATGATAATATTCTTTTCGTCGCTCTGAAACATACCAGTTCTGAATTCATCAAGCAACTAAGTCTAGCGTGTAGCTTCAGAGTCTCTAGGGGCACCCACCCAAACCCCTGTAAAAGTTGTGAAACACTATATGTTTGCTCGTAGCAGTTTTTAACGGAGCAAGCAGCTTTTCTTTAAATTTTATTATTTTTTTGGTTAAATATTTCTGCCGAGGACCCAAATGCCAACAATTTAATGAAGAATGGATAAAAAAGTTCGATTATCCATTTCATTACTTTGATATATTAAATATTAATTATAATACATCATTCTAAAAGAGGATAGCGGCGTAATTATTCCATCTGCCATTAAAAAAATAAAATATTAATTCCTATCAAGGGGTATGAATGTTATTTAGAAAGTTTCCCAACTCTCGGCCGATCTGAATTATTGCTGCAGCACCAAAGTTTATCTCGTGCTCCAATTTATAATAGGTCAGCGTCAGCAGATTCAAGATAAAGGTAACACTTTTCACCATACCAGCTCGGGTCATAAAGTTTGGAAAAAAAATTGAGTACCAGGCACCAATAAGTCGTCCGTGAGACAAGCAGGATGGCTGGCAGGACGAAGGGATTTCGATCACAACATTTATTAAAGCCATATATGTGAAACTGGACCCTGCTACTTGTTCTTACTAGGTTGACAAGGAAAAAGCGTAAACGTCAGGCATGAAATATCTCTCACAGTTATGTCATTTGAAGCAGAAAAGTTTACAATAATTGTTCAACACAACCTAGAAATAAGCACAAAGCGGATTTTAAAAAAATAAATTTCACCACTCGGAGCTCAGATTCACACCAGGTGATGGAAGTACAAGTCTCACTCCATTGTCTTATTTGGTACAGCAATCCTACCCGGATGATTTCAAGTGGATAACAATTTGCACCAGGAACATCGTTAACTAATGCAAGCAATTTACGAATTCCAAAGCAATAAATAAAAAAGCATATAAAATTTGCCTTGAGTCAGACCTTAAGACCATATTCATAATTTTTTCAGAGGTTCACATAAGCCCCCTCTTAAAGTTCTTGAATGAAACAGAAATTGCTAACAATGTTGACCAGCTAGATCGAGTTCGGCTTAAAACGAACAAATCCCGTAATGAATGCAATCTATTAGTTTTTCGGAAACAGAAAAGAGAAACTTTTAGTTAACGTGATTACTTTTTTACATCTAATAACTTCTTTCGCATGAGCGTTATTTGGAGTCCCCTTCGCTTACCACCCTTCATCTCCATTCTACCTTATAAGCGACACTACGAAAATCCCCTACTTAATCAAACCTTAAACCTATTTCTTCTCTCATCCATACTCAAGAAGTTTTCAATCTTGGGCAATATCTACAAATTTTTTCGATTAATTTATTCCTAGAAAGTATCCTATTCTATTATTCTCCACAGACAACGCCTTGCGTGGCCACCTATTGAATTTAATTACCTCGTAATTTCCCACATTTACTTTTAGCAATTTCTACATCTACATAATACCCCGTGAGCCACTGCATGGGTGTGTGACAGGGGGTGTTAGGTCACCAGCCGTGTAAATGTGTAAGTTTTTTGGAGATGAAATGGTGACATGTATTATAGGAGTATATTTAGTGGAATTCAATTTTTATTTTGGTCGCTTATTGTTCGCAGAAAGAACGAGTTTTTGTAAATATCTGTTCGGCAGTGTACCTCTCTTATTTTATCACATCTGTCAGACCTAGAGATGTAGAGAGGAGCCATGATAATATTCTCTATGTCGCTCTGAAAAATATCAGTTCTGAATTTACCAAGCAACCTAAGCCCGGCGTGCAGCCTCAGAGACTCTAGGGGCTCCCACCTTAATCCCTCAAAATTTGTGAGACACTATATGTACGCTCGTAGCAGTTTTTAACGAAGCGCGCTGCTTTCCTTTGTATTTTATTAATTTTTTTGGTTAAATCTATTTGACCAGGGTCCCAAATGCTCGCGGCGTATTCGAGGTGTGGTATAACCAGAGCAAAGTAGCATCTCTCTTTCACTTTTTCATTCGAGGACCTTCCTATTACTCCTTTTAACAAAACCTAGTAAATTTAATGCTGCGCCACATATGTTCTGTATGTGTAATCTCCACGATATAATAGAAGTGAAAAAATTAGCGAGTAGATCTTAAAGATAAGATCTACTTATCACCATAATTATTCTAATACAACTACGCGTCCCACATATTCTCACAACTCTCAGTCCCCCTACGAACTAGTTTCGCCTTATAAAAGTAGTCGGAAGATTATTTGATGGAATTGCTTTTTGACTCGTTATAACTTCCAATCCATACGCGTTATTTGAACCCTCTCCTCCTTCCCTTCTTCTCAATTCTTCCTCGTAAACGACGCTGCAAAAATCCCCTACTAATTCTAATCTTAATCTCATATTCCTTCTCACTCCTATTCGGTTTAATACTCGGTGCTTGTTTTTAAAACTGTTTAAAATCCACTCAAACATAAACCTTTGGTAAATAAATGGCCATTCATTTAAATTTATATTGTTCCACGCTTTTTACAGGCATACGATTTTTTACGGAAAGGTAGCCAGCCTCTTTATCCCATAGAGCACACGATTCTGAACCCAAAAAAATGCAAAAAATTATGCCACAATAGAACTCGTGTGGTAGAAAGAACGTGTCCTTGTAAGTTTTCGGTTAAGCTTGAGGATGAAAGGCTAAACTTAACCGGAAAAAGAAATAATCTACACCAGAGGTGATATTCCAAAATATCTACCTCTGAAAGTTGAATTGCTCGTAATACGTATGAGAAAAATAAAGTTTTATTCACACGAAATAAAACTGAGAATGAGCTATTAACAAATATAGCAAATAGGGAGTTTTAGCTGGACTTCTATAGCACCTACTTAATAACTGACATAAAATGAATTGCTAAACAGATATAAAACACAAAAAGAACCTTTTAAAAATAGAATAACTTCAAATATTTGTAAATTTTATGCTTGATTAATATCACAATACTACTGGTGGATTCGCTACACTGCTCAACCATAGTTCTCTTATGCATGGCAGTAGAAGTTTTAATAGCTTGCCAAATAAGTAGTCTATATTTATCTGCTGCAAATAGGAGGCATATAAAATTACTAACATGTATCACAATCCAAATATCTCCATAGGCTCTCAAAAAAAGATCCTGTGGCCGGGAGATAACTATCAACATTTTTGCAATAGCATTTTGAGCAAAAATATCTCTTGATAGATAACTAAAATTAAAGGAGTATTTCAAATAGCAAAAATTATTAGGGTAATTGATGAAAATTACAGCCTTAACTTTTAACTAGCTTTATTTAAATTCAATAGTGTCAGGCGACGTCCGGCTTTACACACGTCGTCGTCCGATCCGACAATACGTCAGGCATTTTTTTTAATTTCCAGGCTCCAACCTAAATACTAGCCTATGGTGTTTCACCAAATAACGGAATGCTATCTCACTACAGAAGATCCCCAGGCACGATATCGGCAAAGAACTTGGTAACTCTATTAATTATAACTTTATCGCTCTGTTCGAGGAATGATCAAATATTGTATTAGATTTCTCATTCGATTACGTCAGCAAATTTTAAAGCCATAAACGATGACTGAGGAAACATTTCCTTACACCATGTTCCAATTTCCTTCTCTTGCTCTCCGTCTCTCTCCCTCTCTTTTCCTCTCTCTCCTCTCCTTCTCGGAAAATCCTCACATACATTCAGAACACGGTCGAGGAAGAAATGAGAGTAGAGTGGCCAACACAACTATTGCTCCACCTCCTCGCTCTCTTTTGGGTCCTCCAATAAATCTTCCCGTCCAATTACGAGGCCCCAAAACAACATTCCCTTATGTCCGTCCGTGGAGGAAGAAGAAGTAAGGGGGAAGGAGAATGGATGCAAGAGAATGGAAGCATGGATGGACGGGCCAAAGGTTTTGGATGGCAAGCAAGGGGTTTGAATTTTACCCCACAAAAACCATCTTAGAAAAGATTAAAAGTACTATTACACGGTTGCGACAATAGTAACAAACATGCAGCCCAGGGTCGCTCGACATCGATTGTATTCTTCTTTCGATATACTCTTCACAACCATTTCCACCACATGCCCGCCATCACTGTGCTATTTGATTATTTACTGCAATAACACACCCAAGGATATCTGCAAATATGCGGTACAAGTTGTCAATTTGAATACAAATGCACTGCCTACTCAAGAAAAACATCGAAAAATCTATACTATGCTTATGGAGAATACAGAAAAATAAGCACATTTATGGCGGATTTATGTTCGCTGCGAAGACCGAAGATTGAAAGAAGAGCACAATCGACATTGAATGACCTTGTTGCAGCATAGCTCACAGCGCCATGTGGTGGCATGCGAGCAAAATATGAAATAAAATAAGAGTGAAGCTTGACTTCGTGAAATCTCTTTCTTCTAAAATAGATGAAAACCTTGTGAAAATTTAAAGACTTTATAATAAACAACAGATTTCATCCAACGCTGTCATCATTAGGTGCCCCTAGTGATAACACAGCCTTTTCGTATGCATGACGGCTTCTAGTTGTTCATCTATACTCATTGGATTTCAGTGGTTGAAGAAAGTCCATATTCTTAAGGAATTCCAAATAGTGGGTGAATTGAAGTACATTTACTGGCTTTCAATCCCACCTAACCGGTTTCAATATTTCATATTGCTGATATTACAATAAATGTTACGGCTTGATGACAATTCAGTTCTTTAATGAATCGAAGTGGAGGTTTCATTGGCTGGCCTAAACTTAAATTAGCCGCGTTCAGCAGCTCCAATATGAGGTTATGAGCAAATTTCTAAAACGATTTACAAACAAAACCTCTTCATCTGGTCCTATTTAGAGGTCAATTGGCTGAAGGGTAATTATCTTCAATTTTTCCAAATTAAAGACAACAAAAGTACTTCTGGACACTTCTATAAACTAAGGTATACCTTCAAATGCCAAAATTTAGGCGAGTTGATGCTAATACTTCAATAAATTTTAACCCCCGAGTCATACTTCAAATGATGTCCAAAGTCATACTCCGTATGCCAAATGACAACCTCTTTGGTAAAACGGTAGCAACCCCAGCATCACAATGCAGCTAGATAACCAATAGTATGGACCGACAAGGAGTCGAGGGGGCACGAGAGGAAAGAGATACCAGCTTCCACCGTTTCTCAATTTAATAAGAAGTCTCGCCTGAGAAGATAGGGCGAGGGAAGGAAGGATTTAAAGGAGAGAAGGAGGAGGCTAAAGATCACTCTTTGAAAGATCCAATGCTTATAGCAGTTCTATTTTCCCCCTTCTCCAATCCTACACCGGGTCCTTTATCGCTGTTCGTTCTGGTAGGAGTAGACAGAGAGTAATGGTTGGGGTTGAGGGGAGGGCGACGAGTTCGAGGTGATTTCACGACGGCAATTAGGAGTGATACAGGAATGTTATCCAAAATAATCTGAAGGTAATGAGACTCTATTGGAAAGAGGGTGCCGTAATTTTTGGGAATTTTAGTGAATCATTTGAATATCGACACGGCATCAACCCCTTTAAAGACCATTATCCCTCAACTAAAAAATTCATATTTTAGCGCACGAATGACACGAAGAAGTTCACTTCTTTGTCTCTCAAATATTTACCGGGTACGGAAATAATCTAATTGTTCAAATGTTTCCGTCAATGCATCAAAAAAGTTCCGTAATTATTGCACGGTGTTTGTAAAATTTCTATTACAATCGACTGCGAAGACTATTTGGTAATTCAAAACAATTTTATTCCGCAGGAATCGCAAGCATTTTCAGAGAGTTTACACCGGTTGTTCACAAAGTCAAATCACTGCCAAGCTTGGACTTATAATTGGAAACTTTACACTAAAACTACTTTTCTCACTTTTGCTAAAAATTATGAAAACCTTATAAGCATCCTAGCGCTAACTTTAAGCAAACAGAAGTTATAATTGCCTCTATTCAAGTACGTACTAATTATTGAAATTCCACTTACTACAAAAAATGAGGCACGTTTATGGCACGTTTCTTCGGTAATTAATATATAATGACTATTCACATTTTATGCCCATATTCAGATTTATATATACGATATCAATCCCGATAATGACTTAAGATTCTAACTGTAATATTGTTATGAATGAAAATTACGGAAATTAGAAATGCAAGAAAAGTTCTCTGAAATTTTCATGAAAACTCAATCAATCTCAAAAAATAATTAGTAGATTACCCGTCAGCGTATATCCTCTTCCAATACTTAATTTCAAAAAGTACTCGTATAAAAATGTACTACTTGGTTCGGTTTCCATGCATCAAAAATATTTATCGTAATTTTTAAACAATGAAACATTGTTCTATACGTGGTATTACATTATCATCGCACCAAATACTAAAAAAAATGACACTCCGTTATGTCAGTCTGTAATGAGACGTTCGGGAATACACATTCGTAGAGGTCAACTCTAATTAAGTGCTACTTATATTGGATAAAATACCATTTCCTTCGACAGATACGAATAAATGTCAATCAAGAGAGTATATCCAAAGATTCCAGGCTAAGTTTCACGAGTCAGATGAAAGATAAAATAAAGACGTAGTCTATCAACACCGACTAAGCTTCCCAGACTAAATTTTTAACATCACGTGTGGAAGTTGATCGATTCATCATATATTTATAAGATGAATATAAAAACTGAACTTGATTACATAAGTGATCAATCAGAAATCAAATTATAATATATACAACACTATTCCAACACCACTAATATACTGCCAGAATTTGGAGAGAGTTCCATCATTTGATTTTAAAAAGTTAATGTATTTTGGACGATGAACACCAAATGATTACATTACAGAAAACCAGAGAGTTAATGAGGTCAAATACACAGCTGAACATACCTGGCAGGTAGGTATTATACGAAATTTTAAAGTTCCATCACCAAGACTGTATTGAGTAACGGTAATAAATGGGGATCCTAATTAGGTAAGCCAACTCAACTCCATAGAGGATTATGATATTATGAAATTTATTTATGACGAAATTCATCGAATCTTAATATCTCACGATAATATTTTACTGGAATATGGTATTTTTCATGCTACCCAGCTTTTAAAATATTACCTCTCTACATGCATTGCACGTAAGTGGGTTGCTTTACGTCTTCTGAGTAATGTGCGACACTACGGATAACAATTTCTGGTAGATAGAACTTTCAATCAATTGAAGCAAGAAGGAGGATGAAATATAACACAATTTAACTGGGAGGAACTGCTGATACATTTGTTGAGCGTAAAGACTGCAGTTTCCACGTGGCATTCAAGTATTTGAAATAAATTGACCGAGTAAACCTTGAATGGATAACGAAAATAAACCGAACCGTGGTTGACGGCATAATTTTCTTGTTTGAACACAGATGGACGCCTAACTTTTTAATCTAGAATAAATCACATGGGAAAAGGAGTAAAAACTCCTCGAATGAAAAAGCGCTCACATTTCGCTAAAGTATTTCCCTCCCGAATCAATGGACCGTCACAAATCCAGCCGCCCGAGGCACGACTGAAATTTGAGGGCACAAAAAGGTAAAAAGTTTGAAAGTGCTATAATTCGAAGTCGATTAGGATCTACCGGGATAAAATTAAGCCGAAAGGAAGGAAAAGGCAGGCATCCACGTTATTTCCTGCCGGCTCTTCGGGGCGGGGAGAGAAAGAACACCGAGGGCCGGCACAAAAAACCCGGCGAAATATGCTCTCGGATCGGAGGGAGGCCGAAAAAAAAATTAATCCAGGTCGAAAATATCCGGAAAATATCAGTGGACGGGCGATGTGTTGTAAAGAAAAAAAAGGCAGCAAGCCGCTCCAATGTGAAACTGACTAAGTGGCCCCAGACTTCGTGTCTTCAGAGTGAGGCAAAAAAAACAGCCGGACGAGAATCTTCTGGTCGTCCGGAAACGAAAGAGATATGGCGACGAGACACATTGGACATTCCAAGAGGACCCTTGTCCCCAATGTCGTCCCCTACCTATTCGAAAATACTCTATTGACGGTTCCCAGCTCCTGTTCAACATCTCGCCTTTGGATTGATGGTGATTGGATGATTTCTACGTGTCCGG
This sequence comes from Ceriagrion tenellum, assembly GCA_963169105.1. Classification (NCBI taxonomy): domain Eukaryota; kingdom Metazoa; phylum Arthropoda; class Insecta; order Odonata; family Coenagrionidae; genus Ceriagrion; species Ceriagrion tenellum. The sequence goes on along the minus strand of OY720633.1, from coordinate 99,105,760 downwards.
CTTCGATTTTTTTTCCTACCGGCTAGTGGTCGAGATGCTAGGAAATGTTGGGAGGGGAAATCTCCGAGGATGAATGAGGGTTCAAAGGCAAGGGAGAGCGATGTGGCTGAGATGTGGATTCAAATGGGAATACGTTACTAAGCTGGAGGAATGCGTTAAAAGACGCTTTGGAGAAACAGAACTTGAGGTATGTAGAAGGTGGTGCAGAACTGAAAAATAAGGCTGGGTAAAAATAGCCGAAGAGAGAAAAACTGGGAATCCAGGAAACGGAGAAGCCTTATTTACCCTTAAGCCTTATTGAGAATATAAGCCTTTTTTACTATAGCAAAAGATGTTACAGAAGATTACACGAGCAGATGCATTAAGAAACGAGAAATCTAATGCAAATTAGATAAAATCCGTAAAGTGGGCTAAATTCGACGCACAAGGAGCATGGCGGATCGGGCACCCCGTATGACGTCAGCTCGTACTGTAAAATAGGAGGAGGTACAAATGATTATATTAAATATGGTATTCCCTCCCATGCTACGGATTTATTTAACATTATTTACAGCATAATACATCTGACCATTCACAAATACTTGGCTGACATAATTTTTGACTCTGAATGACATATAGGTAATATCGACATCAACCTTTAACAGTGCGTTTCATTTTCTCTCCATATGAATTACAATGAATTCAGGTTTTTCTTAATATAAAGTGAGGCAAATGTTTTACCGAATGAATCATGATGTAAATGACAGGAGGGTATTGCAGGTCAAAACACAACTTATTTCCAATAATAGGTAGGCAAACTACTTTCCAGCCATAGGCTAACAAGAGCTAGATTTGGTAAGCATGAATGGTAGGAGTTATTCAATGAGCAAATCGAAACAGACAAAAGTCAAAATTATAGGAACGCCGGAGAAACCGATATGAATTAAGGCAAGTATATACATTTTACAATGAAATTTAACGCGCAGTTTTGAATGTAACTTTATAGAATCAATTTGTATTAAAAATTAACTGGATTACGGAAAAGTTACAGAAACTGTTTCAGAACATGACCCAGGCTTAAACTTCAAGCGTTATATTCAAGCATATTAACATAACTACGATAACGTTACAGGACTGAGTCTAAATAGTAGGAACGCAGTAAAAACAGATATGAATGAAGAGAAGTATAGACATTAAGCAATGGAATTATAACGTATGTCTCGAATGTAACTTTATAGAATCGATTCGTATTAGTATAGATAATAGATACACAATAGATCTACCTAAATATAACAACATCATGGTCCGGGTTTTGGCATAAAACGTCATCTTCCAGCATAAAAACTTAAGCAAGACAGCGTTAGTACGACATCGTAAAGAGATGAATAGATAGATGCGAGCTTTCAATTCCTATTTTTTTTTCGTTACTGCCCTAAATCCAGCATGAAAACGGAATCAATGGAGAATTTAGAACACGTAACACGCCTGATCAATTATCTCTTTAACCCGTTGAATTCCTTTCAAGAATGCGTGAAGGCAAGTCAGATGAAAAAACTATTGGAATGAGAGATATTGATTAGGAACTGAAAAAAATCTCCTAAAATTTGATGCTGTCAATCAGGATCTATCGATTCCTCTTTTTTAACGACCTTGTTTATCAGTTTATAAATTACATTTCTTGAAGATAGACTTGTTAGGCATTCCAAATCAGACCAAGATATGTTACAAAGTAGTTAAGACGCTAAAAGGAGAATACAGGAATTCCAGTCGGCCTAAGATGTATTTAAAATTATCTTTTCTAATACATCTTGGTTATCGAGGCACCTGGATACCCGCTGGCCTTTGTTCTACCTCAGTTTGAGCAGGTTCCACATAACCATTATAAAAAATACTATTTTAAAATCTATGCGTTGAATGAAAGATAAAAATTGTTTCATATTTTCATTCCTCGATTATGTGAGAGTTTTGAACTGGTATGGTATTTATGGCTGCGAATAAGATGGCATAAGGGTAATTATTTTTTATTAGTGCAATAATGTCATTTCTTCATCTGTCACGGCCATAGCCAACAATTGTAATTCCTACATTATTTGCATATATACGTCTATTTTCTACGCATTAGAGAGTTCTTTTTTTGAAAAATTAAGTAAATAAATGACCGTACGAACTCAAGAGAAGTGTCATGAAGAAGTAAATGGAATATAATTTTTTATCGATATCATAAAATTTTATGTTTTACTAAAAATATTGAAAAATTTGAAAAAATTATCCAAAATTTTCCTAAGACGGAGGCCTCCCCTAAACAACCCATATCATTGTTGAAGAATTAGTGGAGAAAAATGACCTAAAATAGCCATGGAGAAATGACACTTTCCGACGGTAGAATTCATTTCCATCGCAAAATGAATTAAGTATCAAAATATTCGCACAAATTTGCAAATTGTGCCATCTGGAGGAAAAACTCAATTTTAAGTATATTTATAAGAACGATCAAACTCATAACTGACCTACAGAATCACAATCTACAGATTCACATCCAGGGGCCGATGCCAACAGAACACAATTTATTAGAGATGAAATACCGAGTTTAACTAAAAAAGGTAACAAGGGGTAGGAGGGTACGAAAGTGAAATACAGAGTCATTGGTAAGGGAAATGAAAAAGAAGTATCGAGAGCAGGTCGATAAAATAATGGGCGCAGATATTGAAGCAAGTGGAAGATAATAGGAGAAGTTTGAAAGAGGAATTGTACTGGCAGCAACTACAACAGCAGACGTAGTAAGGTCAGCAAAAAAAAGAAAGCAGAGGATCACAGATGGGATAATAAACAAAATGCAGGAGAGAAGAAAATGGAAGATAAAGTTAGAACTCGGCAAAAGGAAATTCAACAAATAGCTACGTAGAGAAACAACGAAAGCTTGTGAAGCATAGTGGAGAGAGAAAATGGAATTCTTCGAAAATTTTCAAAAAGAGGGAAGATTAAATGCACTTTAAAGGAAAGTAAAGCAATGGACGTGTAGCAGGTAGGGAAGCGGAATTGCCACGATAACAGACAAGACAGGAACATTAATCTAAGAGCCAAAAGAGATCCAGGAGAGGTGGAAGAAATATGTGGAAGTGCTCTATGGTAAGGAATCAAGGCTTAGTAGTTTGGATATAAAAAGGTGAAGGCAACCACGACAGAGATGGTATCAAACCAGATATCCTGAATAGTGAAATTGAAAGAGCACTACGAGACATAAAAATAAATAAGGCGGTGGGAATAAATAACACACCTGCAGAGCTTCCAAAGAGTAAGGGAAGACCTGAAGAGGGCAACTTTTTGCACCAATTTTCAGGATTTATTAGGTTGGAGAACGATTAAGGATCTTATATTTTCCCAGCGTATCTGCAGACTAAAGGTCACTCGGGCATTCCACCGGGTTAGCAGCTTCATACCTCCAGACGTTTCAAAGAACGACATATTCTTGATCCTCAGGGGTTCTGAATACCGTCCTCTCAATTGAACAGTATATATTCTCCACAACTCGGGGTCAAGTGCCATCTGATTTGCTCTGGCGGGAAAATGAGCACACGGGAAAGAACGAGGAGTGCGGCATGGGAGTTCATTATTGCCATTGCTGATAAATACGTATTCAGGAGAAATGGTAAGGGAGTAATGGGGAGAGGAGGTAGGAGGGTAACTGAGATAAGTCAGAAGAGATATAAAGCTAGTGAGATTTGCAGATGATAAAGCATTGATTTTCCAGTCAGCTAAGGTGATACAGTTAATAATGAATAGGTTATTGATGCATTGTGAGAGGTGTGAGATGAAGATTAACCATAAAAAGACGACAAAATTGAGATTCTCTAGAAGCAAGAAGGCGGGGCTGAATATAAGGATCAAGGGGCACAAAATAGAGCAAGTCGAGCAGTTTACGTGTTTGGGAAGTATTTTGAAGTAAAATGGTTTTATTAGTAGAGGCATAAGAGGTAGAATTGCCATGGCTTAAGAAGCATTTATATAGAAGAGGGAACTGATGAAGGGGGTCTGAGTAGAGACGTAAAGAATAAGCTGATAAAAAGTCTAATGCAGAGCGTGGCGCTATACATTTCGGAGACGTGGTCATTGCGATGGAAGGTTGTGCGCAGACTAGAGGTGTCTGAGATATGGGAGTGGAGAAGAATGAAAAGGGTGATCTGGGTGGCGAACGAGAAGTTATTGGATATGGTTGGAGAGGAGAGGATGCTGAAGGCGAAGGTTCGTACGAGGCGAAAGAGATGAATGAAGGATGTTTTGAAAAGAGAGGAAGAAAAGAGAGAGAAGGAAAGTGTTAAAGAGAGTTGTAAGGGGAGAAAATATAATGAGGAGAGAAAACGGGGGAAGAGCGAAAGAGTAAAAATCCAGGATGAAATAAGAATAGGGAGATGATATGAGGGATTCAAGAGAGTCATAATGGCGAGTCATCCATAGGAGTGGAAACAGTTGGATGTGCCAGAAGTTTGGGCGCTAGGATAATTGCTGTCCCAAAACCTAGCAATCACCTAGTAGAACTAAAAAAAAAAGTGCCACCAGCATAAGAAAGAAGGATATTCTATTCGAATCCATATTGAAAATAAGTTGATACACAAAAGATATCGTACAGTCTACTTTTATTACAAAATCGTACTACACGTGTTTCGACTGTCTTGCGGTCATAATCAGGTATGACTAATCTTACACTTAACCAGACATGTGCTAATATATTGAGAGATACATTGGCCAAAACACAGTAGTGGGGGGAGTTGTGGTGGGGGTAAGGAGGAAGATAGGAGGGGAAGGCTAAAGTCATAATTGTGATATGATCCTTTGTTCGTCCAAAACAAACTACGCCAACACTCCAGACCTGCGTCACACTGAGGAAGGATAAAGAAAGACAGGTGGGAGAGAATGGAAGGGGAGAGGGTGGTTTGTTGGAGGAGGTAAGGTTAAGTTTAAATGATGTCCAAAATAGGGAATGACATACAAATTCATTCTCATTGAACAGGTTCATTTTCTTTTGTTTTCTTTTTACTATTTCCCACTGCTCCGACACATCCAGACGGTGTCCTTTATCCAGGAAACGGAGGATTTTCTTATTAGAAGTGGAGCGGTGGGAAAGATATTTTTGACACCATATTAAAATCTGGTGTGTATGAACTTAAGTGTGACACATGTGGTAGTGTGTATGCTGGTCAAACTGGGAGAAATTTTGTACCTAGGGTGTCTGAATACAATAGGTGCTTGGCGAACAGCGATCCCAAATCTTATTTCGCCAAACATTTAATGGAATAATCCCATAAAGAGTTGTAATATAGCTTACATAGGTCAAACTAGACGAAATTTCAAGGCACGCTTCAAAGAACACTCATGAAGTTACTTAATATGGATACCAGCTCTCAATTTGCAAAGAAGCTGCTTGATAATAATAACGTAAGTGATTTTATCCCCAGAAATTTTACATGTTCTACGAAACGGCTTAAAGATGGATGCTTTGGAGCAGATGGAAATCATCATACAGTCGAGCAGCCTTTGCCACGAGCTGCTTTTTCTGCACCTCTCCCCACTCCATTCCAAATGCCTTTCCCTTATCACAAGCCCCTAACCTATGTTCCCCTGCCTTTTCACCCAAAAATTAGTTTGTACTCCAAACCCCTCCCTTTTAGCGCAAGGTTACTATCGTAACAATCAATAAACAAAAGATAAAAAATTGTACCTGGAGATGCAGTAAGCTGCAAAACGCGTTGTACGTTTACAATAAATAACAGTGGAAAAGTACAATACTTTTTTTCAATATGGATTCGAGTAAAAATTACTTCCACGAAGCGACGCCTGAAAGTGTAAACTTTAGAAGTATATTCATTAACTTTCGGAATTCTGTGAAATTTATGTTCTACTTTAAAGGTAAATCGGGAGACTCATCAACCGTGGAAAAGAAAATGGAAGAAGAAAACTCGTTTCACTTAGCCGCAATCGCATGAGCGGTAAATCACGCTACATACAACGGCCGATACTCCTATGTCGATATAAAATAGCAATATGACGTGCCCCCGAGGTGTCATTGACTCGAGAAGCCAGAACCCTCAAGTTCGGAGAACTCCCGGAGAGAGGTGGATGGTAAGAAATAAACAGCGATATCAGCTCTTAAATAGCTCGTGCCAAGCATCCAGGCATCTCCGATTAGTCGTTGCAGGCGGTTGAATTGGTGACAGACGGTAAAGCCCGCGCCTCGGCCTCCATGAAACCCGCTCTGATGGATCGTTCCTCTCGATGGGCAGGGTTTATTGCGATCAGAACGGTAGGAATGGACACGGTCGAAAGTCCTCTTTGCACATTAGTCTGCCTACTACGCCCAATCCTGCGTAACGGAAGTAATTGTGCTCATAATTTGAAGTGTATAAACCCTCTAGATTTGTTCAGGTAAATAGCAATATGACGTGCCCCCACGCAATAGGATAAATAAATAATATCGGTAAAACTCAAAGAAGTGAGTAACAAAAAAACGGGGAGGGTTTTAAGTAGGGACGAGAGATAGGCTGAAAATATACCGACGCATCGGATATCAAAGTATTCCAATATACCGTTTTTGGAAACGTGTATTATTTTAATACAGTTAAAGATTAATAGTCCGTAATTCTAAAAACGGATGATTTTCAAGAACATTGCAAACCTCATTTTTACAACGCGCCATGGAAATGATTACTCTTCAGCCGCTAAAAAAGCATCCGAGACTTAGAAGTGTTTGGCTTCTATCTCTACCGCACGAATTTTAGCAAAGGAAATCGTTCTTTCATTCCAAAGAGAAGTACCTCATTCTTTGCTGTGAATAGATTCGCTGGTATTAACTTCAATAGTGATGGTTTAATTTTTATGTTCAAAATTTTTTCCTGATAAAAATATTTGTTTTTCATGTTACTTATCAACTTATTGAATTCAACATCTTTTGACTGAATGACTGGAGATTTTCAGTAATACCGAACACTAAAAGGAAAGTGACCTAAACACAGGATACATCGTTTAATTCCGGAATGCATGTAATCCTGCGAATTCTGGATTTTCGAACTTCTACTGCATTTCGGTTCATATGCCATTTTAATTAAGGTTCGCAAATAGAATCCAAATTGTGCAATCATATCTCTCTCTGCCCAAATTAGAGAATTAAGATAAAGAAGTATGACTGATTTTTCTCAGATTAATTTTAATGATAACGGATTTTATCGTATTTACCTTATGTTCTATTTTTTTGAAACAGCATAAAAATTACCAACGAATTGTATGTTGCTTCCAAAGTCACAAATATAATTATAGAAGTGTAAAGAAAATAACATTCATTAAAAAGGTTCATAAACTTGAAAATTACGCTGATTTACATCGTTATCGGAATAGATACACTATACACAGTGGAATAAATACCGATATATTTCTCCCAACCCTATTTTTAGACGCGAAGAACAAGATACTGACGTGAGAGATATACCGCAATACAGACATAAAAATACACCGACATATAACGATACGTTGGAAAATACACCTAATGTGCATGAATATTGAAGTTTGCTTCCCATTCCTAATTTTTGAGGGCCAAGGAACGGGACGGAGAGGGGAATATGTGGGAGACCACACCAGCGTGGGCAATTAGCCTCCCGAAGGGCGGATGGCATGGGGCGACCGCCCCTGCGGAGGCAAGAGTTGATTGAAGTCGGCATTACCTCTCTGCCTTCGGGATTCACCCCACACTCGGCACACTCCCCTCTCCAACTCTTCGTCCCCGTTGCAGGGGGGGGGGAGAGGTTTTTAACGCCCCCACACGACGGATACGTAAAGTACACGCAACGCTTTCGAGAGTGCGTTCGTTCTGGTGCGTGTCAGCGGGAGGGGGAGTGAGGAGGTACGAGTTGGAAGGGGAATGGTGACGCGAAAGACACGGGTGTTTAAGGATGTGGGCGGCAATGGGAGTGTGTGGTAAGGCAAAGCGGAGCTTGTTCCCCTCTTTCACGCCCCCTCCCCCTCGTGAGTGAGAGAGCGGAAGTCACGAGCGGAGCAAGGACACACTTTTGTGAGCTCTCGGTGAGCTATTATTCCAGCCCTCGGGGTAACCCTTCCCCATCCTCCCTCTGCGCCCCCCCGACCAAAGAAGACAGTCATTTGTTTCAGTCCTCTCACTCATTCTCTTTCTCGCTCCCTCTCCGCCTAACCGAGACTTCCTTCGAAGGAGGTGGGACTCGAGGAGAGGGAAGAGTCAAATCGACTGGAGTACATAAATACGAAGCCTAAAGCAAAGCCAACTCTCTTCCCTTTAATCCTTTCCCGCCGACTTCAGTACTTCGGAAAAAGAGCGTGAGAGTTGGCAAAGAGTGCTGTGAAAAGAATAGAGTAGGAGTAGATAAATATTTCTTCACTTAAACTTAAAATCTGAAAATATTAATAAATAAGTACATATAAGAAAAAAATTTGTACATCAATTAACTCTGGATAAATCTTATATCATAGAATGTGTCCAGTCACAAAGAATATGACAGCAGAGTAAAAAGGAAAAACAACCTCAACCAAATACGATAGTGACCAGCATGTAGAATAGAAAGAGTAATTTAAAACACCTAAAATATGCAAAACCCTAATCAGAAGCAAGACATAACTTGGTTTTTAGAACGATACAGCTTTGTGCTAAATGTTTTAAGAAAGTGGTACTTCAGACGTAGGTTGTAGTAGTGGTACTTCAGACGTAGGAAAGTGGTACTTCAGACGTAGGAAAGTGGTACTTCGCGGCGTTCAAGTTCGCAGTTAAGCAGGTTTCCGGGATTCGTCCGAGTTGGCATCATTCTTAATTCCGGATGAAACCCAGAAACCTTCTGTTGGTAGTTTGCGAACTGCGAATTGGTAGTTTGATGTAAAATAAAGATCAATCGTTTACATAAAAAGTTATTCAATCATAACAAAACAGGCATGAAATACATTTCCATGGAATAGGAAAAGTTACGATACTTATAACCCAAAAAGCATCAAGCTGAAAAAATGCATCGTTACAGTAATATTATAATGATAATCTGATTCCAAGCACGAAAATTCACGTACATATTCAACTCCAGTTGCTACGTCGGTAGAAACAGGGATTGCAGATGACACAGAGGCTTGGACGGGATATAAACCAATTTCACGACTCCTCCACCCAGCCGGCTTTACAGACAAAGGGATGGAGAGTTTTTATGTCAGCAAGCCATAACCAAGACACGAAATTTATAACTAGAACTCCTTCCCGTGTCACCTTATTAAAAGCAATTTACTATTTATTCCCTCGAGGATCGCCCTCGATCTTCCACCGCGTCTTCCCGACCAAACCGCAAGGCAATTTGCCCATCATTAATTGTCCAACCGTGGAACTTGCATTCCCGATTGGCGAGCAATATAATTGGCGCAAATGAACCCGTATATTTCTTCGAGGAGGCAGAACGAAAGCGCACTCCGATATGAGTTATGGAGCATCGAAGCATTGCTTTAATTTCAACGAGCCCTCACTGGCGTTGGTAGAGGCAGCTTCGGTGTGATTCTTAAATCGCACTCCTTTAGCGCACGACAGGTATAGGTTCAGGGAGATGGATTCTGATAGGAGAGGGGATACCCAATAAGTGGTGAAGATTCGAACGCCTAAGAGTGATATATATTATCTTCTCAATTAATGAGTACAAATAACCAAGTCCTTGACAACAAGCAGGGCTATCATACTGCAACACAGCCCACCAATTTTACGGATTTAACGAGAAAACACTATTTTCAAAAACCATCTGTTATGGCTCTCATTTATTGGAAATTATAGTTGCACAATTATTAGTGTAAGCATATCAACCCTGGCTGCTACAGCTAAGCTGAAAATCACTCTCGTGAGCTACACAGATACATCTAGATCTACGAGATACCGGGCCAGCCACCACTTGGCTGTATGGCATGGGGTGATTCCACACCAGGCATGCAGTGCTCTTCCAAGCTGAAATCAGAAGCGCAGACATTCTCCCTGATGCCAGGCGCAGGCCAAAAGCAGTCAGGATAACAATTCGTGATCGGACCAGAAACTAGGAGAGTGCTACGTAGACGAACATGCAATTATGCAGTACACTCTTCAAGATACAACAACCGGTAAGTACCAGTATTACGACTGAAAAATAGTACTACAAGGTACTAAATCATGCAAGAGTTATACCATTCTGGAAATTTCGTGCAGAGAAAGTTTTTAATATTGATGTTAAGATACTAAGCATAAGTGCATAATATACTTTATCAGGCGAGGGTTAAAGTATCCCAGAACTAATCCTTTGCAACTATTATGGTCCCTTACTGTACGTGAAAAAATGACATTCGAAATCTTTCGGTTCTGCAGTCTATTTCAATAATCTTTTGCCTGTGATCGTTTCTACCATACTAGTTTGGCTCTATCAAAATATGTTGAACATCCGGCAAAAAAATATCCACATGAAATAATCCACATGAAACTTTGCCCTTCGATCAAATAGAGGTTTCCACCCTATTTCACTCAACAACTCAGTAACACTACGTTTATCGTATCGATTTTTAACAAACCCTGCTACTCTTCACTGTATTCGATCTATATCTGAAATTATTCCTACATCGTAAGAGCCCCATATACTAGTGGCTTATTCCGAGTGATGTCTCACGAGATAAATTTACATCGCTCTCGTCATATTTTCCCTGTATTCTTTTAATAAATCCCAATTTACGATTTTCCGGTCCACGAATTTTCCGTATGCGCTTCCCCGGCAAGTCCTGAGTAAGGGCCACACCTAAGTACTTAACTAACTATATATTTGATAGTTCGGCCAGATTAATTTTAACAATTCGTTGGGAAAGTTTTTCTTCTTCTATCAATTCATAACAACGCACTTTTTAAAATATAATTCCTACTGCCATGCATTGCACCATTCGTATAAGTTATTACAAATTATAACATTTCCTGAACGAAGTATGTGGAATTCCTTCATACAACAGTAGCATAATGCACTCCCCGTACATCCAATTTATCTTCACTGTATGAAAGGCAGAATTAGATTTTGTACCCGAACACTAGTTTAGCTCAAATCTTGGTAAACTGGGAATAAATAAAGAAGAATGCTCCTAATACTTTATCCCTTAACTAAATTTTGCATACCATGCACTTTATCTTTCCATTCCGTCAGTTCGAGAGAGAAATTCTGGTACAGTACTCTGCTCGGGATAGATCAACATCGAGTATAGAAAATAATGAAGAGGGGGTTGCTGGGCCCATGCATAGAATGGTAGCGTGAAAACAATGGGGCTTCTTAGGAGAGCAGTTCTAAGGCCGCAACACTGACATAGGAATAGATTTTATGGAAACTTCGACAACTGAAATCCGGATGAAATTTCTGAGAGAACTCATTACACATTAACACTTAATAAATATTTATATTGTTCAGTTCCTGATTGATAAATAAAATAATCACATCGGATGTTATGGCTCTTCCTCAGCGATGACTAATATAGACTTTTTCGTATTTTGATGATATTTATGCCATAGTAACGTGCATGAATGACATTTCTTATTGTTTCACACATGAAATGTAATTTGATTTATTTAGTTGGTATAAATTTTAGTGAGGTAATATTTGATTAAATATTCAGTGACGTTTTAGTAAGGTAAGTAACGTTTAGTAAAGTAATTATTACGCGTTCGTAATATTGTTCGAAGAAATAAGCCCAATTCAATGTGACAATAGTTAAAAAATCAAGATGGCGGACTTTTAAAATCACCAACTATCGGCTAGCCCTCAGTATATCTGTTAATCAGTCGCCTGTGGGCTCTTTGGCATCCTCGTTGACATGCACCCCTAAATTATCTCATTTCTTCCTATTAGTCACAAGAGCCTTTTTTTAGAAAGGAAGATTGGAGAGGCGAAGCCTTGTATTTGAACTTCCGGTAGAAATTTACAATACTGAATGAAAGGGAATGTGATAGAATAGGGTGGCTTGGAACTTGGCAATTCATTTCAGATGGTCACTGCGTCGGGGAAGTTCGGAAAAACAGAAATATTTCTAAACTATTAAAAATTTTGGGAAAGGCCGGAATCCCTTATTATCATAAGTTCGGGAAGACAGATCAGTAATAAAAGTCATCATCTGCTATTACTGATCAGGCATTCGGCCAATGGAAATATTATTTTAGGTATACGGCAATGTAATAATCCAAGGGAGCAGTAAGGACAACTTATCTATTATTTTTTGGAATTTAAATAGAATAATCACCACGCATTTCAAAAAATGTTTCCTTAACAAAATTAAATTTTCATATGAAAAGTCAGGAGTACTCAAAAATAAATATGAAAACAGAAACCAGGAGGCCACACTTGAATACGAGTAGTAACGTGATAATGACATTGGCTGAGCCCTAGACCCAGAAATTTTTCTTCGGACGATAGATCATCTTCGAAAAAAAGTGGCAGTACGAAATGCATCAAACAGTTTCCGTAAATTGTACTTACTGACGGGCGTAATACCATTCAAGCTCAAATGTTAGCCACAAATATTATATTTATGTTGAAAATTTTCATGCTAACCATTCAACGAGGAAATGGATCCAGGATTCCCTTAAAAGAAAGCTATGTATCTCTCATCCTTCATGCATAATGATGCTCAATGGTCTCCGAGAATTTATTTCTTTCCAATCAATATTAGTATTTGCCTTTTCGTATCTTTTTGTGTAACTCTGGGATTGAAAATAATATTTTGAAGAATTTCAAAATTCTTATGAACCCTCAAAAACCAAAAGCGTTGCTACTAAATGATGCGCTCGATGAGGTAAAAGCAAAGCGTTTTTTCCCACCCCCTATTATTTTCTGTTTTTTTTAGCATTGATAACTATTTGCATTTTTGCCTAATTTTACCCAAGGTAAGCATTAGCCCAGGTCATGTCATAACCAATATATGCTCTTCATTTGTTATTTCGTTTTACGCGGGGATCAGGTTGGTGTGATAGCTAGAGTACTGGCTAACCATACGGGCGGCCAGGGTTCAAATCCCTGCAGAGTGGGTGTTTTTCAGAGGCAAATCCGATCCTTACTTGTCTTGTGAAGGTGTCTTGTGGAGAGCACATCAAGTATAGTTATCCGTCTGTCGGATGAGACCTTAAACAGTGGTCCCCTTGGCGCCTATGGTTAAGAGCAGGCTAATGCCAACGGCGGGTTTCTATCCACCCTTCCTCCCTTACCTATCCTCTATGGCGCAAATGACCTTAGCTGTCGGTCGCCTCTCCAAATATCCAATCCAATCCATAGTTTTAAGCCATTACTTAAGCGACAGTAGTCGTTTTCTAAATCTTTCCCGCATGGATAAAAATTTATCAGAAACAAACTTATTGACATTTTCGTGATATTCCTCCTTATTTGGGGAAATATACGCTCATTATCTGCTACTCCATTTTAAATAATTACTAAAGTGACATCAGTCGATTTTAAAAACCATTCTCACATGGATTGACAAATGTTAGAAGCCAACTTACTGACATTTACGTAACATTTGTGCAAATTTTGAAATATTTATACGACGATACTGAATCTACTTTATAGAGGTAAGTAAAATTAACATTAATATAAATAAAACTCTTTTACAGGTCCGTATATTAAGCTATTAAGGCTATGAATAATTAGGCATATGCGACAGTTTCACGGTGGTGAACGGCCGTGTTGCAATTTTTTATTCGGATGGGCACTAAAGCGAGTTACAAGTAAGCAGCTAACACACATTTTGATGTTTCGGAGTGTATCATGTAGTTTCTGTTATAAAGCTCAGAAAAAATCACGCAAACACAAAATCGACTTGTTCTTGAACGTAAAATTAAAGTTATTTGACAATAAATACACTGGAAAACCAAAATCGATTTTCTCTACATATTTCGCTGGGTTATATAAAAGGCTACTGGCATCTGAGACTATTGGTGCCTAGAGTTTAGGCAGACAGGGAAATGAGGGTAGGCTCGCAAAGGTAAAGAAGGAAGAGTGGAGAGAAACCCTCTGTCGAAATAGATCAACTTTTAACGAAAGGCACCAATGTGTATAACGTTTAATCTCCTATCTGACGAACAGAGAACCGCACCAGGTCTTCAAAAATTCCCGGATTCAAATCCCGCCCGTATAAAATGGGAAGCCAATGCTCTAGCCACCACACCATACTAGTCTACACAATACATTTAACTAACTCGCTGTTTGTTTCCCAAGAATGTTCGCTGGATAAGTTCAAATTTTCATCATATGGTAAGCAGGGTTGGGAAATACCTACTACATCTATGACTCTGGCACCAGTTACATATGGCTTCATTTATTTTTTGACAGACACAATTTTATTTCAACTCTACCGTTTATTCCGAATGATTTTATCGCGGAAAAGTAGTTAAAAATGTTTCGCTTCGTGTTCAACCCTACTTTTTTTCCTTAAACACACCTCCAGCTAAGCCAGTCCAATCGTAAAACAAAATAAAAACTGAGAGGACTGTAATTCTACTGCGGTGCATCACATAGGAAAGAATTAAGCCCGGATGGTTAAGCTGAGGGGAATAGTTGAAGCGATTATTTACTTCAAATAAATCTGATGTCTAGTTCCGGCGATAAACGAGATGTTCACCCAACTACTTCACTAATAGGTAACTGAGTGCTTATCATCAGCGCTGGCCAAACTGGTTTTTCGTAATTGACATCCCTGTTCTGATTCTAACTTATGCACCTAATTATGTCGATTGAATCGATGCGAGGACTTAGGCTTGTTAGAAAATACTTTCCAAAGGAAATAGGGCATTATAGACTGAGTGCAATTTGCTGCGCCGCGCTCATTACTGAAACGGCGCGCCGTTTCAGAAATGACGCATGCATACCTCCCGTTTACCATCCCAGATAAGACTTGCTGTAGCAATAACGAAACAGCTATGCAACAGCCGATATTTTACTCATTAAGTTCAGATGTTATGTGATTTTCTGCATGAATATTCTACAAGGGATGAATGGCATTAGCTACCACTATGGCATTTGTATCGGATTCAGTGTCGTCATTTATGGTCCTCCATTTCAGAGTCATATGGTGTCAAAGTGCGGGTTTGCGCATTAATTCGACTCAAAAAGTTCAAGAAACGAAGGAGCACTGAATCTGTAGAAAGTGTTGCGGTAGCAAAAGTAGCAAGTTACCTAGTTTTAATTAAGAGACCCTTTGTATCAGAAGCTGTACAGTGAACAACATTTGAGAATTCAAAATCTTGAATGGCTCTAGTTTTACGTAGGGAAAAGGAAGCTTGCACCAATTGGTTTCCTCCTCCAGAACTTTGGTCGACTTTCAAGGCTGTTTCCATACACGTTTCCTATGAATTCTCGTAGTATTTATTACCAACTACAATGAGAGAACAAGATAAAATTGTTTTAGGCGTGAAAGAAGCGAAAGTAAATGAGCATTAAATGCAACGTGTCACAACACCTCTAAGAAACTCCAAAATTAATCAAAAATGTCTACGCAGAATGGATCAGAGCACTTCAATGTTACGAATGCCGCGCTGAGATTTCTTCACTCCATCCTGCTTGTGGGGTAGGAGAAGTGGAGCGACGACCCCAGCCCTGTCGGGACTCCCGCGGAAAAAAAGATAATGATAAATCGCGTTTATAATTCGTATGGTAACGAGAACAGTCGCGACCACCTTCCATCATCGAATAATCCAATGCTAGGAGAGCGCCCGGCACGAGACAACGACCCTTGACGAGTGACGTCGGGTGGAAGGGATCTTGAAGGAGAGAGAGGGAAAAGGCAAGGAGAAGACCGCATGGGGGCCACTTCAACCGCCTCCGACCATACTGATCCCATTCCATCATTTGTCAGGCGGATGTAATTGATGACAAATTTTCTCCCCTAGAGCAGATACAACATCCCGAGGAGGTGCTATTTTTTTCAACCGAACGGTCAAAGCACGTTCGAGTAGGAGGAAAATGAGAGGGGATTCGGGATATACGCTAAAGATAATGGAGATGAGGATGCCGAGGCCGGGAGGATATGTAAAAAAGGAGGGGAACGACAGGAAAGGAGAGAGAAAAACTTTGATAATTCTCCAACCCTTTTTTTCCTTCTCCTTCCTTCAATCTCCCTCGTCCACTCCCGCCCTGCCCTTCCGAGTCTCAAGGGGGGGCGAACTCATCGGCCGCGCCCCCAGCCTTTGGAGAGAGAGAGACTGTGTTCCCTCTCCGCGGGGAGGTATGGCTGCCCCCTTTTCGCCCCCCCACGGGGGCAGATTAATCACGAGGGCGAGGTCGCGAGGCATCCGCCGATGAGGAGGGGTCGCCCTCGCCCCATCCCCTACGCCCCCCGCCCCGTCCTACTTGCCCATTCCCTTATGGCGAGATCTGTGGGGGTGGTCGGCAAAAGGCGCGGGAGGTATAGGTGCAACGGGGTAACTCTCAAGTTACACCGACAGGGGGGATGAGGGTGTTCGAGGGAAAGGAGAAATAATGGGAGGAGAAGGATTGAGTCGCCCCACCCTTCGCGAGAGCACGGCCATCCTCGAGACAGACAGTCCTACTCCTTTTTCCTCCTCTCCCCTCCCCCTCAGTACAAAAACAAACCCACCACATCATTCTCTTCCCCACAGGCTAGAGCGTCTATCAATCCCGAACGGCTTTGTGAGGTCCAGGACCCGATGGGTGACGCATCCTCGGTTTCCCGCCTTCTCGTTTTCGCGAGGAGGAGACGAGAAGGCAAGGAGTGAGCGTGTTTACACATGGGAAGACAATCTAGAGCTAATAAATGTGTGTGAAAGGCAAAGAATAATTTAGAATTCATTAACAATACCTACCCTTATCAAATCAGTGAGCGCTCAACTATTGAGACGCATGCGTAATTTTATCCTTACATCCAAAAACGGACACAAATGTGAACATTGCCTAATTGGATGTGCCAAAATGTGGAGCTGGGAGAAATAATGGGAGGATTATGCTGTCGTTCCTGCAAAAGTTATTAAATGCAGAGATAACTGACCATATGTAAAGTAATTAAAATTATTTAATCAGACACCACGATATTTATTTCAGCCAATGACACCCTTAAAAATTAAATAATATGAACAAATTGCGCACTGACAGGCCTGTGTACAACTTGTTCATATTTTGACTAAATAGACTGGCCTTTTTTGATACATAAAAATGAGCTAGAATGCTTTAAAAATTAGGGCACACGGAGTTACGGAGAAAAATAAAGTGAACAATTTTGTGAGCTCATGATAAAACTTTTCGTCTAACATGCTTCCCTATTCTCCAGGAATTATGGGTAGGTCAGGAAAGCAGCATAATACAATAAATGAAGTATGCCACTATTTAGAAGCACATAATCTGAATGTCAACGTGAAAGTCAAAGTTATCAATTTAAAGTCCGTTTCAGGTTAAGATAAATAATTTCTTCATACATCAAGCAAGACTGCACCAATATACTTTTCTATGACTAAGAGCGAATACCATTAAAAAAAATAAAATTATTAGATGCGCAACCGCATCATATTGCTTCCATTTTTAGACAGTTAATATTTATATATGCAAATAATTAGCAAAGTAACGTAAAACAAGTTTGCTTAGGCATCCAAATCGTTGTTTTTTCAGTATGTTTAGCCATTATTGACTGTTCAAACATAGCAAATGCATAATCTAAGGATAGGTGGGGAAGGTAGGTATTGGGATAAATAGGGGTATCATTCAGAATTGGACCTATTACTCTTCAGTTATTAACACGAGATGTAGAATCTAATGAGAAATGTAAGGAATGAGATCCTACTGGTGGAGAACTGGCTGTTTTTCCATCTTTTTGGTGGTCTTATTATTGGTCTCCTGCGATGGGGTATGCTATCCCTTGCAATGAGGCAAAGTCTGTTCTACGCCTTTCTGCCCAGATTCCACCATCACCGCACTCTTTACCCGCTAATGACGTCGTTTATGTAATATTAAAGTCTTTCCCGGTGAATACTTAGGATGAAGAGTTCTCGGATTTCCAGCCAAGTTATGGTGTTCCGTCCCCCTTTCATTCCAAATGTATCCAATCAAATCTCTAGGATACTAGCCAATCACGAGATCGAGACGACCCACAGATCAACGACAAAACTTAAAACATCCTGGAAACTGCCAAAGACAACCTGCCGTTGAAGACACCCGCAGTATACAGCATCCCTTGTGGATTCGGAAAGGTATACATTGGTGAGACTGGAGGCACCGTAGAAACGCCCGGAAGGAACACGAAAGGTTCAACATGCTCTTCCATCTGGAAAAGTCTGCAATGGCGGAGCACAGCCTGAAAAATGGCCATAGGAACGACTTTGCCATCACTAGAGTACTTTTTAAAACAAGTGATTACTGGTATCGCACTGTGAATGAAACTGTGGAGATAAGGCTGGAAAGCAATAACTTGAATCGAGACAAAGGTTTCCAACTCTGCAGTGCTTAGAAACCTGCTCTGAGGATGCAAGGACAAAAATGGCGGGGAAAACTACCCAACCAGAGTAAACCTGGCCAAAAACATGACCCTATAAATGTGTGACAATTCTGGCGGAAATCATTCATCTTGAAGACGATGGCAGACTACGTCATCGAAACATCGGTGCAGTTCAACACCATAACCTGGGTGGAAAGCTGAGAATTCTTCATCCGACGTCGTTTATATTCGTTTCCTTCAGTGATTCGATTTTCCTTCTTCTGTAAGAGTGTGCTGTATGACATCATTACTAACGCTTTCAATCGGAGTTTCTCACTGGTATTTGATTGACCATTGTTGCAGTTCCCGTTTCCAAACCGCACTTCAATAAGAGTCGGACACATGCTTTTAATATCCGCGACCCTATTTTCATGTCAATACATGTTCAAGGCTTATTCCATGTACTCTGAGACTAACTACTTAATTCACTGTTTTCCTTACTTCATTTTCCACGTATCTATGACTATAGATAGGTCACGGGACTGAGGAGTTCAAAGGAGAATGTGGGAAATGAATTATTTGGAGGGAGTGGGTCGTACATAACACGAGAAATAAAAGTACAAATGGAAATACAAGGGGGCGTGAATCAGGATGAGGAAAAGCGCTCACTTACCAAAATTGCTATGCCTCGGACGATGTTCCCAGGCCCGGTATCCGTTGCGATGGTGAATCTTAGCGTAGCCTACGCTGTGTGTATAACGTAGCCGAAGTGGTGCACTCCAGTAATTCAGGAGCGCACGTAACAAAACAAAGATAACTACGCCACCTGGCGACATGGTCAGATACTATGCAAGGTGAGCGCCCAAAACGAAAAAGGAGGGAAAATTCAAAATTAACAAAATTTTAATGGGGAATACTAGATCCCAGATCGAACAATAAATTTATTTCTGGATATCCAAGGTCCATTATTTATTGAACCGAAGCATTTTCGATGGCTAATTAGAAAAAGCAGAGATTCTTTACTCATGAATATGGATCTATGAATTTGATTTTGGCCTGATTCTACCCTTCTAAACAGAAATCAAACTGAGGTGAACTAAGATGATCATAATTACCGGCCAGGGTGGTACTCATGAAAAAGTCGAATACTGAGGATAAATCAGGAAACATAGAGTGAGTGGTAACGATAGTCTAGGAATAATTTAGTTTGAATATTGTCGCAATAACGATGACTTCAAGAAGAGTTCGTTTCATCAAATCGAGAAAAAAGATGAAGTTCGATGACATAAACAAAAGCAGAGAGTAACAGGCAATGATAAAAGAAGTAAAGGCAACATTTTCTTGCAAGGCAGAGGTTGAAGAATCTCAAACTGAGTTATGTAGGAACAACATTACTTAGTTTAACAATAAGACGGATATAAATGAGCCTTCCAAAAAGGATACCAAGTATGAAAGACTAAAAACAAAACTACTTTCTCGCCTTTATGGAACCATTGCACTTTATGGCTATGCTACTCCGTTATGTGCTCTGTGTGCTATGTTCTTACTTCTAAGATGAAACTGTCCTCAGACAGGTTTCAATTGAACTGATCCCTCCATGCTCGTCTATCCTGTGCTGCCTCCCTTAGCTCTTCGCAACTCTTTCCATTCATAATATCAGTCAACATATGATTTCTCACTAATAACAACATATTATAAAAATCACCATGCGATAGTTTCTCTGTATCTAAATCACTAAACTTACTACTTGACAAATGAACCCGTATCAAATTATGAGATATGCAATTAAACGCGATGATTAGAAATGCTATGTATTTCTATCAATATTATATGGCATGATTCGTTGTTTCACTCAATTCATTCTGTCTTGATAGGACTCCTGAATGACTGATGCTCTATTAAAGTTCATGATTTTAGCTCAAAATTGAGAGTATTTGCAATAATTAAGGGTTTCACCGGGACATTTTTGCAAAAACGGAATATTTCTTCGGATGACTACGCAATCGCCACTGGTTGAGAAAGTAGCCGGTCGGGTAAGAATAGGTTTCCACTCATTTAAAGCACTCTCTACGAACGCATACCACTCTTAAATCCACTATTGAGAGGCACGAGATGACGCACTGGTAACGAGGACGATTGTACCCACCCAACATTACCGAAAGTAATAAATCAAGAGTAACGAACCCATTGAGAGTTAAAAATATTTCCGGCGGAGGTTCCCCGAACGCTTCTAGAGATTAATACCATACTGGGAGGCAAAAGGTGATAATCATTTGTCTCCTGGGCTTGCCATCTCACCTACAAGATGGAAATAGGAGACGATGAGCCAGAATTAGAAGGGTTGTCCGCCGTGAATGGCGATGCGCCCCAAAGGAACAGGGACCGCCGAGAGCGGGAACAAAGGCGGTGGTCCAGACTTAACATAGTCACGGGAAAATAGGAACATGGCGCTTTCTCCTTCCACCCCTTCCTCTCTTACTCCCCCACACATTCACTCACACAAACGAACATTTCGCCTCCTTCTGCTCCATCTCTCCAGCCACACCCACAACAACCGAGATGAACCAAAAATCTCTCCCGGCCTCAACAGTGCACCCTCTAGGTCATCCATCAGTCGCTAAAGGGGGGCGCGTCCGTTGCCTACGCAGCATTCAGATATCCTCGCGCTTGTAACACATCGCATCATTCAAACATGCTCCGACTCTTCTCCTCTCTCTCTGTTCTGCTCCCGAATCCATCCACTTGTTCCCTCCCTTTCCGAGTGGAGAATAATGAGGTTTTTTCCAGTAATCCACATGCATCCTAAACGGCAGTGCTCCTTATAATTATATCAATTGATAACCGAATGTGCAAAGCTGCAAACAGATATTTTTAAGTACGTCAAATATAATTATCACGCCATTTATGCAAAAAGTAAAAGAATAGGAGAAGTTTGCAGCAGAAAGATGTGATTGCTGTATAAGACAATTAAAAATTCGTGGTCTTTTGATATGCATGGAAATTTAATCATCAAATTTATCTTATGATGAGCATAGAGAGTAGTTTCTCTAAGATTATTTAAAAAATCCTGACAAACTTAGAAAAGAACATAATTACATAAATTACAGTGATTTAAACATTGAATATTTAAAATCAATTTCGAGGTAAAGATTTGATCAGACTTTTTTAAATACTCCTCTATTCATAAAAAATCAAAATTTCCTAAACAATGATACAGGAAAGTCGTAAATGGGGCTGGGCGGAGGCTAAAAGGTTTAAAAAAATCATTTGAATTCAAAAGAATGGTATTTTTGAAGATATGGAAGGGAAAGTGGACCAAAGTAACTGAAAGAGTTCCTAAACGAAAAATCATATAGGAAGGTAGTAAAGTATTAAATAGATTATTGAAAATATCTAAAACATTTAATAACCATAACATAATTGTAACAAAATTAACATAAATAATACGATCTAATAAAGCTTTTACCCGGCCCTCGTTTTCCCCAACTGTCTACGAGGTTCCATGACGCAAGTTCCACAAAAAGCAGTTTCAATGCAGAAACGTAACTAGCTAGAAAGAGAGGGATTCAAGTTACCTTGATGCACACTGTTCAAGTGATTAAACATGGAACGGGACCAGTCTCAAAAAAGGCCTGGGAATTGGTATTATTCCCACTCAAGATCCCACCAAGATATATTGATCCCACCAAAGCAAGAAAATATAAATCAATAAATATTATATTATTCACTCAATACTAATGATTAAAATTGAATTCGGGCCAAAAAATAATATTTGTAAGAAAACTACCAGACTATGCAACTCCTTCAAAAATTATTTCACCCCGAAAAAACCTGAGATATTCTTGTTAAATTTGAGTCTATTCTCCAAATGGGTTGCGATTGCGACGAGGAACACAACATCACTTAACATTTATGAGCCGCGTATCAGTGGTCCACGTCAAAAATGGAATAAAGTGTACCATAGTTGTCAAAATAAAGAGTAGAATGCCATGAGGACCTTTAAAGTTCATAATAAACACAATGTAAAAATTGTCTCTTACATTATTAGTATTTCTCATAACATATTACTATAGATACATTCCAGAATTAATTGATTTTCTTCCATTGATAGCCTAACGGAAAACTTTTCATAGAAATTTCCCATTTCATGAATATTACCAAAGAGCAAACTCAACAGCTCAATGATCATACGTTCAAACATACTAGACATTGAAACAGAGTAATCGTGATGTTTCCTCACATGTCGGAAGATAGTAATTCAATGGCAATAAGTTTCACTGTTTCAGACGTAATATAGTGGAAGTTCGTCGTAATGGGAACAACAATCACATTTTTCCACAATTTTTTATTACCAGTCTTGTACTTGGTGATGAATACGTGAGTCGAAACGCGTAGTACTGGAAATAAAAAAAATTGTGGAAAAGTGCGATTGTTGTTCTCCCTATTTTGATTTTCGAAAAATTTGTTCATAACAATTCGTAAAGGGAAAGTATGCGAGCCAGGCAGACCAAAGGTGAGACGAGTCATGAGGATGGGTATCCGCGAAAAAGGTAATTTGATCCGACTTCGCATTCATTCCTCTACCGTTGTTCCTCGTTGGCCCCTTAAGTGCACCCATCTCCAAACCCGAAAGAGGTTAGGACCTCACGCGGAGTCCCTCGTGACCTTTTTCTGTGTGGTCTACGCAGACAAAGTGCTTCGCTTTGTTCACCCGGAGGGAAAGAAATGCCTTTTCTGGAGATGGAACACACTCGAAGCGATGGAGAGTGCTCCCTCGAAACTGCGACGTTATCTCCGCGGACGACACCTCGGGGGCACGGGCCGAGGCGACTCCTTAAGCGCCGTCACGAGCCACACGCAAACTAAACCCCACAGCCCGCCCGGCCCCGCCGTCGGCGAACACTAAATGCCCCTCCGCCTCACGGTAAGAGGGTCCACCAAGAGCTCAACACCACCTTCCGAACGGGGAGCAGACCGGTAAGGCACCCGAATAGTTGACGAATGGAACACAGGAAGCCATAAATTCAAAAAGCGGCATCGTCAATCCATCAGCTGGAGGCACAGAAGTGACTCATAAGACACAATGAGCACGAGGTCTCCTTACTAATCGTGTCCCCATAGGAGGAAGCAGACGTATTTTTTTATTTATTTTTAGAGGCACTGCTCTTAATTTTGGGGGCGTAAATCGTTATCCATCAACTGTATTTCAGTGAGGCATAATACTACATACGTACATATTACATATTTGAGCCCCCATTATGCCTAGAATATACGTTACGTCAAAACTGAATGATTAACCCAGGAAGGAATACATGATTTACAACAAATCATTTGAGCTATAATTTCCATCACTTTCACGCCTGTGGATCTATTTTTTTCCTTCTGGTATAAAATCGTACGATTATTTCTTGAATGGGCATAAAACAATAAAAATAAAAATATTACCGCCACAATATTTTACCTTAATGTACACATTAGAAAGATTGGCACATGTGATTAAACTGGATTAGGCCAGGCATTTTTTGATTTAAAAAATATTCCCTTACAATGAAAAAATTAATTATAACATTTTATTTGCAGCTTTAGGGTAACATTAGGGTATTGCATTGAAACACCTAACTTACTTAAAAGTTTAAATTCAAGCATTACCGTCTGATTCCAGAGTTACTGCAGGAAATTCCAATAGAAGTATTATTAAAAAAGTATTTTGATTGAGAGGTAATTTTATATTTTCTTTCGCATCGTAAACACATTCTTGCATTCATGAGGTATGCACATCTCAAAAAATGTGTACCTGGGTTTCCAGCTAGGTTGACCATTGTTTCCTAAGTAAATTATATACTATTACACTAAATAAGTGAAAGTCATAATGGAGCCACCCCGCAACAAGGGCATCATTTAGAGATATCATGCAAACCTTCTCCCCGCCCTTCATTTATAAGATGCCTAGTTGTCAAATTTTGGAATGAAGAGCTCATTGAAATTGCCAAATAGGAATTGAGATGAATTGATAAAAGGAGTTTTGGAATTAAATAGTCTAATTAGTATGCTCTAACAATATTGAGAGTTATTATAAGCATTGAGGAATTCTGATTTCATGAATGATCTAAAAGTTTTATTGGCCTTTTCTATTAGAAAGGACCGAGGAAATGCATTTCATCTATAATCGAATCCACCAAATCTTCGTTCTTCAATAGCCTGCCATTTCTACGGTTAAAAATGACACTCCACTTCTTCACTTCATTTTTTTAAACATTGAGAGTAGAAATTTCGCAACCCTTTAGTTCATCTAATGCTCTACGATCATTTTCTTTGATTTCATATAAGTACCAGAATAGAATATTTATAAATAAATGTACCTATCATGCAATATTAAGTCGGATTTCATACATAGAATTTACAAAAAGGCAGCAAAAATCCTATGTCTGTGGCAATTATAAATAGTTTCCACCCCAACCACGATCAGGAAAATAAATGCCAACGTAAATATGAGGAGTCATAACATACATATTTCTGCAATGATGTCAATGAATTTCCACATTGTGTTTGATACAGGTTGGTAAAACAAGGAGGATATCAGTGTGGAAACAGCCTTTAGGGAGAAAATATGCGTTGCTTTGAAATTTAAAAAAAACTCTACGGCCCATCCCGAGAGCATACACAATTACGGTAAACAAAGGTCCATCATAAGGGACATTTTCAACGGAATTCAAACTTCCGTCCCAGGGAAGAGGATCCTCATGTATTTCAAAACGTGAAATAGCATTAAACGTCACTAACTTTTGAAAACTTCTGGATACCTACTGCACAAGCGAAATTATTACCTAGGTCTTTGATTCACTCAGACGCTGTGGTAGAAAGTACTCAAATGTGTCATTATTGTACTTTTATTCCAACATACCGATAAAACTAGGAGAGGGGAGGGTCTTATTCAAGCTGAGGGCCATTATTCACACGTGCTGATATTGACAAAGGAAGATTATTGTCCAAATCAACCAAACACTTTTCTCAGTGATTTTGGCTCTTAAGTTACCTTATGATTAACAGTGCATTAAATCGTGTATTGCCATGCCTCTTTGATATCACAATCATTAATTTAACTTCAAATCAATGCTGTTGAAATTATATGCAGACATAATTCGTGATTAGTAATTAATAATCTATGGATGTATTTTTTCAGCTCGAAGTATCCGTCTAGAGTTAAAATTTGAAAAATTTAGCCAAAAGCTGAATATTATAAGATAGAAATCCTAAAGTTAACCTTGGTAGCATTCGCCCTCACCACTTAATCAACATTCTGTGCAAACCAGGCAACACAGAATGACAGTTACGTAAATATGTTAGCAAACAAATTACATAAACAATTTGGAAAAGAAGCAGATGTTTAGGAGTTGCTGGGCATTAATTTGAAACCACTCGTGTATTCGGGCTAAGGGAACAGACTTATCGGACGAGCGACACGAGTGAAACTAAATCCAGATAAGAACATTGCATTTCCAATATGTTTATCATGGATACATTTGCTCTTCGTCCATGCTCATGACAAACGCGTATACCTCGAGAGCACTATCACCGTCGAACAATACCAGAACACGGGTCAGGAATGACAAGAGTAGTCGTAAGATATCATCTCCGGAGAGAGGGAGAGAAAAAAATATGAATGGTTTTTCAGTTGACGAAAATGGTACGGACGCAGATAATGGATACGCTTGTGAGTGTATCTAAGTGCACAAGAGCTTTAGACGGGCTGCGGAGCGGAGAGTACAATAGACTTGGGCATAAAGGAAGCTTGTCTCCGCGACAGGAGCGGGGGCGGTGTGGGGAGGATTGCACCTTTAGATGAGAGGAGAGGATATTGCGAGGGCGGATCCTGCGGACACAAAAGCAGAAAAGGAGCCGGACGGTTGACAGGGACCTGCTTTAGAGCGATGCATAGCTCTCTGCCTATCCTTCCCCTCCCCAATAGGGAGACAAAAGCCACACACACCCCTATCACTCCGAGAGAAGAAGCGATAAAGAAAGAAGATTGAGAAAAAGTCCTTGTTCCACCCAAAGTACGTGGATACACGAGAAGACAATGATTCAAATGCTAGACTAGGGGAGAATGATTTCATTCGGTGGGGTTGATACCTCCCGTCATTGCCTGACCACCCACAGAAGGACGTCACGCGACAGCGACTGAATGAACAAAATGGAAGGGAAATTCAAAGGGATCTCGCCGAGTTTAAACGAAAGCATTGTTATTTACACAAAAGAAAAGCAGTCAAAATATTTCCTCACCTTTCTCAGTTCTCAAGTTCATCCTTCCAATAACTCCTGACTTGTTATGTTATGATGCTGTGTAATTCTTTCAAGGGCTACCAAGGTTATTTCACAGACCCCCGAACATAAAGATACGTAGCCCGGCAAATTCTTATGCATTTGAATGAGTAATCCGTGTCTAACGTGACCAAGATAATATTTCATCAATTATTTCTCGCCTTTTTCTGTATATTGAAAAAAACTAGACATTAATAGATCATTTTGAGGCATAGAAATGCATTTTCTATAGGCGATTAATATATGTATACTAGCTATATTTATGCTTACTAACACACGTAGATGGGAGAACTCTTCAAATATGTCCCTTTAACATTATAGACATCTTTCCATTTCATTGAAAACTACATGAATTTATAGCAAAATTTACTTGTACAATTCTGTGAATGTGTAAAGGAAAAGGCAAATTAAAGCAGCAAAATCCATGATCTATAGATCACATCTATTAGTTTAGGAATGTGATATATTTCACTACCCTTGTATATATTTTTGAAGTACTCCAAAACCGTTGCTGCACCAAGTATTATGGACATGCACAGTTTTGGATATAATGAGCCTTGAGCCTAGGCCCTAATGAGCCTTGAGGATAATATAATCAATCACAACTTCACCAGAAAAAAATAGAGATTACTGGTATAGAACATATTTGTCATTCTTATGCCAAAATTCAACGTATTATCTCACATCACTGGACTGAATACATTTAATAACACGCAAAGCAACTATCACGGGCAAACATTCTTCCGCAAATTCAGTACTTATTTACGTTTAAACTCTTTTTACTTCAATCTTACGCGGCTAATTTCATCCTCTCCTATTTTTACCATCTTTCACTTGTTCAATGGTCCTGATCCCCGCCTCCCATCGCGTGGAACATCCGACCACCCCACACAACTCGTACTCAACGCTGCCTTCCTCGCCGATACTCTTAAGCCATGTATCTCCCCCAAAGCTAACTCTCCCGATACACAGCCGTTGAATGCCCTGTCTCGAACGTCGAGGTTATACTTCCACCGAACAACCTACCCCTGCCCACGCTTATCTAACGCGCCCACGGCCTCTTGCGAGAGCCCGAAAAACCCCTCCGCGGCGGACAATGATAGTCATTTGTCATTGTGGGCGCCGCGAGCGCCGGAGTCCCTCACACCGAGAGCACAGAGGTTCCTCTTCTTCCCGCTACGCCCACTCAACTCATTGAGCACATGCTCCCCCTCAAATTCCCCCCTCTTCCTGTCGTTGCGACGCAACCCTCAACTCCCCCACCATTTCACCCGATCCCCTCCCGATCGCCCCACACAGGGCCAGGGTCTCCTTCCTTTTTTTTCCTCCCAACCCTTACACACCCCTACCACCTTATACCACCCCATCTCAACCCCACCCTTTTCCCCAACCTTACGTATATCCACCCCCCACTACCTAACCACTATTTATTTTCTTCTCCTCCTACCCCCCTCCCGGCTCCTCTCCTTAAACCTCACCACTCTTTCTCTCTCTGTGCTTTGCTCCAATATATCTCATTCCTCCCACGCAATCTTATTCGTACGCGTTGGGGATGGGGGGTAGCGCGGAGGGGGTGGGACTTCGCAACCCCCCTTTGTGCTCGCGTTTGTTGTTTTATTTATTTTTTTTCGTCGAGTACGTGTTTCGCTGTCCTGTTCTCTTTTGTTCACGGTTTGCAGGGCATTCGTTTTCGGCCCACACCGCCTCTCGCCAAGAGACGGACGACCGGGCATGTACACACCTTCCCCCACTTCTCTCTTTCTCTCATCCAGGGGCTTCACAGAAAAGGCACAGAATGAACTACCGAAGATGAAAGGTGAAAAAAATTACTGAGAGAGTGTGAAAGAAAACCACCTCATGCTCACTAAAACATGGCATCCTCGGCAAAATATGATCGGACCTTACTTCTTGTGATCTTTAAGGGAATGGAAACAAATCTTTTGATCAATTAGGGAATTATAGCAACAACAACTTGATTATATCCCTACTTCGCCTACCGGTTCATTTTGAAATCTCCAAAGGCAGAGGAACAAAGGAAATCGCACATTAAGGATGGCTAAAGCTCATAAGGCTTCCCTTGCAAGATTTTCCATCGGCGTCCATCTGCAGTGGAAAATTTTGGAACTGAAATTTTTGCATCGTCCACTAGAAGCTTGGGGGAAGAAGAAGAAGAATGTTTAAATGGCTCTTCTTATTAAATTAAAAATAACTACCAGGGTTTTTTCCAAAACCCCATTGTAACACTAAATAAGTATTAAAGCGGAAACGGATATCAAAGAGACTTTAATCAGTATTAATTTTGATGAAAACAATTCCCTTTGCAGCACGACTACAACATATATTAATGGGTACTATGAGGGTTGAAGTAGGCAATACAGTTTGGGCAAGAATGGCTAATGGATTAGCTTATTCTTTTAAGGTAATGTCCAAAATATTTTATTGAGAGTTTTCTCAATCCTACATTATTCACCAGTGGATAATTCCCAGCTATTTACGGAGACAAGAAATAGTTTTAAAATATCGTTTGATGCATTAAAACAAGTATAATTCCAGTGGTAGTTATGTTCATGTCTGTCACTTATATTTTGATCACAATGACGAAGGGACAGATTGCTGCATGCAATTCAAAGATTCATGTATCCCAAAAAACTTTTAGTAACGGAGAATAAATGAAAGTGCTGGATTAGCGGCATTTTTTCCGTCAGGTGGAATTTTTGAATTGGAGGGATTTGTCAATTTAAAAATGATTTTTGGGAGCGTTGAGGAGCAATCTACAAAGCACATGACTAGAGGGAAAAACACTTGAAAACGCATTTGAATCACCAGTGGGAACGATTGCCTGAAAAATATTGAGGTAATTTAAGAGAAAGGAACGCGCCAAATTTGAAAATGTCTATCTTAGACCAAACTCGATTTGTTGAACGACTCATAGCTGAGCGCTGGCAAAGAGGGGAGGTAGAAAAATACTCAGGCATATGTTCTTGTGTTAGGACAAATAAATTGAAATCAATTGCGTAACATTGTTTCTCCTGAAACCGCGGAGATCGTAAACATGACGAAAAATCCCATTCATGCAGGCGATACATGTATATGATTTCACCTCTCATTAAGTTCACCATGGTTATCAAGGATTTCAATCGCTCAAAATTATACCCCTATATCTATCTTTCCGATTTGCTGCTTCGTTTATGCCAAGGCGTTTGCCATTAAGATTCGCTTCACTCTATTTCTGTCGGCCGTTTCATCATCATCTGACCGAGTCAATTTTTACTTTAATCGCCCGCAAATTAAAGCACTTATCTCGCCTGAAAAGAAGTAAATTGACTCCGCACGGCATATCTTTCTTTCTTTCCCCCTCCCTCCCTCTATACTCTCTTTTTACTCTCCGTACGGAATCGTTGGAGCGTGGAGTGAAATGATTTACTCTTTGGGGCCCCTCTTCCATCCTCCACCTTGCCGGTAGCCCTCTTCCATCGGAGTAATGAGTGCGAAGAAGTCTTCACGTTCTGATCTTTGCCCCCCAGCTTCCTGCCAGCGCCGCGTTTCAGCGCCGATAGCAATCAAGCACGCCCAATCCATCGAAACCTCTTGGGCTCTCGAGGGAGTGGGAAACTACTGCTACTCACTCTCCTCTCACCGAGGCTCTGCCCTTAATTTCCACATCTAGAAATGAAGCAATTTGTTTTCGGACAAAGTGCCATTTTTCTTCGATCGATATAATTGCGATAAACCCTCTGTAGACACCTGATGAGGCTAAGTGTGGGAGTGTATGCGGCATTTCTTTCCCCAGGAGACAAAGAAGAGAAACCGCGCACTTGTTGCCGCGGTCATTTTTCTATCAATCGTAAAATTGCGAGAGAGCGTATGAAGGTATCTAGATCTTTTAATTTCTCCGGCGCCTAGAGTTTACTCGTAAATAATCAGAGAGACGTTGCAATGAAATCCAATTGCAGGAAACGAGTATTTTATATAAAATTCATATTCCAAATTATACATCGATCGCCTCTCTGAATCTTTCATTTGGTTACTCCAAATACACATCAGCAAGGTACGTTCATAAGATTTTTCAAAGAGATTTAAAAAGCTTGCACCAGCTGAGAGATCGTAAATAGGGGATATTTGGCAGTGCCAAAGAAATGGAGCAAGCTAAAACACAGCAAGCAATTCGATGAAAATAGACTACGTAAAAGATAATCTAATCTCAATTGTTATAAATAAAGGTTCATGCATTGTCCTGTGGCGGAAAAGTGACACCCTGTCACCACGCTCAGGAACGGTACTTCTGAAAAGTGAAAGTTAGTTTCTTCATGGCGAACACAAAAAAATCAGGGAAAATCATATACAATTTATCCTTTCAATTATTTTATAGCTATACAAACATTATAAACAGTGAAATACCATATATTTTATATGAATGGGTTCATATGTATGTCTTTCCGCTAATGATGACAAACCTTCACTTCGGCAAAGCCATGGAGAGACGAGAGAACCATGGGATCAGAAATGTTTATGTGCTCCTTAACGCTTATAAAAGCCAAGGTGGTGCCCTCAAATTATGTCAAAAAACATCTCGTTAAGCAAAAAAAGTCTGTTGTACCCCATTTCAAGGGATGGGACGTGATGAACGCATTTGCTGAACAAAATGAAGGGAGGAAGCGAAATTCGAGGAGCATCGGCCGAAATGAACTCGAAGCTGCCGTTTCAAACTGGATCCCAGGAGTCAATTATATGAACGTGTCGAGCACCCGGGAAGAGAGATGGTTCGGGAATAGAGGGTCCAGGTTGTTCTTGCGAGGCGAAAGTCGAAGGCTATATCTTACTGCAGTGATCCTATGGTGAAATCAACTCGATCGAGGAAGGTTTTGTATTGTCTGTAGTTTTCCGGACGTGTTTGTGTTTTCAGGAGGGGATGGGTGGGAAGAAAGAGAGGAGCACGTTGCCTCCGATTGGGAGACAGGAAGAAATAAATCAAGATTGATCAACTACCCCAGGGAGACCTCCGCTTTTTCTCTAACGCGGTGTGATTAATTACTCGCCTCACTACTTATTGCTCTTCCGATGCTACCACCAATACGGGGAGGCCCCTGGGCATAAAAGGATGTAAGACCTTGCCACCGAGGTGGTGGTTTTGCCGTCGAAACAAAAAGGCGGAAAAAAGAGCACGGTGTAAGGTGTGGAGTGAATCAGCTCGAGGAGTCAACAAATTTTCGGGCAGAGGACACGGGTGCCGATAGTCGAGGTGTCGATATCAGTAACATCGCCAGCAGCCGCTTGTTGTTCGATATTCGTCCTGCCGAAAGCACTTTTTTTCTCCCTAGCTCTCGACTCCTCCTTTCGCCACCTGTGGTCAGGTGGAAGATATGTTGTATTCTGAGGTCAGGGGTGGAGAAGCAGATGAGGCATGATCAATGCTCGAGGGATATCAGTGGAGGGCGTTGTGTGGAAAAAATGCCTTCTGATTCGCGTTCAAAAATAGATGTGCAGGCCGTGTAATAATCTTATTCATCGGATTCCTCACAGGCGGTCCCAACTCGAACAAGAAGCGTTTACTTCGATATCAAGAAGAAAGTCAGTCTTCGAGCATATTAAACTATGTCGGCATCGCCAATTGTTGCACAGATGGGAAGCTATATTTCACTATTACAATTTTAATATTTGATTAAGTAATATCAAATACGCTCAAATTTATTAGAAGCTACTCACCTCAATCAAAGTAGCACCTTTATTAAAATAGACTAGGTTTAAAAACATCATGTTCATATTACATTATTAGCGAATTCACGTTAAAAGTTCTGTGGCATTAAGAAAAATTTTGAAATATTTTCTAAAGATTTCACAATTAAATCTTAATGGGGGTCATGTGGATGGCTTTAAAAGACAATAACTTCGTTCTTTCATATAAAAGAGCTAAATAGTATTTATACTACACATTTCAACGTATAGTCCATTTTTTGAACCTTATCATTCGTGCGAGCTGTAGTGATCATGAAGGCCAATGAGGAAACGTATATAAGCGACTAACCGTGATAATAAATAGAATGCCTGCCTTATACCAATTTTTTCGCCGTATTACAGCAGCTCTGAGAAGAGGCGTGACAAACGATTCTTATTTCAGATGCTTCCCCTTTATCGAAATTATTTCACCTTAGCTTTAAAAAATATTCTCTGAAAACGAAAGTCATAACTGAAAGTTTGTGACAATTAATTGATCAGGTATCAAAAAATTGAGAGTAATAGTTCCACGCTGAAGGAAATCGAAACTCGAAAAATTTTTCAATATGCAATCACAAAGGATGCCGAAATGGCCAACTGTGAGATTGCTGAACACGTTTGGTGAATAACCCCTCTCATAATTGCAAAGAGGCCGCGTATCAAAATACCGCGGTATAAATTACCGGAAAACTATAATAAGTCGAAGTCCCATAAATACGATACGGGTGTACGGGTAAAATCCCGGTGCGCGGGATTATAACAGAATATTTTTAAAATATACTTTTGCCCGGCGAACTCAATCTCGCTTAAGTGATGGGTATTATTTTCCACCTAAACCGCCCGCCCACTGCATAACTTGATTCCAGTTTTCATCCTTTTACGTGCGAGCGTTAAGTCTCCTCTTATAATCACCGAGGTTTCTATTCCTCAGAAAACCAATCGACCTCATTGTGGAAAGTCGAATTTCCGGACAATAATAATGCCCACATATTTTTTCTCACTCCAGAATCTTTCCGTAATTCATTTTTCCCCTTCTTTCCTCGTTTATGTCCCACCGTCTCCATTCCGCTCGGCCCTACTCTCCGCCTCTTTATCACCTTCCAAAACCACACATCATAAAATGTTGACGTCTGCGGTGAGATGATGAGATGTGGTGGCCAGGTTGGGTCCGTTAGCCTAAAGAAGCGGCCGCCGCCAACACCCTATGACCTTTTATTTCCTTTAGCATTGTGCGAGTCAGACAGAGAGAGAGCAAGATCTGAGTGAAAAAAGGATATAAAGATGCGAACAATAAGGGTTAGAAGTCTCGTAAGAGATTTATTCTTGGGAACGATTCGGAAAACCAGAAATGAACAGGTGAAAGGTACTCATAGATGATCGTGGTATTAGCTGAGAAACGAAATGGCAGAGAAATAACTGACAAACCAGCAGATATGTGGACACTGGACTTGCAGTGATGTCGCGAGTAGGACTTAGCATCTCAAAATTGGGCTTACGATTGGATATAAACCGATATTTTAAAAATTTTTAAGACGAGATGACAGTTAAACGTTTTATTATGTGCTTAAAACGCAGCTGTAAGAGCGGTTTAAAATAAAAATTAAACCGCTGCAAGAGCGATTTAAAATTAAAACTAGGAAGAAACAAAGCATTTACTATCAAATGTACTTTTTGGAGAAAAATCTAAAGGAAAAGTCACACAAAGAAATAAAATGCACCTAAAGAGTATAGACTGTTTACGCAAAGTTGAAGATTTTGCTCATGCCAAAGATGAGAGGTAGTGGTAGGAGAGATGTGGTAGGAATACCACATTTTCTTAAATAATGAAAAATAAAACTTTGTTTTATTCCACTAATTAATTTTCAGGTAATACATTTTTCGACGCAGCGTCGTCATTTTCGGGTAAGCTGCGTCGAAATCAGTAGTACCTGAAATAAATTGGTGGAATAAAATAGTTTTCTTTTTCATTATGCTCAATGAACTTCCAAAAATTTGAACCTGAACTCTATGAGACTACATTCCCTATTTTACAGCTTAGAAGAAGCAATGCGAAAGGGGTTCGTACAACTCGATAGAAGCGATAGGAGTATTGAGAGGTGAGGTTATACGCGAAAAATAGATAGGGAACATCCCATGAAGAAAAAAATTTGCGCAGATATGAACTTCATGGCTGATATAGTTGATAGTCTCAAGCTTCACTTTGGTTGAAGAAGGTAGAATTCAACTAAGTATGAAAAAATAGGCAACTTCCACTGTGATTAAATTTATTCCGACCGGTTTCGCTTTTTATAGCATCTTTAGGCGCACGGAATAAATTTTATCACGTTGGAAGTTGCCTATTTTTTCATACTTAGTTTTGTTCCGATTCCACTCCATCAAGCCTGAAACCGCAGAGTATATAAGGTAGAATTCCTTAAAGAACATGAGAAATTAAAATCATTGTAATTTTACAAGGATATATTTAATTATATACGACATTGGTTTGTATTATATTCAGTATCATTAGTTGCACCATCACCTTCTGATGACACACCAAATGAAACCATGGACTTAATTGATAAAAGTAAGTTAATATCGGGTCGCTGAGAAAATATTTTAATCAGTTTTTTGGTAAGAAAGTGCTGTCACCACATTTCATTTAAGAACACCATTTAATGCGGCGAATTACACGTGAAAATTCCATTGGTCACTTTTCGAACCTCTGGCTATACCTGAAACCCTGATATTTGTCAGGAACCACAGCAATAATATGAAACACATTAACTGCCTTTAGAAGAATATCTGTGCAGAATAATTGAGTAGTTGCGAAATGCGTCCCTTGTGCCATAAGGTTAAGAGTGAAAAAATTATAAAAATTTTAAAAAACTTGGGAAAATAAAATTTTCTTTTTTTAAACTTTAGGATTCACTCACAAAAACACTCGTTCAAAGTTTTGTCCAAGTCTGAATTTATACAAAATCGCTCCAACCACTGTTCATATATTGGCAAATTGTTGTGCAATTGCCGTGTTTCCTTGACCCCCAGCATCCAGTGCTTGAGTTTGTTGCACCAGAAGATCATACTTTGGAAGCACGATAAAAAGCGGCTAGAATTTTTTTAACAAAACCAGAGACAGGATGGTGGGACGAGAAAAAAGTTAAGAACGAAGAATAGAAGGAAATTAGCAGCGTGGGAGAGTGTGGACTGAAGTAAGACGGGCAACGAAGATGGACGCCCTGAGTCTAGAGACGAAGAGAGGACGAGAAGTTCTCCCTGCGCAGAATAGGATGGGAGGGTAAGACGATGAAAAATAAAAAAATACGGAAGAGGAGGAGGATGGGGAGAGACAGACACTGGTGGGATGAGAAGAGGAGCGAATAAAGGAAGGGTTGAGCAGACTCAAAAGAGGCGTGTTCAGAGCCCTTTGATATATAACCGGAGCAATACAATAACACGACACGCGAAAGATTTAGAAGCGGGACATGGGGAGGGTTAGAGCGAGGGAACGGGGATAGAGGATTTGTTTGGTGGTGTAAACGCACATAGGGGGGCATGAAAGACTCGGCCCGTGGGCAGTGATGGACGGAAAGAGAGAAATTGAGAACGCACTGAGCAAATACAGCCCGAGGTTTTTCTAAAATATAACTCATCTCATTTGCTCATTTGGTATGCTCTTATTACTAAATTCTTGCAAACTTAACCACTAAAACAATCATAAAAATCATTATGCCCCCCTATTTACACATTTAGGATGCATTATAAATATGGACTGTTCAAAGAAAACTATTATTTTCTCAAATGCCTTACATAATTTTTTCCTGATAATCACCATTAGTTGTTCAATCGTAAGATTGGTTGACTGCAGTCCACCACCGTTCCCTATCTAATGCTACTCCCCTCATCTCAAGGTATCTTTTACAAGGTATTTTCCTCTTTATTTGATCCATGAACTTATTCCTGGGGCATCCTATAGTGACTTTTTCCTCTATTTTGTTTTCAATTATGTTCTTCACAAACCATTGTGTCTCAGGGTGTGTCCAATGAATCTTGTTTTTTTTATTCTCTATGATGTTCCATATGATCCTATCCTCTTTTACCCTTCTGTACATTTCATAATTTCTTATATTGTCCGTCCAATACCTAAATGTAAGTATAAAAATATTACTCCTCGATATTTTCAAAATTAGTATGAGTTCCTCGGTAAGTTATCCCATTGGGATTGTTAGTTATACTGAAAACGCCACCCTTATGTTAAATACAAGTGAAAAACAGGTTAAAAGGTCATATATAGGTGAGCGAAAGATTAATATTTCAGCCCATGTTATCTGCTAGCATGAGCAGCCTAAATACTGACACAGTTACGAAAATCCAGTTTGTCCGTTAACTAATTATCAATAGGCACCAAATCAACTATATTATGAAAATAATTTGTGATTAATTAATCAGCCTAAGAGGATAGAAAAATATCCTACTACCCAAGGTAATAATACCGCCATAAATATTCCTTTCCCCAGGCAAAAAATCAAGAGAAGCAAATATAAGCATTACCTTCAGATGCAAGGACCTCTGGTTCTCCAGCGAACCCAATTTTTTCATACCTTTAGCACTGCGTGATTCATTAAGGTCTATCTCTGAGAGAGATCGCTCTTTTAACCAACACCCTAATTTCACTGCCTTCATTTTTTAACCCAATTTATGGCATCGTAAAAAAGTACCACCAATTCCGACTGCTTGAAATGTGGTTTCAGCTTTATCTGGTCAATATCCGAGTCATGATAGCATAGTCCGCAGACCAGGGCTACTCCCCGAGAAATGTATTCACACTTAGGATATGGAGGTGAGAAATTCAATGACAGTGGCCGAGATCGATAAGACCATCAAATTCACAGCTATGGGTGCTAAAATACATATTTCTTTAGATCAGATTGGTCTTGGGATGTTGGGTGATTGAAATATGATTAAACTTGGCTTATAATGCATTTATAATGTAACCGAAATTACGTTTCACCAATCCACAACGGTATTCTGATAATTAATTTTTATACACTTATTTTCAGTGACCTATTCAAATTTATCTTAAGAAAAATAAAATTTCAAGTGAAATGATACTTCCTTTCGATTCACTTTTCAATTAGTTCAAAAACCAAAGTAGGCGATATTTTTTTCGCCCCAAATAGCGAGACATTTAAGTGATTTAAACAGTTACACCAATTTCTCACTCCTCAAAGCAGCCGCGAATGCTTTAGGCTATTGTAACAAAATAGGTAACAATTTCGTGATTAATTTTTCAATTCATTTCCGTTACCATTCATCATCGGCCCCGAATTATCCCGAGGAATAAGGGCATTAAGCATCTACATTCAAGAGGAGGAGGTATTCCGATGTTTCCCACGCACAAAGCAGCCATTCAACTCCATTAAGTTCCCCCTCGAGTAGCGATACAAAAAAATCATGACCCCTTAAAAATATCCGGAGGTCATATTACTGTTCAGAAACGAGAGATGGGTGAATGAACGATACGAAATACGTAATATGAAAGCCAAGGAGGAGTTTCTACATGAATGCCGATAAAAATAATGTTATTTAAATTCTTTCATTATAACATACGTAGAATATAACTTACTATGCCTGGTTTTCGCATTGGGATCGAATTTTTAATCCAGTGCGCCCTAAATTATGAGAAAATGTTATGACTTGGAAATTTTTATACCAACATAGTTTTCACAAAACGAGCGAATAACCTGGAACTCAAACTGTAACTGTTTTATTTCCGGTTAAAAGTATTTCAGTTGCGATAGTAAAATAAATTTTAACATATATTACAAGGGTTTTCAAATTCTCCCTCTCTATGCAGGGTAATTAGTAGTAGATTCAGTTCCGTTCATAGAAATTATAGCTTGCCAACATCATTAGTAGGTAACAATGGCTAAATATGGCATCTTATAAATTTGAGCTGAACAAGCTGTGTGACACTTCTAAGTTACCATAAACCTGTGTGAATCATATAAGCCATTTATTTAATAACTACTTATAAGTAAAAAGAGCACCATCAATTATAGAGCGGCTCAACAATACAAAAAAATGCGCAAATGCCCTGGCGGCCTGACATGGTTGAGGTGACGTTGATTTTTAAATACTTTAAAGTATGTCCATGTCACTGCCTGAAATTTACGAACAGTATTTAATATATTTCCCACACACTCTAATAAGAGGTCGCACATTTAACTTCAGCAGAATGAAGTAAGAAGTGATTCCAATTAATACAAGCTCTCGTCAAGGTTTCTTAATTTAAAGGCGGTGCATGACGAAAACAAATTTCTTTCAATGGTTCGCAATATTACGCGTGAATCTGGGACAGTAATAATCACGCCCCACGACGAGCTTCCTCTTCTCAAACCGATCCCACGGTTTCGAAATTCGCTCCAAATGACTGGTCACTCTCATTAACGGCCGGCCCAATATTAAGCATAAAAAAATCCCCAGCCAATCTAGAGACCAGAATCCGATTATTTATCTATTCCACCTGCTGAATGAGTATACCATCAACAAATACTACTCCTCTTACATCACGCAACCTTCCCCTTTTTTCATTTCTTTCCCTCGGGCTCATTCTATCGTTCCATCTTTATCCTGTGCAATGCAGAAGAGCCTCAGTTAGACTTGTAGCCAGTGAACATTCCGCTGACAGCTTAATAAGAGAATGCTCCAATCTTTGGCCAGATTTACAGCTAGAATGTCATATCTATAAAACATCTGGACTCGCCTAGCTTTAAAAAATGCACGCCTTTTTTAACACAAAAAAGATGCTCGTCAAATGTTATCAACTGATACATCGCAATACACAAATAGGGACCGCCTTGAGGCCAGCTTTTACACAACTCTTAAGCCACGAGCGTGAATAATCAGCATAAATAAATCAAAAAAGTACTTTTTACGTCTTCCTTCGACTCTATTCTCAGCTTGCATCCGTCAAAACTGTAGAAACAAGCTAGAAGATAATTCACGTTGGACGAGGGGAATGTAACCACAATCTCTCAGACAAAGATTCAACATAGAATAGTTTTTCTGCATCCATCAATGAGTTTTGAATAACTAATAGCACTACGAAGATTTTCGAGTTTCATTGCAAACTTTCGTCTTAATTTATTCAAAGCTTTGAAATATAAAGTTGTGTTGCATCGGTGTTTAAAGGTTTATATCGCGTGTATAAACTTTTGGTAAACTATCATTGATTGAAATTCTTCTCAGATGAAAAAGTATTTGCATTGCCCGAAACTCAAGCAAGGATTCTTAAAAATCGCACCAAATGCATTACCTAGTTAAGCAACTGATGCGTCCTCTACCCCTGTGGTTATTCTTTTATGCTTGAAAATTCCATTCTTGGATAGTCATCCAGACAAGTCAACGTTTACGGATATATATACCTCAGGAGGGAGTGCATACTTCTTTTATTCATCTATCAGTTGACTTACATGAAGGTATCGGTTGCTTTACATAATCGCCACTTCTAAAGCACTAGTCATTTTGTTTAATGAAAGATGAACCGTGAATCATTGCCTGATCTGCCTGAAGATCATAGAGCTCACACAAGCGCCAAATGTGACTGAAAACATACTCATACATATCGATATCCAATAAAAAAGCAGTATATGGCAAAAAAGCAGGCCACATGCAGGCTGCTAAAGATGATGACGGTATAATTTCCTCCTAGAAACCAATATCCACCGGATTATCTCAGGGCTCAGTCCTGTCACCACTATTGTTCTCTATTTTTCTAAGAGAAATACCAAAGTGCCTTAGACATTGTGACTACCACTTATATGCTGATTAAACGCAAATTTATGTCTCTTGCCCCTCTTCCCTACTGCATGACACAATCAGGAAGGTAAACGAAGATATCAATAGCATTTGCACTTGGGCTAACAACAATAATATCTTTATAAACCCTGCTAAAACAAAAGCAATCATTATTGGGAGTACAAACTCATTCAAGATGTAAGGGAAAATATCCCCAAAATAACCTTTCAACATTTGAAGATTGAGTACTCTAAATCGGTATAAGATTTGGGTGTAAAAATTGACGAAACTCTTTCTTGGAAGGAACACGTGATTGATATTTGTAACAAAACATTCAAAACTCTGGCCCAACTTAAAAGACATCGAAACAGCCTGCCCATCGGAATTCGTCTGAAACTGATTACTACACTTATACATCCAGACTTTGATTACTGTTGTGCAGTATATAGTGACTTAAGCGAGAAATTAAACCATAGGCTGCATAGAACCATGAATGCGTGTGTAAGGTTTATCTACGATATACCTAAATATGACCACATCAGTGTGAATTATGAGAAAGCAAAACTGCTCAAAGCTAAGACAAGAAGAACATACTTTATTGCAAACATGACCCGTAAAATAATAATCACGAAAACATCCAAATATCTTTATGCACGATTCAGATTTTCAGAAGAGATCAAACAAAGAGTTACCCGCGCCTACTTTTTCGTAACTCATTTCTGGTACAAGCAACCCGTCTCTGGAACACAATACCTCTGGAAATTAGGCTAACGGCAGTTTCATAGAAAAATTGTACTTGTACCTTTTACGTAATAAGAATTGCTGAAAATAATACTATAAATTGTACAAAAAAATACCGATTTCGTATTAAATAATCCATCAGTAAAGTAATGCTTACTGGGGTGGAGGTTGGTGCGATGGAGGACGTGCCTACTGGTTATATATATATATATATATATATATATACTCGTTCGTTCATTCACTCAGACCGCTCAGCGGCAAATACTCACATAAATGTTCATACAGAAAGGTAGAAAGAAAGTGGATAGGAACACATAAATGTGTTCCTATCCACTTTCTTTCTACCTTTCTGTATGAACATTTATATATATATATATATAAATACGTTGATGGATTGGAGTCAGCCATGCGGCGATGAACACACGATGTGGATAGGATGGAGGAGATAGACACACAAAAAAAGAGACGATCACACTTACATAGCTAGCTTTCGGAACTAGTCCGTCTTCAAGGCGTATCACGGAACAAATGTCCATTTGGACTGGATTTGTCCAAATGGACATTTGTTCCGTGATACGCCTTGAAGACGGACTAGTTCCGAAAGCTAGCTATGTAAGTGTGATCGTCTCTTTTTTTGTGTGTCTATCTCCTCCATCCTATCCACATCGTGTATATATATATATATATATATATATATATATATATATATATATATATATATATATATATATATATATATATATATATATATATATATATATATACACAAATATATAATGTCACAAGTGTTTACTTGTGACATTTTCAAAGAACTATGGAACTGACCACGTAGTAACTTAAACGAAGTCACCCGCTAGCATTCACACAATTGTGTGATATACACTGTGAAAACATCATGCGCCTAGACTGGGAATCGAACCCAGATCCCTCGCTTAGAGCACTCGGCGAAATCTGGAAATACGAAATGAATGAATCTGGATTTTATTCCTAGTCCAGGCGAATGATTTTTC
The DNA here is from genome assembly GCA_963169105.1 of Ceriagrion tenellum. Taxonomy (NCBI): domain Eukaryota; kingdom Metazoa; phylum Arthropoda; class Insecta; order Odonata; family Coenagrionidae; genus Ceriagrion; species Ceriagrion tenellum. Next base: position 99,063,791 of record OY720633.1, on the reverse strand, counting down.
CACTGTGAATCTCGCACATTTGTGTGATCACTAGTGGGTGACTCCGTTAAAGTTACTGCGCGGCTAGTTCCGCAGTTCTTTGAAAAAGGTCTTCTAAAACTCCCTCAAGGACGCTCGAGGGCGTTATAGAGACGTTCTCCTTAAATACTCCTACACATAAATGTTAAGATTTCTCCACCTCGATCTCTCTCTCTATCCTCTGAGCCCCCAGCCGTGGCCCTCCGCACACCTCGATGAGCCACGCGGGACCACGCCCGCCGGCACATACTCACGCCCCTTCTCCGTGCGTCCCCACTCGCGAAAGGGGCGAATACTACCGTCACTCCATTTGAATAGGGAGGAGGGTGGAATGGGACGCCTCCTTCTAAGGATCCCCACGAGTCGAAGAGGAAGGAGCCCGTGGGGATGGAACTGCTAAGAGGAAGGCATAACCGGCCGGCCCGCGATATGGATATCATGAATAAGCAATCTCATTGGATTTTTCGGCGGAACAATGAAAAGGTGTGGGAGGTCGTGATTGATTTTATATTCCTCCTCCTGTTCCGCCTATACCAAGCCCTCCCCCTTTCTGCGGCACGTACAAACTACTCAAGAGAGTGTTTGGTATCCGTGGGCATTTTTTTCCTCCCTCTCCTCCCCGCGAACGCGTGGTGCGCTGAGTGATGGATTGCAGCGAGGAGCCCGCCCCGGATGGACGCGTTCGTGCATTCGTTCGGATTCGAACCGGCAGGGTTCAAGGACGGAGAGGAATGGGAGTGCTCGCTGGTTATGGGGCCGCTCCGAGGTCAGCAATACGCCAGGGGTCATTCAGAATCGATGATTTTTATCTGCGAGGCTGTTTATTAATTTGGGGGGAACCACGAGTTTAAATTAATTTCATACGATTTCGCTTTAGATAAAGAGCCTGAAGATTGGATACAGAAACGTAGCTCATTTTTCTGAAAGTAGAAAGGTAGGTTGTACCAGCAAGGTCTTCATGTTTGAAGTCGCCCAAAAAATTTAAATAATTCTCAGAATTTGAGCCATGATCTCCGCATAAATATCAAATCAAATTGTTCACTCTCACGAGGTGCTACATATAGAGAGATAACGGAGATTATTTATGAGAGATTAGAGTCTTACTTAACCTAGATGGCCTCACCAGTTTTCTTATAACTATGGTAATTATTATCGGGTCGAATAAAAATCAAAATTTTCCACAAATATTGACAAAAACGTAAACAAAAATGATTTTGCGCCTCAGTCATGATTCATTTTTTCCATAAGCTCCATAATTTGCCTTCGAAATTTTAAGAGAAAAAGGAAGTACACATACTATTTCAATTGCGAGAGATTCAAACACATCATTTTGGCACGGTTTTATTCATACGAGGTAATAATTTATATGATAGCCAATACTAGGAAGCAAGAAATATTTTCATGAACCATAAAACCTGCAGAAATGAAAAAAATACTGATATTTAAGTCTTACAAAAAATTGGTTAGAATCCTTAAGAGTTGAGCCGTCCATAAAAATGGATAAAATAGATTTCTAAATTATTGCCAAATATGAAGTCAATCGAATTAGCATATAATGGTCATTATTGATAAAATTGTTTGGTGAGGTACCTTGATACAGTTTATAGCGAAGGATACACATCATATTGTATTATTTATCACCGAAAGCGAATATCGATTATAAAATACGTGTATCCGCACTTAATCAATCAATACATAGAAAACTATGTTATCGAGATAAGGCATCATTTATGAGGTCATTCTGAGGACAGGTAATAGGCAATCTACGTCGACTGCCTAGTAAGAATCTCTGCTAATTAGTTTGAAGTTAGCATGTCAGCATGATTTTATTTCATGTAGAGAGAGAAAGCTTGAACCGAGCGTACACTTCAATACCGCATTAGCCGTTGAGACGTTCATAATCCATGATTGAAGTTACTCGGGTATTCCAGGGTTAGCAGCTCCATATTTCCCGACGTTTTAAAGAACAACTTGCAGTATTTGAAATCATAGATATTTTCATTCCCCAGACACGCGGGGAAGGTAAAACAAAGAGTGAATTTTCAAAAAACTACGCAAATATTTTTGATTAATATCTACTAGATGTAGGTCAGTTTAATTTATGCATCAAATATTCCCGATTACAAAATTCTTATAATCCACCCTCAACAACATATCACGTCCAATCATGCCTCTAATGACGTTAAACAAATAAATACTAAGGATTATATTGTCGAAATTCATTTTATATCCTCTCTGCAGATTCACCGTTCACCAAGAATTTCAGAGATGATCGTTAAAAGAATATGATAATTTCATTTTAAAAATATAATAAAAATCTTGCAAAAGAAAGTACCTGGGAGAGACCACAACGCAAGAGAATTAATAATAAGTACCCAACCTTTACATGTAAGATATTGTTTAAGCAGTAACAGTCTTTGGGGTACATTTTAATTGCGCACACAAAAAAACTATTTTCTTCTTTCTGAAGAAATTTTACACTTTGATAAAACCTGTCCCTTGTTTATTGATATTTAATAAAAACTTAACCCTAAATTAACTCATACATTAGGAACAGGATTTTGGATAAGGAAGAGAGCAAGCACTTTAATTTCAGTCAACAAGTTTAAGCCAGCCGCATCTTACGTGACGGTAAATAAATCTTGTATCTTTCAATCGCAGAGACGGAGAACAGAATGTGCAGAAATGTACCAAAACCGAATATTCGCCCATGATAATACCAAATTCATTCGTACACAAATAACAATTTTTGGATTCAAATTGTGAAGTTTTCACTCGGTGGAAGGTCGAAATTGTAGTTAACAAAACTTTGTGCCTTCCACAGATTAATTATTACGAGCACAACCGGTTTCAGCAGTGCACATGACGATGGCGTAACTGCCGAGACCAGTTGTGCTCGTAATAATAAATCTGTGGAAGACATAAAGCTTTTTTTAATACCATAACAATGCTTAGCTTAATAAAAAACTATGTAATCTTTTAACAAATACCTTGCTCAGAAATGTTTTTTTACCAGAGATTTACAATTCGGAATTTTATTTGCCGAAAACAAGGAGACAATCATTATCATGTTGACGTCCTACCAGATGTAGGGAGCGTATCACGGTGAGCCAAAGAGCGCAGTTTTCATTAAATGTTACTTCAGTCTAGAAAGCCATTTCCATTTGGCTAAACAATTCTGACGTTTTCTGGGTGATTCATTTACAGGGATTTACAGAGCAAAAATGTAAAAGGGCAATATTTCCTCTTGGCTTTGTCAAATGGCCGAAAAAGGAAAAATCAATAATAAAATCTGCTAAGAGACATACATTTCTCCTTTGTATTGAAAAAAAATGGCAATAAATTACTTATGAACCATGACATGAAGTGTTCTGATCGGCAGATGTGAGGCAAATAACCCGGAGAAACACTCGAGTTGGTATCAGAGGGAGGACACGTTTTTACTCGCGTAACTAGATGGCGAGAAAAAAATAAATTTACCTCACTCTGTGGTGAAGCCTCCTCCAGTTGAGAATGACGTCGTTAGCTGTCTTCACTCCAAGCAGGCAAAGCTGCACTCTATTCTGGTCCGCGGCACTAACACGCACATCAACCCTCCACCCACTCCTGTCAACCTTCCTCACTCTCGCCCCCAGGTTTGGCTTTCCCTAGGAACATATTCATATCGTATTTCACTCCTAACGAATCCGCATCACGTAAAAGGGTTCACGCCCCGCGACAATCCAACGACTGCATTAGCGGATCCTTGCCATCTCCCACTCAACGTCCGCGTCAGTCCGCCATCTATTCTTTATGTCCGCCTCTCCACTTGAACAAGGGCGTTAAAGATATGGAATTCTGTTCTCGAGTGTTGGGTGTAAATAATAAATGAAAGCCACTGTGCGACACCCAGTTGCACGGCTCATTGTTTACGTAAACAGGCTAATAGCTACAATAAGCACTCGAAATGAGGCGAGTTCATATAATTCCACCACAATATAACAGAGTATCTCATTCCGAGCTAAGAAACCTAGCTTCTAAAAAATTTCAACCACAAACAAACTCACGGCCAAAACTATAAATGAACGTACGAAGAGCGCACAGAGTTAACTTCCTCTCCCGCCATAGAGTTGGCAAAATGGAAGACCTGGGCGAAGGTGTCATGACCGATGGTAAAGAGCATAATCTTTGAAGACATTCATTCATTAGTCGCAAATTCCGAAGACTGGTTGGCCGCAGCCTTCCATCCTTCCCAATCTAATTCTAGGTCTCTTACCTTCTGGTATCTCATCCTATGTACTTTTTTTCTTTATTTAGTTACTTATTCTTGGGTCTTCCTCTGGGGGTTTTTCCCACTATTTTGCCTTCAATGATGTACTTCACAAACTTTTTGTGTCTCAGGGTTATCCAATCCATCTGCTTCTTCTTTTCTGCATGGTGTTCCATATTGCCCTTTCCACTTTTACTCTCCTGTTTACTTCATCATTTCCTATTCTGTTCGATCATCGTATCTTTATCATTCTCCTCCAGCGCCAGGTTTCGAAGGCTTCCAGTCTTTTCTGGCCAGCTTTCCCAATGTCTCATCCTTCCAAACCATAGAGTGCTACGTTCCACACAATTGTTTTCACATACTTTTTCCAAGTTTGCAGTTGCTCTATCCTCTCTGAGCACAGCAGTTCTCTCCTACCCATTTACGCCTACTTAGCTTGAGCTATACTTCGCTTGATTTCCGTTGTACTTCTCTCGTCCCACGTTCATGTACTTCCGAGATATCTTGAATTAATAGCAAAACTAATCCTCACCGGAGCAGAGAAATGCCAGTTCCTCGACTCCTCTTCATGTCTTCTATTCAATTCCCTTGACGACCTCAGTTATTATTTTTTAGATGTAATGATATCAATACGGATATGTAAGTCATACGCAAAACTTTCAGGGCAAGGAGTAAATTTGGGGTGAGGAGGAGAATAATTTGAAGAGAAGCTAGTACGGACGGTAGTAGTATCATACGATTGTTCCCGCAAGACGAAATGACTTTATGGTATTGCAATTAGATCCCTGGATAGATGCAAAAGCATATGGTGGGGAGGCCAAGAGTGGTCTCAGAAAAAATGTCCGGAGAAGATGCCCCAAGACTACATCGGCCATCGACCACAATTGGATAATAAGCATGTTTCCTTGATACGTTTATTTATTGATAAAAATGAAAAGTCAAGAATTTTAACCATTGAGTGTATTCCAAAATCAATATGTGTTTAATTTTGAACTATACATGTACGAGACTCGTGAGTGACTCTACATAAGTGACTTGAATGCGCGTATTGAAAAATAAACAATCGTTGGCTTAGCGATGGATGGTGTTGAATCGTGGCTTAACAAACTAAAGCACACGGTATATAATCGAGGGGTTCGAGAGCAAACACCGGACAAGGCGAATTATTTTTCCTATTTGATATTTCTCACTGAATTCCGATAACTAATTAGCTTTGATGAGTAGTATCACAGTGGGCCAGTTTCCGTCTGTCATTATAAGCAGGAAATGCCGACATGCGGTCTCTCCGTCAATCCCAAAATCCAAATTGTCCGACCTCCTGTTTCACAATGTGCTAAAGAAATTCACCCCCCAATAATACTTGGATGAAATTTTTTCTTCAAAAATACTGCGAACAATATTACATTAAATCAATTGATGTCATCCCAAGAAGATATAACAGATTAACACGATATCATCTATTACCCATAATTTACTCCATCAAGAATCATTTCCTAATTTGAGAAACTCACCGGTTACCCAGTGAACAGATTGGAGGAAGAGACTCTTCGCAATACCAGTAATTTTAACATTAATTGATTTTATTTTTGGTCTTATTCTGAAAGCGTCATTATTTTGTCTTTATTCAATTACACTACGCTCTTCAAAAACGCATCACCAGACTATTTCTCATCCCGCTCATTTTATTATTATGCTTCTTCCGTCTCATGGAAAGGAAATGCAGATGAAAATTGATAAAATTAGAGGCAACAATACGTCTTTGCAAAGCAGGCACATCAATAATGCATTAGTATGACATGCACGTCACTAATCCACCGAGCCGATCAATTATGGAGATATCAAAGAACGCACCTACATTCAACTCAGTTATAAATTCTCCAAAACAAAAAGGGATAAAAGACTAATAAGAAGCTTAAGGAAATGAAAGGACGGGCGAGCGATTGGGTGGAATGAATAAGGGATGACGGAAGTTCATCCTTAGCGGCCGCGGAAAGACGACGGGGAATGCACTAGCATCCCCACAATGCATTCGTGACACCCACGTGCGCGACGTCAGCTTCTCTCCAGCGGAGAACAAAGTGAACTGCTTGCAAATGCGGCATCTGCCAGATGGTACACCAACGCAAGAGCTTAAGACCACCCCTCCCGCTAGCATAGAGCCATCTATTCCATTCACCTCTACCGCGCAACTGCTTGACGCTAAAAATTCCGAAGCGAATTTATACTATTGTGCGTCAATGAAATATGGATGTCCGTGACCGCTATGATATTCAAATCGTCTTTTCATGTGAAAAAAAAAACAAAACAAAAAAACAGAAAATTTCACGATTTCCCGATCCAGCATTTAAACAAAGGTTGATCAATTATGACCATTAAATTTGGTGGAAGGAATATTTTAATTCGCTATAATCTCTCCCTGTATTTCTTTATTTATATATCCTTTTGGTTATGCCTTGTACGCCAATGTCTGACCATATATCCTCCATCCTTTTTCTGTCCGTTCATGTTAAGCCAGAAGCTGCACACAAACAAAATTTCAGAATCTATTCTTATTTGCTTTCTTAACTATCCAGTTCTTCCAGCCGTTTATTCCATAGGGAAATTTCAGAGTTTTATAAATGTTATAAAAGTGTCTTTTCTTGCCTTATATTTTAAGTTCCATTGTATGCTATCTCGAATCAATTACAAATTATATGAGCTATCTTATCCATTTCCTAAGTAAATATCTATCAAATCTGGTTGTATAATTTTACGTCACTACCATTGAGAACTGATCGGACGGGAAAACATCAGCGGCATCGATAGAGGTCTTGCAATATTGTGTTTTTATTTCATACGCGACCAATTCAATCGAACTCGATGGCAATGATGAGACCACCTTCTCCTAGAGTTCTTATACACCAGGGCCATTCTTGTGATTGCATGGAATTTCTTTGACCTTCAATTTAAAGTGATGATAAACAATGGTTTAAAATCCAAAGCCAAACACAGTCGAGGATTCCAAGTTCTACGCTTAAAAGCTTAGGAGAGGAGAGGTGGATTTCCATTAACCTTCGTGGATTCAGTTCTTTGCAAATAGTCCCCTTTAAGACAGTAAAGAGCTTTATAAATGCCATGTGCATGGATAAACAACGTTAATACGTGCAATACTCTACCGCAAAACACAACCATGCTAGCCATGAAACGAATTCTATTGACTCTGGACGATAAATGTTCTTTCCGTCACTTTTGTATAGCATATGAGTGTTCTACAGTTACTCCTTGCAGATGCTTGCAATGAATTTATGTATGAATGCGAATGAAGAATTAGCGCTGTGTTGATGATATTTTCGCAGCCTTGAAGCAAATAATAGTCATATACCACAATTACATTTTGAGGATTACATTGATTTGAGATTTATATTTCTTAGAGAGAGGGAAGTCAGTTTTTTTATGTCTCTGCTATTTGATTTGGTATTCCAACAATATTCTGTACCCTAAGATTGGAAATTATGAATTAGAAAAAAATATCCTTAGGAAATCTGAGGACTATTAAGTGTGTTCACGCAAGGCTATCATTTTATCCATACACCAAACAATTACGATGTAATTTTCCTTCATGCGGATACCCGTTCATACTGCTGTTAAATAAAACAATCGTATAACTGATGAAAGACCATTATTAGCATGACTTTAAAGCATTTTCGAACTGAATACCAATGATTTATTTAAACGAGAATCAATATGAGATCAATGATCGTAAAAATTTTCGTAACTGAGCCCTCACTAAATTCAACTTCGTATTCCAATATAAAGGCTACTGCAATGTGATAATCGTAAAAATTTCCATCACAATAGTAATTTTATTAGTTTTTATATTCAATTGGTAAATTAAACAAACCAGAAATCAAACTGCAAAATAAAAAAAATAAGTTTTACAACCAGTAGGAATGTAAAATCTCGTTACACAAGATATTTTATGAAATAAGGTTAATGCGATATATTTCCACCATATTGTTTTAAAAGGATCGGAGGGGGGGAAAATCAAAGCAAAGTCACATTTAAACATAATGAGTACGACCATGGTTTCGCTGATGAGGATAATGAAACGATGCCCTACTGAAAAAGCATTGACACAGCCGAACCATGCTCACATGCATGGCGACTATTGAAGTATGTTTAGAGTATTCAAGGTCACTAGCATAAATTTTAATCAGCATATACATACCTCCTAGTGAGCCACCACAGGGGTTGTTGGGACACCGACTCAGAGAAGAAGAGGGAATAGGGAAGATAATAAGGAAATAGGCAGAGAAAAAGGACAAAAATGAATTGAGTGTTAACAATATGCATCGCTCGATTTTTGTTATAGTGACTATTGGTACGTGAAAAAATCGAGTTTACGCACAGATTATTTCGACAAAATGTCTCTGTTAATTTATCTCTTTCATCAGTTCTAGAGATGCAAGGTTAAAACAAAAACATTCGTCTTACGGTAAAACCAACCCGAACTGAATTCTTCAACTGATCCCTGTTAAGCATGAATCCTCCGCATCTCTAGAAGCTAAATCCAGTCCTATAATATGTTTCTCTTCTTATTTCTTACTGCAGGTTTAGTCGAACCATTCGAATTTCCTTTGTAATTTCTTTATTTCTAGCAGGAAATATAGCTGCGTAAGTTCTTAAATGCTCATGTCCTAACATAGATATATGTAACTAGAGCGGAAGAGCCATTCTACTTTCTCACCTCAGGAAATTCAAAATTAAATTCTCGCTCACTTAAAATTCTAGTTTCTAAAATGCCGCACCGCAAATATTTCGTATTCACTTCCACGATGTTTGTTCTGAAGTGAGTCTGGTGAGTTTGATTTCATCTGATTGTTGTACATGCATATAAATGAGTAGTTAGTGTCATTTATTTGGTAAAAACGTCCTGTAGTAATTCACTGAGATTGAACAATAGTTCCCAGTTACGACACCACATGTTTACGTTGTTAAGAGCCTATGAGTTAATTTTCTCGGGGAAATTTCTTATCTTATGACCATATCTTAAGCAAACAGCCATTTTCTCAAACTACTCAAAGAATTAATACCGTTTATGGAGATACGGAGTGGGGCCGATCACTCTCCCTTGTGGGACGCCGGATGTCACCTCAATAATGCTGGAACTCATTCCGTCGATCACTAAGTATGTTGCAAGCTATCTCTGTTTCTCCACGATAGAATGTTCCAAAAAAATCAAGTCTGAGACGATATATCGTACTTCTTAGAAGTCTCAATCAAACAGATAAGCAAAACTCTTTCAAGTGAAATTTTCCCCTGATGAATTAGCACAATCTCTAAATGAAGAAACTCGAACTTCCCTCTTTCTCTTTAAGTTCCTCAAAGAAACGGTACGCATTACGCACTCATCCCCACCACTGCTTCCTTCCTTGACGAACTCAAACCTGCCCACGTGGGTTCGCACCTCACTCAACCGGGAGAGCATCGCCGAGACTCCTCTCTCTGGATATAGGCCGACCTGGAAAGAGAGCAGTAACACTTTCCACCACCCGTGGTCCACGGCGCTTCTATTATTATTCCTTGAATATTCGTTTAAGAGCCGCCCGCCCGACCGCCCACCCATAACACAGGCGTCCATGTTCCAGGGCCCGCCCTTTCTTCTTTTCCCACCACCCTCTCACCCGCAAAAAAATAAAACATTAAAAAAAGCGAAAAAAATATTTAAAAAAAACGAGGAATAAAAAAGTGGAACCTTCAACTCCGCTCCCAGAAATCCCCACTATACCCCCCCCCCCCAAATCCTCCTCCCGCGGCTCCTTGAAGACATCCGAAGACACCCACGACAATAGGAGGTGGATGCAAGAAGGAGAGGGATATGGGGGGAAAGATGAGGCTGGTTTGGGAGGTAGATCAGCGGCCGTGGTTCCAACAATGAGCCGATCTCCGCAGCCAGACAGCGCAACCCTCGTATCCAGTCTTCCTTTTACGAAGAAAGCCCCCCTTCCTTCCCCTGGAGACTCACAACACACAGTCAAGAGACCAACCACAAACCTACCGCTTTGCTCTATCCGCTGCTCACCTCTTTAGCCTACGCGAAAGCCTCTCAGATTCTCTACGCCTGTCACCAAATTGCGATATACTGCAACCGAGACTTGGGAGAGAACGGTTCACACGAGAGACGGGAGGGCGGAGGTGGAGACGACTCGGGAGACGGCGGCGGCGGCGGCGACGCCGCTCAGGTAATTGAATGGGCGGGACGCCGTCCCCGTTTTTGTGGAGAATGCTGGAAAAAACTGACAGTCCGGTAGGCTATATAATTCCCGTGGCCGACGTCTTTAAGATATGTTGATGAGGCTCATTAGGTGAGTGGTTTGTGATTTACGAAAGGGAGCGAGGAAGGAAAGGGGCAGTTGGAGTAAATGAATTGGACGATGGTCTCCCCGGGGACTTAATATATATGACATGTGGAGAAAGGGGACGGTTCTGCCGGAGTTATTCGTTTTGATCTCGAATCTCATATCGAGCTGTACGAGTTTTTAAATGCATCTAATTTAGCTCTACTATTTCTCACGTTCAACTGTTTAAAAAATGCCATAGAACACAAAAACACAAAAAGGTGGCTGACGAAAAATATTGAAATTTGATTAGAAAGTAAGATAAATTTCCACAGAGGAATGGAGCATTGAACCAACTACTTCACATAAGGAATGAAATGTAAACATGCAAAACAGTAAGCATCACAAAAACTTTACTAGTACTTGTACTTAAAGTGTCTAATTGTGAATAGGATCAGAGGTCAATCTAAAATATGCCTAATAATAGGCATGGAGACGTAGTATAAGGATATTTAGCAATATTTCTCGAATGGAAACACTATATTTTGAAGCACACATTTCCTTCAAAATTTGCTTTTCATGCCATATAATGACTCTATTCCTTTCCATTTTCCCAATGCAACAAACTGATAGCACATGTACAATACGTTCAAAAGTACAAGAAATGTATCGCAAGAATCGACCTTCAAAGAACTAAATATGAGATCTGAGAAGTAGCTTCAACATTTATGTAGCTTTGTGGTTTTCTTTCGGGCAGATTATTATGAAGCAAATTTATCGATAGTGCAGTGATTATGTTTCGATGATGTACAGAAAAGTTCATTGCTCCATATGTATCAAACATTTTCTCAGCAGAGACAAACAGTTTGGATGACGCCAGTGTTATAAAAAAATCTCTTTCATCATTACCATCAATAAACAATCAATAAATGTTTCTAGAGCATTAGGATTCATATCACATACTATCGCTTTAGTGTGATACGAAGAGCATGTATATTTTCCATGGATAAGAAATGCAATTTATTGTAATGCCGCATGAAATAAAAAGCACGTATTTTACTATATAAAGACATATATACAACATATCTAGTGAATGAAACATTAATTGTGAGTACTTAATTCTAACATTGCTTTTTCTCCTATTTCTCCTTTCTGTTTTCTCCTAACATTATACGGATTAGGCTAAAGATGCATGTTGTTAACAGTGGTAACTCGTGTAAAAGTGAAAAGTTTTGTTAATAGACAATTTCTGGTGCACAATTTGAGTAGTTATTACAATTAATGAGCTCTCAACAGAGCGTTTTGCACATGGCTGACGATGAAGTTACGAGTTTATGTTAACATTTTTACACCTAATAAGTGACTTTAAACACCCTTAAAATAAACCAGTAATATTACCTCCATATTGGGAAAATAATACGACCATTTTGATATAAAAGAGAAGAATAAAAGAGTTAGAAAATTATTTCCATTCCCGTGAGAAAGACAAAGATAAATTAACGGTTAAGGATAAGAAAAATACGTGAACGGCAACTCTAGCAACTTTTCTAGAACCTGTCAGCGAGGAAACCGTTCATTCACTGCACACTACAGCCAACACCAATGGTATGAGCTTTCTTCACAGTCGTATAAGTCCACCTAGACATAGAAGAGATAGACAAAGAGCCATGGATAGCAGGAAGTTAATAGCATACGGTATATGCCTTTTTAAATTGTTTGCGGTCCGTGCGATTGGTTTGAGGGTCACCACTAGATGGCGCCAGGGAACCGCGTTGATTTGACCTTCTTAACCTCTTTAAATATGACTGTGGATCTCCACCCGACCCACGAACTCTTCACTTTGCCGGTGGCAACCCCATGGAAGACAAACATTGAGAGACTCACAGAGTACACATGACATCGACATCTTCGAGCATGACAGGGAAAATGATAATGACGTCTAGTCAGAACAACCATTCTCAACACCCATGGGGCCAAATGAATGAATTGCCTGGGTGTCCTTAAGGGCTGCTAATTATGCAAGGGCATGGATGGAGTGAGTATAAGTTTTCCATTCATTCCATCGGGCGAGGCAGAAAAATAATAGCGACCTACGATACAAGCAATCGCGGATTAGTTGGCGTAGGAGGCGAACGACGACGAATCGCTAAAAGCTTAAAAATGAAAAAAAAAACATGGAGAATGACAATGTAATCTCAGCACCTATGGGTGGGTAATAGCTCTAACGCTATGCCATGACTTGTGTGGCCTAGATTGCCTCCATGATAGTCACTATATGTGCAGTAGGTTATCATAGGTGAAGTTTTTCAATGATAACATCAGTCTAAGCAAAAACAAGTTATCCTGCCAATACTTTAAGCACTTAATTCGCGATCTTAAGCCTCAAGTCCACATTGTGAAGATAACATTTTCAACATCTACGTGCGAGTCACTTTAGCAAGAGTCGAGGTTATTACAATAGTCATTACTTTAATTAAAAATACACGCCTCGTACGTTACAATACATTGCAGTAATGAAAGGGGTTTGCATATTTTAAATATTTCGTGACACTAATTACAATGAAAGTGGACGAGATTTCTTCTTAGAAATTCTACGACAGTTTTTCATTAAAATACTATAATTCTGGTAACACAAATGTCCTCCAGTTATATGTTCTATGAAGTTCTCCAGTTATACGAAAAGACAGAAATCACTAATTTTTAACGAATAACTTTTTAACATTTATATCCTTGAAATATTGATGCCTTTGCTGATAGCCTTAAGGAATAAATCAGCGTTCAACAATTCGTACAGTTTTAAATTGCTCCTGTACACGTATCGCTGCGTTAAAATTTGAGCAAAAAGGGAATCCATCTAGTAAATTAAATCAAGCCAAAAGGTTTTAGTTCGGTAATCCGTGCCTTCGTTGAAATCAACAACAATGGAAGAATAAATACGTATCCTTCAGAGAAAGACGTCTTTTGTGCAGTGCTGTGATAGAAGAAAGAAATAATAAATCAACCCACAAAAGACTGGTACGCGCCACTCCACCAGGGAGCGTACATAGAGGTCGCTTCGGCTCGCACTAAGGGGAACAATCACCTGGATCCAAAGTATAAATTAGCCGAAACACGCACACTCGTTCCTTTCCTCTTTTGAAAAGACATCCCATTTTACAGAGTGAGAGAAAGAGAGAGCAGCAAGTAGAAGGGGATGCTATGCAACAATGACAATACCTGGGTTCCTGGACCTAACCTTTACCCTTCCAAAAAAACCCTCGCCTACATCGGCGGGACAAAACGCGAAACAGCCTAAAAACGCGGTAAATCTTCCCCGTTACAATTTATGTGGCACACTCCTGAGATTCCCCATTTCTCCGCTCTTAAACCTCATCTTCGAGCAGATAAACATATCCGCCTTGTTCCACTCTCCTATCTTCACACTTTTTGGCTCCCATTCTTATACTCCTTTGTTGAGGAGGACTCAAAAGAGTCGTATCTCATACCTTTCACGCCTTGTCGACCGCACTTCTCCACAACTTGCTAACTATTCCAGCATAATGTGGAGAAGCATTCGAGATAAATAAGAAAGCCGATCATGGGAATTCAGCACGCATAAATGTGATATTGATTGTCGTTTCAGCCGTTGTACGCAGAGTAGGCATCACACATATGACAATTAAGTTTACTGGTAAACGTTATTCGTAAGTTAATTACAATTTGATAGACATTGAAATCTTAAGGAAAAATCAGGTGAGATTTCACTCCTCTATTATTTTTTAACCTCATTAGTCCAAAGGGTCCCATTTCAAACAAATCAATAAGTTATTAACACTCTGATAGATGTTAAAACGCAATGTAACATCACATCAGATGTCACTCAACCATTACTGTGGACCCAAGCAGCCATGACTAGGAGCACACGGAATTGTTTGGTGATTTTGACAAGCTTATTTACTGCTTCATTCTCGTTTATGGCATTAGTCAGCATTACCTTTTTCGTCAGGTTTAATTACGAGTTTTTTTATACACTTGCGCACAACATCCAAGCGCAAAGTGCTATTGTTAAAATTGAAAAAGCGAACATCTAGGATCAAAGAATAGACTTATCCACTTTAAAATGATTCCTATGGAAAGATCGTCTCAGTCATTAAACTTATCAGCATGTTCTCCACGAACTATGAATTTAACGAAAGGGAAAGAAAGATATCTTATTCCGAGTAATCAAATACCGTACAAAATGATAATAAAAAATGCCAACCGAGCTACCATAAAAACCTTTTAGAATAATGTTTTTGACGACAAATATCTATGATTTTTAATTCACAGGCCGAATTTGACATTAACACAATCAAGAGGTGGCCCTTTAAATTCACGAAAACTTTTCTTTCTAAGGTCACCGCACATCACTTACAGAGTGAGAGAAAGAGAGAGCAGCAAGTTCCTGGTACTTGTACTCCAAAAATTACTAAAGACCTATTTCAAACCAGAATGGGCTAAATAGGTGCAATGAAAGTTATAACAACGAGGTAGGTTTGATGGCTAAAGCACCCTATAATGCAATAATATATTTATGCACTCCAATACGAATATAAGGCAAATCCCACGTATAGCGAATTCAAAATAGTATAAAGGATTCCGAAATAATGTCAATCGCACCGAGTCGTTAAATGATTGGGCAATAAAATGCATGTTTTTCCTGGAAACATCTTTCCGATTTCTTCTTGAAATGCTGCCAAGTGAATGCTGTAAAATGTGTGGCACTAAGCAGTTTTACTCGATAAGAAGGAAAAGTCGAGCCATAAAATCAATTTTATGCTCTCTCCTATTGCAGCAATCAAGAAAGTCGAACATTAACTAAATCATAGTGCTTAGAGGGATAAAATTTCTTGTCCGACATTTTCTTTTAATTTTATATCACTTTAGTTTTATATATCGTAAACACGAATAACAGAGGCACCTTAGCCATACGGCTACACTAACTTTAAAGGAAGGGATTATCTTTCAACTGTTTGCAATGAGGGAACAAGAGAAGGAAACCATTATTTCGAGAATGTGATCAGAACTTCAAAAGAATTTTCTTGATCAATTGTGACGCAATGACCCGTTACCTTTGGTTGTATATGAGCATAATACTTTAAACATCTAGCGCTCAAAGATACGCGATGAATATTAAATTGTAGTCGGCTCATATCTCCAGATAAACAAATTCAGTTAAAAAATCACATACCAAGCGATATAATACTCTGCACCACCGATTCTCAGCGTACCTACAAGCATACCTACACTCTGACACACCATTCCCCTCGAAAGCATCCACCCCAATTTGCAGGACCCTAACACTGGATAGTTGTATGCTTTCCCATGCTTAAAATTTTCGATTTGCATTAATATTCGTACTCGGCTTATCTCGCATACCCCTAAGCCACTAAGTGCTTAGCCCAAGTCTTCTGGCGCTTGAAATCACTCCATCTGAATCACAGCGACCACCATCATAAAATGATTTTCATTAAAATATACCCACGACTAGTAGGTAGGCAAAGAATATAAAATTAAGCGATCCCTGGAACACCCACATCGGGGCCCCTAGGGCGTTTGATGGGCTAAGCCCATATGTCGTCGTTCGCTCAAAGGCACGAGTTCTCTCATCCGAAGTCCATGCGATGCAAAAATCTCTCACGGTTTGCGAAATTCAAAACAGGCAAAGGACCGCTAGTAGGGCTCGGTCCCTTTGTATGCCGCGCTACCCTTGAACTAGGGTAGCTAGAGCCCTCAAACCTTCGAAATAGTTGCGAGTAGTAATCTCTAGTTAAGGTAGTTTGAACGAAATATCACTTCAGCTATGAATTAGTGAATTTGGTCTCAATTTAAAGAAAAATATCTCACCCTTACAATGATACCAAAACTTCAACGCTTTACCGCACTACTTTTCGAGATCATTGCCAAAAGAAACCAGTCCTATTACATGGGAAAGAGTATGTATGCACTCCTGAGAGACCTAATTTAAAAAATGACGAATTTCTAACACCTTAATCTCGTCAAATATTAACAGCTTGCAGTATGTATGTTTTCTCAACTATTTTTGAAAATTAATCATATTGTAACTTCGCCAAATGATCCCCATTTTATCTGCCATGAAGAGCTCATATTATTAAAATGCACAATGTGCCTTTCCACTGAACACGACGAGATTCACCGCGATACATATTCTGAAGAGAATCTGGCGGTATCCTATTACAATGATTTTAGTTGCACAAATAAAAGTACATTTCACATTTTAATAAAGTGAATCATACAATTCCGGTATTCGACCCAGAGCTCCCAGGTTAAATAGTCAGTACCCAATCCACCAAATTAATCCCGATCCGAGAGAATCCCGCGTAATAAAACGATATAAATATGAGGCATTCGGTGATGACGCAGAGGTATAATGGACATAAAAAAGAGCTAACGTGGTCCCATGACCACTCACAAAAAGGATGAGGGATGGACGAATGGAAGAGTGGACACAAGAGTAATGAAAGTGTCCATTACCGCACGGGAAGAGTGCAATAATACAGCGATTAGGCGCCGGATAACGCGGCACGGAAAATGAAACAGAACGGGGATGATCTCAGCGGAAACGAAAATTTTCAATGGATCGAGAGAGGAGAAAATCAATTGAGTGGCCGGACGTAATCTTCGTCGATTTCAGTCCGTCTCGTGTTTCCACCGCCAATGTCCTCGTCACCAGCCACACCACAATTCCCAACCCCTCCCCTGCAGGAGAAGGGGGTTCGGCCCAATCGTTTCCTCCCCCTCCCAAGACCTCGCATTTGCCTCGCCCCCTCCCACCTCACCCCCCCACTGCCTTCCCACCTCCTTTCCCTCCCATTTCCGGCGGGAGATTAGTCGCGTGGGTGAAGGAGTTTACCGTGGCAGGCTTCCACGGATGACGAGAGGACGGGTTAAGGGGAACGACGCCGCTGCTGCCGCTGACTCTCCGGAGTTTTCTCTTTCGCAGGTGCACGAAATGCCGTCGTCTCGAAAAGCGTATCCATCTCGGTCGAATCTCCCCACCCCAGGTCACAAATCCTCCCCACGCCTTCACGCCACCCTTCCCTCCTCTAGCCCCTGGGCACACCTTTTCCTACACAGTCACCCTTCCATTCACGGGGAAAAGGAGGTTAGACCTTACAATTAACGATGCCGTAAAATTTCAAAATTGTGCATGGAGTTGTAGCTCAGAAGGCTGTAATACTACGCATTACATGGCGTTAACCAATTGAGTGTACACAACAAATACCTTTGGTTCAGCCTGCCCGGCTGCGTAGGTATCAATCACTATACAGTGCAGATTATTTTAAAACTATTTCTTTTCCTTCAAAACTAATTCAATTCAAATTATTTTTTCTATTCCTTTTTTTACTCCGTTCATTACGTATGGATATATGAGGAAAGTACAAAGAAAGAGATACTAGGAGGTAAAGAAACTGTCATTAGAAGGGGAAGGGTGGCAGGCTGCGCTCAACCAATCTTATGATTGAATGACGAATGAATGAATGAATTATAAGTTCATTCATCATAAGACGAATCATTACAAGTTCATTCTACCTTTGAAGAAAGTTAAAATGAATCAAACTTGCACTCACAAAATAATAAAAATTCATAAACTTATCAATACATAAAATAATAATTCTTTTTGGGCTATAAATCAATCAATCGCTCATAGCAGTCTGGAATGAATAAAATGCACTTTTCTCTATCTTCTAATCAAATTACTCAACTTCAAAGAAATCAATAACAGTTTCCACTCATCCTGGCTAGAGATCAATTCGTTGAATCCTCTCTGCACGCGCTGGGCGTAGTTGCTCTAATATCCTTCTCGAGATCAGTCCATTTTACCTTTCATGAAAAGCAACAGGTGTATCCTAGTTCCCTCGCAACGCCCGGGTTCTCGCCTTCAGCGTATTTTGTTTCCCAGACCTTCTTTCTAAAACTACGAATACCTTTAGCTCTTGTTTTCCTTGCTTCGCATATATATTGTTCGGGGCCCCGATTTCCACTGGCGTACCCAAGATCACTTCTTCCATTGTTTCTCCCATCCACTCTTGTTTCCAGAATTACTTTCCCGATACGGTACGGCTCAAATTGTGTAATTAGCCTAAATTCTTATTATAATACCATTCTAAAGTATTCTATTCCCCAAGAAAGAAAATGAAATTACAGTGAAACCCCTCTTATTGACCACTCCCATCAAGTGACCATTTTTCAGCGAAACCATTGGTGATCGCTTATTCCAGGTTTCACTGTATGTGCACATAAAATTAATGTGCATTGAAATTTCCCAGGAGTAACTAAATTACGGGGAAATAAACGCCATCTGTATAGGTTTTAACAAAACCGTCACTTTAACAGTTTTTCCATTTTTTTTTCAAATCAGCCGCCTGTGCATTTTCATAATACTCCTAAAAACTGAACACCTGTCGAACGACCAACCCTCTTAACAACCATTATTCAGCGGAACCGTCGTTGGTCGCTTACTACAGGTTTCACAGTATTTCAACTATTTATTTCCTCTTTGCTTGTCATTGCAATTATCCCGTTGATATTTGTAATCGTCCATCCTATCGATGTGTCATGATGCAACATGTTGGTAGTGCAGACATATTAAAAGATATGAAAATACCACACGATGTGGCATCTGGATTCATAAATTGTTAAACAAGCTGTTCAAGAACATACTTTTTCAAACTGGATTCTCACATTTTTCAATAAGGTAACAACCGCTTGCGAAGTGGGCAGCAGACTTATGTAAAATATTTTCTAACCAATTTAACTGCCTTCCTGCAGAACATATTCAAAGGTAGACGTTTTTTTCAACTTCCCGATAAGTATTACACTATATCAGACAAATATGAAAAACTAGCCTCTGTCATTGAACACAGAATACATAAGAGAGAAGGAGAATGTTGATATTAATGCGAAAATGTTGAATTTAAGTTTTAGCGACAAATTTCACATAACTTTCAACAAGGATTGCGTGAGGCACGACTTATCAGATAATGCAACAATTTAGGTAACACATTTCAAATTAACTGAAAATGATATTTAAAGTGATTTCATCCAAAGTCGGAAAATGATCAACCTCCAACAACAACAGAAAATTAAAATCAATTTTAATGACAAGGTATATCGACTTTCTAAGGGATTTTTAGAAGAAATTGAACATAAAAATGAACAGATAATTCTCAGGCTGTAATGAATAGAGTGAGTGACGAGAGGTTATGGCCAAAAAGACCAAAGGGCAAGTTCAAGCTGTGTAATTGTTTCTCCGAAACCTATCTTTCAGCAATACCATGACGGATCTAAATAGTAGTCAACCTTTTATCATATATTAGAACTTGAACCTAATAAAAGGTGATCTATACCCTCGAGTGGATCACCGTGGGTAATTTTGGCCAATGCATATAATACGAAGAATAATTTATCTGTTTAGGAAAATAGAATCTCACCTTCACGCATCATCATTTCCAAAAAAGTATGAAAATGATTTCTAAACTAGGAGACACTAAGCGTTATTGTGCCGGAATATAAATTAAAAAGGATCTCATTGCGAATGCCCAGCCACGGGAAAACTTTTTCCAAGGGCGGTGTATTTTATTATTTATGGTTGTCATTGTCTTTTACAGTGAAACTTCAGTTCAAAGGCTAATTACTCATCTCGGATAGGTATCGCATCGCGGTTGCAGCATGCAACGAAGGAACTATCCTGAGGCAGTTTCAACGCATCTACTTACAGAATTTTGTGGAAGGAAGAACATTCAAGAATGGTTTCGTATTTATTCACTAAAAAGTAGTATTGTAATGGCACCATTACATCAAATGTAGCCATTTTCATCCAGTGGCAGGTATCATTGACACTCATTAGAGAACTATATGGCAAAATACAGCGTGAGTGGGATTGAGAAAGCGGTGCAACTTGATAATTGTGAATTCTGATAAAGATGATTTCCAATAATAAAAAATATTTTAGAAGGATTTTTTCGAAGGAAGACATAAAGGGAAGACAAACTGTATGAGTACAAGGAAATGGAATATATAGAGATTCGTGGATCAAAGAAGTATGACACGAACTATCAAAGGAACAATTATTCGCACAACTTTATCGCCTGAAATTTTAATCATGCCGTTGAGTCAAAATGTTCCAATAATAATCAAAACATTCGGGTAGGCTGGGATAGCGAAAAAAGCTATGTGAGCAGATAGGGGCCTGCGCCAAGGGTAGAAATTGCCGAGAATTTATGCTCTCTTTCATTTAAACCTACCTTAGCCTGAATTTTATCATGAACATAGTAGACTTTGTGAGCTTTCTCATGAGCTTGTCCTCACGAAGATCCTAGAGGTCCAACCAAGTTGGCACGAGATGGATACGAGCAACACAACCCAGAAAGGATGATACCACCCACATATTACATCGGAATGCATAAAAGAAAGGAAATGAATCCAAGGAGCGTTGTGTCCGCATGCATCATCTCGGCCTGACTGATTTGCCGGTGGGTGACCGTTGATGGCTCGGGCGGCGGCACGGCCGGTGGGGGATAGGAAGCATTCCGTCCTGTCGAACACGCCCAAGGATTAAAATTATAAATCGAGCAGGTGGTCACCCGCATTTATAAGAGCAAGAGCACTGCGGAATCCGCCGTGAGGGCTCTTTCCATGTTCCGGAAATGCTCGGAGGTCAATCAGAAAAATTGATACGAGCCATATTACGTCAAATTACCTCATCAGTATCCAGCAGAGAGAGGAGTTTTATGGAAATTGAGCAATTTAGCGCATTCAAACGAGGGGTATTGCATTGATAAGACGAATTTAAAGCCACTGTTTTTCCTGATCTCTCATAAGAAAATGATGTTGTTAGCTCAGAGGAATTGGATACATACTAAAAGAGCAATCAAGCGCATCATATCGGAAATGTAGTGTAAAAACCAACTCAAACTTAAATACAATATCCAACCAAGTGCGTGCTATGGCGAGATATATAAAAATTCTCTATATCTATGTATTAGGCAAAAGCAACAAGGGTATTTTAAATAGAGGTGGTATCTAAAAATTCAAATATGCAGTAACTACATTTGTACCTACGGCGAAAGATATATTCACTATTTTAGCTTAGAATATCAGTATGAAATTAAAGCAACACTACTTATATGTTTGATGTATCTTCATTTTAAAAGCAGAACCAAACGAAAGTGTCTATGTAAGTGAAGTTGGGAAAATATTTCAACAATTTAGGAAATATATTTATGGCAAAAAATGATAATATAAACTCTCACAAAGGCGTGCTATATACTATCGCACATCTAAAAACATCGTTCTTTTAAAATCTGGTCATGCATCTTAATTAAAGCTAACCTGAGTGATTAATCAATTTCTAACAAACTTTCACAAAACTTTTCACGAAATTCCCTAACCAAACTATCCAAATCATCGCAACTAAGTTTGTTCGTTGTAACCATTCCGTTAGTCACACGATTTTGGCTGCAACTGATACTTACTGTAGGGATAATGGTAATACTCACATCAAGCATATCCTGTTGCCGCATTGATGCTCAGACTAGATGAAAAATGAGGGGGCGAATAGTTATGCTGAGGAATTTCCATTGACAGAGAGATGACATCATAGATATTGTACTCATTTTAGCCGTAACTCTCCAATCGCGATAAACTGGAAAAAATAGGAAAATGAGAATGATGAATAAACTGCATCCTCAAAGCTTTGAGGATATATATTCAATTAAACTGGGCCGCGTTAACGTCAGAAAATCAGGATAATGGGGAAGAAGGTGCTGAAAAACTTCGATAAGTGATAGCAAAAAGTAATAGTCTCATTCTGTGGAGCTGTAATTTCAAATCACGACGTAAGAGATTGATACACTTATTTCTCAAATTTTGCAATAATAGAAACTAGTAAAGCAAATCCAGAAACAAGGAGCATAAAATTAAGGCTATATAAGAGAGGGAACACCTACATATTTTTCAAGTACCAGCATCTTAGGTAGCATTAAGGACTAAAATGATCAAAAGGTGTATTTTAATCATACAAAATCATATTATAATACGGAGAAAGCATGATTGGTAGATCAGCAAAATTAACTTTTACACTCCAATGTTCAGTCCACAGGTCAATAATGTGTTGCACAATCCGGATTCCGATGCCTGGAATCATCTTCAGGTGCTCACTGTCAAGCATAAAAATCCGAATCTGCATTTATTGTAGACCTGTGAACTGATCAGTAGAGTGTAATTTTTTTTTACAAATCAACATGGAACTCCACAAAGTTGAACCAAGTTTTATGCTATTTACGGAGCAAGTAAGCTTCCTAATTGGAATGGAGCTCAAGTAAAAAGCATTAGCAAATTTGAGTCAAAAGGTGGTCCTGATAGGTATAGGCCAAATACTAAATTTGGATTAAAAAATAAACAATGCTGAAATAAACTTGATAACTATTTACTCATCAAATAAACTCATAAGAATAAAGTGAAATAAACTTAAAACAAAAAGTTAGTTTATCTATACCAGGAAAAACGAATTTTCAATCAATAATATTACGTAAACTTCAATTGTTACTCATCTCAATGGCAAGTGCATTGAAATAATGGCTAATAAACTATTAGAATAATGAAAACTTAAATATCAAAGTTGCATCCCACTATATTTTACTCACAGCCTTGCTTTCCAAAAAAAATGGAGGCACAATAAATGCATTATGCTCATTATAGCCAGTCCATTTACGAGGACGGATAAACTGGTAGAAAGACAACTGGATTAGTAATACAAAAAAGCATATGTATATGTACTGGCCAACTTGACGATAAAAGAATATGAGCATACCAACGGACATTAAGGCCTCAGTTATTTCCACTCCCTTCAGCATCGCCGCAGGTGAGGAGAACTCTCATTGATAGGTCACTCGGCATTGCAAAGAAGAGCCAAGACCATCATTTAGGAATCGGAGATGTGAAGTTATAAGCGTAACAGAGTATGTTCACATCATGTAAAATATTGATTGTTCATAAATTCCCAAGATACCAGAGGTTTTTCTTTATTTCAATACTTGAATTTACATAATGCATAATATTTACGATTATGCGTCACATTATACTCATTAATGGAGATTTTAAAAATATTTTTTTAAAGTACTCATGGCAGCAAGCATTTTATGATATGATTTTTGAACGACAGTTTACTGGTTGAATAAATAGTAGCTTAAGATAAACCGCAAAATTGTAGCTTGTACCAACGATAAGGTGTCAAAACTCAACAGCATTTAACGCGCCTCATCATCTTCCATTCACGCAATTAGTAGAAAACACCCCTCTTACGTCAACAATTCATTTATCTTTCCTTCCTTTTGCCTTTTATAGCTTTGCAAGCCTATTTAAGGAACACGGATCTTTTTAACCTTACTTCATCGTAGGTTTTTCTCTACCCACGCAAAGGCCACGCCCATTAGAACCCAACTAAATGCCCAAGGACTGCCCAGGGAGTAAAAATAAAATAAAACCTCGGGCCTAAAAGACGCAGTAATTGAATTAAGGATCCAAGCACATTATTTTCCCACAAAAGCCTTAGCGCGCTGCGATTGCTGGCCATTTGGACGCCCACACGAACGAATTAAACCTTCCAGTTATATGGGAAGAACACGAATATGCCGGCCGAGCAAATAAAGAAGGAGATTGACAGGGAACAAATAATGGGGCAGGAGATTGTCTACTCTTTATTAGTCTCTTGTTGAAAGGTTTTAACAGGGCTCCACAAAACGGTGTTACAATGCTGAAACCCCTGTTCTTTTTTTAGAAAAGTTAGATCCTGTTTTCTTCCCCGCATCCAAGGTCACATCAGTTATGGCTTTGGACCAACGCGATTACCATGTTTGGTAAGTAACGAAAAAAGCCACTTTCTGCATTACTTTGCAGGAATTTTTGCACAATAGTTCTGGTAACTCTTTACAGGGACTTAATTACAAACATGCAAAAATGATCGATTATTTGAAATTGCATACTCTCTTGTGCCATTTATGTAATGACCTAAATACGAACAACATTAATATATACATAACAGAATTGTCTGATGAACTCACTGAAAGACATAAGTATGAATTAGTTCTTCAACATGGCCTATTTTAATGGGTGTTATAAGAGCTGGCCAGAGTATACTGCTCGAATGCGTTCACACAGATCACAATTAAATCCTCAAGATGACGTATATTTACGATCTATCACTTAAACGAAATTATATGATTTATCTCAATAAATTTTTCCCCAAATTTCGAGTATAAACTGAGACTCTGAGAAACTGAGACTAAAAATAACAACTACGGACATGACAAAGTTTACCAAGAAAATAGACACAGATCCGATTTCGGAAATTTATTTGTGGAGGCAGAGGTGTTGAGAACGAAACTTAATCCGCATCCTACCAAAAACCTACGCACAGTCCCCAAAAGACTTGTCCCACGCGTCAAGAAGAGCCGAAAAACTTCGGCGAAGTCGGACCCGTCCGATTAAAGTGGAACATAAAACGGAGAAAAAAAATATCACCCTGTCCATAAATCACACCGAGGGTATCGACGTTTTAAGAGCAAAGAGACCATTTCATTCACTCCCTCTGCAGCCGATATGGGCCGTGGTTGTCAAACTACCGAAAAAGCTACCACCTCTTACCTCATATAAATCGCCCGGACCGAATACCGGGGGTTTCAGCGATAAAAAAAATCCCCCTCGAAATGCGCTCCCAGACGATAAATCACCAACGGGTCGCTATCCACCATGTTTATATACCCCGATCCGCACTTAACGAATCAGCGGGTGCATGAGATAGGAACAACATAAATATCACCAGAACGGAATGGGGAGGAAAAAAATAAATATGGCACCCGGCGAAACTCTTGGGGACTCGTAGATTCAGGTTTTTCTCGCTTACCGTGATGAAGAGGACTCAGATGCTTTATCTCGTGGCTTCCCAGCATGTGAAGCAACCGAGGCTTGAAGAAGGGTATCTACAAATATGCATCGGGTGCACCATAATATTTTTCAGCCCGGACGTATTGATAAAATACGGATCTCCGAGGGTATCATTGCCTCTGCATTACTTTCTTCGCTTCCTCCTCTTTTCGTGAGAGCACACCAACTATTTTATCAAAAGGATGGTTTACTGCGGATTCCTTGATTCCAACCAATTCGAAGAAAAACGTTAGATACGCTGGACGCATACGGGTGGTTGATAAACATTTTATTCAATATACAAGTACAGGAGAAGGAAAAACTTCATTTTCAAGTTCAATTTCAATTTCAAATAATAAACAAAAGTTCAATTTCTCGTTCAGGTAAGCTCCATTGCAATACGCTAAACGGCCCCCATCATCGGTATTAATAAATACAAATGATTATCCGTATTTGGGCATTGCGCAGAAATAAGTTGTATTCCCGTAAATTTATTCAACAACTTTTGGCTGCAAACTTGAGGAATAGGTTTGCTCACATTTATTAGCTGAGAGGAGAGAAGAGTGCATGGAAGCCAAAGATCAAGTTTCGGATTGGTGTTTTGAGTCGGCCTTTCGTTTATGGTGCTAAAATAATCTGAATATGACTTAAGATCGTTATAATCAATTATTCTTACAAATACATGGTATATAACCTTAGTAGATTTGCGCAAATACATAGTACCATCGTGGCATCATTTGCTTTAACGCTACAATGCGTTTTCATGGATCAGTTACCTTAAGTATTATGCTTGAGCTTAAATGGGCTGCAAACGCAAAGATTACCACCCATGTTGTCACATAAGGTATCAATCTACAGCTGAACGCAACAGCGAAACCCCAAATTCAATCCTGTGAATTTAGCCAGGCCTATGTGCCAGCAAACTTGCTCAAATGGCTGGCTTTACAATATCAATATTGCGTTTTTCATATTCCAAGGCCAAATTTTGTATCAGCATCAAAATTACCTCTACGGGAGATTTATCCTATCAATTAGTTCATTTTATATTTTTACAGCCTAATGGTGAGCTTTCTAAACTTTGGAAACTCATTACCTCATCAACAAAGCTCAGTCATTATTTTACATCAAATTACTTATAATTCCAAGCGTTTCGTCGTTTTCACGTCAATTTCAGATAAACACTAACTCTTTACCTGAGGATGACACGAAAAAACGTCGTAACGAGTCAATTTTTCAAATAAATTAGCGGAAAATTACGGCTGACTTCTTGATAAAAAAAAACTGTTACCGGCCAAAATTTGTAAAATTTCATGCTGCAACACCATAAATAGAAATTTTTTTAGATTCCAGGAACTTTATTTATCTACGATCAGGTTTCGTTATAACTTGTCGACTATTTATCGAAATATTGTCATAGGTATATATATATTTATTTATTCTGTGGCAGTTCAAAAGCTTCTTTTGGTTTTATTCATTGTTTTCTGCATTAAATGAGAAGCATGAACAATTCCAGAGAGATCTGATAGCGATCTATCTCGAGGAGGAAGAGCGAAATAATGTCCAAGACTTTGGTATTTTTGGATAAAGACTCACCAAAAACCAACCAATCAGTAGGAAAAATATCCAAATGAACTCACTGATTTCATTTAAGTGAGCTTTTGCCCTGCGTTGGTATCAGAAGCGGAACCAAAATAAACGTTTTAGCCTTCACAGATGACGTTACAATATTAGCAGAAATTTTAGAAGTGACAAAGCTAACCAAAATATTTATGGAAGAAATGACTCAAAAACAAAGTAGGTACATGCCTTTCTCAAGAGCTTCAAAGGAAAATATAGGTTCACTACACATAGAGGGGCATGAATTTGGAAAAGTAGACTATTTTAAATACTTTGGAGCCATTATTTCAAATGACAACGGACAAGAACCAGGGATTCAAAACAGATTTAATCATGCCACAGACTCCTAGCTTCGAAATCCCTGTCGCATAAAATAAAAATTACATTACAAAATAATATGCTGCACAGTATTGCTCTTTAGATCCGAAACATTGAAAGTAAATAAGAAAGAGGAGAGAAAATTGGTGGTATGTGAAAACAAGATGTTACGAAAGATCTACGGGCCAACAAATGAACTAAGAAGGTTGAGAAGAAAGCACAATAAATTTAGGACATTACAAGAATGCCAATATCATAAGTGAGATCAAATGCAGAAGGATGATATCGGCAGGACAATTGTTAAGAAAAAGAGGACGGGTGTGTGATGAAGGTTTTGAGAGGAAATCCAGGAGGACGACCCCGGGGAAGACCGCGACAGAGATGGTGGAACCGAGTAAAGATAGATTTGGAGAGGGTTGGATCTGCAGCGAAGGATGCAATGGACCGAAAGAGATGGAGGGGATATGTTGGTGCGGCTAAATATCAACTTCGATATTAATGGTCGTGGAAGTAAGAGTAATTTCCCCCAGTGTACGCGATTTAGTACGAAGGAACACTTATCGATGTGTCCCTCGCAGACGCATCGCCCAACCCTGAGTTGACCGTGGGGGAGAGCCGTGGCTTGCTCCAGCTCTTCACACACGACGGAGGATTACGTCATTTTACGCCGTCGTCACTCCTCTCGACCACTCATTCCCCCCCTTCTCCCCTTCGGTCCTCCGCCTCACCCTCCCGCTCTTCACCTTTCCACTCCAAAGACTTCGCGCTCTTTCTTCCCCTCCCAATCCTCCACACCCACCACCTTTCCTCGAAAAAACCTCCCCAACCCCCACATCTACTCTGTGGCTACGCTTCCCCCGACCACCCCGCGTGGACGACGCCAGGTCTTGTGACTTACACCCACTCTCTCATAGGAAGCCCCCCTCCCCAACCCTACCCATCCCCACCTTTTCCACTCCTCCCAGCTTCCTGCTCATTCAAGCGTCTCCAAGCAACCGCGCCTACCACCTCCTGCCTACCCACCCTCCCTCCAACGTCCCACACCCTTCCTCGTCCCCCCCTCTCATCACCCTCCCTCCCTTTCGCCTCAAATACGCCCACGACGACGACGCGAATTGCCTCGAGGCCTCCGGGCTAAAACGACGCCGCCGCCGCTCCCTCACCTTCAAGATAACGCTACCAACTTTGCAGATATTTATATACTGCGCGCATTCATATGTGTGTCGGAGGGCCTTTTTTTAAGCGGCGAAAAAGAGCAGTCGCCGAGTCGCCCGCTCGCTCGGTTTCTTCCGCTCCGAGAGAAAACGTAATAACGTATCATTTCCAATTTAGTGCTCATGAATATTTCAAAACGCTGCACGGGAGGCATATTTTTAAATATCAGGTCTTAATGGAGGAATTGATTTTACAAATGCAGCGTGCATAAAAATGACACTTGCGGGACATGAGAAGGAGATAAATTCACGAAGTATGACCAAGGCAAATAAGATTAAAAATGGCACATTTTTAGAAATTAAATTTTAGCGGCATTTTCTGGCGTGTGAATTTAAACTCGACTTTCATAAATCACCTTCCTTAAATTATTAGCCCATTGCCGTGCTATCTCTACGTGAGTCTTGACTGCCACGGAACATATCACATAAGGGAAAAATAATAGGCATAGAAGAATGCGGGGAATTGAAATATAGATATTATTGATTGAAATAAGTGACTATAAAAACATACTCAATAATATAATAAAATAGGATGGCTTGTAATATTTTAAGAATAGAAATTTGAAAGGAAATATGAGTGAACCAAATCTTAATGGCAAGGAGATGTTTAAGCATTAAGATGTTCCAAGAAATTGGAAAACCAATGCTAAGAAAAATTAAAGTTTAAAAATTGAACATTGAATGATGACAATCATCAATTGAAGTTGGCAATGAATACGGTTATTATAAAAATTAAAGTATCTATCAGAAGAGCAGTAATTTTATTTCATTAAAAAAATAACCAAGTATTTATTTCACCATCTCCAACATTTTGTAACTAAAGTAAATTCCAATGAGCTTAAATTGAATAACTACGGCATTCGTTAAAATAGATGGTATTAAGGTCAATAGAGACGGTGAATTTCTCAATTATAGCCAACTACCATTAAAGGTTTTTGAATATTGAAATTTATACCGTGATAAATAAGCTGAAAAGTGGTCAGTTTCTTTCAGAGCAGCAAGCACCAATGCATACTACTCGATCATACCAACTCAACAATATACCCTGCCGGCACACTAGTGATCATCTCTATCAGAGGTCAACCCGAAGGTTGTCTCAGAAGACGACAGAGTTTCACCACGCTCATCAATCCCAACACTGTAATTTATAAAATATTTTGAAAAAAATTGGCATCTAGGGAAAAGAAAGACTTTTATATCGAGATTTAAGATGAGTACTCAAATGAAGAGTCGAAGATGTCTCACCGATTATTTGGGTAGATAGCAGAAATGTCGTTATCTGGCCATGTCATTAGAACTAAGGTGTTATATTAATCGAGCCGGCGTGAAACCAGAGAATAGAATATAATCATCATACCCTTTGGCAATGGGGCGACAGTTTGCCTCAATGGAAACAAACACTCCTGCAAAGCAGCAAGAGTATCAGCTCGAATTCGAAGGTCTGGTCTTCCTGTATGTCCGAGATCTGATTACCCCGTCCGCAAGTGGCAGAAAGTAAGCACGTGGTGACCTTAGTCCCCGAAATATGTCAGACTAAAGGACTTCAACTCGTTTTACTGTGTGTACATTAGGGATTAGGAACCATGATACCAGAGGATAGGACAATTATACTGGCCTTTACCGAAAGGAAACGTTCGTAAAAATATAGCTTATTAATTTCCATTCACATCTGACCGGCAATTGGAATATCTTGGTTCGAATCTTGGTCAAGTCAGATCATTTTTTTCAAAGCAAATTTCAACCCTAGGTGTAGATTATTAATGTAGTTAACAAGTGAAAACGCTCAATGGAGAGCAAAATACAAATATATAATAGCGATAAGAAAGGTTCAGGTGTAAAGCCAAGAAATCACTTAATTGGCCGATAAAATCAATGATCGCAGAAAATTCCTCGACAGAGTGACACTCTTTTCTTCCCGGTTAAGTCCTCACCTGCATCATCCGAATCCTTCCAACTTACACAATTCAACTGTCTATCCCTAGCAAACTTTATCTCGCTCCCTCAAAGATTTTTCTTCCTATAAACACTTCCTTTGTCTCCCCCGATATGTCACTCAAATCTTTTTACCATTCGCATCCCACGCGCACGCGTGTTCGTCGCAGTCACTCCCGGGAGACACGCCTGCCATTCCCCTTGCGGGTGAGGTGGGACGCGAAACGTCACACGTGACGTAGGGGGCTGGGGACGAGTGGGAGGTGTGAGATGGTCGGGACGGGAGTGTGGGGAGAAAGGCAGCAGCACCCCACTCACACAATGATCTGTTTTCCCTCATTTGGTTGTCCAATGCAGTGTAGTAAAGGCGTGAGGACGACCCGTAACACCTTTTAAAGAAGATAGCCATAAAACGACACCAAGACGAACCTTTTTACACGTCCTCCAGGGCGCTGAAAAGGATGGAGGCAGAGAGAGAGAGACAAGAGGGTTAAACAGTTGGCACGGAGCACGGAGGCAAATGCCGTTCGATTGCTTGAATGGAAAACAACTTCATTCCGGCGGTGATTTGCTTTTAAATTGGAGATATGGCGTCGGCATCACGAAAATCGTGATACACTCGTATCTTTACTGCCTTTTAAAGGTTGAAAACGGTGCGCCGTGCCATTCGCGATTTTCCCGTGGCGCTATATTTTAACCTGGCACAATTGAAAAGCAATCACTCGTACAACAGAAACGCATTATGTCTTCAGATAGTTCTCTTGTCAGGACGTCGTGTTCAGTCACAGGAAATCCCACTTGTCTTAGTAAATCACTCATGACCGTACAATGGGATGAAGTCTGCCAGGGACGAAATTTGTCAG
The DNA here is from genome assembly GCA_963169105.1 of Ceriagrion tenellum. Classification (NCBI taxonomy): domain Eukaryota; kingdom Metazoa; phylum Arthropoda; class Insecta; order Odonata; family Coenagrionidae; genus Ceriagrion; species Ceriagrion tenellum. Next base: position 99,032,299 of record OY720633.1, on the reverse strand, counting down.
TAGAATCGGCGTTCTATGTAGCCACGTGACAAACACTAAGCGCGAAGCTAAGAGCGTGCAAAATTAGTTAATGAAACATTGAAAAGAAATTGAAATATTGGCTTAATATTTAGACCGAGGATATGTTCTGGAAAAACTTTCTTTCAGCCTACACAATTTGGAGGAACATAAATTAGCCTCATGCCTAAACCAAAAGAGGACGAATATAAAGATATTTAGCTATTGAAAATAATGAGACCGACGTAAACCATTATAAACCATCGTAGCTTTAAAAATGTAATAGTAAATACACGAATCACTAAACCCAAAAAAAAACTCATTATCTACATTCATTTTCTAACACATCATTTGCTAACATTTAAACTCATTTTCTGCATATGCTTCCTTGTGTTTTTCCTAGCCATAAACTATTATGGTAGAATTGTCGCAGAACCTCAGTAAAAAAACAATGAGTTAAAGTTTCTTATCCCTCTTGTCATCTTAAAAGAATACCATACAAATTTACCAAGAAAAAGGGGTGGGACGAAGGAGGGATACCTACATAAATCTGCTTACCCGACTCTGAAATGTTGAGTTTTTAATGGGTATAAGGCAGAAAGTCCAATTCACTGTCAAAGTAATTTTATCAAGAAAAGATTGCTATCTTCTATGAAATCTATGACCAAATAGAACGTAAAACAATAGAGTGCAGGAGATATTGGTCATATTAAGAATTTTGTAGCTCAACATGGCGCAAATTTTAACCAAGAAATCTCGGTTTATTTTTATAGCAGAGCTTTTACATTATTTATGACGTCCTTACGTTATACTAACCATTTCTTCAGAATTTATAAGTTGAGAGCGAGCAGTAATGCATTAATTTTATTAGTAGGTACATTAAACAAAAAATAAGATAACTTAACATATATTTATTCAGAAGATAATTGCTATCTCGTGCAAAACCATTCTAATTGAATAATAATGCAGTGGTTCATTGAACTATGCCATACTACCCCGAAGGCTCCGGCATATTGATATCTGCGGTGATGGAGATCCTTTACCATAAATTCATAAATAATTTAGTATGATTGGAAATTAACCTCAGTTTAGTGATTAACGTCCATTTAGACAACATTTTGTCCATACTGATAAAATCAACTCTACTATCCGACTTTCGCCAAAACTACAACCACTTCTAGATACCAAGAATGAAAATAATAGAGTAAACAATGAACTCTATCTACCTACCATATAACGCCAATTTCTATTAATTTTAAAAATAATTCAGGAATGGACGGCCACGAAATTCCATGCCATCAAAATCCAAGCTATGGGTGGAGTGAAATCATTCCCAGAGGTACTTTATTCCGCGAGCATTGAACTGGAATAATATGACACTATCTCGGTACCACCAATCCAAGATATTAGACTTGCAGAAGTCATCAGTGAATCGATGAAATTGGACAAAATTATACCTAGAAATGAAAACAAACTACTCCGGAAAATCTATGGTATGACACCAATTAAGATGTTTGAATGATGTGGAACAAGAGTAATGTTAGATCACGGGGCGCGTAAGATGGTTGCGACCACGAAAAAGCGTTCCGCGCAAAATAAAGACGGGGGCAGGGGATGAGTCAAACTCTCGCCGATGCCGCGGTCTCTCCCTACCCTCTACCTAAGCCCCCCACCCAATTGTCCCCACATTCCCTGCCCCATCCACAGCATTAGCATGCATTGCGCGGTGCACGCCGGGAACGCGCGTCTGGACCCAATATGCATATCGAAGGACCGAATCTTATTTGACTTGGGGGACGCCACACGCTACCGCCGCGCCCGCCACCGTTCCACCCACCCACTAAAAGGCAAACCTAAGGCCAGTGCAACGGAATACGAGGAGGAATTATGTATTCACACAAGTCGTTATTTATTTATCCACCCGGTTGATTTTTCTTTCCGACTCACCCGATCTCCTCCTCCCCTGCCTCTCCGCCCGCACCTCAAGGAACGCGCCAAGCCCAGCTTTTGTGCCGAAAGACGGTGACGACGCAGAAAATCGACAACGAGAAAACTATACGCTTCCTTCATTTAAGAGCCTTGACAGTGTGAATGGCTCTGGATGAGTGTGGGCCGAAAGAAGGATGGGGAAGTAGGCATGGAAATAGGGAAAGAGAGGAAAGAAGACCTGGTCAGTGAAGGACAATAGACAGAAAGGTGCAGCAGAAAGAGAGATGAAGGCAGTGTATTACCATATCAACGACAATTGTATTACATAAGAGATGATAAAATGGAAGAGAGGGTAGAAACTACGATGATACAGCATATTTTGCCGCGAAAATCACAAATAATTTTCCGGGTTCACCTCTAGGGCTAGTTACTAAAAGCATAGCTTTACTGTAAGTTAAAATATTTCGTTTGTTTGAAACGGACTGATAATTAACACTTGCAGAATTGCCGCTATTTTTCCTCTAAAGCCATTGATATCTGTTTCATTTCATATGCTTACGGACCACTATAAGTGAAGACTTTTGGGAGTGATTGTTTGCCCACTATATCTCGACAATAAGGCAATACACAATTACTTCAATATTAAGGCGATTTGAGAAGTCTTCGGTCTATGACACTGAAGTGAATAGTAAGGACATCAAAGCAATTAAAATAAGTTGGACTCATCAATATTAATTTTTTTATCATTTCAAAGCAAGAAATCAAATAGCTGACCAACTAAGCTGTAGAGCACACACATTTATTTACTTCACATATACAGGTAACTATATCGTTGTCATTGAAATATTGACATTGTTTCGGTCAGAATTATAGCAGAAGAACAATCTAACGCTTCCTAGATGTATGAGGTTATTGAAAACATCCGGATTCACGCCGGGTCAAACTCTCGGTCTCTGCCGTCGCGGCGTTTTACTGTACCAGTCCATCTAAATGTCAACATAGATGGAGAATTTAACCCGGTGGGAAAGTCGAACATTTTTCAAAAGCATAATAGCTTTTTTCCCTTTTGAACTGATTCTCCGAGGTTTCCCAATTTAGCACTTTTCAGGACACCAGAGTCTAATTCTAAAGGTCAATGATATAAACCTCAGAAAATTCAAAATATCTTCGCCAAATTAAGGCAGTTTGAGCAAGATAATTCCCTAGCCACAATGGAGAACATATTCGAATGTTACTTTCTAGTATCTGCAGCTGAAGGAATCTTGAATTAAATATTGCATTTGCGCAATGGTGCACTGCACATATATAACTGAAATTCTACGCAATTTAATTAAAATATCCATTTGTCTTTAATTTGACTATTTTTTTCACGCGGCACGTTTAAAACTCTTTCACAATGGAAGGTTTATTACGATTCTGAAAAAAATTACCCGTGGCAAAGTGATTGATTTGCAAAAATAGTCGAGAACATGTACAACCTATACACTCTTAATTTTTTATCGACATCTAGGCATGCAAAACACTTCATTTTTTAAATGGAGTCCCTCTTGAGTGCATACACGTACTATTTCTCATGTAAAAGTGCTTGTATTTTTCGTCAAAAATTTCGGAAAGTAGTGTAGCAAGGGGCTGATATTTTAGTGCTTATGAAAGTTGATATAATTTTCTTTAAAATGAAATCAAATTTATTGATTTCTTGGTGAAATGATATTTTGCTCAAACTACCTTAGCAGCTCAAACAATTTTAATTAGTTTGACGAATAAAACTAATTTCTCGATGCGAATCAGCATCGAATGTTCAAAGCATATAGTAGAACAACCAAAGCTTTCTAACAACTTCGGTAAAATACCACCGAGTGAACTCATTAAGTATTACGATGGATAGTAGCAGAATATTTATTGAAAATGGTTCTACGGCTGTTGGCGTTGGAGGCGTAAAAATTCCCTAAATGCCTTCGCATGCCTTGGAGGAATTCACTCTCTTTAAATTCGAAAGGAATAAAATAAAAACACAAATTGCAGTAATAAGAACAACAAGTGGTATTTGAAAGCAAATCCACCACGTAAATATTCCATTCTCTAGATGACTGTTAAAAAAAGAGAGACATAGGTAATCAGTATAACGTTTTATCCTCATTGGCTGTTTAATACTAAGATTGGTTGACACTAGGCTGCATCTTCTACAGAGGTCAATGTGGTTGTTTCCCAGTTACCTTCCATATCGCAGTCCACTGGTCAATTCCGTGAATCTTCACTCTCACTGTTAATTCCCGTCCGACCTTCTTGATCTGCGCCATCAATGGCTTCTGCTAAGACTGCTGCCTCTCAGAAGTAGGTTCAGTTTGCGTAGTAAATATACGTACGATTCCGGGTTAGGGTATTTTTCCGTCACTTGATCTCGAGCCTGCGGTCCTCAAACCGGACCCCTCCAATCGGGAGTCGAACACATACGCACGTTAGTAGTATTGTTTCGCTAACAAAACAGTGGGAAAAGTTAACGGATTTTCAGCAAGACGACATTTCTGCTTTCATTTTACATAATATAGCCAAATTGTTATTTCATATAATTTAAATAAAGGGTACCACTAATAGATATACTTTAAGCCGTATAACAACTCGAATAGTTCATTTTAGATAAGCAAGAATATTATCATTTTTTATTTCATAAAAGAGTATCATAATGTTTTAATTAAATATTTAATAAAGAAAAGATATTCCTTGAAAATTCTTAATTATAATCATCAAATAAAGTCATGGCAAATAAAGTAAAGGTGAGGTAATAAGGATGGCATAGAATTGCACTATATAGAGGGAATTCATTGGAAAAGCTTAAACCTTTATATATGTACATTAAAATTGTCAGCAAACAAAGATTACATCACTATCAATTGTAATTTTCATCAATCATTAGCATTTAAACAGATAAGTAATACAACGGCAAAGAGGTATATGTAGGTATGTTCATAACATGAAATGCAAACCCTACTCCCATTCTAGTTACCTAAATCCCGATAACTTTAACTGATCATGAAATGACAACTTTAGCACTATCGATACGTGTTTGCGCGGGCAAAGTCCAAAATCCTCTCTGTTCACAAAGGATTCTTTTAGGAATTTCGCGCCTGCACCGTCCCGTGGATTTAAAAAGCAACCACCGAGTTCGATCCTAAATGAGATATAGAAAGAATATCGAGGCCTTGGAGTGGAGTTCCATGCATCAGAGAAAGAATGAGATAAGAAATCAGGTGACAAGTAAGATACCCTTTCCAATACACTTATCTCGCGCAGGCGGCCGGAATTAAGGTGTTAACTTGGTTTGATGAAACTTCAGAAAAGGGGAGAGATAACGCGAGAGAATAAAGTAGAAAAATAGAATTTTAGGAACAAAATATCTACATGGCTTCTCGTTAATTAGAGCATGTGTGCACAATAGAGGAAGCGTTAAGTGAGAGAAATGTTTAGAAATCATATTGCATTTATTGCTTCAGATGGCCACTAATGAAAAATTCTGAATACAAGTGAAACATAAAACTGATTTCAAAATACTACGTCCTCTTGTCTGCACTTTTACATAGACTGACATCGGAAACTCCAGGATGTACTGCTTAGAGACTACGGAATGGCCTTAAGGGAAAGAGCCTAAGGTACACTTACTTCTGCAGTACTTTGAAAAACGTTTAGCATCAATTTAAGTGTGTCATTTCACTGGACGCGATAATTATTTTATAGAATCAAAGAATGCATTTTCGAGTATTAGCTTAACACTAAAACTGGCTTCATTTACTCATAAGCTTCATTCGATAATTTTTTTACTAGAAAAAAACCCTTAAAAATTATCGTATAACAGAATTTTACACGGAGATGCCGTACCTCAGTCAATTCATGCGTTTTGGAGCCAATTACGCAAAACAAGTTTTGCATGTGAAATAGTTCGATGAACAACAGCAAAATAGTAATGATTCATGCCAAATTAAAAGAAAAAACCTCCCTATTAGATTAAGAGACTGTTATTGAGACAAGGCTAGATAACATTGAATTTGTGACAGTCTCAAAACTATGTAGGAAATTAGCAATCTAGACTCGAGTTACTAAAAATGTAATTCCAAGAGTAAATACACGCTGACTAGAAAAAGATGGTAAATGACCTGTGTGACGATACAACATTGGTAAAGTGGTGGGAAAATGAAGTTAATAAAAGTCGAGGACCCTAGGAAAAGGAATGGTAAAGATAAGTTAAGAAGGAGACCGAGTAATCATGAAAGCGTAGTATAACGAATTTTAAAAACTCCAATAAACATTGAAACGATATAGTTTTTAAAGTCCCGCCTCTCTTCCTAAAATATTCTACCTCGGCACTACGAGCGAAATATATTTAACGTATTCCTTTTTCTCGAGCTGTCCAGCCAGTGGTTACTAGAGAATGTGCATGGGAAATAAAGCCCATTCTTTTCTACTATGCCACCAATAACTTTACTGCCACTGTCCGGCATCACCATGAGTCAAAATAAAGGGGATATCTCGCGCATCGGCAACTGCGTGAGATAGCGCGATTCTTTTATCGGCAGAGACAGAAGTTCTCGGCGTTCCTCGAGGTTCATGCGATCCAAAGGACCGGTAGAATTCCCCGAAATGATAAACACCATCCCTTAACCACATTCTGGAGCAGAGATAGGGATCGAAAGGTGTTAGATGGGAGGTGGAGAGTTGTTTACAAGGGCATTTTCCATTTCATGTTTCTTTCCAGAGCCAACCCGTGAAATGTCACTTTTACTAAGAGGAGAAATGAAATTTGAAATATCCTTTCGACAGCATTCAACGAGAGTTCTCTTAAATTTTATCTTTTACTTACTTTAACTCGTCTCTCTCGCACCTGGGGGTGAATAGGTAGAAGAAAATTCACCAACAGGAAAGCGTTTAAAGTGGCCGAATTTGATTCATAAGACTTTTATGTTACCATGTTTTCAGGCCACCTAAAAGAGTTTTTAGAAAGGAAAAAATTCCAAGGCATCTTACAAAGAAACCATTGTTTGCAGTAAATTTTACTGGAATCAAAAGGACACATAGGTGAAATCATTTCCTTTTCGCCAAAGAGTATATCAACAAATAACAAACAATCTGTCAGGAACAACTTGACCATGCTCAGAAGAACGCACATCTCATACGAGAGGCCAAGATCAACAGAAAAATATCAATTACGTTAAAGACACGTAGTTATGTAGTCACAACATTTAGGGAACTACTGACCGATATATAAAGCTCTCTTGGCGTGTAATTTCATTTTATAAATATTTGTATAGCAACTGAAATAAAAAATAAAGAAAGAATTATATAAGTGCTTCATCTCATGTAAAACAATCACATAAAATCTAACTTCACCAAGCAAAATTCGTATATTTCCTGGTTAAATTTTGAAGAATGATTAATAACTAGTCATTAACGTCTTTAACTGAAAAGTAATCAGTATGAAAATATGCCCACAGGATGAAATACGTTTAATATGTCTAAATAAGCAGTAAGTTATTTTAACATCATAAATCCAGCTATTCTCTCTTACAATCATCTTACTTATCAATCAACTTACATCATCCAAGGGTATAACAAATAAATAGCATTACTTCCATGTGTGGTGATAATATCCAAAGATCAGATCTGAAAGCCACGCAAGAGTGACGTTGAAAAACACTCAATATCGATCAAAATTGCCCCATTTTATCTCGCCACGATTAACTCCAAATGCCAAAATTAGCACACTCTTTTTTAAGACTAAATATTAATTATCCTGAAAGAATCCCGACGTCTTAAAATTGGATTAGTTTTTTTACACTTTTTTGTGATACCCACAAGTTCTCATCAACATAAGCCCGGAGCCATTTTCAGTTCCAATCCATCAGGCACTTCCCTGTTCAAACCTCGAGCATCATTAAATGCACGTTAAGACGTGCCTGGGTTGAGGAGAGAAATGGGATATAGGGAGGGGAGAGGATATCCCGGGGGCAGAACGGGGGCATAAGCTGGAGGGGACAAGACTTAGTGGGTAGGCGGAGACCCCCCTCTCTCCTTACGCTCTTCCTCGAGACATTCGAAAAGAGCGACAGACGGAGGCGGGGCCGCGTCCTGCTGCCACATTTTTTGCAGAACGTCGAGGATGCCAACGGGACGACAAGACTGATGGTCAGGGCGCCGCGCCGCTCGGCGTTATAGAGGCCGGAGGATGGGATGAAGAAGATGCGGCCCGGCAGAGGAGACTTTTAAATGAGAAATGAGAGCACCTCCCGCATGTTTTTGCGGCGCCGAGGAGCACTTAAAGACCCTTGTACACATCCCACCTCCCGCACCCGTGTGGAGCGGTCCTCTCTACCCTTACCGCGACTTGCTGTGCAACGAGAAACCCTCGGACGGGTGGGAAGACGGTCCAAGAAGGGTGTGGTGACAGCGAAAAAGACGCCGCGGAGAGCCGACATGCGGTGGGGCGTACACGGCACAGAGGATGGGCAGGTAGGGCGCGTTTCTCCGGGAGGAGTGAAAGCAAAATATCCTCCGGCACCGCGATACAACGTTTGCTCTTCTATCTGGGCCTTGATGTGCGACTTCTTCGCGTGGTGCCACCGAACACGAAAACCGTGGAAGGCTTCGGCGATGGAGATTTTGAAATGAGATCCCCTGGTGATGAAGTAAAAAAATTGAATGATGAGATATAAAGGAGGAAGACTCGGAGCCAAATGTCAAAAGAGTAGAAGATTCATCACTTCCAGACGAGTGACGTGAGACTAATTGTTGAGTGCATCGCAATCTGCTTCCTGCGTTTCACGCTCCAGTTACTCAGAACGGGCATTAAAGTCTCCGGCGCCTTCTCAATGGAAACCTCGTTATCGGCCATTATTTTGACACACATTGAAATAACATTAAGGCTGATGCGAGACTCAACGGTTGTAAAGGTAAAAAAATAGGCTGAAATGTGATCCCCTCCCACTGGGATTCTTCTCAAAACAACGCCAACGAGACAAGTTGAAAAATTAAGTTACATCCACTAACTACCACCCTGACTGCATTCTTCATAAAAAAAATCTCACTCTATTTCAATTTCGTTGGATCATTTCCTGTACATTAAAGTTCCTTGAAAATAGGCTCACTTTGTGTAAGCCCTAAAACAAATGATAATAAACAATGTAAACCGTTAATTATTAAACATGGCCATTCGAATACGAACTATGACATATTTAGCAAAAAAGTATAACTACCGTAAGAAAAAAACACGGAGATTAACTGTTTCACTGCATAGAAATGATCAATTCATAGCCATTGCGGAATGATGATTCACATTATAGAGCTATGAGATGCTGATAATTACTCCAAAAATGCATATTTTTCGAGTGAATTACCACAATTTTGGCTCCATTTCATTTCTAACACTTTAATTTTCATATTGGATGTTGTGAGGCACGTACAATAAACTTGATGACGAAATGCGTCCAAGATACTTATTGCTGTTGATGAAAGAGCCGCATCACCACTACCACAGTTTTCGAACGATGCAGTGACTGTAATTTAACTGTGAGAAAAATTCCATGGAGCTACATACTTTTTCAGTTGCTAATATTTTTCTTTTGGTCTGATTCTACAATAAGGTTACAATATACTGATGCAAATATCTTCTTAAATGATTCAAACATTTTTAGACCTTTCATCAGCCACACTCACTAACACTTAGTTCTATTTGGGAATAACAGTACTTCATTTTCTACCCTTTCATGAAAAAAATATTAGTCATCAAATTTCTACATATACATCTACTTATTACCCTGCAAGTCACAACTAGGGTGTTCGGAAAGGGGTGACTTATCACCGACATGAACTAAAGTGAGTAAATTTACTTTGACCAACATGCACCACATCATGTGTACGCTACAAGTCCTACAGAAACTACTAAAATGATTCATAATGTAATGTTGCAATCGTGACACTATAGTCATGCAGGGAACATTGTAGTCATAGAGCAGGGAACTAAAATATGATGTTAGTACTACTTGACAAATTTAAAAACATGCATTAGGGGTCATATAAATTAATCAGCTACACTACCTATCAACTACCCTTATTCAAAGGCTTGATGCAGCTATTATGGTCTCTTATCGATCGCGGAAAAAGCGACACTTTAAACCTTTATGTTCTACATTCTATTTCCCTTATTTTGTTCTCATGAGCGATCTACCTTAGTAATTTTGGTCTTAACATAACTGTATCTCAAATATTGTGGTGCTTTTCCCCTGTTCCGTAAACATCTCTTACAGTCAAAGCTCTCCAACTTTTTCATATCACAGCTACTCCTCATATCATCAAAGGGAGCCATAAGGAATCTACAAGAGGGTCAAATACTTTCCAAGTTTGAAGCAGTTACTCTGTTTATTTTTTATATTTTACGTTAATATAGGTGCCCATTCTCTAAGTATAAAAATACTAAAAATACGTTACCATCATAAATTTTGCAAAAGTACGGATGGTTTGCTCTTTTCATAAATACTTCACGACATATCTAATAACTGTAGTTAAGTTTGTAGATATTATTCGTAATCCACGATGTTTATAGCAGCTCATCGATTTTAAGACTGATTATCCGCTAGTCAGCATTCCTTCCTACAAAAAGTATCTTGTATTCTTATGTTTTTACTTCCAGAATATCTCTTTGTTTGCTCCTATTAAAATGTCCCAGAGTGGTTCATTTGGAGTCTTTCCCTCTCTTTCCATCCACATAGGATGCAGATTGATGCAACCTCCGTAGGGAAAACCGGGACTATTTCTTCTTCTGACTGGTGTAAATCTAAGGTATCAGAGAAACTACAAAAGCTGAAAGGAACGTCAAAATATGTAAAAATACGATACGTAAAACCTTGAAACAATGAACTAGAAATCTAAATGGTTGATGGCCAAAGTACCACTAAATTACCTTAACAGTAATGAGCTGACGGAATGTTCAATTCTTTGACCAATTTTTCATTTCTTCATCCTCCGGCTGTTTCTTGCGTATCTTCGTAGAAAGAACAGAAGAGTTTCTTCGTTCCACTCTCTCTCTCGGTTTTATTGGGAAAAAGCATTTTTTAAGCCTGCTGCCAATTATCCAGTTAACCATATTACGGTTGGTGTCTTGCGGTGCACAGTTCCAAAGTATGTTTTGTAATTAGCGGTCGGAAAAACTTAGAGATTTTTTTGCAAAGAAATGAAACAGTTTCCAAGCAGAGCAGTCTTTAATTACCATAAATGCTTTATTCCTTTGGAAAAAGCCGGGAAGGATACAGAGATTTATATCTCGCCAGTGGACTAGGGGAGGAAAGGATGTAAAAACGCAGATCGAACAACGGCGTTTGCCGGCGGGTTTTTTCCTTCTCTAAAATGCGACGGCAATCAGCGAGCTTTAATTGCGGCGACCGTGAGTGAGAATTCAGTGCATCAATGAATTACTAGCGGAGGAAGAAAAAGAACTAGTGACACTCGGTAAACCATAGCCGTTAGAATTAAGTGTTTCTAAGGCTGAAGAAACCTATATTCGAGAAATCGGTGCGAGCATTCCGCGATATCGTCCTTTCAGCCATATGTGCGGCGGGATTTGTACTAGAAATACACCGGTAAGTTCACTTATAATTTCTCTGTTTCAAAACGAATTGTGTAAATATATCAAAGGTCAAGCTATTGAGAAAATAAGTTGAGGGTCGAGGAGTTGCAATTGTGAGAGAAAACGATCATAAAAGTTCCGATTTCATACACTGCATACTTGTTCACATGCGTGGAATTCCAAATTTAAGTTTTATATTCCATACCAATCAAATCACAACGCTTAACGCTTTTTTATTTTTAACGCTTAAAGTTTAACAAAGTATAGCATAATATAAGAAAGCAATGAGTTAGTGATAACTATTTGAGTAGCAGTACTATAAAAACTAATGTCTTGCCAAATCTGACGCACAAAAGTCGTAACTCAAAGGCACTCCGTCTGCTACATCGAATTGTTCTTTCTAACGCACAAACAAACGTACAACTTGAGGGACAAAAACAGTTTGATTTAAAGTTAGCATCTTTTGATCTTTAAACTCTGCACTTCTCCGGCGAAAAGCAAATAAAAATAGCTATAAATAGGTATCATAGAGAAAAAATGGACCGGCAGAAGTTAGGTCTTGCGACTATTTCAAAATTTGTCTCATATAACCACATAAAATGATTAAGGTGAATTTATTATAGGTGTCACCCTTGTCTCAAGTCCGATAATTTTTTATTGAAGGTCTAAGTTAGCATACTACCGGCTGAGATATCCGTTTACCTGGTTTGACTTAGGTATATATTTCAGAGTCAAATGTAAGATGCGAATGTGAGATATATTCAAGTATAACTGCGAACTAACTCAAAGACTAAAACTTAATACCAGAAAAATTAAATATAGAACATCTTGAGAGCCGTTTGCAGAGGCATCAAGCAAACTTACTGGCATAGAATTAAATTCTATGTCACTACACGGTGAACCTCGATTTTTCTTCTAAGCCGCCGACCGTACAGTGGCATAGAATTTTCTCATGAGAAATGACATAAACAGAAAGCTAAATGAGCGTAAAAGAAAGAATTGAATAAGGAAATAAAGACTCAACTGAAATCTGTTTGAAAAACCAACAGCGATGTTCAAATCATATGTGATGTGCGAAAAAATTGAATGTCCGCACTAAATTTTCACTTACAAGAAATTGAGACACTCTTCATGAGCACAAAGTTATCGAATTAATAGTTGAGGACAATACTCCACAGTTTTAAATTTTTTATTATTATATTTCAAAAACATAACCCTTGTAAAGGAAGACGATTTTTCTCGAATTGATCCTGGACGGGTCGAAATTAGTGCCTACTCAGAGAAAAAAATAGAAAAAAAATGGAAGAGAGTATGGCTTCCGGAATATGTGGAATACGGGAAGCGGAACATTTTAAATGCAAAAATACGCTAAAAAAAAGTCGCGGCGACTTCATACGCCTCCGCACAATTTTTTTAGCCTCATGATGGAAAGTACTCTCCGTAATCAGTCATGGAAAATAATTTTTTGCAGATTTTAGACGGTGATACTCCCAAAATGCTCATTTCCGCTCGTTCACCTTTGCATTCACACACTTAAAATTGCCGCATTTAAGTCATATATCCTACTGCAATATGACTTTTCTAATTACTGCTCACCTGCGGTCACTTCCATTAACTTCTCTGACATTTCACTCTATATAAATGTACAGAGAGATGAGTCAACTAACCCCATTGCTAAGAAATTAAGCTCTTTTTATTATTCATTAGTAGCAATACATATATTTCCAAGAAAATAAGTTTCAAGATAAGAAATATTAGGATCAATTTTCGACATCACATTAAGTTAATATCAGGATTACAGAGAGGACAAACCAACTGTCTCTAAAAAAGAGGTTAGGCAAAGCGATGAATGTCTGTGACCGTTCATTTAGTTAATTAATAATTTTTGACTACTGAGTGAAAATAAAAAATGAAAATTTTCATTTCTCGGCGTAATAATATAATGAGAACGCAGAAGTGACTATATAACATATCTGCATTTAACAGTCCATAATGGACGGTAGATTAACACAGTTATATCACATTCACAAATTCTGTTATAAATGGTAATTATAACTTCTTATCATTGCTTACAACTACTCCGTAAAAAAATTAAATCTAACATGAATATTTCATTATTGAGAATCCTCCAAATTACTTTAAACACTTATCATGGTGGAGTATTTATGTCAGAACGCACTTCCTCCAATAGTCTTTCGCAAATTTCATGTACGTGAAAGATGAAATTTCCCACACATTGAATTAAAATTGGTTAAATTTAGTCAATAAAACACTTCAGTGCCATACCAGTACCGTACCGTTCATCCATACATCTCAACTGTACTCGCTTAGCTCCATTTATTGGCTTGGCTTGGCTCCGTTCTTCCACCTTTGGAAAGGAAAATGAGAAACTTTGAAGATCTTGAAACTGTAAATAGTTTTTACAATTCATGGAAAGTGAATTAAAAAGTTTACGAATCTGATTCATAACTTAGATCATATACTTCATTACGTACTATTTTATATGCTCTCTAATACAGGGCACAGTATAAACTTGTAATATTTAGAAAAAAATGTCTTTAGGGTTGGGAACAAATATATTTGCATAGCATTTATTCATAATTTCCATAATGTAAAATGCATACATCATAGAAGAAAAATATGATTTGTTCCATTGAATGATCTTTACATCCACTCACAGGGTATACAAATAAACAATAGCTAGTCAATTAACTCAGATATGCTCATGGCACTAGACTTTTCAGTGAGTAATGTGGTGTGTGCAGATGAAACAGTGGACATTAGTCTTAACACATTGCGCTGAGTGGGATACCTAATATGTTTTTAATGCTTCTGAAATCACAATATGAACGCTCATGACAGTGAATGATAGCATATTTCATGAACCCTCAACGCTAGAGATGTGCTATTTCCTCAACGTTAAAAGAGGTAGAATAAGAAGGCAGGACAAATGTCCTGAGTAATGGTTTTGATTCACTGATCAGCCACTCTGGTACTCTCTAGGCTATGCAATGATGAAGGCTAACCGTATAATAAATAGTAGGCATTAATATAAATATAGACATTGATTCACCGAATATATTTTATATACATGAAAGTATTAAAATAAAGTCTACATGATATTCTACGCAACACGAATATATAAATCCCTTTCTAGCCTCTACTCTAGATTATTTATTCAGTTGGATTACATATGGAAAACGCGAAATCCAAAATAAAAATCCGCTAATAATTAGGCTGGCTTCCAAGGAAGTAAAATATACCCCTATACGGGTCCAGAGCGAACATTAAAATAACGCGTGAGTGAATCATCTTCTACCATTATGGGAATAGTTTTCCAATTTAAAAATATTCAAATCCTTTGGATCTAGTAGAGATACGAATAATGCAGATCTTAATAAAAAAATTATAACCTTTTAAAAGAACTACCATGATAAATTTGGGAAATACCTCTCAAACTGAGATCAATTTTCTGAAAGAGTCTCACAAATAGTTCTCGGGTACGCTATTTTAACAGGAAAAAGCACAATATAAATTACAAATGATATGATTTTCAAACGCTCACCATTATTTTTCATCGCCTTATCATTCTATATTAAGTGTTGAGTATTCATGTAATACAGTTGCAAATAACTGCTGAAATTTAAAATAAAATCGTCTCAGTCCAAAATTGAAACCAATATTAATAAGTCGGTCCATGTTGGCTGACGTTTCGATGCTCGACTCGAATATCGAAATGTCGGCCAACATGGACCAACTCACCTGGACGAAAGCCGGAGAAAATTTTGAGAAACTCGTACGTCGGGAAAGCATCAGATCTTACTTCAATATTAATAAGTTTTTCAAATATAGGTAAATAATATATTCATCATAACCTTTTAATTCTTATCTCTGTTCTTGAATTGTGCTGCATCATGATGGGATGTTATTTTTAATCACCAAAAGATCCAATAGTTTAATGCAAAATTATAATTAATCACCATGAAACCACTACCACTTTATCGTTCGGGCTCACAATCATACGCTAACTCGATAATAACAGTGATCGTTCCAATTTGAAAATCTGCCATCCACTCTCATGCAATATATACCTACTTGGAGCACTCGTCTTTAAACAGAGTGTGATATTTTTAGCAATTCAATGCAAATACGCAAAAGCTTTTCAAACTATAAGACATGAGGTTCCATTTTGATTAAGCCATTGTAAGTTTAGGGTGGTTCCATTTAATTTATATTTTGAGCTCTCATTCTCATACATTAGAGATGGCAAAGCCATAGGATTTTTTCCCTTTCATCCATGAATGCTGTCCGCCAGCTAAGCTGACAACGTGAGCTCAAGAACTCTCACCCGTGGGAGAGAAACGTGAAAAAATAAACAGGAGGAAAAAGAGGGCGGGAGACATATGGGGATGAGTTATGATACAGGAAGAGTGGTAATGGACTTTCTTTCGGTGGCCATAATGCGCAACACAATTGACTACGTTCAAGAGACAAGCGGTTCTGAGACATTTGCGAGGGCTAGGACTTTCCCATATATTTTTCAGGCACTGGAACATGAGTGCCATTGTTACTTGCAAAAGCGCCGACACTTCACAGCATCCATGTAAACACTGAATAGATGTAACTCATATTTAGTGATATTGGTTGCCCCAAGTCTGAAAAATGTTCTCTTTAGTAACCAGCAAGTACATAAGTCAAGAAATGTAGCAAGTTCTTCTGCTGAGTTCCTCAATCCCCATTAAAAGTCTATATTGAGTCCATTAGGGATATTTTAAGAATAGTTCTGCTTTAAACGCATGCCGAGAAAAAAACTCCACGGATAAAAAACCAAAATTATAAGTACAATGGGAAAAAAGTGCTCGAGCCAACATCAGAGATACCTGCTCAAAATAATAAAACAAAAAGTAATTTCCCTAATCTACTGATGATTAAAGCATCCGTATTCTCTTTCTAATGTAAACTGGGAGAGTACAAGTAATACATTAGCGTCAAAGCAAGAGAACCACATGTAAGAGTTTGGGAAACACCACGGTAAGACATTTAATTCAGCAGTATCGAGAAAGTTATTAAAATAAAAGCTTATGAAGGAAAGGAATTAGGGAATAGGATATACGCCTTACCTGGAAATCATGTGAGAGCACTCATGCAAAAATCATGCAAGAGCACTCATGAAAAAAATATACCATAAACCTATGAGTCACTTAGTCCAAAAATTCTACCGCATTCTTAGCATTTCACCGTTGCGACTTCTGCCGCATAGAAGACTTGACACTACCAGAAAAAATAGCCAGCATTCCACGCACTGACTGAGGTGTATGAGCCTAAAAGAATATTTATCACTCAAGTCGACGTTTCTTTGAGCAGTGAAATAGCAGTGAGATGCTTCACTAATGCGGAAGGTGCTACCTCGTATTTGTGCTTCAGGTTTTACGGACCTGATTCGCCTCGCAATAGTTTCAACTCTCATCCGTCATTATACCGAGGTGATGATTCCGGTACACTTAAGAGGGACTGACACTATGAAATATTTGAGACCTCGGAATGTTGTTTAATTTATCCAGAGAGACCCACGTTCTACACTAAGTGTAGGAGAAAAGATGTATTCCGTCCGCTCATGACGGCATTGAAAAAAGGAGACTTCAAAAATTCCTGCGATAGGAATGCTTGACAAATACAGATGTCTCCGCCGATGAAGCGCTATTGGGAGACGTTAGCTTCGTATTCCAATTTTCTACCCGCTTGGAACGATGAAAACTCCCCGGGGTTACTGATGCAGCGTGGTTCCGGATGTCGCAAAACTCAATCATTCATTAACGAGCACGGGTGCCAAGCGTGACCGGAGTCGATGAAGAGCTGGACTTGGAAAGTCATTTATTACCCAAAGAAGATCTGAATAATACAAACGAATGTATGTGAATGGAAACAAACAGACGGAACGAAAGAGCATAATGATGAGAAATGCGATCAAGAAGAGAAAACGATGAAGCATATTCTTATGAAGCAGGGAGTTTGCATTTGAATGTCACTATTTAATAAATGTGCGATGGAATTTAAATTTCAAAGACAAAAGAACCCGTCCGCACACGTTAAAATGATTGCACTTTTTCCGCACATTTTCTTAACCCTTCCCTGCTATCATTTATCCTTCTCACCTCCAACTTCCCTCCAAATACCCCTCACTGATGAGAGAAATTAACTACCTGCATGAAGACGCACGTTTTTGCTTCACCCTTTCCACATATAATTCACGCGTGAAGATGAGAGACACAGGATAACGCTTGACGCCCATGGGATAAAAAACAAGGGTTCACCAAAACGATGTATTACAGCAGGTTTAAATATATACCCATCCTCTTTGTGGTGGTAAAAAGTTTCATGGGTATGTATTCAGCGATAGAATGTGTCGACGAAACGATTATTTACCTGGGTAAGAGTTGTTGAGTTTACGGGGAAAAAATACGCACGCTTAAATCCAGTATTGAGGTTTACGAATACGAATTTATATCATATGTCAATAGATAAAAAGAAAATGGGCCGATTTGGCTGTAAGAAATAGAAAATAGAACTGAATCGAGACTTTAAGAGGAAATTTCTACCTTGGGGATGACAAAAATATATTGGTTCTTACTTCATTTCCATGGAATGAGATGTACGGCTTAGGAATTTGAAACGAGAAGAAATGGCAGTACTTTTTTCATTTTTCAGTTATTGTTATGTTACACATGTAACACAGGGAATTGCTACATTTATGGTGACAGCGACGCTCTCCAAATTTCAATGAATTGCAATTTTACCTTATTCATTTTTTGCACATACCGGAAGACTTACCTCAAAGATATCTTTCGAATAATGGAACTTTGCAATTAATGACTAACAATGATGAACAGTAATTTAAAGTCCACAGAATGAACAAAAATTGAAACGCAGAAGTAGAATGCAAAATAATCATCATGGCAACATTGTTATTAGTGGTCTTTAAGCCAAAACTTTAAAAAAATAATGACCAATTCATAATTTTCGTGATGGAATGTTATATGCGAACAGTAAGTATATTCCATATTTTTGGTGCATTTAAAAATGTTCGTTTACTTAAGTTTTCTATTCCACTTATTTTTTTCAAGAAAATTTTCTTATAACAGGCCCACGTGCAAGAAGTTAACGATTGAATAGCCCACCTTTTGCTATAGAATAGGAAAAATATTCAAGTTCGCTTAATCTATTTAATTTGGCATCAATAATTTAATACTGATCACCTGTCCAATTAATACCTTTCACATGCGATTTGTAAAATAAATTAGAAGAGAAATAGGACGCAGCATCCGAGGAAATTCCCACATCATGATATTGTGAAAAAACTAGAACACCATAGCAGAGAACATAAATTTTCCACTTCGATATATTATCGCTGGAAATTCGCAAGAATCAGAATGAGTCTTGGTTTTTGCATACACTTTTCAAGGCATGCGTGAGAGTACGGTGTGCACGGTACGGTCACTCGTTAAAAAAGAATTATGGTATGCAATTCGTCCTTAATATACCCAAGTCCCACGCAAATTCATCCTATATCCGCGAGAAACCTCACTGAAAACATGGGCAATTTATCCACTTAATCTCAAACACATTTGTAGCATAAACCATTTCTCAGGGCAATTTTGGATTTTTCCGTCATAAAGGAAGGCCATAAGAGATGTCATACAATGCGGGAAGATAGAGAAAACAAAGAATTAGAGATACGTTGAAATATGGAAGATTGTACGGAGAACCAAGGAGCCAAAGTTGAAGGAACAGCCTAACACAACAAGAGAACTAGTTTTAAACAACCATTGGTGAGTAAATAGTAATAAATTAATTAATCCTTAATATCATAAACAAAATTATGTCTAAATATCTAATATGGAATGGGAAAGTTCGAAGAGAACAAGAAGAAGAGATAGAGAAAAGAAAGGATGACTTAGAGAACCTACGGGGCTGCAGGCTATTTCATCTACTGATACAAAAAGAGCACTGTCCATTCATCTGGGTGGCAACTCATAAATAGATGCATTCATGCTGAAATGGAATTTTTAAATTTTCAAAGTTACCATGGGTAAAATGTTATCACAATAAAAGGAACTAGTTATTTATAAAATAATAAATACTTTTGGCAAAACACATTTTTTGGGTTCTATTTCAGAATATGAGCCAGGGTCGCATAAACTATAACAGAATACCAGATACACAGGGAAATTGATAGATTGCTTGCAACTATTGAGGTAAGGTTGGTGACCGAATCGTATGAGCTTTCTTTGAAGACACAAACCAATTTCATTTTGTATACGAAGCGTCTGTCGGAACATATTCTATGAAAATACCGGAAAATATTCAACGAGAATAATATCTTCAAATTACGACTTCTTATCTTCATTCTCTTGAGAAATAAAATATCCGATATAATTACGCACAATTTTGCCCTCAAAACTAAATCCAAGGAGACTTTGTTTAGTTTTTCAGCAATACGAAGCACTTAGACGCAACTTTTATGTCCACAAGCCTGAATACTGAAATGACAAAGCGCAACTTAAGAATTTTAGCAAGATAAATAAATGAGTAAATGATCTTTTAATCATTTTCAATTGTATATTGTTGAAAAAATTCGATGTCCATAGCTTAAAACCGGAATACAATAGAGAATTACAGAAGCAAGTTTTCCAAGAGCATATATATCTTATTTATTCGTCCTTCGATTTTCCGGTCACTTCGTGCCTAAAGGGCAAAGGTAACGAAAATGGTTTCCTCCGCTATAAACTCTATCAGATGGATACCTCATGAACCAGATAAAGACTAAAGCAAAATATGAGGGGAAAAGTTGAGGGAGAGAGAAGTGATGAGAACATGGTATAAGAGGTAGAGGGGAAAAAGAGGAATAAGCGTGGGCCGGGAGTGGGAGAGGATAATAGGTGAAAAGTTGCAGGACAGCGTCCCCTTTTCCTGACGACGAAGACGCCCATGGAAGAGCAATCTATCATCGCGGCTAGGAGCGAAAAAGATTACTGGGGGAGAGCAAATAGGGGGGGATCATTAAGGAGTGGGAGAGGGGGGTGAGACCGTCAAGATTGAGCTTTGGGAGGAGTAGAGAAGCCGCAGCGATGGAAAGATATGATGGAGAGAGTGTGAGAGGAGCATAAAGTGTCCATTCGGGACATAGTAGGTGAGGGAGAAAAGATTAGATGTTAAGGGAAGAGTCATAAAATTCTTTAGTCCTTGTTCCACGGTCATTTTTTCCCTAAATATGTTCATCTCCATATCTATGACACAAGTTTCGTCAATATCTCTGCCTTTATTTCACACTAGCTAAAGTTTTGCTCTGTCTACCCAACGGCCTCGGAGAAATCGGTTATGCTGACAAATACACTGCAAAACCGGCATGGAATGAACAAATAACGTAGGGTTCGCCGCAATCTACTGCTAAAGTAAAGTACTAGCATGCAGATAATGCCTGACGCATCTACGCAATAAATTGCTTGAACAAGTTTCATTATAATGCACACGAAAATACAAACATAACAATTCTTCATCAATACTTGTCGGACATCAATACAATGTCGGACTTCAATCATTTTTAATTTTTCAAATAATCAAAGTAGTCTCTACCCGGAGGAGAATGTTCGAAGCACAAGTGCGTAGAAAACATATCATATCAGTGATCTCCCTTCCTCAATATAACTTATCTACAGAAATTCACAAAATATTAGCAAGCACATGAGCAATTTAAATTTGTGTAATACATAAATAAGTCATAAAAAAATTTACGAAAAAATTGCAATTGGTCACCAGCTTGGAGAGATTGAGAAAAGGCCATCGAGTTAAAGGAGAAAATACCGCAAGGACCTCGAGCGCCTTGGCGCAGGGAAGAAGATGGCGAGTCAATTGGAAATGCGTGACGTGGAAGTTAGGAGATAAGATTGATCGACAACCCAACGTCTTCACATAAATACGTTTTCGAGGATTGGCAAACTTGAAAATTTTCTCCTGCCTCATCAACAGTCGCATCTTTTACGGGTTCACGCATGTGGCGAAATATTTCACCGCGGGCAAACATTAAGCAGCATATAACATCTTCAAGCTTTGAGAGGCCATAATGACTGCGTTTAGACTTTGAATTAGATAGGTGACAGGTAGTGTAGCTGAGTAATTCATATGCACCCTAATGCATGTTTCTATATCTGCCGAGTAGTGCTAACATCATGTTTTGCGTGTGCCTTGGAAGACTCTTGTGTCACGTTTTTTTAGTTACATTGTGGATTATTTTAGAAGTTTCGGAAGCATCTGTAGTGTACAGATAGTGTGGTGCTTGTTGGTGAAAGGGAATTTCTTCACCGTAGTGACAAATCACCCCCTGCCAAATACCCTTGCGGTGGCTTGCAGGGTAATATATAGATGTAGAAGTCTTTCATTCCACTACACCGCTCTCCGCCAGGGTCGTAAAGCAGCAGTTTTATATAACGAGTGGGCTTGGGAGAAAGCTGATAAGAAGCCAATAATTTACAATCTTAGAAGAATATTACATCTCGGTCAATTAGATTATGATTGCCAGCTTCTCCCGGCGTAATCATACGTCCCAGAAATGCCCGAAAACCTACAAAAGAACCCTTTGGGTGCAGGTGGGCGGGGTATAGAACTTCTTCCAGACCAATTGAATTTCGTGTAATCACTTTACCATGTTGCCAAATTTGCACACTGAGCGAAAATAATATTGGAGAATCGCGACATGAAGTTGTTCACAGAGAAATGAAGCTTTCTCAAGGGCCTGAAACATTGAAGACATTAACCGTGCCAGATCAGGAAACCATTCCATCGAACAGAAACTGTGCGCATCTAGAACTATCAATAACACTCGAGTAGGTCATACTAGAAGAATTGTTGAATGGTTAAAATTTAGATAAAAAAAGGCATTACTTTACCAAAAGGGCCTATGTCACATTATAGCAATTTGTCATGAGTTGAAATGCAAATTCCTCTACCGAAAATTAAGAGATTCTAACTACCTTTTCCACTATTGTGTGCTGAATATCAGTTAATTCAGCATCATATCCTCCCTTTCTTCCTCTCGCCACCTCTCTTCATCCCGTTCAAACAATATTTTATTCCTTCCGCTACCACTCTTTCCCTACATCCTCACTATATTATAACCTTAAGTTCCTCAGCTAATCCTCAGCTAATCTGCACTAGATGCTTCCCACCATACAAAGCACTTTCTTGTTTGCTTTTCTTTGGGTCCTGTACACTTCCTCCAATCCCAAAACTCTAATCTCAAACACTTGCAGCCTTTTATACTCTGCCTTTCCCACAATTCACGTTTCTATAACATAAGATGTTACACACCATATAAACCCCTTACTCAACGGTCATCAGCCCTAACTCAACGGTCCAGGTCATCAATATCCTCCAATAGTCTCTTCCAAAACGGTTGTTTTACCAGCGCCAACTCACCAACGAAAGTGTTTTGCTACGATGCCCATTTTCTCCCAACATACATGCAAAAATTAAATTTCTCCACTTACTATTTGTCTGTTTCGTTGGTATGGCCATGTTAAGAGAATAGATGAGAGTCGAATAACGAAACAGATATAACCGTGAAATGAATGGTGTGAGAGGTAGAGGTCGGCCGAGAAAGTTGTGGTTGAGGGAATTCTTAGGAGTAGGAATATTAGGAGTCTTAAAATAAGGAGGACGTGTATGAAGCAGTGTATGGGGGTAAATGAGGCAAAAGAGGTTTGCAAGGATAGGTCAGTACGGAGGAAATTATTGAAGCAGAGTTAGGCGTACAAATACGTATTTATTAGTGAAACTTGGTGACTCTGCCTACCCAGGAAGGGAACGGCGTGATCGGAATGTATGTATATATGTACTTAAATTTGTGCCCTCTTTTAAACTTTTATCCGTGGATAGTGTAAAAATCTGAGGAAAATTCTCATCAGAAATTTTTCCTGATTGCGATAGTTTTGCGATGGGGTACGCCTAAGAGGGCATTATTCTACGAGTTAAGAGTTTGGCAGAGTGGGCAGAGGTTTAAAGGGGAGCAGGAAATCATACGCATTAATCCCAGATGGCAATGATAATAGTTTTTCAGTGATTTAACTAGGGAAATAAGAATTTCAAATGCAATGTTTTAATTTTTAAACGGAAAATAAGAGGACTATATCTAAATCAGAATACACGGAAATGATAGTGGAAAGAACTCATGATCATAATGATGAGCAATCGAGTTTTTATGTGTCTCAAGAGACATACTGCCCACAGGTTGAAGAAACGTCGGTCGGCCAAGGAAAAGACCACCATGATTAGATAAGGATATAATTGAAGTAGAAAAAATTCATAAAATTTACTTTAAAAACAATAGTAAAATTATTATTTGTGTTTCCAATCATTTGTATCAAGATGAGCGGTCAGTCAGCAGGAGAAATTTTGTATAAAAGCGTTTTTCCAAATTTTTTTTAAAGATTTGAGATACTTAATTTTCAAAGCTCAATTCCAAAAGAGCAACCGCACTCTCGCTTAAGTTTGCCAGGAAAATTCGTCCAAGAGGTCCATTCAATAATATACTTTACATGTAGCTATAACATGATACCTGTTTTTAACACCCTGTGTAACGTATTGCTTACCGTATCTTATGACATTTTGAACACTCAGTGACATTGCTAACGTTAAGGAAGCATTAATGGAGGAATGAATTATCACGTAAAGCATGGAGACGGCACCGCCAAGAATCGGAAATCATAATTATCATTTTGGCAAAACGTTTCACACAAGAGGTATCACTCTGGTGGAAAAGTGCTTAAAGTTTCAAAAGACTTCTTCGAACTATCCTAATATATATTCAACGGAAGAAATATCGCCTCAATATTCAAAGCATCATTATCTTCAGCAAAGGCAATTTGCACACTTAATGAATTCATACTAATTACTCCGAGAATTAGACTAATTAATCTGGCCTGTAAAAAGACAAAAGGATAGTGGAATAATTTCGCCAGATAATTTATATTTTTTACGCACATCAGGTATTTCAATTATGGTCACAGTTGGACCTACCTCAGCGGGAAAAAATCACCCAAGGCGTTGATGTGAGAGCGATTCACTTTGGTTCAGCTGCTACTATGAGCTTCCAGACACGGGAGGATGGAGAAATGCCTGTGGCATTGAAAGCCTTAAAATAATAATTCAAGCCGAAAACAGCCATGAGAGAATGCCCTATGGTGAGGGAAGAGATTTTTAGCTTCGATACGCCTTTGAACCACGCTGTACACCGCGGGGAGAAATTTGACCGCGCAAAATCAGACACGGTGGGCTATAGTTACAGCTAGACGGAAGGAATGAGAGGAAATTGATCTCACTGCTTTGGAGAATGCTTTATAAAGTATATCGGTTTCGAAAATCTATTAAAGCAATATGGAAGATTTACTCTTACGCAGAAAACAGGAACGTTTTGACACATATAAGAACATGAAATTCCGCCCATATAATAGACCACATCTTCTTTCCGCACCTGATATCTAAGCACCTAGAGCAAACAAGCCTTCAAAGCATTTTGTACACTACACACATTTCAAAAGACATTTTTGAACATTAAACGGTTTATAATTTAAATATTCTGTTTTAGCCAATCAGATGCATTGGTACCCTGCATCTATGAAAAGACGTAGTCTGTAGTGAATTATGCATGCAATAACAACCAATAATCCCTTTCTTATTATGTAGATTCTAACCATCTAGTTGCATGTGACCCTATTATCTAGCATGTCTCCATTATATATCCTAGTTGCAAGTCAATAGTGCTTGTTTGGTGATCTTTACCTCCTGCCACACACCCTCGTGGTGGCTCGCAGGGTATTACGTATACGTAGATTTACCAGCTATACATAATTGTTATTGTCATAATTCACTAAATAATGGATTTCCACAGGGTCACATCTGAAAGGATGGAATTAAACAATTTAAAATATAAGAATTATAATGAATAAGATTCTTGAAGATAAAATTTCTTAAAACTAAGGCTAAGAAACAATATATGTGCAATTTAACTGCATCAAGCATCACACCTTAAACCACAAAAGAGAGGAGAGATGAAAAAAAGTTATGTTTACTGGACAAAATGAAAAGAAACATATTTTATACAAAATTCAATTCACAATTATTGTCCTCTCCTTGATGAAAATCTGTTTCGACATATTTAAAACCATTTCAAAGATAGCTCGTAATAGGGGAATGCCAATGCAGGTGTGGAAGTGAAAAGTGATTATTACAAGCATGAGTGAGAAAAAAAGACGTAGTGGTGAGCTGTCGGGGAAGGAAATAGCAATTCTGCGAGGAGCGAGACTTCGGGCCCGCAAGCGATATAGAGGGGGGAAGGGGTGGTTGAAATGCAAATCAGAGATTTTTCGACTGCTACGGGCCAATTTTCAACGCCGCCTGCCCCGTGGGTAATGGAAATCCAACACTGCCACCCAACACTTTTCCAGCCGACGTCCCCTAAGGCTTAAATGGCCGTCAAGGAACCAAAAAAGAGCAAACAAGTGGAATTGCTCTGAATGATGCTTTTTCCCCCATACACTAAATTGCTTACATACAATATCACCCTTTCAGTAGGTTTTCAGCCGTGTCCAGAGCTATATGGCTATAAAAATTACCTACTTCTCTAGCGTTATATCCTTCCGTAAACCTTTTTACGAGCACATAACTACCAGTAGTTGGTAATTGTTTTTGTAATGCGCTGGAAAGGATCATTTCCCTCTTATTGTATTCAAACTAAAAATATTTTTTAAACATTACGCGTAAGAATCCTATTTAAAAATAGAGTAAACAATGATTGCATTCATCTATTAAGCTATTTAAGAAGGTGGATTCTAAAGAGCTTTGATGTAATAGACCGATATGGAAAATGTAATTTCTGCACCAAACAGAGTACTAACTAAGCAAAAGTACGCAGTAAAACTGTACCAGGATATCCCACGACCCTTGAATAGCCATGGAATTACGTTGGATCAAGGAATTTTAATCACGAGCCGACTTCTTGACAGGACAATGCTAAACTTAAAAGCGCATTATCATTTTCTTCAGTAGTACTAATTATCAACAAACATTACAATGACGAAAACAAGGAGACTAAATTGACGATATTTATCAATAAATTATTGACATCGTTCGGGACCCAAGCACTTTTCGCTGACGCTTCATGAGACGCGGATACAAGCCACACTCAAGATATTACAGTGCTCGAAATTTGAAAGGATTGATATTTACAAGTGTGATATCTATACGTTATGAACATGGATGCTCAGCTTAAAGTATTAATACAAAACTTTGTGCAAACTAAAATATTTTCTCAAACAGCAATTTATTAAACACTGATTTATACGGTTGCACCTAACTCAAAGAAGTCAGTGTGTTTCAATGCTATTAATCGCAATATAATTCGTGTAGATGAAATAAGTAAGTGGAAAATAATTCGTATGAAATGCTTCCTCGCAAACAATTATCAGAAAATAGCTCGCCAAAGGAACATTACTAAATACATAAAATGTATATACTAGAAAGGAAAGAGTAATATTCTATACCAGTATAGAGATCAAAACATTATGCCTGCGGTAGTATTAAGCTATTTCCATTTATGAAACATACACAATCTCTATCAGAGCACGCTTCCATCGGAGCAACATAAGCGTCATTATTCTATCATGAAATCGATTAAAAACGATTTGGTGAACTCGTCGTTTACATACGAAACTAAAAGACTTCCCTCCGATTAAAGGCTAACATGAAAAATTAACTGTAAATTACCGAGAGCTCGGATGGGAGTACCTAATTTCCCACGGTCTTGGGGGCCCGTTAATTGATTTTCCCTGCCAGCAGGTTATTTTTGTAAATCTTACATTCCTCAAATACTTAACGGTTTCAACAATGAATGCCATCCAATATGTAATAAGACTCAATATGACACTTACCGCTTCAGTTAACCATTCATATTCCAATAAAATACTTAGCAATGACCAACTAGTTCTCCAACACAGGAGAAGAAATGTGTTTTTTTATCCTTGACAACCCGCAGGGCATCAAAAGCACAGCTCTTGTACAGACGAACGCGTAACCTTAGAAGACATTGTCTTGGAGGTATTGGACTACGCAGCATATCTCGGATAATAGAGGATTCACTGCTTGAATATAATAGATAATTCAAATAAATGACTTTTTCATTCTTAAGAGGCTTGGAAATCCGTGGCTTAGAGAGTGGGCATATCATAAAGTGTTGAAAATGCCTGGTCAAGTGAAAGGGATATTGAGAACGGACGTGAGTAATGAAATGGAAAAAGTATCAAACTCTGGAATTCCGATTTTCCCAATGGCCAGATTGGCTGGTGAATAGCACGCAGCGAAGTAAAGTATACGAAGGAATTTAGATCTTGACATATGCTTACCTGTGTGGTTCAATTGAAACAGTAGGATTTCCGGGATATCTTCCGCGTGGTATCATCTTATTTGGCGATAGTTTAGGCGGAGTTGCAGCAGGCATCTATATTCACAAGTCAAGCCACTTAGTTAATGTAAATTGGAAAGGATTCCCCTGACGAATCCCCGGGCACCTACACTATGCGTTTAATCCCATGGGACGGTCCATAGGCAAAAGGAGTAGCTCCGAACAAATAGGGAAAAGGTAAGGACGGGGTTTTAGGAAAGAGTAGATTCAAAACCCGGTCACAATTACTTTGAACGCGTAGTGAACCGAGAAACCTGGTCTTTACTTTTTGGCAACAGAAGCCCGATTTCCGCTTTATGGAAGAAAGCAGTTCCGAGCCTCCTTTGCCTATGTGCGTGCCTATGTACGTATGCCGGCAGCTATTCATGCCCCTCTTCTATTAACTACGAAAGTCACCACTTAGAGCCGCATCTGCTTATCTACGGCGTACTTTTGCTTTACCAAACTTGACCAATCCCTCAATATTTCCCATCTCCCGGAATGTCTCCTCGCCATTGGCCATTCCCGGCCGTGGCCCAACCACACTACTTTCCCTGGTCCCCTTATCTCCTCCCTCTCCCATATCTCCTCCACCTGCTCCCCAAGGAGAGGGAGGGACGGAGCAAATCGCTAATGGGGCCACCCGTTGGAGCGGGCAACGCTTAATCCAGCGTGACTAATTTGCGCGGCCACCCCACATTCCGGCAGCGAGGAGTGCTCGATTACTGCACGGGTCTATTTGCAAGGAACAAGTCTTTCTCCTCCTACTGCGCCCCACCCCCCAACGCCCCATTTTCTTATTTTTCAGATTCTCTAACCTCTTATTTATACACACCTATCTTTCTACCAAGGACAATCTCGGCAACGTCTCTCAAGATCTTTTCTCTTTGGTTTCTAGACTGAAAAAAACTGAACACACCAATCACGGGTGAGGTGCTCCTTTTTTTAACGGAAAGAGATTCTTGAATATTCCTCTTTTACGGCTATCAAGAAATAATGGCTTTGGTACTAATAAATGGTGTTCAGAAAAACGTAAGACGTTCATTTTTTTTAAGGAGAGAGTTAAGGAACGTTTATGGAGAAGGCGTGATGACCTATCTATCGAACAGCCATTGCTACACTGATGCAATCGCTTCCCTCGCCTGAGGGTAGCGCGTGGTGCTGATTAGAAGAATGACTTCGGATACCTACTCCAAATCCCTATAAGCCAATCAAGGATCGATTCTCCTCCTAAATACTAGCGTGATGAAATATTAATAGCAATAACCTGTCTTTTTTTCTTGAGCGAATTTAGGACTTTACAGTCCTCTATTGCAATTAACTCACTTTGTCAAACACAAACATCCATGTCCTGGGCAGTGAATATACCACCCAGGCGGGAATCGAACCTGCAACCCTCGGGTTAGCAGGCGAAGACATTACCCCGCCGCCACCGGGGCCGACAGGGGAAATTGGGGAAAATTCTGCGGTGTGGCACCGTTTAGTAGTGAACACCCTACTGTCGGCGTCAAAATAATGTGCCGCTGTATTTTGAAAACTTATATCCAGGTTTGTGTAAATGCCAGTGCAATTTTATATACACCAGTTTAAATATTTTTTATTGCAATTTCAGCCATATTTTTCTTGTATAAATAAACCAAAAATGTAGAAACACCAATGTAATAATCGACACAGCGCTCTCAAAATTTAGATTTTTTGTCAACTTCATGAACTTATTAACTCAGCCCAGGGAAAACTACGAGATCTACAACATTGACTTTCCCCCAAAAGTTACAAGAATTAATAAAGATACATTAGTAATAACATTTCTTCCTGCTACAGACATAACTACGTTGCCATCAACATCATAAAGAATAGAGGGCTGCATAACGTGACAGTATTAAGTGTAATAAAATGCAGACCTTCATTGGCATCGAATCTTAAGAAAAGTTTAATTTGGGTGGGGAAGCAATTATCAGCGACTATGCAAGGTAATTTCGGACTTCATTACGAAGTAACAAATACTGATTTATAAAAACTACAGATATAATAAGTAAATTTAAAAACTATGCACTGAACGTTAGCAGCTGATGGAATAAGTTATTTTCTTATATATGCCACTAGAGGAAATGATCTCATTGCAAAAGGAAAGATTAAAGTGAATTCCACATGAATTAGTTTTCTCACACAAATATTCCAAATAGAAGAAGTCATACCAGCCCTTTTCTCCTAAGTCATTGAACTCCTGAAAGATGGAGTGCTTTATTAATAACGGACAATAGTGACTACATGTTATGTCATTTATAAAATGCCCACATCTTAAATCCAGAAATCATTACGTTAACTTATTTAAGCGATGAGAGCATACTATTCTATAGATAATACTGCACTATTAAACATTGTTTTGTAATGTGACATAGGTGCTGGAAGCAGGGTCAATACTGCATCTATCGAATTAGGTATTTTATGTAGTGGATGTTGAAAATCAATATGTAAGTCTTCATTAAAACAGGGAATTCCTGACAAAGAGTCGAATGATAAAGGTTATTACTGCTGTATTATTATAATGATAGCAGACCATGAACATAGATACAATGAATAAAGAAAATTTTTAAGAAACAAAATACGAGATGAAAATTCTATTTATAAAGGACGAAAAAAAAATACGGTAAAAAGCATTATTTTTAGACGTTTTGTTTAAAATTATTTAAGATAAAAGCATTTGAATAGTTTATTCACGAAAATTTTAAAAGTTTACTCAACTGAAGTACATTTAACAATTTAAAATTTATTTTAAAACTATTCTCAAGATCACAACTCACTTCAGAAGAATAATAAAGCATAATTCGTCTAAACTATTCCTTTATGACTACACGAAAGCTGACGCATTAATTTTGAAACATCTTAAATATTCTGCTAAGAAATGAGCATAGCAATTTCTACAAAGATCTCAACTTGTGAAGGTAAAAGCACACCTGCAATTGCATGGACTTCCTATCAGCTCAACGTTCCCACGTAGTGAGTAGTATTTGAAGTTGGTGGCTTAAATCACAGATAAGAGAAAACAAACTTGTAACGCCCAAATCGCTTGAGATATACTACACACCTCGAATACGCTTCGAGAATTTGAGACCCTGGTCATAAAGATTATACCAAAAAATAATAGAATACAAATACAAGCTACACGCTTCTTATATAAGCTGCTATGAGTAAACATATCGTGTCTCACAACTTTTAGAGGGATTAAAGTTCCCACCCTGGAGACTCGGAAGGCTAGACGCTAGGTTTAGTTTGCTTGAGAAATTCAGAACTGGTGCGTTTCAGAGCGATAGAGAGAGTATATTATCATGATGCATCACCATATAAACATGTAGTGAGGCCTCATGATGTATAGAAGCGATAAAATAAGAGAGATACATTGCCGAGCAGAGAGGTACAAAAACTCGTTCTTTCCGCGCACAATAAGCGTTTAAAATAAAAACTGCGCTCCACTAAATACATTCTCATAATACACGCCACATCTAACCTTCAAAAAAATTACTACTTCACACGACTGGTGACCAAACACCCCTTGCCACACGCCCATGCGGCGGCTTGAGGGTAATATGTAGATGTAGAAAAACGCCTTGTTGGAGAAAATTTTCACAAATCGAGAGAATGGCAGAGCCGGAGAAGGAGGAAGGAAAGCTTGAAATATGAGGGATAAATTGTTTCACCCCATCCCATAAGAAGTGAGAGAAATGGCCGGAAAAAAGCATGGTTGAAAAAAAGAGGACGGGAAGCAGCAGAGATGAGGTGGGGGAGGGAGGACTGTGGGCGAATTAAACGGTATAATGACAGGCTGAGGGAGGCGGCCCGGAATTCAATTCCCTCCTCGGGAAACCTAATCGCCCAAAATAAATAAAAATAACACCGGGGGACACAATTAGATCAGTGCACGGCGCGGCCGAGCCATTGCCATCTGCATTTAATGGCCGCGAGCACAGGATTTTCATCCAGCTCATCGCCCCCTCGGCCACTTCCGCTTAATGTCTCCTGCCTTTCACCACCCGTCAACCGTCGTCCCGTCCCTCCTCTTCTCTCCTCCACCGACTCCTCAGAAGAGTTTCCCCTCTCCTCCCCAACATATAAGCATATCCATTTCGACACCGCGTTTGAAATTTTCACACGATTGTGCGCCTTTCTAGCCGGCTTGATCAGCAGATTAAATAGCCATAATAAATTTTAACTGAAATTTCATTAGACGATTATAACTTCTTAGTTAACCATCTACTGAGAGATTTTATCCGAGGGAATTGGTTCTTGAGCCAAACAGTTTTCCGGTCTATAATAATAATTGTCTTTCAATATCAGTTGTTCATATGGCATTGTTTTACTATTTCTTGCCTATTTTATCTAAATTTTTTAAAATAACTATTGCTATCTTGTGTCTTATTAAGGGAAAATGCAACGATATTTTTAAAATGATGGGGGATTACGAAATACGCATTATTGTCACGTAAAAATTGAATTCAATAATGCGATAAGTAGGAGTAACAAGCGCAAATTGGTTATTAGGCTCAACCACGATGACAAGTAACCCTTCGCTGCTCTATCTTGGACTCTACGTACCTGTTACCTTCTCTAACTTGAACCATGCACAGGCACCTATACTGCTTGCGACAGGTGCCGTACCAGAAAATATGGTGTTAGTCGAGCCCAAAGGTATTAAAATTACCCAAAATGAGAAGGGGGCTTCTTTTGTTTCGACTATATTCTTATAACTATGAAATTTCTACCAATCGTGTAACCGTCATAATACTAACAATATTTCAAAGACTTAATCGAATAAAAATAAGGCTTGGTTGTTGAACCGCTGTATCTTACATTTAAACAAGCACATTGTTAAAATGAACGTAAAAATTCCCTGTCCCTCATTATATCTTCTAATTTAGAAATTATTTCTCCAAAGAAAAGGAAGAAATATTGCCATTCTTTACTCCTCAGGTTTGATATCGAACGTCTAAAAAATATTTTCATCCCCGGCGGAGGCATTATAAAAATTGGAAACTCAACTACATCTTCTGTGATAAATATCACCGTAAAAAAAGTGTGGACGCGACTACAGTATTTTTCGGCAGCTTCCTCTAAATCGATTTGAGTCTACTACTATGATTGAAAAAGATATAGATTAACAAGAAGTGTTTGCATGAAACACTTTCTTTTCCTTTTTAGGACAAGAATAGACCAAAGCAACGTATAGGTACCTAAGTCATTAATTTTAGCCTCGATGCCTTCCCGTGGAACAATATTTTCACTTGACAAGGGACTTATAATCCCCTACTATTGCGTCTTTTGGCACAACGCACACGAATAAAAAACCATCCCGTTCGCAATTTTTAATTTTGAATACCGGTGCAAGTGCAATAACCCTCACCTTTTCGATTCTCCCCCTTCCACCTACCTTTGTCGTTTTCAATTTATTTCATTAACGCCCTTCAAAACCACTCCACGGCGCCTCCCACCCCCATCATTACCCATCCTCCCCTTCTAGGCCACCCAAACGTATGCACACCTTCGGCCTCTTCTCTCTTCCCCCACAGGCGATCACAACATGGATCCCTTTGTGAACAGAGGGTCTCTGTGCGAGTAGAGAGACAGCAGGGGTGGTGAGCAACCCCACCGGGCTGACGCGAGCAGTCTCTCACATTCAATCACTCAAGAGTTCTTCTCACCCTCCACCCCCCAGGTCATCAACGAGCCATTTTCTCCACGACCCACCGGCGAGATGTTCGGCGACCATTTACCATTGTTCTTTCGGATTTCTGCTCCCCATTCTCCACCACCCTCTCTGCGCCTATCCCTTCCAGCGGGAATGCCGACAACTCTTTTTTCCTTCCCTTTCACAGAGACTATACGCTATGCCCATTGATTGAAGATAATGAATGAAAACTAACAGCAAGAAGGCACAGAGGAATAGCTGATTTATCATAACTGAAATATTGACGCAGTTATATGCGCAACCAGCCATTTTGAATGATTCATTTCTCCAGTTACTATGTATCAAACAGTCTTGCTAAAGAAAAAACTGTCCTAATATGCAAACAAAGCTCCAACCCGCTGCAAGAACGTGTTGCAGGGTGTGTTACGACACCAGGCGAGAATAATGGAGAGAATAGAGAAATGATAATTGGAAAGGGAAAGTAAAGGAAGTAAATTGTGAGTTGTAAGAGCGAATAAGAGCATTGGTCCGCTAAGGCTGCGGCCATGGGTTGAGGGAATATTTGTTGGTGCAGCGTATCCTTCTCATTATGTTACTTCTATAAGATTTACAAATGTACTGCGAGTTTAAAATACACTTTTTCATGTCCCAATGGAGCCCGCGTATTGATAATTCAGCTAGTAAATAAATAATAATATAAGCCAACGAGTAACTTTAGAGACTGTGAGAAAGAACGCACTTTAGGAAAGTGTTGCGGCACCGGGCGAGAATAATGAAGGAAATAGAGAGAAGATAATCGGAAAGGAAAAGTATAGGAAGTAAATTTTGAGTTGTAGAAGCGAATAAGAGCATTGATCTGCTACGGCTGCGGCCGTTTATTAAGAAGTAACTTTTGTAACTAATAGATGGGCAGTGTATCTATCTCATTTTTCTGCTTCTACAAGTTTTATGAATGTACTGTTTCATGAATGTGTTTGAAATACAATTCTCCATTACCCAATGGAGGCCAAATGTCGATAATTCTGGCAGTAAATAAATAATAATATAAGCCATGCGAGTAGGTTTAGAGCCTCAGCGACTGACATCAAATGCAGTGGTAAGGCGGAGAATTATTTACTTTCTTGTAAAACCAAAGTAATTAACAAAAATGGTGCGGAAAATATCATATAGCGCACTGCACAAGTTTTGTGCGATCGTCATGCTGGGTGGATCTTTTTTAGCAAACAAATTTCGACTTAAAATTTTCAGCACCAAGAAGACTTTTATTCTCTGATTTAATCCATAGTTACACCAGCCTTTTCTTCTTCTTTCCTCTGGAGACTCATCTTCCTCATTTCCATCTCCATTTCTTTCGTCTCGGAGGCCCGCATGTCAGGCCAGGTATTGTCTTGTGCGAAGCGGTTAAGTTGTAATGTTCTCTCCCCCAACGGAGTGGAGAAGAAAGGATAGGTGATTTGTCGGACCAGTCGTCTTGACGCCTCGTCTCTCTTATGAAAAACGCTAGTTTTAATTGAATAATTTTTTTGTCCGCTGCATGGCGCTCAGCGTCTGTGTCTCTCGCTGAGTGAAATGCTCCGGACTCCCTTTTTTCTGTACACTCATTTTAAAATTCTTTAGTTCCGAGCGAATTCATTACGAAACGAAAGCTTTGAAGAAAATTACGTTTTAAACTTAATGTGCTCCGTACTCAGGGGCCCATGGAGAAATTATTACGAGAGTAAAAAGCTCTAGGACGATTGTCATAAGGAAAACGTTCCTAATGCGGATGAGGGAATGTTAACGGTTAGAGGCATTTTAATAGTTTGCGGTCAGCTGGCAATACTTATTAGGAGTATAAGATGCAAGACACATTAAAGAAACTTGTATGTAGCATGGACCTCAGTGAAAACCCTTTTAAATCAAGCAACTGCTTAAATTTCCTGTGATTTTCAAGCAACACAAAACGATCCTCTGAATGCTCACATTAATTCCTAAAGAGGAAAAAATACGGGTTTTGCATACATACATCATCATGAAAACAAAGACCAGTTGCACTCACAAAGATATAAATTATTATAGAATCAATCAGACTAGATCAAACCGAAATCACTGTATCATTGTGATTGTCAAAGGTAACTAAAATTAACGATGAAAAATGTTCTAAGCCAGAATCACATTAAAGTTAAATCAAGTCACTTTCTAAAACTAGTTCTAACGATTTCAATGAGGAGTTTAATGCCTAGAGGATTAATTTTGGCACAGATAAAATGATGAATAACATAATTGGCGCAAAAACTAAATAAAATGAATTAAATATTATAAAAACACCTGCCTCTATCTATCACAATTTTTAGGAAATTAAATAAACTACTATTTCGGAGACAACCCGGGTAACCACGTATTTGCCATCCTTAATCAGGAGCATTTCGATTTATTTTCAATTGATGGTTTAAAAAAATCTAAACTCTACAACTTGAATACGAGTGAAGTCTTTCAACATTTTAAATTGGCAACGGTATCAGGAATTTTAGAAGTTTGATTCACATGGGTTGTACATATGTATAGGAAATAATTTTTACGTAAATTTACGCTGGAGGCCAGTGGTTTGTATAAAATTTATATAAAACAAAATAAAACAATAATCCGCAAGTATTAACATCTACTACAGTCTCTGATAAAATATTCTACTCAAAATTAGCTGAATATTTCGACTGAGCTTATAGGGTATCATAGTTAAAATTACTGTTAGATAAAAACATTATTATGATAAAATATATCGCGATCGCATTAGTTTATATATCATTGTCAGAGGTTTAATAAAAATATTTTCCTCGTCAGCGAATTGCAATCACTGAAATTTTCGATCGGAATTCTTCAAATTCATTCGATTGCGATGACTTCATTTAGCAACCGTTGAAAGCGCGACTTCTAAGGTTAACAGTTTCTTCAAGAATGACCGGCTCAATAAGGTATTAATTATCGCTAGATTGAGACAAAACCCGGACAGAGGATTACCATACTCTTCGTCACGAATGGATTAAGAATGGTTACACACGTAGATTTGCCACTTGAACACCAAGGAAAATTCAACCTCACTAAGGTTTGGACTTCTACTACTAAACAAAAATCCAGCAATTAAGTAATAAATCTTTGAGCGTGGCAGCATAATTTGAAAATTTCTCCTCGACGGATGAGTGGAACTAATTTTGAATTACTACGTAGAGCAAAGAGTTGGCAATCAGTAAAAAGAAACCCCAATATAATCACTATATCAGCCTCCATGGCATCAAATGTTCGTAAAGAATAAATTTAAATCAAATTTATAAAATTGAATTTAAGGATAACGCAAACAGAAACTTTCTTTTTATTTTTAGCAAGATGCATTAATGATCTCCATGATTATACATTATATTCTTAGGAGGGAAAATTCGTTACGGTCTCAAATTCCATGAAACAGATATTCGGTAAATAAAGCGAAAAATGGCTAATGATTGCTGATAGGTGCTGGTGGTCACTCTAAGATACTATCTTTTAAACTACAGTGATTATCTTCCTTTTTTTAACACCTAACACCTAGAGAGCGCAAAATTAAATTGCATAGCTAGCCACAACTATGCGGGTAAATTGATTTGGCATTAGCCAACACATTAGAATATCGCATAATTGGTAAATTAAATATGCTATAAATAAATATAATAAACTAATCATCTGACACAATGCATACAGATTGCAACATACATAGGAAAGAGAGGTCAGCACAAATAAAACAGCCTGAAAAATCTAGAGGAGAAACATTTTCTTGAACGCGTATTTCCAATGAGTCACAGGCATGGTCTATTCACAATAAAACTAAAAAGTTTCTCAGCTTGCTTTGTATATGTAAAGCGCACAATGAGTATTAAAGCTGAAACCTTTAATTAGAGCACAGAGGAATTACTCGAAGTACAGAGAGCCGCACATAGATTGGAGGTGAATTGTACAGAAATAATTCGTGGTTTTATAAGAAGCAACCATGTGTTAAGGGTTCACTAAACTTTGGAGGTAATAATGAATTGAATTGTGTTTTTGACTCTTATTTGAAGGGCATATCAACCCAAATAGAAAAAAGAATTTGAAAAACTATCATTTAGCAAACGCAGGAAGCACATTAGTTACAACATTTCTGCGTCGGCCGACTTAGCATCCTTCAAAACTCTCTAATGAAAGCACCAGCTCAAGAGTAGACTACAGTACACTTTCAGTGACGACTCCCTCAACGTAAGATATTACGCTACAGATATCGATAAGATATCGATTTGAAGTGAGGAGTGACGAACCAAGTTGAAAAATGAAGGGGAAAGACTATTTATGTAACAGGTTATGTGTATTAGCAATTTATATTTCAGTACCTACTGCTTCAAATTTAATTGAAGGATACTTCATGGTGAGAAATTCAGAACGTTATTCCCACTACAGATGATTTTTCCACCATGAATTTAACACAATTGTCTGATCACCAGCGGCTGTAAGTTCTGCGCAACTAGTTACCCCGTTATTTGAAGGATGATACTGAGCAAAACTGACCAAGAGACTACTGGAGGACTTTCGGAGGGGTACAATGATAGCGATACCGAAGACCTGGCCCGAGAAATGTAAGGAGCCCGAACTTGAAATCTTTTGTCTTATCCGTGAAAAATACTTGCGCCAACAACAAACAAAAGGACGGAAAGGAAAACTGAAAAAAATCACTCGGAAAACCAAGTCAGATATAGGATAAACAGAGGAGCCAGGTAATACATGCTATGCCAGATAATAATGGTAAATAAAACGATGCATGTGAAAAAGCCCCTGTATGTGTTATTTGCCCATTTTGTGAAAGCCTTCAAAACCGCTGAGGGGAACAAGATGTCGAGGCTTTTGGAAAAACATGGAATGGACAACGGCAGTAGAAAAATGTACCAACTTCACAAGAAGCAATTTTTCAAGGTTAAAATACGAAACGGAAGGAAAATAGAAGTTTTATTTAACAACATAGTTGGACGCGGATGCAACCTTTCACAAATACTGTTAAATGTATATTTAACGGACTCAATAAGAGGATAATAACATCCTATGTTTAGCAGATGACAACGCAGTCAGCAGGAAATTGTAAGAACCTTAAAAAAAATGAATATAACTGACAAAGCTATTTAAAAATACCGCGTAAAAATAAATAAGAAGACAAAATCTTAGAAGCAGTACAATGGACATATAGTGTAGAAATGCCCAAGCTAAAAAAGCGTTCATAATAAAAAGGCAGCTATGTACTGTGAAAAAAGAAAATAGGACTACAAACGAGGAAAGAGTTTGTCAAAACATTCTTGTGGAATGTGGTGCTCTATACATAAATATTGTGAAATGAAGCTCAATAATAAATGTTTTTGCCATTTTTGGCATAGAATTCTTTTTTCATTCTAAACTCTGGCGATTTTACCAGGTGACAAGTTGGTTGGTGAAAATAAATAAGAAATATTGAAAGGACTCTTTAAGATATATGTAGTAGTACAGACTTGCAATGCATTATGAAATTTTCTTCAAACATCAACCTGTCCATTCACGGATATATCAGAAAATATTAAAAGAGAAGAAATAAATAAAGTTTCCATACCGAATATATAACCATGCTGTATGGAAATAATAACTATTAACGGTAACAGCACGTGACGTAGTTTGTAATGTACCTATAATAACATTTTTACCGAGAGAAGCGACATTCAATAAACTAATTTATTCCTACCTTTCGCTCAAGTACAATTTTCATGATCCTTTAGATGGATCGAACATCTCCAGGAAGACGGCGTTCAGTAGAACGCGATGAAGTTCAGTACCTAATTGTTTCGAGACAGCTTCAGAGGAAAACAAAGCAATATTGCATGACGCAATAGTGAAGTACCATCCTCGGTAACATAATTTTACTATCCAACTCCTGAACACACATGACCACTATACCAGTGTCAGAAAGGTTGAGCAATTACCGACTGCTCCATGAAACTTTGATGTTCCAAATATTTTTTTTTATATCCGGATTTAAGATGGGTACTAGAAACGTTAAACGTTGAGTGAAATACGAACGGACGGAATAAATTTTTCCGGAAAACAATTCTACAGTCGGAGTCCTCTTCCGGATATGAGAGCAAAATAAAGGGTTGGGGGAACCACGTGTCAACTGTCTTGGAAGATGGAGGAGGCTGGGGATCGAGTTACCATTGGCTCGGTATATTAAGGATTTGAGGGTCAAAGCGATGACAAGCGAGGACACGAGGGCGAACAACTCGGGAATTAAGTCGGAAGGATGGGAGAGGAGGAACAAGTGTGGGAGGAGAAGGTAAGATATTCCCCTCGCCATGACACGGGTTCACAGCGTGCGACAGAATCGCCCTCATCACTCGCGGCGGCGAACTAAACCAACAGGGATCTCTTTATGACCGCAAACATCCCGGGCACTACCTTCGGGGGAGGAAATTGCAATTTTTTTCCTCGCTAAGTCACTCAAACTTTCCCAGAATATAAGGATCAGAAGATACGACGGAACAAGCATCATAAAAGATTTCGCCGACGA
Organism: Ceriagrion tenellum; assembly: GCA_963169105.1. Taxonomy (NCBI): domain Eukaryota; kingdom Metazoa; phylum Arthropoda; class Insecta; order Odonata; family Coenagrionidae; genus Ceriagrion; species Ceriagrion tenellum. The sequence goes on along the minus strand of OY720633.1, from coordinate 98,992,047 downwards.
GAATACCATCAATTACAAAATTTATTCAAAAGTGATATTATGTCCGGAGCAATAGAAGAAACGTTCATTATTTTCCGGAGAAAACATCAGCATTGACCACTGCAGTAGAAATACCCGCAGTATCTTGACTAAGAGCTGAGGACTTGGACAGTAACCGAGAGGCATTAGCTTGAGACATAATAAAACTTTTAAATAGTAAAAATGTGTTAGTTATTTATTTTGTCTTGGAGAAGACTCATAGTTTATGCCTCGGAAACAAAAATTTGGGACAAACTCAATGCAGGTCGTACTTTAAAAAATGTGCCAGGTAGGCAAGTATTAATAAATTATTATTTAAATGAGATATTAATGATTATACTTAAATGAAAGACGGCAACAACAACAAAAGTGCAACATAAAAAGTTTCAGAGTGATACTAAATTACACACGTTTATGAAAGTTTCAAGTCCTTTACCTGTGGTAAGGCCCATAAACCTATATAATACACACTAAAAAGCAATATTTGCCGTCAGGTGAAAAATTTATTGCTGAAAGCATGTCGGCTTAATGGCCTAAAAATTGATCATCATCTAAATTAACCTCTAAGGAAATAATATACCCAGGAGAGTGGAGGATCTTTATGAATAATAAAACGATGAAACGCTACTGGCTATAATACGGGCCCATTAAGTCAAAATTTACATACCAAGAGCTAAATATATTTCCTCGTTTCCCTAATTTATGGGCTTGGACTAGAATGCACAAGTAAGGCAAAATTACAAGCAGATCACGAGCAACGCACTAAGTCTATACACATGGATAACCGGCATTTAGACTCTTACAAATGGTTGGACAAAACTCCCGACTAACGCGTACAAGCTACTAAGCCCTTCCACTTTTCCATACTTCAAGCACTGCGGCGAGAAGAAACTGGACGAAAAAATAACATTTCCGGAAGGCCATATCATCACTCTGCTTCAAAAAAAATGAACGCACCAAATACCCGCATTAGCGTCCGGCGAAAAATAAAACGATAAAATGTTTACCCGACTGATTCATGATGCCGCACCTTAGAACTGGCAAGTCTAAAGTCATACACTATGGAAATGTAATGTAAAGTTTCAACACCGAGTTTAAAGCCGGAAAAAAAATAGAACGAGGGCCTGAGTTGGAACAGGGACCCCCCTCTGGGAGCACCGTCTTAACCTCCGCAACATCCAACTTCTCCAACTACAACGCCACCCCCAAAAACCATGGACAAGGCCAGAGCCTCAAACCCCTTCCCCGACTAAAATAAGAACAAACCTTATCCTCCACCCTGAAAAAAAACCCTCAGCTACATAGTCCCTCCTCCATCCTCTTCTTTCTCAACCCTAAAAACATTGCTCCACCCTCCCTCCTTACCGACAGACCATTCCACTCTCCGCCCCATACCCCTCGTGAGACTTCCGCCTGGGTGGTCTCCATCGGCAAGCGCTATCAATCTTAAAGCAACTACGATGTGACTGGAGATCCACGCTTGCTGGTGTGATCGGGGCCATGCGGGACGGGGGGAGGAAAGAGGACGGGAGGGTGGGGGGGCAGGGAGAGCTTAGTCCTGCGCCGAGATGGCAGGAAACGCTGAGGGAGGAATGGGAAGTTGTGTGGGGGTCGGATGAGCTTGGGACGGATGGTGTGAGTCTGGGATGAGCCGTCAAGTGAGAATGGAGGTATAGTGCGGACGAAGCTTGGTGGCAGTCGAGGAGTGGATCTTCAGGACGGAGAGGGCGGGTACGGAAGGGATTTGCTAAGAAGTGAAAAGAAGGGCGTATGACAGGCAACAAGTATCACCTGCGCTATCTTCACGAACCAATTTTGCATCGACCAGAAGATTCTGGAGCGAACTGACTCATATTGTCTGGCTCTGAACAAACTAAACTTACGTATAGTGCGGACGAAGATTGGTGGCAGACGTGGAGTGGATCTCCAGGGCGGGAAAGGTGTGTATGGAAGGGATTTGCTGAAAAGGGGAGAAGAATGCACAGGACAGGCAACATGGATCACCTTCGTCTTCATCAACCAATTTTTAATCGACCTGGAGATTCTGAAGTGAACTGACTCATATCGCCTGGCTTGCCAACTTGAAGTGAAATACTGATGCTGAACCATCAATCTCAGCAGTCTGAATTATAGTGCTGGATTAACATGCCAGTGTATACCACCCATAATTGTTTAGGTTAATGTTCCCAACGAAACTGGATCAAAGTAATATAGGCAACCTATTGCAAAATCCTGTCTAAAAATTAAAGCAGAAGACATTCATGTCCTTTTAGTGGATGAGAATATCAGATTATAATGAAATTGACAACAAGGGCTGGTGACCTTAATGACCCTCGGAGTCAAACTATTTACATCTACATCTACGATATACCATGCAAGCACCACTACGGTGTGTCGCACAGGGTGATTCCACACCAAGAAAGAAGCCATTATCCCAGCTAAAATTCGAACCGCGCATGTTCTCTCTGAATGTCATGCGCCGGCCAACAACAGTCAGGACAACAGTGGGCAGTCAGACTAGAAAGTAGGAAAAAGACATGGAGACGAACAAGCTACCATGCAGTACACTACTTAAGATACGACTACTGGTAATAATTACTGCGGCAGATAAATAGTTCTACGATGTACTAAATCATGCAAGTGCTATATCCTAACGGAAATTAAACGTGAGGATAGTGACAAATAATGATGTTAGGATATTTAGCACGAATACAAAAACCTACAATTCCTAGTCAGGGTCGAATTATGCTAGATCTGATCCATCGCAACTATTATGGTCCGTTATTTTACGTGGATAAAAAGACATTTTATATCTATCGGTTCTCCAGTCTATTTCCTTAATCTTATGCCAGTAATCGTTTCTACCATAACAGTTTGGCTCTGGCAAAATATGTTTCACGTCCGGCAAAACATAGTCTACATCAAACTTTCGTAAAAGTTTTAATCTATATTTTTCCCTTCCATCTGATAGAGGTCCCCACCATGATTCCCTCAAAAATTTCGGAACACTGCTATGTTTACCGTAACAATTTTTAACAAATCTAGCTGCTCTCCACAGTGTTCGATCTGAATCTGAAACTAGTCCTACAACGTAAGAGTTTCATTTACTAGCGGCCAAAAAGTGTGTAGACGAAGCTTGGTGGCAGTTGTGGAGTAGATCTGCAGGTCGGGGAAGGTGCATACGGAAGGGATTTGCAAAGAAGTGGAGAGGAGACCACATGACAGGCACACGGCTCGTCTACGATCTCTCCACCAACCATTTTTATATCGACTTGACGATTCTGAAGCGAACTGACTCATATCACCTGGCTTACCAAAAAGGACGGCAAACATTGATGCTGATCCATAAGTCTCATCAGGAGTTTGGATTATTTTGATTTATTCTAATTCTTTCAGCCCCCATCACTGCACACCTCTCTCTCTCTCTCTCTCGTCGTGTAAGCGAAGTGATAATCGCACTAACCAGAGAGGCATGAAGAAAACAACCGTGAGGCGAGTTTACACCGGCAAGTCAAATGCACAAGTTACATGCTGCAAGCGACTTTCGACTATAATAGCTGGTGTAAGTGGCTCTGCAAGTTGGTAGGACTTTTAACAGTTCTAGCATAGAGAAGCGCATCGTTGCCTACGTAAACGGTAACCAGTGCACTAACTTGTGATAAATTTTACGTCTGCGTAAAATCCTCGGTAAGTTCTTACTAAAGAAACTTGCTGGATAAACATGTCATTGCATACCCCTATAATTTGTAATGTCGATGATCCTAACAAAACTGGATCAAAGTAATTTAGGCAAACCATTGCAAAATCCCGTCCATAAATGAAAGCATAGGCCGTTGATGTCACTTTAGTGAATAAAAATAGCAGATATTTTTCAAATTAACAACAAAGGCTAGCGGCCTTAGGAATCCTGGGAGTCAAACTGCCTGGAATCCTAGTATAGAGCTATTTTTTAGACGATAAACCTTTCAACTGAAAAATATCGATGAGCGACTGAAAAAATGTTATGCCACAATCGTGGGCAAGCTCGCTGAAAAGGACAAAAAAGGGACCGTAGATGGGAGGTAATACACGCGCATGAGGAAATGCTTGCGGAGTTCTCTGCCGAGGTGCGTGGCTCGCAAGGGTTGGGTGAACCACCTGATTACAGGTTTCGGGGGGCGAATTGGGAAGGGAGAAGGCCTAACTGAATTTTCATGGAACGGTAATAGATTCTCCATACCACACGCACGCACACCTGGACACGTCGGGAGCGATATGCTTCGTGAATTTCGGAACCATTAATTTTTACGGCTCAAAGCCCCCTGGGTCCTGACCTAATTGAGCAAGGAGCCCCGCTAACAGTGAGTGGAGGTAGCGTCGCGAACCCGCGAGATGATAATTCCGTTATAAGGACTGGGCTGCAAACCACGCCCAAAAAAATTTATAACGTGAGGATATCGAGCGAATTTTAGTAGTTAATTCCTTCCACATTGGGTCGATACGCAAATAATGTGAAGCGTACTTACTCATTCGACTTGAACTTCATTAAATTTGCACGTTACCTTCCCCCATTAAATTGGAACACTGAAATTCGAAACAATTTTCACAAATTTAAATCGAATCCATTATAAAAATGAAAAGGCAAATTTTATATTATTTTTTATGATAAAGCGTTCTCCTATTCTCCTATTTAGGAGGTAAACTCGATGGAACACGTCCTGAGGGAAGATTCCCTGCTGAAAAGAATGTTAGAAGAAAAGATCGAGGGAAAGAGAGGGAGAGGAAGACGAAGAAATAATATGATGAAGGATATTATGAATGGAAGAACTTACAAAGAGCTGAGGAAGGCAGCATAGGATACATCTAGATCTACATAATACCCGGAAATCCGCCGCATGGGCGCGTGGCAGGGGGTGTTAGGTCACCAGCCGTGTAAAGATGTAAGATTTTGGAGATGAAATGGTGACATGTATTATAGGAGTGTGTTTAATGGAGCTCAATTTTTATTTTGGTCACTTTTTGTGCGCAGAAAGAACGATTTTTTGTACTTGTCTGTTCGGCAGTCTTATTTCATCGCATCTGTCAGACGTAGAGATGTAGTGAGGAGTCGTGATAATATTCTCTGTGTCGCTCTGAACAATATCAGTTCTGAATTTCTCTAACAACCTAAGCCCTGCGTCGAGCCTCAGAGACTCTAGGGGCTCCCACCTTAATCACTCTAAATGTTGTGAGACACTATATGTACGCTCGTACCATTTTTTAACGAAGCTTAATTAAAGCTTGCTGCTTTAATTTGTATTTTATTACTTTTTTTGGTTAAATCTATATGACCAGGGTCTCGAATACTCGCGGCGTATTCGAAGTGTGGCCAAACCAGAGCGAAGTAGCAACTCTCTTTGACTTTTTCATCCGAGGACCTTCCTAGTATGTTTAACAAAACTAGTTTCTTTAATTCTGTGCCACATATGGTTTGTGTGTGTAATCCCCACGATATAGCAGAAACGAGAATTGAGAGATAGAAACGAGAAGAGGATAGACGAGAATGGAGGGAGCAGTTCAATTGAAACCTGTCTGATGACAGATTCACCTTTGAATAAGATTCATCGGTTGAACTGACATAGGTTGCTCCTAAAATCATTCGTAACGATCTGATGTTCGACACTAGACAACCACTAGGCATTTTAAGGAAATCTGAGGAGACGATTCTGCTGCATCCTATTACAACAACTGCATCATTTGGGTATAGTAACAAATTTTCTTCTCAATAAAAAATTTATTTTCTGACCAACACTCTCGATGCTAAAAGAGAAAACCAGCGTCTTAACCAGTGATTATGTTACATTAAGTGTGCAATATGTAAATTATTATTCTTTCGATTAGTAATTTTCTCTCACGACCATTCTTATCCTATCTTATAATTTGCAAAATTTTGGTGTTTATTCTTATTAATGATCTCATTTTATCGGATGCGATGTTACTCTCTGAGTCAACTTCTTGTTATTGTTAAGTACTAATCGTTTAGTAAAACCGCAAGCTGGTTTCTTTCTTTCGTTTATTTTTGAGGATTTTATAAATTTTTTCGTACATTTGTCATGATCTTCAAGTTAATTTACGCAGATTTGGTCAGTCATAGGGCATATTTCACATAGAGACAATTAAAACTGGACTAAAGTGAAAAAATAAAACCAGAAATGTTTAATCCCCAGTCGTTGCAGGCTGGTTAGACGACGGCCTGGAAACCCTAAGCTAGTGGGTTTCCGTCCTTGCTCGGGTATGAGGGTTGTGTTTATTTCAAGGTTAAAGGCTTTAATTAGAGGGAACTGTCTGACCTAATCAGCTGGAACACTACTGTTAGAGACATTAATGCGAAAATGGGTCGATTGATTTTCAACGTGAGCGTAGAGAATCTAATCCTTGCCTTTATGAGCAAATAGACAAAAGTTAACCAATCTTGAAATTAGATTGAAAATGGCTCCGAGTTAAGATCAAAAGGCAAAGACGTAAGTACCTCATTCGTTTTCGTTGGATTTTCAGCAAAAATAATTCAATATATTTTTGTAACCCAATTACCCAATCCGCCAATTACCTCCTGATTGTTCTTTGCAGTCTCATTATTTAGGAAGGAAGCTCTTAATTGCAAAAAAGGGGAAACTTGCACCGGAGCCCAGACCGCTTCCAATTAGTCGAAGACGCTCGAGCTACGTGACTACATCCCAATCAGGATTCGCAGCATTCCTCGCTCTTCAACTAAATCTCATAGCCCAGACCCACCCTCTTCCTCCGCTCTGCCAACTCCCCCTCAACCTCCACCACGCATCGACTGGCGCAATCTTGCATTCCTTCCCGCCCTTATACCAAGAGGAGAAGAGGGTACGGGTAGAGAAGTCCCTCTTGGTTGCTTTAGCCTTGGAATGAGCACAAAACGGCTCTTTTTTGAAGTTGAAGGGTGGGGTTCAAATCCGGCGTGGGCGGGAAATATGAGCCCTCCGTCTGAGGTCAAGGGGTAAAGAAAGGGATTCCTAAAGGGTTAGGAGGGCGAAGGTCTCTCTCTCAGGTACCTAGCCTACCCGTTCTTGGCTCATGCGCGCTTATTTTTGTGTTCCGGGCATAAGAAGTTTTCCCCTTCGACCCTCCCACTACTCATGCGAAGATTAAAGTGTGGAACCTGAGAAGACTGGCTCGAAATGAAAGGGAAAGCCGCGAGACGCAGGGGGGAGGAGGGGAGGAAGCGGATGGACGCATGTCCGAGGCGTAATCCAAAAGATATGGGCGGTGTCTTTCTTCCAATAGAGACTCTGTGACTCCTCCCTCTTGTCCCCCTCTCTCCCGCCAGCTAGAAAAACAATGAAACGCAGGAATGCTCATGATGAAGAATAAGCACCCGCACCAACCGTGGCGCACCGGTGTAATGCGGACGACAAGCGTTTGAGGACATGCCAGAATCAACAGAGGAGAGAATGAGACATATCCTCCATTAAGGCTTTGCACATCCAACGAACCAACTTTTATGCCACGATGAAAAACGCATATACAATAGTTACAGGAAGGAATACTTAAAGCGGCTGACTTGGATATGTTAAATTGAAAACAGTTTTTATTGTTCTGGGACTTTGCTGGGAAAGTCCCATGGAAGTTCCTGGGACTGGGAAGTCCCATGGAAGATTGAAAAATAATTACATGCCACAAAACATGGGGTAAATGGTGAGAGCAATACATATTAGTTTCAATAATGAGCACCACATATAAACTAACAATAATACATGAATAAGATAATACAAAACATGTGAAAATCAGGAAAACAGTGCACAGATTTGAGATCAAACATGAGGGATTGAGGAATTAAAACTGCAGCATAGGTAACCAATTGTATTATTTACACATTGCGCATTAGTTATAGTGGAATAAAATGTTCATAGGATACGACAATCATGGGGGAGTAAGTGTATAGAGTATAAGAAACGCATATGAAAATATTAAAGAGGGAATAAAATTGGAAAAAATTAAAAGAGCTGAGAAATGAGGTGACTACCTAGGCAGTGCTAACATAATAAATTGCGAATGTTCGCCAAATTTTTCCACAGCACCTAGAAGGCACACGAGATTCAAGGTACACAATAAACGGGCAGTGATGAATAATAAATAACTGGAGAGCCATTAAAATACAAATTCCACACATAATAAAATAGCACCATATGTCTGATTTTATTTCAACACTACATGCTTCATGAAGCAACCAATGTGAAAATTGGATAAGGAAGTTTTATGAAAATATGCACTCAAAAAACCTCGTTTGACGGGAACGTAAAATGCAGATCGATTTTGGGTCGTTATAACTCATGAATAATAGTAATAATTATATATGCATTTGTCCAAGGATTGTAGTATAGCTACAATATAGGACACGTCATGAGAAAATATTCATAAATTAGTACAAAATATATACACATACCTACCGAGAAATTACTCATTTTATTCATAGTTATATTTACACAAGACATATTTTACATATATTGTATTTCATTCACAGAGGTCTTACTTTACATGCCCAAGTCATATTTTATCATTGATAAATTCAGACAGGCGGTAATTATTTTTCTCTGCCAAAAACGTTTTTATTTGCCTTTTAAACATACTTATGTCTTTTATATTTTTGTATTTCTGAGGCTTTTTATTGTATATATTTATTCCCACTGACTTTGATCCTAGGTTTGCAGCTATAGCTCGAGTGTAATTGATTAGCAAGTTTAATTTGGTGTTGTTAAGGTGTTTGTGGTATTGAGAATTTGCGATGAAATCTGACAAGTGTTGTTTCATATAAGTTAATAGAAAAATAGCGTATTTAAATGGAAATGGTAAGAGGGCAAGGTCATGAAAGATTGGTATGGAAAGTGAAGTTGTAGGCTTAGATGCAATGATGTAAACAGTTTCTTTTCAAAGGAAAAACACATTGCCTAATAAATACTCATATCCTAAATCGCAGGGGTGGAAAACTATCCCTCGAGGCTTTCAACAGTGGCATTGAGCTTTGAGTATATTTTGGAATAAGAGATATTCCTCACATGCATGAATAGTAATAAAATAATTGATCTTTCTTATTGGACGCCATATTAATTCTATGGCACTGGTGTCACATTTAGATCATTCAAAAAATAAATACAGCAAATAAGTCATTGAAGGCATTTCTAACGAAAAAACAACCCAGACAAAGAGCTAAATCAGCTGAATAAACTGGTTCTGAATGAGGCATGGTTCATTATCTAAGCGGCAAAATTAATTTTGCTTGCATTAAGGAATTCGGTGGTAGTAAAAAAAAAGACCCGAGAGAGCGAAATATAATTATGAATGTAGACGGATTAATTATCCAATCAATAATTTTAATTCTACGAATGTTTTGTTTTTGTTTTGTGTTACCATCATAGGTAATTAAATCATAAATACATACACTTTAGGTGAAGTAGGCGTAAAATCTCCAGATACAGTAAAATATTTTAGAATTACCTTAACTTTTAATATATCTCCGGGGACACACATACAAAATATATGCGGCACAGCATAAAAGAAACTAGGTTTTGTTAAGCGTATAATAGGAAGGTTCTCGGATGAAAAAGTCAATGTGAGGTGCTACTTCGCTCGAGTTAGGCCACACCTCGAATACGTCACGAGCATTTGGGACCCTGGTCATAAAAATTCAACCAAAAAATTTAATAAAATACAAAGAAAAGCTGCTCGATTCGTTCAAAACTGCTACGAGCAAACATATAGTGTTTCACAACTTTTAGAGTGATTAACGTGGGAGCCCCTAGAAACCCTAGCTACGCATAAGGATATATGCTAGGCTTAGGTTGTTTGAGAAATTCAGAACTGATGTGTTTCAGAGCGACACAGATAACATTATCATGACGCCTCGTTACACCTCTAGATCTGACAGAAGCGGCAAAATACGAGAGATACACCACCGAACAGATACGTACAAAAACCGCGTTATTTTCGTCCACAATAAGCGATCGCAATAAAAACTTCGCTCCAAAAAATGCACTCCCATAATACACTTCACCATTTCACCTCCAAAAACCCCATACATCTTTACTCGGCTGGTGTTCTAACACCCCCTGCCGCACGACCATGCGGCGGCTAGCAGTGTAGCGTGTAGATATAGATAGGTGGTGAAATTTAATCATCTTTTTAAATTACGGATAATGATACATCTCATACTTGGAACATTTCTCTAAAAGAAGGGCTAATATATCTGATAAAATAATTTAATCGAATTCTCATTTAAGACGTCATAACGCGCTGAGGAAAGTCCAAGTAAAAGGAGCGAACTAATTTACGGTGCAGTGAATCGTGCGCCTCACCTTTAATTCCATTGAACGTAATTAAAATTGCAATTAAAATAATCCCACAACCCCCTTCCCCAAACGAGGCGAAGGATATGCACGCGTTCACCCTGGAATAAAAGTGAACAGAACAACATCATCCACTGAGAAGATTCCCACAAATGTTAATAATAGTGAGCCAAGCTTTTGGCCTTTCAAATTCCATACAAAGAGCACAGTATGCTGAGAAAGGGAAGTTCTATACTTCAACCGCGTAATACAGCAAGTACAGCATATATATATATTGTGTCAGAGACCTGGCTGTCAAATGGAATATGATTATATTCTTTAAATTATTATTAAGCCATAAATCTCTGCGAGCATATTTATCATATGACCGTTTAATGAGCTTATTTAAGAGAAGACAGGTGCATTAATTCACACGACAGAAAGGACCAGTGAATTCAAAAGTTCTTGCGAGAGCTGGACTATAAATATATGATTTCAACAACAGATCCAGACACGCAGGTAATCATGATTTCAGCACAGAAGCAGGAATATAACTCAGAGCAATACGTTTTGGATGTTATTTTTTTATGACTGGCCCTTTAATTGTGCCCACTCCGCGGATAATTATTCATCTCTCCCGTTATTATGGATGAGGAGAGAGTATCAAGTACACATCCAAATCTTTATACTATGATCACTGAGCAGGGAAAAATAATTGAATATCTCATCGAAATTTGGCTGAATCTCCGGTAGTCCACTAGTATTTACTAGGACACATAACTATCCTCTACTGGAAGATATTTGCATAGTGTCACTCACAATCAGAGATACTAGGTTGAGCAATGCCAATATCCATGGAAGCAAACAAGAAACACAATGAAAGGCGAAGAGGACCGATCTAAAAATTAATCAAGAAGTTCTTCCTTTTTTCGACCTCTAAACTATATTTATTGATGTTGCTTGGAGTGCTGGTTGGTCAAAATTAAAAAATTAAAAGCATAGTGTAAGACCAGAGTGTAGAAATATATTCTAGGCTCATTGATGTCTAAATATAATTATTTTATTTATTGGAATATACCACCCCTACTAGTAGGAGTAATCATAATAATATATAATGGTTCTTAATTGTGCATTTTTGCTTTGACCTTGACAATGCGAAAACAATAAATATCAATTAGATATCTCCTTCATGAGGGAAACACCAATTGAAAATACGGGGACTACGTTTCCTATGTCGTCAATTTAACAAAAATATAACCATTGCTAGTCAAACGAGAGGCAGTAAAACAATTAGAATAGCCTGACCCTAACAGGTTATAAACAATGTACCTAATTTATAAAATTAAAATGTGAGTATCGTCATTTAAATTCAACAAACGCCCACTAAAAAGATACCATTTTATCTTCCAATAAAATGCCAACGCGTATGCATTAACATAATTATTACAAGAAAATTAATGACTTTTTAGGAATGGCAACGCTACTTTTTATTAAATAATTTTCTCTAAATTGATGACATCCTCACGATCGGTCGATCAAAAGTTGCCCATTCCGTTACGAGCCTTCACCATTTGAGGATTTCATCGACCTTGCCTGTTTTCCTAAGACGCTCCCCGCCTATTCCCGACTCCGCCTAACTAGTGCGCCGGAGATGAAGTGATGACATCTTCCTGGAGGGTTTGGCCAAATGGAGACGTCTCTACGAGTCCGCGTGGGGCGAAATCAAGGGACTGAAGGTTGATCCGCCCACCTTCAAGGGAGGGAAGCCACGATTTAAACAATGGAATTCTTTGTTGTAAGCCTCTCTTTTGGCCTGCTGCCTCCTTTGAGAGAGACCCAACTCCCCTCGCCGCCGTCCCCTTTCTCTCCCAGCCTCCTCCGCCGCCTTGGGTAGGCACAAGAGAGGTGTGAAGCGTAACTGAGGGACAGGTGAAAGGGGAGTTATGCGGGAAAGAGTGGCGGAGGAATCCATAAAGGATTGGAGGGATTGCAGCGGGAAGGGGGGTGTCGCGCACACCCCCAGTATTACGAGGTTATGCCTCCCTCTACCCCCCCGTGTCACTTCACCCTTTTTCCCTCTTAACCTCCAGCCTGGCCTATCCTTCTTACGACCACAAGCCCCGCCCCCTTTTATCGTTCGAGGTTAAAAAAAATGCACGGGTGGTTGCTACAAAGGGGGATGTGTGAGGGCGTCGTGCCCGCCTTTTTGAATGAAGAATGGACGGATCAAGGCTCCGTCCTCATCCCAAGTATCGGGGAAGGGAATGGAGGGGAGATCTTTTTAGCCGCTGTCACGCCATCACACACGTGGCAGCTGGGGAAATTAGCTTGGTGAAGGCTATGAGGCGGCAAGCGACGATCAGCAGAAAAGGATTTTAAATGCGGAGGAATTGCTGCGACCGTGAAAATATTCGAAAGAAAATGGACGAAGTTATGAAAAAGCTGATCATGTAACCTCATCATTTCAATCGATCGAAATTTTTTTCAAAACGCTTAACAGAAGTAACTTTTGTTGCATATAGATAGTTCATAAGGATGTGAAGCGGCAAAAGGAAATAACTTCACAGTGGAATCAGACAGTAAAACAATCAATTCACTTCCGCCATAATAGTACAATAACCAATTAAATTCAATGGCCTTTCTCATCATTGTTCAAAACCCAAATCTTTGAATGCCCTGGGAAACATAAAATCGTGCACAAAGGTTATCTATCTAAGTGAGCGTTAACAAATAAAAATTTGTTACTGGAAATAAATATTTGTTACTGGACTTCAAGAAACGTGAAAGCAACAGCGTTGCTCGGGGTGTCCGTTGCAACAAAACCTTGGTCCATGAAAAATATGAATGCTTATTACTGAAAACAAGAACGTGGTAACAATCGATGACGAATGCAAAACTCCATCTGTAGGATTAGACGTTAAACTGTGGTCCCCTTGGCGCCTTTCCTTGAGACCGCCTAATGCCGACGCCGAGTTTCTCTCCACCCTTCCTCCCTCACCTCTCCCCTATGGCGCAAATGACCTTAGTTGTAAGTCGCCCCTCAAATATTCAATCCAAACCAATTACCGATGAATACAAAATGGAATAAATTCATTCCAAAACTACATTATCCGCCAACTGAACAATGACTTAAACGTTTCAAACTCATTATTTACTCACTAGCTCCATTTACTCACGCCCTCTGCCTTCTGACACTCTCATTAGGATCAATTTTTCATGAAAGAACCTTAAGCAAATACCACAAAAATGATATCCCCATTTTCAACACCTATCAAGTGTTGAGTTTTTTTTAGCGACTCTTTCTCTATCAGAAAAAAATAAGAAGCGCCGAAGGGGTTAAGAAAATTACAGCGGCATAGTAAAAAAGTTGAAGTGAGGACTGCTTCGGTGAAAATTGAATAGAAGTTCGGGATGAAAGTTTGAGTGATTGCGTTTTAATGTTTTCCAACGACTTAGGTCATTTTGGGCCGTCAACACGGCTCAAGAACCGTAATGGGACAAAAAATCCAAGTCTACTGCGCCCTAAAACGTGTAGAGGGAATGTGGCCACAATTACGGCAACAAAGCTATTTCATCTAACATCCTACCCGATTGAAACCATCATTCAATTTCACTGGATGGCCCAAATAATGGATAAAATTTTCAATAAAGTTTGTTCTTGAAAAAAAAATGATACGTTGGTAAGCAGAACAAATGCTGCGGCAAAGACCGTGATAGTTAGCTTCATTCTCATCTGATGGCTGAAAGTCCACCACGGTAAAAAACAAATTAGTAGCATTCGGCTTCCCATTTTTGTGCTTTTCAGTGAACCAACCTGTAAACTTGAAAAAATGCATAAGTCAACCATGTGTCATGAGGCTCATTTCGTCGCGAATGTATCCGCGTATAAGGCAATTTAACTCCATTCGCAAAGACGTTATATTCCGGGAAAGTAGGTATTCCCTATCGACCAAGTTTAGCACGTGTATACAGGTCTCTTTATCTTATTTTAAATTTTTATATACCAAAACTAAAACTAAATGATACAAATCCCACGAAAGATTGAAAAAATGAGGAAACGTTCAGCAACAATAATTTACACTAAAAATTTTCACAGACTGGTATAAAGAGTCAATAAAAATAAAAGAAAAATAGGGAATTGGAAACTTAAATTAACAAAGAATATTAATTAAGGGGGATTAAAAGAACACCTAACTCCATGTTGGATCCATCACCCATATTATCCTTTAGTGCCCATACACCATTTTCACAAAAGTTCATATCACTAGTTGCCTCCCACCAGTGTACTCCTCTTCACAAACGGAATTCACCAACTTATATTCCTAGCACAAAAGAATAATAGATTATTTCAATTTATCACTAAAGCACCTCAACAAAATTATAGTTCATTCCAGGGATCTTAAACTGAGCATACATGATATCTAACGTTGCCTACATATTTATATCTCCTCACAATACACGCCGATTTTATAAGATAAGTAGATTCATCTCCTCTTAAAATATCCGAATGAGGTCCCATTAAATCTTTTCTCTCCCTGGAAACTCGTTCAAGTACATAGTTGTTTGATGAATATCCGGCAAAGATAGCCGAAATTATCATTAATTGGCATGGGCCCCAGAGAAGGTATCCGAAGTTATGTTCCTAATCTCATTTATAGGAGATTTTTGCACCCACATCCTCCAACGACACCAATAACGCTAATATAATGGTGTTCAGAAATAATAAGTCACAAACCACCTCCTTATAGCACCAATTGGTCAAAATTTGAAAGCTGGAATTAAATTATATGGTTCTTTCTTCTTTTTCTTCTTTTCTTCAACTTAAGAATTATATCACTCAATTCTTTTATATCAATGAAAGACAAATTGAATGACAGTAAAGTTATAGTACATATGACGAAAATGTACGATAATGACGAAGCAGTGCAAAAACTTTTCTCTCTCTGCTTATCAATAGTATACTCACACACCCAGATTATCAGATTTATCACAAAAGAGTGACTATTGTGAGAGGAATGGATACACTTGAGGAAGGTATGCATGTAGAGGAATACGAGAGAGAGGTAGTACTGGGAATTCCGTGAATAAGACAATTTTAAGGTTTCAAATTAAGTAAAAAATAGAAGGGAACAATTTACGCAAGAAATAAAAAATTTGCAATAGATTCTAACGGTCAGTCTTTTTTATGACCATCGACAGTTAATAGGCATTCTATACTTCTATCAACTCCATCTTGGGACTGCTTTGTTGTCATAACACAGGTAGGTAGAATTTTCTTTGAATGTCATATTTCAGAAAGATTGATGCCATTCTAGTCTTTATTAACAGAACCTAAGAGGAGTAGAGGAAGCATTTTCCATACACTCCAAAATTTCCTCAAATAACTCGTACAACGGTAGTTAATAATAAAAGGACACGATATATCCATAGGGAATGGTAAAACAAGACAAATCTTTCCGCAAATGGCACTGAATCGAATGATACATTTATTGCTGTCGAAGAATATAGCCTCTCTATATATATATTTAATAGCGATATAAGGACCAAGTTTTAACCACACACACTACTGAAAGATAAAGCTAACTTATTACAAACATAAAATCATGTGGCTTTGCCAGAAACTCAGGCCTCATGGAACTCCATACAGTGAAGCCGTGGTTTCAAGAGGGTCTTTTTTTGTCTACACCGAGGAATACATGTTAAGATGACTATTTTCCGATTTTTTCGAACAGTCGCAACGGTGCTGGACTTATAAAGCTATACTTTCAATCTTTAGACATATATACTCACAGGGAACCACTACAAGGAGACAAGAGCACAGTATGCAATGACGATCAGTATTAATCAAAACATTCTTTGGATTTCAAAATTCAGATCAAATAACAACAGTATCATATGCTAACATATGTCCACTGGATTATCAATACCAATTTACGATACACATGAATAGCTTGTAATAATGTGAACTTGCCTTACATGGAAGCAGACCTTTGAACATTTTAATATTTATTTGTGAATGGAGAAAAGCTATCCCGTCAAAACATCATCCGAAAAATTTAATATCCTTCAGAGCGTTAAGTCGTATTTTTTTACGAATGAAAAAAGGGAAGGGATCAGCATACACCATCTTCCTGTCTGTCACACTCCCTGATCGTATTCTTTTCAAACGAGATTATGCCCTTCGCTTTGATTTTCAATATGGATGGGCCGCAAAGGAGGAGGATGGGGATTTTTTCGAAGAGGGCGAGGCGGTTGTAACGGAGAGATCTCAATTTGTTTTCGGGGGGAAACAAAAATCCGACGCGACGCGGGACTTAAAGGTGCGTGTAAAAGGACAACGCAAAGGGGGCCCCGTGATCGGGAGACGTGGGGGTAAGGCACCCACCCACTTGGTGACATGATCAGATTCGCGGCGGGAGGGCAAAAGAGGCGGAGGAATTGAAAATGGGTTCGGGAGGCCATTTCCGCGGCACCTAACTTGACGCGGTCCAGCCGTCCGAATCGGATAGGGCGATCGGTGTCGGGCGGCAACATCATGAGCGAGAACGGATGTACGATCATGGAGCAGAACCGATATTCCAGCAAAGTAACAACTTGACACCCACCAAAAATGCCTACAAAGGTAAGCCTAAAAAATACCAGGAAAAATCTACCATGTAAATACACCATCTATGTTGCAGGGAATCACAGTTAAATACGAAATTACTTGTATAGTAACAGCTTGACACCCATCAAAAATTTCTACAAAGCTTAGGCTAAAAAAGACCAGGAAAAATCTACAACGTAACTTAGAGAATTAAAATTAACAATTAAATTACTAGTACAGAGACAAATCGTATTTTGAAGGACTACTTGGTCGTTAAGTATCTCTTCATAACCCCCTCAACCTGAATATTTATCACCACAGTGTGTGAGTACTTGATTTGGAAATTGATCAAGCACCACTATGACTAATGCTAAAATGATAAAATAAGAGTTCATGTATCAGTTCATAGATTTTTAGACCAATTATACATATCGATTGGGAATAATATTAAATAAAGCGAATATTGAAAACGATCCAGCAATTTCATTTTATCCATTGGGATATTCGAGTCTGAATCAGAATTATGGAATTAGCTTTAGGCATAAGAATTGTCATAAAAAAGATTGAACAGTTCAGATATTTTATAACTCATTACACGCAACACAAGCTAGGTAATATACACATGGAAATTACGGAGATATTCACCATTAAACAAGTCTATATTTCAGGTGCCTCAGTGACAATGGAGTTGGGTATTCACCCGGCGTATAAGTTATACGGACTCTCCACAGGTCAACTGCTGCTGGCCAACGCTTCGACCCTCGAATCGAGTATTGTCTTCAAGGTAGATCTGTATCTAATGTATTAGACTACTCTGCGTCGAAACGTCAACCAAAATGCAGCCACTGACCTGGTGGATGACTCAAGAAAAACTTTTCCTTATGGCAGGAAACACATGTCATCCCTCAGGCAATGTCACAATTGAACATAATCCCATGTTACTAAGAAAACACAAAACTACTTAATTGTATAATTTCTTCTTTATAACTGATACACTTCAAAATTACCATCAGCATGGGCAAATAACTTGCACATGTTAATACGTTTAATTTTAAATTTATAAAAGTCACCAAGTTCACGGTTCGATTGACATAGGACTTTTTTCATATAGATAATAAATAGATATTATTTTTTTATTTCCGTAGACTAGATTTTTTACTGAACGTATTTCGGTACTAAATGCATAAATTGTTCGTGATCATTGAAAGGGGTTTAAAGAAATGGTGTTAATATCTAAACACATTACCAAACTATTATTACTTTTTTCTCCATTCACTTTTAAAAGAGTGCATGGCTAAATACGTTGGACAAATAAAAACAGTAAAAATACAAATAAAATACTTCAATAATTAATCATGTAAAGAGGAAAAGAATAACCAATAAAATTAGCATTAAATAATGAGCTTAAGGGAACATACACATACCACCAACGATTTACAAAAGCAGAATAGAAGAGGGAGGGATAAGATTTCTGCCCATACTAAAGTGCCTAAATAAGTTTCCGTAGAACAATTGATGACTGAAATGTCATTTGGATTCTTCAAAAATATTTGCAGGAGATTATAACCGCAATCTTGGCCCCTTGCATCGCCTTCTTCCCGGTTCTGCAGTCCGGTCATCTCACACGGCGCATCAAGGGTTCACGCTTTGGATTCGGGTGACGGTTGAGTAAAAAAGCAGCACTCACGTGCACATTTTTTTGCACCTCACACTCCCACCTCTTTGCGCCCTCCATCTCTCGACAGGCACCCACACTTGTGCATGCAAGCGCGCGCTCAACGCCGGCCCGCAAGCGGCAGATTAAGAGATGACACCGTGGGTGACCCTAGAGCAGACCGGCCGAGCCGGGCCGGACAGCGGCGGCCCGTATGTGTGTGGAGGCGGCGGCATTCCTCCCTCACCACCTCCCAACCCCGCGGCACCCACTCCCACTCAGCATCTCTCCGTATCACCCCATCTAGCCCTCTCTCTTCCCTCGCTCTCCCACTCACCCCCAATCTCCTCCCTCCAACCCAAACTACCTGCTTCTCTCGCGAAACGCTTGGGAGCGCTAATCCCCTTTGACGAGTTCATAGCGCAGGCGTATTCCAGTATGGCAGCGTGCCAGTCGGTCCGAGCTGTGTTCTTTCCTACCTTCTTTTTATTTCATCTCTCTCTCTCTTCGCCTCACTCCTCAACCTTCTCCGTAGTCCACTCCTTTTTTTACCACTCCTGTACAACCCTCGTGGCTTCATTTTCCTTTTGTCCATCGGTCAAGGGGTGAGGAGAAGTAGTGGGTTTGGGATGGAAGCAAGGGTGATGCCCACCTACGCGCACTACCAATCTAGCCATCTCCGCCACATCACCTTGGGGCCGTCAGCCTATCCACACATAACACACGAGGAAAGGCGGCAGGAAGCACGACGTCCAAAGAGCAGGAGAACCGCGAAAAAACGGCTCAGTTTACGAAAAGGGATTCGAAGCGGTCGGTAGAGGCCCTTTGCTTTTTCCTTCCCCGTCTACTCTCATCTCGACCCACCTCTCTCTCTCTCCACTCTTTAGCTCGTTTTGTAGTTTGCGAGTCCGAGAAGGTTGCGAAATCATCATATGTAAAAATGAGCACCTCGTTTCAATTTTTTTTTAATCTCTCTGCCGGTGGAATTTTTTGCCACTTTGCAAGATTGATATTCTCGCGCAGAGGGTATTGGCCACTCCGATGGAAACGGGTTTTTGGAGCAGCAAAAGCCGGTAGCAGTAGAACAGAAATGTCACCAACCGATGAAAAGATATATGAGACTAAATTCCTTCTGAAAAGAAAGGCAATGAAGTTCGTCGAGTGCTATACCAAAAAAATCACTGAGGATGAAATTGTACATTTTTGTCTTCAACTATTGTTAAGTAATTTTTGTTACCTTAACGCGGAAATAGGCCTCTTAATATGAAATATATACGTAACGTGACCAAAATATAATTAGAGCTACGTATAAACAGCTAAAATATCGGTAAATATTGTATTTTCGTCACTAAATGAAGGGATTAGAATTAAAATTCATCATTTCGCTAAAAATTTAGGAAGCTTTGCCCTAGTGTATATATTTATCTTCTCTCAATTTTTGATGAAGTACTGTTAGTTTTTCTAATTACGTCGCAGAACCGTAAGCATTTGCCTAACTAAAAATTCCAGTTCATTCAATTTATCCATTTCGCTCTCCTCCATTTCTTCTTTTTCAGGTAAAAAAAAGATATAAAACTGTTTTTGGGGGTATGATACGTAATAAGGTAGCATTTATATATAGTCATTAGTTACCAAGTTTCACCTAATATAGATGTGAGGTGATTTCCTGAAGTCAATTATGATGCTCTACTGATATTTTATGTGATTACTCATCAATCACACTTTTAAAATATGGTAGCTATTTGTGAAATAGGGCTACAGTTACGGTTGAAATGAAAACTGCCAAAATTATCGATATATATTAGAGAAAATAATGCGTATATCGCTATATGTTCTATGAATACAGCTCTTTGTCTTGATATTCTTATAGAATTATTATAGAATATCAATACAAATACTTTTATTCTTATTTAGTATCTACACAAACAGTTGTTAGTGGTACTGAAGCAAGATCTATTGCATAAAGTCCACAAAAATGAACAAACCAGTAGAGCTTAAAAGAGATACATTCTACTCGTTTTTCAAGAGTAAAAAATAAGATACGTCGTTCAAAAAAATATATAGAATTCGGCTTCTTGGCTTGGGCATCAATAAAGATTTCGTCGATAAGAATAAAGCGGCCGGAGCAGAAAAAAATAAGAAAAAAATTAGAGGGCAATAACATAAATCCATCTGATCTATAGCGGTCAAATAGCCTCGCATAATGCAGAAAATGAGACCGCCTTGCCCACAGTTCACACCGATAGCGGAGCCAGTCTGGACACGTGCGCAGGGAGCAGAATGCGAGAACTTTCAGTAGAGTCCGAACAGTTAAAAATGACCCATAGGAAAATCTTGAATACGTGATATAAACCACCTGAACTCAGGATACGCAACTAAAGGAGACCCCTGCTTTATCGTCCGCTCCATCTCATCGCTACCTATCACGATTATAAATATATATTGAGAAGGAGGGAATTATATACTCCGGCAGGGAATTGCATGGGTATGGAGGACCGCTGAGGTGATGGTGAGCAGGAAGAATAGGGTAACCGAACAAGAGTCCGGTCCTCAGACCAAACCAGGGGTTGAAATATGCATGAGACTAAATCAAAAAGCCCGCTGGACATGCATCTCTTGCCGGGCAGGGATCGAGGCGCGGAGAAGTGCAAAGTGAGGACTCTGCGAGTGCGTGCGAGTGAGTCAGTTGTGGGCAGGCAGGTTGGGGTCCAAGTGGAGGCGGCTAAGCGAGCGAGCGGTAGGTAGGTCGGTACACAGGTGCGTCCGCAGGGCAGTGATTTAGCGGAGACCGGACGGTGAGTCCCTTTGAGAGGGGGAGTGACGCGGGTCGGAGAGATTCCGCGCCGTGATGCACAGACTAACTTGGGTTATTCGGAAATGGATGCTGTAAAGGGGCAGGAGTCGGAGGGTTGGGGGGGGGGGGCGGGGAATGATTAATAGAGATAAGGGCGTTCCGAACGTATTTAATGCGCTTCACGCGTGCACGAATTTTATCGCGATTGCACCTGAATAAATCAGGCAATGGAGGATGGCTCCGGATGATTCTTCATTCAAGAAACGTTGCCCTTCGAACGTGGTCGTATTCTGCGCGGTCGCGGCATTCTTAGGCAGCGGGGATCACAAAAGGTGGCGGAGAGGGATGAGTAAAATGCTACCCGCATTTTTACCATTCAATGGGGCATTCCTATTTTTTCCGAAATGTACTCTCTAAACTCGTATAATTAAACTTAAAGATGCATGAAAAAACACACAGTTATGAGCCATAAAATTATTTGTGCAAATGAAAAAAATGCTATAAAAAGAGACACGAATGAGGGTTTTGTGTTTCGTTCAGATTTAAAACAGAAATTATTTTACAATAAATTAAGTCGTTGGACGCCTAAATGCTATATATGTAACTTGCTTTTGGGATGCCGAAATTAGTATCATAAATGTGTTGGCGATATCCCAGATAATTTTCTATATAGGCCCACAAAATATGTAACCCATGGAATCAGCCATTTTTGTATTCAATATAGCCATAATAGCATAGGCAGACGGAAAATGTTACTATAATATATACCTGTAAGCCGAGCAGCGAACCCTTATGAGTTTTAAAAAGTATGGAAATTACACTGATGGCTGCATTGATAAACACAGAGGGGTGAATTCATAGCAATATATATTAACCGATCAGTAAACAGCTTTAATTAAGTCATCAAATCATATCATTTTCTCCAAAAAACCTACAAGGTAACAAATAGAACTCAATATTCGCAACATGATCCTGAAAATAATTTTCCGAATGTGTGGTATAGTGAACTAAGATGCGTTCCTGAAAACCACGCCTGAGAGTCAACCATACGGATCAGTATATCTGGATCAGAAAGCTGAAATAGTCTTCAACTATTTGACAAATACCTACCTACCATTAACTTTACAGCAGTATTTTTTTTCATCTGTACTTGCGAAATCTTATTCCATTGCCATATCAAAAAAATTGATAGAGAATAATAAAAAACAACGCAATATTTACTCAGTACAAAACGGCAAGAACCTTGAAAGGGATACCAGGATGAATCATTAAAACAAATCTACACAAGAAGAAAGCAGTTAAGGGCTATAGTAAACCAGTAAGCTACGCCCTCAAAAAATAAGCTCCATAATGCTAATGGATACGTATGGATATGACGTAAGTGTGAAGGCATTCTCAATGGCAGTTAAACAAAAACGACCTCTGCGGAACGCCTTAAGGTGAGAGAATGCAGCTTAAAGACAGGAGAAAAAATTTTACGCCACACGAAGAGAACAAAAATCTGCGATACAAGATGGCGGCTTAGATGAAAAGCGACTCAAATCGACCATTGATGGCTACCAGAATGGCAAAAGACAGGTGAAAGCACTAGGGGGATCGCGATAGGCCGACACTAAAACCATTTTTTATACACATGATGCCCGGTTGCGGTGGCGAAGATTGAGATTCGAAAAAAGGTTGAGAAAGCAACAGCACTTAGAAACTCGGGAGAGAAAATGCAGGAAGTTTTCAACGGTAGAGACTCGTCGACCATCTCATGCAATTGCTCCCATTGTAGCACCTCCGAAGCTTGGGAAAACCATTGCAGGAACGAAGGAATTCCAGCCAACCTGGTGGATCCGGTAGAGCACACCAGCATCGCAAAGAGAGTTCAAAAAGTCAACTGGGTAAAAAAACACAGGGAGGTCACTACTCTCTCTCTCTCCACCAGTGTGATTATAAATTTCAAGAGATCAAGGAGGAAGGAACGCGAGGAATTCGAAACTTAGCAGTTCGGTGAGAAGCGGAATGAGAAGAAATGCTGGTGAGGAGGAAGAACATTTTGAGCGTTACGGGTACTAAAATACAAGAATAGAGTTGGAAAAGTGTGATTCCGAAGAATATTTTTAGCATGACTCAAAGGCTGCATTTTATTCTTGACGCGAGATATTTAATTCTTGCGAGGATGAAGGTGGAACATGCGATACATAAAGGATGGCAGATCAAAAGAAATCGGTTGATCAGTATGCGGAGGCCAGAGATTAAGGAAGAGGTGTTAAGACAGTGAAAAATCAGAGGAAGTACTACACCATCACGATGGTCAGAACCTCACAGACTTCTTAAAAGAGTGCAGATGGAAATATGAGTGATTTTGGAAATAACGGAATCCTAAAAAGAGTTTATCAAGAAAGAGCTACTTCGTCATATATAATGGTCTTTCCTAAAATGCTTAAAGCTCAACATTTTTTCTAATCAAACAAGCACCATAATAAAAGATGAATTATACACAATTGGAATGTTTGGAATACTATATTGAGCCCCAGTAATTTCATCTTTCGTAAAATATTTTCTCGGTATGACGACCGAAGTTAATATCATCTCCCATCTATAACTCTCATACCGTGAATCTGATAAATAATTCAAAGCTGAAATTCTCAGTTAACATTAAGTTTAACAAATTTTTTATACAAAAAACTTTTAAAATACTACCTACGTAATTTATATATTTTGTTAAATTGCGTGGTATTGTAACAATTTAGCGAATAAAAAATTGTTAGCCATAAAATACCACCAGGTGACAACTGACAGAGTTTTAATTAACATTAAATTTACAAAAAGGCAACGTCATTTGTCAGTAAATGCAAACTACCGTGATAAAACCGGGCCTAATAGTCTTATTTTTAGGCACTAATTTAGCTATAATAACACACACCGAAAATCAAACTTATACTCGAGGAGCTATTCCAATGGCGAATTCAAATAATGATAGAGGTGAGATTTAAGAAAATAATAGGCACATCTTCGAGCGCGTTAAAAAAAAACCATTCGATAATGTAGCGACCATCAAAATACCAGAAATATGGGTAAAAAGCAAAGGATAGTGGTTATTAGAGCTGCCAGAGAAAGGAAGAAACAAACCTCATTAGATAAAATCGCTATCATTGCTCAAAAACAGAAAAAAATATCGCATTTTAATAGCACCTTTGTGCAGAGTAGATTTTAAAGAAAACTACACCTGTTGAGTCGAAATACGATATTATTCTTTAAAAATTGGAAAATAAACAGGATCAATTTACGCGCAACACAAAATTTCATAATTCAATGCCAAGTCACAACGTAACGACATCAAAAAAATCTAAAGATATTTTAATCAGTCACTTTCATACCTGAAAAAGGTTTTCCAATTCTATTTGAAACATGCTACCTGCGATAGCTTAATTGTGTACAAAAATGGCACCAAATGTGTTAGCAGTGTCAACTATCAAGTAAGTCAGGTCTAGCAGATAGAGATTATAAATTGATACACTTATGATACACACGCAGACAAAACGCAAGCATCGGTGAAATTTAGGATTCATTAGCCGAAGATGTGTTCTAGTGGTAACAAAAAAACACTTAGCTCGCCATAAATACATTAAGAATTATAGAGTGAGTATAGGAGAGCACTTCTAGCAGATTTCTCCCAGTTTTGTAAAGGACATAACCATGCAAGATAGAAAAGGACTGAAATGTAACGATTTACATGGCCTTGGAAAATAATAGAAACTTCGAACTGACCAAATCTTCTACCAGTCCAAAATACGATAGCTAAATGCATTTAGATTAAAATACGTTCGCAAAAGATATTATTATTATTCTTATACATTTTGCTAAATTCTTCCAACTTCGCATATTTCTCGAATCTTCAAGCGAGGGAGAGATGGACTGAACTATGAGGCCCACAGCGTTACATGCTCTTTGGGATACGATAGAGACTTCATGCACTCAGCACTTGGTGAAGCCTAATCGAGAGAAGGACCTCTTGAGATGAATATGTGTACCGATCCAGGCTACAAAATCCAACACGGCAGGAATTCAAGCGATGGGCCGAGCCAAGTGGGAGGAGAGGAGGGATGCCCTGTTAAACACTCCACCGCAAGCACCCACCCAGGGGGTCAAATATTCCCCATGGGCATGATGAGAAGCGGCACCTCTTCCTCCTCCCCCCGCCCTCCCGCCTTATGGAGTCCGGCGGCCACTATTCTTTTTATTACACGGTCGCCCGGCGTCTCTCGTCCGCGGCCTCCCCGTCGTCTTTCGTGATTTACATCCGACCCGCGGATACGAGGACGGCACCTCAAAAAGTGTCCACCCGGCGGGGATGAAAGGGGGGAATGGAAGGAAAATAATAATAATATAAAAACAGGGCTGACCGGAGCAGAGCGGGCCCCGCACCGCGATCCATCGGGATGCTGGGCATTAAAAGGTGAAATCATATTCGTGCTAGGAAGACATAAAGCCCTTCCCCCTTTCTCTCTTTGTATTCTTTCCTACTTCAGCGAAGGCGGCAGGGGACCTCTCATCTCCTTCTCCTCACCCATTCCTCTGTTTCTCTTTTCCACGACCGTTCTAAATGCCGACCAAACCATAGTGGCCGTCTCCTCAAAAACCCAACGGCGCCTCCTTCCTGTAGAGCGCCGACCGACTGACTGGCTCTTTGTAGATCCCGGAAGAAGAAGGAGGAGAAAATGAGGGGAGAGAGGAATAGATACATTTTTTTCCAGCCACAAGGATGAGAGAGGCGACGCCGAGGGAGATGCGGAGGAGGCCATCCATTTTCCTGCCTCGGAACATCTATCCGGCTAAAAGAGAAAAGGGGTGAGAGAAGTGGAGATATATGAAGCAGACTCTTTTAAGCATGTTTTAAAGCGGTGGTGGACGATGGCGGGGATCTTGAGTTTGGAGGGGGAATGTATTACAACGAGTTCATCCGAACGTTTAAAAAAAAATGGGGATTTCATTAATTTTTTTAATTTTCGTGGCATCTTGCGGTGAGGAAATGGCAGAGGATTGGTTTGGGACACGTGGATGGGTAAAAAGGGGCGATGTTAAGGCAGGAGGAGAGAGTGAAGCTGGAAGCGGGGGCGTGTTCGGATGCGAGGGAGTTTGAACAGCCCTCGAACGAGAGCGCAAATGTTATCCCGCCCGCGGTCACTTAATTGCCGATTCGAGCATTTCCCGGCAAAGGGGAGAACGTAATGTGGAGCGCGATAAAATCGGTGGTTGTGCACCGAAATTCCTTTGCGGTTCAATTTCGGACCTCCTACGCGTCCCATCTCCTAAATGTATCGTCGACATTTCTGCTTTTAAGAGCTCCGTGGTTTGCATTAGTACGCTTGGATGTCCGTTGACCATGCTGGTACAGAATCCAGTGACGCATAAATATAAAAAAAGCTGGCGAGCGAAAAATTATCGCAAAACCTAAAAAGATCTAAAAAATATAACTGATCGTCTAACATAGGAACTTAATTACATCCGTACATTTAAGCACGCGAGAGTAAAAAATAATGTTATGGAATTTATTTCTGTCGGTGAGGATAAGTTGTCAGGCCGATTCACTTAAAACTTGATACTCACTGCGGAAAAAAAGAGACAAGAATTTCAGTTGGAAAGTATGGAAGATAGGACAGATAGGTAGGAGATATGGATTAAATGGGCAGTTAATCTTTCCTTTATAAAATGAAGATATCCAATTTTTAAGAAATATAAATCAATGAATATCCACCTCTAATCTATTCTTTTATACAACCGTTTCGTCACTCGAATTACACTACCACGCTGCTGAAAACTCAGAGCTCCAAGTAGATTTAAGCTACTTAAGGACGTTTTTCGACTGTAAAATCATTTCAGTACAACACAAAATACAAACTTAATAGTAATAGAAACGCAATTGAAAAGGCATAGTGAGAGAAATGTCTGGAAAACTTAAAAGATAAACTAATACTAAAGGTGTCATTCGCAATTCACTGAACCTTGACAAATTAAACATCTGATTCACAGCTTTGAAAAATGAAGCATTGGTTGTCATATTTTTTAGATCTTCAAGTTAGTTCCGAATCTTACGCGTGTAAATTGCAGCGTAATGTTATACAGCTAATATTTTATTTCCAGTTTGAGGTGCGCATTTCAGTACGTTTCAACTTTATTCACAGAGGCTATCAGTACTATATTCAGTATTAATTTAAAAAGCCATGGCAATCATCTTGGAATACTTAGGCTCTACAGGT
Source organism: Ceriagrion tenellum (assembly GCA_963169105.1). NCBI lineage: Eukaryota > Metazoa > Arthropoda > Insecta > Odonata > Coenagrionidae > Ceriagrion > Ceriagrion tenellum. The sequence goes on along the minus strand of OY720633.1, from coordinate 98,964,446 downwards.
AAGCTTTCTAATGTATCATGCATCTCGTTCATAATAAACTTTAGGCTTCAACAAATCCCATTCATAACGGGAAGGTATTTATGGCCCTCAATGTGCAAATTGAAAAATGACTCATAAAGGATGCTTTATTATCAAATGATAAGTTTCAATGAACTACAGGAAGTTTAAGACGACTTCAACTAAAAATACTGTTATGGATAGTCATAAGTAAACACTTCCCCACAAAATTTTAAGCGAACACAATTATTAAGCTTTGCGGATAATCTGTTAGGTTATTTCTGAATATGTCCTCAATATTAATATGTTCATAATTAACTGACCTCAAAATATTCAAATTGAAATTCAGTTGCAATGTGTACTAATGAGAGCAATAATTTTTTACTAAGTTAAATTTTTTAGCTAATCTAAGCTGAACAATCCCAGTTATAGGCAGTATGCCTTTCAATAAAAATGTATATATTTTGGTGATGCTAAAGCCTTTCCCACCTCCGCATTCATTGAAATAAAAAAAATAAGATTCATAATTAGATGAAAGCTCAGTAACGAAAAACTGAATAAATCTTCAATTTATTTCCACTATTCTATGAAAGATTGACATGATTTCAACTGGAAGCTCCATTTCTGCTCCATTCTACGAATCCTGTTAGGTCGTTAGGCTTACTTTGCTGACGAATTATGTGATTCCGAGTACTTAACATACAAAGGGGCATTACGCAAAACATTGAGTCAAGACAAATGGGGTCCGAGTAGTTAAATTATCACGTAATGCAGTGAAATTTTACACCAAACATATTTTCAGAAATTTCAGTCTCATCATGTGGCTGAGGAAAACACTCGCGACGATTGTTTATCACCTTTTCTTAAAAAAATGATCTCGAGCCAAAATTCGTAAAAGGTTTGAAAAAAATTTCTGGTGACCAAAGGCCAGCCATTCCTGTCAACGCCACTCGACCAAATAATCAAGCCACGAAGGAGGATAACACTTGGCTTTCCTCGACGAGTGCGTGAAATTTATTACAACTGCTCAACACACAATAGAATATAACTATCATCGAGGCAAACAAAGAACCCAACCACAGTCACTAAATTACCAAACTTTGCTTAAAAAATTCACGCATAATGATAATTGATGAAAATTTACATTACCTTAAATTTAGCATGAGAAATATTTTTGGGGAAATTTGAATTTAATGATACAACACACGGAAAGAATCAGAGAAACTTTGTTGACAAATATGCTACAATTTATTCAAACTTACATTTACGAATTGATTAAATAGCAGCATACTTCATGTAGAGTATTTTTATGTATCTTTAAATTAATTACGAGAAAACAACACATTAAAATAAGTTGTTTTCCCGTAATTAATGTCAAGTTCCATAAATTTACTCGAAATAAAGTATGTAAGCATTGTACTATTCCGTACATGTATTTTTAAATTAACTGCACACAGCAGCACTCTATATTCAATGATCAAGCGCATTGGAAGTATTAACCGCTACATTTTATACTTCAAATATAATCTCATTTCCATTACGAGAAAACAACACATTAAAATAAGTTGTTTTCCCGTAATTAATGTCAAGTTCCATAAATTTACTCGAAATAAAGTATGTAAGCATTGTACTATTCCGTACATGTATTTTTAAATTAACTGCACACAGCAGCACTCTATATTCAATGATCAAGCGCATTGGAAGTATTAACCGCTACATTTTATACTTCAAATATAATCTCATTTCCAGATTTGAATTGCCAAAGAACAATTTTGATACATAACTAATAAAATTAATAGCAGATCGTTAGCATCAGATATGAATGTTTTCAAAGGTTTATTATTCACTTTATAATTGAGAATATTATTTCGCGAACGGACAATATTATGTAACATGAAGAATTCTCTTTAATTCATCACACGACTCCTTATTTATGAAAAAATAAGTACAGCTAGGTAAAAACAAGTGTACGTGAGAAAAAAATACCACAGCAATGCGTAGTCATTCTATAACCATTAAAGCTGATAATTTAGAAGATATAGAGGAATTGTACCAAAAATATTCTACATTTAATTTCTCAAAGGTGAGTAAGGCAAGAAATTATTTTTCACTGAAATACAAGTCTAAATTTTCTATTCAGTAGTACTGCCAACTTTAAGCTTCACACAATAACTACACCCAGGATTGGGGGAATGAGGCATAAATAAACACAATAAAAAGCTGGTCATTTCGCATATATTTCACTGTAAATGGGGCTGAACTATGTAATAACAGTAAATTATCTTTGTAAAATGTCAATTATCAAATATTTGTTGGCAAATATAAGTCACTGCGAGGAAGGTAACACCCAGGATTCTGTAATACCTCAGAGAATTGTACATTTGATCATGCACACTAATAAACTCACATGTTTAGTCGTACCTGAAACCAAAGTCAGCAGTGATTTGGCAGGATTTCATTAAAGTGGCGTCATTAATGGAAATTGGTTCGAAACTTACACAGATTGCCATGACACTGTCTTTGGAATTGCGGCACATCAAACAGTGATTATATTGTATCAGGTTTGAATGCTCTACAACATAAAATATCAAAATAATTTTAAAGTGTCCTCATTAATCATCACATACAATCACTTTAAATGGATGTTAGAGGAATTTTGAGACCGTGAAAACATAAAAGCAAATTATTTCAAATTGGAATTTTTAGTCACCCAACGATATGCGTTTGAAATAATAATCCGAACCGGCTTATGGGAAAATTGACAAATACTTGGCCCTGGAGGAAGTTTTAAGATCGTGCAGAGCGATAATCCATCACCTCATAACATACCATCCCACAATCAGATAACGCCAAGTGTTCCCGGGGAATGAAATCCGAGCGATGTTTTTCAGGGTTGGACTTGGGGGGGGGAAGGGACAAGCCGATCGGAATGCTAAGCGGGAGGAGGGAGAACGGTCGAAGGCGGGCGCAAAGCAAAGACAGCAGTCGGAAATATTGCCGATGGCTGAAATGGGCTGATGGCGCGGGAGGGCCAAGGAAGAAAGAGAGATGTACCTTCGAAGCACTGGGATCGAGTGAGGGTGGCTTTAGGAAGGTGTATTTATAGACCCCGGGCACGGATCTCCCTACCCGCATTCTCCACTTTGTATTCCATTTTCACCCTCACTTTTAGATGTCCCCACAACGTTTCAGTACGTATATCTAAAGCCGTCCACAGGGAGTTTCCCTGTACCAACTGACTCCCCACTCCATACTCTTCCCCTCCCTCCCGTCCCTAAACTATTTCCTTTTATTTCATTTCTCCTCCTCCGTCTATCTGTCCATCTCTCTCACTCTCATTTTTTTCCTCCCGGACAACGTACATCGCCGGCCACATTTAAACGCGATTCCTTACCCCTACTCCCCACCCAACTCCAGCCTAACCCTCACCCATTATCTCCTAATTGATTGATCGATGTTTAGAGAGAAGCGACTCTGCTTGAGCTCATACGCATGCAGGGCAACAATCCTAAGGGTTTTGGGTTCTTCAATGTATTTGATGATTTATCTGAGGGAACGAATTAAACACTCCTATTATTATGGGAATTAAAATGATTCATCATCAATGTTACGCATGATACAAGAACAATAAATCAGGAAAATAAACTGAATTAAAATTACAAATGAAAAAACGACTTCGTTTTTTCATTTGTGAATATCAACTTCCACATAGTTGAGCCTGATACCATTGAACGTATGAATTAAAATTAAATACATAACTGCAGTGCCTTTACTTGTAGCTCGATAATAGGAGAATAATATAGTATTTCATACTCATCCTATGTGAGGAAAAATATTTTCATTTTTAGAATTAAGCTAATATTTTTTAATCAAAATAAATTTAGAAAATATAAGCACTATAATCGGCGCGTCAAAAACTAAATTTCCTCCTCACAAATTCCTCAACACAAATCCAAACGCAATATATTTGATCTGCCATTACATTCCTTTAGAAATAAAGCATAGTCATCCCTCTTCAATTTACTTCAACAAAAACAGTAGCTATATATCTACAACTTGATATTCAGTTAATTTGAAATGAAATAAATTACAGTAGCTCAGTGAAAAAAAAATGTTTCTCTTTGAATGGACCAATATCCACAGTATTCACCAAAACCAAGTCTACATACAGCAAATACAGTTGTTAGCATATAAATCTGGACTGAAGAATAACTAAGTGATTTGGAAGAAAAATAAAACATTGAAAGAGTTCAAATTACATTGCTAGCTACTCTACCAGGAAGAATGGAGAGTAGATAAAATAGATTAAAAGAATCACTCGGGTAAATATTGTCTCGCTAAAAAAATATCTGATTTCGATGGCGTATATGCATTTTTAACCACCATAGAGCTGTCTTTTTCTACCAATCGTATTTTGGATCTCAGAGGACCATGCGTGTTATTTTAGATAAATTATACATCAAAGGGGTGATTCAAGTCTTTCATTTCCACTCGTACATACTCATAAGAGGAAAAATGTGCATTTTTTCGTCTCACTTGAAATAAGTACTCAGTAAAAACTACAATTTCTGAGTACGCTTCAATAAGTGCTTCCATATACGTCTATCACACTTCCCATTATGAGCTAAATATGGACCCTAATCCGGCTGATTTCTTATCACTCCACGCAAGACGTATCGCCGCACACGGGAGTGTGTTTATGCTTTATGGCTTCGAACCCCGCGAGAATGAATTAATCTGTTCTATCAAGTGCTGTAAAAGGCAGATTAATGTGGTGTGGATGCCGTGAAAGAGTGAGACGTAGAAGATCTCTGAAGAGCACGATTCGATCTTATCCCATGACATATAGTTGCCAACACTTCCGATGCTGCACTCTTCATCCCCTTCCGTCTTATAGACTTTCCTCTCTCCAACTTCTCATCGAAACTTCCCCACCCTCCGTATCATGTTATCTTTTTCGCTCGCCCGGTAGTCCCTTGCGATCTTTCCAGCCACCCCCATCACCACCGCGCGAAGTCTCGAAGACGTTACACAGCCTCGAGAATCTCGCCCATCGCACTTGGCAGAAAAGCTCACTATGCTGAAAGCCGATACATCAGTGAGCGATGCGTGAATATTTTCTTTTTATCGACTGCATAAAGTTCTCCGCAATGACGGCGTGATCTTGTTTTTAAATCTCCCTCCAAAGATATGAAGGGCACAAATCCTAGTGGGTACTTACGCATTACAGAGCACCTTTCCAAGTCAAATACGTGAGGACATGAGAAGACATAGAAGTTTGGGGAAATAGATTTCATTTTTCAAGGACTTACGCGTTGCCCATCAAAAGAGGAAAAAAGGAATAAATTCAAATCACCATAAGCAGGTAATAAAATTCATCTTCAAATTCAAATATTCGACGGGCATCATCCTAATTTTTGAAGCACCGCACCTGAGAGTCATTGGCAATGTATTTACTTTTTACCTATAAAAAGACATTATGTTTGAGAGCCAGATTAAATCCTTCAGGCATAACTATTTCTCTGACGCACAAACTTTGATAAATATTGGTCTCATTGTTCATCTATAAATGGAAGGAATGCATTTTAATACAGCCGAACCACCCAAATTGCACAGGAAGTTCGCAATTCATGGTGCAATTGTTATACTTCTTGGATTCATTTTATACGTCACTAAAGCTCCATAAACAACTGACCTGATTGTTTCATTATTTGCATATCAATTGTACTCCCACTGCTTCAGAAAGCTTACAAATAAATACAGCCACAAGCCAGAAAGACAATGACCTATCGCGGTAGCCAAGCTGGTAACGCGCCATTCTTGGCAACCACTGTTTGCCGTTTAAATACAACCTTGTCCACGGATTTTTATATCCTATTACATTAAAAACCTTCATTTATACGGTGCGATTCAAAACTAACATTTGAATTAACACACGCTTCCGTTCATCTGACGGTAAATATACCAGAAAATTAATCGCCATCGAGCCAGTTAATCAACAATCACGAAATTATTCGCGGAGAAATTATCTTCCGAATCAAGACACTCTTTGAGTGCGTAACAGTAATAATGGCTTCTCATGTTTAGGAAAATACAACATTTCATTTTCATACGCTCTCCGAGAAATTTGAAATTTATCCTTTAGAAGTAGAGGGCAAAAAAATGTGATTTATATAAGGTGGCAGTCAATAGCATGAACAAAGAGCCTTATTATACTCTCAATGGAAATGTCATATATTTTTCCTTAAATTTCGTTTGGAAACATGTATGGTTTAAGAAACTATAACAAAGATGATGATGAAATTATACAAAGAGCATCGGTTATTCATGTTATAATGCGGAATAATATCAATGCAAATACTAGTTATTCCTATTATGATATCTAATATTGTATATTATCACTCGGCGAAATAAAAAAGGAAAAAATGCAAAACTCTTGGTATGCCATGGAAGTTTCGCTACATTAGGCACAATTATCACAGCAATGATAATTTTATCAAGCCCTAAAAGTTATAAATATATAAATAAAGAAACTAAAGATAAAAAGGGAAATGAATAAGCCAATCCTTCATTTTAATCAAAAGCATAAGATAATCGGACTAAGTTGAAGATTTCCCCACTGTTTTCTTGTTTGTCTTCTTGGATCCACTACCACCCGTTTACCCTCAGAAAAAATGACGGTAAAAGAAACGCTTCCGGATTGGAAAATTGGCGTAAAAACATCTTAGGCTATACGCTTAGCCATTAACTGGCGCTACCAATTAAAAAATCCAACCCTTTCTGCTTCCACCTTTATGAATGTTCTTTTTACACTCTTCCCTTCCTGCACTTCTCTCCAATCCCTTTCAGTCCTCTCAGCACCAACGTTTCACGCTATTTTTCACGTCCGTGAGGTTTAAAGCATTCTATCCTTCCTCCGTTTCGCTTGACTCGCTCGGGAAGAAGCGTTACCAGCCACTTCAATTCCCGATATCTCCTCGCTCGCCTTTGCAATCAAACACTCGTTAGGGTATCCACCTCTCGTTATTTACGAGCGTAGATATGAAGTTCGAGATACAAATCTACGTGTCTTCTTCCCGTGAGCTCGCCGATAGGATTGGATGAGAGCGAACACCATCGGGAGATGCGTCCAATCCCCTTGGCACAGGTTGTGGGATTCAACGCGGTGAGAAGCGGGCAAGGTGAAGGATCAGAAGGGGGAACTAATAGTGCCAGGAGTTTTTCCTGGCTAACCAAGTGAAGGGTTGACGCTCGCGGTTTAGGGCATGGGAAATAACAGTCGTCGAGACCACAAATCAACTAAATCAACCTTGCACACGTCACACGAGGCCAAACGATGAATTGTTCGGCCCGGAGTCAATTTAAGAGCTGTAACATGAAAGAGGTGGTAGGGTAAATGACCACGTAAGAAAATACCGTACGATGAAGAAGGAAATAATGGATGTCATTAAACTCATCTATTTCAGAAAGACCAGAAATTACTGTTTCACGGAGTCGCGATCTCGAGTATATCTGGCATATTTGCACAAAATTATACTTCATCTATTTAAATGTATATATTAGTATTAATAACTCCAAAATAGCTCAAAATTTACTTTGAATTATGACGCCGTTGACGCAATATTCCAAAACAAAATCAGAATCCAAATTCAAAAAATTAATCGACACGTAGAAACTAATATCACTAAAGTAAATAGTAGAACAAAAACTAGTCTTCCACGAATTGAGCACAAATTTGAAAAAAATAACAAGGAAATCTAAAGCGTACTTCTATGGATTCCATTTTATAATCAATGAGAAGGTTTTAACGGTGAAAACATTTTCCCAAAAATATAACATAAACGCATTACAACTACTAGTGGAGCCAGAAACACACACACAAGAATAGAAAATGGTTGATATAATTTCATAGGGGCATATGTTTTAAATTCAGTAAATCAACTGAATCATGGCGTTCAGTATCCCCATACTTTTTAGTGACGGAGAATTTCAGTACGAAAGAAATTTCACTACCGTAATAATGATTTTAACTCACTGACTAAGGTTGAAGCCAGCCAGGAATTCTGAATAGCATTAAATCACAGTGCCCACCCATTAATATCTCACAGGCGTAAAAGTCACAACACTTCCATAGGAATTCGGGCAATTATTCCAGAAACGAAGATATACCACCATGCGACGATAGTTCTCAACGCTAGTTCTCATGGAGCTGTGTAGAGCTGCTCTTGGAAGAGAGACGAATTCGCAGGTCCGGATGATGGGGGAGATAATTAGGCGCCGTATCTGTGTCGGGTCATTTCTGGTCGTCCAACCAATCCCTCTCTCAGCATTTTCGCTCAAGGGGTGGACTGTTGGGAGTGGACAGGGTCAAGACCCACGCGTTAAAGCGGAGTCAAGCGTCGGCCCTCGTGTGCGGAATGGGCCGTAAATTCAACTCACTTACGGAGTGACAGTGGCGCACTCTCTCCGTGTGTGGCGGCTCGTCTTTCCCGAACGGACGCCCCTCTTTAAACTTTTATTCTTCTTTTATTTCTGCATCGTCCCGAACATAAGGAATCCATATTTGGTCCTACGGTAATTATCTCCGCAAGGATTCGACTTCGAGAGAAGTAAAGAGGGAGGAGGATTGGCTTCGGATCAGTGGGGGAGAGCAGTGAAGAAGAATAGAAGGAACGGGTGAATTAGTTATCGGTGGACTCGCGCCCACGTGCTTCGAGACAATATGCAGATTGAGATATTACGGGAGCTCATAAAGTGGTCGCTGAGAGAGAAAGTACCATCTCATTTCATATATCCTTATCTCGAAAGAAAGAGCGAAACCGTAATGAAATAAATGATATTATGAGAAGAATTCACCTAACAAAAGCATCAAAAACCTGTGCTTTTCATGAATTTCAATTTTCACTCACAAAATTTCAAGAAAGACAAAGGGTGAAAATGGTGCAAAGAGAGAGTTCCTGACGTGGAAAGAAATAAAAATAATTTTGTTCAGTTTCTGAAGCTGTTGAATATGCACGAATTATCTGGATGACAAAAACTAATTCGCGCAAAAATTACCAGAGATATTTTTTGTTATCTCAGGTATTTTTTGTGAATTTCAGCGACATCTGTTCATAGACGCCAAGGTTTATGGTAGCCAGCACCACAAATAGGACAGAATAAAGTCAGAATTCCTAGATAAGACTAGCATTAATTCTACGAAAAGCGAGAGAGAGTCCTCCATTGGCCTGACTGCATTTAAGTTCCGCAGCATAATCTCGGATAAAATATTTTATCGGAAAGAAACCCGGAGTCAACACATTCTCCCAAATATTAGGCTAACGTCTACCCACCGATAGCCTGATGAATTATGCCAGACCCCAGACCAAAGTTAATACGAAGTCAACGAAAATTCTGCGTCATATTGCATAAAACTGCCTTCATATAAACCAGAAATTATAAAAATGGATATTAATACTTGACTTGGCATTTCCACGTTTCCCAACGCAAAACGCAAATTCCTTGATGACAGCAACAAAAATATATAGGCGACAAAATGTGCAGAGACGTGAGGATAACATAAATATGGAGCGCGGGTAGGTACTAAGACGTTTGGAGGAAGAGAGTACGACTCGAAAGGCAGTTCTCTGGGAACATGAGAACACAAAGCGGATCTTACCTGCCCGGTCGAAACGTTTAAACTTTTCATCGCCTCGCCCATCGCAGCGGGCGCCGCAGCTAAATAACGCATCGTAACTTACGCGAATGGAGAATATAACTGCCGTCCACCTTTGCTGGTCTCTTCGGCGTTCCTTGAATCACGCAAAAACACATATACAAAAATAATTCAGCAAACGTTTGAGATGTGATTCCATGCTATTATTCCGTCTTTCTGCTCACCAAAAGCGGATCTTTCAGTGGTCCTCAATGGGCACTAAATGAACAAAATATGTCCTTTAAGCAAACATAAACTTTTATCTTGGTCGGGAACGCTTTAATTTTCACCGCGGTGGACGCTCTGGCCATCGGTGACCATTCGGTCAACGGAACCGGTGCTCATCCCGAATGGCCCGGCACATCCGCGTGTACCCACGCAGCAGGGGCACTCCCTCCCCGCGGAGGATATTCTTCGATCATATTCCGAGCGGCCTTTTATTCGTCACTGGGTCCCATTGCTCTAAACCATTCAAAAATCCTTTCACCTTAAGAATACGAAAGGAAAGAACGAGATGTTTAAAAAAAGGTTTAGAAACCATGGTCTAAAGTTTTATATGTTCTCGGGCATTTAGGGTATTTCCAAAATAGTCATCTAAGACTAATTAAGAACAATATATTCTAAGATCAGCTTTAATTCCACTACATATTGAGACCGACTGAAACTAAAATAAGAATGAATCATGCATAAATATTGAAGGAAAAAGTGATATGCTCAAAGACATAAAAGAAAAATACGGGAAGTTGAACTAGTTTCAAAATGTAAAGACTCAATACTCAAAGAAATAATATACTTTCTACAAAAGTATGACTTTTACCTAAAGTAACGTTGTAAATATATTTTATATAATCAATGCACAACACCTGGGCTCCTTTCAAAATCTTCATCGCAAAAAATCAAGCTCTTAACTACATGTAACAGTCTTATACTACCATTTTAAACCCAGAATAGATTGATATTATCATGGGTAAACCTTGACCCGTAATTCTTTCAATATCCTAAATATAACTAAAATAAATCTTTATATTACAATGCCATTTCCTTTTAGTGTAAGAAAATCCTTAATTTGAGAACGATAGCGTTGGAAAAGTACTCAGTATTAATAACCTGCTTAATTTGTTCATTTAATCAGTAATTACAAATGATATTCAATACGACCTTTGTCTCTAGAACATTCATAAATTACATGAAGCCACACTTTTTGGTACAGATGACCAATAATGTTCATCTGCATAAGAATTCCTTCTACCACAAACACAACTCTCTGTCTACGCCTTCCTCACAATCAATCACCTCTTCCATTACATATGAATGGACTTAGGGATTCTGCACTTATTCATCCTCTAAATACAAACAATATAAGCACTTTCTTTTCAATGTTTCTTATCTTCATTCATTATGTCTTCGAAACCTTCATATCTTCTGTATCTATACCATATTATCTGAAATATCATGTACCTTCAAACTTACCCTTTGCCTAACTAGGCAAGTTTAAGTTTCAACGTCTTATAAAATGTTCTAATTTATAATTTACTAATTACAGATAGACCAACTTATCTAACCAGGCAATACGCAAAATACATTCCATAACCAGCCATTACAAAAAAGGTGAAAGTTGTAAGCCTTATGCTTACTCATTAGCTCAGCAATTTGTTGATTTGAATTATCTTTTCAAAATGAATGAATCATTCAATGCAATGTCTGATAGTTACTAAATACGACGCAATAAGATTTGTAATTATTATTTCATACATCGAGCCAAGATAAATTCATCTAGATTACCATGCTGAGGGATATAGCTAAAATTAATAGTACAATAGACAATAAGTTAAACTTTAACTATTATCAGGTGAAATAGCTCGGAGTAAATTATAGATTCCGTCCATTTTCCACGCTAACGAGTAAAAAAAGAAAAATATACGGCAAAACATCAAAGTACGTTATATTCCAAAAAGAAAAAAAGTAGTGACTCCTTCGGGTAGAAAGTTATTAAGATGTTCCGTAGTCTACATAGTTCTACACTCTACGTCTATTTGAGCCGAGACATTAATTCATAAAATTTCACTGGCCGACTTCCCGAGGAGAAACTTAAATTTGCAGCGATAAATATATGGTACGGATCAATAAAAAAACAAAATTAAGGAAGGCTACGCACGTTCTTTAAACATGCGTTTGTTTTTTTTATCAATAGCTACAAAAAAAATGGAATCCCTCGGTCAATGGTTGGAATTCGTTGGAAATAAATGAAAACTTATTGGACTAGTTTCACACATTTCATCCCACTTTTTATTGGCCGTAGCTAATTCAGGGTTCAGATTTGATAAATAGAAAACATAATGGTGGATTCTTGATAAGAAACACTAAGAATAAATTCGAATCAAAACATTTTTTGTCGGTGGTGATGACGTAAAATTGTTTTATATGTCTAGAGAACATTAGTCCCACCAAAAACCAGGCGCGGATCCACGGGGAGGGGGGAACTGGGGGAACGTCCCCCCCCCCCTCACCAAGCCGTTAGAGAAACCGGGTGATATTGAGGGTCACGAGGAGAAGGGGGGAGGAATGGTACGTGGGTGGGAAAGCTTGGAGGGGTCTGGATCGCTACAAATTAGTGGCCGGTTGTCAATGAGTTCAAAGGAAGGAAAGGGAGGAGGACCGCTGGGAGGGGTCTAGATTACTACAATGTAATGACCGCTTGTCAATGATTGAGAAGACTAACAGTGTAGCAGGTGTTGAGTTCAAAGGAGCGGAAGGGGGAGGGACCAGAGGAAGAAAATGTAAGTGGGCTGGGAGGTGTCGTTGTCATCACGGTGACAATGCTGCACCAGGCTCTCTGTGGATGGGTTACCCATCCACGTTTATTGTTTTACATAAAAATGTTGTATAAACGCGGCCTTCTCCCTTCCAGTTTGGTCTTATGTCACTGTGTTGGCAATATGTCACCTGTGTCAGTGCCAGTGTGTCTTACAATCTTGACATTAGGATTGAGTCGCGTTGTTGGCATGTTGTTCACTTAAGTTCTATTCAGTTCAGTGTTTCGTCGTGTTTCTGTTCTGCTCACTTCTCCTAGTTACATGTGTTTTGGACTTGAATATTCACAAAATAAGCATGGTAAGTAAAACAGCTCATTATAGTCATAGCAGTTTTTAGCGAATTCCGAACGAAGCTATATCGCTCAAATCGCCAGAAAAGTTTGCCGTTGACCATTGTACGGCTAAAATATTAGCAGTCTAATATCATAATGCATGATATTTTTGTGCCGTAAAGATTTGGCGGGTTCACTGATGCGCTATCGGACTCCGCGAACTCTCAAGTATTTCTGTCTTTCGTTCTTGTATTGTTTCCTTGTCATCACAACCGCTATCTCTTTTTCGTTTTCTTCCTCCCTTCTGCTCTAACCCCCACCAATTAGAACACTTTTTTCTACGGACTGCGCGTTGTTCGCTGTCTGTCTGTACGCTAACGCTATGCGATAAACGTTATGCCCCGCTCACACTACCACGGTACTTACCGAGGTAGCGACTCTGCGCGCATTCACACTACCAATCATAATCCAGGGCTGATGTATGAAATAAACAAGTGACTAGCGAATAGCGATATTTTGAAGGGAGTGGAAACGACGTTGGGGGTTTTATTGGTTATGCTGTTTAATTGTTTTGAAGTACTGATAAGCTCCATAACGTAATTATTTATCTGTGGGAGCATCCAGCATACAGTAATTTCTTAATACACAGATTTGCAGAGTTGATTACATGAATTATGTAGCAGAAAATGGAGGCTTTAATCGTATAGGCTTTGGCTTTTCACCAGCTTTATGTTACACTGAGAAATAAAAGGACCATCCTTAAGGAGCAGCAGCGACGGTATTGAAGATGGTAGAAGACTTTTGTGCTGCCGTACCACAGCACTCCAATAGGTTCTTCAGCCTGATATAGCAAAGCTCAGCATTGAGAAAACTGCTTCAACGCCTCTAGGAAATTTTGCGTAGTTGAATATCAAACTTCTAAAAAAGTAAATTTAATTATGACCATTCTGTTTCAAACACAATGATTGAATTGAATCGTCGGTGATAAGCCCATACCATAGAGAATTAGTAATCGGCCCCCATAAAAAACAATTACTTCAATTTAAATAAATATTTTTGGTAAAATGCACACCGAAAAAGTTAGTAATGTACGTGAGAGAAAGAAATTGATAACGTCATTTATATGTAATATGGGAAAAACACTTGATTTACACTAAAAAAAATTGTTTTTTTGCCATAAATGAGAGAAGCGCTAAGTTCACTACTTGCCCCTGACGAGTTCTCTCGACTAATACACCCCAATCATGTAAAACAGACAAAATACTACATCTTCAAAAACAATAATTCTAAAGTGAATCATAATAATATTCTTCTTCCAAAGACTTGCTAATGATTCTGGAGAAGGAAGTGCTCCACAATGTTTTTCTCGCGTCCAACATGAACAAATACATGTATACTATATTAAATTCCGCTAAATGATATTGACCCGAATATAGCAATTGAAATGAATAGTACAAAACTTCATCAAACTATGTTGCAAGTCCAGATCATTATATAAATCCAGAAAAATTTCCTCATCTACTGAAAAAGCCTTTCCGTGATCCATTTTGGCGTTTAAATTACCGTATAGTCCTTCTTGTCTTACTTCCTTTTCCGGTTTCAACCGCGTCAGTCGCGCCTGACCAATAGTTAGTGGCAGCGGTTGGAACTTCCACTTAATCGGTAACCAACGAGCGTTCAGGCATTGGTTAACGCCTACCGCGGTACGAACCACGGTCATTATCGCAGTAGTGTTAACGGGGCATAACAATCATCTTCACCATTTGTTTTGCGAGGAAAAATCTCATTAAGAAAGGCACTTCCGTCTTGGTCTCATTTATTGCAAGTAAAATCCTTAATTTTAAACAGAAAAATGCCAATTTTGTAATCTTTAATTTTAATAAATAAATCGGATACTCGAGGTTCTACTGTAAAAAGCATTAAAAATTACAAAAGATGAGAATGTGAAGTCACATCCCTGACTGGGACTTTAAACGTTTGTTTCAGACGCATCGGCGGAAAGACAAAGAACGACCCCTAATATCATCTTTTTTCATGCAACCTACGAAGAAACTTCGACCAAATGATGATTCAATTTCACTTACTGAGTCAGAGTCACGGAAAGAAACTCTTTGCCTAGATACGAAGCGGATACCAACTTTACCATCTGAATCATTATCAAGTTCTTTTTTTTCACATAATGCAAATAATAACATTAATGTCGATTCTGATATTGGTGAGGGGATTCAGCGGAGTCAGCCTCCGCCCTCTACTCCTACTTCCAGTGAATGTGTTTCTGGCATCCCTTCACGTGACGTTGGCTACTACATAATAAAAAACAGACCAGAAAATAAGAGAATATATAAAAAGTGCGTTATTGAAAATCCATGGACTCCTCCTTATAACAACGATTTTCCTTACTCTAACAGGACTGTGTCAGGGCAGACAAAAGAACTTCGTAAGGCATGACCATTTAAAATGTTATGAAGATTGGCAAGTTTTGTCCCATTCTAAAAAAGGGATTTTTTGTAAATGTTGCCCTTGGTTCACAAATAACAATGAAGGGGGATTTCGTAAAAACGTAGCTCTAAAAGCTTTAGTGACAGAGCCTCTAACAAACTTTAAAAATCTCATGAGAGCAGAAGGTGACCAAGAAAAACACAGGAATTCACTATACCATGAAAATGCTGTCTCAGCTGGAAAAGATTTTTTAAAAACCTTCTACAACCCTAAAGAGAATGTTGTAAACAAAGTCAATGAGCAATGGCTGAAGCAATCCCAAGAAAAAAGAGCAAGATTACTGCCAATAGTCGAAACGATTATAGTGCTTGGCCGACAAAATATCCCCTTCAGAGGTCATCGTGATGAATGGAAACTTACAGATAAAAGCCCATTGCATAATGATGGCAATTTCAGAGCTTTGCTCCGTTTTAGAATTGATGCAGGCGGCAAAAAACTAGAAAAACAATTGCAGACTGCTTCTAGTTGAACAACGTATATCAGCAAATGGACTCAAAATGGTTAAATTGAATGCTGTAGGTTAGAGATTACAGAAACTACTGTCCAAAGAATTTTACAATCCAGATTGTTCTCAATCGTGTTTGATGAAACGCCTGATATCTCATCTAAAGAACAAGTGACTTTGGTTATCAGGTTTGTCCACATTGGACAAAGAGCTGAAATCAGAGAAAAGTTTATATCTTTTGTTGATGCTCTTGAAGATATCAAGAATTCGAAAAAATAGTGAAGATTTTTTGGATCCTGAAGACTCTGAGGTTGATGATTCAATCAATTCCAAGCCTAAATCCAGCAAGGATACCAGGAACTAGGTTGAATTATCATTGTTTATGCCAGATTGTTCTCAGAGAGCTGAAGTCTATGCAACTTTCCTTTGAAGGTTGTGTTGGCATTGGCACCGATGGATGCTCAGATGCAACAGATGAAATTAGATTTATTTTATTAACAGACCTATATACCGCAATGCAAAAAATTAAGAGTAATATTCAATAATACATGGTGTACTGGTTTTCACCAATAGGAAATCCGGGATTGGATCGAATGAAAACTATTCACACCCGTTCGTGGGTGGGATAAGGTTTACCACCAAGACGAAAATACGAATAATATACACTCCGAAGTTTTATTTAACCTCCCTTACATTCACGTCCATCGCCAAGTACATCATTCTCATTTAATTTCGACTCGACGATTCCGGAACTAGACTTGGGAGTGCCGACGGCGCCTTCACCCTCGTGACCAACCACTTTTGGGTGGAATTAAATCCACCGCGCCTCCCAACTGGGGAAATATTATAAACAAGGATCCTCCCGGAAGTTTTTTTTTGTCTCCCCCGCATTTCAACGCCCACGAAGAGTTACTGCATTCTTATTAAATTTCGGCAAGAAGAAGAGGAAAGAGTGAGAGAGAAGAAAAAACGGTTCCCAAGTCCCATATAAAACAAACATACTACTGTGTCGCCCGCCGGGGATTTGTTTCTTTACATATTTGAGGGGCAACCTCCCCAAAAGCTCTCGGCCATATGCCTTCCATCAGGCGTTGAAGTCTCCAAAAACGACCTGTCCAGATGACACGCCTTAATGCGAGTTTCCACGTCCAGAGAGAGTTGAGATTGATATCGTCGACGGCTCCGGGTTACGACGGTCCTTGAGGAAATAATGGATTCCTGAGCGATATGGTGAAGGAGGGCTTAGTGGAAGAAGATGAGGCCGTCCTTCCTTCCAAGAGGCTCTTCAGTTTCGCTCAACCACGCCAGAGTGCTATGGTGCGAGAAGTGATTTTGAATACGCGAGTTAACTGCCACGAAAGCCGACTAAGGGGAGGGATTCCCGGGGAATATATATAATTTCTGCGTGGGCTGAAGACGGTCAAGGTCCTCTATTCTTCAGGACTGTAGTTCTGAGCAATAAAGAAGGTAAATTTACTACATAACCAGAGGCTTAAGCAAATGTACGTCTAAGATATGTACACAAAGCAAATACAAGCGGTATCTTTAGTCCTTACTCACTAGATGTAGATATCCTACGCTGTCATGTACTGTTACTAAGATAGGGACGAATATTTTCGTAATGATAGTTGATTGCTCATTCAATTTTTCGTGGGAAAATACATCTCTCAGGATATTATATAAAAAGAGCATTTCACAATGAGTCACACGTAGAGATAACTTAGAGATCTACGCCATCTATCTTGCCGTCTTCTTTGTAAAAATCTAAGAGTATATGCGTAAAACTATAACTGATTCTTTTTTAAAGTACCATTCTTATTAATTACCATTGGCTGAATAATTACAGACGAAAATCTCGCGCGAGGTGGCAGAAAATTTCGAGACAAAAAACAAAACCGAACGGCTCTACGCACTGAGAATTGTCCTCAGCCACATATCGAAAACATCAAAGAAATGTAATATTTTGGCTAAGGTAATATTAGAAGTCCCAGGCATAATTGGGTGGTAATTCATGGTTACTTCCTTTTTTCCCGTAAATAAAACGTATTTTGGTGAATTTTCTCCCGGCGTTAAGTTTCTGTCAACAATAAAAGGCTCTGAAAAATCCAAATTATACCGTCGAACCTTGCACGTATTATTTTAACATACATTTATGAATTATTAAAAGTTCCAAAGCTCACTTACTTTTTTTCAAATATAAAAGTGGTCGATGTCGAGAGGCAGGGGTTCGGACGCGCAATTCGTAAGGCACAAACTCGAAGATTTGAAGTTCGAAGAGTGGGGGAAGTAAGGGGAGGGATTATGCTTTCTCCCTCTAGAGCCTCTTTCCTCTCCTTTAGACACATGCCCTGTGCCATCCCAAAAAATCTCTTTCCATCTATCCCATCTCGTCCCATTCTCTCTCTATTCCTCTTCCTCTTTTCCTCGACGGGCATCACAGCGGATGGAAGAAGGGTGAGAGAGCCGGGAACACATCTCCGAACGGCCCCTTGTTACGGCCGGAGAACTCATAACGACCAATCTCCGTTGACAAGTGCTGTCATCGGTTCTCTTTATGATACGGCGCAAACTTACAAAGACGTAAAGTTAGGAAGAGGAGGGAGTTGGGGGAGGGATTATTCTCGGGAGGGAGTGAAGCTTGAAGAACGGAGAATGGTGGGGAGGAGTGACGTACTGAAAAGGGACCCTTTAGATGTCGGAGACTAGGCAGTATAGCAGTTTAAAATGTGGGCATCCCTTAAACAAGATTCATGGTTATATGTGAGTCTAGCAATGCTCGTAATTATTAATCCATGATGTTAGATAGATGTGTTGTATTTTATATGAAATATCGCTACAGTAAGTCATCAGGAATATCAATTCAAGCAAAGTTACTCCTTTTGGTACCCAACATATTACATATACCATTAACTTAAGCCTCCTAAGGTCAGCATAAAAATTAAGAAAAACTATTCATGAATATTTACATTGATTTTCAATTATTACTAATCGGAGCATGCAACAACAATATATTTTAGAGCATAATTACTAAAGCCTTGGAGGAGAAAGGTAAAACACGAGTGCATGTTGGAGAAGGAAAGATGTATAATATGAGAAACTTTTAATAGCGTATAACTCAATAAGACTCTCACAGAGCTGTTATATCACAACTGTTCTCAACCGGATTGAATTAACAAATCTTACGCTACAAAAAGATCGGCATGGAGAATTTTTTAATGAAAGTAGCACGTAAAATTTCAATCCATCCCTTTTCCTAACACGAAGCATTTTTTTTCTGTGTAAAATTTTTTTAGCACACCGATAAATCACCGATTGAGTCGAGCTAGTTAGTCCCAATGCATCGCCGGTATTGAATGCCAGTCCTTTAATGTTAAAATGAATGCCATATCTGTTAGTGCATATATACTACATAATAAGGAACTGCTTGATTCCTCGAGTACATATAACACACTAATTTAGACAGAAATCACTTTAATTACAGACAACCATGATATTACGTAATTAACTCCGATTTTGCGTTGAAATAACCTGATTGAAGTCTAATCTATCTTCACGGTTTCATTATTTCAACTATCATAACTACAGTGCACTTTTTGCACAGTGCAAAGACTTTCAATGATACTCTTAGCCTGATTATAATGAGTAGATATTGTTTTCGCGACACGGTATAGAAGTACTTGAATGTGCCCCGTGACATATAAATTAAAGAGGTATCTACGTAAATATTGCTATCTGTCATACAGAATTACCTGTATTTATTGCATATTTTCAGTTCAAATTCTCATATTTTAAGTACTTTAAATGAAGTGGAATAGGAAATGAATTAAGGCACTTATCCATCCATTGCAGATTTTTGGGATCACACAGCCAGTGATCCCACAAACCCGAAAAGCGGGATCATCTAATTCTAAGAAAGAGAAAGATTGACATATCTCCTCAATTTAGAACCTCATAAAATGGAAAGAAGACTAACCCAATTGTGCATTAGACATAAAAATATCCTAGTTGAACATTTCTATAGCCATATTAATTGATATAAACCTATTAGATATCAAAATTACCCGATATTTTCCATTTTCAGACAATATACATTTTAGTAATAATCATTTCGAGTGATTATTCTTCTTTATTTATGTTAATTAATGTTCATTTATACTCAGAATGATTTATATACTTGAAAATGTTCACGCTTACAAGTGTATGTGCGTTCGTAGGCAAAACAATATGCCATTACGCCTAACGGCGGATAGAATGACGATCCTATATTTCATGTTCTCGCGATACAACCAACTCACCCCTATCAGGCTTTTTGGTGTATTTTCCAGGAGATATACAAGAATCCCATAGCATTGAACAGAAAAAAGACTTGAGAATTTATTCATTCCATTTTAGATAAAACCATCCGCTACCACTTGGTGTGCACCGATTTTTATACACTCTCTCACTCTTCCCTTACTCTCGTTCTTCTCTCCGTTTTCGAAGGCCGCACGCAGTGTGTGTGGGGCTTCATCGAAGCAGTCGATGGAACTGCTTCCGATGTTCTTCTTTTATCCATCCCTTAAAACTCGATCGGCGCCACTAGCAAAACCGGTTTACTTCTCTTCTCTCGGGTAATGATCACGTTCTCTTTGAACGAAAACAGTTCAGCTTTCGTGGCCGCGAACTCCTCTCTCTCTCTCTCTCGCCTTTCCTCTTTTTTCCTTCATTCCCCACGGCCCTTGCCGCACTCACTCACTCCACCAGCGGGCCCTTGCGCTTTCCTCTCCTCTCTGGACTCCACCCAACCCCTCTCACCTGATGAATGAGCGAAGCAGTAAATAACGAAACGGATAGTTCGACAGCAAAAAATTTCCTAACGAAGGACCCAGGTTGGAACGTCAAAACTTCGGGAGAGAGAAAGAGAAAAAGCTAATTATTTCAATGTTTCCACCTAACCATGATCATTGAGGGCCCCGATTCAGAAATTTAGTTTGCATCGAGCACAGTTTGTTTGACTTTCACACAAAAAAGGCTAGTATTTAGAGCCCTCAAAGGGTATCCTGTTTTCTTGGAAGGATGTTGAATTAAATGACGTCCATAATAATCAAATGCCAACGACCTTGTGAAAAGCCAATGCATTGATCCATGCATTTCTTATTTATTTTTCTGCCACATCGATGTGTATCTATCCTATACATACATTTAGCATATGGTTATTCGCCCAAGAAAGTCATACATATATCATAGAGGAGGGTTAATTTTTATTTACTTTATTTTATACTAGTATGCAGAAAATCTTCAATGTTAACACATTCTGAATTGAAGATTTTCTGCATACTAGAAGGAACTTATTGTGATTTACACTGACTGAGAGATTAAAATCCTTCTAATAGAAAAAGACAATACAAAAGTAAAAGGCTTATGAAAACCAAAGGAAAATCATAAAAAATAACCATTCACATTATTAAATTACCAAAAATAATTCAAAATGCTTTTAACATCATCAGATAGCAAAAAAAACATTAAGTTATGACTACAGTGGTGTTAAAAGAAGGATTGTGGTCACAGGAATTTTCAACCTGAAAGGGGATAATTTATTTACGAAATGATTGTGCGTCAACAGGTTGCATTTTTACATAGGAATGGGAAATATTCTCGCTTCCAATAAAACAGCGGACTCCAACAAACTGTGGGCAAGCAGTAGCAACAAGAATACTTGGAATAGCATACGTCCATGATAAAAAGATAAGGACAAGATGGTGAGAGACGCAGGAGAGGAGAAGACGGAGAACGGAAAGTTCACAGCGAGAAAATAAAATCGTCTCTCCAGCAAAACTCGCGGAATGTATATCCGCTCCAAGTGCCTATCTCGCTCCGAACGGACCACGCAGTCTCATGCTTCGATGGATCTCAAAAGTTTACCATTCAAACGCGCGCAAATTCTGAGTCTTTTCAGCCCTCGAGTCGATTCCCGCGACGGGTCTCCAGATCGTGGAGGAGGGAAAAGCGGCGGAAAGTGCACTAATGCTCCCCGTGTTGATGTTGCTCCCGATCTTGGACTAGGGGATCGAGCGCGAAAGGGGGAAATAATGGAGAGGAGGGAGTACGAAGCGTCCGGCGAGCGACGCAACCATTACAAATACGATCGGATACGGCACGAGAGGCAGGAAAAAACAATACAACAGCGCCATTTAAAGAAAATAGACCCCTATTATCATCCTAGAGAGAGATACTGCAGGACATAGCCGGACAAGGTCTCCCACCCTTCCTCCTTGGAAAGATTTTTCAGAGCATGTCGGGTCATTTCCCAGACGCTCACCAACACACTCGAAGCGATGCATGCGAAGAGACCATACGCACATACGCGTCTACTCGCACATGGACTGCATCGAGAAGCGGAAAAGTCGGAATTTAACTTATTCCGAGTCGATAAGATCGATGAATGCGGGATGGAGGAATACTTTCGCAGCGCTTACATCTTCCCTTCCACCACCGCCTTCTCCCCTTACGCTTATATGGCGTCTCTCCCAACAGCCGTAACAACTTCCAAAGAATTGGGAGAAATATAAACACCCTCGTGTTCCCTCTCGAGACAATCATCGGAAAGAAATGCATCGCTTGAATGCAAATAAGGCAGGTTCTCAAGAGCAAAGGGCCGATATCTGAAAGCAAGTTTCGCGAATAGTTTTAACTGCAATATTTTTGCCATAGCTCGAGCGTATTTTTCCCGGAGATAACAGCAAAACTTTCTATTTAATTCCACGACGACTATCAGAATGAAGTGCCGCTGATGTGTAAGCCTTCTAATGGGGCCGTGGTTTACAAGTTTTTCTAAATTTCTAAAGAGGTTTATAAATAATTTTCAACCAGACATATAAAGGCAAGTTTTCAGTTACGCTGTAAGTTCCAGTTCTTATTTGGAAATTTCAGTAAACTTTCTGTGACTTAGGAATTCAAATTCCTGTCATTTATCATAAAAACACCAGCAACTGCCCTCAAAATTCCTCGCACTATACCCCAAAAATAAATTTGTATTTCCTTATTCACAACTCTGAGCGCAAGAATCATTATCAACAGGAATATTGTGACGTGTAAAGATTTCTACATATTCATTTTTTCCAAAATTAAATAATGAATGACTAAATTTTCCGCAAAATATATATGTTATTCATTATGTCATTATGAAAGAATTCCACAAAATCACTGCCAATACCATTAACTCCATTTTTTCCATATTAAAGTTTAAAACAGTAGGAACGGTTAAGTCAGATCATTTTCATTGCAGGAAAAAAAATTTTCTCTCTAACTAGAAAATTACTGAGAGACCAAGGCCCAATTTCGAAATTTCTGGTATTTACTTACCGCAGGTATTCGTAACCTTCAGCACGACCTTATCAAAACAGAGAAATTGGGTTTTGTTCATTAAATCTGAGTGTCGGTTATTTCAGGAGAATATCAACTATGTTAGACCATGATGAAATTGACATTTATTCTTAAAAATATTATGCCAGAGTTAGTTAAAATTGGCTTAAATTACAATTTTTCAAGGTTGCAGAGTCCACTTTCGCTCAGTGTTAGAGAAAATAACAAGAAATTAAGCAATTCATGTTTCTAACTTTATACTAAAAATTAAGCAAAAAATAATCAAAGCTTAACACAATCTTAGCACCAGTTTTATGTGCACTAAATGTCTCTAATTTTTATAAATGTTTACATATTTGTAAGATGGTCGTTGAATTAACAATTAGGTAAATCTAGGTAAAGAAATTGATATCAATACCGGGGGAATTTTACTCTTTGCAAACTGTTCCAGGAGATAAGCATTATATTAATATAAACCGTAGGTAAACTTCCCGATCCCAACCGTCGATGAAAGGATGAAGGAATATCAGAATCCTTTCTAATCGGTTAGATCTTATCCAATTGATATACAAATGTAGCTGGCCAAACTTCTGTGTGGGGACACCAAGTCCTTCTTCCACGTGGCCATTAATCTAAAACGGTTGTTCACGATAAGTTTATGTAATTATCTTAATTAATAATTTTAGAAACACTACTTAAACCCCAAATTACTCCACCTTCACAGTTTTTTCAGCTACGTCTTATATATGATACGATGCGCTTTTTTAGAGTTAAAACGTCATACTAGCAATTTGCAGCAATGTTAATATTAACTTAAATAACGAGCAACTTACGCATATCACGGTAGATTAGCTAGCTAGCTTTTTGATTTGATTTGATAAAAATGATGAAAATCGGGCCGATTCAACCAATTGATTTTCAAGCATGAAATTCAGCGCGGAAACTCCATTTAACTATCAATAAACAGGTAACTACAATGATAAAGAGAATTGGATTACCCGAGCGAAAGACCTAGTAAAATAAAGCCAAAGACCTTATCAAACTCACATGTTCGCTGAATGCACACAAATGTAGTATACAAAATGTTTTACAGTTTAATAATTCCGCAATACTCTTTCACTTAGAAAATATGAGTCTGAGCTCACGAAAATGTAATGAAGTCCCATATGCGTGAATCTTTTTTTTTAGAAATATAAAAAAATCAAAGACTTTTCATAAATCACGATACATTCCCCACATAAAAAGGAAATGCACTTAGCACGCTCACCATAAAGACACATCTCCACCCGTATACAGATCATTGAGGTGGCAATTCTCTAACGTATCCCATCAAGTCGCTACCCACGTGCCTCTTTGGCACCGGTTTTATGGCGAAAAGAAAAAGACTCTGCAAAGTGCAAAGATCACATAAAACAAACGACTGAAAGGAGTTATGAGTGAAAACTATCTAAAATTTAATTTGAAAAATAGTCCCTAAAGAGGAACAATAAATGAGCATTAATTCTGTATATTTTATTTCGATATTACTCGTGATTTCTATCAAGTCTACGAAACTACATCATCTCTTAAGTCTACAAACTAGATACTTTTCATCATATAAACACAGCCTTTTTCTGGATTCTTAACTATTTCTGATCCCTTATTAAATACTACATAATTCTAATCCCATTACACTTATCCCTGTTCTGTTCTTCCTGTTCTCTTTCCTTGTCACCACATCAATGAGTAGAACTTACCTCAGCCGGTATAAATAAAACAAGCCTCGGATTAATAACATATAAGCAATTCGTAATTTCTCCATCCAATAATGCCAGAATACACTGAAGGAATACATTCCATATGATATTTATCACTCTCTGATGAGCTTCGATGAATAACCTGTTAAACCTAAAACTAGCAATGAGCCCAAATATGGGGCCTCTAATGTTAAAATACCATCAGTATAATTGTAATCAACGGCTTCATAACTATTGACCGGACGGAAACAAGTTTTGCCATTAAAACTTTCCTTTTTTACCAAAACTTCCACAACAACAGTAAGCCGTTCTTATGCAAAATTTAGGCATCTCATATATACTAGCACATTGAAAATTTCTAACAATATAATTAATTTTTAAAATTATAAATATGATGAAACTAAACACGCATATCTCGGCAAAACTAGCAAAATTCACATCACTTGGTGATGAAGTTACCAGCTCTTTATATGATAACGTATTTAAGAAGCATTTTCTAGCGTACGAATTTTAATACTCAATAAGAAATTGATTGGTGAGCATTATTAGACTCTTTGCTACGATTGAATTTTAGACACACTAAACGGTGTTGTTTTAAGCCACATAGCACAATTTACTGAGATGAAGAAAAACGAATTTCAGGTCCCGTCAGTGTGAACCGCTTCGCAATAGAAGACAAGGAGAAGCCCACCGACATGAGTTTACCAGGTAGACCTGGGGCGTTCTCTCCGCACTACAGAATCGCGAGCATCAAAACGACCCGCAAGCAAATGCAATGAGAGAAAATTTTTGAACCGAGTGTTTCTCCGAACCACTATGTGTATTGAGTCAAAGTGGAGATACTAGAAAATGATAAAGCATTAGGACATTAGGAAATCCAGAAAACCAAGTTGAGGGCAGGGACAAGGGGAGGAGATGAGGAGAATGGGGAAAGGGATTAAGGCAAGGAGGGAGTGGATGATGAGGAAGAGGAACGGGTGAGTTGGAAGTGTGAGCCAGGAAGGAGGAGATAGAAAGCATAAGGAGGAGGGGGGAAGAGGATGAGGATGTGACGGGAGGAGTGGGCTTTGTGGAGAGGCCGGCGAAGAATGCGGGTACCAACTCAGTGCACACAATCGAGCGTAAATCACGCGACGAAAGCTACTCGCGTTCGTTTACCTCCACTGTCCCATGGCCTGCATAAATACATCACGCTAGGGGAATAAGAGGGATACAGAGAGAGAATGAGGGAGAGAGAGAGGGAGGAGGAGCGAAAATCGGAAGGCCCAAACGTCTTGTCTTCTTGAGAGAACATGGGAGGGAAGTATGTGTGATAGAAGAGCACACATTAAGCCAGGGACCGAGCAGTGTTGTACAAGGAAGAATATTGTTAATAAAAATATATCTACTACTATTTAATGCTAATACAATCACAAATGTTTAGAAAACAATTGACAATCAAATTGATACGACCCTCTAAATTAATGCGAATAAAGTTGAAGACTAAGATATTGGCAGTATATGAAGAGAAATGATAATTCTAAATTATTTTTAATCAGAACATAGTACCTATAATAAACTAATTAGACAAAATTGGAATATAAAAATGTCAAAGGAAAATTCAACCATCGAGTCAAAAATAAAAAATTATTTACTGTTTGAATTGAATGCTCGAAGCATATCGTTCAATATGTCAATACGCACAATTATTTTTCATAGCGCAGTGATAAAGAAAAGTGGACGTGTGAAGAACGGCAAGAGTACGATAAAGACTCTTTAAGGGGGAAGTTTAAAATTATTTTCACATTAAAAAAACTCTAACTCAAGCATAGTGTATTTAAAAATATTTTTCTTCAAATGAATGAAAACCCTACCATGAACATGAAAAATAGCAGCCAGTAAAAAACAAAACTATATAGTTATCTACTTACCATCCAAATAGTGCCATCCAACGTCCAAGTGAAATATTAGCATAACTGCTGAGTTTTTGAAAGTAAACATTCCCTTCAATGAAGTAAAAGACAAAATTAGTAAAGGATTTAATAAACTAAAGTTTGAAACTCAGGCAGAAAGAGCGGAAAAAATAAATTGCAATCAGCTATATATCGCAGTATTAATGCTAAGTAGCATAAATGGTAGCGAAAATAACGTAAACTTAAACTTAGTATAAATGTAATGTAATATGAGATGCCTAAATTTTGCATAAGAACGGCTTACTGTTGTTGTGGAAGTTTTGGTAAAAAAGGAAAGTTTTAATGGCAAAACTTGTTTCCGTCCGGTCAATAGTTATGAAGCCGTTGATTACAATTATACTGATGGTATTTTAACATTAGAGGCCCCATATTTGGGCTCATTGCTAGTTTTAGGTTTAACAGGTTATTCATCGAAGCTCATCAGAGAGTGATAAATATCATATGGAATGTATTCCTTCAGTGTATT
This sequence comes from Ceriagrion tenellum, assembly GCA_963169105.1. Lineage (NCBI taxonomy): Eukaryota > Metazoa > Arthropoda > Insecta > Odonata > Coenagrionidae > Ceriagrion > Ceriagrion tenellum. Next base: position 98,937,231 of record OY720633.1, on the reverse strand, counting down.
CTGGCATTATTGGATGGAGAAATTACGAATTGCTTATATGTTATTAATCCGAGGCTTGTTTTATTTATACCGGCTGAGGTAAGTTCTACTCATTGATGTGGTGACAAGGAAAGAGAACAGGAAGAACAGAACAGGGATAAGTGTAATGGGATTAGAATTATGTAGTATGTAATAAGGGATCAGAAATAGTTAAGAATCCAGAAAAAGGCTGTGTTTATATGATGAAAAGTATCTAGTTTGTAGACTTAAGAGATGATGTAGTTTCGTAGACTTGATAGAAATCACGAGTAATAGCGAAATAAAATTTACAGAATTAATGCTCATTTATTGTTCCTCTTTAGGAACTATTTTTCAAATTAAATTTTAGATAGTTTTCACTCATAACTCCTTTCAGTCGTTTGTTTTATGTGATCTTTGCACTTTGTAGAGTCTTTTTCTTTTCACCATAAAACTGGTGTTCAATGATATAAATAAAGGTAAAATGAGGTCAAAACAATTACTCACTTTTAAATGCTCCAAGAATGAATTTTACTTTTTCCTCAACAAACATTCTAGCTCAATACTAAGAAAGTTACACCCTCCTAGTGATAGCTGCACACTACCTGTTGCTTCCTATCAGGCACTCGATTCAGCCATCTGTTAGCTACGACTAGTTCAATTATGCTGTACTGATTAGTATAAGAAAGATTATCTGAGGGTGAATCCCTCTAAGATTTTTGGTATTAACGAAGTTTGCATAATTTTACGCATATGGATTATAAGAAGACCCTCTTAGGACTTCGTTAAAAGATTAGGAGTACGGGTGAAAGGGTAATAAGCGTACGGAAATAGAAATCTAGAAGAACTTGGAAACTAAATTTAACGCGCTAATCGTATTCTCCTAGTCCCTCAAAAAGGTGACGAACTTTTAGAGGCTAAACTGGTGAAAAGACTAACGCTTAAATAGTTTTTTTTTTCAAAAATAAAAGAAAATGTCTTCGATATGAGGATGTTTTCAACATGAAGGTATTGCTAAGACACAATGGGAGACTTCCCGGAGAGCCTAAGCTCCCGGCATCGCCACTTATACGTTAGATAACTCAGAACTCTCCAAAACTCTAGTTTGTGCAATTTAAAGTGTGAATGCATTCCACATGCTTTTACATATTACACCGTATTTATATATTAACAGCCACCGAGGGGGCGTGTGGCAGGGGATATTCGGACATCAACCATTTCTTTTTCAATAATTTATTAATAGTGCGTGAAAGACTAAGAAATGTTCTGATTTCGTCAGTGTAGCTACCTTATTATTTCGCTTCTACGAGTTCTAGAGCTGTAGTTCCGACTTGATGAAAGTAGCATTCCCTGTTTCAAATAGATTATAGAATTTTTCTATAATTTATGCCAGGCATATAGCCTCAGAGTTTCTAACATCTCCAAACTTAGTGCTCCCATATTCCTTTTTGCAATTAAAATAGAAAAGATAGTGCAATGGCAGGGCAAATGGTTGACAAACGAAACCACATTATATCAATAACGCGTTTATTAAGATGCGAAAAAATTCGGACGCGGACGCACGAAAATTCAATAACTATTTGAGTTGTTGAATTGATTATTATGGAAATCTGAAGATACAAGATTCTTATAATATTACTCAACTAATTTCAATACTCACGTGATGTGTGCGTTTTTGCAAGAACTAATACAAAAGTTATTCGCTAAGACAACAGGAAAAAAGTTGAAAAGAGGGAACTAAAATCCAACAATTTTCCTTGTAACTTTTGCAATAGGGAATAAGTTGCGTTGAAAATTCTAAACTAATGTCACAGAGGTACATCTCTTATGTCATTAGCTGAGTATACCACGTTGATGTGGAAGCAAAGCAAGCGTGAAACATTTTTATAAATTTGTCTCAATGTCATTTTATCTTGAAATATCATAGTAATGTATATATTAATATATAATATAGCTAACTAGCCATTGCAATAACAAATTTGCTAAACTATATCCAACTCTAACATCATGATTACGTATTTTCCCCCTTCACACATGCTCATGTATGTTGCGCACAAATCCACATAATATTTCTTCAAATGGTATCAACAGCATCTAAGATAATAACCGCATCGTCAGGTAAGGATGCTGATATTATTTATAGTATGTCCCATAAGCTTTCATAATTACCACAATTATTGATGGCAAGTATTCAAAAACAAGATATAACATCACACTTCAAAGGAACCTCAGATAAATGTATGCAAAGAAAATGAAGATAAAAAAATGTATCTAGTACCTCAAAAGAAAAGTATGAACGATATTCTTCGGTTAAATTAGTTATTTCGGTAGCACAGGGAAAAATGAGGGGCAACACGAGAAAATGCTACTGGGCAACCTCACAACTAGCGTCTTACCTACCCCTTGGCCATAAAAACGCTCTTGAGTATCTGCGAGAAAAAAAATAGCAAGAATCGTATGGTAATCAAGCTAATTAGGATTGATTAACGGAGTGACATTTGTGATTTACACCCGGAGATCCAAGCGGTGGCGTGTAAGAGCAAAGTCAAACCGCCAATTCATCCCCTAATCTCATGAGCGATGGATGTTACCTAAACAAGCTGTCCGGCTTGGAATGCGTTGGCGGTACATTTTGGCGCATGAAGCACTGAAGATTCAAAAAATGAAGAAATTGGTGACCAAGAGGAGAGAATAATGCCCACTTTACTCGACTCAAGTCCGCTCCAGAAGTTGGTTTGGCACTTAAAATATCGTTCGGAGATATTTCGAGACATCCAAAGGAGGACTAATTCTATAGGCGTTTGTGTTTGAGAATATGTATACAAATGCGGCACCTGGAAGCCGAGGCGGAAGGTTATGGCTCAAAGGCGAAGAAATGAGCGGGGAGAGAAAAAAACTCGGGGGAGAAAGAGGGAAAGGAGCGGGATATCCACACCCAAGTAGCGTGAAATATGATTCTCCGAGCAGACCTTTCAAAACTAAAGAGCTGGTGTCCTCTGACGTGTTTACCCCGCGAGTGATTTGTGCTCGTGATGCCGGGAAACAAGAAGAATGAGAGGATGAGGAATGAGTGAGTTTTTTGGAACCGGAGTTGTATCTCGAAAGGTATACGTTCACTATGCTGAGAGGGCGTGGCTCGAGAGCGATAGGAATATAAGAGTGGACTTGGTAGGTAGTTTTGTGAAGGATACAGTGGGAAACGTTTGAATAAAATGACATGATGGAGTGAATACGACCAAGGTCAAAGAGACACGAGTGACACAAATAGATCAGGAGTTTACATAAAAGTTTACCTCGAAACTAGTGCCAGCATAATACCCTTTATAAATTCAGTCGGCGAATATCTATTGCCGATGTACAAGAATCATGCAAAATAGTAAGTTGGGGATAAAAGCCTACCAAAGCAGTAAGAAATTAATTATAAAAGCAGTTCCAAAAGGCTACGGTACACAATAGGGAGAAAATACTGTCTATAACTGTCCTTACTGACTGATGTAGCCCTCCCAGTACTCCTCTCCCGGAGATCCGATGGGGGAATATTTTACCAAAAATCATTTGTTTAGCACATGAAGACCGCATCCGCTGGGCAAAAACATTTCAAAACTATGGTTTAAAGTTTCCTCAAAAATCATTTATCCTTTATAAAACAGTAATAGAACGCAACATAACAAAATAATAACACCGTAGGAAGATGACAAAATAGGTAACAATGTACTTAATTAGCTGTTGTGGACTAAATACTTGGCAGTAAAATTCCTCCATGAGACTAGAACATTTTTATAGACCCATCTAAACACATTAGGATGAAAAAGCATTGAACTGGAATACTAGCAGTCTTTTGCACTAAAATAAATAACCATATATTCAGAGAATTCATCAATAAATTCACCAATGCTACATTCAAAACATTGATCGAACCTCAAGAACGTGAAAAGATTCATAGGCCGATGCCAGTGATTAAAGTCCGGTCATAAAGATTTGGAGTTCAACGAGGAGCTCGGGTGTTAATGATCAGAGATAAAATACTGAAAGAATAGAGCTGAATTCACTCAACCAAGAATAAAAAAAACACGGTGAATTAAGCGTAAAAGAAGACACTGATAGTTACACACAGAGGCACTCGTTGAAACGAATAAACGCTAGAAAATTGGGATCTTTTTCCACAAAAACGCCCTGCGATTTCGACTGCCGCGTTGTCATCAACATGGCAAAGAGTGTCCATGGCTAAAACTTACAACTTATTCCTAACTCAATGAAAGAAGCGGATTATGTGAAATTAATGAAATCCGCAAAGATACGTGGATTGCAGATAATTGTGAGGAAGGGGAAGTTACAAGAGGGCAAAATAGTTCAAAATATAAGAGAGAAAGTTATCCCTATGGAGTTTGATATTGCAGATTACAACGTTTGGACAGTTTACCTTTTATATAAATTCTTTTGGTGGCAAAATTATTACCTTATAGGAACTATCCTACTAAGCAATGCGCAAATGCATAGCGACAAACGTAGTAAACCTCGTCTATTCCTAACTTCTCTCATCAGACCGGTAAGGGTAGACATGCGTATAGCGAGATTTTATCATTTTCCATGATGCACGGCAAAGAAAGCGTAGGAAATTATTATAAATAAAGTTTCCTCGACTGGAAATCGAAATTCGAACCTTCAGCTTCCTCCTCGCTCCTCAACGCTTCTCCAAAGAACGACCCAGCTTTACGAGTGACATTCCAGATGAACCTAAACAAGCAAGTTCAATAATAAAATCAGGGATAAGGAATTCAGAGCCAGTCGACGTTACGGCACGGGAAATCTATGTGCCGAGGTTCGATTCCGGAGCAGGGAAATTTTTCATCCTCAAACAATCTCTAGCAGATATAAATAAATAGCATACACATAAACAAATGTATCATCTAAGAGAAAATTATTACATTTCGGGAACTTCAAGGATTCGATTTTGGTAATCAAAAACTGCTTAATCTGAATGGGGAAAAGGATAACTTAAATTACATACTGAATTTTAAAAAATATATAAATTCCTTTTATCTTTTAACATTGCCATAGAGTAATAAAATTCACTCTTCACTCTAAAGTACTATCAATACATATCAATACATATTTTATGTTTTGTCAAAACACTATTTCTGATAACGGTAAGAAAAATCTATATGTAAGCTGCCACCAGGCACGTAATCCACATTTGAAATACCGATACCCCTGCCAGGAAGGAAAGAGGAGGAGCCGAAGGAACAAGAATGTCACTGTAAATGGCTCCCATTAATTAGGTACGTAGGTAACCTTCCGTGCCACACAATGTCGCAATCTTATGACTTCCTTCACTTCTAGCCACACCACTATGAAATTAGCATTAGGGCGGGTCTCGTTTCTCTGATTTAATACGGTTCTCAAAACAATTTAAAGTTAAAAAAGTTTACAACATTGCTCAGGGCAAATAGTATACCAATAATATTATTCAGTAAAAATATGAATTTGCTCGATAAAACAGATGAATGTATTAAGGCAAATACTTAACATTTATTGTCCATCTTAGGAAACAATTTGTAACTCCACGTGGTCCTTGACAGCAAAATAATGCCAAGATTTCAGTGAAAAAATGAAGTCTTGTGTCAATAATGTTTTCAAAGAATTCATGGAAAAATGTTCTACTAGCATTAATGATAAATATTTAGTTTTTAGATAAATACTACTGGACTAAGTATTCCTATAACTAGGTTACTGGCTCTGTCATCCAAAAAAATCCTAGACGATGCTCTGTCATGAACCTTACATAAAGAAAAATAAATATTTATTTATTTTAGAATTTTAACCATCAAAAATACCAGACCAAGAACTCCTCTAACTAAACATTAGCTTTGATATTGAAGAAAAAATTCTAAACGATGTTCTCGGATGACCCTAACCGTTGGCGCATAGCATCCGTGAATCCATATTTTTACAGACTCTCTTAGCTTCATGCAGTCAAGTATTTCCAAACATTGGATGTAAAAAAGTCTTTAGAACAACCACCAACAAAAACGTTCAGAATGGAGCTAGGAAAAGAGAAAGACCCTTCAAGGTACTTGAAAAGATGCAGGGGCAGTGAACCAGCGTCTTTACAGAAGTCTCCGCGCCGCAAAACGCACATCCCACGAGTACATTGGTCAGAGAGAGAGAGAGAGGGATGCCTCTAGGAGCGTGCCATAAATTACTATTTCACTGGGTTGAGTGGAGGGAAGGTGGGCCAGTGAGTGCGGGGGACGTAATCTGACAGGATGGAAGAGAGCACGGAGCGGCGGAGGTCGGTCGGGTGGGCGGCGAATGAGTTGTGCAGCGCCAGCAGCAGCAGCTGCGGGCTCCCGAGACCTCTCCGTGAGCCAACGCGAAGGAGAATGACGATCGTTCTCTTTTAAAAACGCCGATCTTTCACTCTCTCCTTCTCTGAGCGATAGTAATCCTTTTCCTGTTTGCAGTTTACCTCTCAACGGCTTGTTATTTTCTTTCACGTCAACTCTCCTGTGACTGCCTCGCAAGGGTTCATTCATAGAATGCACACTCCTCAGAAGATCATCAGTACGTAGAGAAATGTTTCCAGAGAGGGAAAAATACAATGGATATGAAGACTTCATCGTACAGTACCAACTATGATCACGGCTAAAACGCACGGCATGAAAACGAAATATCCCAGTATTTCCAAGCAAAAAACATAATTGTGAAAATGCTCATTGTATAATGTTTCACACATAATGAGTTCGATAAATCTATTGGTAGAAAATAATTTATATTTCAAATTTTCATTTCATTGGTTGTATAATCTCAAGATTGGTCAACTGCAGCCCTCCACCCTTCCCTTTGACATGCTAGTTCTCTTACTTCCAGGTAACTTTTCCTGTGTACTTTGCTCTTTATTTGGTCCATGAACTTATTCCTGGGTCTTCCTCTGGGGACTTTTCTTCTCTATTTTGCCTTCCATTATGTTCTTCAGCAAACTTTTGTGTCCTAGAGTGTGTCCAATCCATCATGTTCTTCTATTTTCTGTGGTGTCCTATACGGTCCTTTCCTCTTCTTATCTTCTATGTACTCCATCATTTTTATTTTGTCCGTTCATTTTATCTTCAGCACCCTCCTCTAACACTAGGTTTCAAAGGCTTCTAGTCTTTTCTGGTCAGCTTTACAATGGTTCATACTTCCGATCCATTTTCAAAATTTAACGAAACATTAATAACTTAAAATATTCTCAATTTTTAAAATAGATGTAATGACAATACACCACAGACTTAAAACTGTAGGAGGATGCCGGAGTAAGACGTAAATTACAATCAGACTCGTGGATTATCGCTGAGCCAATACCGAAATTCAGTGCCATTTTTATTGCTACAACAAGGGTCCCGCTTTAAGCTAGGTGTTTGTGAACATCGAGCGCTGTCCACCGAATTTCGGCGATTTTCCAAACATTACCCATTTTCATGGAACGTTTTTTTGGATTCTGATGTCCAGCGCTCCTCTCGCTCAAAAATTATAAAACGGTTTCCTAGTTTCCTGATCCAACTCTGTTGCACGAAAGTCAAACTACAGACACATAATATTTACAAGTCTTTTTCAAGATATCTGAAGTAAACTAGCTCCGTTTCACTATCTGAACAAAATGACAACCCATTGATAGCCAAATGTTAAGTTGAATATGGTTCTAAGACATTACCATTATTTGAGGGCACCAAGGGGAATCTAAAGGATTCAAAACGAGTTTTCAAAACTTTAAAACTGAAAGAGAATTTTTATTAAATTTTCCAACTTTTCTTAAATTTTCCAACTCGCCATTTGTCAACTATATAAACCCACTTTAGTTGACATGTAGTGTACCTGATTAATTTATATGCACCCAAAGGCATGTTTCTAAATTACAGAGTAGTGCTAACACCATGTTTTGCATGCTCCCTGAAAGACTCTTGTGTCACGTTTTCATAGTAACATTATGGATTATTTTAATAGTTCCTGTAGCATTTGTGGTATACGAACACTCGTATCGATAGTGTGGTCTTGTTGATGAAAGTCAATTTCTTCACCGTAGTTCATGTTGGTTATAATTCACCCCCTGCCAAACACCCTTGAGGTGGCTTGCAGAGTAATAAGTAGATGCAGATTAGAAAGCTGGATTTTGATTATCCTAAGTAATCAGCAAAGTGGTATTTATTAAAAATGTATGTACATGATTGTTAATCAGGTACAAGGGAAAGATTGAAAGTTTCAGTGCCAAACTTCAAATTTGCAAATAAAAAAAAGATCACATTGACGACTATAATTTAGGAACTCATATTAGCCTTTGCAAAGCGCACTTTTTGCGTTTCTCAACAGGAATAAAATTGAATATCAGGACAGGCAGCATTATGTATTCCGTTGCTTTTCAACATGCACTAAATATTAATATACCTAAATCACGTAAGAACAAGTGAACATATGTTAATATTTTGCCACTGATCCAATATACAAATGATATTCAAGGCTTTTTAGATCATCAAGGCTTTTTAGAGATAATCCGAGATATATCCGAGAGAGATAATCCAAGATCTGGCAGTTACATATATTATACCTATAGGTAATATAGTCTAAGTTTCGGCATTCTAGGGCCCCAGTTGAACAACATGAGGGGAATTGTTACACCAAAAAAACATCGTTTTTGTTTGCTAAGCAATAAAAATCTAATTCTGGTTTGTTCTCGTAATGAAGAGGTTTGGACAAAAGATATCTTTTCTCCCTAATCAATTACGTTAGACGACTATCTGATATCGGAGCAGCAATTTACTAGCTCCAACGCTCCCGGATGCTAAATAAATTCAAGCGCACAAAAAATCCCAAAATTGACAGTGGCGTATATTAGGTACTTTCACTAAGCTAACATACCCTGAGAACAATGGGCAAGATTAGAGCCTAGAAACTGTTCTCCCTTGGCGGCATCAGAGCGAGCGCCCAGGGAACAGTCGGACAGCCGTACGGACGGACGGAAGGCCGTAAAAACGAAAGCCGGGAAATTTATGAGAAACAAAGGAAACGCAAAACTCGTAACCTAAATCGGTACATGTAACAAATAGAGGTTTCTCATTTTTTCCTTTTCTTTTACGGTCCGCGTAGCAAAAACAAGTGAAAAGGTACGAAAAAAATCACCAGCGACCGTTGCAGCGACGGAGAACCTGTTAATCATTACGCATTGATGAGTGGAATTTACGGAGATTTCAGTCACTTGCTTTTTTTAGTTTCATTTTCGTTGATGACATCTTAGGCCCCGCCGCACACTTCTTTCTCTACTATTTCTTTTTTTTGCGTTGTGTTCTCTTCGGTGAGCCTTGATGCATTCCACGGAGGCCGAGGGGATGCACCGAACGCGCGCCGAGCAACCAATCCCATTCCCTGGCTTGTATCTTACCTTGCAGCAGAAGCAGCCAGCCTCGCTCGCGTCACGGGGTGTTATAAGGAATGGGCAGGTGCAAGGGGACAACCTTCGGAGGCGGGAGAACCCCGGTCCGGGGTGGTCTAGTTCGGCGAGAGAAGTGGAGCGGGAGGGAAGGGGAAAGAAGAGGAGGAGGAAGAGGTAACACGGTTACACTTTTTCTTCCGTTCCAAAGGGACTACTCCTCGTCGGGAGGAGGGAGGTCTTGGTAGGGCCGACGAAGGAAAGGGGCGGCGACGGAGGCGCTAATAAATCGGTCGCTCTAAGCAAGCGGCCTGGAGCTAGACGCGCGCTGCGCAGTCTCGGAAAAGCCAGGAGGTGGGTGTGAGAAGCAGGAGACGAGAGATATAAGAACATACAGACTAACTCGTGGAGCTGGTGAATGGGTGGCCAAAGTTCGAGGAATAATGGAAAATGAGAGATGGTGGAATAAATGGGAATGGTGCATGATGGTATTGGCTTAGAGTGAATGAGTAATTTTGAAATGTATGTTTTGAAATGAAATGTCTCTTTCTGTTACGACAGCGAAAACAATTTGAGTTTATTTGCAAACCACCAGAAATCATTCGGATATTAGATCAATACTGCTCTGAAATGAGAACCACTCTAAGTGAACCTCTTTTTGAGGCTCTACACTTCTTTATAACTTTTTACTCTAAAAATACCAATTATTACTTTGACCAATGATTAGCATGACTCAACTTATATTTTTTTCTAAATTTTCCTTTCCGCACATAATCTCTGGGAGTATTTGTTAATTCTGAGTATGCTCAATATGTTTTCTTGTTAGAGTGAGGTTAAATCGAAATGTGAAAAATTTCATGGTCAAGTGATACTAGGATGCATAGATCTTTTGAAACTTTTTACACTGATTGTTAATATTTTTGTTAATGGAATTACCAGTAAATATTTTTAAAACCTGCGATTAGAGTTATCTCTAATAATATTGATGAATCGCTCATTTCACATGCTGGAAAAAAAATATTAAACATAAATGAAAACAGGTAATAAATACCAGAACGCCAAAGATGAACAGTTTTCAAACGCCCGAGGAAAAGGCGGGAATGAGAGGGGGCAGAAAAAAAAGAAATGGTGCATGATGGCGTTAAATGTTATCGCCGATTATACTTAACAATTTGCGCACGACTGACAAGTCATTGGGAGAATTACTAAAAAAAAGTAACCCTTGGTAAGTAGAACTCTAATGGCAGGTTTCCTAATGTATTTTCGGATTTCCATTTACAAAAAAATTGAGAATCATTGAGTAACAAGGAGCTAAAAATCTATGCATCCTAGTATCACTTAACCATCACTGAATAGTCTCGGAAAGGTAGAACTTTTCTGGGTCCCAGGACACATGGGCATAACCGGAAATGAGATAGCGGATCAACTCGCTAGAGAAGGCTCAAATCACTCACCAATAGGACCCGAGCCTTTCATCCCAATTGCACCCTCAACAGGGATAACAGAGATCAAGAAGTGGCGCCTTGCCCGCCATTCTAAGATCTGGCAGAACACACAGGGGCTTAGACAAGCCAAGCTCCTGATTGAAGGACCAAACTGGGATTGGCTAGAAGACTCATTTTGCTAAATAGAAGTCAACTACGTACGATAGTGGGACTCCTAACTGGACACTATCACATCATGAGGCACCTCCATCTTCTGAAGGTAGTGGATTCTGCCAGATGCAGGTGGTGGGAAGAAGAGGACGAGACAACATCTCACGTTCTTTGTGACTGTCCGGCCCTGATGAGGACTAGAATTAGGCACCTGAGATCTCCCTTTCTGGAATCAGCTGAAGTTAGGGGTATCCCCATTGAGGACATTCTGGCCTTCAGCAAGGCCATCAGTCTATTTGGGTGATACAAACAAGGTGGTCAGCACAAAGGACCAACAGGTCTAGGTGCCTCAGGTCCTCCTTGAGGAACTCCACCGCTACTAAATCTAAATCTAACTCTAAATCACTTAAACAAATGAAAAACATGAAACTTCTCACATTTTGATTTAACCTAACTCTAAACAAGAAAACATATTGAGCATGCTTAGAGTTATCAAATACTCCGCGTAATCATGTACAGGAGGAAAGATTTAGAAAAACAGGTTTATGCGAGCCACACTAATAAGTGGTGATGTTAAAGTACAAATTATAAAAGAGTGAAGAGCATTAAAAAGAGGTTCATTAAGAGTAGGTCGTATATCAGAGCAGCGCTGATCTAATATATCCGAATGATTTCTGGATTTTTGAAAATAAACTCAAATTATCTATACTGTCGTAGCAGAAAAAACGTACACATTTCAAAATGACCCATTCACTTTTAGGAAATGCGTTTACTGGGAACTTCACCGCCAAATAAGAATATCATGTTTGAACAGCGACCGAAAATCATCATACGTTTTTAGTCTTTCAATTGTAATTGCTCGATGAAATTATAACTTATCACCAAATTTGGTCATTTCTGAAAACGAATAGGGTAAAAATACGGTAGAAGGAGGCCAATAGAAATGTTATAACACTACTGGTAGGAGGATACTACTTAGCTAATGGCCTGTTCTATCAGCAGGTCTAGTATGCATACGTCATATTTCATTTTTGTCATTCCCTCAGAAGAGTCGCATTCACGTCACATAAATGGAAACAGAGGGTTTTCAATTCAGCCAGATACCCGCAATTACTTTCGTGCGCTAAGAGAAAAGCCTTTTTCTACTAAATAAGGCTGGTTTTAAAATTGTTTTCATAGGCTGGAGTCATAAAATGATTAATGAATTAATTTCAAAACTGATCATTAACTATCACCCAAACACAAGAAGGATATAAGGAATATATAAGAACAAAGATAAAATATGTATTGATCAAAAAACTATTTATTCATACCATAAACTACCCGATCGCTCAACTATCTGAATCCGGGAGAGTTGGTCTTTATATTCGCTTGGTAACAATCAGCAACTCACACACGAAAAAAGGGTGCTGAGGCAACAGTTTCATAGATCTTCTCAAAGGAAAAACTCTTACGTAGCATACGCAACAAGGATCCACAAATTCACAGTCATTATATGAGTACTATGCAGCACGCGCACGAGAAAATTGCAAAGCACAGTGACCTTAAACCATTGAAGGTGCATCATCAACGAACTATCCTCACAATTTGACCAATTTGTCAGTCAGCAGATCGGCAGATGGTAGAAGTTAGACTGTGAAAAAGAAGAACATCTGACGTAAACATTGTTAAAGCACAAACTAACTTAAAATAATGACATACAATGGCTACATGGGGCGCTGATGTTCATGCACTTCAGGAAGCATATCACAGGAGCTCAGGATCCTTTGATTTGCATATATCAGATAAAATTTGATAGGTGGAAATTTAAAATGCTACCCATCCTTCTGCTGCTTAAACTTAATGACAGCTTCATGTAATCGTCTACTAGCAATCTAAGATCAATACCACCAGATATTTCAGTATCGAGCCATTGACATCAGGTTCTCAGTGAAGGATAAATAATGACGAAAACCAACGAACAAGTAACTATGAACCCATGGTCTTGATGAAATATCCTTAGCAATGTTATATATTTACCATAAAAAAGAACAAAGTTCAACGTATAGTAAGTGGCTTCGTAAAATATGCATCTCCAAGTGACAGCTGAAATTGTATCTTCGTGAAATCGAACGTTCTATAATTTATGTAATTAAACCGTAAAACTACACAGTATTTTTTATTCTTATATTATGAAATTATTATTATTATAAATGAAATTATAAATTATATATGAAAATATTCCAAAAATTAGAGAATTGGATGACCACTTAAGACCCCATTAACCGACATTTCAATTATAACGTCTCCCAACATTAATCTCGATTCTGAGTGACTTGCTGAACTTGGTAATATAAAAATATTTCTTCCCGAGTTTTGTAGTTTCAATCCAAACTGAAACTACGATCCATAACTTAGATGACCAGACCGACAGATCGACACCTAAGGTGTGTCTTATTTGTACATTTATTAACTATATACATGTGATTTCCTGTAGCATACAATTACTCGAAAATCCATTCGGGCCTCAAGACGAGCGGTTTTATATTGCGTATCGGCACATCGGGCCAATCAAGTGCCAAAAAAAAGGAGAACACATCAAGGTGTGCTCGAGGTTCGACAAATTATCATTTAAATATTCCACCGGAGTGAAGGGAAAAGAGTGACACAAAAACTTGCATAATCGCCCACTTCCCCTTACAATTTTCCCATTCCTGCCCTGACCAGTCAACAAACACTTTTATTGCTACACACACCGGAAAGTCCACTCTTTTGGTCACTTTTCTAATGGTCTCATAAAACGATTGGTCGTCGTTCGGAGAGAGAGAGAGAGAGAGAGAGGAGAAAAAGCCGACGTTTTCAGCTCAAGCATCGAGCCGCTAAACAAACAAGAATATTTTAACAATTTAATTCTCTCCGGAGCGATCCTCATAGGGGGGGAGGGAGGAGGCGAGTCTTACGAAATATCCCGACAGCCTCCCCCTGCCTTCGAATAACACGACCAAAGCAAAATCTACCCTTCCCCTCCCACTCCCGCCCCCCCAAATCCCTTTACCCTCCCCTCGGACGACTGACGTCAGGCCGGACCAGTACACACGGGAGCCCTCAGGACCTCCTGGTTTGGCTGCCGGTGAGATTAAAGGGGGAAGTGAGATGGGGAGAGGGGGAGGGAGGTGAGGAAGAGTTGGTGGGGGTCGGGAGGGAGGTTGGAAGCATTGAAGGGGAGGGGGAGCGTGGAGAAGCAGAGGAGGATGGGAGAGGGTGAGAGAGGGACGAGTGCATGCGAGGTTGGCATTCCGAGGGGTCCAGACGATGTCCGCAGAATCATGTCCTTCCCTGCCCCCTCTCTTTCCAAACTCTCGCCCACCCTCCGACCACAAATCTGGCCATTTCCAACAGGTCTCCCATCCCCTCCAGCTAAGTCCTACCCCGCCCCACTCTGAGATACCCTCCGCTTCCAGTTCAGACTACACAAACGTGAAGCCTTCGGACGATCTTGCCCCCTTCCTACATCCCGAAGATAAAAATCCTCCTATTTGAGATTAGCACCAAACATCTAAAGGAGAAAATGTCTAAAATGGATCACTAATGTAATGGGGTAATGTAGTATCTAATACCCCGATGGTCGACAATATTGATCAAGTCTGAATTTTAATTAAAAATGTTTGCTTGATGACATTCTCAATGTCATGGACGCTGCTGAAAAATTTGAATGCGACTCTGTCTCTGGCACTACTTAGTGGAGTCGTCCGTTTTGTCGATCTTGTGTACGTAAAACTTGTAAAGTGACAGACATTTTGCCCTGCCTTTTTAAATTTACCTTTCTTCAAGAAAGTGTAATAAATTCATGTTATTTTGCCTGATTTTCTGGATTCACGCACATGCTAGTTCTTTGAGGTATGAGAAAAGTTTGGTAATTAAAGGAAGAGTGCAATCTATTGGAAATTATGGTAAAGATGAAATTCGTGTATCAGGGTACAGGGGCATTACTCATTCTCTCCTGCTCTTGCAGAATTGTAGATAGTCCACATATTCTTAAAAAATATCTTGATCACTATATTTTGACGCTAATCAATTACAATAAGTTAATGCCAAAGCAGCAATAAATTTTGACAATAAGACGAATAAACCCTTAAAACTTGCTCAGACCATGACAGAGCAACTTCGACAACGGCGTTGTTTCATTATTTTGTATTTCACCTGAGTATCAGGAATGGCTTCAATATGAATTACTTCCGTGCATATACGACTCGTATAAGACTGCTCTATCCAAGGGGTTACCGAACAAAATTATTGAGGTTGAAATGAAAAAAGCAAAGATTAGGAAATAATCGAGAAAAAATTTATTGGAGAATATTACTCACGGAAAAAAATATCAAAACTCAGTGTTCTATGACTAGCTTTAAAGGACAAAATTCAGGGCGTAATACGCTATCAAAAACAAGGATAAGAGAAGAAAGAAATAGGAAAAGTTGCCAAGAGAGAAAAAGACGAAATAAACTCAGAAAGTTATACTGGAAATCTCCATTAATCAAGTCGAAATAAAGGAATTTTGCGGTTCGCTGAAAGGAGACATGGGGGAATAGATGCATTTAACCAATCGTTGGACTGAGTATACGTGACTAGCTTCAAAATTATCATCCACGGACACTTTAGGTGAATTCTATAGGAGTCGTTCATTCCCAAATCCAGTCCATCGAAATTAAATTTTCACCAAAATTGCGTTCTTCATATTTTTGAAATAAATAGTTTCTATAAGAATAACTCAATGTTCTGCTTTCCAACCCTATGGACTTATAAAACAAAATTCGGATAATAAAAAATAATGTCCTCAATGTCCCATGTTCTTATTAGCAACCAATTTCATATTTTTCCCGCATTTTCTCACAGAAAATAAGACAACGTTACTGATACTTTTTATGTCTAGTTTTATAATTGTAATACAGACCTTTTTATGAAAAAATTCATGGAGAAGACAGTAATTATCTCAGATCGATTTAGAAAAGATTCCTTGTATCGAAAAAATTGACATTATATTTTTAATACTACTTTTTTTCAAACAATACCTAAGCCTTCTTTGAAGTTCATGGATCTAAACATATATAGTCCGATAACAGTCATTCACTTCACTCTTCTTTCCACTCTCCGAATAAATGAAGTAATTCGTCGAACTTTTTCAAAATGCCCGAAAACTTGTGTTCTGAATCGCGTCTACTTTCTCGAGCGCCGCCCCTGAACGAATATACTACAGCCGGGCATCATCTTCCCTCTCCCCTCGGCTAAGTATACATCCTCCCTCACCAATTCTCTCTCCCCCCGACTCCCGCCTTCCGTGTCCCTCACGTATCGCCGCTGCCGTATTCTTCCCTCGTGGTCTGCTTTCGGAATCCCGCCACCCACACCTCCTGCCTGCAGCCCGTTCCTCTGTCCACCAAAAAACCTCTCCCTCCCGCTTCCTCAGTGGAATAACCCTTTCACCCTCAGCAACGTCCATGCGCCCTCCTCACCACCCCTTCCCCACTCTAGACTGCCATCTCCTCCACCAATAATTTCTCATTTAAGGCGGCCCTTTATTTACACTGTTCCCCACCTCTTTATTCTCTCGGACGTGTTGTTTCAGGATGATGGAGATTTCCACCAATAAATTTGCGGTCGACAACGTCTTTTCGGCAGCGGAAGGCTTTGCCCGCAATTTAATTTTTTATTTTATTTCCTAAACTAGGGTTTATAGGTTTCTTTTCTCGACGTGTCACGCGAGTCGTAGACTCATGTGCATTCTTTTTCAAAACTCTTGGTTACTGAGATGAAATTGCGTCGTAAAACGACCGAACAAGTGGGAAAGAAAATCCAATCAGGCTGGGAGCCTTAGCTAGCGGTGATTTCACACATTTCCGATGAAGCCGTTCAATTGGAAAATGCTGCGCACCTCTAGTACCATTGGACAACCCTCGAATAACCACGGACTCCATAAATGATGGTATCGGAATGCATATATTAATATATTTCTTTTAATCGAAACACCATTTGGTCCTCACAACTATAAATTTAAATGTACTATACTTGTCAGCTCTCAATGAAAAGATCAACATATCTGTCACTCTGTACACGTCATTCAGATGGTTTTATGCGCAGACGAAAGTGACTATTTAACTGGGTGAAAATGTCTAACCAAGAAAAAAGATTAGTTAGCTTGATGAGAGACCTATAAAAGTCATAGCTTAAAATAAAGATGAATACCAATTTCAGTAGCTGGACTAACATCACCTTTTATAAATCCCTTTGGTCCATAATAAGTTGTCATGAGCCTAAAAAATCCAGTAATGTCAGATATTTAAATTGGTAACTTTCCAAAAGCGAGTGCTATTGAAATGAAAATGTCTTATTCCGCATTTTTATCCATTAACTTTCAAATTCCTAAATTACCTTGTACGTCAAATACAAGACAAATTCACATATATTTCAAAAAATGGGATTACAATAACATTTGTAGAAGCAATTGTTATATTATAATAATAAATATTCATAATGCATTTTCTTTTTCTGATATTACAATGTACTGTCTCTCTTCACCTCACAATGCAACAGTTTCCTGCGTGATTCAACAAACAAAATCTAAGCTTACTGAAAAGTCGTGCATCAGTTTGGGCATGCTTGTAAAATTGATGCTACGGAAAAAGTACCCGTTTCAAATTTTCAATCTAAATTATAAAATGTTTCAATAATAGTCGGCTCTAGCGTACATATAGTCAATATAAATTCTAAACAACTAATTACAGCCATTATTGTTATTTTGTATTTTTGGTCATGAAACCATTGAAACAATATGGGTTCATCTTCAGAAAAATAGGACAGCTTTCAGTAAAGATAAAAATTACATCTAGGGATTAAGAGGGAATTAGGAGAGCGAATATTTAAATAAAATAAAAGCAATTACACGGGATGAAGGACAAATTTGAATTATTTACTGAATTGTGTGTTGTAATGCATGGAACGCTTTATAAATATTGAGTATGGAAAACTGAAGGGCTGCGTTGAAGCAAACACAGAGTGTAATTAAGGCAAAGCTTCAAAGAGAATATCAACTATCCTAAAAAAATTTCACGATGCCGCACTATTAAAAATTTAACATGAAATAGAATCAAATTATAATGCTTTATTCAATATTAATGAATGAACTAAAGAATAACTAAGGCATCCATCTACCGCAGACGCAATCATATTGTGCATTCCAAAGCCAACGGAGCCTAATTCTGTTTTTCCAAGAACCGCAAGGATTCGTAGCGAAAAGAGAAACATCTTCTGGCCTCCTCCTCTAAAACCGAGCTTGAGTTGATAGATACATCGACCTGGGAGTCTTTAGAATCCAGTACGTGGTCGTGTTTGCACCTCAGCACGTTCAGGACCTCCGTCTTCAACGGATTCTTCCAGAATATCCGAATTCCTGATGGGCGTGCCTCGGAGATGCGACGCAGCGAAATTCATCTCCGACTCTCATTGTTTCCTCTCCCCACACCGCAAGCGGTCAGTGTCTTCAGCGCGTCCAACCTCGCCCGAGGACAGCTGGATGGCCCGGGCTGGAATCCACTCCCCGTCACCGCCCTCCCAACCCCCCACCCGATTTACCCCGCAAATATTCAATTGTTCCAGGCCACTCACGTTCCTCAAGTGTCCATCCTCGGCCCCCCGTCTCCCGAATCTTCCGCGAGGTCCAGAAACCTCCTTCCTACGCATGCATTCTCTCGCCTCACTCCCGCCTCTCCCACCCCTCACGTACTTCTCCGAAAACCTTCTGATAACCGCCCCCCTTTTTACCTCCCTTTCCCCCTCAACCTTTTCATGTCTCAACTTAACGCTCTCACTTTTAATGTTCCAAAACCGCTTCGTTTTCTTTTTCCTCTACCCAAGTTTCAACCCACATCCCTCCCTCGAAAATTTCCCCCGACCCCGACGCACGGACCCACCCCTCTCTAAGCAATAAAGAAAACAGGGATGAAAATAAAACTTAAAAGGAGTAAAACAGGGCAGCATCTCGTTCTCAATTTTAGAAAAACTTCCGAGCCCTCCAGGGGGTCGCTGCGAAGGGATGGAACGCGGTTTTTCGCCGGTGGACGGGACTGCTCCACTCCACTCCTCTCCGCCCGGTTCCTTCTTCTCCTTCCTTCCTCACGTCTACTGCTCCTCCCAGACATTTTTCGTTCTCTGATCGTTTCCAAACCCCCTTGTCCAGCCCCTTCCCTCCCCCCACCTCCTAACACACTCATTCCTCTACGTTCGGTCTCTCAAAAACACACAAGTAGAGAGGAACACCGTCCAACTCACTGCCCCCCCCCCCCACTCCTACAACCTCCCATTTCCCTACCGTCACGACCGAATATCCCCCTGCGGTGGTAATGCTTGCTTCCTCGCCGCCCATACCCTCTCTCACCGTTTATATTTTTTCCTCTAACGTAGACTTGTACGACTTCTATCCATTACAACAGGAAAGGCAAGAGAGGTGGACTCCGTCCTTTTTAGCCGCAGGGTACGATGGGGAAAGAAGGCGGAAAGGCCGAGGGATTCCCCCATGCGCACAGAAACTAATCACAAACTATTTCCCCGCAGGGACAAAAAAAATTATGATAAAATTACTGCATTTCAATGGCAAAACCAAGGACTATGATATCTTCCAAAATTCACTATTATGTCTCACTAACTACATAGATACGATAAAATTTACTAACTGCCATAGATATAGGTATTCAAGGTGAAGATAGCATAATATCAGGCAATATAAAACCACTTATAGGACGCTGCAGAAGATAATCGCTAGAAAAACTTAAGGACAGAAGTGGGTCTAGTTGTTGGTGATGATATTATACAGTTATTGCTTTGTAACTGATTTTATGTTGTATTCATAACGCAGTGAAGTAATTTTCGTTTTTTTTTAAAGTCTAGTATTTTTCTTCATTAGAAATATAAACAATAAGAATGTCTACTAAGTGAAGCCTGACACAGTATATTTATACTGATGTTAATCTTTTAGTAACATCATAATCTAAAAGTGTAAACACATTATTTAAGCGTGAAAATACATATTTTACAAAGTCACTATTTATTTAATTAGGTATTTTCTACCATTTTCATAATCTCGCCCAAATATAGGCCAAACCAATTTTGTCGGCCAAACCACAAATAAACAGCAATGAATAATTAGAAAAAGAAGCGTTGAATCCAAAACAAACTAGAACCAAAATAGATATAAGAGCAACAGACGAGTGGAGAATTAGGAGAGGAAGGAGTATGACAAATTTGGAACGAAGGGATGAGAGCTAATGCAAAAAGATAGATCATTCATTTGTGTCGTTCGTGAGCGAACCCCCAGAGAGTGAAGTGAAAATAGTACAGGTGATCGAAAATTCTATTTCCTATTTTCATGAAATACATGTAATGTGGAAGGGCATAAAGGTCAGTGGAGTAAGGATTGCGTACACATAATTGTGAGTACATGCCAAAATTTTAGCGTGGATGGTTTCATGCCCAAAATGAAGGACCTTTCAGTGAATGATGTCGAACATTAGAGAGTTTCACCATTTTCAAGAATAAATTCAACACTTACATTTACAGTAATTTTCAATATTAAACCTTTTTCTTTAGAATTTTATAAGCCAGTTTCAAAAATAATGAAAGAGTATCCATTGATCTAGTTCCAATCCGTCTATTCATGGGCATTTTAGCATAAACTGTCCAAACTGTTATGATTTTCAGATCATCTTACTCATGGTCCGGGCTAATTCCATCTCGATTGCGCCAATGAGATAGTGAGTCTATGATGACGATAGAAATGGGTAAGTAGGCAATCAAGAGGGCAGGAAGTTCATAGTTAGTAGATGCAGGGATCGGGAAGTTGGGAGCAGTAATATCTTGGCCAAGCATACCCTCGAGCACCTTTCATCCCCCACCCGCTCTTCTTGCTCCAATTTATTTATACCTAACCCCAACCCGCCTACTCTTCTCCCATCGGGACTGGTTGGTCGTTGGGTCTTTTGGTGGGCCCTAATATCATGAGCGGTATTCCGCAAAAAGGATTCTTTTGTCTCTCACTAGGGGTCCGTCTCCCATTTTTGCGGTCGTAAACATTCCCGGTTTTTCGCAAAGAGGACGCTGCGGCGGAAAATCGGCTTTTTCCTGAAGCGCAGAAAAGAAAACGTCGAATTCCTTCGTGATTTTCCAATCACCTCCCATCCCACGACAAGCTAAGACCCCCATCCTTTGCTTTCTCTCCTCTTTCCTTCCCAGTTTTTTTTCCTGTAAGCCATCTTTTCCTTCAGACACGAAATTTATTGAGGCGATCCCGAAAAGAGGGGGGTTTCACCGTAGTTTCACAAATTAGGTATAATTTTGCAGATAATTCGACCACAATGGAAGATTTAATTTTTTCTCAACCCACTATATTCATCTCTCTCAACCCTTGATCCATGTTGCTGGCCAGAGGTACGTACGTACGACATGAGTTATGGCCCTAGAGTTAATGGAATGGAAATTATTAGACATTTAACAGTTTTATTTCAATATTTGTAGTAATAATTTGGTTCATTATAGCACATTGCAACGATAAAATATATATCAATTACAAATATATAGAAATATGGAAACCACTAGGAGGAAAATGGGTTTATTTTGGGGTAGTAGACCTTTTACCAAGTAATAAATGATAAAAAGATGCCAGCCAACTCTGACGGCTAATGTTTATATCATTGTTATATAAAGTAACAAGTCTCTATACCATTTTCATAAAAAGTAATGTGTTTTTAAAAGCTTTTAACTGCCCTTTGAATGGAAGTTCATGAGTTATTATTATATTTGCAATAAAAAGAAAAATGGCTTGAGATATGAACGTAATTTTATGATAGTTTGTGATTTAATTTAAACCTTTTACAATAAAAGACTCTACAAGTGTATGAACTCATTCAGTATCATATTTTGTAAGATAGGGACACTTGTTATAACAACCATACTACGCGTCGCCATGCAAAAATACAAGCAAAGATACCGGCCGAAAAAATGGTGCGTAAAACGAACTGAAAAAGTTTGTTTCAAAAGCTATTAAATCGGCACTCCAAAACGAACGGTATTATACTTATCTTTGCTCAAAAGGTTTCACTAGCAATACGTTAAGCAATGAATATAAGACGAGACTTGAAAGCCTAATAAATATTATAAAATAGTAGCAGTTTCCGATAACATTGAGATGTAGCAATCACCATAACTCATTTTCATGTAGGTTAACAGGAAAATTATTTCTAAGCCTTCACTGAGAACATACACCAATAAAATGAACCACCTTGTATACTCACTTAATTTCTTGTATCAAGCAGGTAAAAAAATATGCCACCAATTGGAAAATAACACTTTTACTATTTACAGAACTCATGACCATTCTTCATTCACTACTGGAGAACATCATTACGTTAATATTACTCCCCTTAATCATCACTACTCTGAACAGTGCTTATCCATAGGCGAAAACACTGACTTATTAATAATATTACTTTCATTTCACCATTTGAAAAGATCTTAAGGAAAAAAATACCAAAAAGTTGAATTATTAATAATTTTTTTACGCCCGCCAAGGGAGAGGAAACCCACATCCCGATCTAATTATTCAATGACTTTCTTTCTACACGAAAGGTACGTTATTTTTGAATTTCACATCGCGAGATGGTTAAAAGATGTTGTTAAGATATACACCACATAATGTCAACGAGTTGAAATGTTTTCCCCTACTGTGAGATTAACGAGATGTATGAGACCAAGAAAAAATGTATTTTTCAGACATTCCGCTCTATATATTGCTGAAATCGACATATGTAGGTAAATGAGCGAATCAATTATGGCTAGTCAATCCAAAATGTACCAGTTAGACCAACTCATTCAGATCAACGAGGTTGTCATAACGGTAAAAAAATAAAGACATGGGCAAAACCCGCAGGCGGAGACTTTTTCTTGAAAAATACACCCTCGGGGCATTTTTGAGGTGTGGTTTTGGCCTCTTTAAATCACCTACGACGTAAACTTAGTATAATTTGCAGCCGGTCATCACTTTGACGATTCAGAAAGAAAATAATCTTGAGCAAACATGCCTCTAGGAGTTTCCAACCCGATTTTGGTCATTTTTAACCTAGCTCGAGGGTGAAAAAGGTGAATTTTGCCGTCAGAACACCCTCTTTTTTTTAGCTGTGAATAAAAATCCAACAGGTATAAGTGAATAAAAATGCACTTTCATGGCTGTACTTTGTAAGAATCCGTAAAAAATGCCTCGTTTACCGAACCTTCTGAAAGCCATTAACACCACATAATTTTCACTGTGCAAAAAAATTATAACGACCCATGTTTATCGAGGCCCGGCCGAAAAAAGTGTTCGCAAAGACGAACTTAATGATTTTTATTTTTCAAAACCTAGTTAATCGGTACTATATTTTCTCGGAATAGTTCCCTACCTATATTAGTAAAAGAATGAACATGAGACCGTGACTTGAAAGCCTAAAAAATATAATAAAATGTTGGAATTTTCCGCAGAAATATTTCGGCAACTTATTTTGTCATCGATACTCATCTAAGGAAGTTGTAATCAAGCTATTTTCAATGTAGCATTGAATAGGGATTTACATAATAAGTCAGAATTTTGGTCATCGAAGATGGCCATAAAAAGCATTGTCAAATAGATTAATTACCAAAATATGTAATAGTACCACAATGGCTCACATTACGGTGACAGTCTCGAACTAAGAGCAATAAAATTTTCCCTTGAGGTAAATTAGCAAAAGCTTTTTGAAAATTTCTGCCCTCAGTCTTCCTATGTCCCTACAGAATATGTGTAAGCAATGAATTTCTTTTAAATTCTTCCAAAATGGAAACATTTAAGTGCCATTCCGAAAGTCGATTAAAGAAAGAGTAGGCCAACGCAATTTTTTGCTATCCCCACCAATGTATTGTGGTTTTCTTTATCAAAATGTTTAATCTATTGATGACCTACAAAGAACAACGTTTACTGGCGTAACTCTCATTGATAATGTGTACACGGCTAAACGTTTGCGGACAATATGATACCATGGAAAAGGCCGTCCAATAAAAGCTTAAGCTATGGTGAATTGGGGATCGATGAACGGTCGAGCAGCGGCCGAATCTAATATAAGGAAATTTTCAGTTTATTTAACGCTGGCTTAAGGTCATAAAAATGGGAAAGTGGTCTGCTAGATATAAAAACTCCCGATTCAAAGGCAGTAAAAAAAACATTACGGTCGCATGATACTTAAAAAACAATGACTGAAAAATATAATTAGGAGAAGGAATAGGATTCCCCTTATTTGACTAATTTAGCAGCAGAATATAAATCTGATCAGAAGACGACGGAAGGAAATCAATAAGAGTAGGAAAGATTTTTATACAATGTGGGAATGGGCTGATTGTTAAGGTACAGGAGGTGAGAAATAAAAGTTCTCCCATTTCAGAGTGAATCATCACGGTAAAGCAATGAAATACAGCGTAATCGACATTTACTTTAAAAATTTGTGTTGTTCACTATGTGCTTAATATTATTTGCTATTAAGGGCAAACTGATCATTAACCATTTCACTCATGTTTTAACGCGCATTTGCACGGTTGGAGCATTTCTTTGGCGGGGTCCCCGCATTCGGTTAATTCCACCTACGTTTTCTTCACGCAGCTGAAATCTTCTCCTGAATATGCCTTTCATTTTTCAGCATAGCGTTATTTAATTGTACGATTTCCGCAAAAATTGAGCCTTATGTCAATAAGTACATCAACATTGCCCATCATTGTACATCAATCAACTAAAAACGGAATGTTTGTGTTTTCTGATGAAACGATTAGTTAAATAATAGCAAGCATTAGGTTTTTCAGTCTTTAAGCCAACTAATCAACCAAACAGTCTCGGAAACTCACCGTCACACAGATCAAATTTACGCTGTTAAGATGTCAATGTTGCACTTCTCTGAAAACCTAACCTAAGGACCAAAATCAAATGAACCATGTAATCTTAAAAGTCTTGAATAATAATGGTAATAAAGCAAATATCATTTACAATGCCATCACAGGAAGAATAGAGAATTTTCCAAAACCCGCCACCCTACAATAATTGGTGCAGGACTCACGGCAACATCATTCATACCGCGTATGTATAATATCATAGGCATCTTTCTGTGAATAATAAATACTGACTAGATTGAACCTG
The DNA here is from genome assembly GCA_963169105.1 of Ceriagrion tenellum. Taxonomy (NCBI): domain Eukaryota; kingdom Metazoa; phylum Arthropoda; class Insecta; order Odonata; family Coenagrionidae; genus Ceriagrion; species Ceriagrion tenellum. The sequence continues at coordinate 98,912,033 of OY720633.1, read as the reverse complement.
AATACGGAGAGCCAAACAAGGAAATGCCTCATTAGCAAAGGCCCGTGATAGTTTTGACCGATTAGTGATGATCATAAGCCATTTTACTTAAACGCACCAAAAGGCTCCATTATCTTATGCTTCATAAGAAATAAAACAATCCGTTTTACTTTCACTTGGATTTGTTTACAGTTCAAATGGAATATTCTTGTAGCTCTCTCCCTCTCTCTGCTGGTGATTGAGCTGTCATACATTTTTTGTGTGCTACGTAGTCATTTTGATGACATTCTACCAATTCCAGCCATCAGTTTATCTAATTTCACCGACTCAATAGAGTATCACATAACATCTGTTAAGACCTTTTATCGTTAAAATATGTGAGGAATGAAAGCAATAATTTTGAGAAAGATCATAATTTTCAAAAATAACAAAACATCTGATGAGAACCAAGTATTGATATCCACACTCTCTCCGTTATTATTTTTTCCGTTAGAATCTCATCTTCGTTAGAATGAGGTGCCAGGCAAAAAATTCTGTATTAGCGACGCCGCTAAAATACCCTCAAGCTAAGAACAGAGCTTTACTCTGAAATCCCCCAACTGAATACCGTCTTCGCTGCAATCACTGATCTTATTTATTGATACCTCGTAAGTTATTTGTGGGAACTTCATTTTCCCTCAGAGCAATATACCAGCTATAATTGCAATTCTTGGATGGAACAATGCGTGGTGATATTTAATCGTAATCGGTAGATTCCCATTGCAAAATAAACTACCCTTCCGAAAGCAGATTTGCTTAGAATAATTGATACCACCTCAAGGCGAGAAAATAATTGAGTACACTATTGTATCGTTTTACTTGATCACCTAATACACGTATAAAATGTTAACCACTCCATTTATACCTCGAAAAGCCTAATACAACAAATAAAAATACTTATATTTCTTTCACTCTTATGGTAATTTCATAAATTAGCTTCAGGTAAACTTAGAACATTATAGAATATAGTATAGAAGAATCACTATGCAGTATCATTTTTTTTCTTTCCGTCTAGGCAACTTTCACAAGGCTTCAAAGAATGCATGTACCACCTCGGGGTTGATATTCTTGTTTAAATCGACTCCTATAATTCTCATACATACACTTTATATTATTTTTGGGTGAAAACAATTGGATAGAAGGATTTACAGGGGTAAATATTGTGTACTATACTCTATAACATTCAATTCTATACTTCAAAAATGTAGAACTTCAAGACTACCAAGCGTGCAGTTTTACAAAATGTTAAATATCTTCATGTAAATTATGATTACATTACTCGTACCAATGAGCCGATTACTATCTGATGATGTAATCTTGAAGAAACTTTAGTACGTGAGAGAGAAAAATTACCATGTTCATTACATAAATTCACTGCTGAGTAATATAACCGCCATATCATGCACAACACATCTTGCATTATCAAATTATTTTCGGGATCTTTCATTCATCCTTTACACAGGTATTGCCATATGTATAGCCTCTACTAAAAATAACATCGAATTAACAATACCAAGTATGATATTCCCTTAAAGCAGAGTTACTCTTTCAAGGGTGCTCGTACCTATTCGAAATGCAAAGTATCATTTTCGATTTTTTCAAATTGAGGGAACATTTTTAGGGTTTCAGCAACTTTCACTTTTTAAAATGATTTCTCTTTTCTATATGTTTTGTATACCTCCATATTTAATTAAAAATTGATGCCTATAATTTATTTTGCCACATCAACCTTTATCCTTACATAAATTATTATTTTAAAGTGCGCGAGATTAGACTAAACATTATTTGGAATTTGGGACATAAAAAAGCTCAAAAACCATTATCTTAGAGGTTAATAAGGATTAAATTAGCATAATACAAAAAATTCACGGTTCAGGCTGAACCTAAACCTTATATTTAAGAATACTCGATTATATTTCTCAATTGAGTATACATGCATTAATTGGTGCAAAGACCTATATATTTAAGAGTTGCCCAATACAGTACGCAATCCATAAGCACAATTCACCTTACATAGACGCATATCGAAGAAACGACCGAGAAGGAAACCATATAGATTAGATCCTTAACTTCCCCGAGTCTTCTCATCGTGATTCGAACGTGTTTTCTGCATGTCAGCAGTCGTGGAATGAGCCCTTAAATAATTCACAACTGAAGAACCCGGGGACGAAAGGGATGCCAGCTGAAAAGCAGAAGACGTCGAGGAGCCCCTTCGCTTCGCACAACCTGACAGGCACACACGAGCGAAAGCAAGCAACTCCTATACCACCCGATCGCCCCTCCCCTTCCCGTTCCTGATTCCATCCTCCCCCACACAGTCAGCAAACACCGAGCGATGTCCACAAACCAGAGAGTGAGGATTCAGAAGGGGAAGGAAAAAAGGATGCTGCGATCAGCGGCACTTGTAACGCGCAAATAAATAAAGCGAGAGGAAGGTGACGGTGCCTTTGGTACCGTGGCTTTGGAAAGGGTGGATGAGTGGGCACGTATTAAGGGAGGATTTTAACGAACTTCCGAAACATCTCGGCGGGAGGGCTCCCGGACGAAAAACGTTCCTCTATCGAATTCAGGTGGGAAAAATCGACGACCGAGGAAAAGATGAAACTAACTTTCAAGGAAATGGAGATGAAGAACGGTCAAAAGTTTGACTCTTTCCCAAATGAGTATCAAATCGACCCCTAATAGGACTTATAGAAAAGACCGACCACAGAAAAGTTTCCCATAAAAATGAGCCAAATTTATAAAAGATCAATTGAAATAAATTAAACCTTACTATGGAAATTGATACCATGAAAACATTCCAACCATTAATACTTCTGGCAAATGTGTGAGAACACTAAAAATCAACGGCAATGAGGCAAAGCTCCCAGTAATTTCTGTACCCCTCTATTAATCCCCCTTCCTATTCAAGAAACAAACGATAAAGGTTTTTCGATAATGGTAAGATAGGAAAAATTAATAGTGTAACGCATTAACCTTAATATTTGTTCAGTATCTTAAACAATGCACAATGATAATGAAGTCATTAATTTCACTTTCAGTTCTTCTCATCCACCTTTTTGTGCTACATATACGTACTCTGTTTGCACCATACCCTTTATATATCACAAGTTCGATAAGCACGATGTGTAATTTTAAAATCAACCAAATCGATTCGATGTTGAAAGCATTGACGCATACGCATATGGTTGGACTATTCAGCTACATTCCGAGTAAATGTTTTGAAAGATACGAAAAGTGACAGATTATCAGATGAGCACATAAAACGGTAAAGCAAAGGAAAAGGAGGGAGAAATTTAAAGTCATGCTTAGAAGAAAGGTACTCCCTTACGATAAATTTTGTATGAGACTCGCTTGTATTGGCCACCACTTCATTCCACGTCCACCCATTTACTCATTCTCCTTCCTCTTACAACTCTCTGATGATTCCAGAAAATAAATTACCCAGGCATCCACGCAGCAAGTGAGAAGCCGACGGCCACGTCGCCGGTATCAACGATTTTTACGACAACTTAAGTAGCAATAAAAATGCTTCCTCTGAACGTTTGACCTTCCAAGCGGCGGTTTTTTGGGGACATGCGAAAGGGAAACGCATTACCTTTATTGGTATTCAAATGCGTATTAATGCACATTAGTTCCATTGGCATTCCTGCGCGAGTGAAGAAGTTCCCTTCAATTTGCGAATTCTTCCATTAATGAACCTGAATGCTAAAAAATGTTCAACGGAAAAACAACGTTTTCACGACGTGAAAGCCAAGAAAATCAATAAAATTCGGGACCCATTACAAGTTTTCTCACGACCAAGAAGAAATGCTATTTCGTTTAGTTGCGCAAAAATACTGGATTACCGTAATTATAAGGTACTTGGGGATTTGACCAAAAGTTGAGAAACGATTTCGCGCTTATATTTTTTTCCGTTTATCCCGCCTAGTCAATTTTTGAGGTTAAACCACTCCTGATGTGACCTTTGAGTTCCAGAAAACAACCACGGCAATGATTCCATGGCAAAGGTATAATGAAAAATAGAGCGAAAGAAAAACATGCGTCGTTCATAAAATCTGATGAAATGAAGACAGCAGTAGTAGGAATAGCATTAATGAAAAATATTATAATTATCTTTCCCTACAAAATGACTCGACGATTTAGATATAGATTTTCAAAGCTAACCTTCAATCATCACCAGAAACAGAGTCCTGTTCCTTCAATGTAGTCCTAAATATACTAGGACACGTTACATTCAACATTGGATCTCTACAGTAGTCACTATCTGCATTAAGAAATGTTATAAATACTTCAAAACATACACCTTTAAATGCCCTTCAACATCCATCTGGGTCAAGCGAAAGATTTCATGGCAATCGAATCTGAATAAGGGATAAAGGGCAATGAACAACTGGTACAGAGTTTCTACGCAATGAATAGTTACATAATTATCATTTTAAAAACAAGAAAGAAAGAAAAAGGAAAACAAGAAAATGTCTGATTTTTCATGAGGGGTAGGAGAAACTTCACGAAACGGAGTGTTCTATCGCCAAAAAACATGCATGAAAAAATTGGTAAGCCTTCAATTTCCAATTCTAATTTGGGTAAGGTGAGCAAAACTCAATATTTTCCGGCTCATAATAAGCAAGTTTAACTCTCAAAAAAGCGTCCTAGAATCGGCCTGCGCCCAATTGGCTGAGGTTAAAGCTTCTCTTTAATTCATTCAATTTTCTATTGCCATCTGAGGTGCCCATTTCTCTTCTTTCACCGCGTATCAACGCAGCGAGCTGAAGATTCACATTTATTAATTTCTGGGACTCAAGAAAACTAACTAAAATGCAAATGCTCTCTTTAGAGGTCAACAATTCCTTTACCTTGCCATAATATTTTAGCATGAACAGGTGCTGATTACATTTTTTTCAGTACCGAACCTGAAAAATCATAACGTCTTACCAGCCGAAAAATTGTAATATTTCGTCATTAGCGATTTAAGTTTTTGTCTCCAAGCTTTGATCGATTAAAATTTTTTCTAGGTTTTATCAATAAATGTATGAGAATAATATCACAGGCAAGGTAAGTTTTCCGGTGAAGTGGGTTAGATACAGCTTTCAGTAGAGAGCGCAAAGACAGGTGAGCACTATCTCCGGGAGGCGATGGACAAAAGACGATGGATGGATGGATGGATGAAAAAAGATGATGGTATCGTGGCACACTCAATGTAAACCGTGAACAAGTGCGAGGATCACCCGGACTTCTTTACACACTCAGGTTGACAAGCGGAACGCATTAGTTGAAAAGCGTACGATCACCTGTGCAGATGGAAGAATTCACTCATCATTGAGGTCACCTGAGGGTATTACTAACATGAAAGTGTGCTAAGCTAACAACCGGGTTTATAATTAAGCATGAAGTGATGACCACAATATTTTGAAATGTGTAAAATCGTATTATCATGACAAGAATTGTTAACACAATTGTACTTAGGATAAAAAATTCCAAATCTTTCAAGTTGATCTATTTAGAATTCTTGAAATATTGTTGTATTATACATACTTACAATCATATGCATACCTCGAATCTTCGCAACAATCATACAGAAACGTAAAGGAGAAAGAACTACACCCACTCAATTCTTTCTGTTCAGTAGCCGCTGATTTTTCACAGTAACTTTAGAAAAGGTTTTGATTACAAACAAGTAATCAACATTTTGGGTTCGGAAATTAAATCTATAGAGACATAGCTACATTGTACAGAAGAATTAATATAAATAATTTCCATCATCATATTACAAGGAATAAAATATGCATAATAGAATGCCTTACCTCTTCTTTATTATGCAGGTTTATAAGCGGATTAAGGGAAATCATCAATAATAATGAGAGAAAATCGTAGCCTTCTGCACTCCAGAAATATTCCGCATATTCTCTTGCTATGGCACAGTGTTTGAATTTTACGAGTTGCGGAATTCTTTCAAATTCTGAATTTAATTTTACTAGCATTCTATTAAAATAATTATGCCTGCTAAATATGACGCTCTAATGTAAGCTATTAAACAATATATCCCGAGGACCACCTGGTCGGAATCATAGTCAAAGGCAAGAGGCTAATGTAAAATCCGCTTTCTACCTACGTCATTGGGCTCACTCTTGTCCATCACTTGTTGCCAGCAGGACCAAACCGATTATCATGCAATGTAACCCTTCTCCGTTGGTACTAAGGTACTACCTGCTCGGTAGATACAGCCACCAGTTTCTTACTCTTGAACCACTGCTCCCGCCTCTTTCTTTCGGCTGCTAAACCTCTCCCCTAAGATTCTTGAAACCTCACTTATTTCTCGTATTCCTGAAAAAGCACGATAACATACTTTCTTCCCTCCACCTACAACTGTCCAATCTCCGCATCCCAACTCGTTCACTCGCCACCCCTTCCCATCTTCCACCCTCAGTAGACTTTTTAGAGATACCATGGTTGATTGTGTGGGCGGCGACAAAGGCCTTTGGGTTTTTTTTTTCCTTCGGAAACCAGCTCGAACCCTTCTGACAGCGAAGGTTCGTATGTGAAATCATGGCGAGTTCCTGGGAAATGGCTTTTTAAACCGGTGGTGAAGCATCCTGAATGCATAATGGGTAAAACGGACGTAAAATATGCCCTGGTATTCGGATTGAGAGAATGTTTTCTCACGGAAGCACAAGGGGTATATTCTGGTTCGTTACGGAGACGTTGCTCATTTTATGTCACCGCAATTCAAACATTCCCAGTAGCGCTGTGGAAATTACGACATAATTACGAGTTCAACAACTGGAGAACTCAAGGAATGAAGAAACATGGTGACGAAAACGTAAGGTAATGCTAATTTAGTCCACAAAAGGTAGGGGCTAAAAAGCAAGACACCGAATGACGACACGCCCTGTGCACACAAAACCAAGTAAACACATCAATTATAACATGAATTGCCGTGGGACCAAAGCAAAAACTTCTCATTTCTATTTGCTCGGAGGGTTTTTGCGTGTTTTAAAAACATTTACACATGTAGAAAAGGATACTGAGGAGCCGCAGAAAATCACAGCGCCGCAAATACCTTTCCCATCCATTTTAAGTATTGTACATGCGGACCCAAAGAAAGATAAAAATAAAGACATTTTGAACCGAAATAAAAACTTTTATAGTAGCTTTAGGGAACAAAGGAGAAACAGTTTCTTTTTCTTAATATAGAAAAAGATTAACACCATCAATTATAGAAATATCATAGCGTTTTATACAGTGAAAGTTGAAATTACAGAGCACCAAAGTTAAAGCCAAAGATATCACCTTGTTTCTCACGTTTGTACACCTAAATAGTAAACTATATATTATAAACTAGGCTTTTAGACCAGCCTGGCACAACCTACTTCGTAGAATTTCCTAAAGCTAAGGTCCTATATGAATCATACTCAGCCATCCGTATAAACGGATGCATATCTAGCTTATCAGTTAAAAGAGCTTGTTTAAGAGACCTTAAGGTGAAACACCACAATTCTCAGAGTAGTATTAGTATGCTTAAATGCATCGGAAGCTAATTGAAACATACGTTTATAAATGCCAATCTTTATTTAAGTTGATCTTCGATTAAGGACAGGTATTTGGTTAAGGGAACAAGAATCGTCTCCCTCGATCATCTTTTAATGGCTAAGTATATTACAAATGTTACAAAAAACGTCCAGATATTCTCAACCACAATAAAAAAGCTGAGAAAATATAGCCATCGCAAATACTCCAAGATAAATATAACCGGTATTAAATGCTTATTGACTTATTTTGTCATAAAAATTCATTCGCCTAACCAAATATAGTTTTTAGCACATTTGAGCCGCCTACAATATCACTGCAGAGTGCCAAAATATAAATTTCCCCATAGGCGACTAATAACCGCCAAAATGTAATGAATAAGTTTTCTTCAAAAGCTCAATTGTAATAATTATGATAAAATAATTGTAATAATATGGTAAAATTACGATAATATCCGAAATATAAATTACTAATAAGCTTGCTTACTAATCAAACGAGCCTTCAGAGAAGGGTCACTACTGCACGGAATTAAAAATCATCCCTTGCGTAATAGAGCAAACAATGGAGAGATATCGCTCAAATAAAACACCGGCATCTCGGGTGCAGACATGCATCTTTTCGGAAAAAAACACCTTTTGCTATACCACTACAGGCATCAGAAATATAGAACGACTCATAGTTTATACGGAAGAGCAAATATCATCAGTAGAATGCGCACGTTTTCAATAAAGAATCTTTCATGTAAGAAAGAGTAATAATGTTACACCTTCAGTTATCTCCGTCGAGAACTCTCCTAGTATCCTAAAACAATTTTTGCATTAACTTGCCAATGACATTGAGCCTCACGTACATGTACTTGAGACGCTCCCATGTAAAATAAGCTTTCTTCGCCCTTGAATGATAAACGACTTAGTTTCAAAATTCACCCCGTCACAAAATATTTATTCGACATATATCGGCAGATATAAGTGAACTTAATTAAGTCAAATAACACAGACAAAAATGGATTTGAAATTTTAGGATTTAAACCAAAATTAATTCAGTGGTCCTTGTTCCTCTTTCCCTCACCCTCAGCAAATGGATTGTTTCAAAAATTAGTAGGTAATAAAAACTTCTATAGGGTAGAATAACGGTCGCTGTGATATATTTCCAACTAGTGTAACAGCAGCAGAAAAAATGGAGTTAGGGATAATTTAGAGAATACCCCACACCTTAAATGCCCAGGGATATAATAAATGAATGATAACTGGAGTGATAGCATTTTAATGCTGCAATCAGTATGCTATGTATGATGTTTTGCCAACTGTTTGTAGTAGGTGAATCTCCTCAGAACACTGTGGTGAGAAAAAAGTGCATACTTAAAAATTTTAGTTACATACGCCTTGAGGCAAAAACGGCTGTCACGGGAAAAATATAATTTGCATAACCCATCTAATGTCATTTCCACGAGAAACTGTTGCGGTATTTATTTTTTCCCGGAAATCAAATAATCATAAAATGTATGCATAAAATGTGTCTTTAGTCATAAATAACTTGTAATTATCTTGGGGAAAGCTCGCAGCAACTAACTAAGTCAACAGGGTTTCTGATAGTTGGTGGACCTCTAAAATAGAGGTTCACGTAATAAGCACATATACTCGGATACTGAAGCAGAAAGATAAATGTTTACCTAAAATCCAGTAGTTCTGCGGAGAAGAAGCCAACGGAAAAACACCATCCTATTATTCCGGTGAGCAGGAGTTCATCAAATAATTCTTTATGCTACGATACGAAGGCGTGAACCGGTTAGGTGCAGTTTCAGTGAAGATGAGACCTGCAGGAAAACAATTTCAGAGCTACTTCCTACTGATGGATATGATCAGCAAATAACTGCGGCACCTAACCAAAGCAAAAATATATTAGTTAACTAAACATGCTGATGCGGTCAATTTCCTGGGTTGAAAAATTATTCATTATGAAATACATCCCTCGACAATTCGGTATTTAAGTTATTTTGCTTTTGCTTTCCACTAGCTATGGCCAATATTTAAAGCATAAATGTTTACAGGATAAAAACGAAAATACGGAATATCTCGTTCATTTAGACTTACGCAGACTTACGGTCTTCACGAACCGAAAAATCCTAAAATCTGAAAGTATAAGAGTATATATAGAGAGATAAATGAAATTATGCCCTTCACCATCTTTTGTTTTAACGTTCTCTCAAGTCTATTTGAGCTAAAGCCAAGGCCCTCTTAATAATTGCTGCCAAAGGTAATACGTTCCCAAGACTCTGACTTCTATATAATCGTTGAAACTGTGAAGTGGAAACGGTGAATACAAAAGTCTCGGAGATAGAGAGATACCTAGATGAGTGGACTGTACTGTGCCTACTAAATCGATCTAAACTCCTTGTATATAGCATCCGTGATGTCGTTTACCTACTTGTTGCGAGCAAATTGGATTGGAACTTAAATTACATACTTCTTTCTTGCTATATACGAGATAGGAACGAGTTTACCATGGATTTATTCACCGCAATTCCATTGACGAGATGCGACGCAAGAGAGAAAGAAACAACGCAATTAATCCAATTTTTCATTATGTTGTTTTTCCATTCAATAACAAACGATAAAGCTATTGAAAAAATTCTTTAAAGTGGTTAGCGGGGCATACCTTCTCGGCCACGCTTGAGGAGTCAGAAGTTGTGTCCGCTCCCGCCTCCCCATCTCACGGTTGAGCGGGTTTGAGGTTTCTCCCTCGGGCAACGGGAGCAAAAAGAGGCGGAGAAAAAAATCGGTGACAACTTCTGCGATGGTATTGACGCCATTTATATCCAAGAGGCGCTGAATTATTTATCCCTGGAATTGGAGCATGCAAAGGCTTGTGAGAAAAAATGAGCAAGAATTATATGCAAAAGACAGTCACAGACATACCAGCGCGATGATGTTTAGATTTTACTGCCATGATGTATTTAATGAAAAATTATATACAATTTCTACGATTGAGGCACAGGTAAAACCGTCTCTTTTATTTATACTCTCTTCTAATACTATTTAGTTATCTTTGCGAAATATCCGCCAAAATTTATAATAATATCCTATGATTATTTTGTTGTATTATTTATATTATACAGTTTAAATTGATAACCTTCAGCATGTTTTTAACGTAACACTTTCTTATATATCATCAATGAAAACTAAATTCATTCCAAACAAATTAAAATTAATAAAATCTTAAACACAATACTGTTTGAGTACATGTAACTCTATATTAGGATTTCTGCTCGTATGTCGCGAGTACATACACAGCGTAGGACATGCCAGAAATGTCCAAGTACTGAACGTAATTAAGTTTAAGGCAATATTACATTTATTTTTATTTAGCACGTGGCAAATAATAGCACAATACGGAAGCAAAAAATATTAGATTCGCGGAAATTGCAGAAGCCCTCCAGTAAACCGGATCCTCACCGCATAAGAAGTTTTGTCTAATAAATTATTATTTGCAATTGAATTATTCATACCAATTTTATATTTTGAACTATAATTCTGTAAGCACCAAATTATGAAGCATGCCACTGGTATTTGCTCTTGTAGACTAAGCAATTTTTAAAAGCTACTAAAAAACAGGCAACATTTTCATCCGAGTACTCGCGCACGAGACATTTTCCTGTATTTCCATCGCAACCTTGGCACATACTCATAAATACTTATTTCCAGAGAAAAATACGCAAGAAAATAAGAATCTTTCCTGAGTATATTACATGTCTCCGACGTTCATAGTTATCATCCTCCGCCTCCGCCTAAAAAAGAATCATTTTTGTATGAGAGTATGAAATACTCAGGTTGATTGAGATTAAGCCCAAGGAAATAATCTCCTCTAAATGAACTATGAGGAGATAATGGGAGAAGACAATGAATGAAATGTCTTGACATACAGACGGATCAAATTCAATTAAAGCCTTAAGAGGCACAACATGCTCTCGCAGGAAAAACAGTTCAAGGCAAAATGCATACAAGTTATTATTCAGGTGGGCCGCGGATGAAAAAATAAGCATTTATGTGGGAAGTTAAGTTAATGAATCATGAACACAAAAAACATCAGTTTTTGTAAAGATAAATGAAGATAAGAGTTGCAGAAATCCTACCTTTGGATTATGATCTGTGGTTTCTGGCCTGATAGAGTGGAAATGGAACATAACTGCACTATGAAAAAATGAGCAATTGCTCATTTCGAAGGTGAAGATGCTGTAAAAAGCGAAATCGGTCGTAATAAATATTATCACAGTGGAAGTTGCTCATTTATTCATAGTGCAGCTACCTTAGAATTAGTGATTGCTGGCTGCTAATACTTAAAAAACATACTATTTCAATAATACTTTCTCCATTATTACTCTATGTCATCGTATAAATTTGACGATACATCAGTTTATGTGTATTATATCAGATCTTAATTTCATACCGAATGTGACAACACCGAAATATTTTCCCCACGTAGATTCCAACATAAATTCTAAAGATCCTCCGCATGAGATACCAGCGCGATCACTTGAGCGGATGTAAGAAAATGTAGGCTTATGGGGCCGGGTACGGTTGAGAGAGAAAAAACTGGAAAACGGCAGTATGTGAGCAAAGACTATGGCGGTGACGGAAAAACTCGCTCCCAATCGAATTAGCCACGCAAATCGAACGAGCGGCGCCTCCCAGTTTTTATTTGGTTCTTAACCTTCTGCATATGCATGAGGGACTCGCGGGCCACGATTCTTATTTTTTTCTTGCACGATTGACCCATGTTGGAACGAGAGAGCATGGAAGATGAAAATGAAAGATGGAACCGGAGGAGGGAAACGGCCGAAGAAATCACGGCATGCATGGGGGGAAGAAGACGGAAATTGGCAATTGTTGAAGGCGGACGGGAAAAATAAAGTTGGATCGCCGAGGTCCAGGGGGCAAACACGACTATGAGTTCATCAAGCGGACGCCTTGAGACCACTGGACCCCGATAGCTCACGTTCATCTGAATATCACCCTCGGGGCACTCTCAGCAAGTGACGTCTTGCTGCATTCTTATCGTGGTACGCGAGTTGGAGGGACTATCTCCGAACAATTTTCGATCCACATGATCATCAAGATGTGCCTCTTACGTGAAGGCATGAGAGAGTTAGAAAAAGGGCAAGCGCATGACGAGGTAATGAGTAAATCATTGGCATTAATGAAATCCTTATCTGAGAATCTTAGAGCGAAGGCTTGAATCAGTTTGGTCTGAGGAGGGCATCCCAAAAATGTTAGCACGACCTCACGTTTATCAATTCAGTCATTATTTCGTGCCGTCATTAAAGAGGCCATTGTAAAATTTGTGTCCCGTCGAATAAATTGCCCTTTAGGTCACCGTATAATATAAAAGAAAGAAGTGACCTCAGTCAATAGGTGCGTGCGATATGTTAATTTACTTCCGCATTTGAAAGTTCACCTCTCCGTTTCGTAACACGACGAACTATGGAAAATAGTCTGAAATCAGCCTTATTAGTTAGCGTAAGGCCAATAAATAAAGAAATCTATCATACAATCATATAAAAATCTAAAACTCTGAAATATGTTCAATGGTATTCACATGAAAATTAGACAGTAATTATTCCGCAAGTTACCACAACTTCGGTAAGTAGCTAAAAGTTAGCCTATGCTCGGCGTTCTTAGTAGCGTTTCCCCATTAATCGTAACCTATGGAGAGATAACTTCCAAGCAAAGAAAACATTTAAGTTGTGCACACAGCTGTGACATTTCGATCTCTTGTGGTCATAAAAGCGGTAGGGCACATGGTACAATGAATCGCTAAGGCTTAGTTGTGACAATCGGCCACGGGAAATATTCAATTAAATAAATATGAATGTCGAAAGTATTACACAATGAATTACAACGTAGGCAAGACGAAATCACCCCGGAGTAGAGCAAAAGCATTGCATTTCAAGATAACTCTGAAAACATAGCACCAATAGAGACACACTTACAACCCATGAATAATAAAATAGCGAATATTCGGACATTAAGTTATGTAAAGGGGCTCGTAAACTCCTTAAAACGAAAGATTCGACTTAATACGTACTTCGAAAAGACAAAATGAGTGATTTTAAACCTCGCAAAGACCTTACTGCGGTAATATATGCGTCATAACATTGCTATCACTAATAACGGACAATTTTAGAACTCGTTTACATATTAGCTCCTGCTAAAATAGCTGCATGAAATTCCTAAATTTTTAACCAAGACATCTTTATTGGAACGAATTAAAAAATAGTGAATAATAAAAGGGCTAGGATTTTGACACAACCTCAGCTAATGACCAGTTTTGAGGAGCTGACATTGGAATTTGTCGAGAACTGAATCGGATGATTCATGAGACTCAAATCTTTCACAGCATTTTCCGACAACGGCTCTGACTGGTGACCAGGAGACCCAAGACTACAGATAACCTAAATTATTTTCGGTTAATGTTCACATTATGTTATGTGAATCTCATAACTACTTAACTAATACATTTAACGCACATGTACGAATGCTACATGTACCCGCAGTGCGGCTGTTACCTCAGTCATTGAAAAGGTCACGGGTTTCAATGCCACCTACGGCAAGGACGCTCGCTATATTGCTTGAATATTGAACTAGATTCTTTCTTAGGGGATAATTAAAGCTTAATATAATTCAAATCATACGATCAAAATTTCTCCAGCAACATCCACGGCTTAATTAACTTACGGGGGACTTAAACCGATCACATTTCAGAAGTAAGTTATTAATTTACTAACGGAATGATATTTCTGTGGTTTCCGTCCAGTTTCATCTATTCCGAGAAAACTTCATTCCACCGGTTGTCCGGTAAAGCACCATATCTTTAATCGACTTGCTAATTAATTTCAGAGATAAGCTACATTAATTGAGATAATGAAGTTATTTCATATTTGTTTAACATGGCAATGCTTCTCAAGCAGTTGAAGATGGATTGGATTTGTAGTTGGAATTTTATTGATGAAATACAAATTATAATGAAAGTACTTTAAGGGTGAAATATAAAATACTTCAGAAAAGTCTTCAGTATTTCATTCACACAGACAGTCAATTAAATAAGGATACAAATCACTAGCGAATGAGAAGGGTTTTAGTGTTTTAATGTTCACATTGATAACTATGAGGTCGATTACGACGTAATAATGGCCATTTCAAGTATTAATTAAAATATCCGAAAAACTAGAGATTAAAACTCAATTTCTATTTAGCAGTAGTATTATTATTTCCATCAATTACTGACCATTCATCCTATTGGAACTAATTGCTAAAATTTGATTTACTTGTAAACATTAAGTTTTCCTTTATGGTTCAATGCTTACGTATTCTTCACCATTACTCAAGCATCGCCGTGGAAAACATCAAACTTCATGCGAGCATCAATTTGAACGTGTTGTAGAACTAAAACAATGCATTTCGTATGATTTTACTATTGAAATACTGCGGCCTTATAATATAATTATTAAAGTATGAACATGTGGGCCATTGATTGCTCGCCTTCCGAATTCAAAGATAGAATATAGGTCTTCTGATTCAACGTAATAATTTTAAATAACCGATACCCGTCCGGAGTCCCACCATCTTTAGGCAAGTCTCTAACAAGGACACTGAACAAAATACTTCTCGTTTGAAATACGACTCCAATCGTACGTAAAATTAGGCTAGGAATAAATACAATAAATCCCATTAGACACTTTCCGTCCCTAATCACTCTTGCAGTAAATTTGATCTTTTCCTCACATTTTCAGGTTTCATTGAGACTGATCTGGCAATTGTACCATCACCCGAACGCCAACTGGATGTATACCCACACAGAACGACCTCCCGATTCCCATCGGAGCATCGAGTCCGCGCGCGCACGACTGGGCCAGGCCCGCGCCGGCGCGGAGGAAAAAAATTAAACGTCGGTGGATACGCACGCGCCGATCCCTCCCTCCCTCCCGCCCCCGCCAAACGAAGTTGAACGGCGCACGTCCCGTGTCCCTCCATCCCGCCTGCCCTCCCACCCGACCACCCCGGGGGCATGCCGGGAACGGCTCTCGCGCGCGCGCGCCCCCGCGAGTGGTGGATGGGGCCCGCCCGCCCTGAGGGGCCACCACCGCGCCGTCGCACCAGGCGAGCGGGCAGCCTGCCACCAGCATCTCAAGGCACATTGACGGGGGGCGGGGGGGCATTAGGGGGGAAAGAGGGAGGCACTGGCGACCGCGCCGACGACGGAGCAGCGGCGGCATGTCGAAATGGCGAGTACGCGGAGCGGCGACGGCCCTCGGGTGCACTTTCCCTTCAGAAGGCCGACACACGGGGGAAAGATACGGGGAGAGGAAAACCCGCTGCGAGGCCCGCGCGTAAATTAGTCCCCATTTATATCCACGTATCTCTCTCTCTCCCCCACACTATGAATTTCTCTCTCCTCCTCTCGTCTCTTGACTGGAGACCGGAAAAACAAACGCCGCGTAATTACAGCCGGAGTGGTGACCGACAGGAGATTTTTTAAACGATTTTTCGAACTCCGCGAGAAAGCCGTGCGGAACTCTGATTTTTAAAGCGTAATATCTTTTAGAGTGCCGACTTCCTTTTAAATAGGAGTTGATTTTATTCCAATGGCTTTAGAAATAAAGTCCTGGCCCACCCAAAGGCGAGATAAATGAAATGGTTAGCGTTAATACTCGCATTTTGTTCAGGAAATTCGCTCAGAGTTTTGATTGAGCCCTCTACTTTGAGTATTTCTGCTAGAATTTACAATCGTACTCAATGTAGAAATACACGAATGAAATTGGGGCAAAGTTTTATGCTGAATTGTACCACAAAAACATAGGTATAATTGTTATCAATTTCTAATCACCAACTCAGTTGGACGCACTGTTACGACGGTTTAATCTCAAACAGAGTAGAAAAGCAAAATGCACCTTTCGCTTCGTAAGTTCAATGCCCTTACCAATTAGATACCTCGATCGCTAATATCAAGAACATTTTTATCCTTATATTTTCCTGATTAAGAGAATGAATTCCCTGAAAAGAACCCTGAATACCGGGGTAATGAATTAATTCGAAATGGCAGCGAACCAATTACACAGGCATGGTCAAACAATATCTCGAGAAGTATTTTTCGCAAGTTAAGCGTTTAATTTCCATTGAAAATAGTGACCCAGTGATTTAGATAATTCTGGCCAATATCAGGTAGACTTACCATGAAACAGAAATGAAACGAGGATCGGCATGTTTGCCTGAAACTGAAAAGTATTGGAGGAATCTATAATTCATTAATTGATTAATAACTCACCGAAAGAACTCATATCAGCACTGACATAATTTTGAATTAGATATAGGTATTGCAATGGCAAAGATGCTTAAACTTTTCATCGATGGCAACTATTCAGCGAATGTTTTGACAATTCTGCTACACTTTAACTCTAGCATTCTTTTTACCATTTATACATGCGGACGGAGAATATTGGATGCTAAGATCGTTTCAATATCTTTCTTTGCCGCCACAATAATACCCTGAAATAACATATTAAGAAGCGTTCAAAGGATAGTTTGCACAGCTGATTTTTCTGCTAATATGACAAACTCCAAGAAATTCAAATAACGTAAAAACTGTGCCTCACTATCTGCTCTGCATCAACATTTACTTTTTGCTCAATTATATCCATTAATTCAGGATATAACGGAACAGTATTATAATTACGGATAGATTTCAGCGCAAATATGATGACTGGTATCATGTGATAGACAATAGGATAAATATTTATTTACCTAATGCTAGCCAAGAATAATTTCAGACTTCCGTAAGTATCAGGCGGGTAATATAAACTTGTCTCGCAACTTGAAATGCAACGGTTGACAGCCAAGCGAGAGATGACAGATTTCATTTACGATAAATGGCAGATGACTTTAATTTAACGAACATTCCCGTTTAAAGACTGGGAATATCTTGGATCGACCCAGCCGGAAAATCACATATTTTAAAGTATTTTTTGGTGATACAAAAGTTCCAAAATGCCGAAAATATGCCAATTTTGGAATGAGCTAATTTGTACAGAGGGCATCATACATAATACGAAACAGCGATAAAATTAATAAAAAATCATTTGGTCAATTAAATTCAACGAGCGTTCTCGTTTAAATACTAGAAATATCTTGGATCAATCCTAGACGGAAAATCGCACATTTGAATGTATCTTTTAGTGATATAAAGGTAACGTTATACCGAAAACAAGTTCATTTCGGGATGCGCTAATTTGTAAAGAGGGCATCATGAATCACACGAATCAACGATAAAATTAATAAAAATCAATTTAAATACATAAGTGCTGGATTGGCAAACTCGCAAGAAATTACGCGCCCATTTTTCACTTTTCTAAGTTGCACCACTCCGCTGCAACCGATCCGCCACTCAGAAGAGTAATCGTTTCGCTTGACCTGCGCCTGTTCTCCGACAATCTTGCGTGGCAGAGATAAAGGGGCGGGCAAAGAAATAGTAAAAGAGCCAAGTTCACCTTCGCCATGAGACGCATGAGTCAGCCACAGAGTCGCAGCGCAGTAGCCGGGGTGCGAGGAGTGCGGGCGGCTCCAGCAACAAGGGAGGACGAGGAGTAAAGAGAAGGTCAAGCGCTGATCGCTCGATTCATAAAGGCCAGGTTACTCACTATGCGTGTCAAGCAACGCGGAGGAATGCGGCTGACTGATTACAGAATGAAGCGATGACCTGGATTAATTATCAGTTTACACTACCCTCATACGGCGATCACTAGTTACCTCCTACCACAAATGGCGATACGCTTGCATACATAATGCATATAATATGCAGATAATTGTTCATTCTACTACTCTGCATTGATAAGGGATGGAGTTCATGCAGAATATATCATCCTTTACCTAATACATGTATAGTATTTTACCAGAAATCCTATTAGTAATCAATAATAATTACAAATACCAATGACGCCAATAATTAGCATAACTTTTTATCCCATAGATTTTCACAAAGATAAATGAAAATGATAGGAATACAGACATTCTTTTAATTTAGATTGCTTTCAACAATCATTGATAGTCCAATAAATCAGTCGATATATTTTATAGTTTACGACAATAGCACAATACTTAAACTTAATAATCCTTATATAATCCTTAATAATACAGTGATGTCATAATTTTTCAGTAACCGATAGGATTAACAACGACCGTCAATATTGACTAGCCAAAAAAACTGAGAACATAAAGTACAACACACGTTGTTTTCACGATATTTTCTTTATAATAACCAAAAAATATTGACACAATTCTCGATTAGAATTAAGACAAATCTCAAATTCAAGGCATCGCAATTGTCGGCCCTGTTGTCGGGTGGCGAGCATAAATCCTCACCGGCTAGCCCTAGTCGAGGGTTCAAGTCTCGCCAGGGTGTATCTTTCGCTCCTCAAAACATGGTTGCATGGATTCGCCTGATGTTAATTGTTAATTGCCCCGTAGTAAGATAGTTTAGTAGCCGTTTACATTGACTATGGAAAGCAAATATTAATAAATGAATGAACGGCTCACCACAAATGGGAATGAATGGAATTCGACTTAAACTAGACAAGTCCCTACCAGCGCTAAAGCACAACTAGGACAAATATTTCGACATCTTATTAAGTATGTACCCACCTGAAAGCTTCCAGTCACTAGGCATAAATATATTTCACGAGCTCAGGTGTCTAATCGAGGTACTTACCGGCAGTCACCGAAAATGTGCCATTGAAACCACATTCGAAATATTCTATCATAATGTAAAAATAACTTATCATGAATTTTCCTGATTTCCCTCTCAAATCTTGTTTCGATTAATATCTACCTCCCGAAGAAAACGTCTTTACTGGATCCTGATCATATCATTCACAACATCACTCCGCTAAGACTCTGTCAACTATCACCCCAGTAAATACTAATCAGCGATTTGGTTCCAGAATGAATAAATTTTACTAAATATCAATTCGTAAGTAGTCTGAAATTTATGGATTAAACGAGATGGAAGACAAGATCATTTTCTATGTCACATAATGGTTTCCCACGTTATATCGGCAGGCAAAAAATTCCCTTTATAACGCTAGCATTTTCAGGTTGTAAGGGCAAAATATACACAAGTAATGACATGGTAATTATTTCCAGTTTTCAAGTTTCTTTAGTTGTAATTAGTTTTAACCAAACGATGTTTTAAAAGAAAACGAAAGTTTGCAAACGTAGTTTGTCATCTCCGAGAGTTACATAATATAAATATTACCAATCATTTAGTCAGCAATAGTGATGGACGCGTTAGGCGTCAGAGCATCTCTAATAAAAATTTACCTCATGCATAAGAACACATTTCGGCACCGATTAGAATCTCCCGGTTATGAACGAAATATTCGACGGCCTAGAAGATACCGTATGACTCAACATCGGACGCAAACGTTGCACCAGAAGCCAAATAAAAACCATCGCGCATAACCGCCGAGAAATGAGCGTGTTTCATAGGGTCGGTCCACCTCTGCTTGGAGACGAAGCGGAGAAAACCAGTTTTGAATTGAGAGACGCAAGTGTTTCCTCAAGAGCTTATAGATGGCAGCACACACAAGGGAACGAATAAGTCGCCGGTCAGCCGCAGTGTTCGGCAAGTGAAACAGCTACCGTCACACACAGCGCGAGTTGCTCCTCGACGTGTGGCTCATTTTCGTTCTTAAAAACACCTTAGAAAACGAACAGCGTTTCGCCTTCCACAACGTTCGAGATTTTTTGATCAAATGTTCGGTTAAACGGATAGCACCTACTACAGTTTTCGAACGAATTAGTAAGGTATTGATGTAAATGCTAAAGGCTACTAGCAATATACGAGTGTGCCTTAATTCTAGCTTATAGCATTTAGAAACTCTTTCACAATTTACTATTGAGGCAACTACGCATACACGGATTCGTATTAATAATTTGTGTTTAATCGTTGAGCCACTCATAAATGAGACGAATCCCCTAGATGCAGTTTCACCTTGCGCACATTTACATGGCATTAAAACCCAATTAATCGAGGGTGAAGAACATTGAGAAAGGACTCTCGTGGAAACACGGATCATAAAAATCTTCAAAATGACTCATCTCGGCTGACTGAGCGCATAGTGGCTGTTTTATAATTGCAATAGTGAAATAAAATTTGCTATCTCACAAGGGATTCCGTGCAGTTGCAGCCAACCACCGGATGACCAACCCATGGATGATTTCATGAAAAATGAAGCAAAAAAATAACTTAATTTCCCAATTTATAAATGTATCTTCACTTATAGAGGTTGAAGAAAAAGAATGTACAAAAAAGTGGTTATCTCCGACTTTAAGCTTCAATCACACAATAGAACACATATTCAATCGTAATTTTCGATACTGATTCCCATCAAAAAGGGAATGATTAGTCTTTTTGTTCTAGTATTTCACAACTAATTGGACAATAAATATTTCTCAAGATTAAAGCACACTCATTCCAGGCATATTAATTTCTGGCCACAATTGAATTCGCGAAAGTATCCCTTCCTCGAGTAGGAATAAAACGATTATAGATTCTCGAGCAACCTTCAGTAGGTATGGATCGGGGTTTACCGGTATTCTTCAGCACGTTGGGTTAACTTGTTGTGCCGTGGTTTCAGAGTGTGCAAAAGTCTGCAAAACGCCGTTACTACACAAACGCGATTCTGGAAAACCCTGTCCCAAAGCAGCACTGCATAAGTCTGCAAGAGAAACTCCAACCAGACAATAAAAAAGGGTCTCTCCTCTTCTCCAAGAGCTATTCAATATTTAAGAAATAGCAATTACCTCCATACACTGTTCCCGCAGACAAATGAAGGATTGTTGATTTTTTAAATGTCAATCAATTTGGAGCATTTCACCCCAAATTTTATATTTGCAATTTCAGAGTTTATATTTTCCAGTGGTGCAATGAAGTGCGTTCCGTACGATTTGAGTAAACCTAATGAAAAAGGGAATATTATCCACGGAAGAAATGGGAAGAGATGGGCACAACAAGGACAAACATTACAATGAATGGAGAAAAAGAGAAAAAATGAAGAGATACGAGATATGTGTGAACTCAAGCATAGTAATATTAACTGCAGGAGTCAGAAGAGGTGAACAAGAGAAACATGATAACGCTAAGTCGGAATCTAATAAGATGCATGTACGAACAGAAACATACAACATAGGGAAAACAAGGACAAATAATAACGTTTTAAAAAACCGATCAAAGTTAGAGGTACTGAGCATGGTAGGGAAGGCGAAAAAAATTGAGTGATTTCATCCCATAAGAGTTAGGAAAATATGGGCTAAGACTTAAGTTTGAAATAATGCTTACATCTGTTAATTTGTTAATTTGGATATAACATGAACGGAAAGAGAACGTAAAGAACAAAAAATACTTAAAATATTATACATTTTTGTACTCTGTACTTTTTGTTTACATTGCCTTGCATACATATACAGTTTGTACTGTATATGTATGCAAGATATACTAATATGTATATTATGGTTCTCCAGAAATCCCCGATGTGGCTAAAGCTTGGCTGGGCTGGTGGAGTTGTGCCGATCTTATTAATAAAAAACGAGCAAGTCTTTTGCACGACTAGGAGATGAAAACACATGCCAGATATTATTTTTTACTAAAACACGAATAGACCAAATACAGAATAAATTTTTATTTGATATAGAAACAAATGACTACGAATCACCAATGCATTAATAAATCATTCTTGGCATATGGCTAAAGGCAATCATAAATAAATCTTCCATTGGCATTAATAAACATAACAATGAACTATTCTAGTAATGCCGAGACGAATATGCAGAAACACGAGTAGCATTATTTATGAATATCCGATGTAAACGTTATAAGTTTTAAAGTGATACATTAACCGATGTGTGAGGTTAGCTGATACTTCCAGTAAATACTATATGCCAAATTGTTTGATTAGGTGAAGTAAGACCGAAAACGACAATTAAAGCGGTTTGCAAATCCCAAAGTAAGGACTGTGCGCAAAGAGAACATGGCTCCTTATGCACAGTAAAATATATTAATTTAGGTAAAAAAATTTATTTGTGTGATACACGGCAGGATTGAGACAAGAAGTATAAGGTTCAGGAACGAGTGAGACATCTTAGTTTCGTTCATACTCTAAAGTGTCTATTCCATCTGTTTATTTTCAGCATGCAGGCATCAGTGTCATTTCATAATTGCCGCAGTAATAATGAAATGCTAAATGCTTGATGATGATCAAAATTACAGGTGAAAGGGATAAGATAATGGCTTAAAGTGCCAATGGACCAGGTTCGTCATCCGAGGGAGGAGGAAATTTTTCCTTGTGAACTCCATTGCTGCTTGATTCATTACCGACAAAACGAAGTATCGCCAACAAAAATGGGATGATTTCACGGATGTCATCATGCAAGTAACACCATCAATTTGTTAAGTTTCAAAGCACTGGTGAGCGAGTAAAGTGAAAGTAAATAACGAGGGGTCTTGGAACGTCTTCTAGTACAGGTGAACGATTGTTCCACTTTGCACTTTTCCACAATGCTTTGGATTGGATAGTATATTGGGGGAGGCGAGCGACAACTAAGGTCATTTGCGCCATAGGGGACAGGTAAGGGAGGAAGGGTTGAAACCCGGCATCGGCATTAGCTCTTAATGAAAGGCGCCACGTCTCATCCGACAAATAGTGTACTGCACTTGAAGACCCCTCCACAAGACACTCATGTAGGGATCGGGTTTCATCTGAAAAATATTCTCCTCTGTAGGGAATTAAACTCTGGCCGTCCGTAATGTTAGCCCATACTTTAGTCACCACACCATGGTGGTTTACCAGTACATTCATCATTAGTCGTGCAACTTACTCAGAGCAGAAAAATCGGAAAAATTCTTCCCACATTTAATGTACCTCGGTTACTTCCTGTGATAAATTTTCACTCACTTCATTACACCATTTTCTCATAATTTCGCCATATTTCTTTCCCTATTGTTGTCAGCAATATTTCTGGTTTTTTTAACTGAAACATATTTCTTTCTCATCTTCATCGCACGTACAAAATTACTATTTCTTGCATTTTCCCCTCTATACATGTATTTAATTCTATTTCTCCGCCAATGATTCTTAATCTTTTTTACCCAACTCACATGTCAAAGCCCTCCAGTGTTTCATCGCACTTCATCATGCGTATCATTGCATTGCGGAGACGTAATACGCACTTAAGGGTGAGTTATAGTTATAAATAATAACGTAATACATTCAATTGAGGCAATTAACTCCAATAAATGACGTTAACATTTCAATCGGTTTGTTCATTATTATTTTGTCTATGGCATTTGCAGCCAGCCACAACAGGTTAGAAGGAAATAAAAATTTTGTTTATTTTTAATTAACCCCAGCTCCTAAACAAGTTTTCCACAAGCAACATCCTTTGACGTATTTCCGAGCGTACACTTTGCTTCCGCTACTACAGCTCCCAGCACTGGTCTTGTTGTTCACCTTTGTGATTGCACGTAAATGGCGTCAATACGAATGGGTGACGTGATCTTCACAACCACGGATAAAAGTAACTAAGTAACCGGTAACCGCTGGAAAAGCGTCCCTTTGTTAATCCTGATGATGTAACTTCTATTTGGTAATGTCACAACGGAATCAGTGCGTAGAATGCAACAGACGGCGAATATTTCACTTAGGGATTCAACATAACACCAAGAAGCATCTTCATAAGCCAATTCATTATTTCGTTCTCTTGAAGATAAAGCCGAAAAATATAAAATGGATTGATAAAATAAGAAGTGATGAAGTTTAAAGAAAGATAGAAGAGTAGAGAACCATATGGAACACCTTAGCAAAAAAAAGAACAAAATGGATTGGACACACGCTGAGATACGATGGGTTTGTGAAGAACATAATTAAAGTCAAAATAGAGGGAAAAGTCCGTAGAGGAAGATCTAGGAATTAGTTCATGGATAAAATAAAGAGGAAAGTACATAGAAAGAGATATCAGGAGGTAAGGGGACTAGCTTTAGATAGGGAAGGGTAAAGGGCTGCAGTGAACGAATGAATTAATGGCGAAGATATGAAATTCTTCGAGTAAAACGAATTCGTAAGAACCATTCGCTCTCTTTATGAAAATTTAATTCTTGAATAAAATTCACTCTTGTTATTACTATACGATAATGACTACTACAGGACGCAAATTGGCGACTCACAGAAACTGAAGCTAAAATGGAAAAAACAAATGTATATTTACTTTAGATACCTGTGCAAACGGCGCCTTATTAAACATGGCACAATATGCGTCACAGTTTTCAAAGACTGTCATCGGTCACCGTGGGTTGCCAACTAAATATCCCTCTGATTTTATCTATACACATGGGAAGTATCGTGAAAAATTACATCAACAGTATCTTAGAATAAACATATCCTGCTATGATGTACACTCGACCAAAAACCCTGAATTCACAGATTTTAAGTAGCATATTTAGAGCTACAAGATATTTTCGGAAGCCATTTTTTGAAACCACAACTCGAAAAGCAAATACAAGCGTAAGAACTCAAGATGTATAAATTTAAAACACATGCGAATAATATTATTTATTTAAAACATAGCAATTATAATAGGCAATCAATTCTATTCACGATAATCGTAGTAGGAGAATGCCACTATTTGGCATTGTTACAAACACATGAGCTAATCCAAAGAGCGGTAATGGATACAAAACGGTAGTAATTTGTCAATTTTCAAAAAAATGATTCCCACCAAAAAATATACAAGAACGGGACTTCATGGATCGCCATCTTTATTCATTTCAAACACTCGAAACCCAGTAGGAAATACAATATAGAATTACACATATATATTACGCAAAAAGTAACGTGAGCGATGAAACGGTCACTCACTTCCGACTCGCCCCATTCGTTCCAATTTCCTCTCCGATCATCCAGCCACCGAGGGAGTCGACGTGGAGGATGCTGGTAATGGCATATATTAATCACAATTAACAGTAAATTCGAATCCGTGATCCGACTTATAAAGAGATAGACGAGGAGGTTGGAATGGGGCATTTACAAATAAAAACTATCCGCGTGTCATTATCAACAGCGTCACGTTCGAAATTTCCCACGGTCTTTTCCCTTTGCACGCTGTCGGAGAACCCAATAACTCTCCACCGCAGTAGATCCCAATAATTCTGGAAGCAGAAAATCCGGTATCTGATTCACCGCGCGGCATTATGTCCAGAAAGCGGTGACCACTGAGAGGCTGTGCGCGCGAGAGGGCGGGAGATGCAGGGGGGAGTCGAAGGGGGCGGAGGAGATGGCGTGGGAGGAGGTCAAGCGGGGGAGGAGGAGGAGGACGAAGGACAAAAAAAAGAGGCGACACACACATACACAAACACAACCGGTATGTGCGTCGGAGGAGCGAAAGCGAAAAAGATGGAAGGTAGGAAAGGAAAGAAAGAAATCTTATCGATCTAAGGTAACTTGTGGAGAGGGAAAGGGGAGAGTAGGTGGGGGGGGGGGTCGTTCATACCTCGGCGTCGCACCGGCTTAAAATGTGACCGAAGGGAAACAATGAACTCTATAGAGAGAGTCGTGTTGTTTTGCAGCGTGACGTCTCCCCGGACGTCAGCGCGGAACGGCGAATATTCCGTGGGCCAACTTGTTCGTGCATAACCGCGCTGAAAAAGTGGAAGAGTAAGCAAAGAAAGCTACACTACACACAAGAGAGAAAGAGGAGAGGATGGGTATAAAGAACTTTCTTTGTAGATTTTATTGCGCACATCCTTATTTCTCGCAAGCCGCGAGTAGAGCACGAACTTAAAGAAAAATTTCATTCCGATAAAAGTTAGGTGATTTCTTTAACTGAAATATTCCACTGTGATTACACAGACCACACATCAAATACCACTGTGTCAATTACCGAAAAAAAGTTTGATCAACAATGACTTTTTCCTCATGTCTGCCAAATAACTGGAAATTTTCTGAGTGACTAATTTCATTTATTTTTTTAATTAATTCACATTTAAAACATGGATGATGTGGTCTTGAGACACTGTACTAAACAACTACCAATCGAACAAAATCTGTATATATATTTTCATTATTACAGCATTCGTATTTTCCTAATCATAGCAATTACTTCAGGGCTTTAATTATATATCTTAATATAATATTGGTCTCGTTTTCAACATGAAAAAAGTCACTCACTTAAATATCTTTTAAGTCAGAATAATGCAGTGGAAAAGACTGAAAACATTTCATTTATCTTATTTTTACATCGTTTTCAATGTCGACAAGGAATTCTGAACATAAAAAGCGGATACATTTTTCTATGAGGATTTAGAACTTTCAAGATTTGAATCATCAGCAAATTTCTTCGCTTGACGGAGAATAAAGAGCCAATATGATGAATAACTTTAGAAAAATAAGCCTGTTTGAAATACGAGCTTTTAATACTCTTACCACCATTTCCTCCTCGTATGAATGAGTCATTCATACGAGGAGGAAATGAAATATAGGGATATTCGGAGAGATTGCAAATTTTTATGTAACCCATGATTAAAGATCTTAGTGTATATTCACAATTAGATACGGAATGTATGCGCATCTGTCGATATTGAACAAAATTCATTTAATGTTTGCTTTTCTTTATTCTGTCATTCTAACGAAATTAGTGGCAAAATGACTGAGCTCTTCTTCGTAAAATTGGAAAATACAATTTACAACCCCTTCGAATATTTAAATTTCAAGAATATTTAAATATGTCTTACTCGGTGGATGGTCGACATTGTAAAAATAAGAAGTATGTTATTTCTACGATTAATTACATAATATACATACTGCACAGAATTTGTGCAGAGTTTATGTGGTGTAATGAATTGTTGGTGTAGCAAAGTTTGTATTTTTACAACGAATATTTTAAGTTAATTTTTATACCAGTATAATTTTATTCAGTGCCAGTAAAATTTAATCAGTTGATTAACTCGCTGTTCTTCATTTTTGTCCTCTCATTTAATCAAGTGGGAGTATTTGCAAAATTATCCCTCATAATACACAGCACAACAGTGAAGCATCGGGAAAATCAATGAAATGAAGAAATGGCATATTCTCTCTATAATAATTTAGTACAGCGAGTCCAATTTAGTTGTACTATAAGGGGGAACAATATCGAAAGGGCAGTGATTTCAAATAATAGATCTCACTAAATTACCAAAACATTTAACAAATGCTGTGTTATAATAAGTATTATGTTACCTAAGATACAGTTTCTTCTACTGTTTTGTGGACTTCGAGAATGAAGAGAAGTATCTGTTATGATTAAGTGTTTATTGGAAAAAGTAATTGATAAGAAATTTCATATAAATGACAAAAAGTAGTTTAATTTAAACAAGCTTCCACCATAGTTTGCATCAATATAGATATTTAGTTTTTGACGAAAGAGGAAAATAATTTCGTAATAAGTATAATTTTAAAGAAAGAAAGAAATTTCTAAAAACTTATTACGAACAGACTAGTAACGACTTGCTTTACTGCGTAATATTACCGCTGGGTTGCACTCCACAATCGTTTACCGTTGTGGGAGGCGGCGATCAAAAAAGACATGAGAACCATCGTCGTAGTAAATCATAATTTGAAAGTATCAATTACCGCGGATTCTCTGGAGTACGTTCATTCAGTTCCCAGGAGGAGCTACTCCAAAGATGATGAATCGATCGTCTATCACGTTATTCCCATTCACCACAGTTCCGTGGCTGCCTTAAATAGACTACGGTCTCTCGGCGGCGACAGCCCACACCGCCCGGCCAAAGGTGGAGTGCATTCCCGAGGAGAGGACATGCCCCTCGGCGTATCAATGGCTTGCCTTCCGCACTTAAAACGCAGGCACATTTTCCCAGCATGAGTTGAGCGCCAGTGTGTGAGTGTCCAGGCAGCAGATCCTCGGCCTACTTCCAGGCAGTTTACACTGAAACGGGAATCGGGATCAGATGACTTGGTACAAGCGTGATATTACCCTGCCCAGACGAAATAAAACCACGAATGAGGAAAAGTGCCCGAAGCATAAGTCGCGTGAATGCGGGTGCAGGGAATGCGTTGAGAATCTCGGTCGTCACCTGTAATCCGACCGGATACGAAGCTTTTTCCGAGTTCCGTCTCGCTGACCAGGATTTGCCCGCAGAGTTGAAGGAGGAGGGAGTTCAATGAGGAGGTAGCTCCGGTGCTTCGCATTCGCCCGCCACCCGGGGAATAATTTAACGACATGCATGTTAACAGGCCATTCAGATACCAAGCATTGGATAATGTATGCTGGTTCATACTGGAGCGTCTTCTAGGAAAGGTGTAACTAGTCGCAAAACCCATTTGGTGAAGCCTAGGTAATTGTTCGTCTTCCAGGAAACTCCATATGAAATGCATCAGATGCACATGGAACATAATTTATTTGGTAATTGGTGGAGTAATTTTGTAAGGTATTTGAATATAATGTAAAGCATGTTATGGGTAAAAAAGTGGTGAGATGCGGACATAGGACAGAAAAGAGAAACAGAATGAAAGAATTAAAAAATTCGGAAGGATAGCAAGGAAAAAGAACTGAAGAATTTAACACGCTATTTCACGTGGTCCACTGATGGCCAAAATCGAAGAAAAAAGAATGAATAGATTGTTTAAAAAGAAAAACAAATCAAACGTAGGATTTAGGATGGGGAAACGTAGGACCATCCATTTATGTAAACGGGAAGAATGATTTAAGAAGCTTCACTCACGGGTTTCATCAGATCGCCCTAGCGATATGCGCAATCAACATATACTGATAAGCATATGAACTCCGCTCTTTGATTAACTATTACAAGTGAAATCATATCAAGTTTTCTAACGCCTAATAACTATTTTACAATTGAAATACCAATTTGTTTAACCACAAAGAATATCAGAAGAAGTAATGATAGGCATCTATCACCTTGGTAAGTTATAACATATTTTTTTCACGCCTTAGGAAACATTCGAATTAGATGAAAATTATGTTCAAAATTTTTAGTAACACCTTAAGGACTTACTTCAAGGATTCTTATCACGGAAAAGTCGATGGCTGAAACAGCTCAAGTCGTCAAACAGTAACGAGGCTGATAATAGCCAGGAAAAGAGAAGACTTTTGCATTGGGTTGAGCAAACGTTGTGCAGTAGAATCTATAAAATTATATCAAACTTTTATATACGCAAAAAAATAAGAATCGCAGTCCCTCCATCATAAATTTCATTCATGAGTTTAAGATGCACAATGCCCAACGAATACCATTTTTCAATGAATTTTGATCACCTCACATAAATTTTCAAGAATATAATTAGGGTTGAGATGAAAGTATAGCAAAATTAAAATTCATGACAAATGGTTCAGAAAATAATGAAGTAAAGACCGGAAACGGCACTAAGCAAAGTAATCCCCATAGGGATTGATAAAAGGTAAGGAAAATGTTTTACAATTACATGTAAAGATTTTAGTTTTTAAAAAGGAAACCTAAGTTTTAACTTCATGAGATTGACAAACAAACGCAAGTAGTGCGCACAGCCATAAATCTGCGGGAAAATCGAAGAAACTACATGAAGAAATGTGGCATAAAACGAAGAAACTCCTTAATAGTCACGCCTTAACCTATTTCCTCGGATGTTGGAGAAGTAAAAAGGTCTTCCTAGAAATTCTCACTCGGTCAAGTGACTCGCATTTTAAGGCGCAACTTGAGCAGACTGATCGAAGTTTGCACGAAATACAAACACGTACTCCGTGAAGGGCTACATAACCACCGCACCGCCGTGGAGCGAGCGCACAGCTCCTGAGACTAGCAAGCACTGGTAGTCATGTCGTATCCCACTGGAAGCTTAGTCGTGAAAGGAAATTTTAAAGAGGGTTGAGGAAGATAATCTCCGCAATAACGAGGTTGGGGGAGGCAATGCACACGGAGAGGCTGACAATAGGCAGGAAAAAGAGAAGAGAGGCAAACGGTACTGCCGGCGAGCGGAGAAAGCAAAAAGCGAGCGCTGCATGCTGGGAGCGTACGGCGCATGTGCCCGGATTCACTAGATGTTGAAAACGCCGATAAAAATAAAGGAGGCCATAATGCACGTTATCATAACGGCGAAGGATACAAGCTTTCCCGCGCAAACGTTGCGCACTCGCGCATGCAAGAAATATGAATCCGCATCTCCAAGCAAGTGCTTGGACATATATTTTTTCGATAAAGATCACTCTTGTGAAGTTATTTTTCTTGTCAAATATAAAAGGCTGCGAGTGAAGGATATCACACGGGAATCATCTATGCACAAAGCGTTTTAACTAAATTTTGCAGCCACTTAAAGTCACGAAGCTTTCAACGAATCGCACACGATACCATCTGGAAAAATATCAACTTTCAGGATTTTTTTACTACGGCAATGCTCGATACTTAGACTTGGAGATCTCAGAATTAAATCCTCCTATGCTACTAAGGGCCATTCATTGTTGTAAGCAGAAGAGCACAAAAATTCGCACCTCAGCGCAAAACGTTATGACCAAGGGAAATTCACGTCGACCAAACATGAAGGAGGTTAATAGGCACGGAAAAAAAAGTTTAACACAGGATAAAAGTTTGTATTACCAAATGTATATTCGCAACCCACATTTTTATTTTTTCATTAAAAATAGAAGTAAATCAGAAAATTAGTCGCAAGAACTCGATTACAGTTGTCTGGAAAAATCAGTTAGTGTGAATGTGAGAGGTGGATTAAACACATGAAAGGCTGAACCTAAAAATAAAATAGAACGAAGACTGAAAAATTGCTTAAATGTGAATTTCGCTTTTATTATCGAGTAACTGTGAAATATGAATGGAAGGGGGTGCAAACGATATCCGAAGAGTCCACTTTCAGGCCGTGGGATTTAACATCGACAGGGTGGAATGCTAATAGAGAAGAAACTTCTCGTTTGAAGCTTGAAATATATATCGAAACATATTTATTTCCGCGTTTATTTCATGCACACAAAAATGGAGGACATAAATAAAGCTAACTTCAAAATAGACCAATTATTCATGGAATAGTAATCATCTATAGAAGGGGATCGGACATCAAGTGCAGAATAGCCCAGGCTAAGAAATTCATGGGAAAAAAGACAACTGATATGCTCAAAGAAGATAGGACTACAAACCAGGAAACAATATGTGAAAGCATTCAGCTGGAGCGTAACACTCTATGGATCGGAAGCATAGACCATTGGAAAAGCAGACCAAAACAGACTAGAAGCCTTCGAAACCTGGTGTTGGAGGAGGGTGCTGAAGATTAAATAGACAAAATAAGAAATGATAAAGTGTACAGAAGAGTAGAAGAGAGGAACATATGGAACACCATATAGAAAATCAGAAACAGATGGATTGGACACACCCTGAGATACAATGGGTTCGTGAAGAACATAATTGAAGGTAAACTAGAGGGTAAAGTCCCCTGAGGAAGACCCAGGAATAAGTTCATGGATGAAATAAAGAGGACAGTACATAAGTAAATACACTACGAGGTAAGGGAACTTGCATTAGATACGGAAAGTTGGAGGGCTGCAGTCAACCAATCTTACGATCGAACGACCAATGATGATGTTAGTAGGGGATGCAAAAACTAACAATGAAATGTATCCCAGCCGCATCCTTCATGTTTGTATTAGATATTTCTAAAGCACGACAGTTTCATATAATCCTTACAATTATGGAAAGCAAGGAGGATCTCCGGCGAAATCCTCGGTCACGCAGTCCGCAGCAAGGAAGCTGTCTGTCGTAGCGGGATATCCCCCGTGTTCTGAAACTTGCATTTTGGAACTTGCAGAAATGGACCTTCAAACCACGCTATTTTGAAAGGCATCCACTCTCCTTAAGTAATAATTGAAATACTTGTCTGCCGATTGATCCAAAAGTTTGCCCGAGAAGGAAGACTTACCGTTGTATACCATTTGTGCAAGGGATTTTAGCCGACTCATAGTTATCACATATATGTAAATGGGGGAGAATTTAAAAGTTAAACACAATGGAACAGGGGTGTCAAATTAAAATTAACAATGCCATGCAAGGTTTGTTTTCCATTAGCATCAAGTGAAACAAAAAGATTTAGCCCGACTGTCATAACACGATAAGAGCTCTAGCCTCACTCGTCTAACAATAGGATAGCATGGGTATTTCGGCAACCTGCTCCATAAATGAGGTCATTCGCGCTCGGAGTGGTGCCGGTTGATATACCGTGGAAAATTGATGAAATAGGACGGAGGAGTGTGTCCATCAGAGCAGAGCAGTCTCGAAAGGGAATCCATAAAGGTAACTGCGACGAATCGGGGGGGGGACGCATGTTGTTGACGGTGATGGTAATTTTGAGGCATGGTCACGGTAAAGTTATGCAGAGTGCCTGTCTGGTGAGCTTCTGCAGAAATACAACCTGTCTCACAGAGCTAACACAGCTTAACCCCGAACATAAACACTCACGTAGAAGTGACCAAGTTTTGAAGTTTTTAAACGACTCGACGATTGTAAAATTATTTTAATGGTGGATCTATGTGATAAGTTAGGGAAAGTATAATTGGATGGCATACCTCTGGCTATAGAGACTGAGTCAATCATTCACATTATGCTCCTTATCTTACTCATCCTGCCATCACTATAATAACTAACACGCCACATAAACTCGTTTCTCTTGAGCAGAAAAAATAGGTCACTAAAGCTACTTTCGGGCACAAGAGCGAAATTATTAAATTCACTGGGAGAGGTATAAAATCACGTTCCTCTGCTCCAAAATACATCAATAATATGCATATAAACAGTTTAACGAAAGAAAAAATAACTGCAAATGTAAGTGAAAAATGATTGAATTTTTTAGCATCTACTATTAGACACATATTAGAACTTAAAATGGGAAAGTTAAGCGCTTCACCATTAAGTCTCTCACCTTGAGTTAAGGAATAACGTTTAAATTTAGAAGGTTGACTGATAAAAATACTATGAGTAATAATTCCAATTCAGACTGATCGATAATAAATCTTTTTGCAATGTGTGAATAATACTGAAGTAGTTAATTCTTTGAGCCTGGAAAATTACACATTAAGGGCTATAACACTAGCACACCCAGTGAAACTTGGTAGAGAATGTGGAAAGATTAAGTATCCAGGCATTATCTAGAAGCATAAATAGATATTAGCTTTTGAACCTCATTTTACGTCATATTATTATTATATCATCCTTCATTTTCTAGGGGGTGTAGAAAGAAGAGCGTTCCTTTTTATATTTCTACAGGTCCTAACACTTTTCCGAAAGATCATGCATTGCCATCCGAATCTCAGCATTCTATAATGTCAAGTTTAAGGTGCACAGTACAATATTTCAGGCAGGTATATTTCTTAGATCATTTACGATGGAGAAAGTACATCTCAATTCTCTTAGATAAAAGTTTAGTAAAATGTTTTCCTCCAAAAGATAAATACAACCATCTTTCATTAAAATGTTTTCAGTTTTCAGCATAAAATTTTTGAAAATTTGTTCTAAAAAAAAGTTTACTTTAATTCAGAACATTAAAGGGGCAAAATCGATAGAGGAAAGTAAATGAGCGAAATAGGCCAATATTTCAATTTAATTTTGTACATATAGTACAATATTTCTTCTTGATTTTTTTACAGTTCAAGACCTCTTAGTAAATGCGATACATAAATTCCAAACCAGAAAAATAGAGTGAAATATGATAGAGAGGTAAAAAAAATTCAAAATACAGAAACTAAGTAAGAGGTTCGTGGCACGGAAAGTCATCCGTTTTAATTGTTGGATAAAAAAATCTTATGCTCGGCTTGCAAAGTACCGGCAAGATGGTATAGGCGTACCGAGATACAAGGAATGCGTTCAAAAAAGACTGGAGCGGAAAAACCTTGCAAATGTTGAATGGCATCCAATTCATCTCTTAGAAATTGGCCCAAAAAAAATTAGAAAGTGACCATTCAGCATTCGCAACCGATCGAAAAATGTCGCTCTACAAAGCCCCCACTTGCCTTGGCACCACAAAAATTTCCCTCCCATTCTTCAGGCATCGGCAGCAGTAAAACATTCAATGGAAGACAGACAGCTAGGGGGACAGTCGGACGCGGTCATTCACAAAAATGCTTCCCGGCGTCGTCTCAAAAACCGACAAATGAACGTCGATTTCCATTCGAACACGCACACGAGTCGAAAATCCTCCGCAGGAATTTTCTCGTGGAAAATGATCAAAAGAAAAAGCCGACCGAAGGAAATTGAGCCTGCACTTCGCTCAAGGAGGAGGGGGAAGCGGGTGGCAAATAACTACACCGGGAGCGAAGGATGAGGTGGATAGGAAGGTTAAAAAAGCAAGGTGGAAGAACTTGACGAGTAAATGAAGTCCAAACAAAAGTACTTATGGAAATTCATTTCCTTCCCCGTATTCAATGGCTGAATTAAATTTTTTCCGGTTTTAAATAATTTTGTCGGGAAATAAATTAATTGAAAATTAATTAGCATCAGTACATGCTTACATCGCTACTGACTCATCTTATCTAAACTAATGTGACACCTTAGACTTCCTAATGCTCTCGGACTTCTATTATTTAGTTTTTGTTTTCAGGTAGAGAAAGTAAGGTGTTCCTTTTTGCAACTATGCTATTTTTATCCCTAGTCCAAGTCACCAAGTTCTCTTCGAATCACAGTCTTCAATAATCTTTTACCTCAAAATACGAAAGATCAGATACCTGAATCGTATTTCTCCATCGAATGACAATTTAATTACTCGTTCTAAGAAATTTGACAGCATTCAAAAGGTAGAGAGCCTAAGGAACTTACTAAAAATGTACTTCACTTCATAAAATCGAGTTTGCAACAATGAAAACTTAAAATAGTCCTCAGGCAGGCAAACTTTGAAAAAGGTGTTCAATTCCCATCTACGAACGACGTATATGAAGATTTCTAGAAAGAGTAGAGCAAAGTTAGAAGTGTCAAATTGAAGAAATTTATGTAAATTTATTTCATTTCTCATTGTTTTTCTTTGGGTATTCTAACTTCTTATTCTAGAATGCTTCTGCTTGAGCGTCCAAACTAGGTCCCTTTCAGTCTCTTTCGATCGTAATCAAATTATAACACTAGCCGTTGGATATCAAGTCAAGGCTAGGAATTTGGAGGAGCAGGTTTAAAAAAGATTTTTTATAATAAATGTTCACTCATCTATTTTTCATCTTGAAACCTATGATCATTGATGTGATCAAAGTTCCGCACAACATTTTATATCAACTTACGACATGATTTTATAGGTATACATTTAAAACACAGTAAATATTTTCACAACCTTAGACGACTTTTTCTTCATGTCCGTTACGTTTCAGAAACAAAAAAAACTTCAACATATCATCCGTGCAACAGTTTCCATACTTCTGACCACTACCTAAAGTGAGGTTTTTGTGGGTATAGGGAACTTAGAACCAACGAAAAATCAATTTCTGATATGTTTTAGCATAGCATAGTACTTGCTCTGCACTCTAGATTCCAATATATTAGATTGGATTGGATATTTTGGACGGCCAATCGAGAAGGCCGAAAGTTAATGCTTATCGTATAGTCCTAACACGGCAGAAAAGTCAGTTTTAATAATAATATCAATAAATATTTACTACACTACAATGAGAAATACAAAAATAATAAATTAAACAGAAGAGTGAAATTAGGCACCCCTGATGGAAAGGTCCTGTGATGGGGTTGCCATTCCTTGGATATGGCGTTTTTCGACAATTACATGAAAATATAACAAAATAAAATATACAAAGGGCTATACAACTAAACATACAAGTAGTGTCCTTACACAATATGAAAATGAAAAGTTCTCTCTAATGACCAGGTAATTTCTGATCCAAAAGCCATTCTGAGCGAGATTTTTTATTAATAAATCATTCAGGTACATGGGCATTATACTCCCATATTAATTAAATTCATTAGATAATGGATAGTCTCCTTGAGTAATCCTTACTTTCCATATTCTTATTCACTGCCCATGCAGTCACAGTTGATCCAATATTTAATTTAATATTTGTTTGTTCTTTTTAGTTGAAATGCACACAAAATGAAGGACTTTGATCACATCATTATTTATTCGATTATGAAATTTATTACGCACTCAAATGACAGCACATTTATCTTCAAAGGAAATACAAATACAGACTCTCACTAAAACAGATGTTATTATATAATTTAAACACTCATAAGTTCCTATTTGGAACCCATAAGCTCGTCATTTTATTTAAGTTAAATTATGATTTTACATTATGAATGGGAATGTAGTATTGCACTGGAGCTTTGGGCTTAGCTTATTATACCATGACAAACTCTAGGACTGAAATCAATAAATCGAGTATATAAGCGTGGTAAGAATAAGTTCAAGTGCTGAGTAAACAAACGCTTAAGTAACGGATAATTTAAGAGAACGTGAAACAGGTAAAAGTCAAAGGCTGTAGGAATAGCGTATCAAAAGATAGCGCAGTTATTTGGTGGTCACCATGTATCAGTATTTCAATTCAAATACCCCAACGCCCTTCATTTTAAAAATATCAAGAACAGAATTCGTTTTCAAATAATTCAGTTATTTCATAATGTAGCTAAAAGAATTTAAATGGCCAACTTTCACTTTAAAATGCGAGAATTAACTCCGAGTGAGAACACATGAAAATTTATGACAGTTAACGACATTGGAAATTCGGAATAGATTGATAACTATGAATCCATTATTCATTATTGTGGGAATTGATGTGTTCAGGACTGATTTTAATACTTAAGGGGCGACACAACTTTTCAATAAAGTATCTCATTTCTAGTGTGCAGTTCTGATATAGTAATAGTCTCATTGCACACATAATTCAATTAATTTAGGAGTTAAACTTACAACTTTCAGAAAATGAAAATTTATCTCCACTGCAGATAATAAACTTGGAAATGAAGTTAAAAGTGAAATTTTCCACAGCAAAAAGGAAAATTTTGGCAAAGGAAGGCTTTAACCCGTACTTCCTAGGAAAGTCAAGATATCCTGTAAGCCCATGAACTTCGAGTCTCTTTTTCCGTAAGAATCATTCGGAGGGAAGGCTCCACGTCTCTTAAATCGGCATCAATCTGATGAATTAAACGTCGCCATCAATCGCGGGCATGCTAAGAGATTCGTCATCGAGATCACTCAATTCTCCCCGACTGACTGAACGGTTATCCAGAGGGCTAGGTACAAATCCCTCTTTATCGCTTTAAGGCTCACGGTGCGTCACGTCACTCAGGCGTTGAATTCTCCTCGCGCCTAATCCACTCCATTATGTCTCGCATCAAGACCTAACTGCCGCCGCATCAGTTCCACGTCGGGTGAGCATCATTCGCTCATAGATTTCCCCGCGTCTATCATAATCTCCGGTCATAGAACAATACGATTATCCAGACAGCCGAAAGCGATGACGCAGAGTGTACGTTATTTTTTTCTTTCTCTTCACTCCGGCCTCTCGGGGAGGGGATAGTCGAGGCGAATGAATTATTTACGCAGATACACGGCGCGGTGCGGAGCGTTTACTCGTTGAGGACGGAGACGAGAGGAAAGAGCTCTAGCTCTTATACGCCCAGCGATCACGTCCGAGCTCGGATCTATGTTTGGAAGACGTCCTTCGCGAGTGTGAGAGGGCACTGAAGGGGACATGAAGGCATCGGGTAAGGGCGTGGTACACAAAGAGGTCTTGCAAGCGCATGAGCTGGCAGCGTAAAATAAAATTTAAAAAAATAAATAAAATCCCCTCCTAGAGTCTTTCCCTTCTTATTTTTACTCCCTCTCTATCCCCCTCCTGGTGGTATCCGTTAACCCTTTGAATGGGCAGCGTCCGGGGAAAGATGCCCGCTTGAGAGAGGAGGGGTGTTGGAGCCGGCAGTGGGTACGCCAGTTAAGCTGTGGGAGGGATACGCGAGCAAGTGAAATGAGGTGGACGTGACGAAAGGCTCCCTTCGCGGCCAGATAAGAACGCGGGGGGGATGCGGGGGAGGAGGACCCGGCGAGCCAGACGCCAGCCAGATGGATAACCCTTGGGGAGGACCCCCGCACGGCGAGAGGGCAAGGAGACTTCGGTGAGGGTCATGCGACGCGCCGAAGGGTCAATGGAGGAAGGATGGACCGTGGAAGAGGATACGGGCAGAGGATTCCAGCGCGAGGGATACAGCCACGGAGTCGTGAACGGAATCTTAAGTGACTCACTACTTCTCACGAATCAGCCAAACATTCGGCCGGAAAGGTATGGGCATCGTAGAAAACGATAGCAATCGATTACGCGCCAAGTAACAGAACCAAATGTTTTATTAAATAACATAGCGTTTGAGATCGACCACTTCCCGGTGAAGTGAATGAAAGAAACTTGTATTGCAGAGAACCACAGACTGGCAAAAAACAATAAAACTTTTATCTGTTTTTACAAAGTTTTCTTCTTTGTTAAGGTGCAAAACGACCCTTTTCGTCGACGAGTCCCAGAACAACCCTACAACTAACAACAAAGTTTTCCAATATCCCGAAATTTAAATCATACTTTTAATTGATTTATCCACTGCAAAATTCCACACGCAATGGATATTCTTTAATTTCCGCATTTTGCTATTTTATTTCTGCTTCTCATTCATGTAGAGCAAGATCACAACTCATCGATCTGGAGGTGTCCGTTATAAATGGGAATACTACCATCAAAAGAGATCCTTAATAACATTAAGACACCTTAGATTAAACTTCTCTGAATCGTGAAAAAATATTGCATCTGGGGTAGCAAAGATTTACATCCTCGTGAAGACACTCCTTCCAACAAAAGAAGAATGTAACTTAATTTCGGAAATACTAGTTTTTCTATATCACATTGCTATTTCAAATGAACACAATCTACTCAATATATGGTATACTTTTCTTAATGCCCACTATTCCTCATACCTTGTCCTCTTCGTACTCTCCAGGAAATCTGGCCAAAGAAGATGAAAAAATGCATTAAAAATGGTATAATATTAGAAAGTGAACTCTGAAACACGGAATCAACAATATGTACTGAATTCTGAACAAAAATATGTTACAAAATAAGCGTAGATGTTTTCATGTGACGTCCTACGGAAATCACGGAGGCAAAATATGAAGAAATGATACATGTCAAACTTACCGACAATAAATCCGTAAAGCAGCTCACCCATAAGCAAAGAGGACTAAAGCAATACAGATTTGCTAAATAAAAACCATTATTAAATAATTATATAATCGATCTAAAGAGTCCCAAAAACCACAAATTGAAATCAGAAGACTATGAAATTGACACTACAATTAAGAGAGAGAAAAAATCATTTTTAAATGTTTGCCCACTTATAATTCTATCCTCTGACTAACGGTCATGACTGCACGTCAGACATTGCGGTAACAAAATAGGTCAGTAGCGCATTGGAATCTCGGGCACAAAGATAACGGACACGCAACCTTCTCTTGGGAATAACAACGAAGAGGGAATCTACGAAAAAATTCCTCTCCGGCAAATAACAATTATGAGTATAAAGAAACAATATTCGCTCCATCTCTCCTCTTTATTGCGTCGGCTCTCTCGAGAATTTGAAATAAAAATCCGTTTCTGCCGACAATTTGTCAATCCGTCAAATACGCGCTTGGCAAAACAATATTGAAAGAGCCCTCCACAAACTTGGGCACGCCTCAGACGCGTGTGCAAGGCATGGGAGGCTGGAGTTAAAAAAAGGAGTATACATATATATATATATATATATATATATATATATATATATATATATATATATATATATATATATATATATATATATATATATATATATATATATATATATAAATTCGTGACTCTCTCTCTCTATATATATATGTATATATATATATATATATATATATATATATATATATATATATATATATATATATATATAGTCACGAATACAAAGGGAGGGGGGAAAGAGAGGACAGAATATGACTTAAAAAAGAGCTGGTAGAGTAGAACTCAGGAATGGAATGAATCAGAATATAAGGAACCCGAAGAAGTGTGGGGTTAGAAGGTAGGAAATAAACAGGGCCGCATGGGTGCGTGAGTTTGTATGAAGGGGTTACCGTAGGGAGTTTAAAAAAGGAAATAAAAACAAAGAAACAGCGGGAGAGAGAGAGAGGTTGCGAGTGGAAGAAGAGAGTAGGAAGATGAGACAAAAGAGTGGGGTCGGATGAAGGGGGAAAGGGAATAAGATAGGAAGGAAACAGGCTCGTACAGACAAATGGCTTAATTTATCCCCGACAGGTTATATCGGCGAAGTGGGCGTCTAATATATCTCTAGACGAGGGGATGAGGGGACGGGGTGATAGCAAGGAAGAGAGAGAGACAGCGGGGGGGCCCGCGAAGGAAGTTGGAAGGGGTTGGGAGAGGGCAGAGGGGACGGAGGAGGAAGAAGAAGAAGGGGGTGGAGAAAGTTGAGACTGCCGGGTGGGCCTCCCACCCCCGCTGGCCTTCCCCCTCCCCCACTCTTTTCTGGAAGACAAGGAGGGAAGCTGGATCTCTTGTGGGTTGAGGGCAAAAGGTAAGGGACTCTATGGCCCATGCTATGTCCTCCTCTCCTAAGCTCAGACCTCGTCTCCAAAGCCATCGTACTTACCAGTGGTGTCCGACAATTGTTAAAAACAAGAAGAAAATTTCAAATGAAGCTGCAATTCCCAAATTCCTGAGACTTACTGCCTTATTAGGAAAAGATTCACAAGCAAACGACAATCCTGTCTCATAATCTCATGCCCCGTCTCACCACCATCGCCCGCACTATATTAGCCAGCCAACGAGCGTTATCACCACCTAGGAGTTAAGTGTTAGCTCAAAGCTACCCTCTCAAGGAATTGCATTCTGCATTCCTTGAGAGGGTATTTCTGAAGAGCACGAAGTTGATTGGACGCGAGGCTAGAACTCCCACAGGAGATATTCTGCAAAATTCTGAATAGTTTAAGAAGCAAATGACGCTCCTCTCTGTTTAGCAAGAGAGTGACAGTGTGCCCAACCAACAAAAAGGCAACTCCAAAGCCAGCAAGAGTGAAATCACTTCTTAAGTATCGAAGCAACAAATTGACTTCAGAAGTAAGATGGAATAATGTAACAAGAATTCGGTTTCAACATCGAGAAAAATACGCAAAAATTTTAACAAAATTATACTTCAAAGAATTAAAAAATAATTTTTAATTCAAATATAAAGAATTAAAAAATAATTTTCACTTTCTTCATTTAATTTTGGTATTTATTTGCTCTAATAAGAGCTGATAGGGTTTCTTAATACACAAAGATCAAATGAAATGAAGGGACAAACATGAATGAAATGACTAGCTTTTTTATTGCACGCCCATGAGGGCCCACATACAGACGGCCACTAATGAAAAAACATATCGTCGTCAGGGCATATGTCACGGGAAGATAAATATTGAGAGAAATAAAGTCTCTCTTACACACGCCGAATGTCAGAAGCCAGTAATATCAAAGTAAAAAAAGTGGGTAAATTTAGAGGAAGCCGTCACTGCATATTTTTCAAGCTGTTACAGTCAACATCTATGACGAGGACTTTGAGAAATATTTGCCACTTCTTCATCAATGAAAAATATGCTTTGTTGCTTGAAAATAGTCGGCATGAATTCGACCGTTTGTTGCTACATCCGACAGATGACAAATCTCCTACTGCAGGAAGAATGAAATTCTAAAGCGTACAACCTATCCTGCACATAGAAAATTTTCAGTATCAAGCACATTATAAGTATTGAGATGCCTTCCTTACTCCCTCTCTCCATTAGAAATCTCCTCCCTCCTACCAAATTGATTCACACACAATGCGTGAGATGAGGTCATCAATAAATTATATTTTTCAACAGATATATTTTTAGCCCACTCAGTTCAGACGCCGTCCGTGAGGTAACTGTTCTGAGGCGGTAATGATGTAAGGAAAAGAAATACAATTGAATTCATCGCATAGTCCAATGAATAAGACACCCAGCGATATCTACCA
This sequence comes from Ceriagrion tenellum, assembly GCA_963169105.1. Taxonomy (NCBI): domain Eukaryota; kingdom Metazoa; phylum Arthropoda; class Insecta; order Odonata; family Coenagrionidae; genus Ceriagrion; species Ceriagrion tenellum. The sequence goes on along the minus strand of OY720633.1, from coordinate 98,869,382 downwards.
AATTTCCACTCTTGCTTTCACCGCAAGGAATAGCAAAACAGCTATGGATGATGAAACATAAACTTTAATTTTATGAACAGCGTTTTAGCAAACAACGTCATTAGCTTAGAGTATAATCAAATAGTAAAGGAAAGCATCCACGAAAATGTCACATTGTTATGAATTTGAAAAAATAAGTTCTTTTAAGCAAAAATAATTTTGCATTTGCAGAGGAAATGTAATACGAAAACATAATTGTGCAGGTGACAGGTGTAACGCAGCCAAAATAGGTTGGACTAATGGAATAATGTATACATGTAATTTATGTCAATAGTAATGTTTTTCAATGGCCCTAATCTCTAAACAAGATTGTCACAAATAGCGTATTATTATTCATGCACAAGGGGCATTAAGGAGCTTAGAGCAACGGTACTCATTATGTTGCCTGATGATGGCTTAAAAACACTGAATATATGAAAAACGATGTGTAGGCTTTTTGAAATATTTGACTATAGCTGGCGATAACGCAAAAAGATCGTGAGAAGAATCAAATGTTGAAGCAATCTAGATAATTATTCGTTGGCAAAAAAATGGAATTCATGAAGGGATAATGGTTACAAGGAAAATGGAAGAAAAACAAAGGAAAATCAGAAAAAGTCAGCAATGTTCTGGAAGAGCTGAAACAAAATAATGACACCCCACGCGGAGAAAAAGTGTGAGGAATTAAATAATCTTGGAAAGGGATTCTTCGAAATAAGCTTTACAAAGACCAAAGATAACACTTTTCCAAAAGAAATATACCTATTCCAAAAACGGAGCAATACGAGGTAATTTCTTGGTGAGTTACTTGGCCATCCATTAATTTCTTTCTGCTTAAAATATGGTAAAGGTTAACTTAATTGAAAACTCCATCACAACCTTCAACCACATAGAAAATGCCAGTATTTTCAGAATCGCCAAACAGAGAAATTCTCCGAAATGAATGTAAAACTTTTTCCTTCCTTCTTCCTTGAAGGAGGAAATGAACCTTCCTTCCAGTGTATCCAACTACTGCACCTTCACATAATAAATGGGTCACTCATTTTCAGGTCATTTCATCGATGTTCTCGTTAAAATCTTACATTGCTCCAATCTGGTAGAAAACCTAAATTTATGAGCAAACATCTTTTCAGGTAGCAACATTTCTTGTTTTTATGATGAATATACCAACTTCTTCAGACGATAATTTTTCAAATTTATTTCGCTTCCTTGGGACTCTTAGAGCATGAGTTTAAAGCCTCTTCTGGAGTAGACCGGCACTTATTCTAATTTGGACTTATACGGATAATGTGTTTTCCATCACATAAAAAAGTCGATAAAACAAAATATCTTAATTCACGCGCCTCCTGAGACTAGAAAACACTAGAGTTCCTTCTCACACAACGACTGCGATATTTTAGTCAAAAATATTTTCCTTTTCGTTCTTTACTAAATCCTTCCATATAACCCTTTTCCTCGCTGGTTTTATACGGAACACTTTTTCTCACAGCACAACATACCTCCTCTTGAAAACCTTAGCTTTTCCATTACTCTTGTAGAAGAAATTTGTTATGCACTTCCTATTTCTTCACTTATCCGCATATACAGCATAGCTCAGAGACGAGAAATACAAGGCGTTGAAGGACAGGTGAACTGTAGGTGAATTTTCGAGTCAATGGTGGTTTGGTGAGGGCATAGATTATGTGAGATAACATGAGTTTAGGAGGCGGGTGGGGCACAGAAGAGACAGTAAGGCGCAATGGGCCAAGTGTCCCCCTCCCTCTCTTTGGCCCCGTGTGCTCTCCCACCCTTCCAGCACGGAAAAGTGTCTTGTGGTGGTGTCGTGTGACTCCCAAAGTTGCCTTTTCGCCTGGTCTTGAAGGCGTTAAGTAGAATGTGACTGAGGCGTTGCTCTGTTCCACTGTGACAATGACGAAGTGTCCGACCCCTTAAACCATGTAGCATTTAGACCACCAAGATTTCCCCACGGAATGAAGAAAACTGATAGCTGTTTCGGAGACGGAAGTGCGTCTCCTTTTTGCGCAATTGTTTATTCCCCTTAACTCTTATAGAATGAAACAGTACTTTCACATCAACGTAAGCAAATTTTACATGTACTACGCTCTTTTGGCCACCCAAAATAGATTACCAATGATAATAAGACAAATTATTTTAAACTTATAAGACGAAAGTGTGAAGACTGTAGCTCTGATATCTTTCACCTAATTACCAGTAATCATTGAAATAAAATCACTTTAGACATATGCTTTAACTTTAAGAACAGTCCAAATCAACTAAGAATCATACTGAAACTATGATAAGAGGGTACCAGGTAAGATTCAAGTCCAATACGAAAAGTTTCAACTCCTGCATAGGAAAGAATGAATGCTCCTCCTCTCGACGTGAAAAACAGAGAGCAGTTATAAGACGGACATAGAGAGATTGAGGTGATCAAAACCTCAAGTAAACTAACGCATTTATTTTAATACTAACCATAGCGACTAAATCATTAAAATTTTAATAATAAGTTCGAATAATGTAAATCCTATGAAGCAGACACCACGAAAATTATATGCTTTCCGAAATGGCGAATAAATGGTATGGTTTGCAGCCAAAAACGTAATTATTGGTCTAGGAGCAAAGTTTTTGGAAAAAAAAGGAATAAGAAAATAGAAAATCCCACTATGTCAACCATCCCATAGAGACAATTTCATCTCCATATATAGAGTACAACCAATCGTGGGTAAATCGAGACAATGGTGGTTTGGTGATGGCATGGATAAGGAGAGATAACAAGTGTTAAGGAGGCGGGTGGGGCAGAGAAGGGACAGTAAGGCACAATGGGTAATGTCCCTCCCACCCTCTTTCGTTCCGCACGCTACACAGATAATAAATCTCTCCACTGAAGTCATGCCTTACTACTGGGGCAAAAGATAAAAAATATTGTTCAAATTCCCATTTCATTTTGTTTCGCAGTTTTCATGCTTTTCAGACAGTCAGTGATCACGAAGTGGATCTCTACCAAATGCCTACTAACTGAGCCGTGTTCGATGGACGGACGAACAGACACGTTCTAGTAAATTAGCAATAAAATAGATAGGTAAAATAATGGAAAAATGAAGATTTTCCATCAAGAAATAACTCAGTAAGTGTGCACTGATACCCAAAAACGAACAAAATAGCGCGCACATATCATTGGGATATATTTTTATCTACATATGTATAATTCAGCACACCACCTCGAGTAAGTGAGAAACAGGGGGGCCTCCGTGGCAGATCTGGAAGATTATAAAGAAGATAAGCCGAGTACATTGCAAATAACAATACCTCATAACATTGTTGATAAAAAGGATAACATTTTTTTTAAATGGTCCTGTATTTTACCAATAATGTTGATTCTTTAGCATTACAGTCAGTAGGAGCGACAGACAAAGCAGCTCAAGGAGGAAAAGAAGGTTTAAAACGAAATCTCTTTATATCGCAGTACAGCATTCCTCCTCTTTTGGACCAAAGTGATCCCACCACTCCTCTCATAGACTTTTATATTCATCTGCTGGTCCTTCTACTATCCGAATAACCAATCTGAAAAATCCTGAAAATAGATAAATCTACCAATATGCAAGCGAGATGTTGTTCCAATTTATTTCCATTTTAGAGCAGCCTTCATTCTCAAGGGGAAGAATAATTTAACCATTTTGCGGAATATTGGGAACTTATAATTTTAGCCAAAACTTCATCAGTGACTAAATCATTTACGGGGCAATGTGGAATAATTTATTTTTGAGCGAAAATTATTTGAGTAGTACCTACGCATGAATATAATGTCTGCGCTCTAAAATAAAAAAACGGATATTTGAAATACTTAATGTAAATATTGAAACGAAAATTTGAAGTAAGAATAAGCTACTTGTTCATTTTGGAGCTTTGAATTTCGATAGAGGCTGCATATTTTTCTATATTCTTCTTCAGGTTTTTTTTATTTCATCCACAAACCACAGCACCTCCGCCGAAGGAAACAGCACTGCAGTCACCCATTTTTTAATATGAGCTCCTTAAACATGCTCACCATTGAACACCATAAAAAGAGAAGAACAAGATGGATTGGACACACCCAGAGGCACAATGGTTTTGTGAAGAACTTAGTTGAAGGCAAAGTCCCCAGATGAATACCTAGGCATAAGTTAATGGATCAAATAAAGAGGAAAGTATATAGGTAGAGATACCAGAAGGTAAAGGAACTTGCATTAGATAGGGAAGGGTGGAGGGCTTCCGTCAACCAATCCTAGGATTGAACGACGATTGAATGAAACATGCTCAGAGAGATGACGAATACTATATTTTTTCCTATAGAAACATTCAAGCCATAATTCTATCGGTGGAGAATTTCACAATAAACCTCCTTCGCCATGTCAAACGTAATGGAAACAAGAATAGCCACTTGGATGGAAAAATTAGATGAAATTAATGTCCAAACCATTGAAGAAGCGTATTTCTACCACTCGTCATCTTACCAATTTGAGATAATTGATGGCTCTCTCAGTAGTTGAAAACTTAAGAACACATGGCACCCAATTAGATCGAAAACTTTTGCGTGTGTAGGGTGATGGAGCATGACTTCTGAGAGATCAAGACAAGGAACTGTCGGAGGTCTGGAGGAGACCACCAATTAAGAGCAAGAGGAGTGATCAAAGGAGAAATGAAAACATAATGTATCGATGGACACTGTGGAGGCAGGGAAGCGAGATAAGAACAGATGCGGAGATCACGCAACGCAACATGTAGTGGGCGACACATCTTAATAGAATCGTTCCCAATGAGATCTCAGTAAATCAATTTGATCACGGGGGAGGACACCCGCAGCTGGGACTGAGCCGTTCTGCTTTGTCGGTCCTCGAGGGGGAGGGTTATTAAAAACGAACGTACTTTTTTAATGAATGCCCTATATCTCAAATGGCATGTGGAGCACCGATGGCGATCTTTTTGTATCCATAAGCGCTACCAAAACTCTGGTTCGATGAACAGGTAGCGCAGAACAATCAGTTCCTAACGGATCACTCAGCACAAGGATTTTATAGAGGATATTTCACAGTTTTCTCGAGAAATTATGTAGGCATTGACCGCGAAGGACCATGAGTTTGCAAATATACACAGTCATTGAAACGAAATCACCGCCAGCAATGGCACCCACGTTTAGCGGCAAACCCAAAGAGCACGTGCTAGAGCTCCGAATGCCCCAAACTCACGACCGTGCCATGGGCATGTGTAACGTATTCGCCTTTAAATTAGGGGATTACTTAACTTGTATACGTATAAATAATGCATTTCAAAAAGTTATCAGTCTAAAAAACATAATTTTACAGGTATAAGAAAAAAACTCAACTCTATAGAAACCAAATTTAATCACAATTTAACAAAATCAAGCTCAGCTAAACCAATTGGATCAACATCAAGAAGACTAATTACCTTTCCAGTATGAAACATGGCATTAACAACCCTTTGCAATAACACGTATTTGACCAAAAATGGCATTAGCAACGATTTATAAATACACGACTCATTCACTCCAAGCACTAAGAATTTATGCTTGTACTTCAACTGCATAACATTGAAAAAACATTCTTATTCGGCAGAGTTATTATGAACATTGGTAAAATTACTCACATAATACCTGACATATCTTTACTAAGAGCGTTATCATCTCATAGTTTTCAATAAATAGCTAAAACACTTGATACATGCATGTTTATATAGCATTAAATTTAATGGCAACGGTTTGAAGCCAAATAAATGCGATGGATCAACATTGGAAGAAGATAAATCAACGTTTTTGTAAATACATAACGATTGTTAGCGATAAAAATAAACGGAAAGTGAAAAGGGAAGAAATAGATCCTGTATGTGATACGTTGAGATAACCACACTATTTTTCCCTGCGTACTGATATCAAGTATGAAGTGTACATTGGGGATACATAAATTTCATCACGCTTTAGATACCCTCGAGCCGAAGAAAGATAAAAACACTCTCGAGACAAATCGAAAGCTCCTGATGCGAGATACACGAAAATTTTATCGGAAACAATCGCGACGCGTCCCTCTCTCCTTTCAAACCCGCTCTATTTCACGATTCGACGTCGATTCTCCACACACAAACGCGGGGCGAAATGTTTCCGAAGGGATGGATATGTGCCGACGGCTGAGGAGAACTATGGACCGCTACCAATTCCGATTTCGTCGCGCACTTGCTCCGGAGGCGTTATTCGCCGACCCGCTCGAGATGATGATGCTGGCTGCTTACGACCACGCCCTCCTTGAGGTGACCCCTGGTGAATTGCCTGGGCACCACCTGAATACGCCCCACCGAATATATCCCCCACTTAACTGTTCCAGGCATCCTCGGCCATTACTTACAAAAGCCACGAGTTTCCGCGCCACTTTTTCATTCCCCACTCCTCAGTAAGTACTTTCTCTGTGTTTCTTTAGCGTAATCAACGAACGCTACGAACGGGTTTCAAATCAAGACGTAATCATCAACTGAAAATATTCGCTATTGACTATAACTTGGGAGCATTTCGCGAATTGAGAAGGTAAAACGTCATAAAAAATTTCAAAAACTTAATAGGAAACTTAGGCAATTATTTCTGTGACTTTAGGATTGAATTCACCCATAAATCTGCAATTCTTAAAGGTATTTGTCAGTTTTAAGACCAATATTTTGCTCTACAGCACAGAATTTTAATAAAATCGCTTTTCAAAGTGACTGGTAATATGCTCATTTTTTATGATCCAGTGAGAAGGTGCATCACCAAGATGGGGACAATAGGCGGAAGAGCATCTCGGGTAAATCATCAGAAAGAAGTGAAATAACTCGGATAATTCAGTGGTTCTCTTATGAGTGGGACAAGAGATAGAAGATATTGTAGAAATTAAGTCTGGAATATTGGCTCCTCACGCAATAGTATATAGACTTGCCGCCGCATGCTTGAAATACATGGTAATACTTCGTGTGCCAAATGGTAATATTCCAAACCTAAAAGCTCGAAACACGATCTCACCTCCGATTTTCTCATCCTAATTATTAAGCAATTCAAAAATACAGAGTATTTTCCCTTATCTCACTACAACTGAAACATAAGTTGACAACTGTACGGGCAACCGCAGTGAAAGTGTACAATATGTCGACAAAACCATTACAAATTTAATCAGGGACAATTTTTAATTAAAATCGGAAACCTTGGGTACTATTGAAAGCGTTTTCCAATGACCCTATTGATAACCCAAATCAATAATCATCACACTCGCTTTTGCATAGGTGAGTTATGAACGCATTCCTTTTCCAACCCCGTGGCAGGATGATTAGAAGGATGACATGAAAAACACGAAGAAAGAGTAGATATTTGCTTGCGTATCATCTGCGGATCTGATTGACCAGGTAACACATTTCAAATCCATAGTGTGAATTTTCAGAGGCTATTTATGCTCGATACCTGGCCTAATCCCGCCCGATTTAACGCTCGGCAAAACTCCAATTTCAATGGGTTGTAATAATAAAAACAATTAATGCATTAGCATTTCAATATGGCTCCAATATTTACGCAATTAATGAAAAAAGTACACGCACTTTGGAGATATAATTCTCATTTTCTCTTCATCTAAAGAATTTATAAATATTACGAATCACGAAAATCGCTGAACTAGCGTTCCACAATTTTAGTTTGAATGCTCCATTATTTTCGAACCGTATCGGTTTCCGAACCCGCGTCGCCCTCTTAGACAGTACTAAGCCCCTCATCAAGTAGTCTGGTGCGCAACACTTCGTATTATCTATTTCCGTCGTGCAACACAATTCATTCCTGTCACCCATTGGATTAATCACTTCCTCTTCTATCATCTTCCTCACCTGCACTCACTCCGCAAAACATCGTCGCGATAAAACCATTTGCCTCACTTACACATCGCGAGACTATAAGCTTATTTTTCAATTTTAAGCCCTGCCATACTCATTTTTCTCTCTCTCTCTCTCTTAGTACCTTCCCCCCACGCCCAAATTCCGTATCGCAGCCAAGTCCCACGTCATTTCCTCTGCAACCCTGTTGGATCCAACCCTTCCTCTTGCCACACGTGACCCAACGGACGCGCTAACCCCTTTTGCTTTGCTGCGAGAAGAAGACAATCCTCTTTTCTCCTCCCTGGATTCAACTTCTCGCCGGATCGCCACGCCCTTACCCCCTTTTATGCCCTCGGCCGCAAATACACCACCTCCTCCTCACCCTCCCACACCTTCCAGGAGGATAAGCCACACCCTCCATTCCCAAACCGCTCACCCATAATGCACTCCTGCAACCCGAATTCATTACACCAATTCTTGACTCCTATTTCATTGAATACTTATTCATCAGCGTAATAAATTTAATACATTTAGATAAAAACGAATGATGTAATGGAGGGTTGACTTCTCTCAAGGCTAACCCCGCGGCTAAGTTCTTTCATTTTTGACTGTGAGGAATCTCGGCATCTATATTTATAATTATCATATTGGGCACATGAACCATGCGTGTATGTTTCGCGGAAAAAGTTCTCAGAAGAAAGATAATTAATTAGAAGAAAATTAGATAGATTATCAAAGAAAATATTGAGATATGCATGATAAAATCAAAACTAGATTTCCCAAGTTATTTTTTACAAATAATTTGTCTGCCCTGCCCTCAAATGCAGCTCCTGCTCTCGTGTAGCATCAATTCACTCCCATAATACACGTCACAATTTCACTTCAAATTACATCTTTACACGGCTAATGACCTAACACCCCCTGCCACAAGCTCATGCGGCGGCTCGCAGGGAAGTACGTAAAGTATATGTAGAAATTCCTAACGCCAGAATGCAAAATATTTCCTTTTGCATAAGATATTCATCATCATCACGACCTCCACGCATGCATATAAAGGTTGGTAAATGTCTTAATATCCATTAATATTATGGTATATTTCAAATAAATAGAAATAACACAGTTTAAGGCTCGAATGATCATTCCCGGAGCTACTCGTTACAATTATTTTGTATCAAACAATGAGATAAAACGACCATTTTGAGGGAACATGCGTAAAATCTAGTGCTTTCACAAAATATTCCAGAAAAAATCTCTAATAATAATATCTGACTCACGTCTCAAATGGTCACAGAAAACTTAGGTTACTCAATTAAAATCAATAAATTTAGTCGCATCCAAATTTCCAAGTCATCTACATCGTTGACAATTCTAAATCCCTCTTGATGCTTTAATGAAATCATGTTTTACCTCATATCAAGTAAAAAGCGGTTTTCAATTCATTAGATTGTACTTATGCATTCAACGTTTTAGGATACCGCATCGTACAAAAAAATAAAACTTGTGATAGTAAGAAGTCAAGGAAGTTTTCACAGGGAACATTTCATAAGAATATATATTAAAATATATCGGATAAAAATAGAAATATGAGCCAGAACACACATTGGAACTCAATTCCTTGCATTCCTTGCAAATTTCCATGCATTGTAAATGTACATTTTCATACTTCATACATGTTCCGCACGTTGTCATAAATTTTTATTTTAAAATTTTTAGACAAATCCAAAACAAAGCCTATAAATTGGCCTACTAGTAGCATTCATCATAGAAATATGTAATGCTTAAGAAATGTATGATGTACCCCATGGGTAAGAGCAAATAGCTTTAAAAGAGCACTCAAAATTTAGCGTCAAATCGCCATGGATGAAATCTCGATATGAATGAAGAAAACACAGTTACCATCAAGGCTACATGCACCAAGGATGATAGAGTGCCGTATTTACGAAAGCCGTTGGGATAAAGAACGCCTAACTTCACGAAAAATTCCTCCGCAATGTGTGGGAGAACTTGAGGCTTACCTCGGATGCATATCGGGTACAGCTTGAAACTCCTTTTGTTTAGAGAGTTTCACCACCAGCAGCGCTTTCGAAAACTCGTTATCGAGAGACATTATATACGAGGCTCAATTCCACAGACGTTGCTCAACATTTGCGATAAATTATAACGTTGCCCACAGATTGTCCATCGTTCGCCATTCGGAGGTTTCGACGATGACGGCCTCTCCGACGTCGGACACGGACGCAACAGATTCCCTAATTTTATTTTTCCTCCGCGGGGTCCATCCCCGTACATTTTTAGGAGGCAGCCATCCCGTTATCCCCACCCTCACGACATCCCTTTTCTCCCTCCGTTTGGAACTCTCCCTACGGTTTAAAAAAATCCATTTTCGAGTGTCCTCACTTCATGATTTTGGACGCACGACCGTAACCACACCACGCCATACCACCGGTGGCTGTTTCTTGTGTCACCCCCGCCGGCTTTTCAAGCAGGCTTTCTCCAACTCCTCCACGAAATAAACGTGAAATCCCCCTCCCCCTTCCCCCCGCCCAAGCTCCAACCACTTCCTACTACACACACACACACACACGCCGCCCCCTTCGCCTCCGACGCGTACTCGTCACACAAGGAAAGGTGTGACGGGGATGAATGGATCGGGCGAGGGGATTAAGTGCGCTCGGAACGATAATGCGCCGCGGAATATTAGAAGGGAGTCGTCGGGTCGTTCCCTTCCGTAGTCCTCTTGTAGCTTCGCCCCTTCCCTTCCCCATCACCCGCCTCTTCATCCGTCCCGCAACATCAAATTTCTCCGAGGACTTTTGGTACGAATTGTACGCTTAGAGGAAGAGAAATATGAAAACAGTTGAGTCCGAGACGTTCGCACATCCGCTGTAAATATTCTCCGTCAGGACGATTCGGTACAGTCACTCGTGCTATCAAATGGTTCCCGATACTCCTTCAAGGTATTTCATATCTGTATTGTTCAAAATTTCAGTCGCATCTTTACGGTAGCTCACCATGAAAGAGCGTAAATATTTCTATTCCGCTATATCGGTGTTTACTAAATTTATCTTCTATGGACCACTTCGAAAAACTTGAAGCTTTATCGGAACCCAATGTTTGTTAGGCAGACATAAAACTGTAAATTTTCAGCATACAAATCAATTCTAGGATTTTATGGAACACCCTGCACTAGTCAAAAAGAACTCTAGCTGATATTTTAATGACGGAAGAATTATTATTATCTCGTTAACTCCACTTGTATAACTATTACTGAGACGATCCGGTTTTTTAAACTTTGTGTCATCTTTAGGATGTCTTTATGATTTGAAATATACCTACGTCGTACACTTACGTTTTATTATTTTAATGGAAAACAGCTATTTTTATTGCTTTCCTTTCATTTCGCTTTTACGTGTAGTCATCTCGAAGAATAAATATCCATGTTAACCAGTTGTTCATCGTCAAAAAACTTTGAAAGACAGGGTAAAATCGGTATCAATGCTTTTTGCCTTCACTGTATCGCCAAACTTCAATTCCAAATGTTTTAAATCGACTACACACTTGTTATATGTCGCCTGGTACTCCATTCAGTACATTTTCAACACTCGTTTGTAGTATTTGTTCACTGTGCCTAAAAAATTTAGAGGAAGTACACACTGCGGGGTAAAGAGGGAAGCGGTGGCGCGGAAATTCAAGGCTTTTGGGATTAACGGTTGAGGATGCCAGGTGAAACAGTTAAGCGGGGGATATTTTCGGTGGGGCGTATTCAGGTGGTGCCCAGCCATTTCAAAAGGTGCTACATAAACTGCATTGTCGTCTAGAAAAACTCGTTACGTTGTCCATAGCAGACTGACTTCCGCGTGCAATAGACAAATATGAAAATCAGTCTGACTTCTGCGTACAATAGACAAATATGAAAATACATTTTATCATCAGTGATTGACTAAGAACTAGAAAATCTCATCACAGATGAATTTACACAAACATTTTTTGTCGCTAAATATTCTTTTCCCGTATGTTTCAGTTTCTGAAATACATCCAATGCAGAACATGAAGAGTACCAACACTAAGTCTGGATTACTATACAGTTAGGCAAAAAATCATATGTTTATACCTAAGTGTATCAAATATGAGGACGGTATCGCCAACACTGAAACGATACCTACTACAGCGTCGGAGGAAAACTATAGCCAGGTAGTCAAAGAAAAACGTAAATCAGCGGTGCTCAACGAAGAAAGGTGCTAATGGACCTCGAGTAGGCCATGGCTAAGCAACGCAGCAGAAACAGAACTGGTACAGAAAAGACATAAAGAGCGGACCTGAGACTCTTAGAAGCTGAATACAGCCACCCAAGTCGACAGAAGGAAAGAGATGTTAATCCAGAGGGAAAGGATGCAGTTGTTAAGAGGGAAAAAAAGCACCATAACTGAGTGCTAATAATACAGCTCCCGATAAATCTCAGATCTAAATTGTCGTCGCATAGCAAGCTATGGCCTCGAATCCGTAGCTATCGGCGTGCCACTATAATAAAAGTTCCGTTCTCGGTCACGGATAATTTTCTTAAGACGATCGCTGCCATCTACGGTATTGAATATCTACAAAGAAGAACAGGATAACTTCATAAAAACAAAACGTTTCTCCTTCTTCGTATCATGCTTTTTCTCACCTGATCCTCATACGTCTACATCAGCGAAATTACCAACGCTCTGTTTCCGATGCTGATGTTGTAAGCTGTTAGGTATATTGGAAATAGAGCACTCTCAAATGCCAAAACCTTTGATTTTCAATTGTCTCTAATTTTATTGCCGTTAACTAGCAGTTTTACATCCAGTTGGACATCACCCAGATAAATTCACTGTTCAAGAGTTGTAAAAACAATGAATCCGTCGTGTTTGGTGAACTATATACTGTATACTGAGTAGCCTAGGAGGTGCTTATTCTTAAATAATGCAGCCATTAATCCATATATAAGATATAACACTGAAAATTAATTGGATAACAATGAAAATTAATAAGATAAAACATTGAAAATCAACAAAAATACGACCACATTATGCCGACTTTCCTGGGGTGCTTCATTAGTGCAAATACCACGAGAGCAAAAAAATGGCCGGTAATTCGTTTCTAGTTCCACAATAGACCAACGTATGAATTTTTATTCTAATAGTTTCAACCGCTATAACAAAATTACCCGAGATGGAAAACCTATGGGTGAATTTTAACACGGCAATCAACTACCGCACTCTCTTAATGTTAGGAATAAGAGTAACATGACTATTTCGAATAGATACATTATTTCACTCAGCTGTGAAGTATCAACAAGAGGAAAAAAGGGCAACAGCAACTATTTTGAATAACTACAAGAAAAAAAGCATATGTTATGGCGCAGAACCTGAGGAAAAATAAAAACATTTCGAGATAGAGTGTAGTCTTTTCAATTCGGCCCTCTTCCTAGGCAGGGTTCTAAAAGAGAACTAATTCCTCTATAGTACAGCCGTTTTTCCTTGGAGTCAAACCCCCTCCATAAAGCAGCAACTTTTGTAAAAATTTCTCTCTACGAAACGAATATACAAAGATAATAAATATGATGTATCAAATTCCCAACTAAATGCGTGTATTGACTTAGGTAAGACATATACTGAAAGTAGGAGTAAATATGATCACAGATATTATCTTTAAACAAACGAGTGGAAAGAGTCACTATTTTACCCATCTCTTCATTAGTATCGTTATTTTATAGTTTTTGTTGAGAATACCCGATCATGTGAAGAAGAAACAAATTAAAGCGCTACGGATATCGCACAGTACTCCCCAGAAAATTAAATGCAGCCCTAAAAATACGACCAAAAGAGAAGTGTGAACATGCGAGAGAATTAAAATCCAGTGGGGTCCGAAAAATGACAGAGCACAAGGCAATGTTGCCGAGGAACACACATCCGAACAAGAATGAACAGCAATAAAGTGATCCTGGCCTCCTGCGGCAGGAGGGGAACGTTAAGCGAAAAGCACACACGGGGCGATAACGGAAAAACGCTCATTTTTCCCCCGAAGGATTTAACGTGGCTTTAAAACCCTGACTGAGAGGGGGGAAGGCCATAACGAAGGACAGAGAGAGAGAGAGATCTAAGGTGGCGGGTGGCCTATTAATGCATCATTTAAGGCGAGGGAGCCCCGCGCAAGATGGTCCAGATAGGTGAGAGGGGAAAGAGGAAGGACCGTGAAATAAAAGAGGCAGTTCTTGGAGCGAAGGACTCCGGAGATAAGCGTTTTAAGGCGTGACCAAGGCTACAAGCGATATTGTAATTGTAAAATGGACTCCCATATTCGTATTAACCTGGACTGCGCGTCGAGCACCAGTGAAGGAGAATGGGGGGACAACAATGGTGTCGGCAAAGTGAGGGTAAAGGCGGATGAGAAATAGTCTCCGTGATAAAGATCGATAAGAGAGGCAAGAGATTGAGGAAATGGCGACGAAGCAATTACATATTCATGGGCCATTTCAGAGAGTTAGGGAAGGAATAAAAGGATAAAATTAAAATGGAACCATAGATTAGTAAATTTGGTTGAAGCGGCGATGAGCAACAATGAGATTACGGCAGCATTGTCACCGACAGAAAAGGTTCTCCTTGGCTGCGTATTTCGATTTCCACTGGGTATTACGAAGCGGGAATGGAGACAAATTGGTTGGAGGAGGACCTAAAAAATAATGCAACGACGCAATTTTTTGATGGAAGAACATTCTCTGAACATCATAATATGGTGACAGTAGGAAAAATCGTACACAGTTTGATAGAAAGATTCAAGATTAGCACAAAACATTAGGGTTTTTACAAGTTGGTTAGGAATAATACTATCGCATTTCTTCCTTTCATATCAAATTGTGTCATAATTTATAGCATGCATGTTTTATCTCATACATTTTGAATTTGTAGCACTGCATTTCACTTCCACATACGAGAGTATAATCAGCTCAAAATACTTGATTTCGTCAATGTGCAGCCCTCGGCAATTATCTCAACAACAGTATAAATTTAATAACGCATTCCATAATTCAGCACATCATAATTATTTCGCATAAATTGTACACTACCGCACTTGTAACGAATTCTATCGATAAATCTCTTTGTAAAGGATTGCAGACCATTTTTTATTGCATTACACCATCTTCCAGTTTCTCAGATCATCACAAGTTAACTGTTTGCCAAAAAGAAAAGTTGACAAGAGTTGTAGTATTATTTGAGATGGGGCGTAGAATGCGCTGACAAGCTAGGACAATAAACATTACACAACTCGTTACAACGGCCATATAAATTCATTAGTTGATATCCAACGTAGGAAGTTTCTTTTAAGTGCATTCCATTGATGAGCTTTTAATGCTAGTCATATTTGTAGTCCTATATATTTGAAGTATATGAACATTTTAAAATTCCAATCTGGCTTTAAACTGCTTATGCTCGTCTGTGGGTATCATATTCGTCTACTTGAAAAGTATTACAGTTTGCAGGATAAAACGATCTACAGTCTGTACATACCGATATTTCATCCACTACTTCAAGATACAGTATACATTCAGAGAAACTACCACGTTGAAGAGCCTCATTGACTGAGGAAATGTATGGGAGTTTCAGAGGCCTATTCTCAGGTGAACACCTTTTCTTCATCCAAAATTCAACAGCTACTTAGAAACATAACAGTACTAATGTTGATAATACATGAACATAGAGTTGATTTGAAAATCATTAAAATAGAATTATTCATTGACAATTTAAGTCATACCAACGACCCAATGTTAATTGATTACCAATTGTGGCGAGACACCAACACGTCACTTTAAATGAAGGACTGCACATTTAACGAGGAAAGTGCAACAGGAAATCTGGCTAACGGAAAAAATGACGATAAAGATACTTTAACCAACCCTTAACTCGATAGATATATTTTACACATATAGAGATCCGTTGATAGATTAGTATTCGTTCATGCAGAGACGCGTTCGAAGTTTATTCTTACACCTACCCAAATGTCAAAGGGATACAATAATAAAATACAGTGAGACATTTAAGCATCTGAATCTGAATACATCTTAAGAATTAAACACAACCGTCATTGAAGAACATTTCATCGTTTTCAAATACCAAATTTTACTAGCACTCGACCTAGACGGCTGGTGCTAAATATAGCTGGCAGCACCACGCATGTAAGAAATCAGCGGTAATATTCTCATAGGAGTAGTTATGGCTGTGAGCAACGTCCATCAACTAGGGATGCACTGCAGAAGAGAGCAAAATGGCTTTTTACGCGTCACCTAGATTTTAACTTCAATCAAAATGTTTTCTCTTTGGCAAATTGCATTGTCGCTGAACCCAGTTATGTGTGCCAAGAAAATGAGCACAGAACTTTAAGAACATTATTCAGAAATCATACATCAGCCTATCACTTAACAACTTAAGAAAAGCCATTGTCCCTTAAAAAAATATTTTACTAGAAAAAGGCAAGATCAGTCGAAACAGAAAAATAAATCGAGGTAAAAATTGTAAAAACTATTCCTAGTGTTCCTTGCATTGAAATAATAACAAGGTAATGGAGTTATAATGAAACAAGTGGCTAAATGTTTTATTTGCAGAAATATGGTCAAGACCTTTCACCACCTTGTCAAGACCTTTCACCAGGGTTCTGACCTTTCACCACCTTTCGCGCCCATACTTGTGTTCCACAGTTTACACCGTAAACATAGCTAACAAATGCGCATTCCATTTTTCATTCATGAAACCGGGTGTCATTGTAAAACGTACGTATCAAAGAAACAATCATAATAACTTACACTCAAGGTAAGAGTCAAATTCAAAACAGATGTACCACATATTATATTTAATAATTAAATATTCCTAATGTTTAAATTATGCATTACGGCATAATAAAACAAGTCTCTGAATTATAAAGCCGAAAAAGAAAGGAGGATATGAAATTCCAGATAGCCTGAGTGATAAATATAAACGAATGCTGATAGGTAGCACTCACACCACAATGCGATTTTCAATCAACTCTACCAAGAAAAATCTAATCTGTGAAATTGAACGTTCCTCAGATATTTCGGATAAATTGATTAATACGCTCGTGATTTGTACAATAGTATGTTTAGGAGTGCACCATAATAGAAAAGTTTTGCGAAAGCTGACCCAAAAATATGTTCCTTTCTTGTCCTTCCCGGAAATATTGCACGTAACACGTATCCTTTTAAAAATTCGAGTCATCATTATCGCCACTCCTCGACTATAAATATCACGCCATTCCCTTACACAATCACTCCTTTATTTATATTTCCATCACCACTAAACATTGGTACGGGTAAACACCTCCTCACTATTAATCATTTTTATATGCCCTCCCTTAGTATTGTGATCCGAATAATTTACTCAATCTCGGCCCATAATTTCTTCGAGAGTGACAGGAAGGCTCTTCAGTCGGGAATCTGAAAATGAATTGCAAAAAAGAAAACATTCTGCGTCGGCTGAATGAACACAACTAGCTTGAGACCCTCCCATTTCAGCAGGCAAATAATAGTACGACAGACATTGGGGACCAAAGGCCCTTCTCTCACGGGTGATTCAATCAAGGGAAACTCGGCCTGATTTCGAGTTCAAGAGAAAAATGTATAAGGAATAAGAGGCCAAAAATAGGACACCAATGACACAGAGTTAAAGATAGCTCTACGTATACATCGACATCTACTTTCATCCCGCAAAGGCATCCGGCAGGTGGTGTTGGAGTACACAACAGTCATTATGAGGGGAGTGAAAAAGAATTGAAAATGGAGGAGGATATGGAGTTCCTAGGTGTCTCGCTCTGTTTTTTGGAATTTTGGGGATAATCTGTTTTTTAATTTATCTCCTTTATTTTATCCCTTATTTTAGTTGCAGATGAGCAGATCGGGATGAAAATGACACCCTACGCGCCGCCCCGGAACAAGCAGCATCTGAATTTTACAGCTGATTAGAGCAAAGCGTAAAACCTTCGAGACTGCAGCAATTTCCAACCCAGTCCCTCCACTAGGAATGATACCCTCCTATTTCGGATAACCGTTCTAGAGCATATATAAAAATAGTTTAACAGAATTAAATTAATCATGAAGCTCAATTTCCAGACCTTTTAATGCTCTGAAACCTATTATGAACAAACGAAACTTCAAATCATTTGAAACAAAATTTCATCTCCCTTTGGGGCAAGTTACGTTTATTTAAAAAAAAAATATTTGTATGAATTCAAGACCCAAGCACCGAAGATTCAGCTTAAAGTAGAACTTAATGTCATAAAATATGAATAATATAATACTGTAGAAAATACCTATGTTCTTCAAGATTGAAATGGACGTTATTTTTAAGTGAATATGTATTCATACTTGAAAGGATTACCGCACTTAACTGCTCACACCATGGCGTAGCAATCTACTAATACATGGGATACTTTCTCCAGTCTCGAGAAAGAATCACGGATTTTTACATTACTGCATACTGGCTAGAAGTAAAACGTGTCATTCATGAGCTAAAGAATCTTGTCTCACTAAACGGCAAGTACTCCATATGCTTTTCACGGCATATATCCATAACTGAAAGATGAGAAACTAACAATGCTCGAGACAACCATTTGGAAAACTATTGGAAGACAACTGTTTCAATCCAATAGGTTTCCTTTGGGAGACAACTATTAAAAGTAATATAAATCTACTATTCGCGCATCAACATCGTTCTAAAATCAGGAAAAACTCAATGTAATACTCCATTAATGGGCACTGTCAACAACTTATATTAATTTGTCACTTCATATCAATGTTTTATATGCAATATTACACGAATAAAATGTATGTTGGAGATATTTTCAGAGAAAAATGTAGACTAAAATTTTCTCTTTCGATGTTTTCCCATTAAACACCTTCAGCAATGCTTCCGAAACGCATTAAAAAAATAACATTCACTACGTGACATTTAAAGCAATGTTTAACTTTCTTCTTCACCACTAAAATATCAATAAACGCTGAGTAGAGCCATTAATACTTAAGCAACAGAATCGCGCAATGGGAGATGGAGGTAGTAAAACCCAATAGAAATACGACCGGTTTCCTAATGGTCATAAGCGATTTCGTACCGCAAATCCCGCGCCAACATAAATTCATCCACCGAGAAGTGCGTAATTCTTTTTGAAAGAGAATACTACGAATGGGGTCATGAGTACCACCTTTCCACACGGCTCGGAAAAAACAATGCGTCGACCCCGGGAACTTTCAACCTGACGTCAGCGTCGTAGACCAAGAGGTCCCGCTGCCAAAAAAGCTTGCATGGCATGGCAGTGGGTGGCGGATAGAGTCAAGGGGAAAGAGGTAGCAAAATAATAGGACGTTGGAGGAAAATATTGAGGAGGTTGGGGCGAAATAGGGGGTCGGGGCATCAAACTCTCGGTGGAAACGGAGAAGGATGGAGTGCCAGAGGAAGATGAAGGAGGAGGACGTAAAAAAATAAAACGACAAATCACGCGAGAGGAAGCGACATCCACCGCTTTGGTCGCGGGAGTCGACGGGGTGACAACCCCCATCCTTGCCCGCCGCCACCGCCGCCGTGACTCCCTCATTCCTTCCACCCGCTACCCCCTTTCTGCTCCTCCCACGCGAAAGCCGAGAGAGGCCGAGGGGACCAGCGCCCTCCAGCCATGGTGGCTTTTTTGAGTCCCCGCGCTGCCGTGTAGTCACACCCCCGACGTGACGCATCAACTCCTGGTACAACGGACGGTGACGATGGGGGAGGGGGGGGCCTTCTTCCCTTCCTGTCCCACTCCTTACCCCCCCCCCCAACTCCATCCACGCCGCTTTTGCATTCTCCCTTCGAAGTCTCCCGTCTCTCTCACTCTTTCCTTCTCTCACGCGTCGGGAGGAGGGGAACGCCCCCCTCTTGCCTTTCCCCAATTCCCCCATCCCCCGTAATAGTAGTGTCGCAAACATCTCTCCGCCGGCGCTGTATGCTTTATTGCTTACGGCCCCGTGCGAAACCGATTTATGACGGCGAGGCAATAGGTCAAACGCAATGGTATCCCAGTGGAGGAGGAAAGGGATTTAGGCGCTGGTCAGGACACTTGGAAGGGAGGGAAGAGGCATAATTTCCAAGTCAGGTTTCATCCTGCTTCCCGTCTCCACATGAAAACCGAACATTTTTGCGAGCATGGCGGGATCACGAAACGTATTACGGTACGTCACGCGGCATAAATGCGGTCGCTTGTGACCACCAAAGTTGAATCTATTTGTAACAAGCTTTGCAATGCCTCCATATGATTAAATTAACGTCACTTCATACTCACATCAGGAGATAGTTATATCAAGTGTACCTCCCCCTTTATAAACATCCCCAAATGTTAAAAAAAAAAACTATTTACAAAATTCATTAATGACATAAATTGATACTAAATGCTGATCAAAACGCCAGGATTAAGCAAGGAACAACAATCAAAATACTGGCCACCTAAGTTAAATATATTCGTGAAATACCTTGCCATTTCTCCAGGTGATAAGAATTAAAGTTATTGCACGCTGAAGTCCGCAGTTATTCGAGGTGAACCTTATTATTTCAGAAAATTCCTCAAAATACACTCGATCTTGTCTAATATTTATTCACTCATGACTTAAATTAATGATGAACAATACTCGTAAAAGCACACAACCAAGAAAATATGATCAAAATACTCAAAAAGTACAGTATTTTATCCAGTAATAACATCTTATTTTACGATGAGTTCGGCGACCATCAATATTTTCTTCAAATTTTGTATTGCGTCTTTGCGTTTCCTATTCGTCTTGCGGGATACATCTCTAATATATTTCTCTTGAGAAACGATGATCACAGCAGAGGTGACAAAAACTAATTTTTCTTTCATGCAGCACTAGGTTCAACTAATAATTAATATCTACAATGGTTTTCATTTGATCAATACTGTTTATTATTTCCCTAGATTTCGCGGGTCCGCAGACGTATAAAGGTTGAAGAGGGCTTCTTGAAAGTAAAAAATTAAAGTCTCATATTACCACCCATGGAAAATATACTACATGGTAGTTCCGACTTAATTATGCCTTATGATTATCAAATTTTATACAATTAATAGGGATATTACCGATATTATCACTGGCAATGCGATCTGATTTACAAAAAAATTTGCAAGGTAATTATATTAAGGCAAATTAAAGAGTTTAATTATTCCCTTTATTACAGTTCATAGCCTACGGTCAGAGGGCTTCAACTAATGTCATTGCTAATTTACATCATGAGATGGATAAAATTCAAGTAGTGTGAGTGAAAATATATATCGAGTCCCTCGAGTATTTTTACTCTGGAGTAGTATTGTTCTCGAGTGATTATGTTGGCCTATTTTCTCACTATATAGTCTTTTACAATCACTAAATATGCATTATTCCCGTGAAAATTAAATTCAAAATTGACCATCTGACACCACTGAATAGTATTTCAATCCTTAATGACGACGAAATGGCATTTTACATGAACTACTTTCCTCAAAATATCTCGAAAAAATAATCAGGATATCAATAACTTGATCATCACTTTTTTGCAATTCCCATATTATCTTTCATTTTCTTCCTCTTCGGAGTGGAGCTTTTTTCTTCGCTTGATCCGAGTTAGGATTCATCTATTTAGGAAAAGAATGCCGACTAATAACGATGCGATTGATCTCACTCTTTGCGATTGTATCTTCTCTCACTGATCACACTCAAGTTTTTGCATTCTTTCGAATTTAAAAACCTAGGACGCACGATGAGGCGCGCCACTATGCGTAACGTCATTTATTGAACCTATGTTTCGAGAACATCCACTCTGGCAATCAAATATGGCAAAAAAAATTAACAGACCTAGCATCGCAGTCACTACTTCATAATTCACTGCTTCCAACTTCATTACATACCGAAGATAGCAGCTCCGAGAGTTGCTAATTATTAAACAGGCGTGCAGGCACTATATCCCTCGCAGCGAGCACGCTCTACTGTCATGTCGTAACCTTCTACTCCACGGTAAAAATCAAACGTTGGGCATAACACCAGCATAATGCATCTCGCGAGGTAGGTACTACCCTTAAGACTCGCTACCCGACGCGATTCTTCCGGTACGAGAGACTGTGCCTCCGGCTCCCGGAGGAGAAACACTCGCAGGAGGGTGACGAGAGGTCGACTCGTGACCCCATCTCAAGCAAAAGACAGCCCTCCCAGCACTTCCCCCCACTATTCCTCTCCCCCTTTCCGCTTACATATTCGCTCCCTCCCGTGCCACGACAGTCCCGAGCGGGATGGAAAGAGACTTAAGGGAGAAAAGAGAGGCGGGGGGGAGACGGAGAAAGAGTAAGGCACAAAGCAATATATAGAGGAAAGGAGAGGAGGCGGGGAGGGAGGATGATAGAGAAAGGATCGGAGCTCGAAAGAGGGCACACGAGTCTTAGGGGAACGGGCTTGTGAAGAGATATAGATTGGAGCTATGGGCGAGTGTATGGAGAGGGAAGGATAAAGCAATCAAGGATGAAAGGTTGAGAGTAGTACCAAGACCAACACCCATATACGATCGCCCTTTAAATCGCCCCAAGGTGTGACTAAGCACCTCAAAAGCCCTTCGAGTCGCTCACACAACCTTCCTCACTCCACCGACACTCCATCCCTCCTTTCTATTACCCACTTCTTCTCGATGGACGCGAGGAAGAAGAAGAGTTGTGAGTCACGGATTACCATCCCTTCCACTTCCAGCCTTATCTCCGAGACTAATACGAGATGGGCCCTGGAGGGTTGAAATAAAAAGACGGGGATATAGAAGCGCAACAAAATCAACAAAAAAATCTTTATAAAATGCTTCCTGTGTGTACGTGGCGGTGTCTAAGTCAACAATGAAGGTGAATGTAAAATTTCTGTACGGGCAGGCAAATGATTATTTGATCCAATCACGCAACTGAAGCAAAATACTTGTTCACATTTTAAAATTCCTTCTAATTCGAATCTTCAACTAGAAAGAAGAAACCATATCTTGATATATTAATATCACTCGAATACAAATAAAAATGCTCGTTCACAATGGTTCTAACTCGATGTAAAAGTTATGGTGCAATCTAAAACAAAACAAAAACGCAAGAAAATAAAAAATTTTATAAAATGCTTCCTGTGTGCAAGTGGTGGTGTCTAAGTCAATAATGAAGGTGAATGTAAAATATCTACTGGGACAGGCAAAGCATTATTTGATCTAATCAAGCAACTGAAGCAAAATTCTTGTTCATGTATTAAAATACCTTCTTATTCTAATCTCCAACTAGAAAGAAGAAAATATTTCTGGATATTTTATTACCACTTGAATATAAATAAAAAAGTTCGTTCATAATATATATCAAACAAGATGCATAAGGTATGGTGCAATACATAACCCATCGTAAGCAAATATTTAGGAATCTATCTTTCTCGGAGGTATAGGTGAAATATAAATAGGATTTACCTATATCCCAACAATAAGATCCTACCTTCAACTTTTTTATTGATGTTATTCACCATTTAGCTCTATCCATAAAAAATTCAATAAAATAATAAACCAACAGCAAATTTCGCCGATAATTGTTAGTAGCCTAAAAACTTTTTGATAGAAATCCATGTTCGCCAAGACATTTATAATCATTTATGTTTCTTCATTAAAAAATTGCAATGGTAAACATGCTCCATTCAATAACCTAAAATTTAAGTCTTAATCCTCATTTATGACCCAACTTATTTATAATCCAGGCTCAAATAATGCCAAATTAACACAAAATAACCACCCGGCAATTTCTCAATGCCATATCATGGATTCTCATAGATGTGCCATATCACAATTCTCATAGAAATAAAATTTTGCGCAACAAGTATAATAAAATAATATATAAACATCACAGGAAGAAAGAATAAATAAATTATTTAAAGAATAGATTAAATACAAACTTTCACTAAAAATGGAATGGCATTAGTTAATTAGCGAGTTCACGCGGTATTAACTTCTAACGGTTTTTTTACGGGGTATTCAACGATAATCGATATTCACTACATCTCTGCGAAACACTTTCTTTAAAGAAATGGTATATAAACTCGCATGCAAGAATTGAAAAATACCTTCTCAGCTCTCTTTAAGTTCGAATAATCGTGAATATTATTCATAAATTTATCAAATAAGTTTGCCAAATCCAGGTCATTTACGACGACAGAAATGGGCGAATATATTTTCAAAGATATTAAACAACAGAACATGATGTATTTATGCCATACCCAGGAAAGTATAAAGAGTGTGGTAGAGAAGGTAAAGAAAAATCCTTTCATTCTGATGAAAGCATATCAACTGCGAAATAGAATTCAGAGAGGCGAATTCAGTTAAACTCTTAAAATTAAACTTAACTCTTAAAATTAACAATAAAACCAAATTTCTAGGTCCATGAGAGTTCATTCAGTCAAATAAAATTTAAACGCTTTTCCACACTAACAGGAATAAAAAAACTAGAATCTTCACTCGGAGAAATAATAGTGAAACCTGCATAATCATAAACTAACAGATCAAAAGTAATTTTAATAAGTCAGTTTTAAAAACAAGCAAAAAATATCTCACAGAGCACTAATTCAGGAAGGACAGAGACGCACTAGCAAAAATAAAAGGGGAAAAATCCATTCGTTGGGAAAACCAGACATGAAAGTGCACCATTTTATAAAATTCTTGAATTGCACTTCTAGTGTGGGAAGACAAAGTTTGAATATAATAAGTAGAAGGGACACTGAATTTTAAGTTTTCCAACACGCGTGACCCTCTACACTTCCCGGAAATGAACTTAGTGACTTCAAGATATTTGAAAATGTAAGATTAAGAAATGTTTTTATTCCAGTGAAAAAACCTACTTCGTGATCCACGGACAAAAGAAGCACGGCGGCTAAATACTTCACACCATGAGTTTATTTTCCATTTTTTTAGTTGAGTAAATATTAACGGATTATGATAGCCGTTAAAACGTTCTAAGAAATGTACAACTACTGAAGTACCAAACATATCTCTAGCATCAGCAACCTAGCTGCAATGATATGGCAGGGGTTGAGACTTTCATGTCCGCCGAAGATATTTCCCAAGCTTTTCTCGGTTTTACCCTCCGATAAGACCTCCGCATCCCAGAATTATACTTAGGCGTCCACTGATTTTTTAAATCTGTTTTAGAGTAAAGCAAAGACGAAGAGATAAGAGCTTCCAGACATAAAAATTTAACAACCCGACAGGAAGACATGGTATAATCCGGAAGACATACACGGACTCGTGCATTTAAATAAGAGGGAATACAAGTATGACTCACACTCACTCCTTATCGCAAATATGACCGGACTACATATGCGAGAGAAATTCAAGAGCACGATCTCCTCCTTGCCTGTTTTATTCTTAAATACAACAGCAGGGAGCAAACCTTGTCACGGAATTACGAGGAATAGTCATGCTCAACACACTCGACCACTTTGCATTTTGAGCGCAACGTATTTTATGAGTAGTTCCCGGTAGGCGTTATATAAACACTATAAAGTATGCGGATTCATGCTAAAGAAGACCAATCAAATACAGGAACATAAAAACAATCACATGGCATAATAAAACGGAAACCATAGAATGAGGGGGAGCACACAGCTGAAAACGACAGCCAAACCTTACATTATATAAGTCTAAAACTTATATGGAAGCACAAGGAAACCATAACCAAAGTATATCATGATACATTTTGGCTTTCAGATCTAAAATAAAAAATTTAAAATAATTCTCTCTCAGCCTAATTGAACACAATTACATTCCATTGCAGTTTACTGAATAAAAGTCTCAGAATCCAATGAATGACCAGGAGAAATTATTTTGAAATTATTATAATCTATTTATAATAAAATATAGTCTGACACTGGCTGTGTTGAGCCGCAATCAGGGCCATCTTGAACACATACGGTCTGTAGCCCATGGGCTGGTAGCCACTGCTCCCGAAGATATATGTGGTAATCGTGGAGACATTTTGTTTAAACTTCAATTTCACACGGCGGTGTTGCCCTAAAATTACATGTTACCATTGATTTTCTTTAAGTGACCTCTATTTCACAGCTATGTTCTTAAGCAAGTTAAGGAAAGAATGAAACTATCTCGAAAATATCAGTTAAAATATAAGACAAACAAGAAAATTCGAGCAAAAATCATTTTTCTTCGGCCTTTTAATATCAAATTTACAATTGTGCCAACACTGATTTTTTAACAAGAAAATCTACCTGAGATATTATTTGATTAAAATATTGGATTTGACTGTCCAACAATAGAATGAAAATGGAAAATTCCTAGCCATTTTAATTGAGAGAGGTGATTAAAATTTTCACCTCAGACTTCGATAAGAATAACGAGTTTTCGGCTATTCAGGAGGGAAAAACAATGAAAATCTTCATTTTGAATGAGGAAAAAATTATTATTTTTTAACACTTTGAACTACTGAAACTGCCAGCGGTAACCAGCTTAAAGGAAAATAACTACATTATTCATTTCAAATGAAAAACTCTGGGATAAAATTGATTACTTAAAGGTTGTTGACTTAAATTAATTATCATAAAAGTAGCAAAAGGAAATGCATGGTGGTGTTTAGATAAGCATTACCGCTAACAAACGCAATTGAGAGCAATAATTTGAGAAGATAGGGGAAAATAAAAGAATGGCTTAAGTTAGACATAAAAACATTCGCAACACCATCAATGGAGGTGGAAAGATATTGCATTGGGAGACTGAAATGGGAAAGTTAAGGGGATGATAACTTATCGCTACCGCTTTGTCGGCATATTAGACCGGCAGGGAAGAGGGGGATCACGGTCGATATTTGCCTCGGCTGGAGTAGTTCCAAAACACCCAGAAGCTCTCATTCACCCTCGTATTAGCGCGGTGGATTCTCGTTGAGAGAGGGATTTGAAACGGGTGTGTCGGCAAGGATGAAAAAGGTCCGTATCTCTACTCTTCCTCTGTCTTCCACGCCCGCTCATTCCCACGCGATATACTCCCTTCGAACCCCGGTTTCACGCCCCATCACCTCTTGGCCACTTCCCCTCTCTCTCTATCAGCCACCACCTCTCGACTGTCACAGTCACCTCCCACGGACCGATTCACTTTTCGACCTTCCCGACGGGTTAACCAAGCCCTGTGCGTTCCAAATACACTCTCCCATCTCTCTCTCACGTAATCCTTTCTCTCAGCCTCCCTTTCTCTTTCGCCATCCCAGGGATTTCTTTGTCTCGCCCCCTCAAAGGATGTCTCTCCTCCCCCCGAGAGAGCACGTACGCTGCGGGGTGAGATATCAGACGCTACACGTCGAGCAACTCGCAGCTTTCTCCGCTTTTGAAACCCAACCCTTATGTGCATACATTTCTGAGAATAAGAAGGAAATAAATTGTTATTTTTCACCCCGTTCAACAACTCAAATCCATATATTTTACGAGTAGAGGAGAATTGTTGAGGATTGCTAACTGGGTTTTGATTATATCGTGTATATAACAGCACACGCGTGCGAAGTGGAAAATCTTCGAAAATCAGTTTTGCAGATGTTTTATATCTCAATTCCTGCTTTATACAAAAAAATTATAAAAAATATAAAGCTCAACACAAAAAATACAATTAAAAAGATGTACCATCGAACAAAACTGAAAGTAAAACTCCATTCTCACAGATACCAATAAATCTGCCCATAATCGATCAATGACGCTAAACGGCAGTATATAATTTATATTATTTCACGGAAAAACAGCAATTTTTTAACCCATTGACGGCTCTCATGAAACCGGTGACTACGATTACAGGAACAAATTGTTTTTAAAGGATATTGAGTACTTATGAGGAGCATTTTACGTCGTGTAAGAAATTGGAGAAGTTAACTTTCCTAATACCTTTTCTCGATGTTTTCAAACAAACGGAAACTCGGAAAATTACAACCTGAATTTTAAATAATGAATCTTACGCTGATGATAAAGTATGTCGACAATATTGCAATAATATTTAAGGGTTATTGCACCTGAGTCAAATGGCAAAGCGTTTATTCACCGCTGGAGGGGAAAACTAGATATACAGCTCATAGTTACGGACAAATGTCACAATGCTTCACCACGTCTTTGAAGTCCTGTTTCAGCACTACTGTCAGCGTTAGTAAATTCGCTACACTGGTCTCCATTCCTTTGATTTTCAACCGCCGCGGCTTCCATGTGAAGTTTCATTTATTAGCGCTGACCTCGTGATCTCGTGGCAGCAATAATTTTCAGGAATGCGAACGTCTTCGCAGGACGTCCGGCACAAGCTCCACGTCGTCCAACATCATTTTCTCCTCATTCTTTCTTTTTTTAATTTTTACAAGAAATTATTCCCCCACCGCGAACATGAACTCTTTCCTCCTCGCTTGAGATGCACCGGCCGCATGCATGCAAGAAACGATGGAATTATTCCATGAATATGAGACTAACCGCAAAACACATCCCTCCCTCAGTGAGGCAAGATGCGCGGGGCAAAATGAGACAAGAAACTTTAACATGACAAAAATGCGAAACAGGATTACGTCACAAACATGCGTATAGGTTATGAACGCCATAAAAACCCCATGTAGGACCGTACGCATCATCTCGCGTCCATTCATTCAAAACCTGAGCCATCCATTCCTGCGTTCCAGTAATCCTGCACGTGCGACGGAGGTTGGAAGCTTCAAAAAGGCCGTTTTCCGAGGAGAGATAAGTCACGAGGAGCTTAAAACGGAAAAAAATGAGGCGGGAAAAAAATCACCTTGAATTAATCGTGCGTTATGGTTGGTACAGTCAACCTAAGTAGGACGGGGAAAAGATGGGGAAGGGGGAAGGAAGAAAAATAATATGAGGGGGAGTACGAAAATTGAAACGTGTTTCTCGGACTCTCGTGGTCAGTGATAGATTGTGGAATTCAAGAGGAAGAGCCGCGTCGCCGAGGGATAACAGGAACAGGATGACTGAGGTGGCCCTATATGTTATGAGAATAACAGCTGGGGACACCTCTATTCTGTGGAGGCACGGGTTGCGTTAATATCGCGGAAACTGCGCGATATAATATTGCCCAAGCATTAAGCTAGCATGAGCAAACCTATGCCGCAGGGCCTACCATGTTGCTTGGATGAGATGAGCGGGGAATATTAAGAGAAAATAGAAGCGCTGAATATTTCACAGCAACTACAGCTACGATATTCTACAAGGCATACTTTCAAGATGACTCCATTAAAAACCTCTCAACGGTATGAGCTGCGACGTTTTCAGGAAGCAAAAAATAGAGAACAATGTCGACAACAATAAATGGGTCTAAAATATAGATAAATCTCTCACAAAAATGGGTAAAAACTGAAGGCTAAGAAGGTTTAACTTTCGCAACAGCTGCGTTTTTAAACATTACAAAAATTAGAGGATACAAATAATTCTTTATCCAATTTTTCGTTATAATTACCCTGCAATTAATCTTCCGTACTTTTCCGGCCGTTAGGTACCAGTAATTTAGTGACTGCTAAATTCTGCTGAAAGCGATATTAAATGAACTCCTAGGAAACGGAAGATCGTCAAAAAAGAGGAATCGTCTAAAAAATGAATTCTTAAGATACTTCTGGAAATAAATACATTATGCTATGCATATCGGATTTGGTTACCTACTTTACAAGATTTCAATTCAACTCAACAACTTTTGAGGGTAAAATAGACGCCAGTGTTTACTCAGGGGGAGATAAACCAAACAGTCAGGAGACTCAAGTATTTTTCATTGATATATTCACTCCCCACAGTTTTCACTAATTCCAATGTCCACTGCTGATTTTAGATGCTTTTTTAAAACTCTCTAGAATTAAAATGTACAGCTGCGGAGAATAATACTTTGAGGTGGCGTCAGACCATGGGTAGATGAAGTGGCAGAAGCTAAGTGTCTAATTTTCTTCGTGGAGAAAATCCCATTATGCGTTAGATATTACTAACAAGTCAAGAGCCTATCTAATTTTTATCACAAATGAAGAATCATGAGCAAATATTGTTCATAGAATGTTTGAATCTCCATTTCATTCAAATACCTCGAATCAAATATACTAAGCGGCAGTATTATTGGTAAAGGAAAAAGATAAATCATTTATTAATTTCGTAGCGCTACATCGAAAGCTCCATATTATCTATAATTTAAAGCCCCTCAGTCTTGAATTTTTTGCGATAACAGTAGTTGAGGTGGCGATCGGAAGAAAAATCATAAGCTTATGTTTGGTAGAATATTTTAAGCTCCATATAGTATAAAACACTGAATAAAGTGTATAAAACACTGTCATTTGCCACTTGATTATTCATGGTTATTGATTTTTATTCGCCAAACTTTTACAAATCCACGTAATTAATTCCTTTATTTAATTACGTGGTATTGTAAAAGTTTGGTGAATAAAAATTTGTTAACCCTTCCACAATGATAAAAAAATGGATCCTCCCAATACTAAATTACTATTTGAAAACTACGAGTGTTTTGCTTCTACCATTAAGCTTAATGGAGTTCATTTTCCTCCAGGTAATAACATTTTTGCGGTCCCATCAGTTGAGGAAGAGTATTCAACGGAAAAATGAAGCAACATAGGCAAATATTACGTTGCCTTCAGCGAGAATACCACCTCCTACTCTGTCCACTCCCCCACGATCTCCCACTTCGCCAACTCCCATTCCCCTCTTCCCCATTCCAACCTCCTCCTCCTCCCCTTGGCTCCTCGAGGCACGACCTGGGACGGGTCAAGCGCCGTCGGGAGAAGCTGGGTCGCCACGGCGGGGCAGGGCGGAGGGAGCGGATGGGGACGGGAGGAGGCAGACGACGGGGCGCAGCGGGAGGAGGTGGTGGTGTTGGATGGGAGACGGGGTGAGGTCAGGCAGTATATACGCACACACACACACACACACACAACACATATGCGGCCGAGACGGGAGTAAATCACGCGAGGAGGGTGGAAGAAGAGGAGAAGACGCCTCAGCAGATCGCTTGTGCTCCCCTCGCTCCCGAGAGAGCTAGCTGGAGCCCCCTATTCCCGAGAGTCGGGCTCCACTTGTCCGAGGAGGGGTCATGCGATGGCGGAGGAGGGCGGCGGGAAAAGGGTAAAACCACAATGCTGCCAACGGCGGTTCTGTCCTCCATTTGCCATCGGAGGATGAAGCACGAATCCTCCGTCGACTGATCTTCTTCTTCCTCTTCTAACATCCGCGGTGATCATTCCAGCCGCCGTGTGCCGCGACTGAGAACCACCCTCATATTGTTTAATACTTAGAAGAAAACTTTATGCTACGAGGATTTACAAAATACTACCAAGTACTTCATGTTGGGAGTTATAAATGTACCCTTGTTCCGATATTCTTGTTTTTCATGAACTTTATTTCATTATTTACTAAGAAAAAACTTTATGCTCTGAGAATTAACTAAATACTACCCATTACTTCACGTTAGGAGTTCAAATGTGCCCTTGTTACGAAATTCCTATTTATAATTAACTTTATTTCATAATTTACTGAGAAAAAAATTTATGCTAAGAGGATTTACGAAATGCTACCCATTACTTCACGGTAGGAGTTAAAATGTTCCCTTGTTCTGATATTCTTGTTTTAATGAGATTTATTTAATTATTTACTCGAAGAAAACTACCAAATACAGCTATAGCGTCAATTTATAGACCACTCCTAAGAATCATAATTACGAGATGCTCTTCAAAAAACATGAACTAGAATAACTTCACACAAGGAACAAAAAAGAGAGACTTATTGGTAATTAAGTACAGAAAGATGAGTCAAGGCCAAGTAGGTGAAGCAAGCAAAATAGAGAAAAGAGATTAATGCCAGCCGGGTGTGAATTGTATAGACCCGCGAGACAAAAGGGCACTCGTAACTGAATTTCGTCGACCAGGATTACTGACATAAACTCAATTTCACATACGCAAAGTGATTTCGTTATAATAGAGAGTGGTTCCCGGAGATTGGGGAATATGAAAAAGATAAGCTTAAATATAAAATTTTTGCTATTTTAAAATTGCATTTATTTTTCAGTGAAACGACCAGCCGAAGTAGGATTATGAAATATACATCGAAAATTTAGGGGAAAATATTCCAGCGTATTTAATTCAATCCTTATTCTTTGACTCTGCCTCATACCATTTAAATGGGGTGGGCGTTTTCCATTATGAATCATCTCCACTGAGCACGTTCCGAGGCTTTTTCCTTCCTCCACCCTCGTTCTCTTAGATCTTCATTTCCATCTCTCCATCAGCTTTGGTCTCCGTATTTTCCTCTTCTCCACCTCACTTCCACTTTTATACATATTTTACTCAATTTGCGCAAGCCAATTCACGCTCATGAAGAGTTCATTGAGTCATACTCACTTAAAATTGCAGAAAAGAATTAGGGAGAAGGTTAGGAAAAATTATGTTGATGCACTTCAAGTAAAATTCGAACAGTCTTACTTCAATAGCATGGAAAGGCAATTGAGAAAAGTGATCTTAATAATATTTCATTGTTCGACTCCATAGGTTACCTATGAGAGAGAAAGCCAAAACAAGCTCTCAAAATCATAGAAAACAAGTTATCTCATTGATTAGAGAGCAAGATTCTGGGTTTTTCTAAACATATAGAGGTAAACAGTATCGATTAAGGTGGTTGGATTTGTAAACGTGAGTTATGAGGGGCACATTTTACTTATAAGTACCTGTTTATCTGTTTCATCGGTTAAACAAGCCTTATAAGAAGTAATGGACACCAGACAAGGATTATATTTGACATTTTTGCGCTCATCAATACATGTTATGACTGAAGCTACTAACATTTTCGGTTCGGTAACTGCAATTTAGGCTCGAAATAGATTTTAATATATATATATTTTTTAATACCACAGTCAAAGTAATACCTTGAAATTTGTTGGCGACCATTAGAATAATTTAAAATATACTATTCCACGTTTTGAAGAATATCAGGACATATTTAACAGTCATTAATATAAGTCCGTAATAATAGTCAATATAATAGCAGAATAACAGAATAATAATATGGTCAGTAATATATTTTACGTACTATTAAGCAACGTGTTGACTTAGCAATGAACTGCCAGAAAACCAAGCGCGTGAAATGCAATTTTATTCCCTATCACCGGAAGATATCACTAATAAGACCACTCATGTTAACTTTCACGCAATTCCCAGCACAGAAAAAAATCGCTCCAGCCACCTTAAATGCCCATTCCTAGATTAAACCTCGAGGAAACCCCAAACGTTGGCACCAGTGAGGGAATCCACCTCTACATCTCCCGTAGATGGCCCCTCAGGATGGTAAGGTTATTTCCCGTGACACCTCCACCCCGGGTCGCATAACTCAAATCGCGAGAAAAGGGCATTCCTGGGGATCGTCCGGCGAGGCGCGCGGGCTTGTGTGAGTCAAAGGATGAGGAGATGAAGGCGAAGGGAAAGAGAGGAGAGAGGAAGGGCAAGAAGTGAGATTGTGCGCCACCTAGTGTACCTCCAAACAACACTCACTCTTTCTCTCCATCCTCCGCGGATGAAAAGTGGAGGAATAATATGGGAAGAAGGGCAGGCAGCGGTGGGAGAGGAGTAAGGATAGGCAGGCAGAGGGAAATGGAGAAAGATGGATGCATTTCTGTAGGAAAATCGTCGGAAAAAGATGGGAGGAGAGAGGTCGGGGGTGGGGAGCATAGGGGCGAGTGGTGTGAGGAGGGCAGTGCATATTATCGGAGATGGAAGGAGGAGGGAGGGGGGAAAACGGGGGGGGGGGATGAAGCACGAGTGACGGGCCCCTATTGGGTGGGGAAGGGGTGGGTGGAATCCCTGAATAAATGAATACGACCGTGTTCTCACAGCGGTTGGGAGTCGCTTTTAAAAGGGGTTAGGTTCTCGTTTTGCACGACGAGCGGAGTGACCTCGTGAATGAGTGTGTGTGTGCGACTTGGGATGACCTCCGCGAAACGATCTCCCTCGAGAACTATTATATTCTTCCCATTCTTCCGAGCGCCGTTCTCTACGAAGAGCTCTCGAAACATCATAAGTGCTGGATGTTGTGTTTGTGCAGTTAAACCGAATGGCAAACATTGTCGGGAAGATATAAATTCGCTAGCGTGTGCAATACGACGCCTTTGGATAGAGTCCAAGTTCTTATTAGTTGGGATTAACCAAACCGCGTAGTGTCATTAAAGAAGTTTGCCATGGTATGATTCCATGAAACACATTTCCATTGTAGCTGATATACCAGTTCAAAATTAACAAAAATCAAGTTTGGGGGCAAAAATTTTGATTAAGTCTGAATAACAGAAAATTTTCAAATTATATCGTAAGATACATAGCAAGTAAATAGGATGAGATACCAGAAGGTAAGAGAACTAGCATTAGATAATGAAGGTTGAAGGGCTGCGGTCAACCAATCTTAGGATTAAACGACCAATGAATGAATCGTGATATATCATCCCGATTCAATCTCTAATATTCACGGCTACAAAGACCGCTAAAAGAGTTAAGTGCGTTTCAAATAGGAAATTCCAAATTACCTCAATACCTTAGAGATTGGATGATCAAATTATTTCCAATAGTTAGCGAACAAGACACACAGTGTTTGTCAATAAATCTTTACTCTAAATACTTAATGGAATGAATGTCAACAGTCGCATTTCACGTTCAACTTACTAAGTAACTATCGAGCGAGACAAAAAGCTCCGAAATCAAATACCTACAAACAGTTTCAAGCATACAAGAATCACTTTGCTTCAGGTACTGAGGGATTACATTGAATGTTCTATGATTAAAAGGTGCATTCACTATACATACCGAGGACATAAGGAGACGAGATACTATAAAAAATATGCACGCACAACCACGATATTTGGTTTGAAAATTAGTTTCATCATTTTCTCTAAGCTTAATAAGAGATTACCCCACAATTTTGTTACACCACACTGACCTGAGTTTCTACACAATGTAAGCCATTATTAAGTAAATTGTAAACTTTGATAAGGTAATTCCCTGATAATGGCATATACTGCGTCAAAACCTATGTCGTTGTAATGTAACGAAATTGAGTGGACATTTTACGAAGTACCTTTATTTAGTGATCATTTATGAAATTTTCCAAAGTCTACAAATGCCAGAGAAAATGGCATCGCATGAAAAAATATAAACAAAATTACAAAATTCACTCGCTTCAGAGACAAACGTTTTGGAAATCTTCTTACACTAGAGCATTGATGCAACGTTACAATGTTTTTCCAAGTGTTTAAGCGCTTTGGTGAGATATTTACTTTCGTTAAACTTGACTTCAATTTATGCGTGTTAATGCAGTTTTCTGGTGGACACAGAGCATCTCAACTATTACTCATAGTAAAAATAACTTCTCCTCAGTTTTTAAAGAATCTTAAGAGGTTATATTTTCGTTAATATTCTTTCCTCCACCGTTTCCAAAGAGGGAAACAATCAATAAGATTTGGAAAAAAACGGAACTGGGATAACTTGGGAGCACGTTCGAGGAGCAGAAACTGTTATAAAATATTGTATACTTGAAATAGATTACTGGGACTGCATATAAAATGACTGATTTCTATAAAGCGAATACTACTGTTTTCCAACCGACTATTTGTTAACTTTAAAACAATATCTAAGATATAAACTATTCAAATTTCAATGAATAATTATAATTCCTAATCTCTATTTTATTCAACAATAACAGGTAGTGGTAACAGTGCACTCAACATGCATATTGGACATGCTTGAAAGGGAGCCGAAAGAGTATACCTATACTTTACCACCGCAAGGGAATACCAATCTTTGCAGTACTATAGCGATTTTTACCACATCTAGAAAGATAGGAATTTCCTTTCCACTAGTTTAATACCATGTTAGAATTTTAATGAGGCTTAATTACACCGAAATAGCTTGAGTCACAGATTTATTATCGTGCAATGGCCGCTACAACCGGACCTCCCTCATTTTCTCTCAGGACGACTAAAGGTAGATTAATGCACTGGATTTCAACACAGGAGCTCTTGTTCGATTTAAGACTCATGGGCGTTCATCAACAGAAGGATCCGAAGTTCTTGACTTTCAAGTTGAAGTCAGACAGCAGAAATTATGGAACTTCTAGCCGAATGTGGTGCTAAGCAGTTTGACCTCAATGCCCTCTTCGCAACTAATTGGTGTTCGTTGTATCACTTAACCTCACAGAATAGTTTGTATCACGACCATACAAATAACACCGCAAGAAACAATGCAGAGTAAAGAAAAGCCTGGATAGAATTACATGATGCAGAATAAATCAATGTTTCTTTCAATGGGGTTTTCATTAAGCGTGTATAGAAGTAGAGCTATAGCTTTATAAACTTATATTTTTGCTGAGCTATCCATTAACAATTGTTTGAAAGATACTTTTCCAGGAGTGATGACGTCGTATAGGCCTTTCTTGATAGCTTCAATGTTTTATATTTCATCTGCCTAAAATAATTTAAACTCAACTTTACCCAATTCCATATTCATTAGGCATATTTTAACATACTCAATCATACAACTGACCGCAATGATATCATGAGGCGGTTTTTAGGGAAGGTAAAAGATATTTTTACAAATTTCAGCAGTAATTATTAGATAAACCAGCCACCTATCATCAAAACAGCTTTAATAATGTTCATTTCCTTTAGACGCTTGTTAGAAAGATGAAAATTCTAATAAATGAAAACAAATCTTCGGCAAAATATGTTCATGCTGATGGAATACCATACACCTCTTCAATTGAAAATTTTGTTCACTTCATATTTCAAGTATTTATAATCCTAAAATTAGCAGACTTGCACAAAAGAGAGATAATTCTAAAATAACGTGGTCATATAAAGGAAAAAATTCAATACGGACCGTTGAAATGAACGTTATTATCTCAGATGGTGCCCACGTATTTCATAGAAATGGACTCCCAAACATTGAATAAACGCTAAGTATTAAAGCGTCCACTATAGAGAAGCTTTGTTACCTATTTGGCATCATATCCTCTAAGGGAGAAGATGACAGCTACAAAAAAAAACGTGTTTGTTTATTTTTAATTGAATATAATCGAAATCTCCCTCATCCGTCAATCAAGATCTCAAGTATATGGTCCGAAAAGATAGAGTGGACATACTTGATTGAAAAGATGTTTTGCGACGCCATCCCAGGAGCGCAGCAACAATCTGGTGTTCCAAATGAAAACATGTTTAGCATTCTGAGAGACATTGTATCAGATTTTTAAAATATGTGAACAAATAGTGAAGAGCATGCGATTCAACCAGAAGCCGCACTGAGTGTTAGCAGAGGCGGTAGCATGTTTCCACTCGGCGCCGAAGCATTATAACAAAGTTATGTCAAAAAAACTGGTAATGAACCTACTGTCGCTCATCTTGACATTTTAATTAATCAAGTACTCCTAATTTATTTCAGCAGCCATTTTTTCCATTTGGTTTTGCACTGAATACATTGCTGCGAACTTCGTTTCAAACATGCTAATCGTGGAATTACATGCAAATTCTCAGCAATACTACGAATATACTTCTGTACTTCTACCTAATGTAACTTGTCCAACGTTTATATAAGTAAAAAAATTATGAAGCGCGTTATCAATTCATTCAGGTTGTGTATTGACGCTTAAATAAATACAAGGTGTTTTCAACACCATTTTAATTAATTTTATTGTATCTCATTATAACCGCCACACATAAATATCGCAATTTTTTAATTGTTTAAATATAAAAAGTTCGCGATCGGAAAAAAACACATTAGGAAATAAACTAGGTTTATAGCCACCAAAAAGACAAGTTCCTACATAGTATTTCATAAAACTATTTGTACCTTCATTCAACAAATCGCGCCCTCTCTATCTTTTCTAACGCTCGAAAGCCGCAATAATAAAGGCGAGAAAATTTTTTAGGTTCTTCTTTATTTATCTGGATAGTTATGATACTCCTTAAATTTTTCGACACTGGTCTCACTGAGTTAATATAAGTTTAAACTGAGTAAAATGAGTTGGAGAGAGAAATAAGGTAATTTGTAATTACATTAAATGATTATATAGTTCCTTCCAGCATTCGCAATAAAATAATTCAATTACTGATCGGAATTAAATTAAGGTACTGTCACATTTATGAGTCTTATAAAGGTTTATCCACATATTTTTAGTGAATGATAGTATAGCTACCGACCCCGAAAGGAACAAAGTTATAAATCAGATTATCACATATTCACATCGTTCTGGTAAATGGCGATTTCAATAATTACATCAATCTAATATCCACAAGACCAGTAATGATCAACGTAGACTATGAAGAAGGATTAATATTCTCGTGGTTTTATTCATAATAATCCAATAAACTCATGCTAGCTACACCGAAATATACTATTTTTAATAAGATCCTTGAACACGCTTAAGAATTACACAATCTCGCTGCCGAAATCCTCTTAGGGACTGAAAGGACAGAACCAAAGTCATAACAAGGTATAGAGTTGTTAAGGCGGATTTACATGGCATGAGAGCCTTCATTGAAAAGCGTCGCCTTCATATATCTCCAGAGAAACTAAACATAAGCCTCCGCGTGAAGGAAATAAAAAAGGATTGAGCCCGGCATCTCAATATCAGTTAACATCTCAATAATCGGTTCCGTGAGGATCGCTCACACCCACGCTTTACCAATCCCTCGCCTTCGCGACAAAAGGCAATAACAGAAACACTTTTTAAATCAACAAACCAACCTACCTCCCTCACCTGTCCGAAACGTGCTATTTCGAATCGCGCAGAGGGATGGGCCGGAGAGGGTTTCTCTCATTCCCTCTCCCCACTTCAAAACCAAAACCTTTCTAGCCTTCTTCTTCCTTTTTTTGTTCCTATATTTTCTCCCACCACCAAATTCACATCTCCTCCCATTTCCCCTTGTGCCTCCTTGAGAAATTTCCCCCGAATAAAATTGTGAACGGCATGCCGAAGGTATTTCCATCTTCGCCCACGCCGCGAGGTTCCTACCGTTCCCTTCTCTTTTAAGAATCCCCTCAGACACTCCTCCCCACCCCCTGTCCCTCCCGTATCCAAAGACACTCCTCCTTCACCTTCTCTCCCAACCCTTCTCCATTCACTCCGCCCGTTTCAGCCCCGCAGCAGCCTCCCAGTTCACCCGAAAGGCACACACAAGCCGAGCGGAATTTGCCCCCGAACGGTGACCGGAGGATGGATGGAGGAAGCGGAACGGGTTGGAGAATGGGGGGTGGGGTCACTGGGGAGGGGAATGGGTTGGTGTGGTGGTTAGATTGGTGGCTTCCCCTGACGGGGATCGTAAGGGATGAAATGCGCGTCAGTATTTCAGTTAATCTAAAACGCAAATAATGATAACTTATGTGATCAATCTAAGTCCCTGACAATTCTAAAAACGACTACCTTTCCATTTTGCAAAGAGTTCATGAGGTCAGAAGAAGGTTATTGACAATGGAAATTTATAGAGTTTTGCACAGATAAAACCTTTACATGCATACTTATAATGCTACTAAAAAAAATGAGAGTAAGGCAATTTTCCGCTCAGATAAATTTATTCGACCTAGGTTTCCATGTACTACAAGAGGAGTACATATACACACCTCCTATTGTGTCATTTGTGTCTGATGGTGATGTAGTGCATCGAAACCTAGATCGAATAAAATTTATCTAAGCGGAAAATTTCCTTACTCTCATTCTTTATGAAGAATTCTTTCCACCACATCAAGCCTGATACTTCTCTTTTTGTACTTATAATGCTGTTTCTACAGAGGTACTTTAAAGTCGCGGCGACGGCACCACTTAATGCACATCAATTCATATAAATCTATTGACATGTAAAAGTACTGTACAATTTTATATGTAGATCCTAGTACGAAAGTTTCTGGTTTTATAATACTGGGGACTCATTGCTGCCGACTCCAGGAATCTATGAACCCATAATCCATTCTCCAAATAGTCACTACTACACAGCATTGCCACCCATCCCTATAAGCTCAAACGATCTCAGTTGTCGGTCGCCTCTTCAAAATAACTACTTCTACTACTGAAGAGGTTAGTCGTGGATGGTAGGAACTGGAGCTGGTAAGATTGGACCAGAGGAGGATGCGGTGGCTTTCGGGAATCCGTGAGGAGGCAGAGGCTGGCAAGACGGGGGAGGAGGGTTGGCAATGGGGGTGGGTCACCCACAACACGGCGGAGAGCAGCACACGCCCAGAGAGAGAGAGAGAGATCGCCTGGCGGGTGGTCGGCGAACACGCGGCAGGCCGCCGAGCAGAGGGAAGAGATATCAGATGGGCCAATCGGCACGCCCATATTTCAGCAAGAACGCCCTCTGGTGTCTGTGTGTGAGTGCGTGTAAAGGGAGAGGGGTGTAGAGGCGGGCGGGGTGATGGGCGTGCGAGGAAGGGCTCCCGGTGGAAAGGACTGGAGAGGAATTGTGGCGGTAAAGGGAGACAGTGCGGATCGGAGAAGGGTATTTTTTAAGGATAGCTGGGCGAGAGGGCAAAGGGTCGATGCGTGGAGCCAGGGGGGGTGGAAAAGGGGCGGGAGCGGTGGAGAGAGAGGTGATTCCAGATAGAAGGAGCGAGGTAGGAAACGGGATGCGAAGAAAGCAGAGGTCGTAAGAAGAGAGAGAATGTCCGTGAAAGAAGAATTGCGTCATCAAACGGAAGCAAGCATTAAAGACAATGGATGGATGTATTTAGGAAGGCGAGTGAGCGACATTTAAGTTCTTTTCGCCAAACGGAATTTACACAGTACGCTGCGAGTTGCCACAGTGACCTGCGGCGAGGGTTAGGACAAGCGACTTGTAGAGGATGGCATTAGGTTAAAGCACATGGGAAATGAAGGAGTAGGATTGTATGTTAACGATATGTCCTGTTTTGTCACCCTGTTTCCGCATATGGAGAGTAGAATGCCTATACAAAGAGTACAATGAATTCTTTCGTGTATATAAAGGAAATGTATGTATGTACGAGGGCTGTTCGAAAAGTAATGATAAAAAAGCTCCACAGGTAAAAATATTTATTCAGTCTTCCAAATCTACATACTCTTTTTTGGAGTAACTCCCCTCTGTTATAATGCACTTCTGCCACCGTTCCTACCACTTTTTCACAGGAACGGCAGATCATCTTTCTCGAGCTCCAGGCACCGCGCCTCCGCAGCTTTGATAACCTCATGATTGGTCTTGAATTTCCGTCCCTTGAGCGGAAACTTGACTTCGGGGTGGAGCCAAAAGTCGCAAAGGACCAAATCTGGACTGTACGGTAGGTGAGGTACAGATGCGACGCCTCTAGCATTCAAGAAATCTACTACAGTGTGAGTGACGTGGGGCCGCGGACGCACGCCGAGACACAATTTTGAATTTGCTCCGGTGTTAGAAGGCACGGCACCCATCTGCAAGACCTGTCGCATGGCCAAATCATATAGCAGAATCGAATATGCGCTGCTTACTGAAATGCCTAGATATGTGGTGAACTCCCTAATGGTAACTCGTCGTTCTTCGTGGACTATATTGGCAGCTGTATTCATTACATACTCTGTTCGAGACACTGAAGGGTGTCCCTCTCTTAGCTCGTCGGGAATGCTTTCTCTACCATTCTCAAACGCTTAATTCCAATTTTAGAAGATCATCTGGTTCGTAACATCTTCACCAGACACCTTAGTTGATTATTCATACTCGTCTTTTCGGTTCTTCCCCAGTTTCACGAAATATTTCACGGTACAACGTTGCTCTAACTTTTCATCCATGCTGGACATGGTAGGCGGATATCTAACACATGTTACGCGAATCGTCACATGCGTCCATTTACTGCACAGATCAACTTGAAACTGGTCGTTATAGATGGCAAACAGGTTGGGCTACACGATTGTATGCAGCATTGCTACTCTTCGTAGCCCATTTTCCATCGAGGTCTCTCTTATCATTACTTTTTTAACAGCCCTCGTATATACGAATATATATGTTCGCTAACTCGTCGAGAACCCAAATCAGTATAGCTTACATATTTTAAGGGTTATTAAATGTATTTCCTGGACGGAAAATACGCTACTTTTCGTATAACTATTGCTCTTGGGTTCGATCCCAGACGAATAATGGTGTTCCCATAAGAAATAAAAGTAGAGTTCGTCTTCATTGCCCGCAGACTTTTTCTATTGCTTATTTAAATCATAAATAATGGTTGTTCAACGTTGAGACCAATATATTTGGAAAGAAAATTGAATAAAAATTCTTATTCTTGCAATCGATATTTGTTTTCCAACTGATTTACTCTTAAACTTTGAAAACAAATTCCGAAAAATGCTATAATTTCTGCGTTTTTGGTACTCTCCTTGATGACCGATAGCATTGTTTAAGCCGACCCTCATTTGGATGCATAGTGAAAAAAGCCATTACTGCATCAGTTGAAATTAAAAGTACTTTTTACCACTGGTAAAGAATGGGAAAGAGTGAATACACGAAAAAAGATAGAAGAGCACTAAAAACTCTACCATAATGATGGCGTTAAACTGTTTCGGAAAAAATGAATTAGAGTGAAATGGCTTTATGATATTTATAGGCATTTAATGGCATTTAGTGGTAGCTTTAATCACATAAATATTCCCTCTCTGTCAGTTATGCACAATTTCCTCTTGGAAAACATAGACTGTACTATGATACTCAAACGATATCGTACTGTCTACCAAATTTCAAATCAAAGACATGGTCTTACCTGATGATGACTGCTAGACAGTTGAAACACGTGTTGTAAGAGTTTGAATAAAATTTGGTAGACAGTACGATATCGTTTGAGTATCATTGTTCATTATGCTGTTCTATAACATCTCGCCCGAGAAAGTGGAGTTTATTAGACTGTACTTTTTTAACTTTCATAGACCTGAAATGGGCGAGAAAAGTATTATGTGGGGAATGGAATATGGGCAGAGACAAAGAAGGAGTTGGCACTAGCTAACTCGCCAGGTGAATGGCAATTTTTCGTATAACCCGATGGACGAAGTAATGCAGTGCTCGCTGCGCAGTATGGAAGCGATCGCTGTTTCCTCGAAAAATATTCAACAATTTGCGGGATTAGAACTAAGGCCCTCGGGTTGATATAAATTCTTATTCCAGCGTATCAACCCAATCCACCATTAAAGAAAATAACAAAAAGCATGCGCGTTAATAGAGGAAAACTATTTCCTACCCTAAGGTCAATAAAATATGAGGCAATACATAAATTAAAACGAGGTTAAAGAGATACTGAATGATACCGTATTGACGAATAAATATTGATATTTTGTTTCCAAGGAGCTGATTTAATCGGCGAGCTTTTTAAATTTCATCACGGAAAATACACCGACCAGAAGTGTAAATACTAGGATAATAACGGAGAAATTACTCAGAAAGGGGTTTCACGTGATAATTATAAACATGAGGCAAGCGGAGCTCTAAAAGCAAGAGCACGGCTATTTAAAAAGGAACAAAATCAATTTCCTTATGGTACGGTGGATAAAAAATAGACCAGATACAAAAAGGTCAAATAAAAATACAGATAAAAATGCACACCATCGCCCCACAGGATGAGAAATTATTCAGATCAACTGAAAATATTCCAAAATTTTTCACCATTAAAAGAGTTATAAGATATTTATACATTTATCGATGAAATACACATGATGAAGGTTTATTCTGAGAAACGGAAGATATCTCAATATTGTTGACCATTTTTGAAGACTATGAGACATTTGCTTTTAACATTATTCGTGGGATTAGACAAAGGTAATGAGAATGAGAGATAATTTTTCCCCAAGGAAACAAGGAATAAAATGACAAAACGTGTGCGCACTCTGGGTTTAGGAAGGACTTACCATTCGCCAGGTACATGACGCTAAATAAGGAAAACACAAATCTACCATAATTAAAAATTTATAAGTTGAAAATTTAAATCATATCATACGGATGTTTTTCAGCTGCATTGGTTTTAAATATAGGATTACGGAAATAGAAGATGGGGAAGTAGCGAAGATCTGTTGGACGAATAGGCCTATAACTTCTTCCTTCTATTCTTCCATATGTCTCAGTACTTAGACACTTCCTCATAACGAAAGCATATTTTTAATAGTAATGAAAAGGATGTTAAAACTTTTGATAATGAATCAACATAATCCGTTTCTTAAAACTCCTATTACACGTTCCATCCTTACGGTAGGTGTCTTCCATACTCCGTTTTTTACAACAGAAATGACAACAGAGAGTGTAAAGCGATTACTGTTAGAATCGCTGGGAGGGTAAGAGGAATTGGTTTTTTAAACCTATTTCCAAGTGAAC
Source organism: Ceriagrion tenellum (assembly GCA_963169105.1). Classification (NCBI taxonomy): domain Eukaryota; kingdom Metazoa; phylum Arthropoda; class Insecta; order Odonata; family Coenagrionidae; genus Ceriagrion; species Ceriagrion tenellum. Next base: position 98,825,100 of record OY720633.1, on the reverse strand, counting down.
ACACATTTGCAAAAAAGAAACGAGTTACAGGATCCACACGGATGAAAGCTTCATCGAAAAAGCAACACCCATTTACGAATATGTCAGGACCGCGACACGACGTGTCCTCGCGCACAATACCAGACTGGTAAGCCGACTTGCTTGGAATTCAATTTAAAGGGTGGAGACGGTCGTGACCAAGATATCACTTGAGCTTTCAATGGTAGCCAAAGCAAACAATATCTGATACCACCTGTCAATGAGCCGCAAATGTTCACTTACGCCTTCCTTTTGAACATCTCCTGCCGACAGGCTGGTCGAGAATCTCGATGTAATATCAAGATACAATAGGACGGAATAACTTTGCGGCACCGCTTCAATTGGTTGCTCTGCTATACGCCCACAAGTAGACTGGAACTAAAAGAAGGAGATGTATAGGTGTAGAGGAAATATTATTTCACGAGGAAGAGCCTTGTATTTCCGAAGCCCATTACCCAGTCGAACGGAGTGCGTGATTGGATTCGTCCCGTGGTGTGACGGCGGCAGCAAGAGATACGGCTAAAAGCAAAAACCTTTTCCAACGGTAGCACAATCTGACGCTTTAATTCCGTGAGGAGAAAATTTCCTACAGCTTATTAAACATAAGGTGAGATGAGGGATTTACGGAGGCTGGGCAGTCACGACAAGGATCACTGTGATTGACAACGGATAAGAGGAATTAAATAAAACGAGGCCACACGCTATACCGATCCGACTGGAAGAAATGGAGATTAAGGAAAGTATGCAATGGCGGGCACAAGAGGTCCTCGAGGGTGACGAACGCTCCAGCTCACTCCAGAAACCGATGGAGAGAAAATGAAGGGATGAGGAACTAGATAGTCGGGAGGAAGACTTTCGGAAGATGCGTGACCGCTGGGTTCCCAGAAGCCAATGCTCTCGACCTCTTTCAAAAAAATGCCGGATTTCGTGAAGGGCGGCTCGGATCTATGCATATGTAAGTGTAGTTGAGCGAGGTGGAAAGTATGATCGTGCTCTGGAACTGAGGTGAGGGACGGGGTCTGCCCACAAAAAAATAATCTATATCTACGATTGGTCACGAAACTCAGGAAGAGGGTCCGAGGAAATATTCCATTGCCCCTTTTAGTTTTTGCCCTTTTTTACCGTAAAGAAAGGCATGCAACCGTGGATAAAGGGAAAAGAATTGAAAAAAAACCTGAGGCGTGGTGCAACGAGAATTTCGATGATGAGAAAGATACGGGTTGGCAGGAAAACAATATTGAGATATACCCCGGGCGCTAAGGGAATGCATATTCAGCCACAATACCACCATGTTCCACCGGTTCAAACCGTCTCAGATCACTCAAGCCTATTGAGACATTTCATATCAAAGTACGCATGAATAAATTGAAAGAATAGAGATAGAGGAGATGACTGGTAGAAAAGAAAAGGAGATGACTTCTAGGCTAATCTCAGGGATAAAGCATAGAGATGAATCACGTCAACTTCATTTTATCTCTTCAATCATTTCCATTACAGAAACAATAATATTCTGGTAAAATAAGCCATCAACAGCTTATATCTACATTGTTCACTTAATTTTCTAGAATCAAGATTTCTACTTACAACTTGGGTCATCGACATTAGAGTCAAATAGTCCTAAAAATCAAATTAGGGAGTATATAAATAAGACTGCGTTTGACCAAATTCCCACAATATTCGCGGTCTATCTTTTTTTCTCACACACTCTCGAAACATCGGCAAACCCACGAAGGTACACCTTTCATGTATTCTCGTTACTGTATTCCAAATCCACATTCTTTCATATCCCAATCATTCCAAACCCTAAAAATCCAAATTTTGCGAAAGCATTTCTCAGGTACTCCATTCCTACTAAAATCAGAGCCATCTCTTATGTTTAGCCGGACAGACTCTTGGTTTTACTGCCAGATAAAAACGTCGTGAGGAGAGCGCTCTTGTACACTGCAATTTTTCCTTGTTTTGAAGAGCAATCATTCCTAGATTTTGATTTTAACATGCAGGAATTCCAAGAAGTAGATACAAAAACCTTTAAATTTAGATTAAAGTTATAGATTAAAGTTCCACAGCCATGAAGGGTTCATCCTACCCACAGTGACAGAAGGAACGCGAAAATAAAAGGGGCCTTGGACAGAGGCGGAGTTTGGTAATGTCTCTGAATCACATTCCATTTCCTATACACACATAAGCGTCGGTGTATTCTTTTTTGTTAGCAGCCTATCAAGGATTAAGCTTCGGAGAGTGACCCGCACGGCCCTTGAGACTAATCGCAATACCACTCCGTGAGAGATGAGGCCGAGAGGAGGAACGCGCGCGAGAGAGAACTCTTGACGTGGGACGTCGAAATGGCGAACGAAAAAGTCAGTTCGTTACATCCGCTGACAGCTCTAGGTGTTGGGTGTTTATTTTTCGTGAGCGGCGGGATGGACAAGGGATGAGTTGGAAAAGGGTTTTGATTGAGGGATTGTCATTGCAGAGGTATTTTCGAGGAGCTATTCCGGATGGGAGGAGCTGATGAACGAGGAAGAATTATCTGGAAAGATGCGATGTTGCAATGATATTCCTTAGGCTCCAAAAGGAGTTGAAGTGGGCGAGGAAAGAAACGTCCCGTATTTTGATAACCAGTCCCTCCGAGGCTTGATTTAGGTGTCTATATGTTGTTTATTATGACGTCAAGGAAAGGGTTTGTTATTCGATCTTGTGAAATCTCATGTTGCCAAGGTGTTCTCAATAAGATGGGCCCGTAGAATTTTTGTCTGACATTTTTGTCAATTATAAATACTAGTCTGAAGATCCGTATACAGAATGAATAAGTATATCACACTTGCCTTGTAAAGCGTAGCACACTGACAAATGAGATGAAAACGGTGTCATAATATTTTTATTCTTCTTTGGAACATAAAATAGTTCCCTGATATACCAATCATATTTATGAAATTGTAATATAAGAATGAGTACTGGAGCAATAGGCCTCGGCTTTACATACGTTCATCATATTAGGAAGTAATATTTATATGAAATAACTTAAGACGATGTCCAAGTTTTTGATATGGCTGTTTTGTACCTTGTATGAACATTTTAAGGAAACAATACGGAAGTTAACGTGCCATGGTAAATAAAAAAACTTATCCCCTGAAAACCCTGTCCTTTCATACACCCACTGAGTTGCGAGCATCGATTGTTTTTACACCCATTTACTTCTTCAACACTAAAAGGGATGATAGAAGATCAGGAGAGCATTTATTTCGTTTATAAGAGAATCACGAGGCTAACGTGACAGCAATACTAATCTACGAAAAGAAAAGCCTAAGTATTTTTCGACCGGATAGTGCGATAACTACCTGTTTTTGATTCAATGACATCTTGCCAATTCTCATATGTGCTCATCAATTTTTCATGATCACCAAATATTCACTATGATAATTGATAGTCAGCATTTCATATCGAATAAAATCGGGGACATTTTAATTCAAAGATTTGAGTCAAGCTTACCGTCTAGACGTCATTAATTATTTTTAATGTTTTTTTTAATATTTATGATTCTACGAACAGTATCAACTGAATGCTGTAGTTTGAGAAGCATTAAAATATTTGATTGTATTTTAAATCCGCATAACTCGTTTTCAAATCAAAACATCCGAACACTTAGCAATATATGATGGAGCATTTCAGGTATCTCTTGAAATGACGTTGGATTGTTATACTCCGATCGCTGGGTAAGCAGAAAACTCTCATCCTCTTCACTGATTACAAATTATTTTTATCATTTTCTTCCTCTTCCTTCATGTTAAAAACGTTGGCGCTCTTCCAATTTGAGTTACCTTGCGCCTTCTTTATTCCAATAATTTATCTACTACCCACAACCCTCTTAGAAAAAAAATATAAATACTATATGAGAGTGGATGGACTCTGGATTTGTGGTTAAAGAAGGGTTTTTCACTGTCGAGAGGTGCTGACCGTCGTGACAAAGGCGCACTTCTGCCAATTATCATCAGAGAACGTGTGCCCAGATCTGTGATCGATTCAGACGAGTGCTCGGCCCATATAAATTGAAATTTGCTTGGAATTTTTCACGATACAGAGAATCCCTACAGCAACATGATGTAAATCTTTATTCAGGAAATATTACATGGCAAGTGAGTGCTCATGGTTAGAACCAAAGTCAAAATATTAAACAAAATGAGATGACAAGATAAACTGTTTCTCTAGCCTCACCTGTATGAATACTGCAACAGAACAACGAAAAGACGTTATCTAGTTACATAAATGTTTAGTGATATTAAAGCTCTCCATGTTAGTTTATTCCATTTCTTGTCACATTTTTCTCTTTGCATAAGTATCGTAATGAGAGATGTTTAGTTCAAATCCTTTTAATACGGTTACAACAATTAAATTGTATGGTGTAAAATTTAACCACTACATATTCCCTAAGTAAATATTATCTTTCCTGAAATTTGCGCGTTTATAATATGCAGCCTGTTTGACCGTTTTTTCATCATTGACAACTCATAATGTGATAGCAAGTCACTGTGGGGAGCAGTAAATAAAATCATAGCGGCAGATCACATACTGTTGGTAGATTACATACTGGAAGAGTACCAAGAAATTTTTCCAAGGGTGATTCCGTTCTCACTTTGGGCAGTTCTTCCCGAGCATGTATGGGCACTACGTGACACAATATGCATTCATCCCTTGATATAAAGTTTCCTATGCCTGATACTCAGGCGTTCACCACCACTTGTCACCACTGTTTCTCCCTTCTTTTGCACATATACCGTATGCCCATCCTTCTCCCGTAAATCACTGGGAGGCTGCTAATGAGACAACTCGGACTCTTCAATGTGGATATACCCGCCCACCGCCTTTCCCTTCCACTTTCCTCCCCCACCCACCCTTCATCTCCAGCCCTGTCCCTGGTCTATAGGCATTCCTGTTGTCCTCGTGCGTGCCAGGATGAAGGTTGTTGCGACCAACCATCATTGAATAGTACTCATACACATCATACATTGAATAGTACATAATAGTACATAATAGTCATAAAAAAACTTTAACGAGCTTTCTAAGTTGAAACGAAATTTACGAGAACTAGATTTTATCCTGTGTATAATGACAATCTCTTCATTGTCAGATGATTTGAGCAGTCTTTTAGCGAGATAAATAAAGAATGGAGCACAACAGAGTGACTTAAATTAACTGGAGACTATTTTAAGCGCAAAGTACCCCCAAAGAAGTCTGAGAAAATAACAGCCCAACAAAAAATAAGTGAAATGCATCGGATTTTTAAGGATAACATTTCCTAAATTTTGCATGGAAACGCACGTACATATGAAATCATGATTCGCACCATACATGAGTTTTCGACACCAATTGATCTCCATTATGATGAAAAGAAAATCAAACAACGCGAGGTTGCTTAAACATCTCTCGCTTGAAAAAACACTGCCGCATGAATTTGAAATATATACCACGCCTCTCATGCAAATTCGCGCAGTACCTTCCTTAACGCCCATACATAAATAAGTAATACGTTCTTTACAAAAACCTAGCTACACATAAATAAGAACTAATGGCCACCAGCAGATATAATATAAAGATAATTATTAGTATTAAAAAAATACGAATATTACGTAAACCATAAGGACTAAATTTGTTACGTGCGTAGCCACTTAGCGAAGGGTACTTAACTTAAATCTACATCTAAATCGCTCGACACCGCTACTAAAGCCAAGAAAATTGATTTTTGGGCTCATATTTTCCTGAGAAACCACATGTGATACAGGGTATGTATGTAGGAGTCTCAACATAAGGCGTTTTACTTGAAAAAAAATCGAGAGCAATTACTACAGAGATTTGATTGGATTTGTGGGGTGACCGACGGCTAAGGTCATTTGCGCAATAGGGGGTAGGTAAGGGAGGAAGGGTGGATGGAAACCCGGCGTCGGAATTAGCCTGCTCTTAAGGTAACGCCCCAAGGGGACCACGGTTTAACTTCTCATCTGACAGACGGAGTACTGTACTTGAAGTGTCCTCCACAAGACATTAAAGTAGGGATCAGGTTACCTCTGAAAAATATCCTCTTCTGCAGGGATTTGAACCCTGGCCGCCAATGTAGTTAACCAGTACTCTAGCCACCACACCGACCCGATCCCCCACTTACTACAGAGTTCTATTAATAACTAAAATTAATGTTTACTTCTAACTGGCCGGTAAAATAGCCTATCATAAATAGCAGACGGGTTTCAATGAATGACGAGTATTATTGTAAATTTGATCCATACGCACAAATCAAAACAAACTTGAATTATCAATGCGTTCTGTCATCCAGAAAAATAAGATTTGTATGATCGTTACATTCTAAATATCAATCACACTCATGGAGCGTTATGTGAAGCACGTCATCAAGTTGACCAATAGGTTTCTCGTGAAAAAAAATCCTTTCCAAATCAGTAATTACATTACCTCATCCCTGACACAGCCATCAATGACCCAAATGTCGAACTCAAGATGAGTCTTCGCCTTTTCTCACAGCTGCATGAGCTTTTCTCGATGAGTCAACGAGTTGAACAAAGGGAATGTCGGCAAATGAAATCGAAAACGTTCTCTCCATCATTTGCACTCTGCTCACCTAACTTACACCCACACACTCTCTGCCTTCCTCACTTCACGCATTCGAACCTCTATTGAGTTGACTTGGCGCCGAGGAAGACTGCCGAAAGAAACGAGGACGAATGCCCACTCCACTCCGACTCATCCAAATTTTTTTTCCAATACGAAAAAAATACCACTAACCTTCTGAAAGGACCGTGGAAATATTTACAATTCGTTAAGCCTTCTATAATGAACTTATATAAACACTGAACCGAAAATTCATCCTTCAATTCCAAGCCTACGTAATTCGAAAGCAGCATTCCCGGCCCGGCTTCCCATTCGCTCCTTTCGATTTTTTTACGCCTTGGGAAACCTTCAACGACTTCGCCCTCACGCGTTTGTTTGCACACTGAAATCTTAGAAGTCCAGTAGTATAAATACGACATCAAAAGAAGGACCAAGTAGCAGAAAGCCTACAGACTGCTTGGAAGAAGAACCTTCACAACTGCGCAGGATTCATCCAACTGTCAGCCATGCAGAAATGGATAATTGTGCTAAGCTCTGCCCTGATTCAACTTACCGCAGCAGGTTTACTGCCTACAGGTAAATCCCCATAGTTTTATGCGTTCATTAACACCAACATTACTGGCACTTAAAAATTTCATTCGGCATTCAATTTAGGCTTTTCTGACCTGAAATGGCGGGAATACTTTCATACAAAATACAGAAAATAATTTCAACTATTTTGACATGGTTATGAATCACTAAAATATGTAAGCATGAAGGATATTTACATTTAAAGATAGAATATAGAATGGACTTTGCACGATATTTTATTAAATTTTATTGCCACAGTTACGGCTAAGTGATTACCTTTTGAAGCGTTGAATGTTTTTAAATGTAGTCCAACAGTGTATTTCAACATGCTTCATAGCTAATGAAAGCAAAAACATTAGAAAACCGCTTAATATGCCATGGTTTTAACATAGTTATCCAAGTTTGTTCTATAGCTGAATTTCGGTATTAGCCAGTAAAAAGCTAATAATTCATCAGCATTCTTCATAGCCAGGAATGTTTCAGTCAATTCTCAATCTATTTTAAGAGAATTATTAAATTAAGCCATACAGTATTTTCCGGGGCACATGGGTTTTGTGACCATGACAACCCTACCTTTCAAATTATTCCGCTCGATGGGTGAGCCAGCAGTTGATGCCTCCCCAGGAGGCTTCGAATACTTGATTCACTGGTCGAAAAATGGTATACTTACCCACTCGAGTCATATGACCTGAATAAAATATGACTTTCTTATATTCCTCTCAATTTATTCTCAGAACCAACCTAGGTTTTGACAATACTTATGTCATTATCAAGGTATGGCCTAAGTATTGTCGAAACTTAGATTGGTGTGAGAAAATACGTTGTGTGGAAATATAACAAAGTTCTACTTTTTTGAGATTATGATAACTGTTACCAATTACCAAAAGATCTTGCCTGCTTCATTGAACTTTAACCTGACTAATCTGCATAGTAGACGCAAATATTTTTTTCCATCTTTTGGACTGGCATTTTCTATAATTTACTTATGAAGAGTGATTGTTTTCCTCGTTTAAGGGCGCGGCCATGATGCCGGAATTCGAGAGCACAGAGAAATGGACCTGATGCCACCGCATACAGATTCCGCCGTTGTGAATTCTCACGGAACAGATAATTCCGGTGCCCTACGATCAGCTTCCTTGCTCCATAATTCGGCGCCACCAGCCGTGGCCAATCCTTCACAAGCCACCATCGAGGCAAAGGGAGACAACAGAAAATACGAGTACGACGCCAAGCTCTCTAAGCCCGTACTTGACATAGACATCCGTGGTGGTTTCCCTGGAGCTGACGGTGTTTCAGGGTCAATTTTCAAGGACCTTAAGGCTCAAACTGATTCTTCATCTGGACAATGTTGTGGCAAAGAGGAGAATGCATCCCATGGAAAAACGGTAGTTGAAGCTCACAGCTCTGGTAGAATAGCAGGAAATGATCATCAGGTATTTCAAACTGACGTTGCACACACACCAAACGTGAAGTCGGAATCTCATGACATTTCAATAGAACCTGTTCCTTTACAATACCACAGTTACCAAAGCGGCCAAAGTTCTTTCTCTCCCGATAACTCAGGAGGAAAGGTTTCCTCAAATTTTCATTTTACGGGTGGATCTTCACAGCATTCTTTATCTGGAGATGGCATGATAGGAAGTGGTGCACTACACGCTAACTTAGATCAGACCCACCAACCACTGTTTTCTTTCGACTCATTCAACCGTGGGAGCTCAGCCTTTGGATTTTCACATGATGCACATGGCGTTGAAATGACAAGTGGTAGGGAAAAGCCAGGGCATCCTGACCTTAAAATGACCCACGTTTCATACCAAGCTAACGTAGATGGAGGGCTAAAAGACTATTTCTCAAAAGATCTTCATACTACACAGGTTTCAGGTGCAGTGGAACACTCAAGAGATGTTTTAGATAGTATATTTAGGGGAATTGGCGAGCAGAGAGAAATTGTACCTTCAATTGGTACTGAAATACATATCGGAACTCTTGATAACCAAAGACCAAACTCACCAGAAACACCCGCAAGGGCACCGCAACACATTCAGCAAGATTTTCGAGTGCATCCAACATCCAATTTGCAATCACGGATTAACGAATACCCTACAGAGCAGAAAAACGGATTTTTGCCATCACACAATGGACAAATCTCCCCAGTCATCCACAGTACATTTAGAAACGACCACAGTGCCCACGTACAAGGGTTTAGCTCTCCAGCAACATCTTCAATTGCTCAGCACCATATGCAACACGAATTTCGAGTACAAGCGACACCCAACCTGCAACCACGTCTTAGACAATATCCCGAAGAGCATAAAAGCGAAGTTTTTCCATCCTACAATAGACAAGTCACCCCACTCGTCCACAGTACATTCAGGACTGGCCATAATGTCCAAGCGCAAGGTCATAATAACCATCGGGATCACGTCAGAAGCGGACACAGTAATGTGATGACAGGCCACTCATACGATCACTTTGAAGGTTACTAAGAAAACAAACAAAATGGCATAAAATTTACTGCACATTTCATTTCCTGTAGTCTTTATAGGTACACATATGAGATCACGCACCGAAAATACCAATGAAATTCTATATAATGGGGAAATTAGGGTTTAAAACTAACAAGACCCGATGAAATAATTTTCATGAAGTGAGAATAATCTGTATTACTACGGGGAATTCCGAATCTTTATTCCCTATACTTTAACCATAAATAGAACTAGGAAAGAAATAAATTTTTATCTCTAAAAATACAGCATCCTTGTTTTATTTACATGAATAGCATTTAAGGAATTCTAATACGACGCATTACCTTCCCTCTGTCATTTACCACATTCTTTAAGGAAGAGTGCCGACCACCCACCCCGAGGGCTCGGGTAAGAGATCCAGAGGCCTAGAGTATTTTAATTCGTAGGAGCGAGTCATACTTTTCACATGAAAGCACTAAAAAACCAGTATCCTGACCATTCCTTTGGTCAGTATGGCAAACTTTGCTCTCTTAAGTGACTTTCGCTCAGTGCATTGTCAACTATGGGCTTCTCTTCATCCTTCATTTGATCAACAAGTAGCCCCACCATCACCTTCAGACCCATGAAAATACTACACAGCAAAATGTATCACTTTTTGGTCACTTATTCTAAAAATCACTAATGTAGGGTATAATCATAGCAATACAACGTTGGCCCTTCAAGACGAAGACAAGCTATCGATGACAGTAAATAAAGACTCATGGATCCACGAGTTAAATGTTGACGCCATAATAAAAAGTAGACACGTAATAGATCAAAGCGTTTGACTGGTTTACAAAAAAAGTTCGATAACGTGTCGGTGGCAGCATATACGTAAGTGATGCTGGCTCTATATCACAGACTGTAGAATTTGATTCGAAAAGAAAATTTATTTCACCAGAAAGAAATTCATTTCAGCGACACTTGGTGGTATCTTCATCATAAACAACCTTTTTTCAATATTTGATTGTTCAGAGATTGATTAGTCAGTGGATACAGGTTTATTTAGAACGAAAATACTGAATAAAAGTCGTTAATGGAATGGCAGTACAGTTGAGCATTGGGTTTATTGAATAAATATTAAAGGCTGAGATTTTACCTGCTCAACGATTTATGAAGATAACGGCACACGCCGCAAAAGCTGGAGAAATGAAAATTATAACATACTTATATCACAAGATAAGAAATAAAAAAGTTGAACCTAAAAAATAAAGTAGTAACAAAGAATCCGCATTACACATAATGTTCTCAACTGCTGAGGTAACAAAGCAACTGCCTCTCGCGTATAATTAGGCATATTACGAGAGGTTTTTTTAGAGATTTCACCCATATTACCCTGGCTCATTACCTAACAGTCGATGCATCCATGAAACCAAATACTTATCTTGTGAATTATGCGCCATGTTCGACAGCCATCATCCCTCTCCCGTGATTCCACCCGAGTCAGCGACCACAACGCATCCACACTCCGGGTTTCTTAAAAGAAATCAGGCGATCATCCACCCGTCCATCCATCTCTAGCTGAACCCAATTGTGCCGACGTAGGGTAGCGCACATCCCACTGCGAGGAGACCACACAACGGATTCCCTCCCTTTTCATCCCTTTCAATTGGGGACTGAGTGCCATCAATCTCCGGAGTTTCGAAGGAATAGGAGGAGGAGAGCAGTGAGTCACTCACTCCTCGGTGCCCGTCCGAATCGTTGCAAAAGGTCAGCAAGAAGGCAGTGATACAGCTTTCTCCGAGTCGTGAGGCGGTTCATGGGAGTGAGGAGCCATGTCGGTCACCAATCCTTCCCCTCCAGCAACCCAAAGCGAGGATCCCCAATGCATCCTCCCATACTCTCTCCAACACTCCTCATCCCTTTCCCCTTTGTATATCTATCGTATCTTAAGACGCATGAAAACCTCTCCCAACTTCGCTTTCCACTTCCGCTGGTTTTCCTAAATCAAATTATTGGGTTAGTGTGATGACTAGAGTCAAGGAATACATGCGCAGGTTCTAAAGCCAACAATGACTGTAATAGTAATTGTTGACGAAATCCGCCATGTTCTCCGTCAGTTCGATCCCGGTAAGTCAATAACTAAGTGAGACGAGCAGTGAAGAATAATTTCAATAATAATAAAAGAATTCGAAATAAAAATACCCTACGGAAACTTCATAATTTTTTAGTTCAATCCAAAAATTATGGATTCCTGCACTGAGGACGACGCCCAAATTAGCGAACAAAAATGGATAATCTTGATGCATGATGATGCTATAGTGTGAACAGTTTGGCAATATTCCATTCATATTTCTTGCACGTGAACTATGAAAGATATAATTAAACGTCACCTTTAAAAATTGTAGAGTTTCCAGATTTACTACTGTTCTCTCTCTAAACGGAATGACCTCATTTTCATGCCTAAGGATCAATGTTTTCAGTTATGCCTAAATGTATTTATAAGCAATTTTTCTTTCGTATTTCTTCCGAGCTGATCGTTCAACATTGAAACCAATTCGTCAAAAGTAACTGCACGCATGAAAATGCTTTCACATTGCATCCATAGTACTTGCGAAGGATGATACAAAGAATGTTTTTTCCTCCGGGAAGAACACCCTTAAGAACCATTGAGTAACTGCAAAAAGCTGTATGCTGATAACGCAAACAAAGCCAACAAAGAAGAACAGGAAAATAAGCATGAACTCATATATAGGCTTCAAGGGCCTAATCACAATATTGCACAATGAGAAAAACCAAAGCGACACAATGTATAGCAGAAAGTGACTCAATTACAGATATAATAAAATTCTTGGGAATTTAAGGATGTGTAACTTTTTCATCGCGAATGAAATTGCATAAGACAAAACAAATGACACACAGCTAAAAGAATTAAATCAAGCTACAGCTGATCTCACAACCATCTCAATTTAAAAATGTCAGTTGAGAAATCAGACACACATAGGTATCAGTTAGTAGTCTCGGTGCAAAAGTCAAGTGCCGCAATACTTTTGAAGGAAAACAATGATGTAATTTATGCACTAATATATATGACCTCTCTCCATGTACTCCGTGTTTGAGTGCTGCCTCCCTATTCCGAAGAGCCCAAGTTCAAATGACGGGAGTTGGATAACTTTTTCAACGGTATCCCGATTCCCTCTTGGGTTTCACGAGTCCGTCCATCACCCATTCCTCCATTTCCCATATAAGCCTACCCTTACCGTATAATTCACCAATTCTTAACGGTGCAAATGGTCTCAGTAGTAGGTCGCCACCCCCAAATAACCAACCATCATCCTAAATTTCTTTACGACCGATACCTCACCACTCCCTAGCCATTTGCTCCAGCGTCTCTCACCAACGTTCCCGTGACACTCATTTCTTCAATAGGACCAACATGATGCAGTAAATTACCATGAGCATTCAGACGTTTTAGGGTAGTATAAGCCGTTAAAGAGATTAGGAAATCGAAGGGAAATTTCTTTGGTTGTTTTCATAATTTACAAGCTGTGCCCGGCATGCGTTGCAATGCCTCTTTTTCTTAAGTAGGTACATATATACGAAGCAAACAAAGAGACCACTGCACCAAATCTTATTCTACGTGCAAATAAATCACGAACCTTTTAATAAAAACTGTCTCACTGATATGACTCCGATGGACGATATATTATGTCTCAATGATACGATTCTGATGTACGGGATTGAGCAACTCGTAAACGATCTGCTTCGTTGCTTGCTTGTCGTTCCTCGCTTGTTTGAGAAGCTCGCGTGCCAACACTCAGTTGTTGAAACGACGCCACCTACTGTACAATGGATTTAATAATTCAAAAACCTTTGCGGGCGCACACACAACAAATCACCAAAGTTTCATCGTAATCTGATGAATGGTATTGGGACGCATAGAAGATGATCAAACAAATATTCATGTATATGTGTTAGATAATCAAGGGAAAGTAAATGTTACGGAACTTATTTAGAAAATATTCCCAACGTATCATCAAAATTTATCATTTGTCATTACATCAATGAAAACAAAACCAAAATTGTTTACTTTTCTTCGTCACTAGAACACTAGAATGGGAGTAATTGTCAAAGATAAAATTATTTTTATTTTATGGTGGTTTTCACTGAATGCGCACCTGATTCATGAACCAGTTATAACCGCCAGTTATTTTTACGCACACAAATACTTAATTTATTACGCTAATTGCTTGCATGCTTAATGCTTAAGTCATTACAGCTACATGAAATTATCTCATTAAAAAAATTAACCATTTCACTTTCGTCTCTCATCTATGTCTCCATATTCTGCTGCACAACGATACTATCCTATAATTCGTTAGCATTGACTTAATATTGCCAAAAACATTTTACTTCCAGTGGCATTTTCAATAACCTGGAAAGTTCTGCGTCCAGGAGGTGTTCTTTATTCTGACGAAGTACACACCAGTCATCTTATGAAGCGTCACGTAGTGATATGAGTTCAAAATATTCAATTACTGGCGCAGTCATTTCTCAAGAAATAACACTTAGGTGCGTAAAACCGTGTTTAACCAATTGACTTAGTAAATCAACCTTTAAACTGTCACCCCTAATCTACATCGTCATCATTTCTGAACCGCGTAACATTTCTTGAATGCATAAACGTAGACTCAGTATCAGCGTCAGGTTATTTACCTAAAACATGTAATTTGAGCGGATTACAATCAGTTCAGCGAAAAATGTGTACGTTACAAATAAAGCATTACTTTATATTAAAATAATAAATCAAAATTACGATTACTGCATACGTAATGCAATGCAATTACTGAATCATAAGTGCGTTAGATTTCAATTAAAGCACAGCGTTGCAGCATCAAGTTCCGCGGAAAATGTTTGTGGCGAATTTCCAGATTAGTGATGCATTAAAGTTGTGGGAGGGGGAGGTGTTCTAATCAAGAAATCAAATGAATTCAACATTTCAGGCGTAACCTTGCGGAAGTCCATTATTAAAGTAATAATGACATTACCAACTATGCTTCAATCCACAGCGACGGAATACCAATAAAAAACTCTGAGGATTGGAACATAGCTGGTATTGTCATTATCAATTCAAGAAATCAAAATAATCATTTGTAAGCAAATGATCTTTCACTGGATTTCAATAGAAAACTGGAGTAATTACATAATCACAGACCGATTGCGCACTGATTAAATTCATCCCGAAAGTAACTGTAACACAAATGTAACGAATACTTGGGAAGTGTAAAACAAGCAGAAATACAAATGGAGTGAAAGTAACGATTACATGTAAAAGCAAGTCAAATATATTCGTTGCCGGTAATCGAATTACTCGTAATAGTTATCTCCCATCAGCAAACAGCTTTTTTGTAACGTAACTGCTATTTCGTAACTCCCATTAACAAACTGCGTAACCTCAATAAACCTCCACCTAAGGCCTAAATACAACGTTAAATAATGTTTTGACTTTGGGGGAATCTATCAACAAATTTGATATCGTGATCTCGAACATCGTTGAATAATGATGACGGGGAAACTCAAGTTACTTACGAAGGACTTTCCCTTTTAAAATAATACTTCATCCTTTCAATTTAAGTCTTGCACACGGAATAGACAGGCAAAGTAGCGTCAAAACCCTAATATATCTCCTGCGGCGTATTCTATGACCCTGACAATTCAGCGCCCAGCAAAGTCTATTTCGATACAGTAAATCCGGCAGGATGACCATATCACCCACCAGTCATCGAATGAGGCGTCACGTAGCGCTATAAATTCAAAATCGTGAAGAGGTGCGCGGGAAATGCGATGACGGGCCGGGCGAATAGCGTTTTTCGTGTGGCGCGCGGACACGGTCGGCCGCGGGGGACTTCTCGTCTCTCGGACAGCACACTTCAGCCTCACCCTCGCATATCTCCCAACTCGCCGTAACCTCATTCTCCATCCTCCCCCTCCCTCGATTGTTCCCCCAATCCCTCACACCATTCCCCCGTAATTCTCGCGATCCCTTGACCCACCTAAGGTCCCACCCTCCCTTCCCGCGATCCCTCCCCCCCATTCCCACCTCGTCTTTCGTAGCAACCCCCTCCACCTCCACCCATGCCTACCACCTTTGAACCTGGGGCGACCTCTCCTCCCGCGGCTTTCACTCCCGACTCAGTCAGTCAAGACGGCTGGCTAGCTCAGGTCCACAGGCGCCACGGCGACCAGCACGGAGTGTGGGTGGGCAAGCGGGGGGGGATTGAGGAGGCGGTTAGCACGAGTGGCTGAGGAAGACACGACTGTAGCGTAATGGAAAAGGCTTGGATTGGAATTGCGTGGAAATCATTAGCCGCGGCCCATTCTCTTCCCTACCGCACTTCCCTAATGGGGAAACCTGATGCGGTATTCCGGACCAATGGTCAATCCTAGAGTTCGATTAAAATTTTAATTTGGTCATAATAGAAATTACTTTGTCGATTCCACTTGAGGTTTATTAGCACGACTCGGTTTCGACACTTAGTGTCATATTCAGGTCTGAAGACCCGGGTTTCGACACTTTGTTTAACTCTGGGTTTCGACTTTGTTTAACTCCACTTGAGGTTTATTAACACAACCTGTGTAACGATGCTTCGAGCCATCTTCAGACCTGGTCGGATCGTGCTAATAAACCTCAAGTGTAGTTAAACAAAGTCATTTTTTTTGGTCCGTGATGGATGACTTCACAGAGTAAAGCCTGGCACCATTTCCTATGTAAAATTTAGTCCTCCTCATGGAAGATTAATTCATTCCGAGTTACTTTTGTAAAGTCTCATTTCCGCCAAAGAGAATTAAATTCGACATAAAACATACAATTCAACTGTTGAGTTTATTCTCCGCATAGAGGCATTATATACACGACCACGTCTTCTGTTCTGGATTTTAAACAGGGGGCAAGAACATTATTTGATGTAAACTCCCGATGAAATTTGCCTAAAATAAAGACGGCTGTGGGATGGGTTTGGGAATAACTTAATTGAAGGCAAAAAAGAGGGGAAATTCCACAGTAAAAGACCCAAGAATAAGTTAATGGATCAAATAAAGAGGCTAGTATATGGGAAGAGATACCAGGAGGTAAGGAAACTAGCATTAGATAGGGAAAGGTGGAGGGCTGCAATCAACCAATCTTAGGATTGAACAACCACTGAATTGAAAACTTGCTAGTGTGGCTGTCACTCATCAAACGAGCGATCCCGAGTTCAAATCCTGGTCAAGTCAAGCCTATTCGGTGTATTTCCCTACATCCGTGCTCCTGCCACATCATTTGTGCAATCGCACGATTGGGAATTTTATCTCTATTTCACTTACTATAAGGAATCAGCCCGGAGAAGCAAGACAAGGTACAACAGTATGCCGAAATTCTGATATACAATATTTGTCATTGCTACCTTTCATTAATCAAAAGACTAAGAGCCGTTAGTACTAAAGTTAAAGATCTATATTCGATGAAAATAGGATAAAATAGCTACTTTTCCATCACATCAATTTTTATTAACAACTATCTCAGCGATCAGTACCAATTAAATATTTTGAAGATTCATTTTCACCCCAGTGAAGGGAGCTTGAAAGCTACTTTGACTAAATGCCAAGATTTTTAATAGTAGTAACACCTATGAAGTTTGAGCTTTCTATAACGAATTATCCACGGGTTATTTTTCAATTGATGTATCACATATGACGTTGAGTAGAACACTGTATCAAGTATCTCCAAAAGAGTTATTATTCTATTTACAAAGAATTAAATAGCACATAAAATGAGCAATTAGCTACTTTGAAATGTAAGAGAAGCTAAGAAAGGCTAGCTCTCATTATCATTGCAGTTATTGGGTGGAGAATTTGAGTTTATTGAAGAAGAAGGTAGCGGTTCCAAGAATTTACCAGTTGATCAACATGTACATGTCATATCTATCACTTTTGAATTGAGATACTCGATAAAATAAGATACAAATAATTATGCGAACGGTTCATTTCTACTTCATGTTTGCCAAATTCAATAGAAGACATGCAACATACATTATTCCCTCATTGATATAATATACTTAATTCCCCATACCATTATATATGTCATTCTCTGCAGAAATTCTCGTTGCAGAGGATTATAACTGTTTTAACGTTCTGATGTGCTTATTTTCACTGCTTTCACAACCAAATGACGACATACAAAGGACCACGTACAATGACGCCGAGCTCAACACTGCTTCTTTGACGGGCTGATGAATGAATAATTTAATGCCACTAGATTCTAAATAGTCATCCTCGGTTGGAGATTGTCACTGACATCATCATTCGAGCATGATGACAAGATTGAAAATTGGATGTGTTCAAATTTAGGGAGCGTCTTCGAATAATCTTCCAGAGTGAGCATGAAAGAAACAACAATAGAAGACTCGCAACGCCCTCTTCGCTTCTTTCGCCATTCATTGTTCTGCCTCCTTCCTATGCAGTTAAGTAATTTACTCTTTAATATAGCCTTGGTCATGTCTTCAAATGAGAGGAACGCGGAACTCAGAATGGAATGTAAAATACTAATTTGAATCTCATCTCAGCACCTTACTTCCGCGGAGATTCGGTCATCCAATGGAATAACAGGAGTTTTGCATCATAGTAACAGGAAAAAAATATTGACTAAGGCAGTTGAAATATTTTCGGAGATGTTTTTATCGAAGCATGAGGATTGGGGGTATGAGGGAAAAGGAGAGTTGGAGGAGGGGCACATCTCCTAAAGAATGGACCAGGTGATGCCATGCCGCAGACTCAACAATACTTTGCAAAGCGGCGACGTAAGCTTTCTGCCGGACCATTGAGGGGATGGGGGTCATAAACGATGGTCGTCGGCCATAACTCTCGTGATTTCTTTCCCCATCTTCCTCCGCCCAGCCGGTCAGGACAGCGAGCACTCCCTTCGCCGTCTGCACAGGAAACTCTCCCAGATAATCCGAAATGAGGAGGTGCCCCGCGTGAGTGATAGCGGAAGGGCAAGAGGTCCACGCGGGGACGATGATCCTTTTTAAGGGCTCTCGACGTTAGATAATTTGTAGACTTTGGGGGAATCTATCACTAAATTAGATATCGTGATCTCAAACATCGTTGAAGAATGATGACGGGGAAACTCAAATTAC
This sequence comes from Ceriagrion tenellum, assembly GCA_963169105.1. NCBI lineage: Eukaryota > Metazoa > Arthropoda > Insecta > Odonata > Coenagrionidae > Ceriagrion > Ceriagrion tenellum. The sequence continues at coordinate 98,806,283 of OY720633.1, read as the reverse complement.
TTACGAAGGACTTTCCCTCTCAAAATAATACCTTATCCTTTCAATTTCAAGTCTTGCACCAGTATAGATGGACAAAATTTTCGAGTAATACTAAACACCTCTCTAAAATAAACTGGCTAGCAACATGTTTTTTGCAACATTTAAGAGGTAAATATGTAAGTATAACAAGTATATCCAACAACACATATTTTCATAGACTACTACGGAACTAGCAGCGCAGAAACATTAACGAAGTCAACCGCTGGGGCACACACAATTGGGTGAAATTCACAGTGGAAAACCATTCGCCTGGACTGGGAATCGAACCTAGACCCCTCGATTTCGCGCCGAGTGCTCTCCGTGCGCCGACCAGGCGAATGGTTTTTCCACTGTGAATTTCACACAATTGTGCCGACAACACCTACTTCACTCACCACTATAAAGTTTAACAAATATGTTTCTAATTACATACTTCATCAAATAATTAAAACTTTAGAACTCGTGACCACACCGCTTTTATAGAGCAAATAATGTAGCCATGTAAATAATAAAAGCACTCTGGGGAGTGCGCTGGAGGAGAGTAAGCTGAGTGGTGAGGACATAGAGTGAAGAAATACATAACAAAACGGAGGGAGTGAAGATGAAAAATTTTAGTAAATAAAAATGTTACTTAAAATGCAAAATATAAGCTATGAACGAACGAGAAACTTCATCGCTGCGTCAAAAATATGAGCGTTCTGTGAAGGTTTTTGAAATGTGGGTGATGAGAAAAATTAAAGGGATAAACTGTTTGGAAAGGAAAACAAACGAGGAAGTGTTAGATAAAGTAATGAGTAAACACTAGAACAAGATATTTCGAATTAAAATATATGGGCAAAGTTTGATGGAGTTCTAAAATGTCGAAGAGAGGAAAATGTAGGACAGGTAAGGGGAAGGGAGGATAACGTTAGGAATTTCATTGTTGACGAAGGGAGACAAAATATAAAAAGAGTCAAAAATGATTTTTACAATGAAAATTTCACCTTTTCATGAGTAAATTCTATATAAGTCAATGTAATCAATAGCAGGACCGTCGATCGACCTAACATGACCTTGGAAGAATATCTATGACCGAAATGACCAAATTCGTTGAAGTTTTACACTACAATTTAGATGCAATTTTAAATTCACAGTCGTAAATCTTTACAGTAAGGTCTCAGATGCAAAAAAATCACAAGCAACAAAAAAAATCACCCAACGGCTAAATTAGCCACGAATCCCAACCGGCTCCATTTCCGTGTCCCAGGAGAATCGAATGCAAATTCGCCCTGATTAATCACCACGGAACGCAAGAGCGCCCCGTGGGAACCAATGCTCTCTCTCTCTCTAAGTCGGTTGCGCGCGAGGCTAAATGGCACGGGCAAATCCTTTTAATAGCCATTAAATCGAGAAAACGTGGTCTTCTTCCCCGCAAAACGAAAACCGCAAGGTGGAGAGCGTTTTCTCTCTCCTTCACTCTCGAGGCACGCATATTAAAATGCCACGCGAGCTGAATGTGTGGGTATATCTATATTTTTCTAACCCCTCAACCCTTTTCCGCTTCCTAAACACCCACGCCTACCTTCTCCCTGCCGTAATAGAAAGAAAGGGTCGCTTCAAAAAGGAGAGGGTTGGTGTTGGGAAGGAGTCTCGCGACGATACTCCTCCTCGCCGCAGGAAGAGGGATGGCTGACGGGAAGGAAGTGGGAGAACGGGACGCTCGGAGAGGAGGGGGGGTTGGATGTACTCAATCTCTCCTCCACCTTTGGGACTCGTGAGTCTCTGAGCAAAGTGAGGAGGAGAGAGGCAGGAGGTCGGTTGCTCGCTCGAGGAAACCTGATGAGAAGAGACCAGCGGTCACGGCGCGACGACATCGACCGGGGGCCATGGAGTTTGTGTGCTCGCGGGCGGCCGAGCGGGTCGATGAAGAGGGCGTGGGACGTTTACCAGGGAGGAGAGAGAGGCGGATAAGGTGCGGTGAAAGACTGAAAGCAGGAAGGGAGAGAATTAAAAGGGCGGAGAAGACGGGGATCGTGTTGTTTTATGACTGCCGGGGTCGATACCTTTACGGAGCGAGGAAAAGGGTTGACGAGCGATTTAATTTGCACCACCCTCGTCTATACACCGCAGGAAGGAGGTGGTATCGGTGCCAGAGAGCGAAATTCTATGCGAGATACACGATGTCAAATGGGCGGAGAGACTAACGATCGTGCCGGCGACACGATTGGGATTATAAAGTCCCCAACGTCTCAATCTTCGCCACTGATTCAAACTGAGGGAAATATAGAAGGAAGAAGGAATGATTCACAACTGATATTATTGTAGGATTGAAAGAATTAGCAAACTTACTAGAAAGCCTAATAAAAGAAGAGATCGATCACTGCATGAGTTTTATGGGTTTGATAATAGTATTTTTTTTATTTCCTCAGTCAAAACTTTCGCAGGTCAACCGCAATGAAATAAATTATTCGTAATATATCTAATACGATGAATAAAAAAATACTTTCAAGGGTGGTGAAGACTTAGATATCTGAATTCAGAAGTTACTTTTCATAATTTCAGCTTTAGATAGGAACTTTCAAGCATTATCAAATAATAATATCATACCCTGTGATCATTTTATACCACAAGTACCAGAAATATCACAAGTTTTCCCACAATATGAATGTTTCTGGGATTACTGAGTGGACTTCATCATTACCACTGCCGGCAATGCTAAAATACTAAATCATTAACCCTGAGGTCCCCGAAGGGAAAAGAGCAAAACGGCACAAATACGGTTACAAATAATCAAAAAAGAAGAAACTTTCGAATAAATGTTTAAATTTCCTTGAATTTCATCATTTATTGTTTACCCGTCTTCATTCACTTCCTCAAATTCTTTTCCATCAGTACCTACAGTAACTCCACTCGAGCCACTCCCAAAGCAATTTTTAACGCGTATTTCTCGGGTGAAACTAAGTTTCGTGCAAATTTTCGGCCATCAAGTTACTTCTCACATATATATAAATTTATTTGCATATGCCACCACTCACCTGGGCACCTTGTGAGTGATGGGAGAGTGAGAAGGGGGGGAGGGAGTCAATGCCGAGTGAGAGAGAGACGAATCAATCAAAAAAGAAGAATTGGTCGGGAGGAGGGGAGAGAAAGTGGGGTGAGACAAAGCAGAGAGCCCACTTCCCATGATGCGTTGTTGCTGTTGTCGTTGGCAAGGCGCGAAGCGTGATTACTGCCGGCCGAGCAAAGGCCAAAACCGAACATATTCAGCCGATGATTTGCGTGTGTTTGTTATTGCAAATGTGCAACGCTGTATGTGCTCGTTCATGAGAGAGTTTGCACTTTTTACGTTTTAAAGCTTCGACGTGTGGTCAACACTCCTCCATTCACTTTATTAGGACCGCGTGTGACCTCCGACCGCGTTGGAGAGGCAATCGGTTTGCGCCATCACATACTCCAGCCGCGGTGGTGGTGGTGGTGGTGGTGAGCGGCGGAATATATATATATATATTTTTTATTCACTTAACACGAGGCCATTAATGAAAAGGCTTATCGACTAGATCTCCCGTCTCCTTTTCACAAAAGCGCCGATCGCCTTTAAACGTAATGCCAATACATCTGTCTTCGCTCCTTGCGAAAAAAAATCATGCGCCTCAACCAGTGGGAATGCTTACACCCAGCAGTCCAGGTTAAATCGGGTCGTCAAAACTCTTAGCCTTGTTACCATTAAAGTTATATTCCTTCGTATTTGTTTCCTCAGCACAGACACTGTGTCATACTTGAGGAGAAATCAGTAAGGGAATCATGATTGGAATAATTAGGAATTAACACTTAATTTTACTTAGCCACACCATTAACGACAAAATTTGGGAAAGAAGTATGTCTCGAAAAAAGTTATTTGCAACACTTGAAATGAAAATTACGACCTATATAGAAATCACTTGTGAGTAATTATTTTACCCTTTTATTTTTTCCACATGAAAAATTTAACGTGAATATTTTATGCATACTAAAAAAATAGAGGTTATAAATTTTCCATTACCTCATGAAATAAAATGTCTGAATAGAAACCATAGTGAGAGAGTAAGAAAAAATACGCTGACACTACGCTACTACATATCGCATACATATCAGTTATCAACTACCATATTATTATTAAGCTCTCTAAGTCAGAGACACACCTGCAGTCAAATGTAGATTAAAGATTGGAACAACCTCCAATAAGCATGTTCCTGCCTGTATACACTACTACGGAATAGTTTTATTTGAGTGAAAAATCACTAAAAACGATGCTAGAGAATAGGAGCGAGAGCCATTAGGCCTGGCATCACCCAAGTAATCGGTCTGAATATCAATAGATCAGAGACTACGCCTTTTCCAATAAATGAAAGCAATGTGTATTCCACTTGTGTCTCCCTCACCTGGGGAAAGGTAGAAGAAAAAATGTATAACTGGGTCGTGGGAATTTGGTGCATACGGGAAAAGCGATTATAATTGGATGGAAAAAAATTACTCCACCCCCTAACCAGTATAACTTACATTGAGAGCGGTGTGTTCCCCAGACGTGTATATTACGTTTCTTCAGGAATGCAAGTTCCCAAGGGAGGGCCGGGGTTAATGTTGCGAAAGGAACAGCTCACTCGACAAAAGCGTTCACTTTATTGTCCGAGCGTCTAATCCTAATTAGAGCGCTCATTAAGGAGGATCGTTGATCTAGATTCATGGGGTATATGGGTTGTATAAATGAGTACGTGGGAATAGAAGATCTCATACCACGGCTAAAAGTAAAAGGAAAAATGAACTGCACGCGCCACTGCTGCTAAATGAATAATTAAACATCTTGCGTTGAACTCCTCCGCAGGTTAAATCACTTCGCAATCATCAGTTGCACACAGAAATTAGATTTAGCTCTAAGTAGATCTCTACCTCTTTGTGAGGAAAAAATGAAAATGAAGGATGTTTCAAATCTGCAAAAACTAAGAGGTGGCTGAAATAATTAAATATTTTCGAACCATAGTACAATATTCCTAAACGCTGGATCCATACAAATCTAGAGTCGTGAGTAATACCACGGTATTTTAGAGGTCAAAACTTATCAGACTCTTCCAGTAGGAATAAATTATTTACGGTGGAAAAGTATTCAAATACTTTTACAAAACGTAATTCATTACGACTGCAGTGATTTTTTAACGTTGAAGTAATTGAATACCACGCCAAACCATCCTTGAAGCAATAACACCTCAAAAAATGTATGGGAGTTAATATTGTGCAAACTTTCCATGAATAGAAGAAAAAAATCTCGATAAAATCACAATGAATACGGTGACTTAATTATTTAAATAAAGTGGCACTTTCCGCGTAAAACTTCATTGTCATGACGCGTTACAACAAAAGCGCCCATTGATTTTATGAACATAGACGCTTTCCACAATACGTCGTCTGAGACGGTCAATTTATTAACATACACTAAAACCAAGAGTCTCACTATAAGGAAAATCCAGGTATGGGATTAATTTTTTCATAATCTTGAAACTACCTTAAAAAATAAATTGTAGAAATATTGTATAGAATTAAATTTAAACCATTATCGGGGGCAAATCCTATAAATTAAGGTATCGCTCCATATCCTCTTATCCAGCAAAAAAACATGAATGCATCGATTCCATTGGATACTGAGTAGCTTCCCTTCGTTGGGACTGTTACTGACATCATCACCAAACCATAAGAACGATTGAGGGTGCCTATTCAAATTAAAAGGAATGATCTTTATTGTCATCAGCAAGGGACATGTGAGGATATCTATAACTTACTTTCACCGAATTTGGCAGAAGTACACTCCTGCGATTAAATTTATGAAAATTTTATGCCATAGACTAAAGTTAACATCTCACTCAGGTAAAATTTCAAGCAAAAGCTTCGAGCATTTATTCACATTCTACGACACAATTAGCAACTTCTCTCCTATAAAAAAGCTGGGGAACGCTCCGGTTTTTTAAGTTCTGTGGATTGAACATAACATTCATTTTAACACCTCTCTCGCGCCCAACAGGAAACGAGGGAATAAAACAAAAGTTGATGTGCAGCGGTTGGAATTCGATGAGCGTCAGGTGAAGCAACGAAAGCACGGTTTCAATTACCCGACGGACTCATGAAAGCTCGCCGCTTGATATTCCGCAATTTGTTTTCGAATCTTTCATCTACGAAGGAAACCGTCGGCAGGAGAGTAAATTGTGGTAGCATCGGGTCTGGTTCAATCAGGGCAAAGCGAACATATACCAACGTACGCACGTAAACACTACCTCGCGCTTTGCCATGAGGTTTCATGGAAGGAGGGGGAAAAAATACATGAGGCGGCAATGAGATGAGAAAAGGGTTCAACCCGTGAACGGGATGGGCACGGGGAGAGATGAAGGAAGTATATAGAGGTGGGGTTTTAAAATGGAAACGGGAGCCTGTTTACGACTAACATCGGACGCGATTAATTAGTCCCCGCCGGAATGGGTGAGAAAGGAGTTAAGGCAACCGTTGTAAGGGTGGGGAGGGGGGGGAGCGGTTGAAATGGATGAAGGGGCGTGTGTAGCGGCGCGATCGGGAGTTAACTGATTCGAGGGTCGTAAAGGGTGCTCTCGCCGTGGGTGCAGTCGGCGTTTGCAATAAAGAGAGGACTTCGCCGCCAGGCGCTCTCTCTCTCTCTCACACACACACTCACGAGGGACGACAGAAGTTCAAAGGCCTCTACGATTGAGGAAAAGGTAACTACAGAGAGAGAGAGAGGGTGTACAGGGAACGCGATAATGGAGATCCCTGTGGAATGTCCGTTTAATGACAAGCAAAAACATTTACCTTCCAGGATCATCCCTATAAAAAATAAATGAGGAATGAATTCTCCCATCTATTGTTCTGACTCAATTCCTTTTTACCTCAATTGGAACGGAATTTGCTGACGGCTTTAAAATAAATGTATTGATACAAAAACTGTCCAATATTTATGATGGTCAATACCTCTGATGCTACCTAAAGTGATAAATGACAATTAAAAACTTGAACACGTACAAGGGACTTCTGAAAAAAGCCAGACAGGAAAAGAATTGTTTTAAATGGGCTTATTTTTTATAAAAGAAAATATTTACTCGATTTATACAAAGAAAAACGTTTGCCGTAAAACGAAACATTTATTATTTATGCTGCATTGTGCATATCCTATTGAGCCGACTAATACTATTAATGCCTGCATGACCAAATTTACCGAGCGTATTATTCCTATGCTACTGCAATTATATGTCAGCTTGAAGAAATTGGAAACCGTCCCACAATAGTATGAGCACATCTTATGACTCCTCTTTTAAAGATGATTAGAGAGCGTCGAAGCTAATAGCACAATAAACAGATATGTAGCCACTTTACAAGCACATACAACGCCATACGGTGAAGGAAATAACGTTACCGAGAGTTTGATGGTGGCCATTGCTTAAATACTACGGTCCTTGAAAAAGCTTAATTTTCGTTTCTTTCTAAAGTCCGCTTTACACGGTACATTTCATTGCACAAACGAATTTATCATAGATTGTACAAGAAAAATGAATTGAGTTAAAGCAGGTTCTTTTTCCCGTTCATTCCTTCAGAAAATCATACAAATTGCCGCTTTACACGGTACACTTTTCCTCATGAAAGAGTTCATTCCTTCGTTTGTACAAAAAAAGTTACCGAGTAAAGTGGCCTACAGCCAAATCAGAATAGTTCAACTGCGTTATTATCTCGGGCATACTCTGAAGTAAATACACTCAAACGTAAAAATTAGTCTCAAAACTAAATTTTAAAACTCATACAATGTGCCCTTTAAAGGCACGTGTGTTGTCTAGTTTCCGTTGCCTAAAATATTCGTTCTATACTTCAGCCATTTCATTAATATCCCATTCATAGACTCTGAGTAATATCTAATCCGTTCAAATTTTAAGGCGTCGGTGAATTTCAAAGGAATTTTTATCCATGTTTGCAAAAAAAATCAGGTGAAGAAACCGATAAAGTCAACTTTTAGATCGTAGCAGAAATTGTCCAAAATCATACAACTTAAACGAAGGTGAAAAAGAAATGGACAATGACTGGATACAATTTATGGATATGGATATATTTCTGCAAGATATCAATCTCGAAATATATAAATGCAGCTTTCTCAGTCAATCAATTCCTCAAATGTTTATTTTAGAAATGCTATTAAAATATTTATTGAGAAGAAATAATTCATGAAAGATGTAATGACCATATATTGAGAAATGAAGGAGACGAGCCGTCAGGAATGCCATCTTCACAAGCACGATTACATGCGCTAAAGCCATATTAAAGTGTTGGTTCATACACTCTTGTTGCTTTCTTGCTAATTCATCAGAATCCGATCGTAAAAATTCCAAACTCTCGATTACCTCTGACAATTTTATTACGTCCAGAAGCAAAGCAATAAAAGGTTTTTCCTGCTGAAATTCCAAAGCCACTTTTTCTCACCTCACCTATCGTTAATTTACGAGTCATTAAACTTACGAGCTTGAAAACATATCTCGGAGAAATATCCGATGGTCTCTAAATAAACTACCGTAATCCTACACCGTCGATTAAATATTTTTCGCGAGCTGCGATAGCACCCTCTCTCTCTCTCTCGCTTCCTCAGACGACAGTCAACTGAATCAAAGTCTTTCAGTCCATATCGCCTCAACCGCGGACGACGGCAACTAATCTATTTCACCACACGACCATCCCATCCCCTACTCATTCCACCGCTCACGCTTCCCACCGGCTGACTGTGCCTGACCCCGCCGGGAGATCGGTCCGAGATCTCTCGCGGTCCCCTCTGCTCACGTACCCTCTCTCTCCACATCTCGCCGCAAGGGAGAATTTTCGCACCGAGATCTGTTAGCGCGCGTGGACGGTCAGGATGGCAGACCCAGGGATGGAAAGCTCCGCCAGCAAAGGCCCGTCAGCGGCGGCTCGGCGGCGGGGCGTCTACATGCGCGAGCTCGGTTGGAAAAATAAATATGTGCAAGCATATTTATATCTGATCCTCACTCCCGACCCGTTTCCCTCGTTGGAGAGGGTGTTTGTGCTCCCGAAAACTGAAACATGAAACTTGTATCCCATGTTTTCCTAGTACTCTGAATGCTATTGAAGGTACAATCCTAGAAATCCGGTGAAAAAAGGAGAGCGCATATCTGATCCTGTCTCAAAATCAATCGTCTAGCTAAGTAAGGTATCTGACCCATCGAAAAATTAAACAAGGAATTTATTTCCATCATTTTTCCTTGGATACTGAAGGTTGAATGGTGGAAATGCAGTGTAGGACAGAGCAGATACGGATATTATTATACCCTGTCCTCACTCTCTATAGCTAAGGCTTGTATTTATGTAAAAAAATGATGTGATTGTTTCTCGGGAGTATGGAGGACATAAGTGTGGTTAACCACTTGGAAAGCCAATAAATGTGTAAAAAAGGACATAAATGTCCTTCAGGGTCTCAACAAGTAGGTATGGTGGTAACAAAAAAAATAAAATTGCAAAGGATGCGCTTCGATATGGAATAGACGTGGAAAGTCAAACGAGCAAAACATGCTTCGACTAAAATAGTACCAATAACAATCTGTACCAACACCCCAGCAACAAATAACTGAGGGTAGAGCAGAAAGGAATGAGAAGATACTTATGTTTTTAATGCGAGTAATACAGTAGAAACCGAATTTTCTATAGCTGTTTCTACCATTAACCGTCTACGGAGTAATATATGCTGAGCCTAAAGTTTTTAAAAGATATCATGGTATTCCAGAAAGAGTTGAATATAAAATCACCCCAGAAGCAAGTTATCGTCTCCATATTTCCACATAAACAAGAATCGAAATGATGAAGTCGTACATATCATGAATGCACAAAACCTTAGGTGCTCCGTTGTATTTTTTTCATATATTAATATGTAATTTATGAAAAATAGTGACCACCACCATAACATATCCCCTACATCTCTTCTCCAACCCAATTTTTCAATGCCACTCATATCAACACTTAGCCAAGATCCTTACATCTTCACTCAGGCACACGCGCATATGATTATACATAAAGGGAGGCCCGCGGCAACCTGGTGCATCGCGGTGATATCATGGTGGACAAAGAGGCGCTGCCACGGATGTGGCGCACCATAGGGGTTGGAACGAGAACAAGGAAGAAGGACTCGGAGTGGAAGTGCAGGTCGAAAGATAGCAACGGGAGATTTCTCCATCAGCCCCGTCGGCGAAGAAAGAGCGTCGGCGTCCGGCAAAAGACGGAGTCGGATGAAAAGGGGCTGGGGACTCGCGAAGGGGTCGGCTGCTCGGAGCTCGCCTCTTGTTGGTTTTTGCGAGTGCGCGAGTCTGAAGTTTGTTTGCGCCATGGGAGTAAGAATGAGGAATATTAGGCGGGTGTTTCGATCGTATCGCGATGTATACCTATAGATCGAGAGGGAAAGAATGGCACGGGAGAAATGGCACGAGCGAGTGGAAGAATTTTAACGACGGAGCAACATAAGAAATCCCGCAATAAAGGCGTAAAACACCATGGATTCTTCGGGGCGTTAAAATGATAATTGCGGCAATGCCAAGCGCCAAGAAATGCGGCGTGTTGACGAAAACATAAAAATAAATCATTGGGAAAGTTGTTTTTTTTGGTCAAACGAGCGCCTGCACAAGCGCAGTCATTGGAAGAAACATTGCTCTTTTCCCAATTTTTACGTCACACCTTAGCCTTTTCGCTACAAAGTCAAGGAAATAGATTGGAAAACAAGATAGGTGCCACTATTTTTGATACTCAACATCAGTAAAAAAATAAACAACAGCCAGAAGGATCTCATTCCATTTGACTTTAGAATGGAATACATAGCATACATAAGACACTGCATGGTTAACGGGATGCATCACATTGAGGTAGTATCAATCTATGAATCCTTTTCTACGAATACACAATCCGTAACAGAGCACGAAAAACTGCAGACATACTAAGTTTTTCACAATGAACGAACAAATCATACAATTTGAGGGACAGAAATAATAGTTCATCAACCAAAATTAATGCCACTTACTTGTCTATAACATTTAAATTGGCGTCTAATAATTTTTTTTGCGATCTTAGCAATGGCACCGATAAGTTCAATATACCAAATAATGACGACGAATAGGGATGAACACCGTTTCATAGAATATATCTCGACAGTAATATCGGCTAGATCAATGATATAGAAATACTGAATAGCCACAGCGAAGGCCCACGTAAAATCTTCACGGTCTTTGTCCGATATAACTGCTTGTACTTGAAAAAAAGAAAGGAGGATTACTGGAATGTAAATAGGCTATGCCATGAATTCAAAAGCAACTTTACAAATTCTCAGCTTCTAAAGCATAACTTCTTACTGACAGGTGTCATCAAAAGCTGTCAGCAAGATGCGATAAAAGACCACCTTCATGTCATTAATCATACGGCATTAGTAAAGTTTTTCTGATTCATATTTCCGTCCGTTCTACTTTCACATTGATTTTCAATCAATTATACTGTATATTCATCGAACATCCGCAATTACTGGTGTACGAAGTATGATCATGACAATGAAAACTGTACTACTAAGGAGCGATACTTCGATGTCTTATATAGTGAGGTGTCAGGGTGTACAAACATATTAAATACAAGAAACAAAACTGATCAACAACCAAAATGTCGTCAGCACCGCGGAAAATTGAGATGCCTGGAAAGAGGTGTGTATCGGCCAAAATGGAGGGAATATAACAAAAAATAAATGGGGCATTTAATCAACAGATCCAGCCTCTCTGACGGCAATTAACTCACAGGAGTATGCGCGCAGTTACAGCTTCAATGGTATTGTTTTACTATAATTTTGAGCAGAGAAGAAGAAGACTGGATGCATTGGAAACATTTGCCAAGAAAGGAGGCCAATTAAGTGGTATTTTATTCGAATGTATTCATCCAGATTGGGTATTACCAAGTACATCCGCCTCCAGGCCAGTGATGGTTCGACCCTCTACTACCTTTCTTAAATGGCTACAAGGACTGAATTTTAACGTCCATATTTTCCCCCAATGCTACTACACCAAGCTAGTTTTCTAACACAAAACCAGTATTGTGTGTTTCATCTACCTAATACTGATTAAAATATGTCAGACATCTTGAAAGGAGTTTTTTCAAAATATATAAATCGTTTCGGGAAAAGCTAAGAATCTATCATCATGCTGCCAAAAATAAATTCAATTTTGTGGCAAATATTTCACCACTTTACTTTTGAAGAAGCCTCTTTTGCTTATGACGCCTATGTTATCTTTTGTAAGTAGATAGCTATTTTCATTTCTAACGTAAATAATTCAACTTTCGTATCCAACAAAAAATCGGAATCAGTAAATTTGACCTCAGATAAAAATACTTCTTGAATATTGGATGTCATGCATCACAGTCATCCCATAATATGTGAAAGTGTTAATGTTGCTGTTCGAAAGGTGTCGGTAAACACTTTTTTGCCAACCACTAAATTAAAACGGAATTTCCAGCAGGCAAAAATTTCGACTTGAAGCTCATTTGGATGAAAAATGTTTACTCATTAAAAACCCCAGCGCACACGAAGTCACATCACACCCAAATAGGGAGCCAACAAACAGTTAGGTATTGTGCAATCTCATGGACTAACGCACGCCAATTTTATCGGCTTGGTTACAGTCTCTAGCCAAATACTGTAACATTGAGAAACTCCTTTCGTAAATTTTAAAATCTCATTACGACATCATTTAAGGTTATCTACAGCAAGGCGAAGCCAGTTCAACGCAAAAAAAATGCAGATGCGGACGAAAAGCAGTCGATGATTTTTTATCCAGCAATTGAGAACTTTCCACAATTATGCACGCAATGGCCGAAGAAAAAAGCGATAAATGACTAACAGCACTGAACCATGTGATCAATAAAGGAGGCATAAACACGTAAAAATGACCCCTATTTGGTTCCCTCGAACGACTACAAAATGCCGCAAAAAGCAAAGGGACTTGCTAATTGCTCTCTAATAAGAGTGAAGGCAATGAAGCGGCATGCATTTATTTTCTTGGATTGGTACTCTCGGTATCAGAGAAGGGAGGTGACGAAGAGGGATGACTGGAGCTTCCAGTGTCAAGTATGGACTAACGAGGCATGCCGTGGGATTGAGCATGAAAAAACTGACTCGTAATATTCAATTGCCATTTTATTTAACAGTATTTCGATGTTTTGAATTAACCGTATTATTTTGTGATATTATACTCCCTTGAAATTAAAATCAATTACTTCGCCAGTCTTTCATACACCTCTAATCTAAGCAAAAAGTCTTTTTCATAAATAATCAGCCAAATCACGACACGTGAATATTTTTATCAACAGTTTCGCACCTGTTTCAAGTGGTCATTTTTTAATATTAATCACAAATCTAGGAAGTATTATCAATTAATAGTCAAAATGACTTTTTAATATTATTTTGGTCAGCAGAAAATTAACCTATGGTAATTATCGTAGTGTTTATCACATTCTATACAACTTTTCTTTAGCAACCGTATTTAGAACTTAGATAGATTTGGTGTAATTTTTAAGATAGTAGAGAAAAATGTTCAAAAGTTTAAGAGATGAACTATTTCGTGACAACCAGCACACGAAAACAATATGTCAAAAATGCATATAAATGCAAAACGTGGGATGAATATAAAATATTATGGGATTAAAAATTAGGATTACTAATATTCATTTCACAAATATATGTGTTATATTTTCCCCCTCCTTCAAAAAGAAAATAGCTGATTTGATTGGATATTTGGAGTATATTCATGACAATATTCGAAAAATAAAAGATACAAGTGGCACTAAATAAAAAAATGACACAATACACACAATGCCAATGGTTATTTCAATCCAGCACAGAAAATAGCAGAACTATGAAAACGTTATGAAAAACTTGGATGAAATAAGGGCGTTCTTAAAATAATAATAACGCAAATCACTTATAATTTAAAAGCTTAAACAAGGCTAAAAACTCATCGTTTAGATAGGTGCTAGGACTGCCTCAACTTATTTAAATGGAGTGTCCAAAACTCTACTTATCAGTTGGTAGGTTACCCAATGATGATGACATAATTACCAAAACACATAGATGGTTGATGATGTGATGTGCAACAGGTGTTACATTAGAGGGGCAACAGTGCATAACTATTGCAAGGCTGCATGGTCCGAGCTCCAATAAGAAATTTCTATTCTTAATAAGGCGTAGGCAAAGAGACCAAAAAGCACGTCATCCTACATCGTCGCGTGTTTATATTTTCACACGCCACATTTAATGATGACGTAGACCATGAGCATTAGGCCAAATGATAAGTGGTTCGTTGGTGTACATTACATATAACATCTTCCAACGGATTAGCAATATATGGACTTCGTGCGTAAGGAATTTCGAAGATATCTTTCACTATCATAGCGAAATTACTTTTCTCAAACTCTTGCGGGGTGACATGATATATGAAAACGAAAGCGCGTAAAAGGAAACTTAACGCCAAAGCAGGCAAACACCTTTATCAAAGGGAACATGCTGGAGGGAATTTTATAGGAAAAGAGGAAGAATGAGATCTCACCGAAGATATGAACGAGAATTTCTCATCTATTTCTTATCAGCTTTCAAAATCTAACAGCGTCACGGAAATATCCCAGAAGCGAATGGGAGGGATTCAAGCCGGCGCAGTATTATATAAATAAAGCCCTATCAGGCGATGTGGGCTTTATCCACAATTATTCTCATTGCAGAGTTTCACCGCCATAAATGCTTCCCCGCGCCAGGAACGGTGTAATTCATGAAAGTTCAGTGTAGTTGGAATCCTAAGCCTCTTGCAAGAGCCCACCGTTCTCGAGGAAGTCCTAGGAATACGACACATCAAAAGTTGAGTCATAGCACCTCTGTCGTGGAGGGTTCTGCCTGAGGGAAAATCAGGCTTCAGGCGTTGGCTCTACCTTGAAAAAGTGATTCTATTAGGGGACCATAGGGAGATAATTCTCTCGGCAGGAGCTGTAATAGGTAAGGGCTTAAAAAACTTCCGCTTGAAGGAATAGCTGGAAGGGTAAAGGATTTCAAAGAAAGGAGAGTTTAGCCGTCATCGCTACTCCTCAGAGCCGAGTGTGATACCATCGCGAGAGTATCGGCTGGACTCTTTGGCTGACACTCTTTATGCTCCATGTCCGAAGTAAGATGCAAAGCATATAAAAGGGAAGACAGTAGGAAATCTGGATACGAGGTAGGTCATAAACACACCAGGATACATCTTTCGCGAGCGTAGAAGAGAGGGTACCAGGTGGAGGAAAAGATGCAGGCGAAAAGGAGGAATAGAGTGACCGATCGATAAGAGTAATAAAGAAAAGACGAACAAAAAGAGTATGGATAAGAGAAGACGGCAAACATCATACACATCGTATACATTTACATATATTCCCATCCCACAAATCTCTTCCTATCGCAATGGAGACTGTAAAAAAGGAGCCAAATCAGGGGTTATAAACGTGGAAAACTGGCTCCGTTTCACCTAAAACCTGCCAAAAAGCCCGATGCTCATATAGCTCACAAAGTCTCTCAAAGTCACAGTCACGAATCAATTTATGCATAACCTCCTCTCCATCAGTTTATGAATGATTAAAATTATAACCACAAAACTAGTAAATGTTAGAAATAGTACTCCGGGCAAGAAAAAACGTCAGAAATGACGTGATAATTCAAAATGAATTCCAGTAGTTTGGTGCTATCTCAACTGACACTGAAATCAACAGAATTTTAACTATTCTAATTTAACTATATTAGAATTTTAAAAATTTCTCGTGCATAGCTTTGTATGGTCACTTATATATGAATCTCATTACTAGTCCATTCATCATTATAATAACTGGTAACATTCAACTTAAGGTCGTTCAATATTAAATGTATTCTTCCTTCGATTCAGGCCTTCGCAACGTAATCAGGTTTTCCACGAATGGACTTATTTCGCTATATTTTCCAAAGCATAGCATAGGTTCTTCAACGTTTTTGCTGATTTGACTGCCCTTTTATAATCGCAATGATGCCTGCGCTGCATCATCGCAGAATTTCTTTGGTATGCTATGACAGGAATCAGCAAGCACGTTGATGGCGGCCAATGTGGTGGAAATGGTTTCGAAGGATCATTTCAAGCTATGGATACATCGAATCGAACGACCTAGCATTCAAGTGGCCAAGAATTTTACACAAAATTGTTTTCAACGTGAATATTTATCTAACGTAAGCATGATAACCATATCTCAATCAAGTAGAGAGTTTCACTCGTAATCAGAGCTCTATTTCGGTGCACATCACAGCCCTACATAGTACGATAAAAGTAAAGAAAAAAACATCCAAGCATCAGAAAATTGCGGCATCACCAGCACTTTCTGACATGAATTTCTTTTTTACTTTTTATTAATGTTATTCTAGAATTATGAATGTCGTGAAACGAATACAACAGCTGATTTTAAGAATACAAAGGAAATTTTTGTTCCTAGTGGACGCAAAAAAGTGAAAGACTAAAACATGCGATGAGTTATCAAAACACCTAAGTATCTCGAATTTTTTTAAGGTCCCTTTCTCAGAAAACTTAAAAGAATTGTAAAGTTTCCCAACGCTCGGATGTTAAGTAATCTTCGGAAATCCGATAATTTTTAAGAACATATAATATATTAACTTACTCGATTCCCTTCCAGAAAATTAATATCTAGAAGTAATCCTGAGGTTAGAGGAATTCAATGCTATGGCAGCCCAGTGACCCACCGATATAGGCTAAATGCTGTTAAATACGACCACGAAGCGAATGCTGGTGATTACGACCACTAATAATAACCTTTTTCAAAGAGCAATGCTGACAAACACTTGAATTAATTTGGCTAAATAAATAAACTGTGTTTTGAACTCGGTTTGAAAATAGCAATATTTTTTGTTGATATTTGCATGAAAACAATGTTCCGATGCAGAAACACCAGGTGTAACAATAAGACAAGCAGTACTTCTTATCAATTTGTATAACAAACATTTGCCATTATTAGGATGATAAAACAAAATGAGTTCATCCCAACCTATATTTCTTAGAAACATCCGTAAAAAAAAGATATAAATGGGTCACATGAAGTCTAATCAAATTTCATAGGAATATGACTTTAGATGTTTAATCGAAAATATGACCAAAGATGATTATGACCAAAGAGTAAAGATACAGTTAGGAAATTAGGAAACTCAAAAAGTGATCTTAAAAGTCCGAAAAACAAAATCCGTACCTAGCATTAGTAGATGGATCTCTCAGAAACTGTAACACTAATAAAAATCATGAGTTTAACATTGTGTAAAACATATGTATTGATCAATCAACATTGTTGACATATTCTTTAATTAACCATCATAGGTGTACTATAAGCATGGCGAAAAATTGACTAAATTGATGAGATGTTTTTCATAATCCTATGCCTAATTTTTGATATGACATCTATTGCTGGAATGATGGAAAAAAAACTTTCAATTAAGATGTAATAGAGATAGGGAATAGAAGCAAAATAGCAGAAAGGGGAGAAACCACTTCAGGGAAGAGGCAATGCCAGCCAACTACTAAGGGCACACCACGGATGGAGTCAAACTTAATAGAATGACAAATTTCTGTGAGCAGAGAATGGAGAAAGAAGAGCGATAAAAACTTAAGTACAGTCCTAAAATCTGCATATTCACCCATTTAAGCTACTATATGAAGTTAATAGCTTGAGCATGTTACTCCTGACATCTCCACAAAATGTATCTAGCAAGCTACGCAAAATTTTCCCCAGACTGCCATAATCATAAAATGAATACGTGGTAATCTTGAATGAAATTAAAAATATGAATAGCCTCCAATATGTCATGATTCTACGCTAAAATGTACTAATTCAATTAATTGTATAAATGATTGTTATAAAAAATGCACGTTGCAAGTTTAGCGAATAAAAAATAAAACATGGCGTGACATATTCGTGGGTACATTCATCGACAGAGGGTGTATACATTTACTCTCACGCAGTGAAGGGTTAAACTTCAACCAGGGATAAACAGTGAAGAGCCCGATGGCATAGGATGATTAGAAAAATGAAGAGAACGCGAGAGGATGGAGGAGAAAAGATACATGGTCGGATACTGGAGCCAAAGGGGTGGCAGGGGAGGGTGGGAATGGGGGGTTGACTGGGGGTGTAAGAAAGGTGGGCGTGGTCGATGTGCGGGGGTGCGTGAACACACACCGCGAGACAGCAGCAAGGGAGGTGCGGAAGGCACCCTTCTTGCACGTCGACTCGGAGCATATCTTCGTGACCTGGGAGGAGACTTGTACGAGAGGGCTGAGCATGACGGCCGGGGGGAATGCATGAGGAGGCCGGGGAGGGAAAATTGCCGCTCTCCGACCGTGTTTACTGGATCGCCATAAGGGTGAGAAGCCAGGAGTATCACACGTTCCCCGACAACGCGCGCGGATTCTGCCTCAATGGAGGGGAGGAAGATGGGATGTGATTCTGAGATGGGATCGAGTGCCAACAGATATGGTTAGTTATTGTCGGACATGGTTTATTGGAGACTCTCGGAGGTTCTAAGGAGGAAAAGATCCGTACTTGCTGCCTAGGTGCGTGTCGATCCCTTATAACTTAGAGACAACCTACAGTGAACTTGGGTTCGGTGTGATATTGACTTTTCTCGAGCACGTGAAAAAACAGGAAATTTTATCATACGACACGCGAATTTTCGTCCTTTTTTCGATGTTTCCGACAATTTATGCGCTATCAATAAAGGTAACGAGGATAACTAGACTCTTCGTCAGCAGGAGAGACAATTCAACCGAGAGAGTTTGAGAAAAAATTTAAAGGCTTTGGCGGAATAACATATGGCCCAAACTTCACATTCCTCAGGCTCATTTCAAAAAGAGTTCAAATGAATCGAATATACAGGTAAGGTTGAATAAAGAATCACGCACATAAGTAGACGTCTTTGGATTAGTTTTACTTAAGTGAAGCTCTAATACAATAGTTGCATAGAGTCATACTGCTTCATGGTGTCATAGCGATAATAATTAAAAGCTATGCCGGCATGAATAATTTGTCCAAAATGATGTTATCACAAAAATAGTCGAAATTAATAGCCAAAATTTTCCTGCGAAACAGCTGATACGCCTTCAAATATCAGTAAATCATACGTATATGATGTTTCATTAAAAGAAAGAATATCATGCCGTGGGTATGATTCCAGAGACGCAAAAACCATGAATGGCGGCGAGAATGTAAAAAAATCTTGGGTACACTCCCCGTATTAGTTCAAAATTCCAACCCTGGCGCGCAATATATTCAGCCTTAAAATCAACTTAAATATTGTATCATATCATTACTCCAATTGTTTATTTTTACCGATCTTTAAACTTTATGGCTCTGTTAGATAAATATAACATCAAGATATACAGCACACTAACAAGTTAATTTTCAGGTAAAAATATGCCAAATATTCTCACAGCAAAATAACCTCTAATAGTGCCTAGATATGAACATACCACTGTTTATAGCACTTTTTCTACTACCGTAGCTGCTTGCAGCGCTTAAATTTATTCATTATTTCTTAATTAAGGATTATATCACTGTCATTGCTCAATAGAATCTAAAGAGAAAGAGAGAGGAAAGTAATTCATCAAGATAATATTTATTTACTCTCCGAAAGTAAAGGAAGACTGATCACTTCCTGACGAACACTTGATGATGGTTCCTAAATTCTGGCCACCCTCTGTGGAAATACTAAAAACATATATTTTAGGAATTTCAGGGGGCAAAAACACAAATCCCTCCTTTCATTTGTGTTTTTAATATTGATTTAAAGGTGGAAAATTAGTGAAAATTTAAAAATATAGCTTATATTTTATTTAAAATCGGTTTGAATATCTCTTTTGCATATAAGGCATCTATAAATAACAAGATTCATACTTCCACTATGCGTGACATCAGATCATAATTTGCATGTATTTCTCAATCGTTGCACGCAGAAACTTAAATTTTTTAACGCTAATGACTTTCTTTAGCTTTCTCCTGATTTATGAAAGTGGAATATCAGTCGATATTCAAAATATACATGAGTTATACCTCAGAATAATGGGTAGCCAAAGTGAAAAATGTGTCAAGAAAAAGCCTCTCGATATCCTCTTGATGAGGAACAGTAAGGTTTCACTACAGCTATTACTCAACCATGAGGTGATAAAATCCAATTAAGTCTTTATTCGTACAGTTGCTTTATTCATTTACTCAAATCTCTTCTGCAAGGTGCAAGTTGACATTCTTAGTAATTATCACTCTTTTTATAACACTGAAGCCAAATTTTGCACCTGAAAACAGAAGGTTAGATTGCCACAAAAAAATCAGCGTATGACGATTGTGCGTTGAAGGCCCGATTAAGAATGCGCGAACGCTTAGTTCATAAAGCATTCCAAGGAAGTTATTTCGCCTATACCCAGGGAAACAATGGCAAGAATGGATTTGATTTATTCAAGCAGTACTATTGTAAAATGTGGGTAACAATTTAAATTGAGAAGAGAAAAATGTTCTCAGCAATGCAGATCCGGAGTAAGTCTCCTGTGAAAAAAGCTTTCAATTAGGTGATAGACAAAACGCGTTCGGATTTGGTAGGTTTCGTGTTGAAAAACGACTACCATTTAGCGAGATATAATATTAATATTTTCAAACATATTGAGAAGGTCCCAGCCAGAGCGAAGAGAATCACTATGAATTGGCGCACTGAATTGTTTCGTGCCAACCTCACCCACCAAAATGATCATTAGGTCAGCGCCTGAGCCAAGAACGGCCCTTCACGAAAACGCGTACATGCAGATCACCCTGGTATAGACCAAAGACATCATCGGAGCTCGTAGAGTCGAGGAAAGGAACGTAAATCACGGGAACACGACCGAAGAAAGTGAAAGTAGACACGGAAGAATTGCGACATTTTCTAAAAGAGCGCGACCGACTACAGCGAGCGAATGTCAAAGAAGAAGCAACGAAAAGAGAGAGATTACAGAGCCCTTTGTAGAGAAGACCGGACTGATGCTATCCAGTGGAGGGAGGGTAAGGAGAAAGAAGTCGAAGTGTGGTGAGGAAGAGATATAAAATAGAATAAACCTTAACTTTTCTTTGGTAAAGCCTTCAAGAGTAAACAAAAAGATACTGTTAAAGAGCAGTAAGGCAATAAAAAAACTGCGAAGTGATAACGTTCAAATTAAAAATGTAATGAAATGTAAAGATGAAACCACATTCTCAGTCAAACTGAATTGCTCAAATAAAACATAAAGAAAGAGTATTAAGAGAAAAAAATACAATTTAAACATAAGATTTGAGAACAGTTTTCACAAAAAAACATTTACGAACCATTCAAGTTCCTCTGAAAGTAATGTTAGTGGTTAAGGTACCAGTGATCGTGTGGAAGATAGTACAAGGGACTCGCAGTCGAAATTGGCCGTTAAGGCCTTGAAATACAGCATAAAGCACGCAGCATTAAATGATTTATTGCCGCAGGATGCTTTTAAGACACCATTACCTAAGGATTCTCGGGCGCTGCTTCACATTAATGCAGTTAGCCATAGTATAAGATTTTAGTCGATGCAAGGGGGAAATATTCTTACTATGGTGCGGGCAAAGGGCTTGGTATGTTATTTTATAAGAATGATTTCGAGCTTATAAAAGAGATGTGCATACGATTATCCTTCAATGTTGATGGCCTGCCCTTGTATAAAAGCACATCAAACCAATTTTTGCCAATATTGTGTTGAGTTGTGGACTACGATTTTGATCCCATAATTGTTACTCTTTTTAATTATGATTCCCAACCCCAGCCAGTATCAATATTTTTAAAGGATTTCATTAAAGAAACGATTGTTTAAATAGGCTATACTATCTGAGAAAAACATCATTTAAGAAAAATGTCAGTAATTTTACATTTTTTTAAATTCCCGGCGAACAAGATTTCCTCGAATCGGTGTGAGCAGAATTCCAGCGGAGGAAGAATGGGAGAACCTCGAGAGGAAACGAATCAGTGGATCACGGAATGAAATGGAGAGGAAAACAAGAGTATGGTGGGTGAGAGGTGGACACGAATGAGGGGGGAAGGGGAGGGGAGGATGGTGCCAAGTGGGAAGCGTGTCGCAACCGTGGAGGAAAAAAAACCAGACGATTACGAAGCCCTCTCTCTGGAAGTAGGTAAACCTCCTTCCCTAAATGGACATAGGCTCATATGTGGACGTTCTCCTCTCCCCCACTCCCGCAGACCGCCTTAATCCCACGACTCCTCCTCCTCCTTCCTTCAGCCTCCCTCCTCACCCTCCAGCTTCCTCACACCCAACGCCGCATGACATAGGGGGGAAGAGGGAGGATCGGGCGAGGGAAGCACGGTGGGGGAGGGAGCGCGATTACACATATCGGGAGCGGTGCCTGCGGTTCGCGGGAGGGACCAGAGACGCTGCGGCGGGGGGAGTATGAGGGGGATGACGATGTTCTGGGAGGGGTTGGCGCGGCGGGAAGAGAGGAGGAGCGTGGTTTATTGTCCGAGCTTTTGAAAAATGTTTGTGGAGCGGAGAAAGGCACACGAGGGGCGTGTGAGCAGGGCGGGAAGGATGGCAGCGAACGCATTATATTTAAACCGTAACTGGAACTCGGGAGAAGGCAGGCCGCGATTAGGATCAACAGCTTACATGCTAATTAAATCTGCAACAGAGATCGGCTCTAGGATAAATGGATAATATACTGTTCCGCTTTTTTCATTTTCTACAATGCGCAATTATTTTTCCCTTCTTCTGAGAGATTAATTATGAAAGTAGGTTCATTCTTCATCCACTCCCTCTTCCTTGTAAAATCTCCATATAAGAAGGAACTTGTGGTGTCAGTTTGTGAAAACTTCTAAAACGTTTATGATAAACAATTATAATTCTGGATAGAGGCATCAGTGCGTAGTATCCTTGTTCGGTCGATAAAATAAATATGAAAATAGTATAAATTTATAATTGTTCATCATGAAGGTAAATATATCATGAAACCATAAAAAGTTTCGTGCTTACTCGGAAAACGTGAGTCAGTTCCCTATAAACTATAGGATAGAAGATGTAGGAGCAAAAGCGACAAAAATGTAGGCAATACATACTATAAATTATACATTATTCATTAAATTCATAGGAAATTTTAAAAGTTATTCCTGAGTTTGTCATTTAATCCTATTGACATCCATCTGCTTACTTACTGAAAAAAATTACATAAGTCCTTAAGCATGTATCGTGACTACATCACCAAAATAGTAACTAGATACACATCAGTAGCAATCAAGGGACAGCATTTCCAAAAGCTAATTTTACTCCTACTGACACACATAGTGGATTGGAAATTTTTTTAAATTCTCAGTGTCAGAAATCATTTGGAAAACATATCTCTATATTGATGGTCCGTATTTCGAAGTTAAGTAATCATGCTTGTTCACCTCTTCCGACTAAATGAAAAATAAGAACGACATTATTCAGTTTCTTTCTTTTAATTAATTTGTAAGGAATTAGTCAAATTTATTCTACTAAAATCCATTTCAGTGAGAGGTGGCCAGAAATGTGGTCGTCAACGGAGAGATACATTTGGAGACTGTGAAACTAGAAAGACCCCTACGACGGTCGTTTACAGTTCCTGATCAAGACGTGAACTACGGATTTATGAGGATGCGGGGGAACAAAAATGCGCTATTTGATTACAGAGCGAGCAACGCAATGAACTTGCTCCCCGGGTTTAAGTTTCCAGGTGGGCGGTTAAGCGGGAGGCGTACTCCAAACTGAGCAAGATGTAAATGAAATCATGCAGGAATTATACTTCGGACCTCCAAGAGGCAATATTCATTCACGTTTTAATTTATTTCCATGTTCCAGGAAATAATACGGTACTTGGGTAATAGTATAAATATTTCTATTAACTTCTGAGACCCGGAAATAGTATGACATACCACCAAGTGCTTCTCCAAAGAACTCCGATTAGCTCGTGATCATGGGGTTCCATATGTCATGAAGTAATTATAGGAATCAGGAAAAAAAGAATGCATATTGTAGCATTCTAAATCGGAATATTTAATAAATTTGATTGCTACTGTGACTAATAATCTAGTGGGCAACACTCAATCTACAGTAACTCCGCTATGAAGATTTAATTTTGATTTATGCATGGTTTATAGAGACTGAAACTAAAAAGCTCATTGCGGAGGTATAAAAAGAAAATTGACTCTCTGAATTGAGAGAGAGAACATAGTCGACGTTTTTATAGGGAATTTAACACAGCTTTTCATTGAATAGGGAAGAAATGGCAGGTAGCCGATTTATTCAATTTCTGAGGGAGGATACTCTACATACTTGAACAGGCTTGGGTTTCCCAGTGATCAAACCAAAGGCTCTACAAACAACTCTCCAGGAGTGCATATTCATTTTTTCAGATATAGGCTCCAGTAATTTTCATTTTCCGTATATTTAAAAAATTATTTCGGTTAAAAATTAAATATTAAGATGGTTACCACATGAGAAATGAGCACTTCCAAGAATTCGCCAAGTAGTATACAAGTTGATTAAGTGTATCATCTCAATACAATAAATATTGATGAGTCGCATACCAGAATTTACTC
Source organism: Ceriagrion tenellum (assembly GCA_963169105.1). NCBI lineage: Eukaryota > Metazoa > Arthropoda > Insecta > Odonata > Coenagrionidae > Ceriagrion > Ceriagrion tenellum. The sequence goes on along the minus strand of OY720633.1, from coordinate 98,781,565 downwards.
TTGAAATAGAGAACTTTCTGTAGGTTACAGAAAGGAAAAGAGAGAGAAGGAATAGCAATGATGAATTTCAAAATAATCACCATTAGTGATTTACTTGAACCATAACTCAATATAGCATTCAGCTCTCGACTGAACGGCTTTATCTTTATGACGAACGGCAAGTTCACCATGGGCATTGATTGCACAGCTATGAGGAAATACAGCGGTTATTAGAATAATCAGTGCACTTTAAGATTCATAGAGAAGCCGTGAGGAAGAAAATGATGTCTTATCTCTTGTAAAAAAAGCCTTAAATACATCCCTCGGATTCCACCTTCTTTTTATGACGCAGAAAATAGCCATATCGTAAAATACTATAAGTCAGGAATATTTTATCCAGACGGTATAAAGATAAACTGTAATATACTACTCCTAATGGCATACTTTAATTTTTCTTCGTAAACCATGACTTAAGCAATGGTTGGAAGACGATAAAGACATGTAAACCACACAAGTCGTCAACCTCGCTGAAAAAACTCTTTGCACACCATACTAAACCCTTTGAGGTAAAGTGATGCATCTATTGAGGTCTCAAAATGCCTACACCATTTAACTAAGCATTTTATGTCCCTGCATAAAGGAATTTTAAGATTATGCTACACTGAAGTAGGCCTTAGCGAAATTATAATGCTCCTTTTAAGGGGTTAACGACAGGATACACCTTAGGAAATTTATTTTTACTCTAAGCGCTTAGTCTAAGGCATGACTTATACGTCGAGTATCACTATAAATTTCTCCTCTTATGGATTGGGAGAAAGCTAAACAGTTTTACCTGCCGTTAAAAATCTCAAAATCTGCTGAATACAAGGAATAAGGAATACATGAAAACCGAAAATGATGCCAAGCGTAATTATGCATCCTGTTAATAGCATTGAGGCCTTTCATGTCACATTTAGAATTACCGAGAGATAATATTCAAATAGACGTACCATGAATGGGCTAAAGCTCTCCCTTCAGGGTACCTTTTTTTTTATTTAATACAAGTCCATGTGAACAATTCAGCGACGTATTTTCAACATCATCAACAAGATGGATTGGTATTACATCGAAGAGATGACATATTTTTGTAAGTGAGCAGGTAGGCTTCTTTTCGTTAAGAGCATACATTTCGGCTAGGAAAGCACCAAGTCCGCAATGTTTACTGATATTTTTCTACAAGAGCTCCGATCAGCGTCATAAAATATAGTATACGGCATGATGCTTTATTTAACCAAATATTTTGGGTGGCTAAAGTATTATCAAGTGAGAGCAGTGTGAAATATAGGCGGATATAACACGGGTGGTAATGTGATGATAATTATTCTCCGAACATTGGATTATACGTGAATGTCACCACCAGCTTAAAAATAGCTTTAATTCTCAGCCTTCCCGCATTGCTTCGTTTACACCTAAGTCCCAATGTCGTTTCATACTTCCTTGGGACAAATAGGTATAATTTGTGCAATGACGAGAATTTTAAAAGAACATTTGGCATTCGCGTGATGGAGGTATATTCATGTGGCAATAGAGCAAAATACGACGGAAAGGAGAAAAAAAATTGATTTTTTCTCGTTTCCATGATAAGGTTTAGTTAGCTGGATCGAGCTGCGAGTAGCAAGAAGTGCTGCCTTCACGGAAGTCAGCTAGTAAATACGTTGACAAAGTCATAACTGTCGTAAATCTTGAGTCTTCTTAGAAAAATTGAAATTTTTTAACTCACTTTAATCTGATTATGACCCAATGTTCCCAATTTGGAATATATTTTTTCCTCGCACTAACTTACTAATGATTGCCCCTGTAAAAGTAATTGGCACTAGCTTATTCAATGATATGATGTTACAATCTCGAACCTTTTGTTTCATCACGACTGACTATATCTAAAGAAGGAATTTATCCTTTGCTACACTTCCACACCTATTTCCGAAAAGGGGTTCGTTGTTTTCATTCCTAATTACGCAGAATTCCTATGAACGACTTTCTGATTTTTTATAGTCTGGTTGTTTTATCATCAATAAATATATTAAACTAAGCTAGCTTTAACCCAGTCCACCCTTTTCCGTTCGCAAGTTAGATCTTTGATCGCGCGGTGTTTTCACTAATCTTGAAGACATTACCAAATATCTTACGAAGCTAACATACGTATACAAGCGAAATATATAAAATACTGATCAACGAGTGAATGGAAGGCACATGGAATCCCAAGCATTTGAAGAGCATCGCTTCATTGAATACATTTATTATTGGATTTCTGGACGAAAAAAAGGCGAAAAGTAGCCTCTAATTAGAGGGAGAATTCATCTTTAACATTCCGTGTCCGAGTTCTCCGCTTTGGGCCATTATGAGGAGCACAGGTGTCCAACGAAAGGAGCGAGAAAATTTCCAAAGGAGGAAAATGGAAATATCTGGACCCCACAAGCTCCCAACGTGTTGGTTGAAAAAACATTCGGCTTGGAAAACACACACAAGCACGAAATAGTTCGGATTACCATAGGCCTACCGCCGAAAGGCCGGGTCCAACCCCATCGCCACCACCATCCACCAGCTAACAAAAAAAGCCATGGGTTCTCCTCCTACAACACTCACACAAGGTGGTTGATAAAAGGAGGACCGTCTTTGGAATGAGTCAAAGAGCTCGAGAATACGGAGCAGGAAACCTGACTGATACACTTCTCGCGCTATTAAATGGAGGACGACGAGGGAGGGCAATCGGGGGAAAAGGGACTCGAGAGGAGGTGAGGCGACTGGGGGGGGGGGAGAGCGGTGAGATCTTTGGGGCAGGTGGATCTCGCGGGAGCAATTACGGGCGTGAATTATTCTGGCAGCGACTTGAAAGTGTTCGTGTCTGTTTAGGACGAGCGGGGCGGAGGGATTTGGTGGAAATGGGAGGGTTGAGAGAGGCGGGGAAGTGGAGTCGGAAGGGTTAGGTATGGGGACTGGCTGAGGAGGCTGGGAGAATGAGATCCTGAGGGCGGGACTGGCCGTGAGGTCAAAAGATGTAGAAGGGAATTGCGCGGACTTATAAGGCAAGCGAATGGTAAATGAGGAGTCAGCGGGGATGGGGAAGGAAGACGATTGTTTGCAAAGGAGTTTAAGGAGTGAGATAAGTGATGTTAATGGAAAGAGGACGCAGGGCGCGTGAGGTGGAAAAACAAACAAGATAATAGCACGGTAACAAGGCTTTAACATAGGACAAGAATGGTTAGACAAAATAGTGATAATGTTTACCAATTCTAGGGTGGTATGAAAGAGGATGGATTCCAGAAGCGGGAGGTGCATGAGCGTGAACACAGAAAAATTACCATTGCACCCAATGCAACCAACATGAATAGGTATATATATATGCATGGAGATATAAATTGTAAATTTAAGTTAACATGTGTATACATGAACTATAGGAACAATAATAAAGTGATGGCAAACATTATGGCTTTTGAAACACCGACCTAGCAACAGCAAACACAAGGGTTTAACCCAAACCAACAGGAAGAAGATAATAACTCGGCTTTCCTATTTGACTTGTCACTTAATTACTTTCCATGGCAATGAAGGGAAATGGAAAATGGCATTCCTTAAATTCTCGAGGGCTTCAACTTTCACTATGTCTTATCAACTTAGTGCCAGTAATTTGGCTATTTTTCTTATTTATAAATATCATTCAGCTTTTGATATTTTAAACAGCCTAAACCTCTGTTTTTAGGTTTTCTCTGTAGTTAGAATTTGTTAATGTGGTCCTTATTTTGGTATGTATAGACAAATGTACAGGAATGAAATGATACAATATCAGTGTGAAACACATAGACAATATGTAAGAAGATTGGCCCCCAGAAATATGATGCAGTAATGATATCGTAGCAAGCTAGGTTAATTTCTTTTCCCATAGGTATTCCATTTCGTCTGGTACTGGAACACTTCAATGGTCTGTCTTTAAATATTACAAATTAACAGACTGATTAGCACTAATCATGGAAAACTAACTATATTTAAAATGAAATAAGGATAATTTTGCAAGAGAGAAAAACTATTGATCACAAGTTAAGGATAAATAAAAACCAAGTAATTATAACAGGGCAGCAATTCCGCCGCTTCCTCCTGATATTCTTTCGATCAAAATATTATTCGTAAAATATAACAGGCATGCAATTTATTCGCACAAACTAACGAAGTTTAAACTCCTTTGAATTACAATTTTTTTTAAAGCGTAAGCCACATGGTCTCTATACACCGGATGCAATTCACATTGCGTAGTGTAATATTGGCTTCGAGAAGAATTATCAAATGCAGCACCAAGCACCATTGCATAAAGGAAGGATAATTTTTGTTCATAAAATTTCATACGCAGTAAAAGATTTGTTTTTCTGTCTATAAAAACGTCTGCTTAGTAAATGAGATATAATGAGCCATGATTACGAAAATTAAAGGACAAAACGACCTAATGTTTCACTTAATTTGACATCGTCCCAGAAAGGTCATCAAAAGCATTCAATGGGAAGATAAACGAATGATTCCGTAGAGTGTAAAATCTATAGCAGTCTTAAGTTGATGATTTCGAGAAAATTGTAACCCTTTCACCAAATTTGATGTTTTACAAATTAATAAGATTGGACTTAATGGACCGTGCGAGAGGAAGGATAAGAGGGCTAGTAACAGAACATTCCTACCATTTGAGAGCGGGATATTATGAAAATGAGGTGGGAAATTCCTGACATGCCGTCCAGGTAGGTAGGAATAACTGATTAAAACGGAGAGGAGACGAAAGTGGGTAGTAATTTGGGGCAGGATAAGGAACCCTTGACACGCCGACACCGCCGAGACGCTGGACGACGACTGCGCAGCCGAATCACGCGCTCGGTAGCAAGGAGGGATCACGGAACGCTTATTACCATGCAGTAGGGAAAATAAGCGGCTAGCTGTGAGGTCGAGGCGGCATTTCTCTTTTCGTGAGATCCCGGCGTTGAGGAAGGCTGATGGGTTGAGAAGGGGAGGAAAGGGAGATACACGGGGGTTGGGGAAACGGGTGCGGTTTTCGAGAGCGAACGGAATCTTAAACGACGCGCTTCCAAAAGACGAGAGGTGGTGGTGGGTGACCGAAACAGGCGGTGGGTGGAGGCAGCCGAGTGGATGTGCGCGTGGCCAAAACTATTTAGGGAGGACGGGAAAGGGAGATGGGATCATCGTTCAAAGACGCCGACTCACCAAACCATCCCGTGGTGCTATGTTAAATATTGACCCTTAGTTAACGCTGAAATATGAACGAAGAAAAGATTTAGTGAGGGTGGACGAAGGAAGGAATTGGAGATTTCGTCGCATGAAGTCGGTTGGTCGGTAAAGTTTCCCATTCAAGAGTTGCGGAACAACCGGAGAGAGCCAGGAGAACCACAATAGGAAAAAGCAGTTCTCTGGTTAAATATCGAAGAGATAATTGCTCATAAAAACAAATAATAAGTCCATCGCGTGACAGATAGAATAGCGGCGAGAAAGCAAAATATTGTAAATAACCTAACGTTAATGGAGAAAAGATGATTTATTTTAACACAAGCCCTTAAATATCCCCGTGGACTAATTCATCATTAAGGGTACTCAGAATGATATCTTGGAAGAAATGGATTGCGGCCAAATTAATGAAATTAATTTTAGAAAGTGTGGCTGTATTTCTACATCAACATCCGTCTTTGAAGTGGTCGAGGTGTATATCAGACCGTTCACCTCAATTTATTTATTATACGAACACTAAGAACCCCTTCCAAACATTTTTCATTTCCATGAGATAGATTTAGATTAGGGACTCAATTCAAAGTTATAGTAAAACTTATGTCTAACAAAGGATGTCCATTTCAAAATAAATGTGAATAAATTATTCGCCAAACTATCTACCAGACTAACTAAAAAGAAAAATTGTTCCCAACAGTACTTCAGATTTCTAGTGACGTGAACCTGGATGGATTAGATGCGATCTATAAAAATGAGAGCTTTTCAGGGTTTTCTGAATCGAACAAGAACTAACTCGGCAAGAAAGAGAAAGATAGGGTTAGCAAAATGGCTATTTATCAAAATCCCTTTGGAAAGCACATATCTCACATAACATGGAACATGCTCGTATTTAGGCAAATGGTATGGTTGGCTGCATCCGAGAATTATCATAATTTAGCAAAAATGTTGAACAGATTGCGCATAAGAAAATAATGCTCTGTATAGCCGAAAAGATAGCCTTTTAGAAATTATTAGCAGGCGTCAAATAACACTTGATTTTTCATTCCAAATAGATATTGATATCATTATATAACAATTCCTGAATGCAAATGCCATAAATCATGAAATCGAATTTTTTCTCCCATTAGTAAGTATAATAGCAATATCATTAGATCGTGGACTGAAGATCATTTAATCAATCTCACCTCTTCGACTTCTCTTCGCGTGAACTCGCCCATTACTGATATTCCGTAAAAAAATACAGAATTACTGAGGACTTGGCGTGTTGCTGGTTATTAGAATACCAAATACTTAATTTATATTTTCAATAACTATTACCTCTATCTAGTCGGAGAAATTTGGGAGAGCAAATTAATTCTAGCCTAAATTTCCAGCTAAAATGTACTGGTAAGAATAAAGTAAACGTGAACGTAAACGTAAAAAAAAAGTGTTTTCCCGAAAAATACGATCGCGGTAAATGACATGTGATAAAGAGATGCAAATACAAATTTTACGTATACATCAACAAAACAGCCGGCAATCATTTGCAAGAGAGAATTTCAACGCCAAAATGACCGCTGAGTAAATTCCAAATGCTTTTAAGTGCACTCAGGTAAATTAAACATTAAAACTCGAGTGCAAAATATTAGGTCTAATTCTTTTGGGCATGGTGCTGGCATTGCTGAATGGTGCATTTCCTACCCATCCTTTTACCAGGAATCACCTTCTTCTTCTTCGAGGAGTCTTTCTGTATTAAAGCCGGGAGGTCACCCGAGAACAATGGCAAAAACGATCTACCGCGAATAATGAGTGCGAGACGAAGGAGTTAGGAGTGTGGAAGCAGAGAGAGGGAATAAGTGTTTCCATTCGCTGAGCCCCACACCCAGTCGAGATGGAAGCACGAATGACGCATAGAGTAAGGAATCGTTGGCGCCAAAGGGACTAGGCATCACAAGGAGAGAGAACGGTAGGGAGTATATGAAGATGGTAGATGCAGGAATATTTATAGTGGCGCCTCGACTTACTGACGTGAAGTCACTCACCAACTACAAAGTATGACAAAAAGACAACTGTCTAAGTCAAGCATATTAGCTAAATGATGGCCAACATTAAATAACTGACTCACTTGACTGAAGAAATACGCTGAGTGAATTACGCACGAACTTCATAGTAAGAGGATGGATGGGGAGGGATTCTTCTAAAAAGCATTACAAATATGATGACACTACTCTTTCAAATTGATGTTTTCAGCAACCATACATCGACCGGAATAAATAGTAACACAAATTGCATTTAAATTAATTTGAGCTCACAGGAAAAAATAAATAGTTTGAAGTTTAATTCTAAACGAGTTGAATTTACTTTATAAAGATTACAAGTTGCACCCATCCTTATTAATGGCCCAAATTTAAGGGCAAGGCACACGATAGAAGGATAAAAGACCCTCAAAAGGTGATACAACAACGGTAGGAAAACACGACTACCTGTAGTAACAGAATTTAAAGATCTTTTTCCAATGATGTATATGATGAATAAATAGTAAAACAAATAACAAATACCGGCTATTTTTTCACATATTTCAAATCATATGAGAGAGAAGAGTTTGCAAACTCCTAAGTAAGACTCGAATATAGAGATATTCATTCATTAAACGGAGACAAGGATTTTAGTAAAAAGTTGACATGAAATCAAGTCAAATCAGGTTAAGGAAAAACTAGTAGGAATACAATCACTGACAAAAAAACTGACACTAAAATAGTGCTTTTAAAACATTATAAGACGACAGGCAAAAACGCAACTTTTTATAGATCACAATATCACTTGGTACTACAATACCTACAGCAACTGAAACTGATGACGGCTCAAGAGCCGAATGTTGAACCTAGCACTTATCTTCACATTAACCCTTTGAAAGGCATTATAAACTATATTTCAGGCAAAAAATTGTTGTTTCCCGTTAAATTCCTTATTTATCTAGATGAATAACAGGTGTAATTAATTAGATATTGTAGAAATGGGAAGAGATACGGTGAAGCACGTGACGGAGGAGCGAATTTAACCTGCATGGATAAAAACGAAATGACTTTTCTCAAGAAGTCCAGTTCTATACAAAAAGTAAATTGCAACACCTTAATCAGCAAAGGAATCCTTAGTCTTAACGCTAGATTTACAAGACAAAGAAAGAGGGAGCCGGAAAAAGAGAAACAAATATGGAGGAGATATGGATGTAGAGGGATTTTGGGGTCATTTATTATTTCACCAATTAAGCAAAGGTAGAATTTAAAGTGGTCAAGGAAGACAAATCACTTGAAAGAAGTGATAAATTCCACGGTATAGAGCGAGAGCTAGAAAAAATCCAAGAAGTTTAGAAGTCTTCTGGTCATATCGCGAAGAGTTCTTGGACAGACTTCCAAAAAAAATTCTTTGTCGACAGCTTGGCAAATAGAGCAATATTTTGACATTACTTTCACCAATATCGATGGTAGAAGTAATTTATGCCAAAATACGTTTTGAAGGAGCGGAAAAAGCTAGTGTGATACGAGACAAAGTTCAATGACAACTTAAAGCTGCAAGGACAGGAAGAAAGATATTGATCATAAATCGGAAAAAAGCTCATTTTCCGTAAATAATGTCACCAGTAATGCATAACCGTATAAATAAGAGGGTGAAAAGCAGTATGGAGATAAGGTAGTAGACTCATATAATGATAGAGTGAACCATCCTTAAATGTCATGTTCTAGAATTACTTGTGACATCGCATTATGTGAAATAAAAGAATTATAGATACCTACCACGGGAATGTTTGCACCTTGAACGGAAAAATTACAAAAAAAGTTATGGCTATGATTATACATTAGGGAAATAGTTAGAATAATCCGGAAAAAAGCCCAATATGATTATATCGATCACCGAGAAACAATAAATAATCATGGGCAAGAAAACTAATTTACCCGGACTTAAAAAGGAATTCGGTAAACTTTTAACCACAAGGCGTACGAAGTGAAATTTAAATTACGTCGGAAAAAATAACGGAATAAATCTCATGTGTATATAATAATAAATCGTAACTAGCCAAAATTTAAGCAATTTGTTTTTCTCATAGTCTCAACCTCAGTCATTCGTCATTGATCGTTACAAAAATAAGCGAATCAGCTTCTGAGTATCCGGTGAAATTGGTTGAGCGATCGTTGGGCATGTTCAAAACCCGAAGCCAAAAACTCGTCAACCTACATCTTGTAGGAATCAATTTATCCTTTCAAGCCAATATCGGAAAACAAATACGCCAAAGAGATCCTTAAGGGCTTCGACATAAATTACAACCTATCGGATGCGAGGTGAATAAACCGTTTGAGAAAGCAATTCGACCACCCCTTCGGCCCGTGAACTCATGTCACGGAAAGCTGTGAGTTTGAACTGAAAAGAATAGGTTCCATAAGCCACCACAATTCCGTCTCCCGATGGACGCAGCATCCAGGTCGATAAATTACCCTTCCTAATAACAGATATGTCGCGAGAATATTATTTTCACCACACAAAAACCAATCACTCGTCCGTGACCATTCGTAAATTCTGACGATAACTCACCCTCAACCTTTTCCACAGCGGACGCGAGAATTTCCCCTAATTTATTTTAACTTATTTTTTTCCCCTCGGAATTCTTCACCCCGCGGATGCAATATATGTGTCGTACCGAATTCTCTTCGTGCCCGTTACGACCCGTTGAAGGTGTTACACCAGCACGAGGCCCGGTGATGTAAGGTGACGGCAGAGCAAATGAGTCGGTCTTGCCGCATGTATGAGGAGGGAGAGATAGGCCGGGGAATCATAATGGGTTTGGCATGAGGGGGAAAAAGGGAAGAGATAGATATGGGGAGGAGGAGACGAAGGGAAGAGAATGTGGAAGTGGGGAGGAGGAGGAAGAATAGGCGGCACTGTTAGCGATGCGAGGAGAAAGAGAGGGAGAGATAGGAAGAGTGAGCACGCGGGGGAGACAAATGACTGCCTATTAGCGTATGTATGAAAGAGATGACGTGGAGAGGTCAGATGGAGGGGGAGAAGGAGGGATGGCGGCCGCACGAAAGAGACAAGGTCCCGCAGAGATGGGAGCCGCGCCGAGCGGAGACGAAATGCAAAATGGGAGAGGGATCGGGTGGGTTGCAGGGAGGAAGGGCCGAGGCGATGGCGGGAGGTCCTTTTCGAAAGAGCGAGGACGTAAGGGAAGGATGAAGGGCCGAGGAGGTCGGAGATTAACGGAAAGAAGACGAGGAACATGCATAAGCCAGGGATGAACGGCTACGAAAAAAAATATTTAAGGAAACATGTGAAGGGGTCAGTAGGTTGCACGACATCGTTGTGCAGGAAGAAGAGGAACGCTGCGGAGGGGAGGAAGAAAAACGGCAGAAACCATCGGCATTTCGCTGCATAATGGCATAATATTTTGTATGTGTCACACGAGAAAATTTTAGTTTAGAGAAACGGATAAATAGTAGCATAAAAGTGCTTGAACTAAAAGAGTTTGCATCAGCCATGTATAAACAATACTTCTAACCCGATATCTAATGTTTAGCTATTTTGATTAATAATACAGAAAAAATGTTTCACTAATTAACACTAGAATGGATAGCATAATAAACTTAAGTTAAATATACTTGAACAATAAGTATAAATTATTTCATATACCTCTGTTGCCTATAAGATGGTAGTAAACTACCCAGTCATATTTAATATAACACTCCTAGTTGAAAAAATATCCACAAAGCATAAAAATCATTAACTTGACACATGCCATGTGCGGATGAACGTGTTTTGCAATCAGTTGCAAATGCTGATTTTTCTCTCTTATTTATTTAATTCAATGAAAGTGTTCACTGCCAAGCTTTTGTGTGAATATCACTTTGGAGTTTTACTCGGATCACACGAAGCTATTAAGTAAATAAAAATTATTACTTTCTAGTTGATTCTCCTTCTCTCTCAGTGCACTTCTTTGTGGAAATGAAAGGTTTTTATTTTACTGCCACTAAAAAATTTGCCTTCTCCTAATCATAATGTAAAGTGTAGGATATTGCCGGAAGGGTATAGATCTCAAGGGCCGGGAAAGGAAACGCGGACATTAGACTTCACGCATCAAGTAACAGTATGGCACTAAAAATACGCTGTAATACATGCGCCTTGTAATGATCCCGTATTTTCGATATCTAAATTCTCATTACCTGTAGAAACTAGGCAGGAAAACAACCTTCTTGTTACGTCTCCTATTTTGCTAGAGCATACAATCAACCATCAGTTGGTAGAGTTGCATTAGGGAAACGGCAACAATGAACATTTTGTATCAGCACATACCCCTTCTAGTTATTTCATGAGCTCCCAGTTTCCTGCAGTCTCCTCGTAATACTCTCTCTCTCTCTCTCTTTCCCTCTCTCTCTCTCTCTCTCTCTCTCTCTCTCTCTCTCTCTCCCTCTCTCTCTCTACCCTCTCAGCTTATTCTCTTTTAAATAGCCTGCCATTTTCTTTCTCTTATCCTAGCTTTTCTCCTATTCCTGTCCGGCAGTGCGGCTTAACATGGATTTCCTTTTCAGTTAAGGCATGTTCCATCAAATTTATCCTTAAGTTTTTCATCCAATCCAACAGCATTATTTCATCTCCTACGACTACGACTTTCCTAAAGTATTCTTCTCCGACGACTCTCCTACTAAGACTCCTATTAAAGCCGTCTATTATATAAAAATAAAGTGAGACAAGCTAGCAAACAAGAGAGAATATCATGAAAGAAGAGGTAACGCCATGGCCATAGAATGGGCAGTGGAAGTCGGGTCAGAAAGACTTGAGGAGAAAAAAGAAATGGTTAAAAAAGAGATATTGAAACAAAGGAAGAGACGAGAGGCTACGAAAATGAGAGTAAACTTAAGCAAAGTAATTACGGGGAGAAATGAATAAAAATGGATGACTAGTTTGTTGCAAGTGAAAAATGGTTGTTTAGATACAAAAATATTTTATTTGTTTTAAGAAAGGAAAGAAAAAAACGCAAAATTGTTATAATAAAATAATAAAACACATAACCACGCAATCAAGGCACGATTATTACCTAGCCCTTACCTCAGTTTTATTAAAAATCCATCATGAGGCTAAATTCAGCAGGTTTGTTTCACTGCAACCTACTTAACTACCATATAAGTTGCATACATTTCATGAAGCAATTAACATAATGATTTTTGAAAATCAATTTTCTTTGCGTCACAAAGGACCTAATTCAAATATTTTCCAAAGCCATGTGTTATTCACGTTTTCTGACTGGAAATAATCAGTCAGTCAAAAGCAATAATCGGCCCTAAAAAGCTGAAGTTCAAACGACTCAAGGCATAAATAACTCCATAATAACTCTGAATACTGTCGCAAGAGAAGATTTGATTTTATCAGGATTTCTTCTAACTTTGACATTTAACAGCTGAATTGGTTATAATAAGGTCGCTGTTTCATAAATACAGCAGGGCAGGACAAACACTGTCCTTTACTTTACAGTAAAACCAGCAATAGTTGTTTCCCTTCACTCGAAGCATCTATTTACCATGAACTGTTTCAAATAGATTTGATTTCGGTAGGTGGCCGGACAATACGGTACGTAGCCGAGTGAAACTAGAAGAAATTAATATGCCCTATATGGTCACTGGCATTTTGCTTTGCTACCGCCAAACTTTCAAACTTGCGTACGAAATCATACACTTCGAATCTAGAAAATAAAATTTCTTACTCTCCCCAATAGGAAGAGTTCAGGGTTACGACAGACACGTTCTCAAAATGGAAGATGAGCATGATTTATAGGGAGAGACGCAGTGAGGCAAGAGAGAGATAGATCTTCCGTCTTCACCAGTTCAAGCTATCATCACCCGCTTTCCATTTGATGCAAACTAATCGCGGAAGTCATTATTGCACTGCACTTTGAGAATAATTTATCTGACATAAAAGATATTTGTTACATTTGGATATCAAATTTATCATCTGAAAAATAAGAATAAGAGCGAAATTTAAGCCATTCTACAATTAAATCATTGTTTTCGTCAAGCATCCGCTTCTGCGCATCATTATTTTTTGACAGTCCCATATAAATGTGAGACAACAGTCTCCAGAAATCCACAACGAATAACAATAAGTTACGACTGTAGAATCTGTGTGTGTCTATAATTACTTTTCTCCCACCTTCTCACTATTTTTCTCTCATAAATCAAGTTATTGGAAACCTCCCTTTCTTAAAGATATTTGAAACAACCTTAGGCCTACAATGACTAAGACTTGGGAAATTCAGAACTGGTGAGTTTCAGAGCGACATAGAGAATATTATCGTGACGCCTCACTACATCTCCAGGTTAGAAGAGAGAAGCGATAAAATAAGAGAGAAACATTACCGAAGAGATAGATACGAAAACTCGTTCCTCCCACGCACAATAAGCGACCACAAAAAAACCGATCTCCACTAAATACACTACCAAAGCACACGTCACAATTTTACTTCCCAAAACCTTACATATTTACACGGCTGGCGTCCTAACACCCCTTGCCACACGCCCATGCAGCGGGACGCAGGGTAGTATATAGATGTAGATTAGAGATATAATATAATAAGAAGAGGGAGAAAAAAAAATAATGCTAACTGAACCATGAGGCGTATGAAGTTTTAGGCTAGAGTTTAAATGCACAAAACAATTGAGGAGAGAAACCCAGCGTCGATATTTCCCAGTGTATTGAAGTAGAGCGAAAAGTCAGTTAAGAGAATTAAGTCTCATGCGATTGACCGAGGTTTGACATTAGCATTCAGAACACGCAATTTCAAAATAATAGAGCATAGATAATGATGAAAACCTATACTTCTAATTAAATAGTCACGGAATAGCTATTATTAGTAATAGTCTCAGAATGTATAATTTCTCCTGTCTGACAATGATGATCCTAATGAACGTAACTATTTTCAAAATAAACATTCTTAAACCAATGAGAAAACGGTTTCTAGTTGACCAATACCTAGTGCCTTTCCAGTAATTCCTGCAAGCAAAAAATTTGTAAGAAAATTAATAATTTTAGTATTATGGGCAATTACCGATATCTAAGTAAATACAGTAATCTTAGGAAGGGATTCCTACTATTGGACCGTTAATTGGCAACACATGGCCAAAGCAGGTCGCCGAAAACCAGTTTACTCCGCCTATTATCGAAAGCTTATTCACACATTTCAAAGCCATTGAAAGGCAAGCATAAAGTAAAATATAAACTTAAAAATGTGAAGGTGCATCATGCGAATATTCCATAACGAACTCAGGTTTTCCCGGTGTATCAGTTGCAGGAAGGTTTCTCGGGTTTTCCACCGGTTGATATTCTGCATCTCTCCCGACGTTTCGAACAGCGACTTGCTGTTCATCCCCTGAGGATGAACAGCAAGTCGCTGTTCGAAACGTCGGGAGAGATGCAGAATATCAACCGGTGGAAAACCCGAGAAACCTTCCTGCATTCCATAACGAACCTCACATTTAGGTCCCATTACAAAACTACCGTGATTATCGGTGGAAGCATTACATTTATGGGAAACGAGGATTACATGAGCGGCAATAGTCAAGCCTAAAATATCTTGCATAACGTCTACTCCAAGCAACGACCTCATGTGAATGAACTGATAACTTTGAAAAGTTGTAAATATCAGATAAGTCATTGTCAATAGTCATGAACGCGAATATTTGCTTGCATATTCTCAGATCTAGTCTCTTTCTACGGGACCGTTTACAGAGGAGCCTTCATTTTAGGCATGCCCGATAATCACCTTGATTATATATTATACTAGCTGCGCCCGGCATGCGATGTAACGCCCTGTTTTTTATAAGTAGGCACACATTCACAAAGCAGACACAAACGAATTTGAGGTCCAGTCCAATTAATTCCTCTTACCAACACAAGAATCCCTAACGCACAAATGATGGCATTAGTTTCTATTCCATGCCTATGCTGCAGTTTCTTAGTAAATAAAATATTTTATCGTTGAAGTAGTGCAAAAGTATAAGATTTTCGAGCTTAAAAATCCAATTTTAGGAAAAAGCGAAGCGAAAATCGTTTGCAAGAATACAAAGAATAGCAAAAAAAAGAGACCACTGCACCAAATCTTATTCCACGTGTAAATAAATTACGTACCTTTTAACACAAATTATGACTCACAGATATGATTCTGATGCACGCGACTACATCTCCCTGATACGATTCTGATGCACGTGATTGAGCAACTCGTAAACGTTACGTTACTTGCTTGTCGTTCCTCGCTTGTCTGAGAATCTCGCATGCCAACACTCATTTGTTGAAATGCCTCGCGCTCCATATATTGTACGATACATTTTATAATTCAGAAACCTTTGCGGTCCCGCGCACAACAACTCACCAAAGTTTCATCGTAATCTAATGAATGGTATTGTAACGCATGGAAGACGAACAAACAAACATACATTTTTATGTATTAGATGATAACTTATGGCATGAGTTTCAATTCCATGTCTATGCTGCAGTATGGTGTAAAAATATTACTTAGCCATTGGTCATTAAACGAAGATATATTGGTTTTAAAAATGATGAATTTTAACGCTGAAAGATATTACCTTAATGGCAGTGCGGTGGCATCTATTTACATAACTTTATTATACCAATTTTCGCCCGAATAAACATTTTCAAATAATTGTATGACATTCATTACATATCAAGTACCCTAGTATATTTTGACAGGTAAGGTTATTCGTAAAACAACTCGAGTATTTAGGTTTATATAACAGACTTCAGGTTTCCGTCGGAGAACATACCCGACATACTGTGATGAGTTTGGCAACATTGTCAAAGGAAACTTACCTACCGGGTTTACCAAATTTATTTTTCAATTTATGTCATAACTGGGCATTTAAGGTACTGCGGGCGAGATAGTTCCCTAATCATAATAGGGACCATACTCGAATTATAGGTTTTAATATCATCAGCTGTGAGGCACACGAATTAAATATTGCATAATAAATGGAGAAATAATATAGTTTTGCAAGACAGAAGTCGTAAGTAATCAAGTGAAAATATCCAAATAAGTCTTTAACTTGACACATTTTTTTCACGTGATAAGTTTGAAACTCCATCAAAACGAGAGGTTTATTGTAATCCCGAAGAATTTACTGCGGTAACAATATGATTAATTTAAAAAAAAAACACAAACTACACACAGTTGATTTTTTGACGAGATCTAGGAGCTAGAAATCCCTCATTTTTTCAATAAGCTCTCTCTGGAGTGCATACACGCACCATTTCCCATATAAAATGGCTGGTATTTTCTGGCAAATAACTCGAAAAGTAATGTGGTAAAGGGGTTAAATTTTTGTGTCAATGGAAGGGGTGATATTTTTTTCTTTAAAAGGAGACAAAAACCATTGTTTTCTAGGTAAAATGATATTTCGCCCCAACTACCTTAATATTAATTGTTCAAAGTTATAAGCCAGAAGATAATTATACCATTCCCTTAGCCTATTAAAAATCATGACTTCATATCCTGCATAAATAGCATTGGAGGCTGAAGTCAGTATAATTACTGGTTTTCGAGACGTTGTAAAAACTAAGATTTGACGCACTGTTTATAAATAACGGATTGAGGCATTGAAGATGTGGATATGGAGAAGAATGATAGAATGGCAGACAGAATGAGAAATTAAGAGGTATTGGACGGATTGGGGGAAGATAGAGGACTGATAAAGACAATTAAAACAAGGAAGCAAAACTGGCTGGGACATATATTAAGAAGAGATTGTTTGATGAAGGAGGTATTAGATGGGATAGTCGAAGGAAAGGGTAAACGTGAAAGAAGAAGAAAGAAAATGACGGATGATTTGGAAGAGGAGACAGGCTACGCGGGGATGAAGAGGAAGGCACAAGACAGAGTTATGTGGAGGAGAGACTACTGAGGACCGGCTAAACAGCAGTCAGCCAATGATGATGATGATATAAGTTACAGTTTCAGGCTTAACTGTGTAGAAACGCGACGCATGAAATAATTTCCCCACTTCGTATGTTCCACACATTTATTTTCATTGACCATGGATTCGGCAGACAATTTCATTTTTTAAGGAAATGACAGTGTAGAATGTACAAAGTGAAAAATTATTTCATTAGCGCATTGGCCTACAATACGAGTGTTCATATTAAATTTAAAAATTATAAAAGGCCTAAATTTACTTATTCCATCAAATTTTGTACATCTTTAGAGAAGAGTACTCCAAAGCGCAGGGTCCTACTAAACTCATTTGAGAAAAAATACACACTCATTTTATGCTGGAATGCAAGACGTCAAATCAAATCCTCCCATGACACAGATAATAACATCGTAGTACTTCACTGGTTTCATTTTGTATCACCCGGTCAGAAATGGGTAATTCCTTCTCGATGCTTCATTTTTTGCAACCTCCATAATTTTCTTTACGCATTCCATGCTGGGCAATCATTCCGGTAAGTGGTAATCAAAATTCTGCAAGATTCATCCGGAATGTGTACCCACGATACAATGGCAATTTCAGCAAGAGAGAGACGTCCGTGAGGAATTTCAAGCATTTTTTTAATGAAATTATGTAACGTAAAGCAACAACGTATGCGTGGGGAGGGAAAGAGCCGTACAACCGCACTCCACCGCTCATTTGAACCCTTGACTCCAATCTCTCCCTCATCGCGAGTAAGGAGTCACGCTCTCGCGCCCATCCAATTGGACGAAAGCGGCGATTTATCCGACGCCGTACGTGCCGAGTACTTAATGGAAAGAGGCGTGTGTCGGTAAAGGCATGCCTACTATAGGGATAGGCGATAAAAAAACAGTGAAGGACGGTCGAGGTACGCCAAAAGAAAGAAAAAAACGCCAGCGGGAGCTTAACAAAAACCATCAAGGCTTCGCGATGCTTTCCACCAGGGTGCGAGACATTACCTACACTTCTTGTGCGTGCACGCCTACCTACTCAGAGGGCCTCATGCCGGAGTCGGAGCGCGTGGTGTTGGTCATGCGTCTGCCTTCGCTTTACCTGCCTCCGGTCGCGCAGAGGGACGTGAATTAAAAGACGAAGCCGTCGATTGAAGAAAGAAAAAGGGGAGGAGATGAAGGAAAAAAACTTAAAGGAAATGACGTTGAGGAGGAATCGGACATAACATTCTCGCGTCTGTAAGAGGGTAAACATGTTGCCACAGCAAATGCCACCAAGGAGATGATGATCCACGTTTTCATACGGGACTTTTAATGGTACCTACCAACTTCCAGTAAATCGAAAACTTCGATGAAATTTTCTCGTAGTCTCAGAGTATGCCATATTTATTGGCCGCCAAACCAAAATTAGGCGAGTAAGAGCCCATTCAACAGTAATTTTAGCATAATTGAGTTTTCCTGAAATGTCGTAAATTAGTCGTTCCTCTATTATAATTTCTAGTAAAAACGAGCGACACCCATAACAGTTTGACGGGCTTTAAGAAATCATATAACCTCTGTATACCTAGAGAAAGAAAAAATCATAACCACCAAAGCTTAGTGCACTTATAATCCCCGGCAAGAATGAATTAACATGATGATGAGACACGTAGAATAACATTTGAAAATGAAACAAATGAAAGTGATAATTTACTGCACAGATCCGAGTTTAAATTTTGATATAATTCACTTAAATATATTATAGGTAGATTGCGTTCGTTTTAACGATTATTCTTTTTATACATTATGATATTAAAACAGAATAGGTTTTTAAAAACATTGCTACTACAGGTCAAATGAAAGACTTAAACCCACCGAGAAACCATTACTTTCAAGTCATTCGTTTTAACAATTATTACACGGCAATAAAATATGAGAAAATATTAAAGAATCTTAAAAAAATATAACATAATTTATCCTTCCTGTATAGCTAATGGACAGTTGGTCAAACGAAACTCGTGAAAGTAAAACAGAGCATAGATTTTTTTTTTTAAATTTGCTACTTCAGGAAAAATGAAATGACTTACGCCCAGAGGGAAACCATTACTTTCCAGTCATCCCCACCGTTCTTTCCCTTCTGTCAGAAAAAAAAAACTCGGGAAAAACAATGGAAGCCGTTTTTAACATCGCTTTTCCGTAGCTATGAAAAACGAGAAAGCATGGAGCGGCATGCACGGAAAGTCTTACAAAAACATTTTGCGCCCGCCTTTTTTTCTCACTTCTTTTGCTCATCCATGGGTCGAACGGGGCAGATTAGAGGGTTTTCGCTTCGAAAAACTTTGTGGGAGGCCTCTTGAATGCGAGCAGAAACGGCGAAAATAAACAAAAAATACGTCTCGGTTAACACACATCTTTTTTCTCTCCGTGCGATGCAAAGGTGAAAAGCGCATATTACAGGGCAAGGCGTTTTTCATGGCTTCAAAACGCGACTCGGACGGGACGTATTTATTTCCTCCCGGTACCAATGCTCCCTCTTCCATTTGTATTCCGGACTGCCGTAGGTGACCAATGTGCCAATTACCCATCGTAAAACTAACACTTGCCTAATGAAGCCCTATTCACGGGATCCCGTCTGACTCTTTCACTCGTTTCCCGCAGGTCACACAACGTTCGAACCCTAAAACGCTGTGTTTCGAAAGGGATGCTGCTGCAGGTGGGCGTGTCCCGAGGCTAGAGACAAAAGAGGAACTTGGGAGATGGAGTCCATGCATGTTACCCTCAATCGAGTATACACGCCGACGCGAAAACAAACGAACCTCCGAAAGGAGGTAAATAAAGACTCAAAAAGACGAAGGTGCTGCTCTTTCTCTTTCCCCCAAGGATGAGCTTAAAAGCATTCGGAAAATAATCGCCCACATCCTCCCCCAAAACAGTTCCCGACTCATCATGTTGGACGATTTCAATCGCAAAAAAAGAGAAGTTGATGAAATGAGTAAAGTATAAGGTGTACATTCTTTAGAGCCGCGAAATGTCTACCACAGAAGAAAGTAGAAGCAAGTAGTCTCGGTAATTTTTCGGAAGATCACACCACAGCGTGTTCTAGGAATCACAACTTTTCCGAGCATAAAATTACTATCGATACTTATTCACAATTTAGAGAAACGGAAGTACGCCGATTTATCTTATTTTGCTTCCTCTTGAAACTATTTTTTCTAACATTATACCTAATATCCAGAAAACGATCTTCAATCGATTCGTCATTTGCCTCAAATCAAATTTATTAAGAAATCAAACGTAGTGATGATTCTAATTTATAGACAAGTCAACATCAGACGCTAGAGAAAAAGTTAAAATTTTTCCCACAGTTCAAGTTATTTCTCAAATGTATTTTATCACATTTTTAAGTCACAAAATGAAATACTCTCAAGTTCCCACTGATTCCTGTATTTCTTATGATTCGACCGGGAAATTTTTCGCAACTCAAACTCCTGTCTTTAGTGTAATACCCGAAGATCAGACCAAGCAAAAGGAATTTCTTGTACCTTTAACCCTAAGGATAAGGTGATTCATCAACATAGCCGCTTGTATCCTTGGCCGTTTTCGAGATAGATTTTACGTATTATATTAATATATCCACTTAAATATTACTCGTCAACAGTTTTAGGGTAAGTTTCTTCAAATGCATTAAAAACTGCCGCACATTGAAATTAGAAGTTTTACAGTTGGCAGTTTACTTTGTAAACGTTAACAGTTGACTTCAAAAAAGGTAAGGTTGACTATGAAACAAATCCAAATGTTTACGAGAGAATAAGAGGACGTTCACTTCCATATACTCCAGTCTGACCCTATAAGTAGAGTCATACACAAAGCATTCAAGTATTTAATTGCCTTTAAAAAAAATGCCATTAAACAAGAGCCAGGCGAGGAAACAAGGCCATCTGGGGTGAGTCCACGGATACCCCTTTTGCGTTGCCGTTATTGTTATCCAAAACGCAAACAGTTTAAGTTGAGCAATACTCACAGCCACTGCCTTATATATAGAACGTATTCCACCACTTAAAACTAGCGAGTTACAGAGCCTAAGAAGATTTTTAAAATGATTATAACGTTTTTGCTCTCATGAACGTAATTAAAATAACAATTACTAGAGCGCACGCGTTATGGAGAACCTTCATCCTTGTTAGGATGATTATTTTTTATTTCGTTACGTGCATTATGAAGTATAACGAGAACACTCACTGCATCAGATGCAACAAATTAATTCCCTTGAGCCAAGATGAATATTTTCAAACATTCTCAATGTACACTAATCGAGGAAACATTCTATAATGGTGTTATTGACAGCCGGTTTTGATACACGATGGCAATTTAAATGCGTTAACTATCGTAATAGACTTCAATTATTTTGCATTATGTGCTATCAATAAAAAGATATCATAATTTATTATTCGTGAAACAGGAGTACTTCAAGAGAAATTTCTCTAGAAAAGCAATTAAATTGCCAAGGTCTACCATTGTGACTAATTTTTTCACAATAACTTCAATAAGATTCAAATATTCATAAATTCTTAAATATGAAACAGCTACTTGTTGGCATCAAAGGGTGCGGTAAACTTTTTTGGCTGAATCTTTCTCATATATAAAACATTGTTGTACAGTTTGCAATCAAAATACGCACGTACACCTTATTAAACAACTTTTTACATAAGTTTTTACACATTCATGAGTTAATAAGGGACACCTGCTATATGACTCCGCGCCTGAGACAGTATAAATGCATGCAAAGGAATTCCACATGCAGTCCACGACTTTCACGGCATAAAAAAAGAGAACCACGGAGGATTCATCTCGTCACTGAGACGGGCATTAATCCGTTAAATCCGGAGAGCTAGTTTAAAACGTCTCGACGAACACACTGGAGTCGCAGTTGTCACCACCGAGATCGCGGAATGGTCCCCTGGCATTACGCGCGCACAGCAAGCGACATAACAGTTTGGAGTTGTTGGGGCAGTAACACCCGAGGAATGCGGCGTGTATGAGAGCCGCACCCTCTCTCTCTCCACAAAGTCTTTAGCCTCACCCCGTTTCCTTACAGCCGCACCCTCAGACTTCCTCTCATCCACACCTCATTCTCGGCCTCACTCAACCTTCCTTATCTCATGTCACCGCACATCGTGCCGCCACTTCTGCTGCTGGAATTCAAAGCTCGAACACTGTAGTTATATCGGCTGCGATCTCCCGCGAGCACTTAAGAAACTAGTTCAACTAAGGTCGAGTGATACTCTTTTTCAAATCTCCTTAAATAACAGACAAAAGATAGATATGTAGTTCAATTACCCTTTCGTGCGTTTCGTGGGCAATATAAATGGAAGGAATTCTGTGGCCACATTGTACTGACATTGCACATACCTAAAATGAATTGAAACAAGGAGCACACTGCAGACAGAGCTGGCACCAGAGTTCCACTCTTCGAGATACTTGTCCCATTTATGCTTCACGTTCTTTGATGAAAGACTAAATAACAGCAGTACTTATTCACATCCTTAAAAAATTAGACATTTATGAAAGGAAATATAAGTATATGTTTATGTATAGGAGTTTTAATAAACAAAAAAGTGAATAAAGACTTAGAAAATACCGCATTTTACTTTACCTCAGGATAATTTTCAAAATCGCTGCGAAGTTTTTTCCATTTCTTCTTCCGGGCTCCGTCCACGTGGTTGTTTTTCTGACGACATTTCTCCTCCTCTCCTGGAGGTATCTTCAGGTCGAAGAATCACTGCAGAATGCAAAAATAAAATGGTAAGAAATCACATACCTGCGTGCTAAAACACACTAGGAGGGAGGACCTGCACTCTTACATCAGTTCTATGGATCAGAATTCAAACGCAGATCCATCAATTGTCGGCCGGATGTAATAATCTGACAACTCCAAACTATCTTCATTCAAGGCAAATTCCAGAATGGTTTAGTGGCATGATTGGCTTACACACCTAATCGACCATTCAATGTTCAGAGCCAAGTTAAATGATTTTTTCAAGAAAAATTTTATCTATTTGGTGAATATACCCCAGAAAATTGGGTTATCTTACCTAGAAGGGTGGTATCTCTTCAATCATCTATCTCTCTAGTAATAACATGGTATTAATAGAAAGCTAAGCGATTTTATCGATCTATTAGCAGGGTTAACAAAGCCTTGAGCGCCGCAAAATGGCTCGGCTGCTTCAAGCATGAGTATCCTACAAACGATCTAACCTCTAATACAAGGGAAAGGGCGGAAAAACAGTTAAACCCTTGAAATAATATAACGTACACGACCCATAACCTTTCACAGTGAGATGAGATGAGAGAGAGGAACCTACCTAACTGAACGCAATTTGACGTATCTAATAGAAAATTCATAATTACGTGAAATTGGCAAACAGATTTGCGTCGGAGGAAAATTGAAGCAAGGCAAGGTTTTCTGCATTAATTAGAATAAATTAATACATTATAGTTACAAATAAGCATTAACAATAAGTAATTAGAATAAATTAATACAAAATAGTTACAAATTATCATTAACAATAAGCAAAACATATTTCATTTATACTAAAAATCCAAAATTCCGGTTCAAGATTTATCATTTATGGAAGGAGCTCCAAGAATCTGAAAGCACCGTAACCGATTTTTTTGAATGTGAAAACAGTGCACTCCAATGTCACAAAATGCAGTGTGAAATAACTGCATCGGCAGCAAGTGAACGCTAACAATTTAAGAGATCATACTTTCCACCTGCGGCAAGCCGGAATACATTCTCTCACGAGATACTTCACACATATTCAAAGAAAAATAAGCCATGTTTCACACCTTATCAACTGTGAGGACATGAAAAACAACTTAACAATCAAAGCTACTTTCTTACGAGTCTCAACCATTTAATCACTCAAAGGAAAAAGTAATGTTGCTCAGACGGAAATAATGTAGGAACTGCTATTTCATCACTACATTGCACAAAAAAATAGGCAAGTGAATACCTTGAAACGGATGGGGCCTAAAAAATTTTACATTGAAGCTTGAGCGCCAGACGCTTGACACGCAGGGAACGTTGTTTAATAGCGATTGAAAAAGTACGTCACCAATGGGTAAATGCCGGCATCAAATGGGGAATCGGAGCATTTCATCTCTTGGTGAGTGGAAAACAATTATAGCGAGAGAGTTGGGAGGCTGATTATTTGGGAAATCTTGATAAAAAAAATTTTACCAAAAACCAACATGAGACGGCCTCGAGGGCTTCTGCCTCGGCAGTAACGGGAAAGCTCGAGGTTGAATGGAGACGAGAGGTCCGGGAAATATAAGTATACCGAGGTATGAAAAGAGTGATGAAATTGGATTGGTAAGGGTGTTTGAGATTGGAACAAGCGGGCCGCTCGCTCTCCACGGTAATGTATTCCGTTTTCGGAATAGATGAGATCAATCTCTGCTTGAAAGCAAACACTGCGGTCGAGGTGTTTGGGTGGGAAGAGACCTGAGGGGAAAAGGCAGATAATAATACAAGTTATCGCGCCCGCACACATAGACGCGAACACAACTACATATTCATATACTTAATGCAACGAGTTTGATTCAACTATGCCCCTCATACCCCAATTCTAACAAGGCAGGATACACATGAAAAAAAAACCTCTCACATTCGTTTTCAATTTTTTCATCAGGTCTCCCGCACAAAACCACACTTAACAAGATATATTTATGCAAAATGCTCTTCTTTCGTACTCGTCTTGGGCGAGCACAATCCCGCTACCGAATTTCTGTCGATGAGATTACAATCAAGGTATCGGAGGTACATGGCCTCCCACGTATTCAAAGAGAAAGAGAGGTGTGGAGGAATGAGAAATATGCAGGAGATTGGAAAATTATTTAATGCACACACACGTATGAATGCATATCTATATATATTTATGTTGGAATATATTTACACCCTCGGCCAGCGCAGATGTATGCATACTCCCCCCAAAAAATTTTAACAGCGCACTTTCCGACCATATACCGGTACTCAACCAAGCCGGTGTGAGCCGGAAGGCAATTTTTGCTCAGTTGGCTCAAGAAAAAAAAAGATAAATATTCCAAAGCCGGGGCTCGCTTCGGGGTGTGCCAGCTGAAATACTCGTCCCGGGGTAAGAGGGGTGGAGGGAGATAGGGAGAAGAAGAGGAGGTAAGGCGTGAAGAAAGAGAGCAGGAGTTGGAGAAAGACTGCGCCGCGAGATGGAAACTTGCGAGGAAAAGTGAGGAAAGAATTGCGCGCCGGGTGTCGGGCGACGGCGGCGAGCCTGCCTCCCTGAATAAAAAGAGAGAACAAGTCAACTTTTTGAGGAGCAAAAAAATAAACTCTTACAGAACTCTCATCCCAGAAGACTTTTCAATTTTTCTGTTATTCGCCCACCAGGAAATAACCTCGGGCGTGTTCTGCCGGATGGTCAGACCAATAAAGAATAGCATGAACACAAAGCAGAAAACTATTCATCCACTCGTAACTAGGTGCGCTAGATGCTGCGATAGAAAAACAATAGTTAGTAAAGTTAAAGCCTTTCCACTTTCATGATTTTAGAATTTTCCGGAGAACACGATCAAGGAGCCACAGTAAGTTCGGACAGCATTGCGAGACGTACACTATCCCAGTAAATCCCATTTTTCTCACTTTTCAAGCCAATCACGCAGTTCAACAATACGGTTACTAAAAGGACACATGGATGACACCGCTCTAATTGATATCAATCAAATGCTGCTCGAACTCCTCACCTTAGTAGATGACAGTGATTGTTTTCACTTAAACTCATTGAAGTTAGGCTTCACAATAACCGATTAATAAAAAAGGCGCTATAAAAACCTTAACGCTAACTTGATACCTACTGAGAGCTCGGGTTTTGAATATTATATCCAACAGCAATTTAGTTGACGTGAGAGACGTGGAAGACGTATTGCTGAACGATAAAGATAATCACAGGTTATCATGCCGAGAAAATATTTACCCCGTGATTATTAAACCGGACCTCAGAGTATCATCCAGACAATGAGACATTTAAAACAAATAATTTCCGAGTGATCAAGTAACGTAACCTTTCCTTCCGTTCATTATGGAGACATGGAAGCAAGGTTTTGGACAATGGCTAATTTCTGACTCAAATATTTGAGTCAAACCAGCAGACACAATTTTGGTTGAAACGTTGTCATATACGAGCCCCAATTACACTGACATAAAATTGTAGTCAAACCCAAATCCTTAAACTCAAAAATTCCCATTACGTAGGATCAATAAGGTATGGTAAACATGAAGACACAACTCATGGCTCAAACACAGAGCGTGTAATATTTGGCGAAGTATAAACAACTCGAAGGCTGAAATGTTATGGCTAACAACACGTAAAAAAATAATCAAAAGGCAGCTACGAAAATCTCAGTGAATATTCAAAACACTGGACTGGTCTAAAATCGTTGCAAGACAGTGTGACCTGTCTTGGGGAACTCTTCGGTAACTTATGACCAAAGAGGAGCCAGTTAAGTTATTCAATGCTGTTATTCCTACCTTGAAAATAGCTTTTACCGACTTCAGGTACATCATCTCATTAAATTAAAAATATCGATTTTCCTAGAGCCAATCATGCTCAATTGAGGAAAATCTTATATAAATCATTTCCGATTTTGCACGTATAAAAAAACAGGGTCATCTCACTTCTTAAAATTCTCAGAGGTAAAATTCGGCAATTTCCAAATGCTCCATCTAAATTTATTACTCCTCCTTCTCACGACCCTTGTTACAACTCCAATCATTAATCTCGTGAGCGCTTCTTATATTCCCTCGATATATTCCGTCGATAACACAAATCAGAGCCTTATTACCAGTCGAGCTGACACTGGAGATAGGGGCGAGGGAGGGGGGTGGCTCTAAACTACTCAAGTGCAGCAGAGAGAGAGAGAGAGAAACAATGAAATACGGTGTCCCACTCGAAACGTCGAAGAGCCGGGTATTTGGTAGGAAATCTGGTAAGCCCAGTGGTTTCGAGTGGGTGAGGCATAGGCGTTCGGAAAGTTTTCCTGGGCGTGGTCCTTCCAAACGAAACCGAGATTGCCCGCTGCTACGCGATCGAGAAGTCTTACGCTCTCATTAGCGGAGTGGAAAAAATATTGCCCCTTACGGCAGATGGAAGGTGCGAAAAGGGCGCAGAAAAAAACCGCAAGCTTAGAATTATCGAAAATAGGGGCTTCACCCGTTTTCCTCGTGCTCCATGTTGATGCCCCCGGGGACTTTCCTGGAAGGTGGCGAAAATATTATTTTCAATCATTGGTGCTTATTTCTGAGCAGAGAAGGGAAAAAATACAAGCGAGAGTCAAAATAACTAATTCTAAATGTAATTTCTTGAAACGATTTTCAGCACTAAATGATAACCATCCAATCATTTTCACGCTTAATATTACCTTAACCCTCTAGTCATGACCGGGAAAAAAACGCTCTAGAACTTTCACTTAAGAATCATAAACATTCACACTGTGAACAAACATACTAGAGGAGGAGAAAAGTAACGCTAATGTGAAATAAACCCATGGATCCAAGCTTACAGAGGCATGGATATCCAGTGGGTTTCTCATTAACCAATCACAGACATGCTACATAATTTAGAGAAACAACAACACGCTTCAAATGGACTATTTAGCTAATTAACAGGCTAGCATAACGTTAAGTATTTTACATCTGCTAGTTTTACTATATTACCTGGAAACCTTTCTCATCAATCTACCACGGAAACAACGGATATGTAAGTATTTATAGTACTTCTTCCTTTTGTGGGACGAGGTCAAGACTATCGAGTACTTTTATTGCTAACACCTGTCCATGCATCGTTCTTACCTTCGCCCACTCCTCATCATCCGCATCGAATATAAAAATCAAAAGTTTGTTGAACTGGTATCAGAATAGAGAGACATTCTAAGCATATGAGAGGTTTACATCTAAATGGCCAAACCGAAAAAGAACATCCCCTCTCACCCTTTTTATCAATTACCCTATGAGACACCAACAAATCAGCTAGCCGCGATTAGAAGGAATTATGATATTGGACGCAAATAAGAACATAGATCTGAGAAACCCTCGTCTGCTCATCAGTAAATCAGTTTTCGCCATATCTGCATCAGACAGCAACGAAACGAGATAGATTAACAGAGCAAATTTTCCCCCTGCAAAGTGATAAACTTTTTCCAAAAAAACATAATTTTATCCAACGATTTCGAGTTACACCGGAAAGAGAATAGAGAGAAACTCTATGCAAATTGAAAATTTTCTTCGTTATAGCGAAAGTGGCATGGTGCAAAAGTATACCCGAATCCGCTAGAATACCAATTTGATTTGGGCCACGGACGCGCTTAAAATTCGACGCGAGAGCCACGTCGAAGAGATGAAATGTTTGATCGGGAAATAAATAAATCAGCAATAGTTGCCCCGGGAAGGAGTAATAACCCTGGACGACGAGGAAGAGCCGTTGGAAGAGGAGACGGGGCGGAGGGAGTGGAGGAGTAGGATGACGGTGTGAGGAGGAATGAGATGAGAGGAGGTGGAGGAGAGGGAAGAGGTGAGTTTGGGGGGGGGGGAGCGAGGGAGGAAGACAAGAGGGACGAGAGCGTCCAGCCGAAGGCGTACAAGAGAGAGAGCCATCATTCCACCCGACCTCTCCCATCACATTCCCAACCCATCCCCCAGTCTACCTTTACACCACCCACCCATTCTGCCCACCCCCGAACGCCCTCCCCCCCTTTCCCCCGGACTCCCCCAACCTCCCCGGTCCCCACCCCCACACTTTTTACCGCAGAGGATCTCACCCAAGTCATCATCCTCATCACTATGAGGGTGAGAGAAAGGGAGGGAGAGAAGAAGAGGAGCCAACGAGTCGTCCGGCCCCCGGGCAACAGCGGCACACACGAAGTGTAGTTGGGGGGAGGAAGTGGCGGGGGGGTAAGAGGCTAAGTCGATCGTACCACCGCCGCCGACGCGCGTAAAAACGGCACTTCCACGGCTCGCTGCGCTTAAAAGAGCGTGCTCCGTACGTGCCTTCGCTGAAAACTGCGTTCGTTTCTCGCGAGTTTTGCGCTTTTACCGTGTTTGTTTTGCGCGTAAAAAAATAGGTGCATGAAAATAATCAGCTGTATGTGCTTTAGCTCCAAGACGACGAGTTTTCAATAACTAACACATATGGAGAGTAAACATGACTGTTTTTGGTTTCCCTTCGTAGAATTTTCGGTACATTGTATTAATTACTGAAATAAAATTCTTGATACTTGGTATTGAAAAGTAAAGAGTATTTTCAATAGTAAGAGTCAATCATGAATACGTTAGAATAATTTCAATTGGAAGAAACATATTTTTCCCATCCAGGTGCTTTGTAAAACAAAGAATAGTTACAAGCAGGGAGTTGGAATTAGCAGAGCAGTGATAGTACGTTTCAAGGAAAAGCGGCAGCAATAACCTCGACAAAGATCATGCTCCATTTCTTCCATTGTTTCTGTTGAAGAATTAAACACCGATAAAATCAGGGTATTAAGTGAATCACTCAATTAAGTCATAATGAAAACATTTCATGAGAACAAGGGAAAATAAAGCCATGTTTCCATAAAAACCATGTTACCATAAAATCAATTAACTAGAGCATGATTACGAAAAACATGCGCTATTGCTGTACATAATGTGCCATTTCGAAGTGACATATAATTATGGACTCTTTTAAGGCATTAAAAATTATAGGTTGAAAGTGTTTTTCTATGCCCTTCATGAATTCCTCGTCACCTCAGCAATATATCCAACTATCCTGGCCAAACGCCTCATAATGTTGAGCAGAAAAATATTTATCTCGGGTTGTTGAAATGCGTAAAATTACAGTCTTTCCAATCCTAGGGTCCAAGTTGGAAGCCCGAGAGTCATATGGGTTGTTTTTGTATTGTAATCCCGAGCCTTAAATGGGTACCATGTGGAAAGCGCGTAAATTGTAGTACCCTGTCTGTCAAAACGAACGAAAAAATGTGGACGAAAAAAGTTATGAGCGGAAATATTAGGTGTAGGCCGAAATCAGTTTCTCTCTCGCACTCCATTTACCAAATGTGTACCAACCCATATATATAATACTTACCAAGAATGTATTGCTAAACATATTTAACTAAATGATGAGTGCAATAAGTAATCGTCCGTTCTGAATAAAGATTACCCTTACCGTTAGCCATCGTTACAAGGGTTTTCAACTCGCTCACCTTCCAAATATTTGAAAAATGACTGTAAATGTGACTTTGTGCAGTCACAAAATTCCAAGATGACGTAAATTTAACACAGAATACCGGTATTGAGCTTAACGGAATTAGTTTTTACAATAAGCCAATATTACAATCAGTCCAGTTACTAATTATTCCCATATTCATAAATATTTTTAGTAAAACAAAATACGACCTCACTCGCCGGTTGTCAACCAAACTGACACACTCAACCAAAAAATGAGTATAGAGAAAGAGAGAAGCATCAAAAGTGACAGCAAAAAAGGAAAAATACGGCTATTTTCCGAATCCGGGCTTTGGTCGCCTATTGGTTAGTTATTTCAGGAGGCGAACGGATGGATGTTGGTGAGGGTAGGATTAGCTAGGGAAAGGAAGAAGGCTGAGGAAAAATGCGCCGTTGGAATTAGCTAATTCCAAACAAAAGGGGCAAGAGAGTCTTCAGACTAATGCGATGGATGAGCTTGGCACTGGCCCATACCTACTCTCCACATCGCAATCAATTATGAATCGGGATTCAAAGAAAACAACTCTCCGCCACTAGAATTCGAACCCGGGCCCTCGGCACCCAAGAGGAGAACCCAGAACTCTAGCCATCATACCAATGCCATACCGAGATGGGGAACCAGTACTCAGACTTTGGATGAGGATGAAAGGCAAAGGGGGAGAATGGGATAGAGAGGGGTTCTCGATTTAGAGAGGCCGTGAAGGTGTTACAAGGATCGATTCCGGAATTTCTGGTCCTTTTATATAGCTGCCCGGGGGCGAGAAGGAGAGCACTTGACTCGAGCATTACGCCGTATCTCATGAGCCATTATTCTCTCTGTCCTCCCTCTATCACCCCACCATTCTCCATTTTATTTCAGAAAGGGAGTGGGGAAGATGGAAAAGAGGGTGTGCAGATGCGAAATTCTATGGCTGGATACTTGAGGTAGAGTAAGGGTCGAAATCATTTTGCGCTAACCGACGTTTCTACAACGAAACAGCGCCTTTAAGCGCAAAAGAACGACGATGAATGGAACTTTGTTCGATGGCGAATCATTTGCCACCGTACATTGCAATATTTTAGTGCACAACAATCACGACCGAATGCTATGCTCACAGTTTCTTTCAAAACTTAGATAAAGCAAGCTTTTTACCACAAACACATTAAGGACTACATTATACATGTCTAAAGTCTACGATATAAAACAAAAAAAATATATCGGGGATATAATTATAGACGTTCCTCTTTCTTTTAAGGAATATCAACCCTATAGTTCTCTATAGTGCCTAACAACTTTTAGAGAGATTAAGTTGGGAGCCCTTAGAGACTCGGAGGCTACACGCTAGGCTTAGCTTGCTTGAGAAATTCAAAACTGGTGTATTTCAGAGCGACAAGGACAATATTATCATGACGCCTCACCACATCTCTATTTCAGACAAAAGCGATAAAATAAGAGAGATACATTGCCGAACAGATAGGTACAAAAACTCGTTCTTACAGTGCATAAAAGTCGATAAACAGTAAAAACTCAGCTCCATTCAATACACTCCCATAATATCTTATCCCTTATCCCTTACATATTTACACGGCTGGTTTCCTCATACCGCCTGCCACACGCTCATGCGGCGGCCCACAGGGTAGTGTGTAGATGTAGATGAACTCTGCTCCCGATCTGTTTTGAAGAGCGCAACCTAGAGCGGAAGGCCTGTAACCAATGAATGTCAAGTGCATTTAGATGAAAGAAACTTTGAGACTAGGAAATGCCCACTCTGTTATGTATTTTTTTGTACAACGCGTTTCGACAATTTAAGCGTCATCATCAGGTACAAGCATTGTCATTGATGATGACGCTTTAAGCGTTGACACGCGTTGTACAAACAAATACATAGCAGAGGGGACATTTCAAAGTTGCTTTCTTTTTAATTCCCATTGATGTTCCACAATATCTAGCCGGATACCGTTGAATAGAAAGGCAAGTGGCAGTTGCAGTCCTCTGGCATATTTACATTTAAATGCCGTGTCCTTGCCATTCTCTTTCTTCCTCCTAGGCTATTTTAGTCACACAAAGTGACAGTTCATCTTAGGAAAGTTGACTGACTAGTATTTACTGATTCCAATTTCTGTCCTAATTCCATGGTTTTTCTGTTAGGCTATATCCTTTAGTAGTCCTGCTCATAATTTTCTGCTTTTAGCACTCATTTTTATGTGTCTGTATATACCTGGTATTAATTATATTAGTTTTATCTCGATCAAATAAGGCAATTAACACTATATCCACGTATTTGATAATATTTGCCTTGATTTTCAGTGTGCATTAAACCATTCTACTTGATAGCCAGTCAACCACTTTCACTGTATCACGGTAACCCTTGATACCTGATCGTCTGCTCTCAAGCAGTTGGTGTCCTGCGTTCTCATTTGCGTCACCAATAATTACACCCATTAGTTACACTTCAGACCAATGAAACAGACCAATTTTTTCAATATTCAGCAATTACTAAGAATTTTATACGATTACATCTAACTTGGTATTTTTCGGAAGGTATACAACATGCTGATTACTGAAAAATATTTTGTGCAATAATGAATTTGCTCTACAAAGACAAAGAAAACCCCTTAACTCAATGTTTAAGTTATATTCCCACTGCGCTGACCACTTCGTTAAGTTTTACGAAGTGGTCAGCGCAGTAGAGCGAGTGTAAATCCCCAAAGTTGTTCTGGATGTCGCCACAGTTTGGTTTCTGCATCTCAATTCCCAAGACCGACGAAAGAGTGGGGGGGGGGGTAACTCGCGAGAAAGAGAGACGAGGAGAGGGTTGAGTGAAGGGGGTGTGAGAAATGAGGTGGGTGAGTTTGATCACGAAAAGGAGGATAAGTGTGAGGTGAAAGAGAAGGAAAACGAGGAAGGTGATTAAAGTCGCGCAGGGGAGACGGTGGTTTCCGGAGGCTCTAAGAAGATTGGAAAGGGGTTTCGGAATTGGTGCCGTCCGCCAAAAAATTACTTGTTAAGTTTCACGTTGAAAAAAGAAAACCGCCTTCCGAGGCGAACAATCAACAGGCAGCAATCTCTGGACGTGAGGCAATTGATCGCGTGGTCATATAGAGGAGGTGGACGTGCAGCAAAATTCACTCGCGTCCTCAGAAAAAAAGGCGGTGAGGCGAAATTTAATTTCGGTCCCGACGTTAACGACAGCAGGAATCCGAGACCGGATATAAAAAATGGAACAATTTCGAAGATCCAAAGTTAATGAGGGTTAATTTTATTCAAAAGTTAGCCAATTACTTCCACAACTTCGTCAACCAATACCTGGAAGGATGCTGAAAAAATGCCAATTTCCACAACCTATGCTTGCGATTCTGAATCAGATTTTCTGTAGAGACAACTTGTAAACTAAATAAAGACTGCATACCAACACACCAAGTTAAAATGTGGGGAGAATAGGGAAGTTAAATCAGTGAGCTACATCCTTCGGAGACTGAAATTAGCGGAAGCCAATTTTACATGTGGTTACCAGTTTGCAATAAAACTTTACGGTTTAGTTCACCGCTCACTTTTAAGCACGGCAGCGAATTCGTTTTCCAGTCGCTTTAGAACAAGCGCACAAGGATGCGCACTCAAAAAATCGGTAGTAGAGTTAATGTGCACAGGAGTGCGCAGCAGTGTGAAAGAACGTTAATAATCACATCTGCAGTTGCTGTTTTTATTGACTGATTTAATTATTTACATGTTACGTATTAAGTATCCAACAAATATTCAGCCGAGTCTGATTAGGACCAGCAGAATGCTACCCTATTATTAACGTAGAGGATACGACCAACAATGGAGGTCTTAGTCGAAGCAAGAATAGCTTCGGAGGTGGAAAATGGGTGGAAATAAACCCAGTATCGGTATTAATCCACTCAACAATCCCACAATACATGTCACCATTTCACCACCCAAAAACTTACATCTTTACATGGCTGGTGACCTACCACCCCCTGCCACCTGTCCATGCGGCAGCTCGCGGGGTAGTATGTAGTTCAAGGTATAACGTCCCATCAAGCGGACGGAGTATTACATCTTGAATCGCTCGTCACCACGGATATAGGATTTTTACTACAAATCATTTACCTCGGCCTGGATTTGAACCGACAGCCTCGGAATACTTGTACATTGTACTAGATCCACTACATCAACTCTGTCACCAAACCCATTCATTTCTCATCGCATAAGATTACTACAGCTTTCTTAACCGTAAATGTATTTCTGAAACGTGAAACACTGTAACAGGAGGTTATTTGAAAATTGATAATGACTTATGCTGAGCCAGCTAAATTTATTTTCAAAAATCAAACTATTTCTCTGGTTATGAGGGTATTAATAAAAGAGAAGCATAATTTTTAATTTTCAACATAGTAAGAGCTGGGAATATAACTTAAACATTGATTTAAGGGGTTTTCTTTGTCTTTTTAGAGCAAATTCATTATTGCACAAAATATTTTTCAGTAATCAGCATGTTGTATACCTTCCGAAAAATACCAAGTTAGATGTAATCGTATAAAATTCGTAGTAATTGCTGAATATTGCAAAAATTGGTCTATTTCATTGGTCTGAAGTGTAACTAATGGGTGTAATTATTAGTGACGGAAATGAGAACGCAGGGCACCAACTGCTTGAGAGCAGACGATCAGGTATCAAGGGTTACCGTGATACAGTGAAAGTGGTTGACTGGCTATCAAGTATAATGGTATAATGCACACTGAAAATGAAGGCAAATATTATCAAATACGTGGATATAGTGTTAATTGCCTTATTTGATCGAGATAAAGCTAATAGCATTAATACCAGGTATATATAGACACATAAAAATGAGTGCTAAAAGCAGAAAATTACGAGCAGGACTACTAAAGGATATGCCCTAACAGAAAAACCATGGGATTAGGACAGAAATTGAAATCAGTAAATACTAGTCAGTAAACTTTCCTCAGATGAACTGTCACTTTGTATGACTAAAATAGCCAAGGAGGAAGAAAGAGAATGGCAAGGACACGGCATTTAAATGTAAATATGCTAGAGGACTGCGAGACAGGATAATTCATTTGCGGTCATGAGGTAGCTGTCAAACGAAGGAAATTTGAAGGAACTTCAACGTCAATATTTACGGAGGAATTTTGAGGATACTGAGACTAGCCACGGTATCACCTTAACGGAGTCACCCGATTAAATCCATTGGGGAGAAGGTCGGCAGAATACCTGATTGAGGCCCGCAGGACGATATCAAGGGATCAGGATTTGAGCCCCGGTCAAGGCGAATGATTTTACCTCAGTAAGCTTCGCATTTTCTCGCTTACGGAGGCCAGAAATCATAGTATAGCTACAACCTAATAGAGGGAACCACATCCAACAAGGAGAAGTAAGCAAAAAAGAAATGCAGATTAAATTGCTGTCGTAACTTTTCCACTGTCGTTGATATATTTACTTGGAAATTCTAAATTTCAATAGAAAACAGGAAAATTGATCATACACTATATAAGATTCAAACATGGAATCAAAACACATAGTGTCTATAGTACCTTATTTAGAAACCTAAATGAGTACCACATAATATAGAAATGCAGATTTCGCGCTTCTTTAACAGTTTGCGTGCAGGTCTAGAAAATGAGGGTCCTCTCAGAAAACAGGATTTTACACCCTTACCTGGTTGTGAAAGAAAACTATCTTAACTCTTGATTAATGAACTTTTATTCACTATTTATATTTATTTTGGCACTTTTTGGGCATACGTTTGTCTACCAGAAAGATTCCGACCATAGCATTACACCCAGCTGCCGTTCATAATGATATTCCATGGGCGTCCATAGTCCCTCCCAGAAAACATAAGAGGAGATAACGTTACATCCATAACACTGAAAGTGTTGAGGATCCAGTAAGTATTTGAAGCTATTATCAAATACTGCACATATATATGTCAACATAACGTAGGACCGCCGAGTTTCACGTGAAAGCCAGGGAGGTGACTTACGGATGGCGCAACAGGATCATCGCAGACGACCGTGCGAGGGCCATAAAGGTCGTGGGATAGTGGAATCGTCTGCCATTCAGTGGAACTAGGGTCACAATAGCGTTATGCGTGAAAGTGTGTGGTAAGACATTAACATAATGGAAAGGGCAGGGGATTGAAAATGAAAAGTTTCTAGCTAAAAATAAATACTCTATCATCCAATTAATTCATCAACCTTTTTCTTCCAGCAGATCCAATTTCTCACCAATGCATGGGGAGGGTAGCAGTTTAACAACTCGCACTTAGTTTGTCCAAGTGCCGAGGCTAGTGGAATCATTATGCTATTGCACAATTACAATCCCTCTGGGCAGGAGGCGAAAGATATAACTCTTTTTAAAACATCGTAAATAGCACGATCCGCACCAAGTTTATGCATATTTACATCTCATATAACCGTGTTATGCAAAGAATTTTTTTGCCACACAAACCATAGAAAACGTAGTAATAATTGTATTTTTTCATTTTTGAATTAATACTTGATAAGGAAACGCATTTTGGTGGCGGATACTGTCAGAATATCCTGATAGCATGTATTTTCTTCACCTATTATGCAGGTTTTTTCCAACCCCATCGCTATTAAGGCTGGTTAGGCTAGGTAAACTGCCTTTTGCCGACTCATTTATGAATCAAGATATAGTAATTTACTAGGTACAAGGTACAATCAAAGAAATTTGCAATGAAGAAATCCTTAAATTTGACCAAAATTCGAACCCAAATCTCCCAATTTCCGGTCAAGATTGTTAGCCAGATGCACAACTATGCCTTGGTACAAACGCAAAGATTGTAAAAAATGTTGGCAGATTAAAGACTATATGGACCATAAGAGTACGGGAGAATTTCACCCTGTTTCACTAAACATTTAGTGGTGAGAACGCAAACAAAAGAATTTCACTTATAGTTGAACATGCGAGACCAACTACCCGTTACCAGCACAATGGCAACAAATTACGAGAAAGGCAATTTTCATCATAGTTGACTGATTCATGTTACCCAAAGGACAAGAATTTACAATCACCGCTACGCCCAATTGATTCTCTTCCGGGAAACAAGAGACATTTTGGAGATCTTTTCCTCCGCGAGTGGGAAGGGAGCGTCCCGGCGACAAACGCCTACGCTCGCGATGAGGACCATCTTAAAATCTCGAAGTACTAAGTGACTTTGAATGTCACACGCCTTCCTTCTCCAAAATAAGAGATTCTCCCGATTCACATGTATTTTTTATATCTGCCTGCATTTGGACACGTGGACTTGATCATTGACCACATATGCTTTTTATTAACTGATGGTCGATACTAAAATGTAAATTTGTTTCTTTGGTTAACGACAATAAAAAATTATGACATTTACCATTCTTCCCCTATACTTCATGGGTTGAGACTGCTCAGCTGGATTATCAAGGACAATTCTGAGAATATGGACCTTTAGAATTATTTATAAATGATTGTACCATTCTGTTTTTTGGCATGTGTTTTTTTCATCTAACAATAATGTGTGAATTTTCCCTTATCATTTTGTTATTTTGCAATGTTAATCACCTACTTCTTTAAGGATTTTCATGTTCTTGGATGCAATTTTTTCAACCTCTCTTCGAGAGAGCCCAAGTCTCACTAAAATATAATACAGCGGGAGCTGCCATTTCTTCCAAAACTCGAATCTAATTTCCCACTATGTTTTGTGTTTCAGGGTTTTATGAAATATCGTAGACATATATTTTAGTTTTTTAAGATATTTTCGATACCTTGGTCTTAAGTAGGGAAATTTTGCATCCAAGAACACTAAAACATGGCACTTATTATTCTACTCTAAATTTAGACAATGATTTCAGGAGTAACTTGGAGTACTGCAGTATAAGTAACTATGAGTAGTCCACGAACACACACCACGGTTTCGGCTTAACGAACCGTAATTTTGATTATGAGTACTTACGTCGAAACCTTGGTTGGCAAGAGATATAGAATTCTTTGGTGAACTATTCAAAGTTTCCATCATTAATTCGAAATTAAGTATGAAACACCTGAGTTCTGAGTTCTTCAGGATCGTTTAATGCTGCATTAAAGCTATGTTGCCTTTCACTAACTCCACGACCAAGGTATTTTCTGCTGAATTCTTCGAGGGGGTAAAGTTATATGTACTCCTAAAGGATATCTAGTTTTGACTATGAACATGCAGAGGAATCGCTCTCTTTGGCACTTTCCGCACTTTTTCCTTAAATTTTCATCATTTTTAGCAAAACATAATTATATTTCAGCATAGAACGGTCTTACTTAAAACTCAAAAACATGCTAGGCACAAGGTGTGTGTATTGAGCAAAAAATTAACTGCGTTTTCTATTTGAACACTTCGGAATTTTAAATATATATGAAGAGAAGACTTTAGGTAAGGCGTACTCTAAATGATCAGTTTGTAGCCGCAATGAATACTCAATAGTAATACAGAGAAAAGAACTTTTCACAATCCCTCTGGGCACGAGGCAAAAGATGTAACTCTTTTTAAAACGTCGTAAATAGCACGAGCCACA
Source organism: Ceriagrion tenellum (assembly GCA_963169105.1). Taxonomy (NCBI): domain Eukaryota; kingdom Metazoa; phylum Arthropoda; class Insecta; order Odonata; family Coenagrionidae; genus Ceriagrion; species Ceriagrion tenellum. The sequence continues at coordinate 98,742,605 of OY720633.1, read as the reverse complement.
CCAACTCAAACAATAAAGGATTCTTAATTTATATTCGAGGGAAATGTCATCTCAGGCATTCTGCATTGGCACAGGACCTTCGATGGTATGTATGAAATTCAGTGAGTAGGCGGAAGGGAGTTTCACCTTCCCACAACCATTCTCCAGTTAAGGAAACAGATGGGCGTGGCGAGCCAGACCCGAAACACCAGAAGTTCATAATTTTCAATGTACAAATGACACTTTCTCCTATTTTCTCCTTGACTTGCTTTCAGCCACACAAAGAAAATGTGACTGCACTCATGCGTCTCTGTGGTTTTTCCAAGGTTCCGCGTCAAAATGTACAAATCTGTCAAACACCTACTAATACCACTTTAGAAATATCATCCTCGCAAGAACAATCGATGATTCGCTGTAAGTCAGCGGGCTTGATTCAGGAAAATTAGTAATTTACTTTGAAAAACGTATAAAATTCGATTAAATGACATTCAATCATCGTTAAACATAAGCAACACACAGTTATCACCCGATTACACTGCGTGAGCGTTTGAAATTGTTCACTATTGTCCATAAACCATTAGAATATGATATCAAAGTGGACGAGAAGGTAAGATCCACTTTGAATGGAGCTGCGCCGATATACCATTTACCCCTTCGAAAAAACCCGCTCATTTGCATGGATGGTGTTCATTAATTTGAGGTTAAGTTATCAAAACGGACTCATGTACCGGCACAGTTCTATCATCTATCACAATAGAAAGACTATCAAGACAGATAATAACGCCTTTCGATGTTATTGATGGAGTAGGACCTCTGTAGCTGGATCAAATTCTTGAAGAGTACCGTAGAGAAATGAGAAAGAAGAATTCCCATTTCTCGTCAACATTACGCAAATATACTTATACAGAGAGCAGATATGAACAACATTCTATTGTCCGTTTTACTCCGGGCACAGAGTTGCACAATTTTAAACTGTATTTTTTTCTCCATCTCACGAGCAGTAACCATAGAATTAGAGCAGGGGATATTTTGCCATCTCCCGTTCACATATTCGCGCATGCATTCTAGCAATTCACCGCTTTACACGATGCAATTTGAAATGCATGTCCATAAGCACATCAGCGTTTGTAATTACGTTCTCCATGTGAAAAGGGCGTTATACATATGGTAAATACGATTAATATAAAACAAAAGCTATATTTTCTGATATCTTGGAGATGGAGAGTGAAAACATTACACCCAACAGCTGAACGGTGGAGTCGAGCTCACTTCTTTCATTGACGCTGAATCTTTGACAACATCTGAGTATGGATAATGACACAGTATATTGTTTCAAGGACATTACGTAACACGTATTTGAGTTTCACAAGAGGTAAGCTCACATTCAGTCATAAAATCAGCATCAAGGTGACGCGTTAATAGTATGTCTCCGCAATTGAGAACAATTACCGAATGATCGCCATTTAATACCAAGTTCCTTAAATTTGATTCACATATATTTTCCCAATAGCCCAATTCCCTTTCTTTGATGAATTTATATATTTATTTAGCATCATCCTAAAAACAGCCGCAAGGGCCTTTCACATCTGACAATGAAACTACTGACTAATACAAATAAAAACACAGACTCTAAGAGGTGAAGATCCTATCCATGCGTGAATCGAATACGTGGCCCAAAGGTTAGTCGGCAATGACTTCACCCCTCCGCCACCAGGGCAGCTAAATTACAGTATATCTACAGACGAAAATTGGTATAAATAACTTTTACGACACTGAGAAAAAATTTTAATGGCTTAATACAGCACAGATACTACTAAGAATATCTAATCAAAACGATAGAGTTAATTTCAAGAATATAAACGTGGTAGCAATGGAAGAAAGACTCAACATATGTATTGCCATAGATCGGAGAGGATTTTCAGCTGCCATTCACACCCAGCGGTTAGTGTAATTGGTAAAACGCCCCATGAATTGGTAATGAGCACAAAATAAGGAATATTCGACAGAAAGCTTAAGCTTGAATAAAATGCTGAGAATCTTCTATGGTTGCGCTAATTGAGATCGCTCGTTAGGCCCAGAAGACTGTTATCATGAGATCATTGAGCTTTTTTACGCGAAGCATTAAATAATTATCGAAAAATGCCCAGAAACATTTTCAATACAAATAGCGCGAGATGGAGCAACAGGTTTAACTGGTCTCTCGGGTGTTGTTAATTCAAGGAACGTGGTTGATAGCATGGAGGTATAATATACGGCGCTTGGTAATCAGAAGCAGGAGCCAAAAGATCTCAGAGCATTACTTTCACGGCGCCGATAATATGCTGAACGATTCCAGGATGAATAATGTATATTTAGCAAATCTTAAAGAATGATTCTGATGCCATTCGTGTAAAAGCAATTTACGGCAACCATCATTTTCCGAGGTACGAAAATTTACCTAATCAATATTCTGGACATAAATTCTTATTTCTTACTTCTGGGTTAACCTATGAGCAAAGCTATTCTCGTCAAACTGGAAAACGAATTTCTTCATGCGTGATAAATTTGAAGTCATTTACCTTGACGCGCGTCACCCATACGCATCAAAATAAGAATAAAACGCCTTTTACCCAGAGGATATATATCGCACGTTGAGATACCTATAAATTCAGAAATATGTAATTTAATCGGGTCACTAAAGAGTTCCAACTTCCAAACTCGCTCCATAATTCAGCAAAATTATACACTAAACATGTATAAATATTACGTTTAGGTTACACAAAAGACAATAAAATGCGATAAAAAATGTCAGCAAATAAAATGAACCATATTTTGGCGGAATTGTTACACATTAACAAAATATTGAACCAGAAAGTACCAAAAACATTCATCATGCCGAAAACATTGATTTATTTTCGATAGGCGAGTAGTGCTATGACCATTTCGTAAGTATTATATAGACGCAAATGATGACTGCAATAAATGCATGAATACATTTTAATAACAAAAAATATATGGAAACCTCATTAAAATACAAAACCACTCTTTAAAACTAATAAAATATTGACCCACATAATCAAAAACTAAAGACCTCAGATAGCTAAATTAGTGCAAAATAACATTGGTTGGTTGTTTGCTAAAAAAAAATAGTAGTAATTTTAGGGATGCGATCGACAACTGAGGCCATTTACGTTTTTAGGACAGGCGAGCAGGTTGGTGAGGGAAAAATCATTTGGGTTATTGACTAAAGGTGGAGAAAAACCCGGCATCGGTATTGGATATCTCCAAAGGCCCCTAGGGATTCAGAGTTTTAAATCCAATCCATTGGAGGGAATACTGTCCAGAAGCAACGCTATACATGGCACGAAAGTAAGAATTAGATTTCGCTGAAAATTTTCTGACACCGTCGGCATTTAAACCTGGTCCCTCCTCATAGGAAGCTTCTCTAGCAAGGAAGCAATCTGATTCCCTAAGGGTTTTATCTTAACTTTACAAACTATCCTGCTGGATAAATGAATTTTCCTACCTCACTGGTAATGATTAATGAAAAGTGAGAGGGTACACAGAGAAAGTCTAATAAAATTTTATAAAAATGAATAAAATGACTCTAACTGGTAGAAAACTGGTAGAAGGATGCTATGCTAGTAAATCCTGAGAAGCGCTGCCTAAAATGCAACAGAAAAGCCAAACGCGCAAAATGACAGAACGAAGCAATCCAAATATTTGCGTAAAAACTACTGAATACAAGTAATCAAATGACACCAATCATTTACGTATTTCAATTCATGACGTTCCGAGCCAATATGCACCACCACGATCGTACGCGGTCCACAGAGGCACTGATGCTTGGGTAGGGTTCCAAGAATGAGACTAGAATGGAATCGTAGGCGGGAAAGGGTGGGAAGGGAAAGTTAGAGAGAAAAGAGAGAGATTTATTTCCAAGAAGCTGAAGGCATTATCTTCCCCGCCTTCGTTCCCTAATACGGGAGCAAATGGGTTTTGGAAAAAAGAAAGTCGGATCATCGACCCACGAGAAGGCATTGCGTTTCCGAATCAGACGGTTGACATCAAAGGTTGTCGCAATAACTACACTTATCCTCGTATAGATTAAAACTATACATCTTTCAATGCACTTTTGTTCTCTTGACACAGTTTGTATGGATCCGGAAATACATCAATGCGCTCCTGATTGTTATGAAGAAGCAAATGATCGACATGAGAAATGAAGAACTATTCTTCTGGACGTGAATTTAAACCCTTCGATTTCAAATCAAGTTTTCTAACAAATTTATACTACACAGACGTCCAATTCATATGTGAATTTCATGGGAGCTTGAAGTTGGCTGTAACACCTATTTTTAGAGCATAGATTTGCGTGAGAAAAAGCATTAGTTTTCTTATTAGATATATCTAATAATATAAGCAAAAAAATGGATTCAACTGATTCTATTCTGATTATGTACTTTTTTATGATGCCATATGCCGTGCTGTTCATTAGATAACGTTTTGATTACATTGAACGCACACAATTTTTAACTATAAATCATTTATAAAACAACTTTGATTTTTTTTTCAAACCAATCGTGATCTTCTTTACTCTAAAATATGAGCTTCGCGTAATTATTACCTTTATAATTGTTCATATTTACCAGTGACGAGATATGAACCATGTAGCCGCAAAGTGAAAGGGTGCCCAATTTTGTGTGCATGGTGCCATAGTCCACGAGGATAAATATTACAGGTATCTCTAAATACTAAGGAGAATTCAAATTGGAATAGCTTTAACTGGCGTCATTTTTTGCAGAGAAGCACAAATGAGTAAAATTTGCAATAAGCATTAATTCACCCTTTTCGTTAAAATATGTTCCAGTAGAGCTCCTCTGAAATACAAAATGGAAAAGGAATACTGAATAGCTATTGGCTTATGAGCAAAATTAAAGGGTTTGAGTTCGAATATAAGACCACGTGGACCGTTATTTCATTGAATTTTGCACATCCTTTGATTTTTTTTCGCAAGAGATACTCGAAAGCTATAAAAATTAGAATTCGTATTGAAGTATTCTTATAGCCAAATTCTTAGACGAAAATTTGTATGCATGATTCTTGAAGGTGTTCAGAAAAGCTTCAGTTAAATATAAATAATAATAATAATTTCTTTATATCTACCAGCCGGAGCCAATTACTAGATATATAATATATTAAGGAACACACACAACCATGCCCAGGGAGGTGTAAATATCCCCTCCCTCGATGACAACCGTCATATTTTTCCCAACCCCTCCTTCCTAGTATGTAACGTGGTCTCTAAAAAATTAAATTTTCAATTAAAAAATAATTTCTCAATTATTGAGTGAGTTTATTTTGAGGGACAGTTTGATATAAGACAAATAAAGGTTGAAATAAGACGCGCCCTTCCTCGTGTTAAACTCTGTAGTATTGTCGACGCGATGTTGGCGAGTGAGAAACGTAAACAGGTGCATTGTAACCGCTACATTACTTTCAGTGAAACCCCTCCCTCCCCCACGTTACCGCAGATTTTTAGGCGACCCCATTCCCCCCCCCCCTCTAAGTTGGTAACGTAGTTTATGCACGACCCCTAACGGACTCTCAACGCATTTCTTCAAGACAGAATGGCCAAAATTTCCAACTTCAGCAGGAGGAGGCCAGATGAGAACCCCACGCTGCTTATTCTCATCCCGCCTGATGGCAGAGGCACGCGAAGAGCACGTCGAGCCCAAAACGAACGCGAACTCACGAGCAGAATAAATGCCGCCTGCCATCGGATCTCTCATCCGATTGGCGCAAGAGGACAAATGAACACACTGACACTTAGCGCGGCCAAGCGAAGCAATGAGGCAACGGATTTATTATCCTCGGAACGCATCGAGAAAATGATTCACGTGGGAATTATGTGCGGTGCGGGTGGTGGGGAAGGGACCCACTTTTACCACCGCCGCTGCCGCCGGTGCGAGAGACATGGGGCGCCAAAGGGATCGTGTTTAAGCGCACCCGCCGACGCCGCGCCGGCCGAGTGGATGAATGAGCGCCCGCGTGAACCCTGATGGCTAGGCGCCACTAAACGAGGAGATTCAGAGGAGATAATCACGTCACAGCTGACAAAGTAGCCTTCGATTCGGTGGACGGGATCTCCCCCAGTGAGGAGTGGGAGGGATGGGTAGTAGGAGACGCGCGGGCACATGGGTCAGAAAGAGAGAAGAAACTGCGACTTAAGCACCGATAATGCGGTGTCTTGCAAGAGGTTTTCCCAAGCGTTTCTTACTGCGTTGCGCCCACCGTGCTACCTTAGACTCTCATATGCGTTTTACTGTGTTACAAATGAAATGCAAATACAGTTGAGAGTATCGGGGTGAAACACCACGAAGTTTTCACAGAGAAACATTTCATCGAAGAAATGAAAGGGGAAATATAACTTAACGCCAACCCTAAACGATTTTTTTAGAATTTTCTGAATTGGAACCGGTTGGATTTTTTGTGTGTGATTCCTAGTCTTGGTCCGTGAGTGAGTTCTAAACAGAAGATGGTGTATTTTTATCAGCTTAACCATGGATCGTGGTAAGCGCTCCAACTGACATCTAAAAGTATCATTTGTAAGATATTAAAAAGTCCTGTAATGTCTCCCAACGTTCTCGATGGTTCCGCCAGGAGTTGACAGGTTCCAGAAAAGAAAGAGCCATATGAATCCCTAGAAACAATATAAAAAGGACAAAGTAGACAATAAAATGGTTTTCACAAATCCAAATATTTAAGTTGTATCATAATAAGACCATTTCATGACGACCATTTGAACCCTATTATAAAAAAACTTCAATGGCTCAATGTTAAGACTCGAAGAAAATACTTCTTTGGTTGTTTTTTTTATGTTCAACGAAAAATTCCCAGAATATCTGTTTGATTTATTTGTTAGCAATCAATCCACAAGTAAAATGGTTACCAGATGTGATTCAGAATTTTTATACTTTCCTCGTCAAAAGTCGACTAAGTTCCAAAATGCATTTATCGTAACAGCGTGTCATCTGTGGAATAATCTACCTAAACATACATAACATAATCCCTCTCTCATCATTCAAAATGAAATATTATACTGAATTACCAATTAATTCTTAATGTTGTAGTTGTATCTTTAAATCATGAACCTATTACCTGAATTTATAACATCAATACATGTAATATTTCGTAATTTAGCTTGCATACTTGTAAACTGTATATCACTTTCATAGTAAAATTTCAATGCAAAAATGTAATGTATCACACAACCATTTGTTTTTGCTATTTATACATTTTATTTTTTTTGTTCACTAACTCGCATATACTATGTATATTTTTTTTATGGGGCATGACCCCAGAAAAGCCAATAAATATTGAATAAAAAAGCATTGCCAGCACTTAGGTATAGCTAGCTATTTTTTAAATGAAGAACAAATCATCATCACGTAATAAAATCCTTTAAAAAGTTCCTAAGGAATAACAAGGCAATTTAATCCTACGTTCAATTTTTCTTCAGAACTACACTCAATGAGCCCACCCTTGAGTTGGCCAAAAGTTAAAGGTGGGAAGAATAGCAAGAACGCAAGGCAATTCCAAAAGCAGACTATTGCAAAGCGATCATTTATAGTGGCCATCGTCTGTAACAATTGAAATACGTTTAGGTTTCGGCTAATTTTGGTATACATTAACGTAAAAAAGACAATCAGGACAACCTTGGAGGCAGTTCTAACATCTAGGGAGCCAAGGAATGGTATTTAGATTTATTGGACTAGGAGGCTTTAACTGTTTTATGAAGGTTTAATACTAAAACTCAGCATATTTAACAAAATTCTTCAGAAGTTATTGAGCCTAAGTATTCCAATGAAAGAAATAAACTCAAAATTCCCGAATGGGAAAACGCAGATACAGCACTAATACATGGACACCTAACTCTTTCATAACATTATAATGATAACTCGTAACTTTGTGATTCCACATATCATTATTTGGAACGACCCAGGTTTCGACGTTCGACGTCACTTCAGGATCTACAGACCTGAAGATGATGTTGAACGTCGAAATCCGGCTCGTTCCAAATATAGATATGTGGAATCACAAAGTCACGAGTTAACATTGCAAGGTTAACAAATTCCACCAAGTTACGTCTGAAACTACCAACTCTCATCACATGTCAGTGATTGGAAAGACATCTAATGATACAATTCAGTCTGGCGTCCGCATAAAATATTCAGACTGAGAAACTTAATTAGCGAGTAAGGACGCAGCTTAAGTATGGTCAGACGCAGTTAACTGGAAGCGGAACGCAGCACGGATCTAGTCGCGGCAGCACCGGGGAACAAGCGAAAGAATTGTCCGGGAAGAAGAAGCCCCAAGTGACGGCTGCGGAATTGGGAAAGGCGGCAAGGGAGGAATGATAAGGTCGAGCCGGCCGCGGAGGATCGGCCCGGAGCTGTCGGATAGGGAAGCTCGTCGGCGTGAGAGGTCACACACAGGGTGTAATGGTGTCCAAGTGTGAGTCGACGGGAGTTCGGAGGGGGTGGAGGGCTGTGGAGGTGGTGTAGCAAAAGAATGGGATGAGGCAATTACGGACGACCGGCGAGGCAATGCGGGAAATCTGAGGTCTTTGGCCAACTCCTCCTCCTGCCTTCCACGCTCACAACAGTCCCTCAACCCAACCCGGCACCCACCCACCCCCAGGACAATAAAACCTCCTACCGAGAACGCCACCTCCCTCCCCCCCTCCCGCCTTAACTACATCATCCCCTTTCGCATTGAGGATGGATGGTGGACCCCAGAGGATCCGCCGTGTGACTTACCCCTCCCGAGGAAGAGAGGATGATGGTGGAGCATTGGCAAATGGATGGCCTGCCACACTGAATGCGATGCCATGAAATAAGGCCGCGGCTCTTTGATATTATAGGCGCGCGGCGTGATGGCCGAAGGAGTGTGGGGGCATGTGGGAAGGAGAGGGAGACTGCACGTAAAAGGTTGGATCTCCTCTCTCTCACTCCTCTGCGACGCTGAGATTTAATAATGTTAAATTCACAACATATATTTCGGATTCGGGTAGTAAAAGGCTGCTACCACGCTAATAAAACGAACGGCACGAAACGGCGCTTGGTGTGTCGAGATGATGCGCACGCAGTATTATTTCGTGAAATATGATGGCCATTCCCGTCGGAGACAAATTACACTGCGCAAGTCAGGGAGTAATATTTGAAGATTGGCGGCTGAAAAACTGCCTATTTATAGATCCAACCCGTAATATAATGCTTCGACGTTTCATCATTTTACTCTTCACCAAATCACTAACACGTATTGGAGTAGCAGAGAAGTTTTCATACGGTTTTTTTATTGTATACAGATGATTGCGTAGTTACTCACGCATTCTGAGCAAAGAAAATGATTTGTTAAAATCTCTCCAACTGAAATTTAGATTGAAATACATTTTACAACTGATTTTGTGATGACCAAGCTAATTAAAAACGTTCATATATTTTTGATTTTATGGCGAAGACCATTTTTATATAGTCTTATTCAAGTGTGTATACATTGGTGTTCCCTAACTTTTTCTGTCATTTAATCTGCAATTGAACACTGAAATCATGGAAGAAATAGTAAAAATTGAAGGTTCAGTGCCGTAATTACTCGTAAATTCATGTCAATCTCAACAGAACACAGAACAGATTAAGATCAGTCGAAAGCAAGACAGGACCAATTTGAAAAAACAAAAGCTCTGACTTTCATACCCCCTATTGAATGAGATACTCGAAATTTATCCAGACAGTTTTCAAACATATTTCCTTCAGGTGACTTGAAGTTACTCTCCATGTAGTCTTAAATGTAGTTTGACTGGAGGGACAACTATTAGAACAGATTGGATCTCCTCTCTCTCTCAACTCTGCGATGCTGAGATTTAATAATGTTGAATGCACAACATATATTACGGATTTGGGTAGTAAAAGGCTGCTGTGGCGGCGTAGATGTAAAAATTCGTCATTTGGTGTAGTTCTGCTTCCATCAAGTTAAGTCAAGGAGCGGAGCCAGTTTATCACGCCCATGTGCGATTATTAATTACGGAAAATGCTTTTAGATTCTCATGCCAATTAAAAACTAATTACGCTCCGTGACCGAATACAGAATCCGTGATATCCCTTTTTGGCAGGTTTCAAATATGATCTCAAAACGAATTTTGCCGTACTATAAATAATTATAAAATCATGTTGGCAGGATTTTCCCTTTAAATGCGGCAATTACTCGTGGGCTACTACTCGAAAAAGAGGATATTAAAAGTATTAAAAAGCTATTCATCCATTTTTCATTTCAAAACTGGTCGAAAAAGGTCGTAAAAATTTTAATAAGAAACACACTTTTAATTGAGAAATTATTATAAATTTATTCAACATTATGTGAGTGCAAAGGAAATGCAATGGATGGAATGTAGAATTTTTATCTCAGCATCTAAGATGCGTACCTAGCAAACATATTCTCACATTTTTGGACGTATTAAAAAAAAGTTTTCATTTTACCCAGGCAATTTCCTAAGATATTATGTCAATATAAAATGCTTTTCACGGTCTTATACCACCACTAGATGTGACAAACGGGAAAGATAAGGGTAAAAACTGGATTGAGGGAGAAAAATGGATATCATAACATGATATTTAAAATACGCCCTAGTTTTGATGAAGACGACGACCATTCATGATTTTTTCCACCCGCAAGCAAAGCGCAAAAATCGGTAACCACATAAAAGCACGAACCATAAGTAGTGTACGATGAATGTCTACGTTTATTCGACAAAAATCACTCCATTGCAGTCGATGGGTTTAGCTACAATCGGTAAATCGAGACATTCTCTCAATATCTCGATCGAAATTATTTTTAACTATTTCGCTTCCAGACGGCGCTAAAAATTCTCAATTTTAGTGGCTTACGTCATCTAATCACCCGGAGGAAAATTATGCGCGGATAAATTTTAGGTATTCAGAAAAATGCAAGATGAGAGAACGGCGTAAGGTTTTAAGGAGTGGAAGTGAGAGGGAGAGAGAGAGAGAGAGAGAGAGAGAGAGGAAAATCGAGCATGATCTAGCGGTCAAACGATCTAGCCCCACGTTTATCTCTTGATCGCAATGTGATTCCTCTCGGAGGAGAGTGCATTGAAATGGGCGAGAAAGCACGGGGCGCGAGCAAGTGGTACTTAGACACAAGTGCACGGTTCCGCGCGTGCGCTGGAGGCACTCTTTCCAAAGGGAGTGGCAATGAGAGGAGAAGGGAGGAGGGGAGAGGGAATAAGAATTATGGGGAGCGAGAATGAACGGCATAAAAGGGGGATGAAGAGAACGGACGGCAGCCTCGATTTCACATAAATCATAGCCTCAATAAAGGAGTTTGAAATATGGAGCGGAGCCAGTTTATCACGCCCATGTGCGGAGGTGGGATGGGGGAGGACTATCATCAAAAAGGGGTGGCGCGGGGGGGGGGGGGGCGAGGTGAGGTTGAGAGGGATCCGATGAGGCCGGGAACGGAGAGGATGACGCACGGAGGAGAACATCGCCCCCTTTTACTCCACCTTAGATGTGCATCAGGCCCTGCAAGCCGCCGTAAGGGCGTGCGGCAAGGGATGTTAAACCTGGTTCTTCATCAGTCCTAAGAAAAGGCTGGAAATAAGAATGCTTGTCCACACAGGTTCTCTATTCCCGATTGAGTGTAACGTCTATGCATCATTCACAAGGAATTAATTAATTTTACTTTGACAATGATGCAAAGAAGTTAAGATTGATTGGGAATAAAGAAACTAAGTACGCTAATGCCAAGTTATTTATTCTCTAATTGCTAAAAGAACAGATCGGAACAAAAATACGTTCTTTCCACGCACAATGAGCGACCATATTAAAATCGGAGCTCCACTTAAAACATCTATAATACACTTCACCATTTTCACTCCCAATACCTCATCTTTTACACCATCACACGGCTGATGTCCTAACACCCCCAGCCAAACGCCATGCGGCGGCTCGCTGAGTGGTATATAGATCTCGATAAAGAAGAGTAGCAAAGATCAAAAAAGTTTCGTCTGCGTCCATCAGTTTAAGAAGATTGGATAATAATGCAAAAACCTCTTTAAACCACGACCAAGGTATCGATTTATTCCATCATTTGTTCTGAGAATTAATGAATGCATTCCAACCTACGCCGGTGAATTACAATGTTCGAGTAATCCTATCGAGTCGTCTGCGGTAGTTTTCAAGTCTACAGGTGTAATCTTACCAAGTTTCCCTTGATAATACGGTTCCGCAAAGTGAAGACAATTATTTAATATAAATCCGAAACAAAAAACTTTTTCAGTGGGTCAATATATTCTCCTTCACGTTTACATGTTGGGGCCCAGTAAAATGAAGTTCATCTCGCTTCATCACCAACGGAGTACCATGTATTCAACTGAGCGTTTCAGCGATATTTTGAGCGACAGTAAAAAGAAATACGCAGGACCTCTTTGCCAGTGGAATCTGTTTTTTTAGGGTCTGTTTGATTTAACGCTAGCAAGTCAATAGGGCTTCAATTGAATATCAACCATGATGAAAAACGCTACCAATCGAGTTGATGACTACTATTTTATTTCGTGAAAATGACTTTAACGTGACTTTATTACCAAACCTATTCATGAACCGTCATCGCTAATCGCATTAGAATTTTCGCACCTCACCTCGTGGACTGTGGCGTTATTGGGTATCAAAGTGGAGGCACGGGGGTGGACTACCTCTTCCCATATAACATAGTAGGAGAGAAAAAATGGTGGTCATCAGGTGTTTCAAACCCACCAGACCCCCGGAAAGTAGTAAACCGCTGCCACAAAAAACGACCTCAATCCGCTACTAGGCATCATGCAGCGCGAGGATTGGGTTGGTGTGGTGACCAAAATACTGTTTCCTATCCCGCAAGGGTTCACCGATTTTTATTGGAACGAAATGATACCACCATGACGAGAAGATATTGGGGAAGTTCGGCCCGAATCAACATTTCCCCTCCTTATTCTGGGTTCAGCCGCAATCCTACCTCTTATCATATTAATAATGTATCACAGAATCCGCGAAAGTAAGGAAAAGATAAAATAAAAACTTTGTAAGGCATCACCTGCTCTGTCGCCTAAAATTTGCGCTTCCATGCCTCAACTAACGCGTAAAATTAAATGACGCATCATATTCCAATAGAGAAGTAAATAATGAATACATGGGTGGATAGAACTAGAGAAATCCATTAATGACGCATTATAGGCTTCTGGAATGAGTTGAAATCACTTTCTTTTTTTCATTTTTGGTCTCAAGGCTCTTGGTATCAAAATGCATAACTTTTGACCCAAGAGTATTTGAAATTTTCCTTTATAAAATGTTTCCATCTCATGGGATAGCTATCTCAATTGTAAAAGAAAGGATGCAGAGAAGCAAAAAAAAATCGGAAAAGAAATAAACAAAATGTCTTAATATTCAGTCCAATTGGGGAATAATTCGATCAATTTCTAACATAATAGGTTATTCCTTAAGCAAGAAATTCAGCGCTACGACTAGCTGGTAGCAGAAGTCCATCACATGAATTCTTACACTCTTTTACAGATTCAGATCTTCTCTTCTCGTCCTGTTTTCATTAAATTCTCAAATGAACTCACTGCTATATCTCGTACGAACTTATTTTCTATTTCACTTTCAATATGTTGCAAGCCTATAGCATTGCCTGCCAATAAAGATTATTTTTTTATTGAAATTCATATGCACTAAGAGAGAGGTAGAGTTAGGCACGTACCAGGATTCCTTGAGCACCCGGATATATTGTTTATTCCTCTCCAGCAAACCCCTCAATTTTTAGCGATGCATGGCACTCTGGAAACTCATGACTGAAAAATATGAGGAAATATATTTACGAAAGATACTGGAAAGAGATATGGACGGTAATGAAGGGGATGTGGTGCGATAATTTTTATTTTTCTGCCGCTAGGAACCTGAAATGAAAACATTATCGCGCGCACGGCATTTAAGCAGGAGTTAGGGGGGGAATTTTGAGATCACTTAAAAAGACGAAAAAATAATTAAATGCGGGTAGAGAGCTGACCACTTAAACTTGTCCGCTCGGAATTTACTTGCGTGAAAACAAATTTCGCTCTCATCTTACAAAAGGATACCTCTTAAGAATCGAAATTCTGGTTCGAAATACATCTAGGCAGGAATATGAAAACACGAATTTACAGAAATTTTGAGATTGCTGACAGTTTACCAGTTTCTCTATTGATTTCCTAGATTTCATTTTTCCATGTATTCCTTAGTCCGCACCTTGCAAAATTATAGCCATGAATATATCTCAATTTGAAATTTGAGGGTAGTACTTTAACTGACAAAAATAACTATGACTTAGTAATTCACCGCTACTTATCCAACGCATAAGTATTTCTAAAACTCGTAATTGAAAAACATAAATATTATTTTATCAGCTATTTACAAATAAAATATTTCGCATGCTTGGCCGAAGAGAACAAGTACTAAAGGACGGATAGAAATAAGTTCCAACAAGAGGAAGCTTACATCACATTAACTTTTTACTCTCCAATAATTTTCGCCCCCTACAAATACTCGATTTTCGTTCTCATTACTGAATTTCCTATACATGTTGCGGCCTTTGCGAAGGAAATAACCTTTAGTAAATTTCTTGAAAATATTTGCAAATAATTGTACACATTTCCTTAATTTGGTACGTGTGAAAGCATGTCCGAAGAATAATCTCTTCTCTCACTATTTCTTCCCTATTCCTTAGATTTATCTCTAAATTAACTCACCAATTGTTATTTAAATCTATTCCTTCGTTTGATAGTCAATCGACATGCAATCTGCAGAATAAAGTATTGCAGGCTCCAACAAAGCACTTACTTGTTTTTTTCTACTCTTTACGTCCGCATCACATAGGGTATAGTATCTTACAATAGAATTACTCTCTACGTTTCCAAAAATTAACCAAAAATCTGAAAAATTTACTACTTTTTCTCTAAACTGCGAAAATTAAAACAACGCCAGCTCAGAGATTCAAATATCATTTTCAGCTCATAAGAAAATTACGTTAAATTATCGCGTCACATTTTCTATACAGACATTAACATTATCTCGGGCAAAATTCAAAACAGAAATTGGGATATATGTCAATGAAGTATAGAAATATGTACGGCCATTGATAACAGCAACCACCTCATTCAAAGTTCACTCCGATTAAACAGAAAGGGTCAAAACAATGAGACTATCGCAACGATAAAACATTGTTCACAAATTGCATTAGTAAAATTATGCAAATGCATTTCAGGATGTGAAACATACCGAACACCTTCACAGACTTCACATCACTTCCCTTCTAAAAATATTTCCTGTCGGTTGATCAGCCTTTTGCAGCTTTATTAATGATAAGCAGGAAACTCTAGCGAATGACCCTCGAGCAAATCTCGCAAACTTTCAGGAATCCACACTCCCAAAGAATGTCTAGCAGAGAAAAAGCGATTAAATCAGTTAAAATAGCAGCCAGGGAAGCAGACGTAAGACTAAAACATCCAGTCTGGGTAGAAAAAGGGAAAAATTACGGCCATTAAATACATTGCGTTCCCGACCAGTGGGAACACTAGTACTGAAGACCAGGAAACGTCCATTTGGCCACCCGGTGCGCGAGTTGAATATTCAGTAGGGATAAAATTAAAATGAGGAAAACACCTCTGCAAGGCACGCATATTTAAGGTCAATGAATTTAAAAAATCATTGGGTGTGATTAAAAAGTAAGAGAAGTGTTTACTTATTTTAGAAAAAATGCGTAGATAATATGCACCTGATTACTACAAGCCATATAAGCAGTCATCATAAAAAGACTTACTGAAATCATTAATTGGAGCTCGAAGATAAACCCATGGATTTTCTCATAAAATAATTACCGTAATTAACACTCAAAAGAGTAGAGTTCACCAAAGTGAGCTGGTAATACATAATCGGTTTTGGCATACATGACCCTCTAAAAATCCTATTTTATATTAAATTACGACTAATTGGATATTTATGGCTAATTAATTCCTCTGTTTTATCAATCTGCATTCTTAACGCTAGAATTAACATCAATTTAGTAATTAAAACAAGAGCACCACAGGTTAGGGACGTTGAAAAACGGAAAATGTTGCAACATTACAATATTTCCATTGAATATATGATGCAATTTATAAATATTTTTCTTTGGGTAAAAAAGGTAGATCTACAATTTTAGGTGCTAATGTGTAAATTGAAGGCAATAATACTTCACAGAAATGTAGTCTACATCCATAAGTTCAAGTTAGCTTAAAATCTAAAAACAATGGCTGATGGTCTACGACATTAGTCTCTGAGTTTCACAATTGAAATTAAAAGCGTCATCATCATTGATTCGATGAAAATTGTGAGACCATTTTTATAAAAGGGTCATATAACAAAATAAGAGGTCATTTACTCCAGGACAAAGGCTATTAAGGGGCTTTCCGTGATGGCTCTGAAAGACGCAAATCGCCCAACAATCGCAAAAAGAACGCGAGAAAACTCCTCCAAAGATCGCAGTCCTAGTTATCACGCCCGCGTCGGCCAATATGATAGAAGTAGCATAAAAAAGAGAGAGACCGCGCGATCATTCGAAAGAGGAAAGGACGAACAGAGTATCGCCAAAACTTGAAAAAAATACGTCACCCGAAGAATTAATTATAAAAACCCAGCTACATATAATGTTCACCAGGCGCCCACCCGTTCTCCAGCCCGTGTCTCTTAATCCCTGCTCTCCTTCCACGAGTAGTGATCACTCGCGGGGCGCCTCAAACGCCCACCCCAGTATTTGAAGAAGGAAGCATGCGCATACGACACATAGAAGGTCGCCCCTTGGCTGAAGAACGAAGAATTGATGTGTGCACGACCGAGCGAATCAAATAAATAAGGACACGTGTCTTCCTCGCCATTGAAAGTTCAGGGGGGGAGCGGTAAGGGGTAGTTCCTAAGAAAAGAGGCGTACAGATGCAAGGCGGAAGAATGAAAGAGAATCCTCACAACATCGCCCTCGTCTTCTCTTCATAGCGAGAGTTGCACAATGTGCTGATTCATTCTCCGTAAGCCACGGTAGTGCCTCGGTAATGATAGCGGGATTATAACTACGTACATGCCAATTATATCCGTATTTACTCTTACTTAACATGCATCAAATCTCCACCATCGCCAATCCACAATAAAATAGTCATGTCAAATCTATAGTGACAGGACACGATAAATTAACCATATACTACGAAGGATACATGCGCTTAGGTTACAACTGATCTGATCGCTACAAATCAAATTGTTTGGATGTCATGATTCAGCAAAAAAAGATATAACATGAAGGATGGAAAGTTTTTGCTTTCTAAAAACTTCTTAAAGGGAGAAACTCAACTGCGGAAAATAAAAGACATTAAGATTTACCTTCAATCACAAAACAAAAATACTCTGAATATACATGCAGCATTAATTATATATAGTATTAAATTATGAGACTAAATTAGCGTATAAAATGATTGAATAATTTGGGAGGCTACTGGTAACTACCATGCAATAGTAAAAGATTGATTTTTAAATTCTTCACGTTATTAAAATACTCATTTCAATATCCAATCTACAAGACTAAGAGTACGTAACAATAGATGGAAATGATAAAGGGCTTGGGTTAGGCTAATTGGTATCCTTCGCTTCAAAACAGTATGGTGTTGAATACTGAAAGAAATACAAAGATACACCCGTGTTGAATACAAAGATACACCCGAGTAGTGATTTTGCAGACACCTATGTAAGCTATTTTCCATTTCTCCCATAGTTGCAGACTGATTATGCTTTCGATTCATTCTGCTGAAACTTAGGCGATCAACTTTTAAGCATGATTAAGTTGTGATTTGAAAGAATGTCCGAAAAAGTAGAAAAATATTTTTCCCATTTTTTAAATTTTAAATCACGACTTACTCATAATATATATGTAAAACTAAAGACTTTCGCACATCTACGTGATTTAGAAACGGTACCGGTGGCACCCCATCGTCACGCACGAAACATCCCATTAAAATGTCCAACGACATTATTATTTTTCGCCATTCATAAAGACAGCAAATTCAATTTCCGATTTACCCGCCTCCTAGAGTCTCGATGGCGTCACGTTTTCCCTGGACTTGATAAATTATTCATTGCACGAAGGTATGAAGATGTCGCAAGTCATTCAACAAGTCTTTTCCTTCGAATGAACTCCATGGAACGGCGTACCATTTACTGTCCACCAAGCAATCGATCAATCGGAACACGAAGAAACACGTCATCACCTGGGAATCTATTATAAAAACTTCTATCCCTTTATTTCGCGCCTACAAAGCCTCTGCTGACACCTTAAGATTCTTAACCCGAGTTGAAAATAGTATTAAATACCGTTGAAAGAAAGGAAAGACTTCTAGAAAGTTATTTAGGCTAGAATAATCGTATGTGATATGATTGATCATTACTTATGATTTTCTGCAGTGATCGCTCATAAATATTGATTTAATACATGTCAATATTGTATTGTAAAGATAATTTGACAATACACAAATTATGTACCATATGGGCATCCTTTCTTTAAACAGATTTTCAATACTGATCTATACAGTAATTAGATGCATAAATAAAATTTAGAACAGCAAGGATGCCAATACTGAGGGCAGTGCAATTTCTGTATTAAAATAATAAAACGGGGTACATTTCAAATATCATTGTGGCGTAAATAAGAGAAAAATAAGATAGAGAAGTTTTTTTAGAGTTTATTCGTGAGTATTCAGAGAGTTTTTAAATGAAAACTACCCCGGTTAATGCATTGTCACAATGCTGGAACACAGAAGGCGTGTTTAGTGTTGCAGCATTCAACTGGCAGATAATCGGTCATTGATAGTATCGGTTTTCACCGATTAATGTCTTTTTATGGTAGGAAATTATGATATCTTAAAGTCACAGACTGAAAAAAGAAAAGTATTTAAATATAGAAACATATTAAAATCATTATTATGCTATGAACGATATTCAAAAACAAAAAAATCTCAATAGATTGATGGTTTTCGAAAACTCCTTTCGGGCTTGAAACAAAACTATGCGATAAACAAATATTTATCCGTACTGAATATCCTCTTCATTACCTGAGTTTAATGGCAAATACCGCTTTAATTGGCAACATTTCCAATGGCCCATGGCACAAAATAGACAGTGATGAAATAAAGGCAATGAAAAGACGAAATAATAAAAATAAGGACAATGCTTTAATTATAATGTAAAATACACTACTTTTATCAACTCTTAATGCTATCATCCTATTTTCCTAAAATGAATCAATTTGATATCAATTTTTCCTCAGTTTCATTTATCACGAACTGTACGTTTGCTGCATTGACTTCTAAGCCAATTACTGTTTTGTACTATGCTGAGGAAAAATCAAGGCAATCTATACAACAAGTCGAAAGGCCACTCTCTTTGAATGCTTTCAATACAACTCACGAAAAATGATTCTCTGACGACATATTTTGTAAGCTTAAGCACTCGAATATATCAATTCGAATTGTTCGGAGGAGCTTTCATTTTCATGACACCTAAGCACATGTGACTCAGAACACTCTTAGTGAATTTTTTAACCTATTCTCAGGAATAAGAAACAACTGGATTCCGAATACAAAGCGCTAACTATCTTAAAAGCGCAACTCACCATGCGTAATAAGGATGCAGCGGTTTCACTAAGTTGAGTACTATCAGGAGGCTCCTGGATTAAAAATTCTTGCTTATTGTGAGACACTTAAAGAGAAGAAATAAAACACCCTCCAATCTATTCAGCAGCCATTACCTTCTCAACTTCATTTAAGACTGATCTCAGAGCCATCTCAAATAGAAATTTCAGAGTCGGCTGTACTGTCACTAAAGTCCACCGTTCACATAAACTACGGGAGAAAAAATGGAAAAAAACTTTCGACTATGACTCGCAGCTTAAATCTAAGGCCTTTTACGCTGGTTAAGCAAAATCTCAAATATGATAGATTTCCTAGATGTCTTCCGCGTGGTATGATCTTACTTGATAGCCTGTTTGACGGAATTGCAGCAGATATGAAGGCACACAGATAAGAATTTAGACAGGTATCAGGTTTTGCAACGCCGACGAATCTGACACAAATAGAGATGATGCAACGTGGTTGACCAAAGGAATCCAACTGCTTCACCTAGACTACACCGCGGAGGACTGCATCAAGATAAACAGAGCTAATTATTAGAACTTTCAATGGGACTAAAATTATTGGGACGTCCCTTTGGTTAAATCTGCAGGATGTATGATTCAAGGACTACATCCCTGCTATCAACAACGAATGGATTGTACACAATCTGTAAGGTTTGTACACTAAAGTTTCTGTAAAAAATAGGATAAAATTGTATCAATGTTCATAGAGAGACTGCAGCAGACCATCTTGCATGCGCTAAAGAGACTGGACATCAAAGAGTTGGTAATTTGATGCAACTGGATGTCTCCAAGTTCATCGTGAGGGCTGTTAAGACCAGTAAAATGATCGGCAGGCAAATTACATTTTCAAAATACCTGGTTCACCAAAGCACCATAAATTTTCCTTCCATTGAGCTGATGGACAGACCAATTTGTTGTCACACAACAAAATTGAATTCCTTACCAAGCCTCTTTTAAAGCGAAGGGCTTCCAATCGAGACATTTGCTTCATTTCGGCCACTGTGAAGAATTAAATGTTTTTGATGGCGAATAAGATCTTTAGAAGTGTCAAACAATGTGAGATCCGTAGATAAGTTGACCATGACGTTTCAGCGGTTGTTGAAATTGAACAATATTCCCCATTCGGTTCAAGTCACACAAGATTTGATGACTATCCAATAATAGACTAAGTTAACATGGAAATAAAAACACAGGCGTTGCAACTGAGAATGTTGCAGTAAATCGACCATTTTTGACCCTGTTGTAGAGCTACTCTGCTTAAAAAAAGAGATAAAAAGCAAGATACAAAACGAAATTGAATGCCCTTTCCTTGGCTGGCATCCTTACAATGCCAGGAAATCCTAGAGAAACCAATATTTAACCAAGAGAGAATCACTATAATTGCAATGAGCACCATTTTCCCTGCAAATACAATCCCAACACTAACGGAAAAAAACCAACTCCCTTTTAACCAAGCCTTCTTCATCCTGAGAAACTCACTAACGCGCAAAACCACTGCTACGCCACGTGAAACAGGAGTCCGTTGCGGAATTCTTCCTCGGCTGCCGAGATTTCCGCGAAGACACGCATTCCTGCCGAGGTTGTCCTGAAAGCAGGCCAACGCCTACCGGTCTGGGGTTCCTATCCTTTAAAGGGATAAGAGATCCACTAATGGAGCTCACAAAATAAGGTTGATGAATGGCCGGAGGGGTTAGAAATGGAGATGGGGGAGATGAGAGGAAGAAGAGGGGAGATTCTTACGATGGGGGAGAAGAGAGTGTGGTAGAATGCGGCAGCCGCTTCATGACGGAAACAACGTCGATGAATGAGCTAAGACAAGAAGTTCCACGAGCCGTGATACTTAACCCTTCATTAACTCAGTCGCCCGGCAAATAAATACGTAGGGCACCTTACAGCTACAACCTGTGATAGTAAAATGGAGCGAAGATACATCTCGACAGCACTTAAAAACATGTTCAAGATGTATCAGGGAGTTTAATTAAGTTTCTGAACAGTAGAGAGTCTTGATTGGTGAACTTCCATCGATAATTATCACATGAAGCGCCAGGTTTTACTTCCGCATGAAAATGTTTCCATTTCATATGATTTCACTCATCAATTCAAAGTTGTGGAATATGATCCAAAGCATAATATGTACATTGGCTATGAATATTTATAGCTATATATTACAAAAATACAGCTTAAATAAACCGTATTTCATTCATCAATTAAAGTTAAATAATTGCGGCTATGTTTACTTCCCTGAGAGATCAAATTGTATTTTAAAAGGGTAGCAGAAAGTTGTTTTTAATCCCTTCTAGTTCTCGTGCTGACAACCACTAAGATTTCAGAAAACGCACAGAGAGTATTGCCCTTTAATTGTATTTTACGGATTAATTGGCACAAAAGTTTTTGTGTTAGCTTTACTTATGATTTCCCTCTTGAGAAAGTGGTGACCAATTCGCATAGTTTCAAATTGGAAAAGCGACGAAGCATTAGGTAACATAAATTAAACGTACGTTATTGTCGTTTTTCAATCACGCTCATAAGAGCGAAAACATGACCGTTATTCCTCAAATATTGTCTGGCGCTTTCAATATTAAAATCATTACTTTTAGTTGTAGTGTGCTTTTAGGACGATTTCTTCTGATTTTGTAGCGTTTAATAAAACTAAAGCGATAAAAAGGGACCCCTGAGCTCACACTGGAATTTTATCTTACCCAATAAGTAAATTAAATAAAATTGTATGCCAAAAGTTACCTAAAAATGAGTCACACTCGTCTATAAAAGTGTGAATTAGAATTTGCTCACATAAAATAACAGTAAATATGTAACAAAATAACAGACGGACACCTTGAGGGCGACGAATGGAAAATAGCGCATTAAAATTTAAAAGAAAACATTAAAAAAGGGACCTGAAGCCAATTTCAAGTAAAAATTAGAATCCAAAGAGATAGTTGTACTATCAAAATAGTAATAGCATTAAACCTATCACTGAAAAGCCAATAAAATCATCCAAAACTCGAGTGTCATAAAACGACTCAAAAATCAGTCTCCGGAAAGGTAACTTCACCAATGCCGTTGTCCAAATTTGAATAATTCTCATATCTTCCATTCCAGAGCAAGTTACCGCCATCAAAATCGCGGCAGACAGGCTTCAAAAAGCACAATAAAATGGCAGCGAACGACAAACACTGGGATATCTTCGAGATGACATTCATGTTTATCGTGTTTTAACAAGGATCACTCACGTTCAAAGCGTGCGCACCAAGAGATGGAACGCCCCGAACGGCTTAGCTATAAAAGCTCAAAAGCTGGAGAGAACCATGGCATTCTGGACCAATCTCGGCAAACTAACTCTCTTAATTTAAATGAATGAATCTCCTGATCGTAATTCACCACGCGGGATATCTCCTTTTCTAACTATGCCCCTTGAGGGAGGGATGAAAGTAGGACCGGTAAGTATAAAATAAATTTCCTATATGCATTCATTTTAAAACACGAAATATATGGAGTCTTAAAAAGGTCGGAAACAAGGATTAACCGTTGGCGCCCCGCGAAGAGTTCGTAGGAATGTTAATGCACTCCTCTGGGATGGAGGCAATGAGGCTGGGAGGAACAGAGGAAATAAACTGCGAGCCGACGCAATAAAACTCCCGCAGTGCCGGGAGAATGAACAGCGGAGGAGGTAAAATGGCATTCCTTAAAATTCAAACTCCATTGCGATGAAAACCTTCAAATTGGTAGAGTCTGCCACCCTCTGAATAACAGCGAAATTTTCCTGGAAGGAACATAACTTGCAAGAGACTCTGGAAAAGACGAAAGATGTCCTCCCAACGATTATACAAATCTGAAAATAATACGATCAAACAAGCAATGATTCTACCATTTTTCATTTCCAATTAAAAAAACAAAATAAATATGTAAAACCATCCGGCATATGAGAAAGAGTAATGTTTAGGCATTTTTAAAAACTAAAAATAGCTTTCAAGCACCTTAAGTAGAGTACTGAGTCACTTAAACTAGCCACTGGCAACTCTAACAATAAGGCACAATGAAAACGGAAGAGTGCGTCTGCTAATTCGCACTGGATTTTCGAGGACACCAAGGTGACAAATCGCAAAGTAATCTAATGCGGAAAAGTATATAACCATTTCTCAGCACTGTTCAAAATACTTTAACATGAAAGATGAAAATTACAGCCTGGCGCAGTAAAAATAATCATAGCCTCACTAGACCAATAAGATGACCAATTTTCTACATATTAAAGGACACTGAAGGCCGAAATGTAGTCTGCGGCGACATCATAAATCAGAGTCATGTAGAAGATTCTGTATTAACCCGAGCTCCAGTATAATTCTGATTGAGATTCATGTGGGACGAGTAAACTCATAAACGCTCAGTGACAGCGGACAAATATTCAAGTTTTTCTTCAGGGAAATAGAAAGCTTTCACTTTGAGCAATCGTTCCTCCTCGATTCTCCGATTACACCGTTAGTGTCTATGGAAATTAAACCCCTACTTACTAACTCCAATCATAACCATCGTCCTCTGATACTTTTCCTCCGGACATAGCAAGAGCATAACAAGGGTTTACGAGAATAATTTGAGGATATGCTCACATAGCCTAATCCTCAATTTTTACAGACCATTTCATTCATACTACTACCTTAATTTATACCTACTAATATTTTTAACGCTTGAAGAACATAAATGAAGATTTTTTGTTTATGGAGTGAAAACAATATCAACCTCATAAATCTACTCGAGTAAAAAATTTATTAAACTACTGTATGTAAATAAATGTATTTCTTACTCTCAATCAAAACTTATTAGTCTTCTTTCAGCTCTGCTACATTTTACCCTTGCTGTATCTATTAGACAGCGTTTGTGGGATCAATTTTTTTCATTGATTGCAAACAAGAAAATACAAACTATTCCACAAAGATGATAAGAGCTGAGAGAAAATTTATAGTTAAGAACAAACTTGAAATACTGAGGAATGTTCATAAAATTTAAATTGTCTCCTTTGAGGAGCAGGCAGTCAAAACTGATAACGTCAGAGACCAACTTCGATTGCTCTTCTTTCATACTTCTTGTCTTGTTCAAAGGTATATACTTGACTTTTGTCTGGACTAATCAGCAGCCTTGATGAACTGTACATTTTGAATCATCTATGACATAACATGATCGTACAATATGGGTGAAATTAATTGAAACGTACGGCAGAAATACAGCAAAATGAATCGATTGTACTACACATTTTATATTCAAACCGCATTATAGTTTTAATTCTCAAAAAAAGGTTTAAAATGTTCAAATTAAAATGTATTCATAAATCAAACTCAAAGGTATAAGAATGTGGATAGATAATATATCTAACATTGAACGCTGAGAAATTCTAAATGTGACTGCAAAATCACATATCCGGAAGACAGTATTTATCCATTATCAGGCTACGTAATGGACAGTGAGAATGTTAAAAAAAGTATTATCCTTTCAGTGACATCATTTACTGCCGATTGAATCATGAATACATTCATATTTTTAATACTGCATAAAATCATCAGTTTTCATCCATTCTATAAGGCTAATCTTCCATAAAGTTCAAAAAAGTCCACGGAATAGTTGGAAAAAGAGGGCAATAAGTTGGAGGCCATAAAATTACGTCTCTATATTTTGAATCCTCCGTATTGTAAATAGTTCATGACACATTTTAACACTGACCACTTGTAAAATAAGGCGGATGCACAACCGAACAGATATGTACAAAAATTCGTTCTTTCCACGCACAATCAGTTATTATGATAAAACTGGTGCTCCACTTAAAAACACACCCATGAAACACTTCCATTTCACCTTCCAAAACCTTCACACGGCTGGTTTCCTAACACCCCCTCCCACAACGTCATGCGGCGGCTCACAGGGTAATCTGTAGATGTAGATGAAATGCATGCCTACACAAAGGGTATCGTAATTTATGTAAATTGAGGGTCGGGAGGACTCCTTTGATTCGTGAGATCTTTAGTTCATCCTGGCATCCAAAACTTTCAAATATCACTGGCTAATTGCAAAAACGTTACAATTTTACGATTCATTAATATCAAGCTCAGCAAATTTAACACGAACTACTACAAGTATCACACCAAGGGATGATATATGCTAGGGAAAATATCGCAAAAAAGGAAAAAATTATTTGACTTGATCAAAACGATTCGAACCCGGATCTCCCACTCGACAGCCATGTATGTTAGCCAGTTACACCACCTATCGGGTCCAAACTGTCAACTGGAAGTCCCAGGTTCAAATCCCGGTTGATTCAAATGATTTTTTCGATGTAATTTCCATCCCTTGGTATATGCACCACGAGTGACTTTACACCATTCATTTTGATAATGCAATGATTGAAGAACTACTGCTGGAATCATTTCGTTCGACTTCCGATGACGACGTTCCTTTTTTCCATTTCCAGCCCAATTAAAGAGAGCACGTAGAGCAGAATACTCACGACTTTAACGATAAAATTCCACTAACTCTCATCACTATTTCACGATAAAGATATATTCAGGCCGTTGTATAATACCTGGATAGGCAATTCTGCGATTAAAAATCACTTAAGGTTGAGTTCACTCATAGATAGTGTTCACGTCAACCTGCAGAAGGTCAATTTCATTTTTAAATTTAAACTTAAAATCCAAACCCGCCAACCTGGCATATATGTAAAGATTATGTCATCAAATAGTTAATGTTAATCGGACAGGATAAAATCGTGTCTTTATGTCAATTCAATCACAGAAAATACTGTGTGCACAGTTTATTTATTTGAACAATAGTGGAATATTTATAGGGAAAATGACTTAGGTATCACTATTTCTATCTAGTTATGAACACAATTGTACGCTTGCCGTCTATTGGATGAAGATAGGCAGGTAGAGGGAGATTTCAAAGCCAATGATAAATAATATATTTCAAACAACATGTTACTGATACACATATCTTCGGGCCACGTCGTCGCTTACTACCAACGGAACTTTAAGCAGTCTTTTTCACAGGAATTTATTCTTCGAATAAATTGAATTTTCGTCTTGACTGTGGCTTCCATTTAAAATTTAATAGGAGGCAGCGACATTAATATATGGTCAAAGGCGTAACAGACCAGGTAAAACCCAGGGCGTCAAAAATAACCTCACCATGGGGGATTACAAATTCGTGCTCAGTTTTATAGCGTTTCTTTTTCCAGAAGTCCCGCGAGTATTGAATCTCCATTAGCTTTAACATAGACCTTCATTTAATATATTGGTTTTAAACTCAAAGACTGATTTAAGAAAGCTCCCGAAAAATGTCCGGTCAAGGGATAGCAATAAATTGCCCAACTTCGGCATTTAATTAAATGCAAAGAGCTTTTAGATCATTGCCACCTTTCTCCCCGTGAAGCGAGATCCTAAAATGTGTGAATTTTTAAACATTCAAGTCAGTCAGTAATGTCACCGTAAAATAAATATTTTATATCAAGTCTTAATTTAAGATACATATATCTGAAAGACATTAACTACAATACCAAGAATTCAAATATTTACTGAGTAAACCTTGTAAAATCTTGACTCAAAAGCCAGGCCTTTGAATAGATTGATAAAAATGAAGTTTATGAATCAATAAATTATAGTGATACTCAAGTCATCTATGACCTATAAATCGAATATTTCTCGCTTGTCCGAAAGTCGCCAGCCGTTCGGGACAAGTGTTACTAACAAACTATACACTCCTTCGGCGGGGGTAACGTCTTTACCTGACAACCAATGGCGGTCAAGGGTGCAAATCCCACCTGATAGAAAATATCTCCCCACCCAGGGCATGACCGAGTGTTGCTCCGTTGTCGCTTCCTAAATTTTAAAATTATGTTAAATACCCGTGAAGTTGTTTTCAATAAAATGAAAAATGCACCAATTCAACACATTTAAGACCCTAGTGAGTCTGTAAAGCGTCTGCGAGGCATCAAAATCGCACTGACTCAGTAATAGCCAGTATATCTAAAGACCAAAATAAATATACATTAGCAAGGATCAATAAGCCAATTTACTGTCTCGGGGGGCAGAGAAAACGTGAAGACTATATTAAACATTAGAAGTATATGAATGATTCCAAATCCAAGCAATTTCAAAGTAATATCCCCTTGAATCAAAACAATATTAATTGAAAAAGTTCTATTTTTATATGGTAGACCCTCTACCATAACAATTGATGATACTTGGAGATGAAAGCATTATTGGCATGAAACAAAACCGATTGTATGCGATTTTTCTTAAGTATTTATCGCAAATATCATGAACTACAATGTCGACCCAAATGATATTTAAGCCATGGTCTAATTTTAAGATTTATAATCCGCGTTTGCGTTTCTAGATAAAATTTCTGGCTGCTTTGCCTTGACTTTCTACTACAATAGTAAGCAACGTAATAAAAATTCAGTACAAAGTATCAATTTTGTATATTTAACAAAAACAATAATTACACTTGTACAGAGACTAGCCTCGTTCTTATTTGAAGTGCTAGTGTAACACATCAAAGACAGCAATGGTGAGGTATGTGATTTGAGCATGACAAAGTTTTTTAAAATATTCATAATAACATAGTGGGAGTACGAGAAATTTTTTACAACAAGACGCCAAAACAGCTAGCACACTCACCGCATATCAGTAAATTGACGTTAGTTACAAAGTAACGTAAATACAATTACGTGGGAACATTTCGCTCACACTTTTAAATTGTCATCGTCACTAACTTTGAGCCACAAGAGCAATTCACGCTATTTTAAAATCAATTACAAACAAAATACCAATTGAGCTTCAGTTTTTTACTTTGCCCTATCTAATTATGGGCACATGATAAGTTATATTACTATTCTCGCTACGGCAGAGAAGAGTAAATGACATTCAATAGAAGGAAAGATATACCCACATTAATTAAAAATTACCAGTCATTTGATGACCCCTCGGTAAAGGTAACTCGTGTACTGAATAAGGCGATTCTAGCAAATGAGAAAACAATTATCGCAGTCCTGGAGTGTAAAGCAATGAAAATGTGCCGTCCTCATTCGAAGGGCTGTAAAAATAGTTTCGTGGATATTTGCAACCAGCGTCGGCTCTCTCCTAATCCGCGCCCTTTATGACTGTCATCTCTTGTATTTATCCGCGTTCCATCACAATTTCAAAACGCTTTAGCACCGCATGTCACACGCTTTCACTTGACCCAGCGCATCTATTCGCGTCTTTTGATGGACACGATCGTCTTTTGCCGCGGCGCCGAGCACATGCAGACGAGGGACTGACTGCCTTTTCATCCTCGTCACTTAAAGAGCGACGATGGAATGGCTCCGCGGGTGATTTCGACATTGACAACACTCCACAAAGCTAGACAGAAGAAATGAAAGAGTGGAAGAAGTGCTGATTATCCTTGCATCAACATCAACACACTAGGAAGGATAAAGAAAGCGGGAGGTGAGCGTATTTCGATCGAGGCGTAAGACGGTGGCTGAATTAATTTCATTCGAAGTGGTCACATTTTCCATGATGCATCATTTCCTTGGCAAATACACATCAGCATGAATGAAGAGCCAGTAGGAAGATGTTTTAATTCATTCAAAACGGAAGCCAAGAATGGAGACTACCTTCACTCACTAGTGTATCCGTTCGTAAGACGATGGTCATTAATTCATGAAATCTCATGAAACTATCTCGAGTTTAAACGATGCTAATCATCAATTAGATGATGCACTATGACAATGGTACCTAAGAAAACTACCATTTTATTCTAAAGGCAGGTGAATAAACTGCTTTATTAGAAATATAAGACTCTAAATATCATAATACATAAATTGAACGCACGTGACTGATGAACTTATCTTAGCATTTAGACGTCGGGTAAATCTGAGGCCAATAAAACGATAAAAAGCAGGTGATGGTGGACAGGTAAACTAAAGGACATAGGGAGTTCCTCCTTGAGAATATCACACAGTGAGAAATTCAAGGTAAGAGTGAAATCTCATTGGCTCACATAATTTTACGTGGAATGCTTAACATAAATATTGCTTAGTGAATAATAAATATCAGCTGCATTAAAAGACATAAAGTTGATGTTTAATGGCCGGTTGCATGAACATTTGGCCATGTAATCAATAGTTATGAGATCCATGAGCTTATGGATCTCATAAAAATATTCAGGTTGCAGGAACACATCTTCTGGCTACATAACTCATTTACCAAGAGTTAATAGCATCGAATATTTCATCTAATCTTCTACCACCAGATAAAATTGACAAAAGTTTAGCCTATGAATATTTTCTAATGCACATAATGATTAGTCAGTATGAGTGAACAAAAGGGTAATTCGTCTAAAAAAAACTATTTTATCCAGTAATTAAGACTCCAAGAGATAAATTTCGTCTCCGCCATCTTGCCTGCCTATGGAACTCGTAACTCCATGCCGATTATTAAGTTATTAATAATTTTAAAAATTAGTTAAGTTATCAAATCAATAAATTTATCTAATGTATCGGCAGCACTTATTGAATGGTTGCCATGGCTTAAGGTTCCCATTACTTTATAGAATACACATATGTCGTTCCTGCATCTGGTCATTAGTTGAGTAAAATACAGCTATGCGTGATACAAAATATAACTTTTGTGTATGTGTCCGAATAGTGTTTCTCTGGAACTTGTTTATCTCCACGTCAGAAACACACTATCCTTTAGAGTGTGAGAGAACACCGTTAAGATATTATGTGAGTGATTGTCATACTTGTGTGATGAATCCCAGGCGCGCGTATTTTACACCATAAATTTTTAAATAAGAAATCCCTTTCCCCCTAATTATTATTCCTAAAAGGTTTTTTTATACGGCTATTGGAGTTTCACCTTTATTATTATTATTAAGCTAGAAGATGGCCGAATCGACCAAGAAAGAGACGCCTACTTTTATACGGCGGGGTTACAAAAAAAATGGTGGAAAGGGAAGGGAAAGAAGTGAGGAAGAGGAGAGAGTAGAGGGTCGTTGAAAAAAAAACAGAAGTCCCAAAAAGCCAGAGACTAAATATCCTTTTCGTGAGCAAATGAAACCAGTTGAAACAACGCCAATAGGACTTGAATAGGAGTTCCGTGAATTTTCCAGCCTGTCTTCTTCCCTCTTTGAGTTGGTCGCATGAGGACGAGTGGGTGAAGAAAGGGCGACACCTCGTTGGGTGTTGGGCGGTGAGAACTTAATGGGAAATTGGATGTTTTCCCTCTCCCAAGGTGGGGCCAAAGGGTCTTCGGCGGAACAAAAAAATACTGCTCCCCTCGATGGGAAGTGAATGGAAAGATACACGAGGAGGGAAGGTGGGGCAGGGGGGAATTTGGGAGAGGGTAAGGGTCAGACTTGGCTAGTCTTGGGCAAGTTAGGTAAATAAATAATAGCATAGTTTTAGGGCGTGGGTGAGAAGTCAATGAAGAAAACGAAAAGTTACCGCGTCCTTTCGACCACACATTAACATAAGACTTGATGTCTTCATTAGTACTACCCTTTCGTTGGAGGTAGGTGGGAGGAGAGGGAAGGTTAACTAAATTGCTCCGAAGAAAATAACCACTAAATGTCCTCTCTTTCTCTTTTCACCAGTTTTGGCCCTCCCATTTGAAGGGTCACGATTTTTATATCAGCGCGTTCGAGACACCTGTCTGCTCCATGATGAGTGAGCGCATGCGTCAGTCATTTGACCAAAAATACATTCAGGTGCGCGAGTGTACATTGATTGGATATTTTGAATAGTCAACATTTTCATCCATAACTTTGGCTGAAATGTAAACTTAATTACATGTATACCCATCAAAATATTCACTTTTGACGCATAAGAGCAGTAAAAAAATAGATATTGATTCCAAAGGTTGGAAAGAGGCTCTCTTTTCATAATTCCCTATTCTTGCATATCTCTTTCACTTATTTTACATCCATACCATGCTTTATCGACGCTCTCCTATTTTTAAAATTCGTAGGCAATATTTGTCTACTTAGGAGTCTCTTCCACCACATTTACCCAGAAACTTACTCTAGTCTGAAATGAGCAGGAAGCTATAATATCGTCATGAGATATTCCGTACATAATCTTTCCATTGCAAAGAGAAAATATCTGCTCATTCCAACTCCAATGAAGGAATATATGGCTTGTCATTTGATTCCACTTAGATAACAATATCTCTTTATAAGATTTTATTTCTGTAATATTGACAAAAAAATTCATATTCCTAGATGAAGATGATATCATCATTATGTAACTCCAAACATTACTTTGTCGATCAATCAAAACCACTCCATAAAGAAATTTAACCCTGTTACAAAGGAAATGGTTCCAGGCTTGACTTCATGGAAGTAATTCATATTAACTTAAATAAAACTTTGTATACTCCACTTATAGGTTTAACAACACGACCCGGGTTTCGACACTTCGTGTCATCTTCATAACCCTGTTAATTAAATATTAATAAATCTTCATCAGTAGCGACGCAAAAGTCTACAAAAATGCACTGGATGGTTTTTACATAACATTGAGGAAAAGGTCCACCTTCATATTAATAAACAATACACTTACTCAGACAGCGCAGGGTATGATATTCATTGATAATTTTAAAATATTCCAAGAGGAGTTACAAAAAGAGAAGACAGAGTCTTGAAGTTTCAGAGGAAGGCATGCATATCTAACCGAACTAATTGGAATAGAACAGAGGACCTTAGGTATTTCTTACTTTTTGATGACTTAAGACCGGTTCCAATGGTGGTAAAGGTCGAGCTAATTAGTTGACATAGATCAACTAAAGAGTACAAATGACATACCTTGTTCCATACGTTTACGAATATGATTCAGAAAAATGCCTGCCATAGTAAATATATCAAGATAGAATACGCATAATATAACATTGGATTAAATAATATTTAATTGGCCTTACTGGATCGGAAATATCCAAAGCTCAAGTGTAAATAGTACGGTTGAAAATTAAATAAAATCATGTAGTCGAACGTATTGTCACAAAAAGGGCGTAATCCACTCACTAGCTTACCAAACGCAAAAGATTGAATAAATAAAGAGGGACAAGACATCAGAAGTGAAATTAGGAAAGACTTAGAAACATCGGCTACCATCGCCTATATCGTATGTTTTCTCGTAAAGTTATTCATGAAATTTCCCACATCCATGACGTTTGTGGATATATTTCAAGGGTGATAACCACGAAGTTCATGGCAATAAAGTTATAGTGCTTACGTGCGAGTTAAAACCGAGGCTTTTTAAGGGTCAAATTCACTCTGTTTTTGCGGGTTCCAAAGTTCACCACGAATAAGATATTCAGACCCAAACGGAACGTTTTGGGCTTGAGAAGTTGGTATTGAGAGGGTTTTTTGCCATAATATATAATTTCCTACCTTTGCTAATAATACACAATATCGATTCTGTATAATTCCTTTCTTTACCTCAAAATGTGTCCTTCTTCCCTTCGTCCCGTCCATAAAATCTATTTCACCTGCCCCTCTTCTCCGCTTGCAACAAATTTCCAACCTTTATTAAGGCCTTACATCCTTTCGCCCCTCATTATCTCTTCCAAATAGTTACCTAATTTTTCTCCTCCTAACCTCCTCAAGTGTCCTCTGCTCAACCATCATGTTAGCACATGCACATCGACGTTACGTAGCTATTTCATTTTCCCCCAAACCCACATCTCAAACACCTTCAGCCAATCCTCGTATTTATCTGTCGGAGTCCACATTTCTGCACCATACAACATTACACTGCGTATTCCTCGATGCTGATATGGCGCATTTGAAAATGAAATAGAATGAGTAATACTTTGAACGACGAAATCAAGAGTTATAAAATATTTTCTCTCTAGTTGGAAATTCATCTACAACAAATAATCCAAAGCTACAAAAACATAGTTCACACAATTACACCTAAGAAACATCGGAACACGAAATTCCAAGTGAAGACAACATTTACTCGTCACAGAAGATCTTGACGTATATTCAGGCTACATTTCAAACTATGTTCACGAGAAACACGGAATGGACTTGACGGTGAACTCTTTGACGTCCAAGTCACAACGAGCAATGTAAAGGGTCGGATAGGGGAATACGGGAAGTACGCATGGTGAGATTATGAACAAAGCACTACGCCGGTGACGTGAATAGGCGTGGCGAGTCATGCTAGCACGCGCGTGTGCTCAATGAGCACTGCACACACTGGGAGAGTGGTGACGGGTGGACGCGCTCGCACAACTAGAAGGATGAGGAAGGGATGTGGTGGGAACAAGGCGTGTTCCGGAGAAGGATGAGACGGAGAAGGGAAACAGGCAAGACGAGAGACAACGGAAACACGTCAGCGATGAAAATCCAAACGCGACAAGCGATCCAACGAGACATGCTTTAAAGGGGAAGAGATATCTACGACCGTACTGAGTGCGACTTGGGAGGGCGACCGGCAATGTTGGGGCGGGAAGAAAAAAAACAGCTTGACAAAAGAAGAACGCTCGGCGATAAAAGGTGGGTGGGAATGTCGTAAGATGTTCGATACGGATGGACAGCGGGGGGGGGGGGAGAGGGGGAGGGGAGTAGGTTGGGAAAATGGCCAGGCGAGAATTTCAGCTCAAGTGAGAGAGGAGTTGGGTAAAATGAGTGGACGAGGATTTCTCGCCGGAAAATAAATTGAGTAAAAAATTTTCAGAATGAGCAAAGAAGAGAGGAGAGGATCTCAACAAGCACTGAGAGATAACAAAGGCGATGGAAATGGTGCGATAAAGCGGCCGTATTAAACCAAAACGCAATGGGAAAATTATCAGCTTATAGCCTTTATGGTGCACGGGGCTGTCGCGATAATTTGAAGAACGTAAACGACCGTTAAATGCTGCCCGTAAAAAAAATAAGGGTGGCCGTGGTGGTGTCTGCATTCAGCGTGACCCCTTGGTGGATCGTAAAGGATTGCCGAAGAAATTTCGGAATAATGGGCGGAGTATGTCGTGGAATAAAATTCCTATGGGGCTAAAGGCTACCCATAGAGTATGGGTGGAGTCAATTTCGTGAGTTTGTGGGCGGATGAGGACCTTTTCGCCGTAGCGCAAGCTATTCTATTTCTTTCTTCTCATTTATTTCCCCAGAGTTCAACACCTGCAAATGGCTGGGGAAGAGTGGGTCGAATAATGGAATAATATTTCGGAGAGGAAGCGAAGGGAACACATCGGAATAAAGATGAGATTCAAGGAAATAGAAAGGAGATTAATATATGAGTGAGAGGATGGAGCATAGTGCTACAATATGTTCGATTTTCTGCAAATAAAATAATAACGAAATATGATGGTTACACAAGATCCAGTCACTACGACTGCCACAAATCACCACTCCAACTATATCAGATTTCATTTTACCTATTCCTCATGTTTTGGTAATAGATAGAATAAAAGAATTTCTCGCAAAATATTATGATTTCCACTAAGAGCACAAAACACTCTTTTAGAAACAATATACCTAGATCAATTTAGTTTATTACAATGTCAATAATAAAGATAATAATTACTTACGAAAAATGGAGCCAGCGACTACACTGCCGATGGTTTATCTTTATTTGGTTTAGAGGAACAATTGACGGCGCCGCGGCGAAGTCAAATCCATAAATTCAATAAGAATCATTCCTACGTATATCTGATATATATAATTTGTCCATGAATTTGGGAGAGGTTTCCTTTAGATATTGCAACTATAGATAGTAAAAGTCCAAAAGATATGACTAAGGAATTGGCTAAATGCATAGGTGCCTCGTGGGAAGCCATTCTACAAAAATTTCTACTAGTTTCGATACATATTCTTTGGGTTGGAAAATACCGAAGGAAAAAAAGGTTTCCCATCTATTACATACATACTAAATTTGCAAGCCTCCAATGTTTTCACAATAGAATATTGCGGTCTACATATGTTGCTATTCAGTCGCAAATGATCATATATAGAATATCAGTGGCATAGAGCATTTAAGGAATAGCTAGAAGCATGCTTTTGAATGATTTTCCCTTATCCTCCTTGAATTGGACATATTACCAATAATAATCAAGCAACCGGTTGCTTTGCTACAAACTATTTCATGTGAAACTTACATACATCTTCATCCAAATTCGTCAATAATCGCTTAAGATCACTAAGCCGCAAATTAGTACGCTCCTAACTGCGATATTCTACATTGGAAAAATCATTCACCTAGATCAGGATTCAATCCAAACCCCTAGATGTCATTTGAGAAGAAACAAATGTCGCCGAGTGCTTTGACCAGTTGAGCTACAGAGGTGTTCTTCACCCCTCTTTCTTTGAGGACTATGAAGACATAAGTCGATGCTACCAGGCGTGTGCTGACCAAGAAGCAGTCGAAAGCGCCACCGTCCGCGAGATTCACGCCCAACTTCGAACATTGTGAGGTAAACATTTGTCCTTTTAGACGATTTTGAGGATACTAAGACCAGCTACGATATTACCTCCGCAGAGTCGCTCAAAAGTGCACATGAGTAGGAAAATCCAGAGAGAGAAAAACATTCCAGAAGAGCGGTCAGCGAAAATTCCGTTTTTACGAGTACTAACGGGTGACTCCGTAAAGGTAATACCGTTGTCAGTCCCAGTATCCGCATAATTGGTTTAAATCCTACATCATAAGCCATGATGTCACATAGGTGCCAAAAAAGGAATTGACCTTGAAGACTCTCTATGAGTCATCGTCGGGGTGACAAGGGATCGACCACATTCGTCAACGAAAATGCCATCGACGCGGCGCCACTATCAAACCTCAACCAGGGTCAATCGATGCGATATATCCGTAGCTCTTTCGATAACAGTATTTGCAACCATTTCCACCACACGGCCGCCATTAATATGCTTACTGAGCAATTATCCACCATTGCACACCCAATAAAATCTGCGAATATGCGGTGCCAGCCATCATTTCGAGCGCAAATGCAATGAAAAATCATCAAAAAGGTTTAAAACCCTATGCTATGCTAAAAAAGGTTGCTCAAATATATAAGCACATTAATGGCGGACTTGTTTACGTTGTGAAGACCAGCAATGAAGTAAGAATACAATCGATATTAAACGACCTC
Source organism: Ceriagrion tenellum (assembly GCA_963169105.1). Lineage (NCBI taxonomy): Eukaryota > Metazoa > Arthropoda > Insecta > Odonata > Coenagrionidae > Ceriagrion > Ceriagrion tenellum. The sequence goes on along the minus strand of OY720633.1, from coordinate 98,705,742 downwards.
GACTACAACCACTGAGTACATGAGAAGCATCTTCAGGCATTCAAACGTTATTTACGCCGTGTTTGCTCTGAATGATTCAAATATTAATATTTACAATCGAATATTGTTGTCACTAAAATCTCGCTAAGCACAAGACGAGTGGAGTAAAGATTTAGCTCTTGAATAATTTGAGTCAAACTTCTAAAGCTTAAAATGTTGGCATGCAGATAATCAATCTTGCGTCAACAGGGTGGCACTAAAGGCAGCAAACAAATGAAATCAAGCGTAGAAATTAAATGCAGCACGCTGAGGTGCCGTTATACTGACAACAAATTTCAACATATTTTTTACCTTGAAATACTGCATGGCTTAAACGCCCCAGGAGACATTCATCATGAAAGTCACCTGTACACAGACAGAGCCAAACGACATTCCTGATTTATGAAATTTATTGCAGCATCCATAGGATAAGAAGTGCCTTTTGGAAGGCTAAAAAAAAACAATCTGCTTCCACTGAATTTTCACTCACATTCAATCCTATGTCGTTGAATTGAGCTTCACCTATGGGATTAACGGAGCAAAGAAAGAGGAAACACGTAAGCAATTCTTCTTGGGAGCGTACCATTTCACTCCTTTTACTTTTTGGATATTCCATTTAAAGAGGGAACAGAAGCACATTGGAAGCGTAATTTAGATACCGGCCGCCTGAGTTGCCTCGAATAGGCAGGCCTTTAAATTACAGCATCAGTGTCGCCTGCTCCAGGTGTCACGATAAATGTCAGCATTACGATTTTACAGTCGGATTATGTATTCATTAAAGGCGTTACATAAAAGGGCATGTGATGCAGGGGCACGCATATATATTAACCTCTAACGAACGTAGGTGGCTCAAGTGGGAGAAAAATGCATAAAAACACTCGTGTTTATGGTTCTGAGTCTTTCGCAAAATAAAATAAACGACGAAAAAGCAGTAGCAAAGAGGGGTTGTGACTCCGGAATATGTTAGAGCTAATAACCCCCTGCATGCACTCTCTCCGAGGCAGAAAAAACCCCTTTTTTACTGCCCGGGTAAAATTTCTTATTAGAACCATGACGACCAAGTAATGACATGTGGGTAACATTCAGCTGTTGTTTATGAAGAACTAGAACTACACGCATACCGGTATCATGTTTCCGTAAACTATAAAAATGCTTATTAGACGAAATTTTCTTTATTTAAGGACCTCTATTTCGTTTTTTTAATGGAGAAAGTTCATGAAAACTCCATTCATTATAATATACCAGCTGTGCTTGGCATGCATCGAAATGCCTTTTTTCTGGGTTCAAAATCGGTCCCTAAACGAATTTGAGGCCTAGTCCAATGAATACCGGGGATTGGGTTGGTGTGGTGGTTAGAGCACTCGCCTACCGCACGGGCGGCCAGGGTTCAAATCCCTGCAGTGGTGGATGTTTTTCAGAGGAATCCGATCCCTACTTGAGTGTCTGAACCCGATCCCTACTTGAGGGCACTTCAAGTGGAGTACTTCGTCTGTCGGATGAGACGTTAAGCCGTGGTCCCCTTGGCGCCTTTCGTTAAGAGCAGGCTAATGCCGACGCCGGGTTTCTATCCACCCTTCCTCCCTTACCTATCCCCTATGGCGCAAATAGCCGTCGGTCGCCTCCCCAAAAATCCAATCCGATCCGATCCAATGCATTCCTCGTACCTACATAGAAATTTGTAACGCACAAATGATGGCATGAATTTCCATTGCATGCCTATGCTGCGGTTTCCAAGTAAATCAAATATTCATTTGTTGAGGTAGTGCAAAAATTTAAGATTTTTGAGATTCAAAATCCAACTTTAGATAAATGCGACGTGCATACGAAAACCGTATGCGAGAATAAAAAAAGAAGAAACAATGAGATCATTGCACCAAATTTTATTCCACTTTCAAATAATGTACATACCTTTTAGCAAAAATTATGTCCCAACGATACGATTCTGATGCACGTGACTGAGCAACTCGTAAACGATCTGCTTCGTTGCTTACTTGTCGTTCCTCTCTTGTTTGAGAAGATCGTGAGCCAACACTCATTTGTTGAAACGACTCGCGCTCCACCTATTGCACCATGGATTTAATGATTCAGAAACCTTCACGGGCGCACGCATAGCATCTCACCGAAGTTTCATCGTAATCAGACGAATGGCTTTGAAACGCATAGAAGACGAACAAACAAACATTAATTTTTATATATAAGATTAACCGCTCTTAATGACATGTGGCATAAAATAAGCGATTTATAACAGATTTTTACGCCACAGTCCAACGAGAATTAGGTCGGTAGGGTAGAGTTCGAATTGAAAAAGCAACACATCCCATATTCATAATGAATAAATTCATTCTATAAGAGACTATACATCATGATAGAGTAAGTACACAAAAAACGGACCGCAAAAATAACCGTAGGGGCTTGGGGAAGGTTCTGTTACTCAAAAATATACACACATGAAATTCTAAATTCGAAAAGGGAAACGGGACCAACTGGGATTTTCCTCTGAAATAATGCAGACAACATGAGGAATGTTAGATACATACCTGAATAGAACAATCAATTCTGACTTTAGTTAAGCAGCTTGATGGAAAAATCCTTAAGAGTCATATTTATCAGGGAATATGATTACACTTATAATGTTAGCTAATACGCATGATTCCAACAACTTCTACACGATCAATCACTAGAAGGAGAGATAATTTCCACGGAGTGAATGAGAGACGGTAAGAGTAAAGGTTTAAGCTCCAAAATTGTGATATTCATTATGGATTTCATTCATAATAGAAATCAACTCCAAATTAGGCTATCTCGAAACAAACACTAAAATTTGCTCGAACTAATGTTTTCAGAAGCCAGCTAACATTCGGTTAATCAGGATATTGTGACCAAATTGACAAGCAAATTAATCGAAGCAAAGGCATGAGGCAGGGCGTACCAAAATAATACTCTTGTATAGGGAAGAGAATAAGGAAAATGCATTGAAAGAGTCAAAACTCGACAAATGAATGGAAGCAGTTGGGTTAGCGTCTTACGTTCACTTTGTTGGGGTAAAAAATGGAGTGTGGGAGGAAAATAATTTGCAACCTATCTGTTTGAAAGTATCTCCTATTCTTTGCATGAATCAGCTTTTGAGAGAAAATTGTAGCATAATACAGTGCCACCCAATTACTCAAATACTCAAAAAACATTTTATAACTCTGGTTTGTAATTCAAGTCTTCCCAGACAGCGCCTCAAATTTTCGCGATGTATTCGAGAGGTGGCTCAGGTAAAGCAAAGGAATATTTGTCATCTAAATCTTTATGAATTGCTCAAGTAATTAGAGCCAAGCTTTCTTTAATATCTAACATAGCTTAGTGATTTATTTCCTTGTAGTAAAAATATCACGGCAATCAATCGCAACTGCCTTCTCCACAAGAGCTAATAAATATGCAATATATATCTATATGCCCCTAGGCAGAAGGACCGACCTTACAAATTTCCCGTTATAGATTAACAGTTCATTAGGAGTTGATCATGATGCTGATTGTCAAATAACCTGGTATACTGAATGGTGAGTATTGCGTAGTACGGACCTCTTCAAGTTTTCTCATTTCCATCCCAGACATTTCAACGACAGAGAAAGTATAGCAAAACCGGTTGAAGGAGTATGCGTAATCCTTATAATTCAGATGGCTACCGTAAAAAGTGTCTTTCCCAGCAATGGCTAGAAATTCTAGTAAATACATACGCTACCTCATGGATGTTATTATTTTCCTCACGTAGTCTTCTTCCCTTTTATCCAGAGCCTGTAAATCGCTATGGTAGCGATTTCGTTTGCCTTTCGTATTTGGAGTACCGTAGCCTTCCTAACATATCACTGACTCCTCTGTCCGAAGTGCTCCTAAAATATGGCAGCAGTACATGAGCAATGGCAGTCCAAAATATAACACATCTCTTTATACAATTAGAAGAGAGTAATAAAATATAATAAGAGATGATGGTGATATGAGTTACCTAATTGCTAGTTTCAAATGCTTTTTTAACGAACGAAGAGGCGAATATTACATTTGAATATGCTTCAGCAAATACTACAGCATTATTTAGAATTTTCTAGCCGTACCATGAAAATCATATCATAGTTATGCATTAACACGTTTTAACACAATTGGATTTGACAACTGCACACAGAATTAAATCAGAGCACGGAATTCCGCTTTGAAAGGAGAAAGTAGCAGATATCTTTGAATAAATTACATTGACTCTTAACGTGTGGAGAATAATTGAAAATTTTCCATTATCAATTGATCTAAGCCCATTCCTGAAACCTCGCTTAAATCAGTTATGTTAGTACAGGCTTCTCCGCTATGGGGCACATTTGGATTTCTCCTCTACACATTTCAAGATTTCATACAATAGTTGCATGATAGAATAAAGCAGATTATGTTTACCCCATGCGATTGGGTGCAATGAATAACTTTGTTTCCATCAGTTGAGTCATTACAATTTTCATATTACTTAATTATCTAGCAAAAGTGACGCTTGTCAGAATTTGAATAGTTGCTAACATTGGAATTCCTCCATTCCTCGTCAAACCAACTATTGCCATTTATAAATCAAATATTAATGAAAGACTATTACAAATAATGAAAGCAGGAAAAATTTTGATAACTCGCAAATTATCAATTTACAATTAGGTATAGTTTTTATCACCTTTTGAAGCAAACATTTCCCACATAGCAGTGACATGCGAACAAATTATCCCCAATGATACTGAAAATATATATATTAACATAATTGAAAATTCATTGCGAGGATAAGAAGAGTAATCAAGCGACATGGCCTTCCCATTAACCGTCGCGTCGGTGGGAATCAAAGCATTGATAAACATCAGCCATATATTGGCCCATTGTCCCATGCCGCCCGAGAAAACACACGCAACTCTTATGGATAGGCATTAAGCCCACTCCAAAAGCAAAGAAACGTCATTTAATGAAATAGGTCCTCATTATGTTGTTTTTGAATGAGTTATTACTTGGAAATGTTCTTATGCTGATTCTCCATACACTTAAATGATTCTACAAATATCTCAACATCATTTCCACTCCATCTATCCTTTATCCTTAATCCTCTAGTCTTCTCTAGCTTGATCACAAAGATAGAAAAATCAATCAAGCCATAACACGGTTTGATAATCAATTTCGTTTATTCCAAAGTCAATCAAGGATACAGATATAAGCCATAAACAGGATGGCATTTAACTCTTTGAGTATTCAGAGTTGTGTATGGTCTATCGTACATGTATCGTACATGTAACAGTCAAGGTTTGCATTCCATCTGTCAACGACATTTACTGTAATACTTTAACATTCCTCTAGAGAAAAAAAAAGGTTCTAACTATATGCCTAAACGATTTCCATGCTTAAGACCAAATCATTACATCTTTGAACATGAATAGAATATAATTAACAAATTGAGCTACATAAGCAATCATTAACCTAGCTCTTCATTGTAATTATTAGGAAATGTTCCAAAAGTTTACGGCAGTTAGAATTAATTTATAAGGACTTCATTAGTATAGAATATTTCCACGCGCATACGGGAAGTTCGCATATAAACCTAAATTGCTTTAAAAAATCCAAATTTTCGTCATCAGATGCATTAAGGCCATCATCAGCATTTATAATCCTAGGATAAGTTCGCTGGAGCTGAGCAATCTATATTCATGTAAGTTAACGCTATCTGTAAAAGGCATGAAAATGGAAGGAAAGCTTTACCTTTCCGGTTCACATTTGTAGACATTCAAATATTTGGTGCGTGAAGAGAAGGTTCAATATAAATAATGACGCAGTGCATGAGGATACAAAACCTAAAAGAGATTTTTCTATAATATGCAAAATACGAATCATATTCCTCATGGAGAAAATGCAAAAAAATCAATTCCCAGAAAAACCATCAAAACATACTATGTTTCAACTCTTAACAATCGCGGCCAAATAAATGAAACGAGAGGCAATTTTCACCAGACTAATGGACCAAACTACTTATTACAGGAACTATTTTTTAAATTATGTTTCTCCGCAACACCGCATCCTTCTTCGAATGCTTAAAATTATACATCTTTATGTTTCACATTCATATCAAATTTCACAAATGTTTTCTGGAAAATTCGGCTTCACATCACTTACATCTGCTACCCTGATTAGAGGCTGTTTCATCATGTACTTAGAGACATCTTTCCTCGTGTTAATCCTTAATCAGTAGAAACTTCATTATTTTCTTGATAGGATAACATTACACTTCATAAATGAGCTGAGAGGGGAATTGCATTAACAACAAGAGATTTCATGGAGGACTATTACCAGTGTATTTGAAAATATAACAAAACCTTCTACTGCCGCGAGTTCGAGAAAAATGCGCCATAATTGCTTACTCTGCGACACTTGAGCTGAGGCGATTCGTAAAATTTTAATGAGATTCTCAAAATGGAGAAGGGAGGGGGGAGTAGCGTCCGTTCCAAGCAACTTAGTTGAAAAAAATGGATGATGTACGACCGGAAACAAGTCCTAAATGTCCTCGGACATCCTTTAGGTCAGCATTTAACGATTCCATTACAAACCGTCGAAGAACAAAATATGCCCGTAACCCTCCAGTATGCAAATGAACATTTTTGATAGATTGGCGCTCGGGAACGGACATTTTTTTCAATAATCTCACGAGCACACCTTCAATCGCCACGGTAACGATTTCGCACCCAATGTGCCCGCGGAGGAGAAGAGGAGGAGAAGTACTTATATTTTCTGAAGATCTTCAACCTATAATGCCATCACCCTCTGAATGACGCTCAGAAATAGACGGTCCCAGGGGGGGCCCGCGGGGAGTCACATTCCAGGGACGGGGTGATTTTCCCCTCCTCACCGTAAACGTCTCGATTCTCATGAGCCCAGCTCCGTGAACGGCCTCCCAACGATTGCTCTTGCCTTCGCAGACTACTCTAGCCGTCCCCATCCCCTTCCACCGCAGAGATGGCTGCCCTTTAAACTGGAAACCTAAGCTCAGCAATACCTCATCCGTTCAATCACTTGAAGAGACTCTCGAACACCCTCCCACGCACTTAGGTCGATTCCGTCAAACACCGCATCGTGGTCCGAAGGAGGGGTTGTACACCATTTCAATCTATCCCCTCTTGGCAGGAGAACGAAAAAAAAATAAACCATCCAGCTCTCCTCCGAGAAAGAAGGTGGGAAGCTTGGAGGATTAAAGGGAGACACGAAGAAGACGACGACGACATGGGAATTGAGTAAATATGTACACAAAAGCCCACACCCATGGTTATTTATGATGATTACCTTTCGTAAAGATGGTGTTTCTTTGTGCGCGCATAAAGATAAATAGATGGGACCCCTTCTATAGTCGGCTCCGTGAATCGAGCACATTTAACACTATCGCACACCATGAGGCGTCGGTCAGCCGCTTGCGTAATCCGGTTCGGGAAAGGGAGGACCCTCAAATATTGTTCTCGGTTAAACAAAAGGCTCCTTGACGCATAGTAAAAATAAGATCCCATTATACGGGAGTAAGTATCCCTTCCTCCCACGCCCCACGAGTAAAATTAATCGGCTCGACTGAGCGAGGAGAAAGAATGGAACATCCCTCTTCTGCTCAACTGAGTATCAACGTCACACTACCGGAGCACGACGAAACTGTTCAAATGTGGACGAATGTGTTCCGAAAAATGAGTGTCGAAATAATTTCTTGGAGAATATTCATCGAGAGGTTACGGTCGCCCAGTTGTTGTTTCTCATTACCGTATGCTAAACCTAACTCCCTAACATAATTAAAATAGAAAAAAATATGTAGGAAATGAAGTTTGAATTTCCTCCAATTGACCTTTTAAAATCCTTTTCATCTCTCTCTTTCAACCTTAATTTACGTTACTTATACTATAGAAACTTACTTCAAAAATTTAACCTTGGTGAGATTGAAATACTTAATCCCTCTAATTTAGAGAAAAATAACTCCAGAGGTAAAAGTAACCTCATTGTTACGTATACGAAGTTGTAAAAAAAACGCAATTAGTAGGAGGTAACACACCCGTGTGGTTAACACCTATCGAGTGGCAAAATTCCAAAAAAGCACTCGATATATGGAAAAATAAGTAATTGCATTCATGATAGTCACCCGCATCCCGCGAAACATATAAATCTTAAATGCAATAGCGATCATTGATGGACAAGTTGAGATGCTATATTGCTGCCAATTTCCCAAAATTTATTTTATTCGCAGATGTCACTTCAATGCATGCAATACGTAATTAATATCGTTCACGACTAAAATTTAAAACAATACATGATTTAAATTCACTTTAAGTCAAAATCCAACCACCCATTCTTGCGAATGGTCACAGAAAAAAATTTGTTGGGGCTAAGATCAATTTTACACAATGCACATTTTCGTAGTGATACCTTCCATTGGTTCTGAGCCATCGGATGGCAATTCAAAGAGTCGGTCGCATTGAGATAAACAATATTTAATGTGATATTGAATGATGATACACTCCAATTCGACAAGTAGTTCAACTCATCCGGTAACAAACAAAGAGGTCATGGGACCGTATTCCTCCGGGCTGATGAATGTCTCTTTATATAAGTGTCAAAATTGAAAATTATTGATCAAATTGGTAGGCGTAAAGGTTAAAAATGTTTGGTATAAGACAAATGATTTTCCACAACTCAATGCCATTGGACTCGATGAGAAACTGCATCCATGATATTCAAATCCAAGAAGTCTCCCTCGTTATGAAAGCTCACTTAGCAAAGGTCAATCGCGGAGAAAAATGGAGAGGAGAGAGCTCTTTTAAGCATGCAACGTAAACGGCCTAAACCATACTTATGTATCCAGAGATAACCAGACAAACAAACAAATAAAATTCTATTTTCATTATTCCTTTGAAATGTTTTAAGGTTTTTCTCTACCAGTATTGAACTGCGGTAAGTCTATGTCTTGTTTAACTCAAAACTAAAATGTAGATTAATTTCTCAAAACTAAACTCCTTTTGAACGTATACGAAAGCATAATTAGAGTGGAGAAAAAATAAAATGAATGTGATCGCAGAATTTTGCAGAAAAATTCGCCGTCAAATTCTAAGTGTAACCGCCAAGTTGTATAATTTACCCACCAATTTTTTAAAAATTCAGCTAAAAATTAATACATCCACACAGGTAAAAATTAATACATTCACAAGTTGTATAATTTACCCACCAATTTTTAAAAACTTCAGCTAAAAATTAATACATTCACAATGTTTGCTTTTCTATCATTACTTAACACAGTTAAATAAAATCAATTACAAAGGTCGAGACGTTTCTATACCGCTTGATGAGCATGCAAGGCAATTCGTGAAATCGAAGACAAAATTCACTTAAATCATTATTCTATTCTCTAAGATCATACTGCTGACTTCTTTGAATATTGAAAGAAATTTCAAACAAAAGACTAGATTTCAGACAAAATAGAATCATTAATGGAACAAGGGGTGGTTATGACTCACATGTATGTTATACAAGGACACCATTGAGACTAGGAGTGGTGTAGGACAGGTAAAAGATACTAAAAAATGCTCATAAATGAACTCCAGCGAGCCAGTTCCCATTAAGTCACGACACTTAGGTGAAAGAGGCATTATACTCATACCGGAGAGCAACAAAGAACACGGTGGCGAATAAGATGAGATAGATATAAGAACAAGATAACAGGAAAAAAAGATAGAAAAATAAAACATGTAACTGAAGAGAGCATTACAAAAGTGAAAGCAAAAATGTGTCAATACTCTATTCACTAAGCACTGAGAATGAGACAACTAAAGCGTTATGATAAAATTATCGTTTATAATCCTCCTTCATTCAATTTTTATCCAGTTCACGATCAAGCAGTCATGATTTTCGACATACATTTTCCATCTTGGGCTGTCCACGTTTGACGTTACGGTGACTAAGCCGTTTTCAAATCCACATCATGCCACACGATTTCCTTCGGCCTGCAGCAGATCCCCCTTCAGCGACGTCACTTCCCCCCCCCCCCCCCCATAAGCCTACTCGCTAATAGTAACTCAGGGCATAATCCCAGTCTCAGAGCAATAGATTCGCTAATTTTATTAAATTTACCACTAATTGCACACGAAATGCAGCTATAAGTACAGTTCATAGATGACGATAATTACACGAATATTCTTAGAGATCAAAAATAACGAAAAATGATTATGCATGAGACGATGTATTTATGACCCGCCTAGAAAATGTGAAAAGAGAATTGCTCTGCTCTTTTCCCTCTCATCGATATTACTCATTCTTCTCACGCAATCCTTTGCTCTTGAAAATTACGAGATATCATTCATGGATATGGTCACAAAACACTCCTTTTTGCAACACTTTACCTATGCTCTTTATCTACGCCCTTAATAAATTCAAAAGAAACTTTCGAAACTGAAAATTTGTGAGCTTACTTTAAAGCCTTTTTCAAAGAGTTTGAGGAAGGCATCACCTGAGTACAGAGGAGGTATTTCCCCATCCCCGCACTGAAACTGGAGCGTGCTAATTTCGTAGCGCCATGTTGGCATCGATGTCAAGCGGATTTCACAGCTTGCGGACCAAAATGCTCCTAGTTATTTTACTTTTTGCAGACGGTACACCCGGAAAAATATGTCTTTTTAATCTTTTGTCAACAGCTCGCGAAGGGAAAGAGGGCATAAGAAAGTCACTTCAGAAAATTCGTCGTGCCTGATGGTAAACTATTCAAAGTCAAGATCAAAATTACTGTCAAAATTACAAGCGCATGCTATCTCCGTCATCAAAGTTTCCTATGCATGTTGACACCTCTCAGTCTATGTTTCTCATATTACAAGAGCAATAGATTATTTTTTTCAGTGAGCAGTAACCACCGGCTGCTTTACGCTGGGCGCTCCGCGCCGGGTAGACTGCCTAGCCCCTAGAATTCCTCGCACTTATAAACGACGCTACCCGCTCAGTTTTATGCCAATATGGCGCTACGGAATTGGCACGCCTTGAACACGAGGTCAGCTCTCAATGCTCTACAAAAACTAGAACTAGCGACATTCATACCCTAACATTCCACCACTTTCAGTTACCTACAAAATTTTGGAAAAGCGCTTTTTAGAATTAAGTGATGGCTTGGAAATTTGTTTCAGAGTAAGATAAGGGCCACCATGGAAGTATGCCTGCGTTAAAAATTCCAAAGAACATGGTTATTCTTATTTATTTCCCGCATGAATGAATGGAACCTGACGGAACTACGGTGCATAAAATACGCTATCGCATATTTTACGCTATTTTTGATAAGAGATGGCTAGTTAATGTGAGCCTAATGACAATATTTTCAGTAGGTTCTTTAAGTTGCATCATGGGTCAAAAAGAAGTGCTCAAAACCTAAGCGATGTGGTGTCTCACAAATCCAAAAGTCATCATGATTAATAGAAAATAATATATAATTTAAGGCTCCATGAACAAGGCTTGCAGTAATCCAGCATCATAGAAGGGAAGGCTGATCATAACATCATTCTCAGCAACAAAAACGGAAATATCGAAATATAAAAAGCAGCAAGGGTACTTGGCTTTGAAATCGGAAGAAATCTTTCCAGATGTACTTTCCGGTCATATTAGGTTCGCAAGAGCAATAGGCATTGCTGCACAGTTATCTTATTTTACGTTGGACTATTATAACGATCATCTCTGGTCCAAATTGAAATTGAAATAGAACGGTTGACCGCAAATTCATGATAAAACTTTCTGCGGCGGTTGATACCTTCTCAGAACCTCGCCATAGTTCCGTTTCGCTTAAAATTTGACTCCCCTCGTTGAAATAAACTACCGTATGAGGAAATATATCCTCCCAGTTCTTCAAAACATTAGCATAAATTTCAAGAAAACTAAAAGAGATAAACCCCACGCGTGTTGCATTTAACGATGCGCTTGAATAGTCGAAACGCAACGAGTCCGAGCGATGGGATTTCGGCATCGTCACTGCACACACGGCCGATCAATTTGGTCGACCATTATTTCCTTGCATGCCCTGAGCTTCGAGCTTAACTTCTACACAAGTGACAACGACCGCAGTCCTCTATATCTGCCGTTATAACCTGCGAGTAGCTTTGTGAGTTCCAATGGGTTGATCATTATTCTTCGGACGGAAAAATTATGCCCCCACTGAACGGGTCGTGCGTCCACATGTTTATAGCAGCTTTTAACCCTCGGCAAACAGTGCTTCGACGCGTCTGGGCCGCCGATTTGCATTTATTTTTGCCCCAAGTGGACTCCTCAAGTATCCGTTGGAACCACATCCGATCGGAGAGATCCTCGCTCAAGTCTCAATAAATAACCCGGTAATATAAATACCAGCACAAACTCTTTGACAGGCGAGAAAATAAGGGAGCGGGTTATTTTTTTTAGATCAGCTCCATTTTTCGAGCACTTAAGACGCACATTCGGCCACGTCTGCACTTTCAAGACATTTCGCAAGAATTACTTTATAAATAAGCCACGCAAACCAGTAGCTGAAATCATTCCAGCGAGGAGAGCCATCGTCACTTCATTTGCGCAGCGCCATGCAGGAGAGGTCTGCTATGAATTCGCCGTCGGCGATAAAATAGCAACATATCATGAGCCTAAAGTGCGGGAAAAAGTAAATTGGACGCTTTGCGTTGGCCTTGACGTGATATTTCCATCCTTTGAGAGGAAACTCCATGCATTGGCACTCGACTAAAATCGGTCCACAGGGCGTGACTAACGAACAATCATGTCTAATCACCGGCGGGATGGAATTCGTTAGCATGGGGACGATGGAACAAAACGAACAGCGAAAACTTTAAAAAAATTGAAAAAAGCAGGGAGAAGGATAGTGGAAGGGGTGATTGTTAGAGAGAAATAGCCTTTCATGAAGGATGTGGATGGACCCTTGTAATGACGTTCTGGAGGTAGCTTGTTCAGAGTGTAATCTACAAAGAAGAGCGAATGAGCATGCGAAAAGGCGTAAACGATTGATTGGTTATCCATTTGGGGAGGCGAACGCCCCAATATTTGCGCATTTCAGGAGAGGTGGGTGAGCAGTTAATGGAAGGAACATTCAGGAAGCTGGAGGAAGGGCGGAGAGAAACCCGGCACCCATCATTAGCCAGTTATTAACGAAAGGGGCCTAGAGGACCACAGTTTACGTTGCAGCCAGCGGAGGAATGAGGAACTCTTGAAAAATTCAGAGCTGGAGTGTTTCAAAGCGATATAGAGAATATTAATTTGACCCCACACTGCATTTCTAGGTCTGAAAGAAGCGATAAAATACGAGAGAGATACATTGCTGAACAGATAGGTACAAAAACTCGTTCTTTACACGCACAATAAGTGACCATAATAAAAACTGTTCTCCACTCAAATCACTCTCATATCCCGTATCCCTCACATCTTTACACGGCTGGTGTCCCAATACCCCTTACTACACACTCATGCGGCGGCTCGCAGGATATGTAGATGTAGATGGAAAACTACTCTTGAAGAGAAGAATCTTACGTTATTCTAACCGGTAGATAGTAAGAAGATGCCTCTATTTTCTCACCGAGAGGCAGTTCCGTTCATCACCGACGTTTTGCAGGCTAATTTTGCTATCGTCTTCAGCGTTATAACCGTCAAAACCATAACGACGATGGCAGTCTTAGCCGTCGAAACGTCGGCGCTGAACGACACTGTTATACGGTGGACAAACCAGAGATTTATTCCTCCTGCCCTAAAAGTGGTAACCAGAAAGTAACTGAAGATCGAAAAAAATTGGAAAATCTACGCCACAAAAATGAATCAAACCCGGACCCTTGTGATGGGTAGCCAATAGGTACTCAAGCTACGATATCGACACGATCCCCCGAAGTGAAAGGTCCGGCGAAAGCAGCCGAAAGGGGAAGAGGAAGGGTGGATGGAGAAAGGAACGCCGATAGCGTGAGGGCGAGTGGATAGAGGTTTTGGTTCAGTCGAGAGGCATAGTATTGCGAGGCGGAAAATGTGAAGAGAAAGATAGTGGGAGAGGGGGAACCTGGCATCGAGTTAGGGAGAGGGAGGATGAGGAGCTAAGTGGGAGGGGTAAGGGGTGGATTGCGATAGAGGGGAATGGTGGGAGGGATACGGACTGACAAATGACGCTAATTTCAGCCAGGCGCCAAGAGGGCAGGCGAGCACATGCAAAACGAGGCAGATCTAGTGAGCCCGATAAAAACGGTCTCAGTTGAAATGTTGATGTGGGAGGGAAAGGTTTCGGCGTGATACAGCTAGAGAGAGAGAGGGACGAATAGGTGGATTGAGCTAAGGGAAGAAAACGTGAGATGGAAGCCATAGAGCAGAGGCTAAATAAGAGAGATAGGAAAAATACGAGATATCGAGATCGCTTCGATAAAAGTTGAAATCAGAGTTTCAGATACAGAGAGTAAAAGGTTCTCATAAATATGAGAAGCGGATGAAAAGAATTTGCTTCTTTAATTAACAAAATATGTATAGGGGCAAATTTAAGGTGAAAAAAATATGCAAAACCTCTGCAACACTGCTATGAATTTAAAAAAATATTTTAAGAAATACCTTAGCTAATGTAATTTTCCTATTCGTTCTTTAAAATTACTTTACCCTCTGAATAAAAATTGTTCCATTGAATTTAAAATTCATTCAGATTTTCCATTCACTTTCAGGAGTTTGAATTAATGGTGATTCAAATAATGCAATATTTTATTTACTTTTTAAATGGAAATACTTAATCGAAACTGCTTCAGAAACCCAGGCGTTCTAACAAATTCGGCACGTATGTCGGTGTTAATTCTTCATTCAAGGGCCGACAAATGATTTGCATTCACTACTGGCACTTATTCCTGCATCATATCTCTTAAGAAAGTCTTATCATAGATGCTAGGGAGAAAAACTATCTATTCCATAGCGTGAATTAAAGGAAATATAACTGGATATCAGTATGGATTGTTAATCTATATACTCCACCAAACGATGGAACGGTTATTTGAAGATAAAACAAAATAAGGCGAATGCAACAAGTATGGATATAGACAAAGACTTGCCCCAGGGTATTAAGTAAATAAAAACAGATGAGAAAAGCCAACGGTTTGCAGAAGATTGATAGTGATTGTTGCTGTGGCGCTGAAATGTTAATAAAGGGAGCAACATTACGGTCTGGCATCGGTGATCGAACGATAGGGAAGTGGCTCAGATGGCGATGCGATTGAGAAGGCTGAGAAAAATTGATGGGACTGAAATGTGCCACAGAATGGACCGCATAACGGGATGCTGAGAAATTGCCACAGAATGGATCAATGGATAAGATGAATGAGCGTCAGGGAGACGTTGAATTATTGCTGCTTGAAATTCGTCTGATGATTAGAGGCCAGATACTCTTCGCAGTCTTAAGACTGAAAAAGTTTGCGTTCAATCAAGGATAACTTTCTATAAATCATTCGTCTCCTTCAAGGATTTTCTAGTTTAGCTATTACTCTAGATAGAGTAATATATTGACACTTATCGGTAATTTATAGACACAAGCATAAAGAAAGAAGTTTATAACCCATTACCAAGTACGCAGTACTTCAATAGATAATCCTAAAGTAAGATCTATCAGACCGAATGAGGAGCGATAACTGGGCGTCAGTCGTAAATGCCCAGCAATTACGTCGTTTCACTCATGAGCAGTCGTAATCCATTGTCAATTCGTACGACAGGTATGTTGCACCAAAAATATACTCCAATATTTACATACGCATTTGATGAAATCAAAGTTTCACACACCGCAATAAGCGTCGTGAATAATATTATAGGAATTTTCTTCCTTCTCGATGTTATCAACGGATAAATGAGTTCCCAAGACCGTGCTATCGGTCTTCCTTCAGGTCAGCAATAAAAGTGAAACTACAATAGAGTGATTGATAGAGAGGAATTATTTCCCGCAGAGAGGGTTGAATCAATTTCAAAGAGAAAATCACTCGATGAATGGTAAGGCCGACGGTAGGAGGCCTCTACTGGCCCTTGGTTAGTCCTTGCTCAAACAAGCGCCGATGGCTCCACAACTACTACCATTATGTTGCCATTTGACAGGGAGAGAACCTGACTGAGAGGTGAAAGGCTGCTTTAAACTACTGTTATCTGAAATTTATCTGAAATATAGGTGGCGTATAAAACCACATCGTAAAATAGTTTTAAAAGCATTAAACTAATAAATTGAATTACATTCATGGAACTGAATTTAGAAGTGATTCCCGTCTAATTTCTACCTTATTTTTGCAAATAATTACTGAACACAAACTTGAACGAGGGTACATGGTGCCGAAGGTGTTGGTGAAAACCACAGCACTTTTGAAGCAAAATGTTTACCCTAACTCGTATTGATATTGAATGCTTATGATTTCTTCATCTCCAACAGCCTTTTCCAAAAATAGTCGGCGAACTCTGTATTGTCTGAGAGAAAACTGTGCAAACGGGATACAAAACGCGGATATCGTTATCACCCTCCTTACACCGCGCGTAAAGAAATTATTTATTGGCTATCATTTGTTACGACTGGCTTCTTACGTGAGAAGACTTAAAAATGTTGCCACCGAAGGAGAAGAGAATGTTTTTTGAAAAATGAACAAGAATCTACCCACTGTAAGTAACGAGTAATTACCCGTGTATATACATAAGTAAATGAATCAATAACTACCCCTGATTATACCTGATGAAGACGATTTAAGTGTTAAATCCCGTTGTACGAATAAATAACTAAGCAGGCATTTCAAAGTTTCTTTTAACTTCACAATGATGTTCCACGATATCTCGCTGGATATCGTTGAATATATAAGTAACTACCTTGTTTTAGCGGACTAAACGTAAAAAGAGATTTGTCCACTGGATTGATTTAGTCCATTACTGGGAACTAATGAAAATCGTGTTTTTCTATGTAACAAGATAACATCATTAACACAGGTATAATCATCATTATACGCAGTTAAAAGAGTAGGGAATTTTGGTGGAGATATGCCTCCACCATTCTGTCAACATCGGTGGGGCACCAAACCTTCTCCTAAATGCATATAGAGCCAACCCCTTATCTATATATTTATGTAGCCTGATCTCTTTTCTACCCATTTTACTCCGACATGACATCCTCCCTTCTATAACGGCCATTAGCATCCCCTCGCTCCCTTATACCAATCGTTTAGGTCCATCTTCTATACCTTATCCTAATTTTGTCAAAAAGCCTTCTCTCCTCACCCACCATTCCAGGGACTTCGTCGTATGCCTTTCTACCCATCCATAGCACCTCCTCCATTCTCCTGTATTCACCCAAGTATCCGTAGCCTCATTTCTACCTTCATCCTACTTCCTCAATGTTCAGTTTTATGTGTCAAACTACGCTCTTCTCCAAATTAGTCTTCACTAATATCATCGTTCTCAAGGGCCTACTCAGCAGTTTTCTTATTTAATAAAGCTCATTCACTAACGAAGTTCTCTCTCTAATATCCCTACTAATAATCCCGCTCTACTATAAGACGCTATCTGGTCAACGAAATATTTCTACCAGCTCCAGTTTGTACCCTTTCGTTTTTACGATTTCTTCTGAATTTGGTAATAGGCTAGGCGCCTGTTTTTCACAGGCAATCAGGACTACTCTTAAAGGTAGATGTTGGCTAATATTAGTAGCCTTTCCATCCTTTTGGTGGTCTTCTTCTTGCCACTATTGTTGAAGAGCTCTGGAAACGCAGGAGAGTCGGTCTTTACTAGTAGTAGTCATTCTTGGTATGTATCCAAGCTATAAACTTTTATGATTTATTCCCGTTTCCTCTTTTCACACAGTAAGGCTAAATTAATGAGATAATCCAGGAAACACAACGTCATTGAACTAGTCTAATGAGGCCTTAAGGAGATAGGTTTATGATATTAACGCGCGAGTTCAAAAAAATTGGTACTATTATAATTTGAGGTGTGAGTTCTAATAAGATACAACAATTTTAATTCAAGTGAGCTCAACCATTCACTCATGGATCACAACGGAACTTAGATTTAAAAATTAAAGCCCTCCCAAAAAAGCTGCCATCTACTTAAGGCCTTTCAAACAACGCTAGCGTGTGCATTTGACCATATACAGTGACTAAAATCCGTAGTACCAACGGCGGATTAAAAGGATGGATTTTCAATGAACGCTAGCGGTATACCGGCAGAGCATAAGGTAGCCAGAGAGCAACGAAGAAGGAATAATTGAACGCACGATAAAAACCAACCCTTTAAGATGACCGTAAGAAAGAGAAAGGAGCGAGTAAAAAGGGAATAGAGAGGTCGAGAACGTCCTTAAAGGATTGGGAAGGACGCCAACACGCTTAGGCGAGCGGGAATCCTGTTCGTGTGTGGGCGAGAGCTGTCCATAAAGAGAGGAGCCGGGCCGAATTGAGCCAAACGAGGAACTGAGACGGCCGGTGGGAGTCGGTACAGTGGAGCGAGCGAACGTGTCGAGGGCCAGGTGGATGGATTGGGGGTGGGGTGGGAAGGAGGCGGGGATCGCGGCTCAAAAAAACAGTATGAGCGGACTTTATGAACGGGTTGAGTTCAGAAACAAGAGATGGAGCTCTCCCGACCCCACTCAGGGGGTGGGGAGAAGTGGCGAGGAATTAACGCTTCACGTGTGGAACGGCAGTGGGATGCCGTAGGGACACGGGGTGAGAGAGTGAAATCGAATTAAGATATCGATGGAAGGGTGGGAGGAGGTGGAGTGTGAGAAAGACAAAGGGCCCTTGGAAGGAAAGAAGGAGAGGATAGGTCGCTAAGGTGGGAGGGCTCCTACGGAGGAGGTTAACAGGATGAGGACAGAGGAGACATTTTGTCCACAAAAGGTGAGCAAGTGGGGAAGGCGACTGGGGCTTCGTTGAGAATAGAAGCTGATGAAAGTTTCCATGGATATGTGGTGGCTAAAACTGTTGTTATACTAACTATTAACTCTCTATGGACGAGCGAGTCAAATTTGTTACGTTTCAAAATCATTGAAATTTCTGCTTCCTAAAAGGCTTTTCTATTTAGTTCCTCTTCTAGACAGAATTGTAACGCTTCGGATTATGTGTATGGAAAGTTGAGTTTCTTTCGGCGGTTTGTCAAATAAATGGAGCAGATGAATGTTTGAAGCTATTTACTGGCGATGGCGGGCCTGGTGGAGCTCTGAAACGAATAGTTTCAGCTGTCATATGAAAAAAAAATTGGGAAAGTTTAAAAAAGGTGGGAAAGGTAAAAAAAGGTTATGAAGGTTATGTTGAAGTATAACTTGTGTAAATATGAATTTGTAAAGCATTATTTTAAATTAAAAATGTACAATACACATACGTCACATTTTCAAAATAAACGTTACTATCGAATAAACTGCAATTTTTTTAAATGCTTAAATAATACTTTTTACAAATTAATATAGTGGCAGTATTTTTTTCATGCTGATGTATCACAATTAAGTCCATAGAGGGTAAAATTTGCGGTCGTAAATGGAAATTAAGAGAACTTCAAATAGGTAATAACTTCAATACAGCGTAGCATCATTTTCTTCATGAAATAACAAGAAAGTCCAAATAGCTACTTTTCTGCTAGCAGTTTTCTGAAGATACTACTCTTCAGCGAAATTAGTTTAAAAAAGCGAAAATTAACTTTATTTGAATAAAAAGGTTGTTGCTTCAAGTTTTACGATTTTGCAATGGAATTCAACTGAGTCAGTTACTCACATATGTTGAAATCACAAATGGGTTTTATAAATGTATACTGTCGCTACTAACTATTATATTTCCTAGCGCAAATAGAAGTTAAGAGAACTTCAAATAATAAATTAGTAAATCCACTGAAAGCACGTTTTACTACTTCAAAGTTTCAATACAGCATAACATCATCTTCTTCATGAAATAATAAGTGTCCGCAGGGCTACTGAAATTTTCCTGAAGATACTACTCTGTAGTGAAACTAGTCGAAGCAGTAAAAATTAAATTCAGTTGAATAGCAAAGTTTTTACTTAAAGTTGTTCATTTTCGCGATGAAATTCAACTAAGTCTCAGGTAAATTGAAATCATATATACGTTTAAAATATAAAAAATTCAATCGATTTGATTTCTCAGGCAATACGAAGTTTAGTGGCAGAAGTATTCACCGTATTGTCGTTTAACAATTTAAATATTTTTCATCGACATATCGGCTAATGACTGCGCACAAACAAATGGCCAACTACTTAAATTATTAAGAATTGCACAGAGTACAGTAGCCTGAAAACTACAATATTAAACACATTCCCATTAATTCTATACTTGTTTATCAAATGTATCTTTCTTTTCTTTTTTCTTTTCATTATCATCCCAAAATCAAAACTCAAATAAATTGGCTAACATTCTGAGGTCTAAAAATTATTCACTGTTAAAGCGCCTCTACCACTACAGGTTAGAAACAAGCGATACGTAGACATTTCTAGAAAGCTGAACGATTATCGGTTATCGAAAATTATTATTGGTTATCGAAAATTTTCCCTAACAGGGGTGGTTGATCCGGAAACATCTCCAGGATCGAAATCTTTGGGGACGTCTTTTGGTTGTTCCCAGTATATACATCCGACTATATTAAAACGACTATAAGTGAAAATTGGTTTTCCGCAGGTATCACGCAGACTCCGTTTGTCATTTGCTCACTTTAAAATTAATATCAGGCTTCTTTATCTTCACTTTATCTCCACCGTAGGTAATTAAATTTTTTAAATTGCACTGGCGATGGTTAACCACCGGCACTCCCTGTCCTATGATCGTCAGAAGCTTCACCAGCAGCTCTTTTTTGCGTTATCTGAGGCAAACACCAGGTTTGATTACGACTGATACATATTTAGCCCAGTTTTAACAGATATCAACTTTCCCCACGTCAATGTAACAAGTAGGTATATGTTTTTTAAACCGACCAAATGAAGAAAGAATCTGAGTATTTTACGTATTCCCAACTAATTACGCAGTAATCAGTTGGTGCTGATCTCAAACGCTCGAATTATTTCCATCCGCTCCACAAAATAGGCTATGTTAACAATAAATACTATGAGACTCGTCATAAAAATTTAATAGAAATATCGAAGTCACTTTACTCACACGGTATCACAAAATACGTATACGGTATTACAGGTAGACGTTGGGTACATACTTTCGATTGCATATGGTTGACATCAGAATGTTATGGTTTTTAAAGAGTTGCTGCAGACCAGCGATTATGGAATTACGGGTCTGTCCCTTGTTTACCAGGACAAAATTTTCATTTGTCAGACGAAGAGATAAACTATCTCCCCAGTATCTTTCGTTTTAAAAATGGCTCAAGAAAAGTAGCTCAACATTTTATCGCATGAACTGTGGGGGAATAGAGTTTTTCCAACAAATGGAACGCCACAACTATCGCCCGGGGGGGAAACCGGATTTTTTTCCATTCATATACAATTTTGATGTCAATGAAAGAAATTCAAACACAGTAGGGTGGTTTACTCATCTCCCAAGTTGGTGACATATTATTGGCCGTTACCCGACCCCGAGCGCTATTTGCGCTGGCCACCAAACGAAGAACGAATATAAGATTAACTTGTACGCATTTGAAACATTTCCTTCACCTCTCTTGCTTTTATCATACTTATGGGAATATTTGATTCATAAGCAACAAATAAGGGCCCAACTCCCTCATTCAAGCAAATTGCTGGAAACATATCCATACACCAACAGTCAGAGCCTAAAATGTTATATTCATTGAAAACTATTTTTTCCTTGACCAATGCGTTAAGAGTAAAAATATATTTCCAAGTTTATTTCCCATTTTCATTAACTTATCCAAGTTCTCCAGGCATTTGAAAGCCCTATTTTTAGAGGTAACTTTGAATTTAATCCATTGACGATTTCGAGAGTCATAGATAATAACTAATTTCCCAAATGGGCTAAGGTTGTGTGGTTACAATAGCCAACGTTTTGGCATTACACTTACATTTAGTATCATCCTGTTTACCCTTGAGAAAGGTAGTTTGGCCATCGGGGTGAATTATAATTTCTTCATGTTCATCTCCCATTTTATAATTCTATTTTTATCCGCAACACTTGCAGCAGAACATAATAAAATTCATGATCACTCCAAGGTTAATTCACCGAATTTTATATTTAATTTTGTATTTTTAATAGATATTTAATCCAAAATGAACCGACGAAATGCGTATAGAAAATTCATACGAGAAGGAAAGCGAGAAAGGATGATTTCTTGTATTTTTTAGCAAGAATATTAAACCAATCGCACTCCTCCTCTTGTATATTTAATAAGATTTCATGCCGGTCTTGGTCACCTCTTGGACTCTCACTCCTATATTCTACACACCTGACACCTTGAATTTAAACGAGCCACCCCAATTCCGAGCCCATATCGGCGCGACGTGCAGAATCCCTTAGCATACGAATGGGCGGGACACTCAGGGATGCTTTTATTCATTTGTTATCTTAATCAGCGGTGACGCGTGGGGGGAAAATTTCGTGATTTGGATGAGTGCACTTTGGTGTTAAGTCGTTGGCATTACACCTAAATTCGTTGGATATGGTTACTCGGGCCACCTATCACCGCAGATATTCCATTCGATAATACAGACATTAGGTAGGGTACCATCCCACGCAAAAATTTAAATTTGGGGCTTATTTCTAGAGGATAAATCTGGCGCAACAGTTTACTTGCGCGATATGTGATGTGGCTTATCATCAGAAAGTATTTAACGCGGTATAGCTATCTCGGTAAAAGGAACACGTAATGATAAACTCGGCGTTGTAAATTAATAGCGTAGATTATGCGCCAACAAAAAAGCTCTTTTTTGTGAAGAGATTACAATAAATAAGAACACTGGACCTGAGAATGATAAAATAAGTCAACAGGCAAACACGCTAAAATAAGACGGCAAAGGGAGAAAACGGATATCTTAAGTACAATAATCAAACGTGAACTTACGCCATATACACACAATTTGAGATGATAGACAGCTCCAAAACAATTATTTTTTCAAAAATAGAGTGAGACATTATTGTTTTTTAATTGAATTAATTGACGTTTAATGGAAATGTAACGGCAACGTTAATTGAAAAAGTATTCACAAAATCACAGCCACCTGAGAGATTTACGTGGTCATCAGTAGCTAATCAGCGGCGCACATTAGGCGGCATCCATTAATTACGTGAGGCGTTTTGGGGGGGGGAGGGGGTCGAGCTGAATCTCACCCAATCTCACGTGGGGGATAGGGGGGGTCTCGGCAAATATCACGTGATTTTGTCCGCAAGAAACAGTGTAAAATTGCGAGAAAACTGGGTTAAATTAAGTAAAACATGTTTATCCACTAACATATAAATCGCCACTAAATCCTACACAATAATATTTATCGCGGTTATGCGAACGCCACAAAGTAGCACAGTAGCCCCACGTTTATTTGGCCGCCACCGGCCAGCCAAACGCGCGACGAACGCTGCGGCGTACGAGCTGGGTGACAGCGACGCGCGGACAGGTCCCGACCTGCTGTGTTTACGCACGTAAATGTGTAAACATGAGCGACAACGGTTTAGAGTGGCTAAATCAGAGCGAGGTTGGAGGAGCAGATGATTTTACTGAAAATCACATGGACATGTTGGTTCCTGTAGTCACTCTTGAGACCTCACATGGGTCCCAGTGGACTGAATTAGAATGATTATTCTCTTACGAATTTTAGTAGTTCCTATTTAAGTATTTTATTGTTCGATTTTCTCACTGTGATTCTACACTACGCTCTTAGTAGTCTTAAATACTAGTCTTTAACTAGTCCTAATTAAAATAATCAAACAAATTATGTTTTTTTAAATAAATCCAACGCAATTAAGCACAGATTGACGTATTTACACTAAAAAACACATTTTGAACAATCTCACGTGAGATTAGGGGTCGAGCCAAATCTCACGACATCTCACCAATGGTTGAAAAATCGCCAAAATCGCCTCACGTAATTAATAGATGCCCCCTTAGGTTAATTCTTGAACTGAGCAGTCAGAAGACACTCCTAAGTATTAGAAGAAAATACTTACTTTTTATTACCAAATTTACATTTACGAAGATCCTTCTAAATATTATAGGAAAATACCTACTTTTTATTACTAAATTTTCATTTCACATTTGCTAAATCTAAGTTTCCAGGATAGTGCATGATCTTGAGGAAGTAATGCAAATAATCGTATATGTTGCAATAAGAATTGACTTACCTTGACTTGAGATTAGCGCGAATTTAAGCATAAATAGCCCAACAGAAGGGAATGGAGCATAAAAATAATTTTTGATCATTGCCACGAAATTTAGGTGGGAGACGAATAGACCAAGCGACCCGAAGGTTGCAAGATTGAACGACACGTCGGCCCTGGTGGTCACCTTTGGCATAGGCATTGGCATGGGTAAAATTTTGCCATACAAACAGGTATTTTTTTAGAAAACCCTCAACGTAGCACAGTCAACAACTAGAGTAAAAGAGAAATATTTGGAGAGTTTACCTAAAAATCACAAATACCCTAAATAGATGCTCAGAATCTTGGAGATTTGTAACTCAGTAATTATGCAGCAATAAAAACCAAATATATGTGTTTGGGGAAAGTTTAAAGTCGAACAATAAAAGTGCTGAGCAATGAAAACATTAAAAATTAAATAAATGTGATGGCTCTCTGAGCAACACCAATGATTATCTGCATCAGGAATGTCAGAAGATGTTTTGAAAAAACGACTTTTAAAGGAATGAAACTTGGCCGAAATGAGAATGGTGTGAAGGCTTGTTGAAAACCAATATGCGGTTCATTCACGATATTCACAACCGTAAAATATTGGAAAATGTGATTTCAATATTAAAATAATTGTTAGATAAAGCTCGTGATTTCTCTTTTTCCTACTATCTAGTAAGCTTTAGCGAGTAACAGGATATATCCACCACAAGTATCAGAAGTCATTTCTCCAGAAAATGGATTTATGCACCGACATTTCCATTAACCGCACACTATAAGGTGAAAGACCATTCCCGAACACCCCGCGTAATTAATTACGGATTTCAGCAAATAGCAGAAAACAGACCCGCGCACTAGCGCGGGGCAGTGATAAATGAACCCCATAGCGAGGGGACGCACTTAATTCAGCGTTCGGTCACTAAGTTGCTTTAATCTTTGGATACGCATAAGGCAAAACCTTCGTCACCGGTCTAATCCACGCGGGAGGAAAAATACGACGGGGGGTGTGCACCTTACTAGGCGGGCGTTTGGTGCGGTGGACATACTCCCCCCCCCCCCCTCTCGGTGGTCGGAAAATAAGCGCTAACCTTTCCTCCGATGGCACGGCGTGCGACGTAAATCATAAAGCCAGGCGCGCGCACGCGTGCATAGCTCGCGCCAAACGGCCACCTATTGGATTACCCGATATCAAAAAGGCGGCCATCCAATGGGCAGGCGCGCGACCGAACGCGCGGAAACGGCCGGCTTTCACCTCTTCCCTCTCTTTCTTTCCCTCTACACGCACACACGGCCAGACCCGAAGTCGTAAGGTCCCCGTCTCGACTCTCCATCAATTTGATATATAAATGCTAATTTCCTCTCCATAATGCCTTTCTGTTGAAGCGGAGGAGAAAGAGTGAGAGGGGGGAGAAAGAAAGGGTGAGGAAATGGTTGGGGTGGGATGGAGAGGGGCTGTGGTGAAGGGGTTCTGACCCCTGGCACACCCCCAACGATCCATTCTACTCCGTGAGCCCACGGGAGGGTCACAACCTTTCCCCCCACCAGTCCCGGGGGTCTTGACTGCAGCGAGAGAGGGTGGGGGGCGGGAGGTAGGGAAAGAGGAGGACCTCTGGGGAGGGATAGATGTTAGATGGGAGAGCTCAGTCGCTCCGACTGACGTCATCGCGGTCGCAGACACTGTCACGACTCGGATATGTGAATTGAAAGCGTTGAGAATTGTTCTCTCTCCCTCTCTCTCTTCTCTGCGGCGGCGGTCCCTTTTTATTGCTTATCGTACGGAAAGAGAGAGAGAGGTAAAATATATTTTTAAACAGTTTCGGTTTGCATAAGATTTTGTGCCGCGGAAAATGTACAAAAGAAAAGTCCAGTGCGAATGCTAGCTTTAGTGCCGTGGGTTTTTTTTCCTCCTCGCCGCGATGCCAGATACATAGTTTTATACACTCCTTCGGAGACTTCTTCGATCGCAGATCCGCTCCTGAAATACGATTTGTTTCACAAAGGTGCAGTCTCTAGGGAAATGCAAAAATTCTGCTGGCTTGAATGACTCCAGAAGACGTGAATTTAACACTGGAAACATCAGCCCTGAATCTTGGTCAATACAGATGAGCCAAATATTCAATCGAAATTCCTCTTCTTCGTGAAGTTTGTACTAACAATTGGAAAATAGAATGAAAAAAGAATTTAGGATAAATTCATCATTTATGAATATCTTCTCAAAATATTTTGCTCGTCAGTCACATGTATTTTTACAGTTTAAAATTTGCAAACCGACTAAAAATTTTCAAGCTTATGTTTCGATCATGACAAGATACCTATGAATTATTAACTATTAGAAAAAGGCCAAAGTTTTAATACAAATAGTGATATGTATTTGGCGATAGAACGCATCAAAATTAGAAGACGAGCATTATAATTGTCTGCAAATTTCGACGTCGTGCGGTTTCATCAGAATTTCTTTATAGATGTATCAAAGGAGCTGATTACCTTCGGTTTTCACTTTCCTTTCAGCATTTTTGTTATTTATTTAAAATTTTCCCCGAGTTGTAAACCTACTTTAACATGAGCTGTGGTTCTAACCCGTCATTATGAATGTCTAGAAAATTATCTC
This sequence comes from Ceriagrion tenellum, assembly GCA_963169105.1. Lineage (NCBI taxonomy): Eukaryota > Metazoa > Arthropoda > Insecta > Odonata > Coenagrionidae > Ceriagrion > Ceriagrion tenellum. The sequence goes on along the minus strand of OY720633.1, from coordinate 98,678,850 downwards.
CAACTTGCCATGCCATTACCACTGATGTTTTTAGCATAGAGAGAAAGCTGATCATTTAATTTGCGAAAAGCAAACATTAAAGAAAAATACTCAATATTAGGAATCAGTAATAATTATGGTATCAAGAAGAATTAGTTCAAGGCTAATATGTGCTCTTTATGATAGAAGTAATTGATACTTGGCAAACAAGACCTAACATCTTTCCTGCACCAATTGAGTAAAGCTTTTTGGGAAACGGAAATTATTCCAAGCCATTCACTCCGGAGCTAGAGCTGATAGTTACGTAAGAGAGGCCAAGAATGTACCATCATTTCCCGATTACTTATGCCATTACGCCGCTATTGTAAGACCAATAGCTCCCGGTGGCATCTATATTTCCACGACTTTAGTAGAAGTTCACTTATTAAACTCTCACACGTATCGTTGTAAGTTAACCCATGAGTTATAAAAAATATCATCATATTTGGTGGATATGAAGTTAATATTTTATCCAAATAGTTAAGTTCTGCTCCTGTAAATAATCCGATACCACCGACCTTAACTCAAGAAAGATCATTCTAAAATACGCATTAGTTAACATTTTCTTTGAGAACTAATCAATTTTCCACGGATACGAACAATGAATATAGAGCAGTAGTAGTCATGTGTAGAATTTGTAGTTGATTCATTCGCCTTAATTTGCATTAATATCTACAAAAGAAATAGCTTAATAACTTCAAGTAACTCTTAAAGGGGTGGAAACAACAGTTTCGTCGAAATTTAACAATCAATTATAGCAAAAGTCATTAAATTTCAATGACAGTTATATGTCCATATTTACGCAAGCGGGACATAAATAAGCTAGTAGCCACTTTTCATAAAATCCGGCAGGAATGTTCCATACCATGTTAGTAGACAGAATCATCTTGACTCAATATGCTTATTCAGCCTCCTCTCAAAGAAAGTGTAGCCGTTCATTTGTCTTATTCAAACGCGTCACGAAATGATACCAGATAAGAAATATCTATTAGCGATAAAACGATAGCCATCAAGCGTTGAAGACCGTCAAACCGAGCCACAATGGCTCAAAATGGCCAGAAACCCCCCCGACACGAGAAAATATTTTTAATAGATCCCTACCATCCAACAGTCATCGAATTACTATCTCATTCTATCTTGATAACTTACGTTGATTGATTTCTCTTTTCTCTTCATCAGACTGCTCCCGGTGAAATAAAAATATCCTCCCGCCTCGCAGAATAGAGCTTTACCTTCGATACCAACGATAGCCATCATTTTTAGATTGGAGAACCTCACTTTCCATTCCACAAGTCGGGCTGATTTTGGTTCCATGATAGCAGCAATATTACTTTTTACCGACGAAATTTCATACAATCCCCTCCACTCAGACTATTCAATCAAAAGTGTTAGCTAATCCCTTCATGAAATTAATGAGTAGGCCCTCAGCTCATTAAAATATGCCTCGGCCATCGCGTCGTATATCCATCACCTCCCTGTCGTATCACTTGTCTCTCTTTCTTGTTTCAATTGAGCTTTCTGTAACCTATTTATCCATAAATCGGACGGTGCATTCGTCAACCACTGACTTTCCATTATAATTCATACCGTACAGCATCCCGTGAAGAATCGTAACAAGGTACATATTCCATTATTTCACCACGTGAGACTACGCAACAATAAGCTTCGTAAAACGCAGCTCTTTTCCACGAAGTCGATGAGAGGGCTAAATAAGGAAAAGGTTGGTCAATAAGAGGTCATACTATGGCTCATATTTAGCCAAAGGTGAGAGTAACTCCGAAAATAAATATGGTTGGCAGACAATATTCACATATTTAAAAAAGAGAGAACGTGGTAAATCAATAGAATCAAAGCTACACAGTTTCTTTGACATCAATGGCTATAAATCCAGCGATTAGCCTGAGACAACTCTGCACACATCTTTCACATCAGTTAACCTCAATGTGTCTCATATTTCTTTCCTTTCACAACTTATGTCATGTTTGTCTTAGATTTAAGCCACTGTCTTCCTCAGCGGTGTATTTTCCGTTCACTTACCCAACACGCATGTAAGCGTTATACTATCTGGTCCTCAAATGTACCGCGTTACTATCTCCATTAGGAATAAAACCTACCCTAAAATTTCACTATCCCACATAGGCATACTGATTTTATTAAACTTTTTCTCTATGACGTCATACTCCTTGATCCCCGGTTCCCTCAATATATCTCCTTCATTTAGATGCGCAAGTATAAGGGCTAACTTAGTGCTGTTCTTCTCTACTCACTTCCTTCTGCGGTATGAACGAGAATCCTATTGTTTTAAAGAGTCTATAAAGCACAATCAATACCATTAGAAAAAAGTGCAAGAGTGGTTTCTACAGAGAGTACGAGTCTGAGTATAGTAATTATAAGAAAATGAGTATAGCTGGTAGTATCGACTAAATGACAAGTGAACAAGCATGCTGGCTCACGTTAATGTGCAAAGAAAAACTCACGTAGCAGTGTCATAATAGCAATGCATTATTTATTGATCATACTAAAGCCAGTGATATAACGACAGATGCTCGCAAAAAATAATTCTTATGCCATAAAAGAGAATAATAACAACAATAGGATGATAAGGATATTTTTAATACAAACAGATTCATCCAGTTTAAACTGGTGGTAAGGATAGTATATTTCAGTAACATTATTATCACAAGTGCTCGAAGTAGTTTTAGTAAGGGTATGGTCGAAGCGCATGCGAGCAGAAAAACCATTATTAGTTTTGTCGTCAAGAATTATCAGGGTGACGTGTTTTACAGAAATTAACAGAATATTGGTAGGGGCATACTTGGGCCGATTCTGAGAATTTCCAAGAAATATTCATGGTTTAATTTACTAAAAAATTTACCGTTAGACACCGGATTCAGATCTAACAGCTACAAATCTGAAGGCATCCATTATACTGGCCATTTCAAAGGTACCCTTGAAGCAATAAAAAGAAATTACATAGTAATATGAATTTTAATAAAGTCATAGATAAACGCAAAAGCAATTGCTACGATTTACAAGATTGAAGTTCAGTATAACCCCGAGAATTAAGCCGAAAATTGAGAATCTTCCCTTCCAAACTTCAAATTAAAAATCTTCAATTTTGCATCATCCTCACGACACATCCAGTAATCACAAACACATAGTAGGTATCACTGTATCTCTGGTATCAGGTGATACATTTGAATTGTAAAAATCTTTCCAGGACAGACGAGCTAGATTCTTCTTTTTTACCCTTCTTAATAAAGATTCAGCATCCTGGCGGGTAAAAAGCATCAAATGCACGACTGACAGTGGATACAATTCTCATTCTCCGCCATCTTTGCTGACCCCACTCCTGACTGCTGCTTAAGCTTTCAAACCCCGTACCGATTTAACCGTTCGACCGAGACAGAGTACGAGAGCAAATCCTCCTACACCCCTCCCACATCGCAAAACACTCCTTTTAATCTCACTACTCCCCCCTCTTTTAACCCCTTTCTTTCTCTCTCCCTCTCTAACTCCTCAACCTTCCGATCGCCGTGCATTTTTTTTTTGTATCGGCGCTCGGTTCCCATTGGGATTCTTACGGCGGCACTCCGCCAATCACCGGAGAGCTTGATTTCTTTATACCCAAGCCCCAGCGCGGACGCTGATTAATGAAGTAATCCCCGAACGGGAGTGGAACCCCTGTCGGCCGAGTTCGGAGAGGCCGAATGGCGTGTGGTGGAAAAGACAAGCAAGCAAGAACGAAAGCGGGAGGAAATAAGAGCGACCCGTGACCGAGAGGGGGCGCTTTCATCCCCAGGCAGCGACGGCGGAGATGGCCGTCTCCGACTTCGTTCGAGTTCCCGGAGCCACGAGGTCACGGAGCAAAAGGAGCATTAATGAGAAGGGGCCGGTCACGGTGAAAATCCCTCGGGATGACTTCGGGCTAAGAGGTAGTGGTTTCCCCCGCCCCAGTCCCGGATCCAAAAAGCTACCACTAAGACCGCTGCGACCGCAGTTCCCTCCCGAAAGTATATACAATGAATGAATCCCGCGGGATTCATCTCGGGTTTAATTACTTACTACTCAATGAGACTGCTTCATTGTCCGAATGCAATTCGTGCTCCATTGTCTCTCCAGTCCGTTCGAGTCACGGAAGAGATCACCGCTATACCTGAATAAAAAAAGAGCAGTGCAATTGATGGGGTTCTACGCCAGGGCTAAAAAGATCGTTTCAGAAATTTACCTATTTTCTTTACCTAGTGGCTTTGTAAAGATAGCTGAAGGCTTTCAGTATTTTTACTTTTTATATAAGAAACACTTGCAGGTATATATGGAATGATTGCAATCAGTGTGTGCTTGCGTTCTTTTATAAAAATGGCAAAAATTCTATATTTTGGTAATATTCCGGGAGGCGTTGCGAGGGCTAAAATCGTGATCAAGAGTTTGCATCCCACGTTCAGCGAAGAATGATCATTCATTTAAGGACGCATTGAACAAATGTATGTAGTTTTCCATAAAAACGAAAATAGTTTAAACCTGCGTGCCTCTCTGAGCGCGTGATCGGAGGAAGAGTGACGAGTGAGGATGTCGCTGCAGTAGCCCGTCGCCTGTCATTCATTTTGTCATCGCTGACATCTTGGTTTCCTCTGGAACTTCTAACAACCCACTAGGTGACCAAAATTGATTCAAGGAGATTAAGAAGTACAGAGAGCTACCTTTAAACACTTCTTCAGGTAGTAATTTACCTCTTTAGCACATCAAATTGGCATCAATACCAGGAGTTTTTAAATTGCTCCCGCAGCTTATTTTCGGCCGTGAGGACGAGTAAATGACTCAAGAATCATTTCAAATCGTAATAAATATTTCCGGAAAAAGTCTCCCGGCGAATGAAAGATCGAGGGGACAGTGAATTGTATGACATTACTTAATACTTTAACCTTTTATTTACTACTACACGAGGATATCATTTGCACACTTCGGAGGAGGTAGTTCCGCCCTTTCCATTGGCGTATAGAAATCAAGTTCCTTTAAAATAGTCAGATCTGGTTACTGAGGCATGGGCAAGGTCCTGAGAATGCCTTTCAAATCGGAAATATCACGTGTCTCCATCTACGTGGAATTTACCCAGCTTTGTATTCTTATGAGTTGGTATTCAGGCGTAAAACGTTCCGAACCAGGCCCCCTATACTTCCATCATTGGCACGTCCCAATAATGAACCAGACAAAGCCAGGGGATTCTTTAATAAACAATCACGAACCAGCTACATACAAAGCAGAATTGTAAGACAAGTAATTACGACTCAAGATAAGTAATTACGACTAAGGATACCATGGGGTCTTTCGTGGAAGATCATTTCAAAGTTGTTGCAGACATTTAAGTAGCTAATTCAAATGGAAATACTAAGGAAATTGAGGTCAAAAAGATGCCGCAACTAAGAAGTAAATGTGACCGAGTTATTAAATGGCCATAAGATTGGTAAGTACAATCGCTATGCTGTAGATGCCTCCATAGGGTTCCCTGTGTCAGTCGTGAAGAGTGATGGAGAGGGGAATCCGCAAACAGCAGGAAAGAACCAAATTGAACAAGTTTGCACAACTGTCGCTTTATTTTCAACGCACGTTGCCTCCTTGAAAACAGCGCACTGACTTACAATTACACGCCCTCAATCTACACACGAGGGGGTGTATGGAGTAAGCATCGTAGGATATGGCTATGTCCTAATATGAAAAGAAAGAATAATATAGGGCAGGCGGTAAAAGGGAAAGCGCAGAGCCCACCAACTTGAAGTAAATTTAATATCTTAGGATGGGTATAGATTAAAACGCGCTCAATCAGGAAAAACTACACGTGTTTAATTCCCCAACTGCTATGAGCAATGAGTGTTACTTGATCTGTGTTCATTCATAGATATAAATTTGCTGCCCAAAATCTGATTTAAATTCAATTTTATTAGATAAAATTGGCCAGCACCAAACGGATTTATTTGCTGAGAAAAATTTGAATTGTCATCAACTAATTTAAAAAATTGGTGAACTGTCTGAACTCGTCCAAATAATTTTATTCTATAAAGGAAAGAGGGCTGGAATCGGTGTAATCTTTTACTCTGAAATGTGGAGAAAAATTGTTTTTACCAAAAGCCCACATTTCCTTTCCTCAATTACTACTAACGAGAACTGAAAGTTGAATGCGCAGCAGTTTCTCGTCGTACGTTTCTCGGCCCTCCATCCGATAGGCAGTTTACTACAGTGAGAAGATCAATATCCGTATCTTAAGACGTGAATTTAATACGTCCAGGTTTAAATTTAATGATGAACCCTATTTATTAACTTTCTTGCAATAAAGATTAAACTAACTATAGAGAGCCCTCAAGCCAAACAGATCATTGCTTCAAGATAAACGCCGAAACGTATACCCTGAAAATATATCAGATTCCAGAAAATAACGCGAACTAACGACGAACCGCTGGTACCTACAGTAAATAGTAAAACTGTCATTTTTATCACAGAGTATTAAGAACCATATAAACACTAAAGAGTATTCAGAACTTACGTATGATATCAGATGAGCGTTTAATACCTCAATGAAAAATTCAAATTTAATCTAGTGTAACTTCATCGAGCCATGTACAGCTATGCTTAAAAATCTGTTCACAGTTTTAACTTTTTCTACGAACTGAAAATTTCTGAATAATAATAAAGTATGAGAGGGTTGCAAAAGCAGAGTGCGCACACAACAAGTTGACGGATTTGGCCTCAATTTAATAATATATGGTTCAAATTTCTCTTGGATATAAATAATAAACAAAGACAAGACAGATCATCTACTTCAGAATACCTACCAGTAATGGATGTTTGCAATATTTTAATAATTATTTGAATACACGCCATTAAATCAGAGATGTGGCTAAGGGTATCAGGTTTAGCGTTATTAGTCTAATAACTGAAATTGATGGATTGCACAGGTGGGCTCATTATTACTTATAAACCTAAGGGGGTATTTTATAGCACCGGAGGAGCTAATCTGGAGGATGATTCAGTGATTTTCTTAAGAGATTTGATAAATGACCTCGAACATTACAGGTGTTCATGCCAAGGGCACACTTCGATCCCACAACCTCACGACCTAGTTGAACATTAGAAATATTGTTTTCACTTCCCAGCCTCTCGAAAAGCTGCTCTACACAATCACAGTAATGAAGAGAGGATCGACTTCATTCGAAAGGAGTTGATGTGCCAATTCGCATCTTTTGAAATCCTTTCCTTCCTCAGCAGCATAGAAATCGTACACAATTCTTATAAGTTCTTGATTTGAGAGCAGTGATATAAATGGAGTTCAAAGGTTAATTTAAATCAAATATCATAACCTTGATCTGAGATAAATATTTTGATAAAACTGGTACCACATATTAGGGAGAGAGCATTATCTAAAGTGAAGAATAAAATGCAAGAGATGGAGGGGCAAACAATATTTTTTGTCACTAAGAATCGAAAACTCCAAGTTCAAGAAGGTTTTAAAGGAAGTTTAAAATCATAGAAACTTAAACATAGGTACTTATTAGAAGAATAAGGACGACTAAAGGCTATTTATCGGCTGTCATTAGCATTTCCTGCGATTCAAAGCTGTTTTAATGAATTGTTACATTAATAACCGAGTAATTAATATAAAAAAGAAGGTCATCATCGTATTTATGAAATGTTTGCTCCACGGCCTACAGTAGATATTTGTATATTGTACTTAATTTGGTACGCATACTATTAAAAAAAATTGAAATTGACCACATTATGCACAATATCATATCTAGACAATATTCCAATGAACTACGCGCAACTAAAGGATTACACAAAAGCAATGATTAAGTAAGCAAGCAGGACCAGGGGAAAACTAAGTAATATTTCTGTAATAAGAAAATGAGTAATAATTGACTATTTTCAGCCTAAACTAAAGTATGCTACTGATAAATTTCGACAACAGCAGATTTAATTTTGTGAAATGGCAGTAAATATCTTCCTGTCAGTTTTTTTCTAAAGCCTTATACATTCCAATTTTATTTAGTTCTAGTGGTTCTTTCATCAAAAGCTGTTACGTTGTTCATCCATTCAATGCCATCCATCCAGAATTTAATAATTTAAATATCTACACTCTACAGCCTTACTGAATTAATGGTATATTGATTTCCTAACCTCATAAATCGTATGAATAGCCGTAGTTACCCTCAAATAACAACTTGAGGCCCCGGTTTTTTTGGATCGATAAAAATTACTGCATTATGCCTGTAATGCACGGAATTGGTACATGGGATGGTAAATTTACCCTCCCCCCCGTACAATTATCTACGCATGAGCACCTACCGTAATAACAGCTCTGCATAGCGTACTCCCACCAGGATATCAATAGGCCTTTACTTGGTTAATGGAAAGGCGAAATCCTTACGTCGTTTAAAATAGGTAATTTCACAGTGGAAACAAAGAAAAAAGAAGCTCGGAAAAAGTCTATAGCCTCGGGGATTTCTCTTGAGAAAGGGAACCGTAAGATTTCAATTGCTGGGTTATGATTTAAATGCATACTCTTCATAGGCCTCTATTCAAGCAGGCCTTTAAGCCTTGCCATGCTAATTTCCGGGCAATTTTGTCCTCATTCATCTAGCACAACTTCTGCCGTCATTGCAAATCATAACGCTAAAGGTCAACTACCCGTCTAATAGTTTTGGAGAGAAGAAGCACCTACCTGTCGGGGATCCACTCCGCAGTCACTGAGTTACCGTGTCATCACGCGTTAATATAGGTACCGATTTGTTCCTTACATCGAAACCGGTGCTTTATCACACGCTTTCATTTTGTGACTCATCCGGTTTCCAAAAAAAATATGAAAAAAGTAATGAACTATGAGAACATCTCAATAAAATATAATATACAACATCGCTTACAAAACGAAAAATGATAAAAAAATACAAACATTTTTCTTGCCATGGTATGGGCCAACCAATAAGGTATAACTCCACAAAATGAAACGCAAACAACAATACGATCCATTAAACGATATAAAAGCAGAAGTTGGTAATACTGGATCATAGTTATCGAAGATTGGATGGAGGACGGCTGAAAAATCAAAGAGAATCAAAGAGATATTTTATTGAAGCTAATGGTGTTAATAAGCGTTTTATGCTTCCAATGGGCCTTTTTAGTACAAAAATTTCCTCGCAATATTTTTCTTTTGATAAAAATTATTTTGAAACAACTTCCGAGTTTAGATTCTAAATATTTAATAAAATAACCGGTATAGGTCGCTGTCGGCCATGAGTTATACAATTTTACTTATAAAAAGCATTTTACTAGCTGTAATTTGAACGGGCAGCGAACTTCTGCTCAGATATACTTTTCTGAAGAAAGCACACGATGAGTTAAATAGCTGCAAAAAGTTGGAGCTGTTGGAGCTTTCATAGGAGTTCGGCAGGGATATTTATCTCCATCTTGCTGACGAGACACACCCGCTGTGATTTTTAAAATCGTGTATTTCAAGCGTATATTTATTAAAACCGCTCCTAGTTGAGGAGAAAATTTGAATAAAATAATTACGATGAATATATCGTGAAGACACTTTGAGCAAATTTTTTACACAATTCCACACCCAATAGCCAAAAAGTTGCATTTTAAAATAGATGTAAGGTATAAATTGATGCACACACTAATTCATCGTCTGATGCCTACTTCAAAGCCAAGTACACGATATACCTACATGGAGTTGACTGGTAGTGACCCTAAGCACAAGTTTTATTGCTAAATAACATCCTTAGATAAATCACGGAAAGAAAGAAGCTAACAGTTAGATACTTAACCATCGAAGACGTAAGATAGTTCTGCAGATATGAAACAAGATCCTTCTTTTTAATTATTAACTTAGCATCCCTCGTACAAAATATTTATGAAAGTAACCGGTCTCCACAACCATAAATGTTATAAACCAAAGTCCAAAAATAAAATGAAAGTAGCATCCCTGTCTTCTGGTTAAAGGCAACAAAATATTTCAACGGCAAGAACCGTTAGGTACCTTCGGCATTGTTAAATAAATTAACCGTCCCAAAGTTCACCAATCCGCATCGCGAACGGTCGTCATGAAGTTCAATGATCAATTCGCCCGACACCCGCACACACACTGCTAATAACTCGCGCGCTCCCTCGGAACAACTCGTCTTGCGTTCAAAAATAATGCTTGAGGGGGGAACCGTGCGGGGCTACATTTAAAGATCGCATGAGCAATTCTAGTAAATCACTTTCAAAAAAGTCCCCTCAGGGTCAATATCCACTAAACGACCCCCTTTGCGGAGGAGGGGGATATCCTCCTCTTTCCCTCTCGAACTTCCAAGCTCCACACTGAGTCTCCTGGGCCCGCACATCAATTAAGAGAAGAGTTCGGAGAAAGTCTTGAGGAGTGAGGGGAAGTGAGAGATGGAAATTGAGAAAGAGGGATGAGAGACTGAAGGGAAGGGAAAGGAATAATGAGAGGCACGCCGGGGTCCGCTGATCGGTAGAGTGCGAGATGGTTTGGTGGCTATAATACTGCTTCCAATCCAGAGAACTAAACTTCGTGTACTAACAACAGTTCCAACATTACTGTGGAATATCAATTTCTTCTTGAGTATCACGTGGACTTAGTGGTCATTGTGGATAACACTTCAGTTGCATTACTTGTAAAAGATTGCATTACATAACTGTATAATATGACCTTTAGTACTTTTTTCTAAAAGATAAGCAAATGCTGAAACCAGGTCCAAAGTTATTTCTTTACTCTCTTACAGTTCCCATGACAAAAACCTCCAGAACTAGCCTACAGACAAAAATCATCATATAAAACGATAATGGGAGCAATCGAAATGAGGTGTTTCTAAAAAAAATTGGGGAGAAGAGAAGTATAATGAAAACTATTCCAGGATGTAGCTACAATCTTGTGGGACACATATCGGGACATGACAGCCTGTTGTAAAGTACAATGGAATGAGCAATGAACTAGAAAAAACTATAAAGGAGTATCATGAACAAAATGAAATCTCACGTAAATCATTACGGAAGTCAAAGTAAAGGATTATGTAGGAATGAAGCAGTTGACACAGAGGAAATTACAATAGATAGCTGCAGCAAACAAATCTTTTAATGAGGACTACTGATGTTGAAACAATTTACTAACTTATATTTAATGGACCAAACTTCCTCAGTTGTCCGTTATGTCTCACAATGACAAAACCAGACACTACAGCGGAAAAAGAGTCTCATTCCAAGGGCTCTGGCTTCCAGAGGTGGTTAATATTTCTCAGAGTAATCCTGATCCGGGTACTACAGCGGAGTACGTAAAGAACTTCCAAGAGATTACTTCATTTCTCGGATGTCTAACGCTCTGAGTAGCCGAAGTCCAATTCCACGTTACCTTCAAAATTAATACAGTTCTCCAAATTATACCTCCCCAAGTCATACCTCCCCAAGTCATACACTAATGTGGGAGAATTTCCCCATGAAAAATTATTTTATATGAACGGGATTTGATCCCGGATCTCCATACTGCCTGTCAGGCGTGTTAGTCAGTTGCGCAAACAAGCCACTGTTTCAGTCCTAAGAAATTCGAAATGTGTATTTTAATCGTTATTTGAAATAAATAAGCCTCAGATAGCCGTCTTCCAGGGAGATAAATAATATCCTGCGGCCAGGATACCCAGTTACCCACTTCATATGGTTACCCAGTCCAACCAATTCATTAACAAACACACCTGACCGGCAATTGAGAGATCCGCGAACGAATTTCGGTCAAGTCAAATGATTTTTTCATGCCGAATTTCACCCCATTTGGTATTTAACTTTGCACTCGAGCAAAAGACTGCGAACTACTTCATTTTTGCAATCGCAATGTTTGGAAAACTCTTCCATAACTAACCTTAAGACCTATCCTTCATAGGTTTAATGATCTCAGCCATCGGTCTTCTCACAAAATAACCAACCTAAGACAAAGGGGAAGAAAAGGGACACAATGAGGGGTATACCGAAGTCCGCACCGCTGAATAGAGGAAGAGGATTGCAAAGATTAGAACACGGGGTAGAATGTAGGATTGCCGCATTGGGTTGTGGTGTAGCAAGAGAACTGGTTTCTTTTCCCAAGAGCCCGGGTTCATTTGCCTAAACTTTATTAGATTAATTACGACACCTACAATTGTGTCTCCTTATTTTAGGAAACTGAACGTCAATTTTCATCTCCATTGTAATGGGAAAGAATTATTCTGAGTTATCTCAAACCCAAACGCAACATGTTGAGGAGACTAATCCCGACAAGACCAAGCTATTTGTATAAGTCAAATTCTCTAACAGAACCGACGGACATAAAGGAATCACTCATAGGAGACATACTCGCTTTTGCCACCGCAAAAGATCCCCAGAGGTAAAAACACATGATAGGTGGATGAAGCAACGGACTAATGTATCTAAAAACCGTAGAATCCGGATTTGGGAATTCACCAATTGATCTAAATACCTCAGAATTTGAATAAGGGAATCCTGCCAAAACCACCACCTAAATGAGGGGTATCTCTCTGGAGGAATAAATCTGAGGCACGCTGGGTAGTTGGTTAGTAGGTCTGACTGAAAAATGAGGAAGGAATTTATTCATTTGGAGTAATACACCGTTTGACAGGAAATGAGTAATAAATCTCAGTTTTTACGGGTGCAGGCCCCTATTCCCTGATAAAATGTATTTTTTTATCCCAACATACGTTCAACATCATTTCTCTCCGTACATTCATGCTATTCATTTTCTTCATGCTCCCCACTAAACCAACATCCTCCACTTTATTATGGCCTGCAGCTAACCTTCATCCCTCATTAACTTTGCCAATCACCTACTCTTTCTCCTCCTAATCTCCTACGGACGTTTCCTCTTGCCCATCATACCAAACATTTCCCAGTTTGACTCCCTATCCGTCCAGCACAATTTTTCTATTTTTCTCCCACACCCACCCACATTTCAAACAACTGCAGCCTATTATCGTATCTCTAGCTCAGAGTTCACGTTTTAGCACAATTAAATGCCATCATCTATATTAAAATCTTCGCCAACCTTTTTGTAACATACTAACACATGGTCCTCGTAATTAGCTCCTTCGATTTGGTGAACGATGTTTATTTTAGACGAATTTACTTTATTTCTATGGCCATAAATAAAATTGATTCAATAGCGTGACTAACATTTTACAGAAATGATACAAGACCCTATGTTTCAAATTATGTGCTAGAGCATAGCATGCAAAACCAAAGAGGAATCTTTTCACAATTGAAAAAATTTCTTGATTTTCTTCCACTGATTAAATTTCTTGATACGACATCTTTCGACACAACGGTGTCATCCTTCTTTTAAGGAACCCTTCTTTTTATTTGTTGCCACAAAAGGAATTCTGGTCTACTACAAGGTAGCATCGCCAATCTGATGATTTTTTAATGCATTTTAGAGTATAATATGGGTCGTTATCATTTCCAAGAAATTTAAAGTTTACTCGTATCACCTTTTTGTTCTTGGCTCTAGATTTTGTAACACAAAATTCATAAAGAATTCGACTATTTTGCATGAACCGTAGAGGTATAGCTATCAGCTTCTGAGGAAGGGATAAGAAATAGAATATATCGAGAAGGGTTGAAGAGGAGTGGGAGGATAGACGAGGAGGAGAGAAGAGTGATTGGTAGGCACGGTAACCTCAGCACCCAACCCATTCCCGAACCCTTCATTTCACATTTACCTCATCAAAATCCCAGCACGAGCCGCCGAAGAGAGGGAGAAAAGGCGAGGGGAGGGGAGTACGGATTTGTTTCGGGAATAGAAAGGAGTGGGTGAAGCTTGAGACTTAAACGCAAAGGGGAATACGAAGGAAGGATGGGCCGGAGGTGGAACGGGAAATCCCTGAAGGGAGGGAGTCGGAGGGTGGGCTGCAGCCATGTGGGACTCTGGCGAGACGGCTGAGGTAGATAGGCCCCAGGGCAATATAAGTGGGGAGTATGATTTGTGTGTGTGGCCCATAAGGCACTCCTCGGCCCCGGGCGACGAGTACCCACAGCGCCCACCACCCACTCCCAACCCCTCTCCCCCGCGACCCCTCCGCCTCTTTTCAACCACCGCATTATACTCGCCGCCTCGTCGTAAGTGGCGTGAGAATGACCCGCCTTAATCTTTTTGAGGGGAAAAGACTTCTCAGGGGACAGGCGGACGTGAGTGAGGACGGGGAATAGGGGGGGGGGGGGGGAGGTGGAGGAGGAGGTTTCAGAATTCCCGAAGGAAAGTTTTGTCCAAAAAGGCGGGTGGGGATTGAGGGAGGATAATAATAAGAAATGGCAAAAAGAACGTAAGAGTGCAGGTGTGGAAAGCGGACATGGCAATGGAGGGAAGGATCCGTGGTTTACCGGGAGAGGAGACGGGATGAGGCGGAAGGCTCCAGTTGAACGCCAGAGGCGGGGACGGATCTCTCGGAACGAAAAGTGAGTCAAGCGGCGGGATGTAAAATAAATTTTCGGGCAGAATTCTACTTGGCATTATTTTCGGCCAGTGGAAGAGAAATTAGTTTTCAAAAAATGATAAGGGGATTAAAATGAGAAGACTAGTCAAGAGATGGCGCAACAGGAGATTTTGTAAATGGAAAATGAACGTTTCCATCCGAACTCTGCTTCGCACTCTTTTCTGCCAGAGTGAGAATTAATAAAAACATATGCATAGCCATCATGCTATTCCCATTCAGGGTAGGTGCTGCCAAAAGAGCTAGGAAGTTTCGGCAATCATTGGCCGTTCAGTTTAAAGACTGGTTGACTGCAGCCCTCCACCCTTCCCTATCAAATGCTATTTCCCTTACCTCCTGGTATCCCTTCCTATTACTCTCCTCTTTATTTGGTCCATGAACTCATACCTGGGTCTTCCTCTGGGGACTTTTCCCTCTGTTTCGACTTCATTTATATTAAAATTTTTCACCTTCAGGCGTCACTTCGCGGAAGTATTTTTTAATCGTGTGAAATTCATAGAGGAAAAATCATTCGCCTGGACTGGGAATCGAACCCAGATACCTCGATTTCGCGCCGGGTGATCTAACCATAGTGGAAGAGTACGCCTGGGTAGCTTAATTGGTTAGAGCACTCGGTGCGAAATCGAGGGATCAGGGTTCGATTCCCAGTCCAAGCGAATGATTTTTCCACTGTGAATTTCACAAAATTGTGTGATCACTAGCGGGAGACTCAGTTGAAGTAACTGCGCGGCTAGTTCCGTGGTTCTTTGAAAAAAGAAGTATTTTAGATTGGAATAATTATTGAAAATACGCCTTGTACTTTTCCACAGTTCTAAACAACTGTGGAAATGTTTATTTTCACTATAAAAATACGCCTTGTACTTTTGCACAGTCATAAATAGCTGTGGAAAGCCGTATTTTATACATGGATTCGAATTTAATTATCATCTTCCCAAACCCATTGTGTCTCAGGGTGTGTCCAATTCATCTTGTTTTCTTCTTTCTAATGGTTTCCATGGTCCTCTCACCTTCTTCTCTTCTATACACTCCATTATTCCTTATTTTATCCTTCCCTTTCATCTTCAGCATCCTCCTTCAGTACCAGGTTACAAAGGCTTCTAGACTTTCCTGGTCAGCTCTTCCAACGGATTGGTTTCGGCAATAGGATTAGAAAACTGCCTTCAATTTAAATAATTTCCCCCACAATTTTTGCCAACCTCCTTTCTGTTACATTCACTTCCATTATATAATCTCTCCTATTCTTAAATACTCGTAAAATGCTCCTTTTAAGAGCCTCTTCCACCATATCCGCCTATGACTCTCTCTGTCTACCCCTTTCTCTCACGCCATTCACTCCACTATCATACGCTTTTCTCCATAGTAATTCGACTATCAATCATTCCCTAACCATGCCAAAACCAAATAACTATCCAGCATCCAACGCATATCCAACAAAGGAATTCAGTTTTTTACTAATAAGAGGATTGAAAGCGGAAGAATAGCCGAAAAATTTTACTCCGGATGATACAGAAGGAGAAAATACTCACGCCACAATACAAATGGGTATGAGGAAGGATGAAGGGAAGAAATTCCTAAGTTTTTTACTTTGTGAGTAGGAATACAAGGAATGTTTCATAAAATTTAAATAGCATGCAAAATGATTCGAAAAAAGTCGGCTAATCACATTAAAATAAGAGTAAAACTATAATCATCTAACATCTATTGACGTTTAAAATAGCCATTTCCCGCTCCGGTTAATGAATGTAGTCTAAAATTAATTTTTAATATCTCAGTATACTAAAATTTAAGAGTTTCTAACATCAATAGGCTAAAAGTCCTCCTTAAGTATATTGATAATCAGATGGCATCAGTAATATTGCTTCTATGATCTCCGTTACCGCCTTACGTTAACAAAACATTTTTACTTGCCTCAAAATAATCACTGACGCAACACAAAGATACACTAAATGGGCATTAGGCTACTATCATACTGCCTGCTCACACTTTGCATTATCACAAAGGCGATTAAAATACGCCGCTGAAAACAAGCACACTCGGGTAATACCACAGTACTCCCGAACCTTAAACATATCGGCTAATTTTACATCCTCATTCAGATAGTCATTCTTTTCAGCTCCATTTGTAACGTTTAATGTGCTTTTTCTGACGAACACTCGTCCTATCCGTAATTCTACTAATATTTCCACCACGTTACAGCTTCAATGAGGAGGGCATAAAATACATTCGGTGAGTTTTAAAATTGGGACTTTTACCGACAATTATCGCCAAAATATTTCCTGGCCGTGCAGTAGTTGCGGTCAACTCCTCTTTAGAGCATTTAAACTCTCGAAATAAATACAAACAAGCCACTAAACACCTTAAGCTTTAATTGTGTGAGACACTCAATGCTATTATGCACTGGGAAAATGAGAGATAGCACTGGCTCTTCGATAATATGTCGTAAACGCAGGAGGCGAACGAAATGGAGAGAAGCGCGACAGTTTTTACCCTAGCTCATGTACCAGCCGATACAAAAATTTTATAAATGCCGTCAAACGTAATTGAAATATGCAAACAGCTACATAAATACGCAATTATAAGCCATGATTAAACTTGGAAAATTTTACATGAAATCAATATATTATTAAGCACAAATAATGGCTGCTGCTGCACGAAGAACTCACAACTAGAGAAATAAGTTTTGTGATCAAAATAAATACATGTTTCTATGAATTTCTCAAAGTAGTTCGAATGACGACGTATCCTTTTAACCAGTACAGAGGCCTGCTGATTTTATTCAAATCCAGATAACTGAATAACGTTTTCCATTTCGTAAATCAATTCCAGAAAACTTTTCACACTTGAAAAAAAAAAACAAAACGAGCAAAACCATTTCCTGCTGCGCGTTGATGTAAGGCCTGATTTGATCAAGGAAAAACTCTTTGAGTTACCCATTCGAATGGAGCAAAAGAGCAAATACCACAGTATAGGGGGATCTGTAAGTCGCTCGCCACTGGATAGAAGCGGACCAAGCTGTGATTATCATCCAAACTCTTCTCCCGAACGCATTAAAGGCGGTCATTCGAGAGCTATCGGAGGAGCTGGAAAATACAACCCAAGGGCGGTGGTATGCACTTAGTCATGGTTGATATATTCCCCGAGCGGTGTTGCTACCACAGGGCACTAATAGATCCCCGAGATACGCGGCTAGGAGAGGTGTATTAGCGGCCCCGCATGCCTTGAATGAGGGCGGGCGATGGATAGCAGGACTGGGCGAGACCGATTCGTGTGCAGGAAAAGAACAGGGTGGAGGGATCGAGAGCATGAAATCATTGCTTCATCGGCATCGCCGAGAGCGAAAAGGGATACGTGAACCCCTATTAAAGCACGCTCTCCGTCGACGTAGCAAAAATTTCAAGTCATACCACATCATCCCTTCGAAATAAGGCATTTCGGTGGCTCGTGAAAGATTGAAGTGCTTTTCGGCCATCGCTTGTGATTGAAATGATCCCGCGCTCTATAATGCCTCCCGAGCTCGGAAGCATGAGGCAATGAGTACGAGAGAGTAGGTTAAATTTCACAGTCATTACAGTAAATGAGGAGTTCCTCGGAAATTATATTATGATCCCATCCAAAAATGGTAAATGGCCGGCTTTCCGAACTTGAAACACAGTCACAAGACCCATGAGATACCACCAATTACCAAAAATGAACTCTAGCATTATGGATACAAGCAAGATAATTAGGGTATGTTTAATATTAATCCAGCTTTAACATATTTTAGAGATTTTTATCTATTCTATCCAGGATAGTAACAAACACTCAATGTAATTCACAGGAGGAACACCGCATAAGAATTCTCAACTTTTACTCAACATAAGTTGACATATTTCAAATCAAGCTCATTTAGTCGACAGCAATGAAGGCGACTTCCAATATTAGCAAGCAGGAATTAATCTTTTGCAATGTCGTCACTACAAATTTTTTGTGAGCATAACGTCGATTTTCCAGGGAAAAATGTTATATTTCGGGAGGAAAATGAAGTGCCAGTTTATCACAATTACTTCCGCTCATTATCACGCACTATCTAAATACTACCTCATTACCTTAAATAATAGTAAGGAGCAACAACAGAGAAAAATGGTCACGGACGTGATAAAGAGAGTGCTTAAATTTCTATATTGAAAAAATACACGTATGCTAACCATTCTCCACACATAGGTTAGTAAAGAGGAGTAGGAAGTAAGATTAGGACCCTGCGTTCGACGAAATTTGTTTTAATAAATAACTATTTTAGTAGTTATTGGTCAGGAAGTCAATCCCAAAAGCTGCTATAAAATTGCATCTATTATTATCTTTTAGTACAATATCCGATAAGATTTCATATTTAAGACCACTCATTGGAAGAAATGTCATGAATCCACTCCACTCAAAATGCACTACCAATAGTCAAAACGGCGTCGTATATTTTAAATTAAGAATAAGATAATACTTCGACGGAAGAAGTAAAATGTTTTCTTCATTTTGTATCATTGTGTTGCATCTAAAAATGGTATAAAAATGAAAACATGTTAAATCACACGATATATAACTCATGATTACTTAAGCAGTACCCAATATTCCATTTGGGTATCTGTGTGTGGTGCATATCGACTTAAAAATAGCAGATTCAACTAATTTTAATTCTGCAGGAGTTTCAAATATAAGTAAGTTCCATTACGCGCAGAAATAAAAAAATAACCAATCATAAAGAGCCTCTTTTAATTTAACTCTTGCTCCAGCACGCAGCGAGATGCACTATCTAACTAATAAGTCTATGCAGTGAGCCCTACGAAAGATTTCTCAATCCTCATCGTTCATACTAGAAAACAATCAACAACCGTTAACCAGCACACGCAATGGCCCCGACGGCAATGACCGTATTTATCTAATGCGGAATACAAATTCCCATCTACAATCAGGGTACCGAGTGAAAGCAGAGTGGCATTAAGATGTAGCGACGCGACAAATGAAAACTTGAAAAGCGGGGCCTCTCTGTTCGCTTTAACCCTGGATGAGGCTCAGAGGCGTGGCAGGAATGTATCAGGTTGGATACTGCATTAGTGTGGAATGGGAGAGCGGAATAGAGAGAATGGGACATAACATGGGATTGGGTTAGATCGCAAGGGGGGGAGAGGACAAGACTCCTCAGCATCGGAGGGGGGAGAAATGGGGGAGAAGAGATAACATAGGAGAACGGAATGGAATGAATGGAGAGGAGGAGGCAGGGGGGTTCTGAATGAGAAGAGGAGGAGGCATTGAATGAGAAATACTTGGAAGCCACCCTCGACATCGTGACCGCATGCGAGATAAGTCGGAGAGCGGGGAGTGAGAGGGTAAGCCGGGAGGAGGGAAGGAGGAGAATAAGAGAGTAGGAGGCTGGTAGATTGAAAGGTGTGGTAGCAATGAAGTCGGGAAGATAACTGCTTGAGGATGCGGGCTGGACCAAGAGGAAGAAGAGGAGGATGATCTGAGATGAGAACGGCGCACAGGAGACGGGGAGTGGGGAAAGTCACCCTGAGTGAGAGAGCAGGCTATACCTGTGGGACAGGTGCGTTGAAATGATGAAGAAAGAGACGAGGAAAGTGAAGGAGAAGAGTGAATCTGAAAGAGGGGGGATGAAGGGAGAATACAGCAGGCCAGGAGCTACTGTTTTAAGAAGATCCCTATCTGGCAAAAGGCGTTCGACTCGGGGTCCGAGGCGTCCTCCGCCACGGCCGGAGCAATAAGGAATAGCGACCCGGCCGGGAGAGAGGGAGGGGGGGCTGGATCGACTTGACCGGGGATGAAGAGAGTTTGAAAGGGGGTGAGTAAGTTATGGTGGGGGAAATGGATGAGTGAGGTTTTCCGAAGGGTGCTTTGCAAGATAACGAGGGCTGGAAATCTAGCGGGGCAGAGGGGCGGGAGGGGCGAAAGATTGGAGGGTGGGAGGGAGAGCCTGTTGAAGTGGGCGGAGAGAGACGGCGAACGCGGGTGGGAAGGAATATTGACTGTGTGGGAGTGGAGAACAGGTAAGACGCCTGACGGAACGTAGAGAGAGAGAGAGGGATAAGAAACGAAAGGAGGGTGGTGAGAGGAGAAACCGATGGAAATAATAATATGACGGATCGGAGGAGGGGTTGGAGAGAGAGATGGTGTGGGTTTCCCAGGTGGCGCTCTAAGTGGACGGAGAAGAACACGGGGACGAATGTTTTCGGCTTGTCGTGTGTGGGAGGGAAGAAACAGGAGTTCAGTTCGGGAGCTCGGGAGTGGGAGGACAAGTATGGGGAATTGGTAGTAGACGAGGTGACACCGGCCTCGGTGGCTACCGTCCCATGTTATAGCACTTGTCGAAAGACGGAGGAGGCTGATGGGGGAACCTGCTGCCCCCGCTGTTGAGGCGTGGTGAAGCCCGAAGTATCGTTTGTTTCCTCTTTCACAATGTTTTCAGTCACGAAAGAAATAAGCAACCGCTTGGCGAAACTCATCACCATTTTCTCAATGCCGCATAAATAATGTACGTTATTCCATCATCATCATTGGTCGTACAAACCTAAGATTGGTTGACTGCAGTCCTCCACCCTTCCCTATCTAATTCTAGTTCCCCTACCCCCTGGTATCTTTTCCTATGTACTTTCTTCTTTATTTGATCCATGAACTTATACCTAAATCTTCCTCAGGGGACTTCTCCTCTATTTTACTTTCAGTTATGTTCTTCACAAACCCATTGTGTCTCCTAATTTGTCTAATGCATCTTATTCTTCTTTTCTGTAGGACTAGATAGATTGGACACGTTACGTTATTATGTTTGTTATGGTATTATGAAATCATGGTATTATTATAGTATTTTTATCATGTTCATTACGTTATTATGATAGTAATAAGAATAATCACGTTTTTATTCGTGCGAATTTGTGATTACAAAGTTTCTTTTAATAACTAATAGTTGAAATAGAACTAAAATATCCATGCACTAGACGTTGAAAAATTATCCCTAGGGAGGGGTTGTGTTTGGTGCCCTTTGATGTGATTCCGAACACGTAACTAAGGAGTCACGTGCCACAACAACGAGTAGTTGGAGATTTTGGTGATTACCTACACGGGTGAATAACTTTAAGTGTCTGATATACAATTTACTGTGTCGTCACTAATCACGATATTCAGCTCCATCAGCAATATTCCCACGAGAAAATTCTATCGTGAGGACTTCTTGGGATTGTTAAGGCTGCTTCGAATATACCAAAATTTCGAACCCTTCGTGATTGTACCACGTCACTCCTTAGTTACGAACTTATTCTAAGTGGTTATAAATACACTTCCTCATTCGAGAATCGATCCCGCAACCAGCAGTTACGGAAGACGATGGCTATAGCCTACTGCCACCGCTAATAATCAGTTGCAAACCATTTGGAGTCTATTCGCCTCTTTTGCAATGTGCCGATGAAATGAAACACAATTAATCAATGGTCGCTCAATCCTAAGATTGGTTGACTGCAGCTCTCCACACTTCCCTATCTAATGATAGTTCCTGATAGATTAGTATGAAGGTATTAGTATGTGACATTAGTATAAGGATATTATTTATCCCATTCAAAGACGGCTATCGCGGGCTAATTTCTTTAAAATATGCAAGGAATGAAAAACAAATATCGAATTCCAAGGTCTAATACAGGTTTTGTCATTTAAAGCCTTAACTTCTTATCTTTCTCACTTGAGAAACACCGCTTGAACAAAATTAACTTCATTTCCGAGGGCCATTACAGCATAATTCTTTGGAGACGATAATAAAGAAGGCAGTTTTGAACTTTCCAGTAAATAAATCCAGTGCGATGACCCATCATTTAGATGCCCGATAACATCAGCAATGTGGGACGTTTCTCATTTTAAAACTTTCCGTACTTGTGCTAAGCACCCAAAACGTACTCGTACAAAACGTATGATTTGTCTCATAAGCTATGTTTCAATTTTAGTTTTTCACGCTAGAATTTGTTTTACTTACGTTCAGGCACTCTATATAAGTAATTTTTATTGGGCTAACTGAATCGCTTTCGTGGGAAAAGTTTAAATGGAAAAAGTCCAGGAAAAGAACATGCAACCACAGAATAAAACAGTAATTTACATAAGTGCTATTTTCTTATTTAAGTGGTGTGGTAGCGTTGCTTTTGTAGTTAGCCTATTCGTTCGGAAGATTGAGAAGCACGTAATGTCACTCTATAATTTTAAGTGCATTTCTTATGAATCGTCTGCTGGAAAAGTATGCCACTAATTTTCAAGGAACATATAAGTTTTTGCTTTTCGAGAGTAAATTCTCCGTAAAATTATGTAGAAGAAAGTTGATTTGTCTACTTCAATTTTTACGTCCGATTAGCAGAAAATTAATTTTACAGTTTGACGCGTAACAACCACTCACCAAAACAAGTTTCTAAGTCACGTACATTATCGTTTATCAATGATATTACTATCTAAAAGATATAAGAAGAGACCAATTTGCATCAACTAATTATAATACCCCAATGAATTTTCTACTAATGCTTAAGGAAAATTTACCGCGATCCACTCCGTTTCAATTACTATTTGTGATGATAGGATAATCCATTATTTTAAATAAACTTCAATTTCGAAACTGAAAAGGTTTAGCTAAACAGCGCCCACTTCTTACAAAAAAAATAAGCCATAAGTTTTCTTCCACGGGAAGAATGAATATGAAAACCCGCATGAGGTTCGTTAAAGACCAATCCCTTTTTTTAACGAGGTTGAATGAGTAACGTAACGTCACACTCATGGAAATATATTAGCTCAAAGAAAAAACCAATAAGCTTCTCCAAAAGCCTTACGTTTTGCATGTTTCTTCCACGGTTCGTCGAGAGGATCCAGAAGATGCCGCCATCGCGTCAAGCCTCTCCCGTAAGGTAGGTTTACTCCGTCTTATGCTGTCCTTTCCTGGATAAAGTGGCTCTCTCATTTGCCTGAAAGAGCGAGCAGATTAAGCCATCCGTTATAATTAAACTCGTCTCCGATTTCAGGGACAGATAAACAAAAGGCGAGCGGCAGGCAGTAACGCCCATACCCGCGTGGCTCAATTACCACGTTTTCCTCGGGCTAATTAAAATTCAGCAACCCACCGCGCCCCTACCCCTCCTCTCCTGCTCCCCGCTCCGAGAACTAGCTCCATTTCCCATCCCCTCCTTTCCCACGGCGCTCTCTACATACCATCTACGTTCGCGTTCCTCTTTAACAACGAAAATGGAATAAATAAATGTAAAATGAAGTGTTAATCAACTCTCGTCCCTCAGACGAGAGCGTATAAGAACAAGGATACTCAAAGACGGATGGATTTTTTTAAACGACGTGGTCGGGGGAGAGAATTTGAATTTCTGCTGTTAGAAGCGAATAATTATGCTCTAAACATAAGTTTCGCCGATCCTGGCCCAAAATAAGGAGTGATAGTATTTGCTCCGATCGATTGAGCCAATAGATAACGCTTGTATTGACCAACCGACGGTCTGTGTTAATATATAAAACCCGAACTCTAAATTAACGCCACATTTACTTTACAAAGGAGTATAGTCAATCAATTATTATATAACTGAGCTTCAATGTATTTAGCACACAAGTTAAACTCGCCATAACTTCAACGAGAAAAATCTTAATTTGCGACACAAGTGACGGAAATTTTTAATTACATGGAATTAACGCTCGATTTAAGTATTTCTATGCATAATTAAGAGCAATCGGTAACATTCACCGATACTCTATCTAACTGAGCTTCAATGTATTTAGTACACAAGTTAAACTCACCATAACTTCAACGAGAAAAATCTTAATTTGCGACACAAGTGACGGGAATTTTTAATTACATGGAATTAACTCTCGATTTAAAAGTATTTCTATGCATAATTAAGAACAATCGGTGACATTCACCGATACTCTATCTGACTCGCGCAGTTTGCAATCGACGAAGATGTTTAAAAGGCACTGTACCAAACCTCGTTTCTCAAGGCAAGACCTTGTCTACGTCTTTCATGTAAAAAGACTATGTGCATAAAATATGCCAAAAGATTTCACCTTGCTCTCTCTTAATACTATTTGCCGTAAAAATCAAACGTTATGAATAATCTAAGAAGATAACTCATGGCTGATAATGAGAAATTAAAAATCGGTAACGGTAGCCATAGTAATAGAACAGATAAATCACGTTCCGAACCAAATCGCGAAAAATATATACGAAAGGGATCATTATCGTTAATGAAATCCAGAAAAAAGTTTTCAAACATCACCACCAACCCTGGTATCAAAATCAATTATGACCTCCCAAAGAGTGATTTCACATTGTCACCTCGTCTCCTTGACTCCGTCGAGCAGTTTCATTAATTTCTTCAATTACAGCCACCATTTAATATACCTAAGGAAATCTTAAATGCAAGTGACGAATGCTAATTTGCCTTCCTCGCGATTTTTACGGTGAGTCACATACCTTGTGCAATTCTTAAATGCACGTTTCACTATTCACTACTGATAAAACATCAAATGATGTACGATTACTATTCTGATGAGTATTTACCAACCATAGAGAAAAATGAAACAGATGAATGCATAATCTTGGTATTTGAATAATATTTCCTCCCAGCACAACTAATATAAGCTCAACTCAATAGAGAGCAAATATAAAGCAAATGGCAACACCAAAGACAACGTTGGCATCTGCCTCTTTAAAAATATTAATGAAATTTCTCAGTGAAAATAGCTCCCACAAAACTAACTTGCTAAATGAGCCCAAGAATTCAGTGAAGCCCAAGAGGTCTGTCATAAAAATGACGTGAATCATTTATCTAAGGGAAATAAGAGCTTTCAATTGCGGGCAGGAGTTAATAAAAATATAAAAATTATAAAATAACAGCAATAATAGGGGAACTTAAATTTGATTTTGATAGCAAAATTTCTGCCTCCGCGTATGATCTCCCAATTTACCGAATTACGTTCGGAATGCGGGATGGCAGAGTTATCTCTCCAAACAGGTCCATCAAAATGTCACGGTCGAATGCCATGTCTCGGATCGATGTTCCGATAAAGTATCAGAAGATAGGGCTATCAATTACAGTGTTAGAGGATCGCTACAGGTTGACATTCTAGACAAAGAGGACAACATTGAGAGACGGGTCCATTTCTCAGCGTCATTCGTCTTACCGCTCCCTCACTCCAATTCCCTAGAGGTATGCCTCAACGGTAACCTCCAAATATTCTTAACTTCTCTTTGTGCAGCTGGTTCTCTTCAGGCAGCAGCAATTATATTAGGTGGGGTATCGTCCTTGGAAAGGTTTATTTTCAGAATAGATAAAAAAACTGACATTGACGTGTACGAAGTCATGAAGTATCTTAACAGAGGATACGTCCGAAGGCCTAGCGGTTTATCCAGCTGATTCTAAAGTCACCGTACCCACAGTGCGATGTTACCATGGCCGCCCCCCTCAGAAGCCGTTTCGGTTCTTTTTTGTGTTGCGAGGCAAAGGTTCAAAGTAACTTTAGCCAAAATAAATCAGTAAACTCACGATTAGACGCCCGGAGTTTTGGCGAATGAGGAAATACTCAATAATTTTCAAAACATTTTGGAAAAAACAGTTCAAGGAACCTTCACATTAGGTGTATTTCTACTGTGAAAAATGTAACACTAGGAATATCACCTTTCCAGTTACCATTAAGATTAAAATCAAATACAGGTAGCAAGCGCAGATAACTCGGATACGCCTACCTTCAATTAACAAAAAAATATTTAATTTCCAATTTGTATACCCAGACTAAACGTTACACTAAGTTTGAAGTACAATTACCAGATTAGGACCAATTTTACAAATAAGTAATGCAGCAAATGAACTGTCAATCCAGTAAGCGATCGTCTACTAAAGTAAATAAAAACAATATTTGGAGGTAAATTTAAAAAACTGAATTTTCTACACCAAAGTTAGAAGATCTAATACATCTGGAACTAGCCAGTCTTTCAACGCCAGCACTAGAAACCTGAGTTGAGCTGAGCTGAGTGGGGATAATTAAATACCAGAACCATCTACGAAAAATATCACGATGTTAAGAACCTTACCATACCGCTGACATGACCAAAACTTATCAATCAACAATCGAGAAAGAATTTCAAGAGCACCTATTCAGAATGGTGTAGTAAAATTTGGATTTGCGTCTCAGCGGCTGAAATGGGATAGTTGTCATTTAAAGCCGTTCAAAAAGTTTAATAACATTTCTCCGATTAATTCTTAACCTCAAAAACATATTAAATGTATATTTAAGGGACAGTACCAACCTCGCCTTTTCATCTGACTTATCAATGCCAGTTTTTAGATATATTTACTCCACACATTGGAAGAATCATCGTCACCGTCTACGTTTCATGCCAATATAAATCTGATCGGCAACGTAACTCATGCAACACTAGCACACAAAAATAAATTGTACCTTTACATTCAATCTGCACAACAACTATTATCACCGATTATCTGAAAGGGGTTCAATTCCTATCTCAAATGCGATAGTTTTATTAGATAGAAGTGTCCACGAATATAATAAAATATTCTTTATATTGCAATGACTCACTAATAATTTTTCTGTCAAATACATTTTCCCGTGCATAAAAGAATACCATATCTTAATAACTGAATGAAAAATTCTAATATTTTAAAATGCGCGCGTGAGAAGCTGACATTTTTCTCGCTAAGTCCTTCTATTTCCGCGCAAAAATCAGAAAAGATTTTATGCCGCCATTTCGCGGCGAATAATCGATATCAGCCAAGAACGCTTCGGTGCTCACCGACCCTAACTGCCGTGGACTGACGCCATCGGCTTTCCTTCTTGACATGCGCAATGCGCATCTGCTTCAGCAAGTTCGCGCGCTTTGGTGCATGCGCGTAAGCACATCGTGGCCATTTTATACCTGTAAAGCAATGGCGAGCAATGATTACGAGTTCAACACTAAGGATACGGACCCAAGTTAACTTATCTCCTGTCTCCATCCAAAATATCTCCATCTCGTCTCCATCCATGAGCGCAAAAATCATTACAAAACCATTTTTGGAAGGGACAAGATGAAATATGAAACTCTGTTTCAACTCAAAATTTCACACACATGGGCATATTTCAATTTTTTGCACATGAATTATATGGTCCTTACAATAAGTTTCCTTTCGGATATGGGCACATTTAAAAAATCTTGAGGACCTGATACTTCCCTTACGTTGGCTTTTGCTTCTAATTTACTTACTCATATTCAGTAGAGAGCATCTTTCTTCAAAAGTGATGGTTCAAACGTGTAAATTCAAGATACTATGTAGCCGTTTTTCAAAATGATAAGGCATCTACAGATGAGATATTTCCTTTAAAATACGACAACATACCTCCAGCAAAACAATCAGCTTAGTACTTACCATAAACCCGCTTCAAAGTTAGAAATTCGTAAAAGAGTGCCAAGTTACTTATTTTTTAACTTTACACCAGTTTTTTCATGTGTAGTTTACATGCGCACGAGAACACGGGTATGAGTAGCGGCTAATGAAATCGTAACAGGCGCATGATCAGTCAAATATTACATGTTCTCAAGAAGCATTATTCAAAAATGTTTTGTTGAAACCACGTTCAAAATGCCATGAGCTACAAAGATAACGCACCAGTACACTTGCCTGGGATTGCAGAATAAGAATAGATTAAGGCTGGAATCTCAATATAGGACTAGATGAAAAATATATAAACTCTTCCTCTGAGTGACACACAAGATAGAGAGTCACATTTTTAATATCATATTCTTAGCGTCATTGGCTCTCTAAAATACCTTTTATATCACAGACTTGGATCAAAGCAGTGATAACATTTAGTCCTGAGATACACCGTTATATGATACCTCCTCATGAATACAGATTATTCCCGGGGCACACAAAGACTAACTTCTGAGGTGCGTCGACGAGGAATAACTTGTCACTGTCTCTCGGGAAACTGCGCCCGAAATGTTGTCTATAGTATTTCCTTACAATCCCTTCATTTCTCTAAATGCTTTTATTATTCACTTGCACCTCCCAACAGGCGTTGGTAGATGCAGGCTTAATTCGCCGAGTTTCTCATCTCTCCTCGTACCCACACATTCTGTCCCCCGCGCACGGTCGCACGAGGCTATTCCAAGCATGCGGTGACTCCGGATTCATAACACTACGATTATTCAAACAAACGTACAAATTGTTACGCGTGATGTGAGCTCGAATCGTGAATACATTCATGGTATACGCCACTCCGGTGTACGCAACTGTGAGAAATTTCTTGTTGTACTTGTGCGAAAAAAATGTTCGCGCAAAAACAGAAAGACAACAACTCTTCATTCATACCCGCCCGAGGAGAGAGAGTCATCATACACGTTTACAGTCACGCCAAGAAGTCCCTAAAACTATTAGCCACGCATGGATGGAGGGTGAAAACATGAAATGGAAGGGATTCTGCGTGAATAATTCAGTTAAGAAAAAACGCAAAGCGCGAAAGTGACTATGCTGATATAATAAACTCGAAGAAGATTTTAACATTATGTGAGCAAAAATGCACGCTCAGATTATCGCAGCAGTTGTACAGTTTTGATTCACAGAGACACAATGGAATAATTGTTAGGACAGAATCCTCCACCTCAAATGATTAACATGAAAGAGAAAGGTATTTTATGTTAACATGGGAAAAATTAGCGGTATGGCGAATATCGGACTATATTTAAAAATATAGTAAATCACGGGCATACTACCACAAAATATACAAATCTGGTAGTCCGCAGATTACAGAAGTATTGCCAGATCGAAAAATAATTGACCTTAATCTCCCAACGGTTAGCTCAGCTAATCCCGGCATGAAGTCACCAACAAGTATGTTTCCCATTAGCCAAGATTTTCACTCTGGATATTAAGTAGTAATTTTGACAAACCAACGATATTGTCTCGAAAGTTTCATAAGGTTAACTATTCCTGGTATAATTTCCCCGTTATTCACTACTACCAGAAATTCAAGCAGATATATGAAAAAAAGCATTCAAATATGGCACTGACAAATTTATCAAATCTTCTATAATTACTTGCTTTTCTACGCATTTCAATAACTTTATTTCGCGTACATTTCACTGACTTTATTATTTTTTTAGCCTGAGAGTGTATTGAAAAAAGACAAAATTTTTCCATGCAAAAACAAACGTCCATTTGTAAAATTAACGTATCTGTAAACAGATTTCTTATTCAACATCGTTCAACGAGATACACCGATATTTATGAATGTTGAGGTCGTTCAAAGTTAAATTCTAACATATTTAAATAGTTACTAATATTAATAATAGTTACCATATTTAAATGAAGAACAACATGTTGAGAATTATTCTAGGTCTCAAACGTTAAACACATATACTTACGAGACACATAAACCTAAATGGAAGCAATTAACCCTCAGCAGCTTTAACTACTCATTCAAATAAGATTTTTTCTGTTAATATGGCTGACTCTACTGTCAGGTTCACGAGAAAAATTTGAACTCTCCCGACAACGCTGAACAGTTCTTCTTAGCTGAAGTAAGACCTGATTGGCTACTCCAGTTGATTTATTACGTTTAAACCTTGAAACTTTAAGACGGTGGAGCGTTTTTCCCAAGATCGACATAAAAATGAAAGAGACAGCAGCATTCGGATTCCCGACTAGACATGGAAGGAGTCACTGGCGAATTTATTACTTTATTCGTCTCAACGTTTTTAAGATCACTTCTTCCACTCTAACAACACAGGCTTAATAAAAGTCAAGTTAAGTTTTACGTTCCTTTCCTCTCTAATTAGCAAGTGGCCAGGTGTCAAGTTGGTCCGGGAGAAATAAACAAAATAATGAATATCCAACATCAATAATTTGTTTCACATCATGAACCAATCAAGTTTAACTATAAAAACCCCGAAGAGGAAAATGTCCTATGTGGAAAGCATGAACATCCACATTAATGATCGCGCAACTGATATTCTGCCATGATCTTATCACTATCTCGTCATGGCTTTGTCATTTGACACTAAAGAAACTCAAAAATTAATACCTACTGGATCTTGAATCAACTCTATGACCCCAAAGATCTAATGCAATTATCAGTTTAATTTACCAATGACTTATTAATAGACTAAAGACAACATTTATGTAATTAATTAAAGGGCTTATTGAGAGTAGTTTAATTTAGCTTAATAGTCTCATTAGTTCAACAAATAGCAAATATAAATACATAAAATATTTTAACTGGTATGGACTTCTAGGTGAAGTTCATTATCTAATGTAATTTGGATACTGGTAAAATATATAGACACCTCATATTTCTGGTTACATATAAACCAAATCCATCCAAAATTTTAGGCACAGATCTTAATATTTTCTGCACTTTGTAAGTGTATATTAATGGCACAGGCCCATCACCGATCTTTAGACTCTATCTTACCGAGGGTACAGTACTACTAGTGGTAGGTATACTACAACGGAAACGCTTGATTCTCGGGGAATTATGAGGTGCAGACGATTTTTGTATGATAATTTTGTCTCTTACCACAATGCCGATCTTGTATTTACAGAATCTGTGAGCCCTCCCAAAAGAGACTGTCAGCATTTATGTCATTTCTTATGCGCTAATGATGCAGAGCATTTTTTCGACAAAATACAATCATCTAACTATCATTTGGTGATATAATTTAGTAAGATACATGGAAACAAGTACGAAGTATTCGATTACGACTCAATCTGGTGATTTCTTCAGAAATTTAGAACTAACTTCCATGTTACCTTCAGCACGACCATCTAT
Organism: Ceriagrion tenellum; assembly: GCA_963169105.1. Taxonomy (NCBI): domain Eukaryota; kingdom Metazoa; phylum Arthropoda; class Insecta; order Odonata; family Coenagrionidae; genus Ceriagrion; species Ceriagrion tenellum. The sequence continues at coordinate 98,647,492 of OY720633.1, read as the reverse complement.
CTTATTCTGGAATATTGAGCAAAGCCAGCCCAACCAAGAACCGTCAATTAAGCACGAAATGGCAAACAAAATGGCTTTGGACTTGCGCCGAGCGATACATTCTCCTCGAGCCGAAATCCGACCGGACTTCACAGTTAAGAGAGCCTTCAAAATGGTGAAGAAGGTAACGCATCCAGGCAAAGCATTAACTAACTCATGTTTCAGATTATCCAACCGAAAAATAGAGAGGGGTCAACACACCACGCATTGTTGAAGAGCTGGGACGATGTTAATTAATATTCAGTAAAAGTATAAGCAGTGCTACACATTTGCTACAAAAGGTTACGTGAATACCAGGAGGATAAAACTGCTGTGGGGCTCAATTGGCCTAGTGATTGAAGAAATTCATCTTGAAGAGAAAAAAAGCGACCAACAATGATCAAAGGATGTTTAAGAAACAGCATCAATTCTTCCGTATTTTTAAAATGGGTTGAAACTGTACGAGCTATAATATGCAAAAAAAGAAGTATCAGGCTTGATATGGTGGAAAGAATTCATCGTGAAGAATGAAAGTAAAGGCAATTTTCCACTTAGATAAATTTTTATTGGACCTAGGTTTTGATATACTAGGCCTGATGATCATGTAGTACATCCAAACCTAGGTCGCATAAAAATCTATCTAAGTGAAAAATTTTCTTTACTCTCATTCTTTATGAAGCTATTCTATATAACCTCACTGGTCTTTTCTAGACTCAAGTATATGGACGACTTTACATTTATACTAAATTAACGTTGGCCTAGAATGTAAATGCGGACTCTTCAATGGCAATCAACCTAAAAAAAGCTCAGATACGATTTTTTTCATCCTAACAGCCGTTGGCTTTCATATTTTTTCTCCTCTGTGTGGCACCTTAGGGTCGCTAATTCAATCACTGCTTCATTAATGGCGAAGGAAGAAGAAAGAGGTGCTTACCGATATCGCCACGTCAATGATGCGGCCTGCACGAAAATCCCTTACGGTACCCTAAGGCCATAGACTCCTCAACCTCGGTGGCCACCACCGTGAGGCATTTAGAAAAAAAGAAATAAGAGGTAAAATAAAAATCACACTGGATGCCTGGGGTTAGCTCTTGGAGAGATCAGAGCAAGGGAAATGGGCGGGTATGAGAGGTTGAGAGAGGGAGGAAGACTATCCCCATTGAGAATAATGGGTGAGGGGGACATGGAAGGAGAGTTGGTCCGGGGAGGAGGATGCCTCACCACCACCACCACCTCTACCCAAACCCAAAAAATTCACCCCCCCCCCCCCCCACTCATTCGCCTCATATCTCCTCCCTCCTCCTCCTCCTCTCTCTTCGGAATAAAAAGCCACCCATGGGTTTGACATTCCCGATACACGAGGCACCAATTTAAAGCCGGAAGAGGCACGTTGTCATTAGGGAAAAGGGTGAGATGGGGAGATAGTTGAAGAAGAGTTGAAGGCGACGTTGGATGTGAGGTTGGATGGTTGGGGCACAGAGGGATGGAATGGGAAGAATGATGGGAGGGAAATGAAGGAAGGAGGCGAGGGAGAAAAGCTGGGTGGGGGGAGGGAGGCTGTCCGCAGTGGGGTGGGCTATGGTTTAAAGGAGGGAAAAGGGCTATGTGCGTCGGGGAAGGAGGGCATTGGTGGGAGGGAGGAAGGAAGGGGATTAACTCTTGGGACGGTAGATTGGAAAACGCGATATTCGAGAAAAATACGACGAATGGCATTAAGTACGTTCTCACCCGCTCACGGATCTCACGGGGGAGGAAATTTCGGAGAGCTACCGGTAGGGAAGAAAACCAGAGTTGGAATACATGCTGAAACCTAGAAAGAAACTTCCAGCTTAACACTTCATTACTTACTTAAAAAAGTTTACCTTAAAGTTTCAGATTAAATCCTAGACCTGCTTACAGCAGAGAACAATAAGACACAAGTGATACCAAATCCTACGAAAGAGCAAAAAAAAGGAATCTGTTCAAAATTCATTTTTTTATGGATAAACAAAAACAGCCACTTTTTGAGCGTCATATATGTAAAATTAATGGATAAAATAGAAAAACTAAGCCTTTTCATACGTTTTAAATAGCCTAGAGAGGGGTAAATTTTTCGCATTCCGCATCTTCGCTTCCAGCACATAGTAATGGAGTCGACTCCCAATTAGACGAAGCATTACACTGAAATACAGAGGAGTTGAAGCTTAAGCCTCCATCTCAATAAATATATTTAATTAAAAATAGTGCTTGTGCATTTACTTGGACGCATTGGATACTGGTACTTTTGAAAGCATATTTAAAACTCAATTTTTTTGTAGCAGCACTCTCACTAATTCAAATAATCACCTCAAATCGTATTTAATGAACAACTTTGGTCATATTCTTTGGAGGTCGACGAGCAAGGTTTAAAAACAGCGTTCTAAGTCGAGCGTGGGTCGCGACGGAACTGTGGGCAGAAGAGCAGTTTGTTTGAATATCGAATGTATTTTTAAAGCGAAGGGACAGAGTTAAGGAGGAATAAAATAAATCCTTTCGTTCGAGAAGGCGTGGGCATGAGAGGAACCTAGTTCTTCCTCTCCCTCATGTCGAACATTTCTTTAAGGAAACGAAATTTGTGGAATCAGAACCTCTCTTGCATTATCTTCTCTTTTTACTTCACTAAAATCAACAGGGACCCTCCTCCAAGTTTTGAATAAGCGATGGGGAGAATAAGACGTGGGACGAGGTTTCTAAATTGGAAACGTTATGGGATGATTCGGGTACGTAGGCGACACGATAAAGGCTTTTCCGAATAAATTTGGCCACTGGTTTACCCAATGTAATACTAAATGGATGTGCTTTCTTCCCCCATAAAGACTCTAAATTATATCAAAACAAATTAGCTTACCACAAAATGTGATGCACATGAAATGAAAGTACGCTCAGTGCAAAGGGTGACTTAGAACCTCCTTTAGGAGAAAGACTACGACCATTATGGCTGGCTGATGTGCGCTTACTTTAAATATCACAAAAGATAGAAGAATATATAAGGCCTAGTTATCACAAGGTAGACTTTAAACCTAACCCTACGAAAGAAGCAAATTACTATCATTCTTCCTCTAAACTGTGCATAGCATTCTACCAAGCAGCTAACTTTATTTTCTTACTCTTCTTATGGTCAGAACACCCGTAAACAATTGTATTCCTACGGTACGGTTGAGTTAATGGCCTTGAATTATCTCTAGATTGAATAATATTTCGTCACTACTAGTGAGCAGAAAATTGAATAAAGGAAAATGGAACCTTATTGAAGTCAATCCATCTAAAATCAATAATGATCCTTGTGGCACTCACGCTGTCGCGTGTGAATCCAAGGATATTCCTCCATAAATCTGTAGGTGGATTAAATAAAATAAATGATCAAAACAAGTAACTAATAGAGATGACGGCGGTAAATACCTCTTTTCAAGTGCCAAATAACAAATACAGATCCATACTTATTCCTTCATCGAAACTAAAAGCACCTGGAACACCTTAAAGATTCTCATTTCAAAGCATTCCCTGACCAAATAGTGAGGGTTTAGTAAAAATGCAAGGTTTAAAACTGCGTGCCGAGAAAAAATTAGTTTGTGCAAATTGTTGCCCATTTATATCTATAAAAGATCTCTAAATATATTATTCTCTAAACAATTTCATTTCGTGCATGCTAAAATTCTAGCTATAAGAGATAAATATCTCTTTTATTCTACAAGATTTGCGAGTTTTTGTAAGGCTAAAGCATACTTGATTGGACTTGACTACTTCATTAAAAGTACTCTTCAGCTCTGGATGACGTGTATATGTTTGGTACCATAGCATCACAAAAAATTCAAAAATTGATATGCATAAGAATTTTTTCTCAAAGACTGAGGGCAAAATTCCACTGAGGAAAATTCATTCGCCTCGACCGAGACTCAAACTCGGATACCTCGATATCACGCCATATGCTACCAAAGCGTATTCCTCACTTTGGATCTTGAAGGCTTTAAATTCCTCCCTAAATACTCAAAACCTCTCAGTGGGTAAGCTGGTGTTCGATTTTTTTACGTTGATCGATATCCATTATGTTTTGAAATAGGCCACTATGGCGGCAAGCTGGAAAAGAGTACGAATGCCCATTACACGCTCAACTCCGATAATGCCACACTAAACATCAGGACATGGCTCGTATTTGCGAAAAACTTTTGTATTTTTTATGAAAATTGGAATAAATTCCCTTACTTATTTTGGATCTGCAAAAAATACACACAATTTGTTTCAGATTTTGCCCATTTCAAGCAGAGGTAGATGAAATACCCCCAGGGTACAGCACATCGCAACAATATAAGTTAAATCTTGCTCTACGATTTGCTCCAACTTTAATCTTTATTCAGATAGTTGATGTTATACCGAAAATCACTTTTAAACTAATGTACGAGCTTCTGTTTCAGCACAAAATGAAGTAATCCACAATAAAATGGGAATTATATGACCCTAACAATTAGACATATACGTGAATTAATATGAATCACCTAGAATTCCCTCAAAGGTAAAAGCCGTGAAAAAAAAACTAGAAATTGTCTCATTAGACAGCACATGATTTGATTGTAGATACCAGGTGTTTTAATTAAGTATGGTATGAAAATATCGTAAATTATGGTTGGGAAATGCCCGTGCAATGTAGCGCACATTATGAATTTCACTCGGATCTCATAATAGAAAATGTTCCTCAATAATCCTGTAGGTCTTATATTCTAAGGTGATTATCTGGAAATATTTTATCAGCAAAACAGCAACGTTTAGGTACAATGAAAAGAGACATTACAGAAAAGAACAGAACGAAACTAAAGTATTAAGGTGGACGAAGTATGGTGGCTGATTTTGTTCATAGTTTTTAGGAGGACGCGTCAGCTCGTAATGAATAAATTGCTGGCGGCTTCACTCTCAGGCAAGTAGGCGAAAACACCGGGAAAATTTTACGATAGACTCCTGAGCAGCGGCACGCCCAACTTAGTGGGTGGTGCAGCGGTGCCCACGAGGAAAAGCCATAAAATTACTAGCTCCGAGAACTGGAGGCGCTTCGAGGGAATTAGTGCTTCAGCTAAGGTAAATTTAACATCATATTCCCTGATGCTATAAAATTAGCGAAAAAGGAATGTAAAGTGTTCCATCGCTTACATGCATATCGAAACCATGTTATTGGCGGATGACATTGATAGCGGTAATAATGAAAGCTTTACTCAGTCATCCGCAAGCTTCCATTTGCTTAGGAGCTGATCCCGCTTGCTGAAACATGGACGTCGAGGACAGAGGTTGTGGATATGGGAACTGTCTTTCGTCTGCCACGACGGGCGGAAATTTCAGAGGTAACAAATTTTTTTAATTCTAAGTTTGTTAAAAGCTGGTTACAAAGTATTAGTCCATTACAAGTCCTCCATTACAAAGTAGTAGTCTTATCCAGACTACTTTTTGTATTCTTGTCAATGGACTCGAACTACCCAGACAATTTTGCTGATTCCTTAATCTGAACTTGTTTTAATCCCGAGTATAGTCCTAATAGATACTAAAATCTACTCTTCCAGCAATCAGATTACATAAGCTAAATAAATATATTCGTTATTGTTGCGGTTACAATAGCGACCCAGTGGAAGATATGACACCATAATCGATCGAGATCAAAGGAAAAACGTTAAGAATAAAGTAATATTTCAATGAAGGGAAAGATAATGGAGCTTCATCAATTGCTATGCCAACTCATCTTTGGTTGAGCAGCTTTTCAGGGCAAATACATCTACAGAACCTTATTTCAATCACCATACAATCATAATACCTTTTACGTACACATCGTAGAATGTTTAGCTTCCATTCTTCACCGGTATTTATCATTTCATAAGATTGCAAGAAATGGGTTAAACTCTCAGCTCAGTATGAGCAGGATGAAAATTTTCATCTCAATTAAAAACAATCGATGTTATCCCGCCCATTTATTTTACAGTTGCCACTAAATTTAGAAACCAAACGATAAAGATGCCAAGGTGGAAAAATTATATGATAAATTTGGTCAAGGGGTTCTGTTGGTAACTAATTAAATGAATGTTACAACAATCTCAATTCCACATTTTCATTTAACCCCTCTATATGCCGATTTTTTTCGTCGGTCATGTGCATTTCATTTCATTCATATTAACCCACTCATGGGAGAATTGGGAACTAAAATTAACGCAAGAGAGATACTTTCGTTGCCAAACTGTGCAATTGATGTCTAAAAGGCCAATCGATGTAAAGAAACCTAATCAGAGACAAAACATAAACTCTTCTATACGTTACCTATAGGTCGCTCAGCGTGATAAGAATGGCGTCTATCAGTATTCATTCGTAGAGTCGCCCCGAAAATATAAATGAGAAACTGTCGGAAAGTTCATTCCTGTTGTCCTGAATCTTGCCCCTACTACTAAAATGACGAAAATCTTTCTATTCAATAATTAAATAACATTCTGCACGCTCATTAAAATTGAGTCAACAATTTCAAATCCCTTTCAAACATGTAGATATGTCGCATGCATTACTGTGCTGTGAATTAAGAATTTTTTCATCCGCGTGAACTGCGGAATCCATAAATATTTCACACCGACCATTATTTTTTCGAAAGTTCTGGAATGACTCTGGTAATTACCGACAAGTGCTGATTTGAGTGGATATTTTCAGAATTTTTATGCCATACGAGACACGAACAGGGAACTCATTGCGGGCAGCGTGTGCCCATAAATTTCAACTCGGAACGCATATTCGCGTTTCAATCTTCCAGATCAAGTATGCCTTCAGGGTGACACAGGGACATCAAATCGACCCAACTTGCTTCTTCCGTAAATGCGAAGAAGCACGCGCAGAAGGCCGCTTAACATCACGCTCGCACTGAAAAGGGGGAAACGATGGGCATTGCGTTTCAAAATAATTTATCATTGAGGCAACGGAGATGAGCGGCTGAGAAGAGGCCAAAACACGGTGGAGAGGGGAAAACAGCGCGGATAGGCGAGCCCGCGTACGAGGTGGTGGAGAAATGAAAACATATGAAAGCGTAAGGGGGTAGGTGTTTCGAGTATGATGGTGTGACTTCCGCGCAGCGTGACGCGCCTTTTAATGAACGGGTTTAAACGTGTTGGCATTCAGTTTCACACCCGCATTAAAGCCGATGAATTTTCCTCACATGTGAACTTAATCATGTGCGAGGGGAACATATTCACATGGAGAGTATTCAGCATTTGGAAAAATGGCATTAAGGCTCTCTGCGCATTATGAGCATGACATCCGTCTACTCCCGTAAGTAAGCCTACAAAACCAGAGAATCCATTATGAGTACAAGCATCTTCAAGAGTGAGGACGATGAAAGATAAGATTCATATATAAAAATTTTCTGATAAATTTTATTCGAGGGAGTATTTACAGAAGTCAAATTACCATACTTTTCTTAAAATACTTATGAGTCCAGCACCTATGAAACAGACGCTAAAATTAATCGAGACATTTAGCTGAAAGAAGTAAGCACCCATTTATAATATAGCACATTGAACGTTATGCAAGTCCTTCGCTGCTGAAAAATATTCAACATTTTCACAGCTTTTGCTGAAGCACCCTTACTTTGAATCTCAACAAGAAATAACTCCATGAAATAATGTGATTTATGACAACCAGATTCTTAGCAGAGAGCGGAGCTTTTCAAGCCAAAGAATATTAGGGAAGACCATGAGGCAAACATGGGATAGCCATCGGGTAGAGGCTTGAGGTAATACTCAAACATATACTGATCACTACTGATTAGTAGTCCGCTCATTATTCGGCTGAATATCAACTAAAAAATATGATCAAAATGTATAGAAAGAAGCCCATCTTTTGACTTGAAAAGTTTGGAACATCTTCAACACAGGCTTCATAAACTGGATAATATACTCTGCATTAAACAACTGAATAACTTGAGACAAGCCTAATCTTCGATTACAAATATTAATATGATAAGTCTATTGTAGCGTCAAAACAGGAACACTTTTCTCTCAAATAACTTTATTTACTTCAGAAGATCTCGAGTACACTTCTTGTTCTCCGCTCTATAAATCAAAAATCCCCCTCTTCTTTATCAACAACCTCACGACAAGCAAATAAAGGAAAACACAATTTATCTACAAAATAAACTTATATAAAATATAAACGTCAGACGTTACACTATCAATGTTCTTTTAGAAGTAGTCGCTCTCTTATTTCCGAACGGCTATGAATCCACTCACTCCTATTCCTTGAGAACAACTATCTCCCTTTTCAATCTACCAAATGAATGCTAACTTTTAATTGGAATCTTCGGCGTTCTCTGCGACTGCGGAATGATTCAAAACATATCCCGCGATGAAAACGATGAACGTGACACTGTCATGCATACTTCTATAGATAAAAAACAGAAGGCTGAGGCCTACGCTATTTTACCTTACGTAGCCGGGACTTCGCAAAAAATAGCTAGAGTTCTCGCCAAGCACGACGTCTTGACCAGATTCCGAAGCGACAAGAAGACCTCTGACCTCCTTCGAAATGAAAAAGATCGTCTCCCATCGGATATTTACGAAGGAGTATACGAAATAACATACAGCTGTGGCAAATCGTACATCGGGCAAACATATAGATCCCTGAAATGCAGGTTGGCAGAACAGCTATGAGCAACCGAAAAGAAAAATTTTCGCCTTTCCGCAGTCGCAGAGCACGCATTTTCGGAACCTGGCCACATAATTAATTTTAACGGGTGTAAGATCATCGCCAGAGAAAATAAGTATTTCCCTCGGCTAATAAGGGAAGCTATCTAAATAGCGAAGAACACAGAGAACTTTAATAGAGAAGACGGCTATCCGCTAGCTTCAACGTTTAAACGGCTCTTCCAACAATCAATTTCGAATTCCCGTCCGGCCAATGAGCGCGCGCCTGACTAATACCGTTAAGGAAATAATCTGCATCTGAATGATTTCATTTAGGACCTGACGAAGCCAGGTGGAAGGCAGGCGAAACTGTTGTCCCCCAAAAATGGATCGACGCGGCAAAAACCCGAAGAGAATACGGTCATTAAATAACCGCGGAAGCCTCCGTACCAACACCACGAATATTTGCCCGGAGGACACCTCAACGACACATCCTCAGCGGTGTAGGGTAATAAATGCAGTCAGGGTAACCCGTATGAAAATCTTAGCACTCAGGATACGATATGCGCTCCATATGCGCTGTATGCAATATTCTCACTATACGAGCAGATTGAGTTTGAACTTGCCCTCCACCAAAGCAAAAAAATGCCACATGGTAGTTTCCGCCCGGCTGGAGAAGCAAAATAGACATGAGGCAGAAAACCAGCGGGACTCACAAGCTCTCTACACGAAAACTCCCTATAACTTTCCATTTGCCGTTTGCTACTAATTTCCCCAGACCAGTTTTCTCTTCCTTTCCCTGAAGACCAGGCAATATTTTACTTAAGCTGATCTATATAGAACTATTTCAACAACTATCATCTCTATCGACGCAGCGGAGGAGACCAACATGTTAATCGTTAAATGTCTTGTTTTCCGGCTGTCATAAAAACATAATAAAAGTAACTCGTTCAGCAGCGAAACATAATTCAGAGAAAGCATGACGAGCCGTTGGAGAACAAAATTCGGCGATCAACAGTAGTCGCAAAAGTATGATTAAGGTTAGTCAAGTATCGGATGCACTCGAGATGAATTCATGTCATACGTTATAACGCCCTTAGTTGTCATACGAGGGGGGACCCACTAGTAACCGGACGGAATTTGCTGCCTGCGTCGGTTTTGTGGTTCGGGATTCTCCCACCAGGTGGGTATTAAATAACCCCTTCTGAGTCAGTATTCTAAGCATCGTCGCTTGAGTCTGCTGTTTCGAGCCCCTGAGACAGTTTTTGAGAGACTAGTTTTTCGACCTCTTCGATTTTTTGAAATGGTTGATTTTCGAGAACAGCGTGCGGCGTTGAAATTTTGTTTTCTACTCCGTAGAAGTGCATCGGACTCGATTGATATGTTGTCTAAGGCTTATGAAGGACAATACTTGAAAATAACTCAAGTTTATGAGTGGTATTTGTGATTCAAATGCGGCGACATGTCTATCGAAGGCGTTCTACGCCAGGGCCGGGTTTCCACATCCAGAACTGATGAAAACGCTCATTGCATTGATCATGGGTTGGTATTGTTCACCCAGAGTACATTCCTGAGCATCAAACGGTGAACCAAGTCTTTTACCCGAGTATTTTTAAGCGGTTGCACGATATTGTTTGCTTGAAACGGCCTGATTTGTGGTGGAGTTGGGACTGGGTCTTCCACCACGACAGTGCTCCAGCTCACACAGCCAATTCTGCGCGTGATTTTTTGGCGAAAAACCGAATTACAACGCTTCCTCACCCACTCTACTCACCGGATCTCGCACCTTTTCATTCTTTCTGTTCTCCCGGATGAGAACAGATCTGAAAGAGAAACGTTTTTCCGACATTCCGGAGGCGAAAAGAAAATCGAAGGCGGCGCTGCAAGGCATCGGAAAGGACGAGTTCAAAAGGTGTTTTGCGCAGTGGAAAAAAAGTTTAAACCAATGTTTCAGTGTTAATGGAGAATACTTTGAAGGTGATTAAAGTTTGTTTCTCGAAAAAATAAATTCTGTATTTTTAAAAATGGTGTCCGGTTATTTTTGGGTCCCCTCTCGTACATTATACCAAATTAAGACATTGAATTCTGAAACACAGTGACGACCGTATTCTTCAGACAAATATTTTGCCAAATAAGAAAAATGCCCATTTTTTAAATGGTTATTAGTGTTTTTTACGGATTCACTGCGGGTAAATTCAAACGGGGAGATAAATAATATGTAATATTTCATAACATCCATGTTCACGCGTTCACATTTTTCCTAATTTAGAAGTCTTATAAATTAAACCAATCATCGCTATGACGAAAATGCTTCAACATTACACAGATTCTAAGAGATCAACAGCTATCTTGTAAGGCAGCTATACCAAAAATTGCCAAAATATTAAGATTCTCCAGGGATACACAGATACTTGGACGCACGAAACAAATTAGATGTGACAACAGGCAACCGCTGGAGACGGGACCGTATCATAAAATATATTAAGAAAGGTTCCAAATTAAACGCGTCTTATCCACTCCAAAGAAAATATATTTTGTCTCGCTCACTGATTCTTTTCCCTTTCTTTCACCGTAAAATCAAGATGCTTTGGGTGATAAAATTTGCATGTCTCTCCGGATGACGCCGGACGGTTTTAACCGGTTTCATATCATTGGGGACCACATTCGTGGAATTTTCACTCAGAGATTTTTACGTCCTAAGATTATTGAAACTAATGGAAATTGTGGCTGGAAGATAAAAACAAAAATCTATACGACACCATACAGTTGAAAAGAAAAGGTGACATATTTAAGCAACAACTGATAAGACACCTTTCCAAAAGAAAAACGCTCCAGAGAGAGGAGCCCGTCGAAACGGCTAAGTAATGACACCAAAAACCACAATCGTCGACCCTAAAGTCTGTTCGATTGGAGACGGGGTTGAGTTAGTCAACTACTTAGTCCAACTACGAGTGAAACTCTCTAATCAGGGTGGGGACCCTATTCATTCCCAGGGCAAGCAATTTCCCATAAATATCTGCTACCCAAAGAATCACACAGTCTATCGGTTAAGCGAGCCCAGAGGCTAACTCGAATTTTAATCAAAGGAGTTAGTAAATCCAATCACCATCTAAAAGGGAAATTCATCGGGAATACAACACTATTTTGTCTCATCATTCCACTATTTCATAACTTCCCGAAAGAGGAGAGTTAACACAAAAAACTAACGAGCAGTGTCTATGAAAATACCGCGGGGGTTTCATACGTGACACATATTGGGAGTATTAGAAAATTTCGAAACTTCCTACATCGTTCCGATGAAGATATTACGAGCATTCAGGGCTCAGAACTCGATGCTATTGCATCCAAAAATTTCTTTCCTTAAGCTTCTACTTTCTTGTAAGGGAGATTTTTTTGGATATTTTCCCAAAAATGCCAATTTTTTCATTATTTCACATATTAAATCCTTCGAACATTATTTTATCATTCATGAATACCGTGAGTCTCGTATTTTTATCCCACAGAGCTATCTAAACGCTTTCAAATGAATCAGAATTTTCAAACATTATCACACAGGTTAAAGAGAGGAAAAATTAGCTTGTCTCAGGCTGCGGCACATGATTTTAGTTTCTTCTTACCTATAGTTTCATTCGTATGCTGACAACATTCCGCAAAAGTGACTCTTTCAACCTTCATCCTTTGCGTGGCTCATCGCTATTTCGGATGACTCATATACTTTTATAATCGCCCCCAATATAGAACAACCACTTTTCAAAAATCTTTTCCTATTGTCGGGGCACGATTATGGTACAGTATCCCCTTAGATATTAAGGATTCTGCCTCTTTATCAGTATCCAGGCAAAGATTTTTTCACTACCAAAAAGCCCATGAAAGAGTGTAAGTTGTGGTTTTTTCCTTTATTTTTCTGCTTTTTTATTTTTCCTTTACATAATGTATCCGCCCATCCCTATTCATGTTTGTTTGTAACATACGAGCTCAAAATATTGTATAAATTCTGTATGTTTCTAAAGGACGATGAAAAAGTCCTATAACAATAAAATATATTATTATTATTATAACAATATTCGAATTATTCACTTGTCAGCAAGGTTGGGAAGCATTCACCCATCCCGGGTACAAAGCACCAAAGGAATTATGCTCATATACTGTTTTTTATGTTCATTTAGAAATCTTCTTACTGTGGAGCAAGTTTTAATTTTTGTTGTTTTTTTTAATTTGCATATACATATGATTCTCAATTCCTATTTTTTCCAAACTTAATTGCAGGTTCTTGGGTATTATACCAGTCGCTGATATTATTATTGGTACAATTTTAATGGAATTTTGGTTCCACTTTTCTTTAATTTCTTCAGCTAAATGTACATATTTCCGTATTTTTTCTTTGTATTCAGCCTCTAAATTTTCTGTGTTCGGGATGGAGATATCTATTAGATATGTTATCCTCTCATATTTTGATTGAAGAGTTATATCCGGTCTGTTGTTAGGGCGAGAACGGTCCGTTATGATACTTCTATTGTAATACATTTTGACAGCTTCATTTTGTATTACAGGCGGTGGTGTCATTAAGTACCATGGTTTGTTTTGATGGGGTACATTGTACTTTCTTACTAATGCAATATATATTTGTTTGCATATATTATCATGCCTTTGTGAGCATTCCACGCTTGCTAGTACACTGCATCCACTTGTGATGTGATCTATTGATCCTGCCTTGATATTGTATTTTCGACATTTGTCTTTCACATTTGATTCTTTTACTATGAATTTACAGTATTTATGATTGTTATTAATATTATACTTTTACTGCATATATAATTATTAATAATATTACACTTTTACTGTATTTAATATTATTATAATTATACTTTTCGAGTTATAAAGAAATGCTTGATATATGTGTTAACTTTTTGTACTGCCGCCAGCCATACGCAGCCCCCCAACGTGACCGATTTACGACACGCTTCGCGTCTGAAATAAAAGGACAATACGTGCCCGCGAGTCATTCCCGAAAGAGTGCGCGTCCGGGACGTCATCGCAAGTTTCCGAACCCGGTTCCGTTCAAGCAATTACAACCTTACGGTCTACCACCGACCCCGGCAACACCATCTACTCCCGACCAAACCACTGCCACCCCCTCTCTCTCTCGGATTTCCACTCTCCTTCTCCAACCCTCCTCCTCCCTCACACATTCCCCCTCGGGGGGCTTCCCTTCAACCCTCAAACCCCACTGCCACCCACCAATCCTCCCCCACCCGTCCCTCCTCTTAACTCTTCCTCCACATAATTAATAATACTTTGCCCGAGGAGAGAGGCCCGAGCGTGCTCACCTCACCCCACGGATCTTCTCGTCCTCCCATTGCGCGCTCCATCCTCCCGTCTTCTGACTCCTATCTCTCATTTCCTCCATCCTCTCAACTTCTCTTCCTTCCTCTTCTAGCCCATCCTCCACGACCTCATCCTCTCCGTCTCTTCTGACCCAAACCATTCTTTCGATCAAGTGAGCTTCACTCTCCCTTTCACTTCCAGTTGGCTCTCTCTCTCTCTCTTTCCCTCTAGCCTCTTCACGTTCAATGTGTCATTTACGGCACCGGAGATTTCCTTCTTTTCAAGACTGATAATTTTATTAAAAGTTATTCTTTGAACTAGATTACTATTCCTGACTAATCGGCTTGAAGCGGATAAACAAATGATTTTTTTCTACACGATAGGTTCCTATTCGTTCCTTGTCAGCAGGTTCTTATAAACACCCATGCCCAGAGTGGTGATAATTCCTCCCAGGCGGAACTCGAATCCGCGACCCTTAGTTTAGCAGGCGAGGGCTTTACCCTGTCGCCACCAGAGCCGGATAATGGCAAGCAAAACAAAAATAGTGGGCTGCTTAAATGATACCATCTGAAAAAATATATATTAAGAAGACGAAACAGAGGCAGAAATATACCTAGCAACAGAAAGAGTAATATTGATATACATGGCATAGACAAGACCGTAGACAAGACTAAAAAACGAAAAATAAACCAAATAAATTAATTTCCTTAGAATTTGGTTGAGTAGATTTGCAGGGAAAATGTTATTGGATACGATAAGAAATGAAAACATCAAAAAGTACGGCCATGAAGAGAATACCAACGAACAGGTAAACGGGGGAAAGGTGGAATGAATGGTCATGTAATTAAAACGGAAGACGAAAAATAGCATAGGTAGTTAGAGCTGGAAATCGTTTCACATCAAATTCGACAAATTTTTTCAAAAGATCCCCATTACCAATGATAACAAAATATCAGACATTTACCTCTCAAGATAGTTTAACTGGCGAAAGCTCTCGGCGCGATATTTGACTCGGGCACTAGTTCCGGTCAAAGCAAATATTTTTTCCATGGTGAAGTTGAACTCTCGGGTTGAATGATAGGCTATTTAGGGAGGCGACCAACAACTGAGGCCATTCACGCCAGGGAGGAAAGTGGGTAGGCAATGGAAGTGTTATCCGGGAAGGAGAGAAACACGGGGCAGGCATTAAGGTAGTTTGGGCGAAATAGTTCCCTAGTCATAATATAGGCCATATTCGAATTAGACATTTTAATTTCACCAGCTGTGGGACACAAAAATAAAATATTTCATTACTTATATTGCAATAATATAGTTTAATATGACATAAATTGTAAGTAATAAAATAAAATTATCGAAATAAGTCTTTAACTTGACTAATTTTTTTCGTGCGGTACGTTTGAAACTCATTCAAAAAAGAAAGTTTTCGTGATCCCGAAGAATTTACAGAGGTAAAAATCAGATTAATTTTCAAAAATCGTTGAGAAAACATAAAAAACACACTGTTAGTTTTTAGATGACATATCGGTGTTATGAATTCCTTATTCTGTAAATAACGTCTCTCTGGAGTGCATACACGTACCATTTCCCATATAAAATAGCTGGTATTTTTTCGCAGATATCTCGGAGAGTAATTCGGTAAGGTATATTAGATACATCAGATATTTTGGTATCTTTGGAAGGGTGAAATATTTTTCAGTAAAATGAGACTGAATTCATTGATTTCTCGGTGTAATCACATTTCACTCAAAATACCCTAACACACACAGAAGGAGGTACAGAGTTCAAGGATGGACGTGGTACAAGCTTGAAGTGTTCCTCCACAGGGCACCCGAGTAGGAATCGGAAATCCACGGCAAAAGCACAACCTGTTCTAGGATTTGACCACTGAACTGGACTCTAGTTCAATAACAAACTAAAATCCTTTATCATTTGGGAAACTGTGAATCTTCAGCTAACCCATATCAACTATTTTCATGTTTGCTTCTAAGCTGACTTTCAACCGATTTCATATCATGTACGTACGTTGGTTCATGATCTTACGATTTCACCAACCGCTCCTCCAACCAAAAGCAACTCTCTCTCACAGATGAGAATACTGCCGATTTCTACCCACTACCCTGTGGCATTCTTAAAGATGATCGTCTTTCCTTAGACGATACCTTCTTCCGCGCGGGAGAAACTGCAATTCAAGAGATGGCTCCGTTCCTCGAGATGGGAGGGGCTGTGGGGAGTGGTCTGGTTCTTCTCGCGAGACCGCAACTCCCCTCACGGGAGCGATAATTCATTTAAAACGATACAGGCCGAAGTATAGAAGGAAATAATGCACGGCATACGAAAACTCGGGGGAGGAGCAGCGCAGAGGATTCCGCAGCACTCGCCAGACTGACCCCAAAATGTCCGTGGCGTACACCATCGTAAAAATGACAGCACATAAATATTCAGCATGGTTATTGGTTACGTGGATAAATATTAATTGCACCTCTTAATGGAGAAGGAGAAGTCTTTAGAGGAACGGTTAACTTAATAGCCCTCCCGCTTTCAAGTGGACGGTGGGATCATTTAACGGGACCGAAAAAAATTGATAGCAATCTAAGGATTTGAACTACCAGCTAATAAGTTCGCTTGAAAAACCCTTTATTACCATATCCAGAATGAATTACTCAAATAAAATGGCTAACTAACGTGCAGTTTCCCGGTTTGTTTTATGTCCTTCCAAACTCAACCAACTGGAGGAAGGGTATAACTAAATATTACATAGAAAATCGAAAATGGGCGAGATTACTGTTCTTCATGACACATGCGATAGAATTATCATTACTTTCCAATAATGCTCATGATAGCGTTAACGTGATCGACATTCTTCAAATTTCGTAAATAGCTTTAAAACTTTAGTTATAATCGGTGAGGTTCGTCCATAGTACGGCAACTGCGAGCGTTACCCTACCACAGTGCTTCTCGTTCTGGATTACGATAATGCGATACAAGGAATTGGAATTCCACCCGGTTGGATATTTAAGGTAAGGGGAATATTTCAATTGATGTTGCGTGAGAATTTGAAGCAGGTACTACGTTTTTAACCTTCTCAAAATGCACAGGATCACTTAAATGTTCACCGCTTCGTAACAGTTCTCCGTCTGAAAGGAGGATAAATTACGCGAACATAGATCAAAAGAAACCAGAAATAAAACACTTTAATTCTTGGCGTTTGAGGAAATAGTGATGACGTGCCAAGTCCTCGCAAGCATGAAAGTACAAAACTAAAAATGTCGCTAAGTGGGCGATGGTAAACATGCAAAATCTGCAAAACCATTAAAAATTGGCTAACTACTCGGTTATTAATACGATTTTTACCCCATAGCACATTTATATTGTTTTAGAAAAACACTCACCTCTTATTTGCTCTCACAGATATGGCTTTGATTCCCTCCTTAAAAAATAGCCATTTTATTTGCCTTGACCAGTTTTTCCTCTCGAAGAATTGTAAATTCAACGGTGACATTGTGGAAGAACTGGCATTTAAAGGCATAATTCAGATTGGATGTATTGGTCAAGGAAAGTTTTGAACTACGACTACATTTGAAAAAAGAAACGTTTTCTACTAAATATTGACCCTTATCAGTATACCTAGTGATTCAGGATGAATAAAGATCGATCACAGATGGCCCTAAGAAATCCTACCACGGCAATACGCCGAACGCCAAGTCTAGAGTCAAAATCATTTTTAGCCATTTGAAGCATAATTTCACGAATATTTTTGCCAAGACACAAATTTACCATTGTTTAATACGTGATTTCATGAGATCTAGAGTCTGTGTAGAACACTAAATACCAAAAATGATCAATATTCCCACATTTAACACACAATACCGATGTTACTAGCGTAAATTTGATTGGTCGATCCCTCACATGAAAAAAAATCATGTATGTACGTAAACGGCATCCCCTATTACCACTCAGCACACGAAAACGATGAACATGTGAAAGCTGATTAAGTAAAAACGGTACAGCGCAAAAAAGAATGCAAGTCCAACCGGATCACTGCTTTGAGCCCGGCGAACGCGGTGTGCAAGAGTATTCTCTCATCACTCATTGTGTCAATAATGAACCTTTCTTACCCTTACAACTGTATCCCGGACGTAGCAAACTCTGCTAAATTAATATACAGATCATTTATCATGGTACACCTAAAGGCATTCCTCTCACCGCGCAAGATTGGAGATACTTTTGACGGACAAAAGGCCAGACTTGGAATACAAACCTCATGAGGAGCGACCCCAAGCTATTGAAAAATCACGACCTCTCGTGACAAGAGAAGGACTGGCAGCGGAGAGGATAAGGGGCTTGGGGGATGGGATCGGAGGGTTGGAGTAAGAGGTGAGGTAGAGGGAGGGTGAGTTTGGAAGTAAACAAAACGCGCCACCCGAAATCAGCTACCGAGTACAACTTCATCGGGAGAGGAGCGATGCCGCCTCCAGACAGGCCGGCAGGAGGAAGCGGGGTTAGGGAGGAGACAAGACGGGGCAGCCGGATCGCGAATGATTGAGTGGGACAAGGAGGACGGACCCATTGGTCACACAAATCCCCGCAGAGAGAGAGAGGAGCCAGTCTCGACGTTCCGCTCCCCTGCACCCGTCCATCTCGTTCAAAAGGTTTTGATACGAAGGAGGGATGAATATTAATTTTTTTTCAGATTCCAGCCCTATGAGGCTCTCGAATCTCCCGAATACTTCGCTCCGGATTAATAAGAAGATGAGAAAAGAAAAATTACTCTAATGTTTCTTTCCATATCTTCTTTCGGGATTCGGCCGCGTCGTTGTTTTCCGACAACGACAACGATACCTCCTCTCCTGGAGGCGTCTTCAGGTCGAACTTCGACCTGAAGACGCCTCCAGGAGAGGAGGAGAAACGTCGTCGGAAAAACAAGGACGCGGCCGAATGCCGAAAGAAGAAAGGGAAAGAATACCTGCTCGTCGCGGAAACGTTAAACAGAACATTACTATTACGTTTTTAAGGAAAATTATAAATTGGAGTTAACGAAGTAACATACACTAGGGCAACCAACGAAGCTTGGTGGTATTACACACACCCGACCGACAACCAATAGGTCCGATGGGGAAGTCCGGTCAGGATAAACAATTTTTTTCAGGATCGATGTCCACAGTTGGAGTCACAAACATACACCAGTATTATTACACAGTAGATGAATGAATTTGACTATGAAAAAGTATTTCATTTGACCGGAGTTCGAACCCTGATGTCCCAATAGCCAGTGCAGTGTATATGCCAGTTACACCACCCATCCATCAAATTGTAAGCTTTCAGCATTTTTCAGAGGAAGTTAATACGCAGAATGCTGTTAACTAAGATGATTCAGAGGTGTAACAAGCTAACATAGTTGACCGGCAACTGGGAGACCCGTGTTCTAATTCCACACTAGCTATATTATATCTTCACAGCGAATAGCATCAGCTTCATGAATATTTTGCACATGCGCGCTTAACTGCATAGCATGTCATTTGTAGAGTCACAATGATTTGTAAATAAGAAATATTAATTAGAGAGATAATTTTGAAATTACGTCATTGAAAATCACCGAAAACCTTAATATTTTCAATGAGCTCTTCCGATGGGCGTAATTCGTCAACTATTTCATAAAATTGATTTAATACGTAAGACATTTTTTTTAATGATAGCACTTGAGACATTCGAGTCATGTCAAAAGCGCAAAGATCCGAGCTTCTGTATCTCGACACTCATTCAAGATTCTAGGGATAAAAGGAATCAAATACTCCCCCAGTCCTAGTATTTGAAGACCGCCCGATCGTCGTAACACCCATGCATGCCAAACCTCTTCCTAACCAGCTTAGCTCTCCATCGATCGATAGACTCAACTGGCAAGTGTCCCTCGCCGAGATCGCTTCGGAGTCTCCACAGAACGATCTCTCCCCCTCCACCTCTCCCACACCCACTTCTCACCTAACACACACACGGACTCACATATATTATATATATTTTACGACTTTTCTCCGCTAGGAAGATGGTGTCTATGCGACTTTGGGTGGTTGTCAGTGGCGGGGGCAGGGGGTGTAGAGTCGACACCGGCCGTGAATAATGGTCAAGGGGACGGAGATCAAGATAAGGGAGGGCAGGTTGGTGTGCGGGGGGAGAGGGGAGGGTGGAAGGAAGAAGTTAGGATCTGGAAGGAGAGGAGAACTGAACGGGAAGGACAAGTATGGAAGGTGGACTGAGAGAGGAAGATGTCAGTGCACGAGGTTTGAGGCTCGTGAAGGGAGGAAAGCTCCGCGTAGGTAAGATTTTTCGCGCCCCATAGGGACGAGGGAATGATCAAGTTGAGGTAAGCGGACGAGAGGGACGACGCATGACAAGCCGATCACACCGAGAGGCAGGCGAAAGGGTTGGTTCCACGTGAGGTGACTAATGTTCCTGAACGCCGCGGACGCATTGTTGCCCTACTTATTGCCTCCGAGCCCGCACGAAAAAGAAAGGGTTTCGTGTTGACAAATCCTCAGCTCGCTCAAAACACTCGATTTCGCCCGCGAGGATTGAAAGCAGTCTTGTCTCGAGAACTTCACCGAGTCAGCTGACGTGAACTCGTTATAACAACATGGCAAAGATTACCGTTGGGTTAGTCCCAGAAACATCAGCCTGAAAGTTAAATGTACGTATTGTCCCGGAATAAAATCTCCAACTCCCGATATTGGGTCAAAAAAGATAACAGACAGCGTCCTGAGCCACGAAATGAAAGTATTTTGGGACAAATAATACGCACAAATGGACTATTTAGTTAAGTATTCCCTGCAGCGTTATTCAAACTACTGCTGAAAATATTTTGGCTCAAAGTTGTATAACTACTTGTAACCATGTTACTGATGCAACTCTTCGGCTGAAACCTCTTTGACCCATTTATATCTGTTAAATACGGCTGGATTTCCGTTTCCATAGCCTTCCTTGCAATATCGTGAGGCATGTTTCCGATTATTCTGTTTTTTGATCTCATATTGAGATAGATGAATCGTGTCGTCGAGTATAATTATCGTAGCATTAACAATCATCAAACAATACGGAAATCTATGTTCGGAAAGGGAGTTGAATACAGTTTTTATTGTCAAAAGAAGAGCGCATGAATCGTGATCATCAAAAACTTTGCTTGCAAGAACATTAAAGGAAATAATCGAACACTAAGATGAGGATATTTTTCTTCATACTGCTACAATAAGTGGCGACTAAATGAGTCAATTTAGAATTCAATATTCCATGCTCTGTAAGTCTTAGGTTTCCTACAGACGCAACCGTAGTACATAAAGACTTCTGTAGCAGCCACTTCAGAGAGGGTATGCAAAATTTGTGTCCTATGAAATACCAGGATGTTCTATGACCCATAATTCCGCCAATATCTTGTTTTTCCAAAAAGCTGAGTATTTCCACTCTTTTTGGAACAGTATTTCTTGCACATACATTTTACACTTCGAAATGGCTCGTTTTTCTCACGGATACATGCAAATAAACACACCGGAGGGTTCATCTGAGTATATGAATGCTTCGAAAAATGAACCCCGTCGAGTCATATCCTGACGACGCTTCGATGGTCGAGTCGCACACCGATGGAGGATTCGGCCTTCGAAACGTCTGCAGCGATGAATCATTTCACTAGGTTCACATACCGAATGGACTTCTCAGCTATCATATGCCGGGAAAGCACCAGACTTCTCTTCACATTGACTTTTTAATTACATCCAATAATGAATGTCATAGCAGGGCAGAGATAGAGACATTTGCCTTCGTAATAAACGCCGTGTAACAGAGGATAGACGACATTGGCGGCAGACAAAAGGAAGGAACTCGGCAGGAAGAAAAGAAGTAGTTTACTTTCATATCCTATTCAAATATACATCTCTCATAACCTCTTATATCGTATACTCTTCAAGTAAAAGAGAGAAATCCTAGAATATGATGAAACATCTACCCGACTTAAGTGTAATAATTCCATCCGCCTCCAAGATAGTATTTCTATGCGCACCGGATTATTAATTTTGAAATCAAAACCAGAATTGAACAACGTTCAATCACCTAATCACGAACGTCTTTGATCAGAATAATTATCATCACCGCAAAAAATCAGGAAGGTGCAACATTCCACCAACCTGGTGCCGTAATTTTGTATCCCTTTCGTGAAATCAACGTAAGAGAAAGGGAAGAGACATCTGATAACCTGCATCATAAAGTCGTTAAGTTAGGAACTTGATTCCAGTTTTGAGTTTTGCATTTTTTTTAACTCGAGACGCGTTTCTTACGGCTAAGTTACTACCAAGGAGCCAGGTTTTCGAATATTTTTATTAAATATGACGCCTTAATTTTTCCGGGTGAGTCGGCCAAAAAATAACTCGAGTTTTGCGTGATCATCGGCAGTTAGTCCCGTCCGACACGGATTTTCACTTAAATACCTACGAAAATTATTAAACGTGTTCCAAATCAACCATCAGGTAGCTAAACAAACAAATTAAACCACCCGAGAGGTCACCCCGAACCACATACAAGAGTTTCGATCATGAAAAGAGAATTTGCTCACCAGTGACACTTGATCGTTCTGCAACAGCGCCAAAAGACGGGAGATCAATGGTCAAGAGAGGGAGGAAACAAGAAGAGAATGGTGGGAAAAAGGGACTTCTTAAAGAGAGTGAGGTGTGGCGCTATTTCGACGTCTACGGGGTCGAACGTAAAAAAAAGGGGGATTCGGTTCCGTTCGGAAAGGTCGGATGGTTAATTTATGTCGCAGGAAATGAAAACAAGTGGAAAGACACAGGGGAAGCGAGATGGCCCTATTCCCAGGGCCCCCAAAACGATAGGTGCCCCTTAGAGAGGCGGGTGGAAGATTTAAAAAAAACAAGAGAAAAACGCTATCCGGCCCTCTCTCCACGCCCGTTTCTCTCCCCCTCACCCTATATGCCCGGTCTCACGCGAGCCACCCACTACTGGCGCCAATCCACCGGGCTCGCTTTCTCCCAGCTTCCAGCTAACATGTCACTCTTCATCTTCCGCCCAGCCGTTCCTTGTATCTATACACATTTTTTCTTTCTTTCTTTACATCCAGGCTTTATAAATCCCCGCTTTCGTATATCTCCACCCGAGTCCTGTGTCTTATGCCGCACATTTTGTAACTCATCCTATCAAAATTCCATTCATTCCCCCATCTATTACGTTTCGCCATTCCTTCCTCCGCCTGCCCCCGTTCCACGTCCTCAATATCATTCTGCTCACCCTCCCGACCCGACGGATACCACACACTAAGGATGACAGCGCCGCATTGCCAAACAATTATCCGGCTGCATCGTCGCCATTTTCTCCCAGCTCAAAAACAGACAAGGGTGAAAATGATGAGCTTCTGCTAACAGGGCATTGTCATCTGAGGTATCACACTACTGATGGCAGGACTAGTTCGGGAGCCACCAGAGACTCGAAGGCTGCACGCTAGGCTTAGATAAGGGGCTGTCCATAATTCACGTAGGCAACAAACAGAGGTGGGGGGTATGAGGGTTGTTAACGAAGGTCCACGTTGGGTGATGATGGGATTGGAGTGATGTCTACGTAGACAACGGTCGACATGAAGCGTATCTATTTTTACAGTTTATAGTAAATGAAGGATTTTCATAGCTACAAGAGTAGTTTTTCTTTCACTTACCTTTCCTTAAAATCAGCCGTAAATTACAGATAGTCCATGGTAACCAATTAATAACCTGTTTCACAGCATTTTTCGCAAAAAAAGAAAAGTCTGCGTGGACAACAGGAGGGAACGGGGGTCCCGGATGAAGTCTACAAATGTCCACGATAGGAGGTCAAGAAGTGGCCTAATTTTGTCTACGTGAGTTATGGACAGCCCCTAAGTTGAAAAAAAAATCAGATCAGACGAGTTTCAGTACGACACGGTGTTATTATCTTGACCCCGCGCTAATCTCTAGTACTGATAAAAGCGATAAAATGAAAGAGACACACTGTCGAAATGATAGGTACAAATATTCGTTCATTCCAAACACCACTCATCAATTATCCTAAAAAGCAGCGAGGCAACAGCATAAGACGCATCATTAACATTTAATTCTACATCCCTTTCCCTAATCCCTTGCCTTTCATGGCTGGTTTCCTCACACCCCCTGTCGTATGCCTCTATAGCGGATCGCAAGGCAATCTGTAGATGTAGAGACGGCCGGATGGCTCTTGTGCAATGTCCCCGGGTTGAACTTGCTGCAGTATTAACAAATATTAAATAAAGAAGAACTAATGCAGCACCAAAATATCTAATACCCCTCAGCTCTACACTAATGTAGGAAAGGTTAGTACATAAATGGAGTGGTCTCATCAACATCATTTAAGAGTGAAATGATTAGACAGGAAAAGATGACCGGTAAAAGTAATACCATCGGTCACTCACTTCAGCGCTCTCAGAGAAATATAGATGATTAGCTAATACCATTCCATAGTGAAATGATAATTTTTCATTTTTATTCAAGCAAAGTGTATTTTAAATACAAGATTGTGTATCAGAATATTTAGATTGATGTTGGATCGTTCATTAAACTGGATAAACCGTTCGAAAATTTCGGGCTTTCGCGTGAGCAAAGGCAGTTAACCTCTCCCCCTAGCACAGCTATATTAATCTTCTCCTTCCGTGTTCTAGTTCTCCACTTACAACCTACAGACTTCTCTAATGGCTATTAATCCAATGTTATTTAGCACAAGACTATGTAAAATACATAAACCGGCATCTTATGACATCTCCATTTTAAATATCTACCGAAAACATAATTTAGTGGTTCATCGACTGTAAGTGATTACGGCCTACGAAAGTGGCCTATGATCAACTCTTTCATTCTCGTTCTTAATCACAACTTCATAGTTTAATGATTATTCTTTTAATACTTCCTCATTTCACGAGACAACTAGGTGAGAAAGTTGGTCTCAATAGTAGTTAACGCATTCGTGCCACGCACCACAGTCAATAAAATATGATATTCTACGCAATAAAACTTTTATATCAGACAAATTTTATTCCACAATCCAGCCACTACTTAGGTCTCAGACTAACGTTCTCAATATCGCCCACTTTCTTTAACTTTCCATTTGGATAATTTACTGTCACGGCAGGCCGGTGATGTGTAGCGATTGCCCTCACCTTGCATTAATGACTCCCTAGGACGCTCGCGTCAAAGCGACCTCAGAGCCTGATATACTTTCCAAAAACTTCCAGCGGTAATTTATCCCTGTCTCATCAGCTTTAATTCTTAACAATGTCATTAAATTGCAAACAAATGGCATTTACCCATTCCAGATTCTCAGATGATTGAGAAAGTTCAATCATTACAGGCAAAATTAGTTTTTGGAGTTTCCGTTTTATATGCTCTTAAGGATTCTAAATATTTTAATAAAGAGAACCATTATCACAGAGAAAATGCAAATGTGTCTACGGAAACAAACAAGTTTTTAAAGTTACCGATTGCCTTTCTCCGCTGATTTCCATAAGAATTTAAACGTGCGCAATAACACTGGGTTCGCGCCTTGAGGACTGGATAAGAGTCATTATGACTGCCAGAAAATAATATAAATAATGAAACTATTAAAATAAAGACTATAATTATTCGTTGTCAATCGAGGAAAAACTAATAAGTCTTAACTTAAGAGGTCTATTTTTCTATTTTGTCATTAGATCATATTTCTGTTGCGATAATCAAGTAATGCACCTTCCATGCAAGCGTTCAATAAAAGAATATCCGGAAGCTTAGCAAACTGCAGTCGACACGAGGGATTTAAACTGTTGCCGAGAACAAAGGTGTTTTGTGACTTACAAATAATCGATAGCAGCCTTAGGATTTAAACCCTGCTTACGATGAAGTTATATGCCAGTTTCTTCATTCTCTTCATCTCCTTTGGCCGACTCAAGTCTCCAACGAGGTCCATGGACTGCCAGTAGTCCTCTCAAGTTTTCCTCTGCGGGCAGTTGGTCCCCTCACCCCATTCCCCGTCCTCACGCTGACCACTATGGACGTGTTACTTCACCAGAACCACTCGAGGTGGCAGCACCTTACGAGGACCGTCTCGACGGCCCGTAACCACGCCTCGCACGAATACTCTCCGAATTGTAGTCGCAGAAAAGAAAGCTAACAAAACGACCGGAAAACGAAGGGAGTGTAAGAGAGGCGAATCTTTGATCAGTTGATAGCCGATTTTTTATGGCGGTGACAAGAGACTGATGGGACAGACGAAAAGGGATTGGTAACGGTAATAAAGGTGATGTTTTCGCGTATATGAGAGATAATTTTTTATCTAGATTAACTCCAAAATGTTGGGTAATAATTGAAAGACCTCCCGATTTTCGAGGGGGATGTGATATTATAATGTTACTGGCAACAAAAAGGAGAAATCATAATTGTATTCCTTCCTGGGGATTTTCTAAAACTTGCACAACTTTGAAAAGACGAAAAGTGCAAATGCAAGTCTCAGCTGAAATATCTGGAAAGTTTTATTTTACCATAAGCTTTATGAGGAACGATAAACATTTTTTTCCGTATTAATTAGTGAATCGTTCCGCAGCAAGAAAGCGTTCTCAACGATAATCAGCATGAAAAGCGATGGCATAATAAATAAATGCCATGCAATTGTCCAATATGAGCAACTTTTTTATAGCCAGAAGAGTTCTTTAAAACCATAGTTAATTAGCAGTCATATATGTTTTCAACACAGAGACATGATTTTGAACAAGCTGACACTCTTGAGCAATGTATCTCGAATTTATGTAATCTCATCAGGGACAAAGTAATTCATAATGTGGAGTAATTAAGAAGTACGGTGACTAGAAATCCCACTAATTTATATTGAAACCTATGGAATCAAACTTTTTTTAATTTTAAAGATAGACTTATGTGAAGTAGTACAAATTATCTTCAGTTGATCACATGATAAATGACACCAATCACGACGTAGTCAATTAATACAGCATTAATTCGTGAGTTACACAATTACCAATAGTACGAATATGGTACCATCCGATCCTTAACTTTTAAAATAATTCACGTTCTGCTCTAATTTGTATTTCTCACGGCAAAAAAGTCATGTAATCAGCGTAAAAAGGAGGATTTTTACTCTTCTGAATTACTCAACATTTACCAAGAGTAAATACAGTGACGCCTCGGTTTCCGTCGGTCGCCTTAGATTTCGTCGGCGTGACCATGCTGCAAATTTTGCGAAAACCAAGGGTAACCCACACGTTCTCCTACTCAGTGCGACGTTGTTTTCCGTTGTGTGAGCATCATCATGGCAGAAACACACCTTTTTGACAGCTTTCGTGAGTGAACTCTGACCGCTGACTAGAAGCTGGTCTTAGAGCCTAAAGACCAAGAGGAGAAATGATTGTGTGAAATACACAGTGAAATAATCATTCGCCTGGACTGGGAATCGAACTCAGATCCCTCGATTTTGCGCCGAGTGCTCTAACGAGACGTCCTCCTCCAGTGTGAATATCTGGAGGCTTCAAGGAGCAAGTTGCCCTCACAGGTACCGCGCATGTAATGCCAGAAGTACTCGTATGCGAGCGCTAAGCGCAACAGTCCATGGGGAAAGCCCAACTTTAAACACAAAGGTGTTTACTTCTTCTTTTCTACAAATGTCTTTTATTTTACTTGACACTTTCAAAGAACTACGGTTCCGCAGCTCTTTGAAAATTGGGAAATGATCTTAGAGAGTGCCTTGACAAAAGAATTCCTTATTGATGGAAATTCCCATTCCAAACAATAATTATTTTAAATTATTCGCGACGAGATGTGCTTTGGTGTGAATTTTGGAGTGTATAGAATGAGTTACTTGGATTTACATATATTCATATGGAAATAATTGCATCGGTTTTTGTCGGTTTCAAAAATCCGATTGTTTTCGGACGGATTTTAGGGGAAAACCGAAGATTTGCTGTATTTGGATAAGCCATCATTAAATCGTGCGCACCGAAGACATTATGCATTCTTAAGATAGCATAGAAAGTAACAGGGGAAGTATGTTCATTTATATCTGCAAAGTATAATGCTACGGCTTGTTCAAATACTCCACGGTATAAAACAAATAGCATATTAGACACAATCCACTGGAGACATACCTACTGGATGAGAAAATGGAAGCGCAAGCCCCCTTAAGAACATCGAGGGACAACTAGCCAGAAAAAGCTAGCAAGGCATTGAGAACGGAAAACTACTGGGAAGTATAGGCCTTTGAATGCTTTTCGTGGACAGGAGAAAAATTTGCAGAAGATTCTTCGCATTCTCAGGTTACAAGACATATTTACCCACTGAACTTCACCTCTTTTTCCATCGCATTTCTCTACCTGGTACCGTACATCATATATCACATCAGGCTGATGGGTTTCACCATAGTCCATCGAACTCTTGCTATGTACATATTATGCTAATTCTTTTTTTTCAGATTTGGTCTTCATCAAAAAAACAACGAAAAGGTGAAAACCATTGGGATTAAAAAGGCTAAGGAAAGTATAGTGACAACAGTTCACCAATCTTGGAATTGAAAGGCTGATGATGAATACTAACATGAAAAATAAGGCACCAATTTAGGCCTACCTGAATGAAACCAAGTCATAACTAACAAAAAATTATTGCTATGATCATACCAATCACGGAGACACTATCAACACTTAAATTTATTAACGACTGATTTCAGCAATTTATTTCCGTTAGCAAGGTGCAGTAAATATGTAGAAGCTTGTAAGGTTCCCCTTATCGCCGTAATCCTTCCCCATCATCCTCCTTTTGGACCAAGGTCACCTTACTTCAGCGATCACCTTTCAAAGCGGCCGATTTCTGGAACGGAATGGATTCCTCATGAGT
Source organism: Ceriagrion tenellum (assembly GCA_963169105.1). Lineage (NCBI taxonomy): Eukaryota > Metazoa > Arthropoda > Insecta > Odonata > Coenagrionidae > Ceriagrion > Ceriagrion tenellum. The sequence goes on along the minus strand of OY720633.1, from coordinate 98,618,610 downwards.
ATAAGCAATATAAAATACCCCTCCCGTCAGCGGCCACCACCTTAAGCAGTCTCTTTTATCATTTTCTCTTAAAGCAGTACCATTCCATTATCTCATGAGTCCGCCTAATAGAGACGTCGTTGAATATTGATACGCGTCTGCACCATAGCTGTGGCGGGATAATCACAGTGAATTACTGAAACCATGATCGGTAAAAATTATATTGAGGATCATACTCAGATATATGAGCAAAGATAGCTTTCAACAGTAAGAGAAAACTTTTTTTTCCAACTCCATCAAAATCTCGCAAAATAAAAAGCTGATAAAGACCTTTGTGTGGAGTGTTTTGCTGCATGGCAGCGAGACATGGACTGTGGGGCAAGAGGAGAAGAAAAGACTAGAGGCTTTTTAGATGTTAGAAGGATGTGTAAAATAAGCTGGAAAGTGCGAGTGACAAATGAAGAGGTATTGAGAAAAGCGAAAGAAAAGCGGAACCTATGGAAAAACATAAAAAAGAAGGCGGGACAAATTTATTGGTCATGTACTGCGACATGAGGGTTTGGAAAAGATAATTTTAGAAGGGATGATAGAGGGCAAAAGGTATAGAGGAAGACCAAGATTGGAGTATTGGAGGCAGATAATGGAGGACATTGGATGCGGACGATTTCCCGAAATGAAGAGGATGGCAGAAGATAGAGAGAGGTGGAGGACTGTCGCCAACCAATCCTGATGGATTGACAACTGCAGAAGACTCAGATATCGTACTTTTGATTATCATGGATATATTTTCTAACTCCCGGATGAATATCCTCACTCACATTGCATTTAGACTATGCTAAAACAAAAGAAGTAGAATGCTCACCCCCTGCACGAAATATAATGAAAAACATTTTTCAAGTACGACGCGCAGTATATATACAAGTTTAAGTGCGCGTATCTGTTGTTTCGCAAGACGAGCCAAGAATGCCCTAGAGAAAGAAACTCCTTCCATTAGCTGGTGGGATTTCCTTCCTCGAGAGTCACGAAGAAAACCGCGGGAAGGAGTCCCGATAGCGAGAGAGGCCAGACGATAGCTGTAAGGGCGATGGTGCTAGAGACAGCATGGGAAGTGAGAAACCGAAAAAAAACACGATATAACCGCTGGTGAAGTAGGTATGACAGATTTTACCGAGACGAAGAATTTATGCTTGACCCTTTATGAGCCAACGATCTTACCCGTGATACCAATTACGGTGGTATTAGCTTGCGGCTACAGGTAAAACACTCTGCAGAGCAAAATAGGTAGTAAAAACTCCATTCCACGAGCGCAGAAATGTTATTCTAGGTACTGTTTATGAACCATGCTTGGGAGTATTGCTTTACGGAATGTCGGGAACGACTTGAATTTTCTAAGTGGTAACTTTCCTTCTATGAAAGAGTCACTGATTGGCGGCGAGGGTGGAGCCCTAGGGGGAAAAAAATTACCACCCTCATTAAAAGCGTTGTCGTATCTGATTTGCTGGTTTTAGTGTGTGGTGGTGCATCTTCATGCTGGGATGCGGCACCATCCTCCGTATCGAGGATTCCGTTTGGGGCGGTCACGACGTCGCTTTCAGGAAACCATTTCGGACTGCGGGCACTAAAACGAGCTTTACGCTCACCATATTCAATTATGAGGGCCTTCTCAGAGTCCAATTCAAAGGAAATCGCACTGCTAAGTGATTCGCATGCCTTTGTGCCGAAGCGTGCAATGCAGAGCGTTATGCTGAGGCCCTCGTACCCAGTCAAGCAACGGTAACGTGCGCAGTAATTCGACCATTGTTGCGGCTCCGATGCCTCGCACGTAGAAAACGAACACAAATCATGACATGAATGGTAATAGCGAAAAATGCCTTGAAGTATGAGCGCATGCCCCATAATGCCGTGCTTTTAAAGCTTTCTGCTACGAAGGTACTCTACGTAGCAGAAGAGTATTGGTAGTCAAGTTCCCATTAAAATTCCATTTTTCCTCTAGATTCATGCGAATTGGTGATAGGTAATTATATTTTTTTCAAAGACGAGTTTGTTTTGTTACAATGATATTTCAAAAATAATGGAACATATTTTACTATTAGTCGACGATCAATCACTTTTTCGATGTTCCTCCAACTCACGCGTTTTTTAAAAATAGGAGCACATATGTTTGATTACTGATAGAGGAAAAGAGATAACGTCAGTATTTTTTTATAAATTTTTTTCAGTTATCCATTTATTATCTGTAAACAAACACGGTCCCTCTAAGCCACATGGCTTGTAAGAATTTTTCGAATAACTTTCTGAAACAACGTTGGCAACATTATCACCTTATCAGGAGAGGAAAAATTTACTTTTCAAAGTGCTCTATCTATCTGTTGAAAGTGAGTGATCAAGATTTTTCAAGATATAAATAATACGTCTTTGTCGTTTAACAGGGAACAAATGTGACTTTTACAATTAATGAGCCCTACTGATATTTCACAGGACGATTTTTAAGAGCGATGTGTCCCTTTCGTCCGATTACCAAACTCTAATAGAAAATGCTAATTTACAAGTACATACATATGCTAATTTACTTGTATATATTTATCTCCTACTTTAAATGGTCGTATGTGCCATTTTATTCTAATTTCAACAGGTTTCTGAGAACACTTCGATAATTTTGACACACGTTCTTCCAAATACCAATATCTCCACTTTTCCTTGACCTGTTTTCCGCTTTCCAATCCGTCAAAACAATTCCTTCGCCCGTCAATTGCCCAATCCTCAGCTGCTAAAGCAAAACAATTAGATCCTGAATCACGTTAGATGACACGAAAGATCCACTTTTCTGTAAAATGGTAGTTAATTAGTAGAGTTTAGCAAGATTAGTTTTGCTACGATTTGCGAAAAACTGTGGTTGGCATAATCGCAACAAAAATTCGCTTGAATCCAACTCAATTCCTTTTCAAGTCAACAAGAATTTATTTCAGCATTAATGCAAAAAAATAGCTTCAATCATCAGTGATAGAAGCACTTTAATAATGGAAGTGGCTCGAGAAAAGTCGACCTGGAGGCTGTTTATCCTCCTTCGCATTTTAACGCAGATGTATTGGGTACAATTGAAAACACTAATACAACACTTTATCTGAAGCACAATTTTTCGCCTCACTTCTGAATTCCCGTCGTATATACTTCATGATATATATTGGAGGTCATATCCATGATATGCCAGGGGAAGCCTAGATATTCTTTTAACTGGATAGCCCCCTTCATGGCTTTCGTAAACTAGACGTTTTACACGCTAAAAAAGAAGCAGAGTTCTCCGAGACTGGTTAACTAAAAGAGCTCATTCCTTATTTAGCACTTTTAATAATTATTAATAACCATAGCTTTTTTCAGAAAATTCATAAAAAATTTACTATCTTAGCTACAATGAATGCATCAACATTGCATCATATCCACCAAAGTTTTCAAGAGCCATTCCGAAACATTTATGTGACATGTAGATAAAATATAGGTAAAATATCTATTACATTTCAGCATTCACAAAAATTATTACCTGAATTTACCTTAATAAGGCTCTTCGGAAAACCTTACCACGTCATTTAAAAATTTTCGGGCACATGGTAAAAATACCATTTGCATCACTGGAACTAATTCACAATATGTGGGCTCTGAAGACGAATTCCTTCATTCGGCGGCTCGCTGTAGATGTAGACGACGCTATTGAAGGTGGTGCCTGAAGCTCACTTTTCTCACCTCAAGGAGTATTCTGAATTCAACGTACACGAATGTCCATTAAAAGGTTCAGGTACCTATTTACATTACTACACTTAACCACTACATTTACTTTTGGTAAGTTTATAAAAGCCTCTTTAATTTTCCTGACTGAAGGGTGATGACAAATATAAACGTCATGATCATAAGTATAGCATATCATGTCTCGAGAAACTCTATCCAGCTGCCTTAGTTCCGAATATGGTCGTCTAACTATTATAAGAGGTGAACAAATGGAGCTATTGTTTCAAAATTATGAGGCTACCAATATCATGCTTTAAGGTGGTTGGAGAGCTAATCGAGAGCCATTGGGTGCACATTTTAATAACTTTTCTTAATAAATGGGACCACATTTCACGATAGTATATCTACGTATGCGTTGGAAATAGCCATGCATGTTTTAATGTAAATGATTCAAGCATTATAGTTGAAAGTTTTCGTTACAATTAAAGCATCGTGATTCGTTTTAGAGGGTTTTGAAATGTGGCTATGAAGAAAAATGGAAAGATTAAAATGGAGTGATAAGGTGAGAAACGAGAAAGTGCTAGATGGATGAATGAAAAAAAGAATATTTTAAGATCAATGAGAAAGAGGAAGGCAAACTGGATGGGACTCGTCCGGAGGAAATATTGCCTGATGAAAAGGATATTGGAAGGAAAAATTGAGGGTAAGAGAAGGAGAGGAAGACAAAGAAATAATATGTTGACTGATATTATGAATGAAAGGTGTTACGAAGAGCTGAGGGATAGACAAGCATGGAGGGAGCAGTTCAATTCAAACCTGTCTGAGGACAGATCCACCTTAGAAGATGACTTTTTCATTTGGAGCGGAATACGAAATTTAGGCGAAAATCGTACAAAAATTCGTGTTTTTTCTTCGGCATGATACCTTGATATTTACTAAGAACCATCATAGTTATATGAAACATATATTTTCGCATTTAGGAGAAAACCTATACATATTTAATCCAATTATTTTGCAACATATGTCACGTGACATGAGACTACGTGATAAAGTAGCATTCAAGTGCCAAGACACCAATTCGGTAACATGCAATTTCTGTCGCTTTTATCTACACATATTACCATTAGGTACAAGTATACAAAGTTTCACACTAATCTGTACGTACATGAAAATAGCTCTAGTCACCTTAAAACGCTCCAACCTTATGAGTGAGGAACGCATCAAAATAAAAGTTGAATTCACGCGCCAATTTTGCGATTACGAGGAAACCCGTAGGTCTGGGTTACATCCCACTACGCCCAAGAGACGAGCTGTTAATCCTCATCTTCGCCGAGATGAGACACGCACTCGGGAAACACACGTTTGATGCCATCATAGCCACCTTCGAGTGGGAGGAAAATTTCCAGCGATTTCATTTTGGTTTCATGGAAAACGGCTTTCCAAATAAGGTAATTGCAGCATCGAAAAAACATTTTTCACGTTTACCTCGTGAGCACATAAATAAGACTCTGTGAGATTTTGAGTCGAAAAAATACGACCTCATTCGGAAACTGTTGGTGGAACTGCATCGACAGAGGATTTGAATGATGAATAGAGGAACCGGGAAAACGTGAAACTTAATGAAGGTGGTAAATGGCAGCGCTGATAACAGGGAATCCAGAATTCACCTTTAGTTTCGCACCCTCCGATGATCTATTCAAAAAGTTATTTTTGAACATTGGGATTAGGTAGCATTGGGTGTGGTATTGTAGTTATTTGGTCATTTATTAGCCCGAAGGTGTAAAGTTTATCAATCGTGCTCTTGGGATCGTATATGTGACATTGGTATCACATGAATATTTCAATGAATTAATGAGCACATGAGTAAGAAAAATGAATGGGTTACTGATGTCACATATAAGATCCCAAGAGCACGATTAATAAAATTTACTCCTTCAGGCGTCACATCGTGGTCGCAATTAATATTCGATTCCATCTACTTGTTTTCAGTGTGGATTCGAATATCACGATTGATCTTGTAGTATATTCCAGAATATATTGAAATAAATCACAACTGTGGATGGCACACGCAATACCAGCACCATCAAATGCCATGAAATGACGGCCCAAAATCTGCGTGACTCTAGTTTTGAATAAACAAGTTGGTAAATTTTAAATTTCATTACAATTATGGCCGTATTTTTATGGATTTGAACAAGACTCCTGGATACTACTGTTTATGCCCTTGAATAACAACCTTAAAAGCCAGTTCTGTCCCTCGGAATCACTTACATAACTACCAGCAAATATTATGTTAGTTTCTTTATCATTAAACCGAGTCAATTAACTCAATGTCGCATATATCCTCCAGAAAGTAATTTTGATATTAAAACTGGGAAACCCCCAGTTTTTTTTAATGTGCAGTAATAATAGCACAGCTAATTTTTTCTGATATTTCTGATAAGTAGTGAGAAAACATTAGACGCATCGGCTGTCCAGAATATTCAAAGAGAAAGGAATGAAAAAAATGTACCTATACATGATTAGTGATGAAGTTAATTCAATGACCCTGTACTCAGAGTGAAACTTGAAATAAACCTTTCCTCACACTGACAAATTGGTTCTTCAGCATAAGATTGTAAAATTGAAAACCGGAAATATACTCAAAGCAAAGAAATAATGCCTCTTGCACGTCATGAGTAATATACTAAATTAAGCAATAATTGAGGTTTCTCGGGATCTTAATCTGAGTTTTAAATTCGACAGACTGTTTTGAAATACTTTAAATCACATTCATGACCGCGTCCCCTATTATCGTCGATAAAAGCTCACTCAAATTATGAGACAAATTAGAAAGTACGAAGAGTGGAAGTATGCAAAAGGTCGCAGTACTTAAAACCAGCCACTCACGCAGCTCCAATTTTAGCTGCTGCAGTTCTACACCAAGTTTTGCGCTGAAAACATCGGACGATAAGACAAGAGATATTTCAGCGTAGGAGGAGGGTAGTTTTATGAGGAAGATCCATTAGCATCAACATTAATTTCCTTACCAATTGGCAGCCATAGCAACTGAGGGTTTTGCGGCTCATTTGTTTCTCCTTCTGAATTCTTTTTAACGTCAACGCCACTACATAAAGTTTCGCACTTCCCATTATCTTACTTCACTATTACCGACTTTTTCTCGCAGCTCTTCATCTCTTCCATTCCATTTCCTTGTGAATGTTTTTTCCGCGTGGTTAAGATTGCATTACGTTAAAATTTCGCTGTACCAATGAACACCACGTCATAAAAGGTACGGACTTCCATTTTTCCCTCCTCTTATTTGAATTTTATTACCAGCTTACTGTGTCCATTAACACTTACCCAAAACTGGCATTCGCAGGGTAGTCTTTAGTACAGAGATTCTCTCTTGAACTCTCCGTATCTTTAAATTCAACATCACAAATTGTGAAAGCTTTTATCCAGCAAACGCGAGGTAACTCCAAAGGAATACGACGCATTTCACATTACGACAGTTCTAAATACGTCGGAAAGGAAGGAAAAAAAGATACTATCATAAGTGTTCCCTTACACCAAGTATAATGAAGATATGAATTAAGGGTTTTACTTTGATATTTTTCACGCAATCTCTGATAACTGGGTTTATCTAAATGAAAAACCCGGTACTTTATTAGAATTGACATACAGTGGCAATAACGCATAAGATCTTTGATTTCTAAGTCAAGGAGGCAGCACCAATGCGCTGTAAATTGACCAATACCTTAACTTGATTACGAAAAAACTTGACTACATTGTCACGTGGAAAAGGATCACGGCTTTCGTAAAATCCTTGCAATCAACAACATCAATAAGTGACATGATCAGAGAGTTAGCTACCGATAAGATACTAGCCACATTTCCTTGAAGTAACGCACTAAAAATAAATAAGAGCAAGTCGAAGATTTCTAAAGGACGAACAATACATCTATAATACGAAAGAGTACATTCGCTCATCTCGTGTCTCCTAGTGTAACCTCAGGCTTAGAAGAATGACTTTCATTTCTTTGACCTAATTCAACGTATTTTACTTAATGAAATTGAATTTATGAAGCCTATACATTGATGCGGACGAATATCTACTAAATAGACTTGGGAGTGCATCGGGGAAGAAATGAACGAAGAATTAAATATCATAAAATAATTAAGACTGATAAAAAATCATCAGTTCACAACTAGCAGAATAAAATAAGGACAAATTTACCCAATGACTTAGATCTACATCAATGTTTCATTTCCTCTTTGGTTATGCCACGATTTCTGAACCAAAAATCTACCAAGCATGCCGAAGTATGCAAGATAGATAAGGATGGAGTGGAGGTGAATAATTCGCATTAGGTTTTTTCAGGAGCGAGGTAAGCCGCCAAGACAGTAGTATCAAACAGTCAAGACGTAGAATTTTGGATAAAAAATGAAGAAGCCAATAGTCTACGAGAAGCCCGAAACGATAATAAAACTGGAAATATCATCAGGGAGAGAGAGAGAAAGAGAATTGGAGGGTATATCAAGAGAGGAAGACAAGGGATAGGATACGGGAAAGGCGTAATAGAATATGGACGGATCGCACACTGGAAGAAGACCGAAGCCGTTTAAGGTTACACCCTGAGAGAGGGCAAGGGAACGAGGGGAAATTCACCCTCGCCCTCCCACACGAGACCCCCACAACTTCCCGCAAACGCATTTTGCTCCGACGTCCCCCCTCCCCCACCATCTCATTCCTCTCCAACATCCCCGTAGTTATAGATGGCGGTAGATAAGGCGAGTTAATACGGGGAAAAAGCTGGACGCTGATGGGAGAAGGATTGGGTTGGCGGAGGAGTGGAGAGGGGTAAAGTGTGACGGGAGAGGGTTATGAAGAAGAGAGGAGAATAAATGTACGGAAGAGACAAGGGAAAAAGCGTGGGCGATTCTTACGTGGAAGGGGAGAAAATGGGAGGAGAGAAAACCACATTTCATATATTACTGAGGGTGAGTACTATACCGATATACTTGCTACTTGAGAGGGACATGTCTACAAATCTCAAAACTAAAATGAGACCATAAAGCCCCATCTCGCAGCAAGCCCATAGACTACCCATGCAAATTCTATCTCATTCAGCATAATACTAACTAAACGCAAGCACAGTTGAAATGTAAGGTGCTCAGGTTTCACCGCAAACTACACCAAGGGTTGAAACTTGCCATGAAAATATCATTTCACTCGACCAGGATTCGAACCTGGATCTCCGAATTGCCCGTCGGGTGTGTTAACAAATTTTAATCCTTGGTGTACATGCACCCCTGCGAGTGACTTTGCACCATATCATTTGTAAATGCAGTGAGTGGAAATTCACCGCAAAGTTTACAGAGGTGGTCATGGCATATTTTGAATTGGAGGGAGATGCCATGATATTGGACGTCCAATAGCCGGCTGCAGAAACGACACCCATGTATCCAAAATGGATGAAATCTACAAGTCAAGACATTCGTTCTACATGTATGAAAGGAACACAAACTCTACTGGCTTCATTCCCTCATGACTCGTAAAAATTGCCTCATAACTTATTGAGAATCATTAAATGGAGTCAAATACTCAAAAGTTCAATTTAAAAGTTTAGCTTGCATGGTACTCTATATTTTATCTAATCTAAAGCGTTGTGCGGGGTAGAAACGAGGACTCCGAGAAAGGAAGACAAGAATAGGTCGCAATCGTTGGAAATGTGGGTACGGATATAGGTAGGAGAGGGTGCGGAGGAAAGAATAACGAGGAAGTGCTTGGTATGGTGGGTGATGAGAGGAAAACTTCTGGATGGAAATAGGGATAGGCAAAGTATGTGCTTGGAGGAGATAACGAAGAACCAATGGTTTCTTAGGGCTTTGATAGAAAGGGGGATGTTGGGTAAGAGGGGAAGGGAAAAAATGAGGATAGTTTTTATGGACGGGATGGAGAAGGGTCGTGTGCTGAGATGAAGAAAAAATACCATTCGCAGGTTCCGGATACGTAACAAACACAGACTAGAAATTATTTTTCGTTATTTTCACTTACATTTCATTTAATTCTACCTTAACCGGTGCCTGATAATAGTAATTGTTAGTACATGAGGAGAAGGGTCGGAGCTGGAAGTTAATGGGATGAAGATGGAATTCGGATACGCGAGGAGAGATACAAAGCTAAGAGGTTTGGGTATATGAAGAGAGGAGGTGAATAAATGAACGAAAGGGGCACGAGGATAAGGTGCGGTTAATTTTGAGTATCTACATCTACATACTACCCTGCGAGCCACCGCATGGGCGAGTGGCTGGGGGTTTTCGGACACCAGCCGTGTAAATATGTAAGGGATAAGGTGTTGGGATGTGAAATGTTGACGTGTATTATGTGAGTGTATTTAGTGGAGCTCAGATTTTCTTGTGGTTGCTAATTGTGCGCGGAAAGAATGAATTATTGCAACTATCTGTTCGGAAATGTATCTCTTTCATTTTATCACTTCTGTCAGACCTAGAGATGTAGTGAGGCATCATGATAATAGTCTCTATGTCACTCTGAAACATACCAGTTCTGAATTTCTCAAACAAGCTAAGCCTAGCGTGTAGCCTCCGAGTCTCTAGGGACTCCCACCTTAATCCCTCTAAAATTCGTGAGAGACTATATGTTCGCTCGTAGCAGTTTTAAACTAAGTGTAATACTTTGATTTGTATTTTATTAATTTTTTTGTTAGATCCTTATGATCTAGGTCCCAAATGCTCGCGGCGTATTCGAGGTGTGGCTTATTCAGAGTGAAGTAGGATCTTTCATTTGCCTTTTCATCCGAGGATCTTCCTGTTATCCTCCTAACAAAACCTAGTTTCTTTAATGCTGTATCGTGCCGAGTAGACGAGGGGAGAAGAAGGGAGGAGTAGGAGACATAGTGGCGAAGAGAAAACCACATTTCCATGTGTTACAGGGTAGAAGGATGGAAGGAATCGAAGGAGGCTGTAGATGGGTAGGTGGTGAAGTGGGGTGGAAGAATTACAAGGCAATATACCGGTAAAGCACCATTCGGGAAAAGGTCGCGAGCTCAGAGCTAGAGAATGGATTGGGACGGAGAAGGTGAGTGAGGGGGGAGGAGGAGGGAGGAGGAGGGAGAGGAGGCATAAAACTCAACCGGCTGTAAAGAGGGGTATGGAGATGGAGCTAGGCAGGAGGGAGGGTGAGATGGGCAGAAGAGGGTGGAGGAATCCACGCAAATAAAATACCGAGGGTGTAAGAGAAAGATGAGTTCCACCATCCCCTCTCTCAAAATCTTCCCATACTAGTCGTAAACTATCGCAGATGATTCGGAGGATGGGAATAAGTACGGAAATATAAACTTTAAAAGGAGTGTAAAGTGAATGAAAAAGGGGAGAATGGGAAGGGAATGATATGAAACAAGTTCGGCGTGGCGCGTAGCGGGGAAGATGAAAATGAGGAGGAGAGAATTTCGAGAATGGATAAGGTGGAGCTCTTTCGAAAGGAAATCATGAAATCATGAGAGTAATCGATGTAACCATTTCGAAACCGCCCGGAAATTTTATGAACGGAGACGGTGGTTTCGCCTTTTTAATCCCCACCGCCTCGTCCGTCGCCTCCCCCCCTTTCCCCTTTTCAACTGCCTTCTCGAACCGATTCGCACCACCTAAGACAACCCAACATCGGCCGACATCATGATGTGTATTTTCCGCCGTGGAAAGATTTCTCTCAGCGTATTTGTTCCTTGAATATTTTTTTTCAAACGGATGGAAAGAATTGATTGAAATTTACGACCAAAGTGCGAGTCGGATATCAATGACGAGGGGGGTAAATGATGATAGACGCTCCTCTTTGTCTCAAAACTTAAAAGATGTCTTCAGATACCATCAAACATTAGGCCAATAACTTACTACTACTCACTTACTCACCTAGGATTTACAATTAAATTCTACATAGTTTTGCTTCCAAATAATTACATTTACAGTTCATCCTCAAGTTTCGCCGCGAATTCTGTAATAGGTCATGTCTCCTTCCGGATTTAAGGTAGATGCCGAGGTTTTGAACATAAATGGACTTTACGGAAACAACACTAATGTATCGAAAATAGTTCAAACATTTTACTCAAATTATCAGTTTTATATGTTCTTCAGGAATATTTTCTCATTTTTGGCTTCGTTAATGGCCTTATGGCCACTTATTGGCCTTCATGGAACGGAGAAAATCCCAAAATGAGTTCTACCTGTAACCAACATGGTGAATGTGTACTCAACCGGTTGGAGACGTAATCACCGGATAAAGTAATTATTAGGAAACGAATGATGAGGTTATTTACCTATGATGCATATTTCTACTGGAAATGAGTAAAAATTTTTAAGATGTCAACTTTTACTAGAACCACTCGATTTATTAAACAACGACCCAGGTTTCGATGTGCATTCACATCATCTTCAGGTTGCTCGAATTCTCGTTCTTCGAGCCTCAACGCGGGGTGATGAACTCCCAAGATCTTGTCAAGAAAATTCATCACATCAGTGTTCCTCCGAAGGCCCGTCTGGTGTCTTTTGATGTAAAGAATCTCTTCCCTAGTGTCCCACCCAGTGAGGCCGTGGACATTGCACTCAAGATACTGAAGGAGAGGGGGCACCCGGAAACAATTGTGAAAGAATTCTCGGTTTTGCTTAAAGTGTGTGTCCCAAAATTATTTTAAATTTAATAACGAATTTTATGAACAAACCGGGGGGCTGGCCATTGGGTCACCCCTTTCCCCTTTGCTGGCTGAAATGTTTTTAGATTACTTAGAGACGAACCTTTTTAATGTTGGCAAGAATTTTACATCGCAGGTCATTTATTGGTTTAGGTATGTGGACGACGTTTTAATTTTATGGAACGGAACTGACAGACAACTGGACATCCTTTTTAACTTTATTAATAATTTGCATCCAGCCATAGCTTTTACTCGTGAATTGGAGTGTAACCGTTCAATCAATTTCTTAGACTTGACTATCTCCCTTGAAGAAGGGAGGCACCATTTTTCAATTTTCCGCAAACTCACCTACACCGACCATGTCATACCTGCTGATTCCAGACACCCTTACTCGCAAAAACTTTCTGCTTTCCACGCCCTTATTAACCGCCTTTTCAACATTCCCCTGAACGTCTCAGAGTTTGAAAAAGAAACCCAAACAATCAAACAGATTGCAGTGGATAACGGCTATCCACTCTCACTAATAGACAAATTAATTCGCAAGAATAGGAGGAAAAGAGCCGTGGCCAGTTTGTACAACAAAACAGAACCCCCTGTTCAACAATGGCGTTCAATTACCTACTTCGGGGAGATTTTCTCTCGAGTGGCGCAATTGTTTCCAAAGGACCGTTATAAAGTGGCATTTAAAAAACCATACAGTGTGAAAAAACTGTTAGTGAACTACAAGGACCCCATTGAACCTCAGAAATTAAGTGGTGTATACTTAATGAAATGTAATGAATGTGGTGGACAGTATGTTGGACAGACCTATAGAAATTTTGAAATTAGACAAAAGGAGCATAAAAGGGATTTTAGAAATTTTAATTTTAACGGAAGCAACTTCGCCCGACATCTTTTAATCCACGGACATAAAAGTGATTTTACTATGACACCTCTCCATTTGCAACTGACAGACGTAAGCTGAATGCTTTAGAACAACTAGAAATTTTTAAAAACCAAGCTTACTGTGATAAATTTAGACCTAAAGATGATGTGAATGCACATCGAAACCTGGGTCGTTGTTTAATAAATCAAGTGGTTTTAGTAAAAGTTGACATCTTAAAAATTTTTAATGTGAGACTGACGAAAGTGAGGGAAATGAGTAATTTTTCACATAATATAATCACGCATATATTTTATGAAGCGGTAAGAAAGTAGACCAAGCAATGAAAACCGAAGCAATGACTGTTGGCGGATGAGTAACGAAAGCGATAATCCGAAATTCCAACCTGAATTTCAATTCAAATGTGGTTCATACCATCATGGATTTTTCACAACTATCTATCCCAGAGCTAAATGTCTGTGCGACCACACAACAAGATCAATAACGATTAACATCGAATATAAGATAATAAATATATAACGATACTTCCACAAGATGACCTCACTTGAAACTCTGGCGAACCTGTTGTAATATATAATCCCAGCCCATGAAATGGTACCCCAAAACAATCACCCTTCACAGCCATCATGCCAAGGAAGCTCGCGCACCTACTCTACAAGTCACAGGTCCGAGAATTAGGATAACAGGAATTGAAAACTGTCGAATAAAGAAAAAAACTCTATACGGAGACAGCAAAAAATTTCATGCATGAAAACCTCCAAATTTCAGTAAAAAAGTATGTCTAAAAACTACCTTGAAACTCATTGCAAAGGTGGATAGCAGGAGGTGAATTTTCATCAAACATGCATTATACTACATAAAAACAACATTACAGAAAACTAATGGCCGGTTGCACAAATATTTAACATTGAAATAAATAGTGACGTGATTCATAAAATGAAGAACCTCATTACTATACATGGGTTCCTACCATTATTCTAGCAATAGACATTTTCGTAGCTTACCCCGCAATAGTCATTTCATCGAATACTTGGGAGTACTCCTCCACTACCTCAGAAAATATTCATTTATCTTATGCTTAAAATTTACCATGCATATAATTCATTGTCAGTAAACTCGTCTTTAACCGTATGTTAACGATTTTATCATTCAATTAAGCCTCCAAGTGGTTCATTGCGCATCTACCATCTTGATAACTAACGGCACTCAATTTTCAAAAGTATTATAAGAGTATTATGAGATCATTTCTGGAGGCAAAGAAATTAGAGAACGTTTTCTGAAATATATACTGAAATAATACGTTGACTAAAAGATTTAATAACTTTTGTGGAAACATTCCCGTATTTTCTGTCAACGATCATCAGATAGTTAACGTGCTTTGAATCTGAATACATGTAGGGAGACACAATAGTTATTCTGCAAGCATGCAAGATATACCGTTAAGTAATAGTAAGCATAGGTGTCAATAAAAAGGGTTGCGTAGCTAATTTAGTACCATAACAATGCTGCACTGCTAATAGATACTCCGATCCGCTGTGGAGATACTGCTCAGAAAAATCGTTCGATTCTCATATCACACGACACAATCCTCAGAGAAAGGACGTCGTTTGATAGAGAGTCGTTCCATGAAACAATTACTTGGGTGGGAAGAGAAGATGCTCAATGGCTGACGGAGGTAGAGAGAGGGTGATATTGTGACTTCGTCTAGACCCACAGACGGAGACGATCTTCATAACGACGAAGATCGGGTTTGGTGGCTAAGGGGGGAGTGGGAGGGGGGAGTTTCGGCGCGGGGGCGTGGAGGAGGGAAAAGAGACGCGTCAAGTGTTTCACCTCGCCCGCAAAAATACCGCGTCCAACTCCGGTGAGTCGGTCGACCCCTTGGCTCCTTCTTCCTCGACCCGTCGCGTCGTCCGCATCTCTCCCCCTCCTCCCCCCACCACGCCAAGCTTAATGCCGCGCTTGTTAGCCCTTTTCACTCCCCCTTCCCCCCTCCCTCACTCACGCGAATACCACTCACTCAGGTCGTCGCAACTTCATCATATCTCTCTCTTTTTCTTTCTCTCACATAACACTCGCGGCGCGCGCTAAGAGCAGCCATGCAACCCGACGACTCCCGAGCGAGAGGGAAATTATGTGCTCGCAAAAGGCGTAGGCGCCGGTGCTAATTCATGCGCATGCGAACATACATGACCATTAAAAACATATAATTTCTACGGAGGTACACCAAGGGGTTGGGCGCCGGCGGGATTTTTGTCGAAGGCTGCCGCTTTTCTGCCCTGTGGCGGCTGCTTATTTGGCGCAACCGGCGTCGTCCTAATACTTGCAAGGGGTAGGTATGCACAAAATGGATGAAATTCGCCATTAAAAATCATTCCAATTCACCAGGATCCTTGTTGAGTCAAATTGATTTTTAAAAGCGAGTATCGACCCTTCCGTGTACATGTATTTCTATACACCCACGCGCATAAATGCGTACCAGATCAATTGCGCATTTCCCACGGTGATATTGGCTTACAGAGGAATTAAAAATAGATAAATCATTTCAAATAATAATCAAAAGTTTGAGAAACTGATGGAAAAGCGATTATGAATGATAAATAGCGTAAGCATCATGGTAGTTATCTTTCTTACTATTTCCTAACGCAGTAATTATTTGCCCAATATCAGCCAACATACATAGGGCTTTGGGAATGAATGGAACAATTTAAACGACCCGGAGCTGCCGATAACAATTCCAATATCGAAGAAGCTTCTCCTCAGACTTCAGATTAGGTGCTCCACTTCATCTTTCACTAGACAGGGATGAAGATGGAGCACGCAACCCTGACGGAACCCGAGAAGAATTAACTTCAATCATTCGCCGGGAGAAAATCAAATCCTACAAATCCAATATCACTCCGCGCGGACGAGCAACTCGACAAGGTCACGAAAGAGGACCTCTAGCGCCGAATTTGCGCCGAATAAATCGGCAGCGAGTCGAGAATGCTCAGCAGCGGCAGCATCCAACCTTATGGTATATGTCATTCAGTCTTTCCACCTGCGATATAAAGCCTGATGAATGCGATACCGTTAGGAATGTACTTCTATCAGGGTGCGGTAGCGGATTAAGAGCCGGATCGGTCCTACGAGTCATAAACTTCCCCTCATCAACACCTCTCCCCCCTCTCTCCAGAGGATCTAAATCACAGAAACATTAAGCGCGTTACCGCATAGCAGGACCCTATTTATCTCTTTGCAATGTCTACAAACAGGGTTTTGTCATTTTTACAAAAAAAAACACAAATATTAACAAATGTGTTACATTACACACCTTATTTTTGATGCTTCATTCTTATATTTAATAGGGATTCATACATGTAAGTTTGTTCTAGTAAGGAATTATATGGCGATCACTGAATTCAATTATTTACCATACCTCCAAGTCTTTCAAATTATACGTACTTTCATGAGAGAGGCTTCTTTGTTCCACAAAATCATGCATTCTTTCTTTATAACTTTATCATTCGAGTGAGCACTAAAAATATTTATTGAACATTTATGCATTCATTTTTTGAGAGATACCGATTTGGAAGTTCAAGTTTTAAATATTTACACAAGACCTGTTAGTAAACACCAACAGTGTTTTGTCAAATTAAAAAAAAAAACACATATTAATGATTTATATTGCACATCGTATTTTTGATTAATCATTCGAAGCTGTATGTTGTAGAGATTTATATATAAACGCTTGTTCATGTTGTTAGAAATTATATGGTGATTACCGAATTCAATAATTTCAAGTTTACCTCCAAACGGCCCCGGTGTCGGCGGGGTAAAGTCTTTACCTGATAACTCGAGGGTCACGGGTTCGAATCCCGCCTGGGAAGACTATTCACTGCCCAGGACATGGATGTTTGTGTTCGTCTAATGAGTTAATTGTAAGAGTCCTAAATTCGCAGACTCCACAGTCCTAAATTCGCTCGAAAGACAAGTCATTATTATTATCAAACTGTTTCAAAAGATACGTACTTGCATGAGAGATACACATGACTTCTTAGTGCCACACAACCATGCCTTCTTTCTTTATGCCTTTATCATGTGAATGAACGCTACAAATATACATTGAAAATTTATATATTCACTTTTTGAGTTGGTGGTATAACGATTAGGGAGTTTCAGTTTGAAATATTAACACAAGAACCGTTAATGAACTCCTTTGGGGTCTCATGAATTCAGGCATTTTTATTTTGTTCGAAATAAACTGCTTGTTTTTCACTCGTACTCCACAATTCCTAGAGGGGAAAGCACGAAATTAACGCCCGTATTGCCTAAGCAGCGGGATTACATGTGAGTTTCGAATGTTTCAAATCCTCCCAAGTGTTTCAAATGATACGTACTTTCATGAGACGCATGGCTACTTCGTGCCACAAAACCATTCCTTCATTTTGCTATGGATTTACCATGAGAGTGAACGGTACAAATAAATATTGAACATTATTTCAATCATTTTTTGAGTTGGTTGTATAATGAGTAGGGAGTTTTAGTTGGAAATAATTACACAAGAGCCGTTAGAGAGCATTCTTGGGGCATCATGAATTCAGGCATACTAATTTTGTTCGAAATGAACTGCCTGCTTTTCACTTGCACCCTGCAATTCCTGGAGGGAATAGCACGAAGTTAACGCCTGTAACGCCTAAGTAGCGGGAGTACATGTGGGTTTGTAACACCGGTACGGAAGTTGGTGGTAGAAACTGGGTTTTTATACAGCGAATCGTCCACCTTAGTCGGAAGAGGGATGAGGACCTCTAAAGGCCGAGGAAGGTATGATACGGGCAGAAGGAGGCGAGAGAAGAGAATAATAATGCCCACATTGGCTCCGCCACTCCGTCCTCAGACGCTTCCACTCAGTTCCAAGACTTTGCATATATATTCCCTCGCCCCAACTGCCCACCAGTCGTCTTTCCCCGCGAGAGGACGAGAGTTACTGCCACGCCACCACCCCCGCCATAAGAGAGCTTCTCGTGTTCATCTCACCGCCGCACGCGACGCCCAGCAAATCAACGACACCACCACGGAGGGAAATTATTCTTTTTTTTTACTTTTTCATACTTTCCACCGCTTTTGTCAGCTTTCTCACTCACTACTCCCCCTCCCCCTTGTACCACTCCATACCTTACCTAACCCCACCACGCTTCTAGAGACGCGAGGACGGAAGACGAACGGCTCCCAGGACCCCCCTCCGTGCCGATGCTCGGTAAATGGAATCAACTCGCTCCTTGACGCCTTATTAAAACGCCTCGGGTTAGATTTATTAGCTCGCGAGGCGCACGGTGGAGGAAACTATTACTTTCGGGGGAGGGAGGCAGTGGGGGAGTATGGCGGGGAGTCTCTCTCTCTCTCGTCCATCGGCATCGCGCACAACTCGTACTAATTGCTAACTGGGTTAGGGGCAGGAAGGAGGGAGAGGAATAGATAGAGAGGGAAGCGATCTTTTCGTGTTCCCATTATGAGCTTGCATATTTGTCGACTTGGCACAAGTGCAAGAAGCTGTGAGTCATAAGATTCACATTTGAGGCGTGTGGTAATCCATGGAGGGTTGACACACCACGCTTCACGCAAATTACGTAACGTAGTCTGTCGTCAATAAAGTTTTGCCCCGCGGCTCAACACTGGACGCGAATAATAAAAATTCTCTTCAAGCGCTGCCGCATGTAAAACGTGGATGAATCTCGAAAAACTCTTCCCATAGAGCACAAGTGTAATTAATGTAGTTCTTCACAGGGATAGTAATAAAACACAATTAGTAAAAATTTATATCTTTTACAATAAAATTGATACACATTTTAGCACGCGTTATGCAAATCGCAATGAGGAATGCTATTTTCCCCAACTAATTCATAGATAACACATACGGGAAGGAAAAATCAATCCTTCAGGGTATCAAAGTGTGCCTCTTCGTATTTTTCTTCATACTCCATAGTTGAAATGTTAGCAAAAGTATATTCAACGAAGAAAAATAGAACTCACCCACATTTTTATCGGATCAAATAATGAAAGGCAGTACGCGGTAGTCTGACCAGTCAAAGAACAGGTAGTAAATATATGCAAACAATAAGGTCGGAAAAGCCATCCACCGGATGACATGGCGGATGGCAATTCTGACTTTCTTTCAACCGATAAGACGCTTTCTGTCGTCTGATTGGTTATTGGTCACTCAATGGTAAGAACTGTTCATTTACTCAGTTTCTGTTATGACTCACCAAAGGATGCTCCCAAAAAAACGAAACCAATAAAATATAAGATCCACTTTTTATTAGATCAATTTATATTTATATAAATTAATAACCATTATAAGATCCACCATGTAAATTCTAACAGAGGTGTCGGCACTTACAGACACCAGCTTTTATGTATTCTGACAATACTATGAATTTTTACGAAAATGTGCTCTACTGTTCATTAATAGGTCGGAATACGCTGCCTTCTTAAAAAAGTAGTAAATATTGATTTTAGATAACACATCTTTCAGTAGATTCAATTTTCTGAAAATTTTCAGCTAATCAGATCATCTATCAGGAGAACGAAATTTGCAATTTTAATGCAAATGCAAACCTAGAAGCGACACGAAATAGCAGGTATTAAAATATCGTTCAGGCGACGCGGCGAAACAGTCATTGCCACCCGGAGGCCTGCATTTAAATGCCACAGACTCATGTCCATTAACATGCACACGTAGTCCTTGAATGAATCATCTTTCCCCCGCCATGGGACACGCTCATGTTAGCCCTTTTGTTAGTGGGCAGTCTGGCGCTAATGGCATGTCTACACGCTCGCCGGCGGTTTGAGGGAAAATTAACCCTAATAGGACGTCCTCTTGCTGCGCGGTATTTTGCGATATTATCCCCAGACGAATACGTAACCATGCAATAAGCAGAACACGCATACAGGCAGATGAGTGAACATTCGTAGATAGAATGGATACTAAACGTTTCGATACAACCTGATCAAAAAGAAATGTTTCATAAATTAACTAGAGGGTTTTTATTTCCTACGATATCACTTTTTTTTACCAAGAACAACTTCACTCTCAAGTTAATGTTACTAAACGAAACTTAAAATGAAACGAAAATGCTAAATTTTCCAGACACGAGTAACTTACGATGATTATACTCTGAATACCGAAACATTTTCTGGTATTTCTATGTCGCATTAAAAAACTGCAGCATTTTTCTTCTATTCTCGACTTAAGGATCATAGAACATATCTCAATGCATTCAATTTCATTTTTTGCATTCCACTTCTCTTTCTCTCTAATAATTATTCTTCCTCTCGCTATGCATCCAGCTCCTCTCTTCAGTTAAGATGCCATTTTCTGCCGTCTTTTCCTTCTCCCGAAAGACCCTTAAGTTTTATATCAACCTTCTAAATTAGTTTTTTGACTGTTCAGAATTTTTATGTTAAAATGTTAATCCTTGTTATCAACCTGCCTGGATGATGTATCGTAACTGGCACCTTGTGCAAAGACACAAAAATCAAAATCGTTGCGCGGAATATGCTAAATTCTGTACCTACTGCATTTTTCTGGAGTGATCATTTAATTTCCCAAGATGAAACCAGGGTTGTGGTGAAGAAGTGATTACCAAAATACTAAGAACAGAGACGACCGGCTCACAAAATACTACTATGTCAAACATAATCGGCTAAAATATCATCCTTGTGTGAGCATCGCCATCACCAGTCACAATATACGGCTCCTAGCGGCATTTTGTAGCTCCAAAACATTAAAAAACACCGTGAAATGACCCAGTTTTACGACATAGATGGGCCAATTTCGGCAGATAGTTGAGTTGGCTTCCATACCCTAAAGTTTGTGTTCTAATTTCTGCACTGGCAGAGATTTTTCATCGTGATCCTCGAGTTCAATCATAACCCTTAATTACTTGAGTGCATTGGAAAGAGAAGTTCAAGTTACAGGTACCATATTTTGGAGACCAAAAGCCGGAACAAACAAACATTGGAGGACTGAAACTGGGCCAAATTCGGGACATTGGTTTAGCTAATGGCATGCAACTATGTTTAGATTGAAATCACAAAATAAAAGCAGCGGCGAGAGCTTATTTTGGTACTCCGAAGTAACCATGAAGTATCGAGTCCCAATCTCGTTACCAGATGTACGGTTGAACCCTTCCAGGCCCCTGCGGAGTAATTCCTCCAGGCCCTCCTAAAAATATTGAAGAATAACGTTGCTCAGTGTGATATTCATCACATAGGTCCTTTTACCTAGCGAATTACACTCAAAAGCCAGTCAAGATCATTTTAGGATGCGTCACACAAGTTGATAATATGCTTTTAATTAGGTAAGCCTGCTTAAAGCGCGGTATACCATCCTCCTTGGGATGTGACGAACAAAATGGTATCATCGGTGCCCTGAGTTAGGCGTAGCAAAACTCGACGTCGGTTTTTTTCATCACCTTCCATCCATTCCACCAAAAAAATCTTTCCCATTCCAACCACATTAAAATTTAGCATTCACTGGCCTCCCTTAGTTTCTCCTTCTTTGTTTATATCGTAAAGTTAAAGCAAAAATAACGGAGAAAGTTTGGACTATTATACATAAACAATCCGCTAACGCTTCACTATCTCGAAGAAGTTAAGTCACTTGTTAATCATATCCGAAGTGGATAAAAATTGTTGAATAGTAACGCCAACATAAATAAAGAGAACTATGCATGTATGTTATGTATTGTAGAAAAAGAGCAGAGAGAGATAAGGAGGATTAAAAGATTAAAATAAAAAATCGTCAAAAATCTTCAACAAGAACTAATCTAGATCTATACACCACCCTGCGAGCCGAGCATGTGGCAGAGCATGGTAAAACACCGGCTAATAAAAGGGAGATAAATGGGAAAGTAGGGGGGAGGTAAGGGAAGTCAATTGTATGTAAGTAATGTGTTAGTGCCACAGTTTTGGAAAAAAATATGACAAAATAAATCTTTCGACCTGTTCTAAAGCCTGTCCTATCTGAATGTGGCCAGTAATCAGAGCCTAAAGTGTTGCCTTCGTGTCCCTAATACCTACCAAAACTCTTCCCCTCGAAAGGCAGTACATCGTTCAATGTAAATGTGGATATAAAAAGACTTTCTTACTGTACTTATAAAAGATTGCTCACATGGTCGATGGCGGTATCGACGATACCGTCATTTTATAGGCAATGTGTCTTGAAAATAACGGAATAGCGTCCGAACTTAGGTTGCCGACTAGGACGTTTCGATCCAGATACTCCGGATGATGCAATAATTCTCTGGGCTCAGGGTTTCATATTAATTTCTCTGTTCCAGGGTAAGGGGAGAAGCAACAAACAGTAAATATTTTACTTACGCAAATAATCCATTGTTTAAGTAGAAATCTCTCAGAACATGTACATTCAAAAAAATAAATACTACTTTTATACGTTTTTATTGAACAAAAAGACTATCTATGCCTCATCATTCTAATCGGACAACGGAGCAGTGATGGAAAAAAGACTGGCAATTCAGATTCTCCGCATTGCAGACCAAAACCTCCAGTTGGATAAGGTCTTTCAGTAGGTAACTCTATATCTATATACTACCCTGCGAGCCGTCCCGTGGGCGTGAGGCGGGGGTGTTAGGTCACCAGCCGTGTAAAGATGTAAGGTTTTGAGAGGTAAAATGGTGACGTGTATTATGAAAGTGTATTTAGTGGAGCTTAGTTTTTATTATGGCCACTTATTGTGCGCGGAAAGAACGAGGTTTTGTACCTATCTGTTCTGCGTATGTCTCTCTTATTTTATCGCTTCTGTCGCCAGGCGAGGCGCCTAGGCGAAACGAAGAAGGCGAAAACCTGGTGAGGCGCCATGGTAATATTCTCTGTGTCGCCATGAAACACACCAGTTCTGAACTTCTCAAGCAACCTAAGCCCAGCGAGTAGCCACCGAGTCTCTAAGGGCTCCCAACTTAATCCCTCTAAAAGTTGTGAGACACTTATGTCCGCTCATAGCAGTTTTTCACGAAGTGTGCTGCGTTTCTTTGTATTCTATTATTTTTAGGGTCCCAAGTGCTCGCCGTGAGGTGTGGCCTAACCAGAACGAAGTGGCATATCCTTTTTACTTTTTCATCCGAGGACCTTCCTATAATATGCATAACAAAATCTAATTATTTGCAAAACTTGGGAGGTAAATGGTAAATTATTTAATTCAGCAATCACCATATAAACCAAAACAACAAGAACAAACCTATAAGTATAAATCCATACCACATGTACGATGATTCATCAAAAACACGACGTGTAATGTAATAAATTCTTCTATACATGTTTTATTGAAAAATTAGACAAAATATTTTTTGTAGACACTACAAAAACGCCTAGCTAAGGGGATGAAACTAGTCCATACCTCGGTCGTTCAATAACCTTTCTTGCAAAGATATTTTTTTCAAAATGGAATTTGAAATTCCACACCGTATAGACTGAAACTTTTGGATGCAAATATTTATTTCGACAAGCGTACTCCCCTCGCCTCTCGTTGCCAACCTTTCCCATCAAATCGATGGCGAGCGGGCCGAACGCTTCTTTCTTCTTCGTCTCTTCCTTCGATGCCCACAACCATCCTCTCAGCACCTCTCCCGTCCGCTTCCCTCACGCACAGCCTCGTTCCTCCTCCCCTCCCCCCATCCCCCGACCATCCCATCTTCGCTTCCACACCCGCTTAATCAGGCATTTTCTCTTTATTTTTTCGAATTATTTTCTGTCAAAGTGTCCTCATCGATCATGCTGAGTCTTGACTCCCAATAATTACGGAGGCGAATGAATCTTTCCTCCCCGTGAAAAGGAGTATTTTTTTGGGTAATGCCAATAGCTTTCGTGGAGTGGTAGCTTTTCTGGTCCCCCCTCCTCCCTCCCTCCCACCACTGAAGGGTGGGAGGGAGGGGGACTAGTAGGCAGGAGCCTCGGGTGACAGTAAGGTGGAGAGGGCTGCCGGGAAAAAACGAGAAGGGCTTTTAAGAGGCAGAGCGAGGAAAAAATACGAGATCCGCAGTTAAGAAGATTTAGGGAGAGGTTTCACCATGAGGGCGAGTTTAAATCAAATTGTTCGCGGAAAACGATGAGCCACCTAACCACAGAGATCCAGAGGAGCTCTACATTTTAAGGTTAAAATTTTACAGACGGTGAAAAGAGGCAGAAGTCGGTTAAAATCTACCTCGAATAGGAGGCTATCTATAGCTGGATTTCATAGATACTGAAATCTTATCACTGACAATTTTGGGAAAATATAATCTTAGAAAAGACATAATCATTCAATAAAATTCAATATCCCTATTTCAGCTACAACGATAGTAATAGTCGGATGAAAAAGTTGTGAGAAGAGAAGCATGTACTAGCAACGTTTAGCCACAAATTAGATTCTTAGTTATTCCAAACTAAATTCGGAGCTATTCCTAACCACTAGTAAAAAATTGCATATTTAAATGTTTTGGAGCTGTGGCCATGAATTGAATTTTTCTGTTGGGAAATTTCTTCTACCATGCTTTTCTCTGTTCTACTAAAATAACTTCTTCGATTCTGCTAAAATCACAGTTGCAATAAACGCTGCAATTCTACGAGCAGTCTCCTGAAAAAACGCCTAATCTACTTCAAGCACCGATGAGTACGAATAGTGAATAGCACATATTTAAATCAAAATTTGTTCGACTGAAGTCGTTATTCTTTTCTTTAAACGATACTCCGAAATGCAATTAGTAGCCACACAACAAATCGGCAGTTTCTGTATACCTAGAGGACAACAATTTCCCTCTAAGAACTTTTTTTTGCAACTATCATTATAATTATAACTTCAATCGGATTATCACATTGTATTGAATGGGTCTTTCCAAGATTATGATGCGTGACTTTTGAAGATTTTGATATGGACCAAGACAGACAGATATATCATAGGTGCTTCCAATAGCGGAAGTATGAAGCTAAATGTAAACATTACGAGTACCATATGAGCAAATTCAGTCCTTGGTATTACCGAACACCCCATTGTGGCGTTATTGTAGGGTATATCACGTTTTTCTTGTTTCTCCGGTTTTCCCCACACACAAGAGCCTGTAGAATAATAACATCTCAATATTCTGACAGTGGCTTGTAATAGTTTCCAAGTGAAATATGAGCAAAGTTCGTGAGGCTGATGGAAGTCTCCAAATTTGCTTAAAGAGATCTATTTCTCATGCATTCATCATTCAGTCCCTTGCGGTGCTCAAGGTCATAAAAGGTTGACGCATCTACGTCCAACGGAAAACACCCGAAGAGCAAACTCGAGCGACATCCATACATCACTCCTTTGAGGAAATAATTAGGAAATATGCTCAAGCCAAATTAGAAGAGCCAGACGCTTTATTTTTAAGCTGTGGAACGCCCATCCATTTAGAAAACTAACTTTCAAGACTTATTTGGCAATGAAACTTGGCACCAGTTAAGACAAGGAATATAGCTCATTTGAAGCGATGATGCGACGGTACTTCAATCAATGTTCAACCCAAAGCAGCATATTTATTTGCAAATTCTGAAAAAGATGCTTATTTTTTTAGAAGCTGTGCAATGAGGAATCATTATGTTGAATATTTTGTCTCGAATTTTGGGAGGATTGTAAAATACCGCCGATTTTTAAAGCTTTGAATTCCAAGACCAACATTTACTTCTTATGGACCAAATGCATCTCCAACGTTTAAAATCATATTAATTATGTTTGTACCATTGGGTCTGGCAAACCCTACGACGAATCAATAATCAGTTTATGGAAAACATACCAGTCTCCCACCTTAAATACCAGTTTCCCACCTTAAATACCCTAGTCATAGTATCTTTTATTGGTAGTCCTATTTGCTGTCTTGAAGTACGATTCTAAGGTAAAAGATCGTGAGTTCGTTGACTCGAAAATATCGTGGAATGAGAAAAACACATACTAGCAATATCTATTCTTAAAAAAGTCAAAAGGAAAAGAGAAGGCTTTTGAAATAACTGAAACATAAGCAATTGTCTTTATAAATATACTATTAACAATTGGATGTCAAGTGCCAACAAATAATAGTAAAATGAGCATGATCAAACACTAATTTAACCTTTGGCGTACACTAAACTGATAATTACCATATCATATATATTTAGTTTTTGCACAACGCGGAGAGAATAAGGAAATATACGTGCATATAAGAAAAATGTTAGGTGGCAGGTCAGATGAATAAACTCTTTGCCCTAAGATAAATGTTTCATTTAATGAACGTGCGATATCAAAAAAGCATACGACTAAACTAGAGTGAAAAACAGCAAAGAAAATAAATTCCAACCTGAAAAAAGCAGGAAACTTCTCCCGTGCCCATGAATATTTTACTAGGATTTAGAACCGTCCTCCCTTTGAGTACGCAAACTTCATGCAACAGCGTATGATTTTCCTTGGATTTGATCCCTCGCCAGGCAATAAACGAACGGGAAGGGAAAGGGAGAAGCCACATCGCGTGGGGGAAGGAGAACCCCTTTCGCCCCCAAGCCATTTCAAATCGTTCCCGATTTCGCGTGATGAAGTGGACGGGTCCGACGCCTTAAGGTGCCGCTCTTGAAAAATCCCCCTCAGGGTGACGAGGAGTGAATAGAATAAGGCGAGAGAGCTGCGGAGAGCCGAAAGAATTTCAGCGAGCAAGAGTGAGAAGACGCCTCCTCCCCCGAGCAGCAGCAGCTCTGGAACTCGGAGGGAGGAGATGCAGAGCAGTGGAGGGGGGGAGGAAGGAGAGAGGGGAGACCAGCCACTGGAGAACCAATTACCCGAGTGGAATCGAATAATGAGAGATAGTCCCGCGCCCGAGGGCAAATTAATATGCGCGAGCTCGTATAACGATCCTCTCACTCGGGCAGTGGATATCTTCGGGTTCCGCCCCTCAAACCTATTTGCCAGGGCGACAAACACATCGCCTTCGGCTCTCCGCCGTGGCATAGGGAGGTGGTGTTACGAATAAATAGACGGAAAGGAGGGAGAGGAACGGAGAATGAGGAGCAGAAGAGGAGGGAATCTTTGAAGAAAAACGAGGCACGCGCTAACAAGACAGTGCCATGCGGAGTGCGCGGAGGTGACAAGGAGAAGCCCCGCCCATCGCGTTATACACGCTCTTTGAACAAAAAATAAAATAAAAAACAAATGATAAAAAGAATTCCACGCCGAGGATTCGGTGGCTAATACGAGGGGCATTCTTTACGATACGACTCGTGATTCCAAGCACCCTTTTCCTCCGAGGATAGCTCCATTGTTCCGGTTTTTCCGAACGAGACCTATTTTCACACCTGATCGCTCGCTACTCCTTACTTTTGCCCGAGTGCGAATAACTATGTCGGAAAGCATTCGACGGCTCTTTCCCCCGAAGACTTAATTTTAGACGCACTAAATCTTGGCAGATGTCTAGCCCGAAACGAGAAAATGGAGCCTTTTATTGGGCACGGCCAATTAATTTGCCCGAAAAAGAAAGGAGGTGTAAATTACATCGCGAGGTCATGACAAATGCAGAAATGTGAGAATTCATGGCTTCAAATCTATTTTTATAAAATTTAAAACCTTGAGAAGGGTATGATTACGAAATGCGTAGATTATAATAAAATTAATGATCATCATGCAATATACGAGTATAAAAAAGATAACCGAGATGAATATAATTGTTGCTACTAGAGATACACTATTTATATAAAGAGCAATGTGTATATTGCCTCATCCAGCATAAAACAGCTTAGACTAAAATAAATAAAATTATGAACTATGAAAACCATTTCGTAGTGGGCTAAAATTTCATTAATAAGCATGATACTTGACGTCTCCTAGAGTAAAGGGGTACAGGACTCTTAAGCCATTATTACTATTTACGTAAAACAGTGACGGTATGACTAATCTCTTTACAGTTATTTATCAAAACATTTAGCTCAGTTACGGTTAAATATACACGTTATACATTCCCTAGAGTCAGAAAAAAATGTCGATGACATATAAATTGCCTTTAATGTCTTGCTTCACAACTTTTCCGTTAATACCAACAAAAATTTGTTCCACGCACAATTATCTTCGAATTCCGGCGATTTTTTCCCCAAAGCTATGACGAAAGCCTAGTTAGCCGACTTACTTCATTTTCTGCCTTCCCAAAGAAAAAAATGCCGGCAGATATTAAATATCAACTGACAGCATTAATGCATTGATTTGCATACTTTAAATGGCTCCCCGTCGTTAAGATGATTTAATTGACGTTCCAGCCAAGCGGCAATAATTTGGCCATCGTTAGCGGCAAGATGAAAAGTTGCGAAAAGATTGCCCTCGAGTGAAAAGATGCGAGTCTTTTTATAAAACAAAAAAATAAAACCACATTTATTCAGCCATAACCCCATTTAATCATTATGATACATTTTAAGCTTAACACATTAACATCGGATAGTAAAAAGGCCGTACCTGGCAAATAACTCAAAAACAGCTTCACCATACTTACGCTCTAAGGAATAATATATTAAGCCAAAAATACGGCAATACATATAATAAATTTCGCAATATTTAATAAAAAAATGTAAATAAAGTTATTAAGTTTCTCAGGTAACCAACGTTAAATAAAAGACATACGTACCAGCTTTTCACAGCAAAACGTATTATTAGAGAATCATATTTTAACTAGTATTACTTTCAAAATTATATTTCCGATTTCAATAGTAATAGGTTCAAGGTCTGTTGAGAAAATAGCTTGAAAAGTAATTATTACAAGAGT
Source organism: Ceriagrion tenellum (assembly GCA_963169105.1). Lineage (NCBI taxonomy): Eukaryota > Metazoa > Arthropoda > Insecta > Odonata > Coenagrionidae > Ceriagrion > Ceriagrion tenellum. Next base: position 98,589,586 of record OY720633.1, on the reverse strand, counting down.
CTAGGTAGCTGCAGATCCTCTAGGAGCAAATTGTGAAACAGTAATACCGTGTGATTGAGCACAGTTATTAATACTATTACGGCACACTGTAGGCAAATGTCGAGATTGTACAAGGAACACCAAATGATGTCGAAAATTTAACACTAGGTGATAAGGCATAAGACACTTGATTTGAAAACGGGAAATTAATATTATGAGCACGTGTAGAAATCGGATTCAAAGAGAGATATTACGCGGGTCAGCAGAAAATATCATGAGATGTACCGATGATTACAGAAAGAAGAGTCATCACGGGCCGCATTTCCTCCCGCAATTATCAACGGCACTTTTCAAATTCATGATTTTTTCAATGAATATTAACCCGCTAAACACGCAGCAAAGAGTCAAGCGAAATTCACCAAGTTTTCATGATTTCTTTATCTTTAGTTAACCTTTGAACAGCAAATTTGTAAATGTCGTCCAGCACTATTTACCGTATTGTTACAGTTTCGATCCGATAATGAAGTATTCTATATTTAATCAATAAGCGACAGCATAATGAAGACAGAGCCATGGAAAATGTTCAACAACTATGCTGATATCCAAAGAAATCCTATCTTACTCTTAATAAGGAAAGACTTGTGACAATGAGAATTGATTAGAGTTTAAAAATAAAATGATCAATAAAGATGAATCAGTAAAGCAGAAAAAAACAAAAATGCACTGAAAGATGTTGAAAAGTTGAAGAAGTACCCTTTTAGTTAGGAATATATTCACAGGGTATCACTGATAACTGGTCCTTACTAGTCACAATCAAAATAAAAAAACGGAAAGCACACACTCTACCATACAAGAGACACTCAACAAATAGTGACTGTTTACTGGTAGTACTCAAAGTAAACCAATACCTCACTGTACATGAGGTCATAAAATTTTATGCGTCTTTTCTTTCGTTCGATGAAAATATTTTGGCTACTGGAAAATATAATATTGTGAGAGATAAAACTTTTTTTTTACCTTATGAGGTGATTTTTTGTTCTCTTAGGAGACTATCCACAATATTACGTACGAGTAATTTACATTAAGCTGAGCAATGTAGAGCGCTGCAGTTTTAATGACCAGGAATCCATTTTAAAATGCTATAAATCATTGAGCGGTGATCGTAAAGCCCATCGGTATAAAAAAAAGTCCGAAACCGAATTTCCAAACGCCGCATATTAATGTATAAAGAATAAATCTTTGGATACAAGAGACAGCGCACGAATAAACCGAGGAAAAAAAGACGTCGGCGAAGCACAGCTCCCCTCGAAGTGACAACCCTCCCCTGAAGAAAAGCCTCGCGAAAAATTTAAAGAGATCCGGGACGCGGCGCCAGGCGGGAGCATAACATATTTCTACCCGAGTCCATCGCGCAACGGGGCTGGAGACGAGAATAGCAGGCGAGTTCAGGACTACGCCAAATAGACCGTTGTGCAAGCGGGAGGGTGGAGAAGGGGGCTGGGATAGAGAGAGAGGGAGAGAGAAAACGCGAGGGCAAGTCTCCGGAGGAGGAGACCGAAAAAGAGCCCACTACTTTTGCCCTGGAGAGGTCCCGAAGCTTATAATTAGGGGCGGTATCAAGCCGAAGGGTTGAAAGATACCAGAAGCGTGGAAGGAAGGAGAAACATGAGGGAGGAGGGAAGAAAACGGAATAGAACGTTAAAAACGAAAACCGGTCGAGGAGAGCGGACACGGTTCCCGACCAACAACCGCGCAGACAGTATAAGCGGTAAAGGAGGCTTAACGCGGGAAGGAAAGCAGAATATCGAAAGGGCTGAGACGACAAAGAGTCTTTGGCAGAGTCCCAAAGGGATTGTTTGGGATGATGTTCTCAAAGGGAGGATTTTATCCAACCTCATGAGCGAGGGGGAGCCAACAGAAGTGGAGTAAGGGCAGTTTTGGTACTTTGCGCGTCCGATCGGGCACGTATCTGTTAGCGGTAGGCGTGTAAAATGGCCAGTTAGAGGAAAAACTACGAGAGAGCAGAAATGAATGTGGCCGAAGAAGAGAGTAGAAAGAAGGGCCGAAGGATCGAGAGAAGGGAGAAGACCTGGCGGTCGGTAAGGAGAGGCATTGCAAGGATGCTTAAGGTAGATTGAGCGAGACAGTTTCCTAGTCCAAATGAAGGCCATATTCGAATTATACGTTTTAATTTCAGCAGCTCTAGGAAGCATGAAATAAATATTGCATCAATAATGATGCAATGTTATACTTCTACACGACTGAAGTTCTAAAAAATTAAATAAAAGATATCTATAAGTAAATTTTCAAACATAGCAGGTGAAATTTTGATGAAATTGCCATGAGAATAATTCAGCCTGGACCGGGAAATGAAACATGGACCTTTGGTTTGCCGGACCAATGCGCAGATTACTCTAATCCGGCTACCTAATTCTCATGGCAATTTTGGTTGATACACTGTAACTGGATCTTAGGCCCTTGTGGTCCATCAAAAATGGCAACGCGAGGGAGAAGAGGACTTCTAAGAAGTCATCACCAAGCGACAGTATCCTTCATCAGCACTTATGCCGTGCTTGGCCCCTTGAAAATATTCAAACACAGCAGGAGAAATTTGGATGAAATTGCCATGAGAAAAATTAGGCCTGGACCGTGAATCGAACCACGAACGAATGCGCAGACCACTACGCTATCTAGGCTTCCTAATTCTCATGGCAATTTTGAGGAGGGATTTTTTGAAGGCCTCTTCTCCCTTGCGTTACCGTCTTTGCTGGACCGCAAGGGCCTAAGATCTAGTTCCATTGTATAAACCAAAATTGACATGAGAATTAGGAATCCTGGATAGCGTAGTGGTCTGCTCCTTGGTCCGGCAAACCAAAGATCCGTGGTGCGATTCCCAGTCCAGGCCGAATATCCCTCATGGCAATTTCACCATAATATCTGTAAGTCTTTAACTTGGCTCCTGTTTTCGTGCGGTATGTTTAAAACTCCCTTACAACCGAAGGTTTTTTGTGATTACGAAAAAACTAATATGGTGAAAATATGATTTATTTTGAAAAATGGCTGAGAAAACATATAAAATACACGCTTTTAGTTTTTCAACGACATCTTGGAGTCATAAATTTCTCATTTTTTAAATAAGATCACTCTAGAGAGCATAAACGTACCATTTCCTATCTAAATAGCTGGTATATTTTGTCAAATATCTCAATAAGTAGTGTGATAAGGGGCTGATATTTTGGTATCTTTGGAAGAGCGAAATACTTTTCATTAAAATAAGACAGAATTCATTGATTTCCAGGCTAAATGATATTTCGCTCAAACTACCTTAAATTAGGGTCGATTACTATGAGCAAGATGAAATATTTTTGAAAAGTAATCGTCGATGCGGAGCAAACAGCAAAACTAAGCCGCCATTCGAAAGCGCAGAAAATGAACAGAATTATGGTGGATACGCTAACAGAGGGAAGGGAAAATCACGACAAAAAAGGAGTGCTGACAATAAGGTATAGACTAATTCCTTTCATCCACTCATGATGAAACACATCCATGCTAAATGAAATACCTTTTTTCTCTTCTAAAAGGAACTCATTTTTCTAATGAAGATAACCAAACGAATAGATCTTTGATCTCAACCTAACCAATAAACAAGTATCTATCGCTACAATTGAAAATGCGCCAATTTTCCCCACATTTCACACATCCGAGGTCAAGAAAGGAAGAACGGAAACCAAAACTCATTTCAAAAAAGCATTACGCTATCAGTATTTCCGCTACAGGAAAAATCAAAAGCTTTAAGCTCAAATAGGTTATCTACATCAAACTTCATGCAATAATTCACAGCACCATTAATATAAATAGTCACCTTTTATTTTCTCATCCAATTATATAAAAGAGAATTCGCCAAATACAGCCAAAGGAGATATAGTTATTTTGTTAAGTATCGTAGAGAATCATCAAAAGATTAATAAAAAAACCATTGTAAATATTTTGAAGCGATCTCCATGTTAATTTATTGTCCACTTAATGGCGAATAAGGCCAATAAAAAGTGAATCAATACATTAATTTGAACGCAGTTTCATTTTCCCACCACGGAGTGCTCTTAAAGGTACATTCCAATATTATTAGCGCACAAATCCCATACAAATACTCAGCTTCGTAATTAATATAATATATCAGTTGAATACATAAGTATAAGAAGAACGAAAACATATAACAACTAACTCTACTTGCTACGCATGAGGCTGAAGTTGCAAATCAACAAATCAAATTGCTGCTCCTATTAAATGTAAATAAGGTCCTCGCTAGATACGCCTTAGCAGGCGATGTTTTTCATATACCAAAGAACAGTTTACCGTTAGGGAAGCACCAAAGTTCTCCGTATACGGGGGCTCAACTTTGCGAAGGGCAAGGAGTGAGGGAGAACTTTTAATATCAATTTGAACGAAACTCTCACGAAACCATAGTGAGAGGTAGGTGGAGGACACGGTCCTTTATCTCTTTGCTTCAATTTACCCCAAAGTCATGGACAAAAGCCGCCTGATCTCGCCACTCATTCCATGATCCGTTACGCCAAAAGCACCTAGCACGAAAACAATAAAGATTCAAAAGCTCAAAACGATAAGAAAGTTCTCAGATCATTTTTTCCCGGCGGAAATCTCCTTCCAACTAAAATACAACGAGATGATGGTAATAGCGATTAGGTAGTGCTTTTGTGGGCTGAACGTTTCTCCGCGAAAGATATAGCAATTTTTGACAGCCATTCGAGTACTATTATCAGCGCCCATGCGTCCTACATTGCTGGCTAAATTAGGCCCCCAGTGGAAACATGTCAACTTTCACGGATAATGGAACTTTGATAACGTGAACTGAATGTATAACGCCGTAAATAACTTTTTGATATTGTCTAAACATATGTTTCAAAACCTTATAAGTCGCATAGTCATATATTCTGTAAACATTTGGACAAAAGCCGGTATCCATGGAGATAAATAGATAGCCGCTAAATGAGGTTGAAGTTTTATATCGACAAATCTCAATCCACCCTTTACGTCTAATACAGATATTAGGTTAGTATACTGTATACTCAGCTGAAAGGTCTTTTAAATGAACATTGACTGAGGAAAAATACTGCAGGGAAATAGCCAAATTCAATAGTTTCTTTGTTAAATACTTTGTTAAAATTTTCCATAATGCTCAGGGATTAACAAAACTTCGTAAGTTTTACGTAGACTATATATTAAACGATTGGTTTCGTCAAATAGTCAACATTTTCAGGTGATGATGTCGACTAAATCAGTCGTCCAATAAATTTTCTACGTAAAACTTACAGAGTTTTGTTTATTCCTTAGCATTATGAAACAAGCCAAATTACGCAATTTTTTCCCGCGTAGCTTCTGCAGGATACGGGATATAGAGATGCCAGTATTGCACGGTATTTGCTTCCATATTCACCTAAAAACCAAAACAATGAAATACGCATTATTTTAAACGCAGAACATTAAGGAAATAAGAAAGAATCCGGACAACATAAGCATTTTAAATCAGAGGGATAAGTAGAGGATAAATTGATCATAATGATAAGTTCCACCTTCCAATCATTTTGCAGGGAGGTACATGAAAGTCTTCTGGCGTTTGAGAATTTGTGATTTCAAAAAAAAACAAAATCCATCACTGAAACAATGGCCCATATGTATATTTTATTATAGATTTTTTATATTACTTATCATATTGATTCCCCTAAGTTTGGGTCGATGATCCTTTTCGACAATCATATTCATAGGAACTTTCAACCATATTGGTAAACGCACAACAGTTATTGAATTAATTAGATAACAATTTTGTTCAGGATTCCATCCTAAAGAGTTCTTTACAAACAGATGAGTCAAACAAATTTCACAGGCTTTGTACCAATATGTATGAAATTTTACCTGTTGACCAAAAGACCTCAAGAATGAGATATGGTATCTATACCTACTCAAGCAATTATTCTTAAAAGCCAAATTCGAGTTAAATAACGGTTGCGCAAAAGAGTAAAGAGAATAGCGCATATAGCCTAGATTCCACAACATATGCTAGTATGCGAAAGAGAGAAGCTGAATGTAGAAGTCTGAGGAGAAAAATTAGAGCAAATGAATTCCTTCACCTATCTCGGAAGTACCGCCACGTGGGACGGAAGAAGTGCAACGTACATGAAGCTAAGAACAGACCAAGCTAAGAAGGCGTTCAAGGTAAATAGAAAACTGCTGTGCTCAAAGAGGTTAGGGCTACAAACCAGGAAACAGTACGTGAAAACATTCGTGTGGAGCGTGGCACTCTATGGATCGGAAGCATTGGAAAAGCTGACCATAAAAGACTATTAGCCTTCGAAATCTGGTGCAGGAGGAGGATGGTGAAGACTAAATGTACGGACAAAATAAGAAATGATGAAGTTTACACAAGAGTAGGACTATATGGAACTACACAGAAAAGAAGAACCAGACGAATCGAACACACCCTGAAACGCAATGGGTTTGTGAAGAACATAATTGAAGGTAAATTTGAGGGTAAAGTCTTCAGAAGAAGACCCATGGATAAGTTCATGGACCAAATAAAGAGGAAAGGACATAGGAAAAGATACCAGAAGGCAAGGGGACTGCATTAAATAGGGAAGGATGGAGGGCTGCAGTCAACCAATCTTAGGATTGAACGACCAATGATGAAATTAGATTCATTTAAGCCATATAATTGAAAAGTTTGTGGAATTCACAGATTTAATCTGAACAGATCACGGTATCGACACGCTGTGTCACCATCAGGGATTGTTATTAGTCGGAACCATGGTTGATACCTAATATTTTACTGTAAACACCAAAAAAAGTCACTTAATGAAATGACTGCTTAATTTATTTTAAGTCTTAGTTGAGGATTTCTAAGTGGATTCACAAATGGCGATTGCAGTCTAACGATTCATTCGTGATTTCACAATTCGTACACTCTTGTCCGGGCTTCATTGGACTTCAACCATATGATAGGGACTTTCCACATTCGACGGACTCGGCGATGATGGCTGCTTCACAAAGCTCTCTTGTTATTGTCTGAAAAAATACTCAGTAGTCACTTAACCCTGAAAGCCTTAAAAACCTTAAAACTGAAAGTAAACTCACCCTACCCTTGACCTTTTCTCATCACGCAACGTCCTTTCCTCCTCGCTGAAACGTAATGCGTACCTTCATGGCATGTTCGTATCTAACTTGCCTTTTGTATATTTTGAACATTTCTGTTTTTGTTTTGACTGTTAATTTCACTGTTTTTTTATTTATTCCGTTTATTGAACCAATTTAACATGTTGTTTATGGAGTTTTTATAAATGAATAAAAGTAAAAAACTTTTCATTGGCTTACGTTATCTTCAATGACCAAGTTGTTTCGAGGTTTACGAAAATTACAAGGAACAAATATCGTCAGCCCCTAGGATGTCATCACAAACCCAGGAATTCACGTCACTCGCTAGAGCAGTCTTGACATCGGTGAAACTAAGCAGTTCTAAATGAAATGAATGGAGCTCTCTGATGGAGAACCTTTAAAAGTTAGCGACGCAGCACGGCAAAGAAAACTTGTTTCATCCTTTGCACGCTTCTGAAGGCTCGGAGGATTCGAAATTGCCATTGGGTGCCACACGAAACTCGTTCATCAGTATCACTCAATCCTACCGTCCTGACTGGCGTTTAATGGCCGGTAATTACACCTAGAAGCATTCATATCCTATTATTTCCCGGGTGATTGCTGGTGTGCGTGACTCTAAATTGCTCTGAAAGTGGAATAAAAAGAACGAGAGAAGTCATTCTCGCCCCTTTTTATGTTTTTTTTTTCCTTTAAAACATTTTCATCGCGCTGGATCGACCAATTCCAAATCGTGCTCAGAGGTTTCTGCTGCCAGCGTTGTATCAATAAATTTCTCAGCAGCGATTAATTTTCGCCCTGCACTCGTCAATTATCGGCTTTTCACAATTCCAGCTAAGCACCTTCACCGGAATGGCTGTTAATTTTTATTTTGCTCCATATTGGCTCACAATGACGAATACTGTATTGTCTCCACCGATTTTTTCACCTTGGAGGCAATTCTGGGAAATCAATTTCTAACATAATAGGTAAGTTCGCGCTGGAAATCACCAATCAGAGCTCTTTCTTGCAAAACACATGCGCTATGTCTTGTCAGCTTACGTTATGACTTTTCCGTTTGCGTCATGCGAGGAAAAAGAGCAAAAAAAATCAAAAAGGCTTGATTATCAAATTTTTTACTTGAGCCCTACCCCTGTACTTGGATGTCACTGTAATAGAAAAGGTTGAAATTAATGCATGGTATTTCTTTATTAAAGGTAGAGCCTGATCGGCAAGAAAGGGATTTTACATTGAAATTTGCCAAATAACTGGAATAGTTACAGAGAAAAAAACATGAAAATGTTTTCCTTTGCCCTTGTGATTTGAGTACAGCTCTCTCAGCGTTAATAACTTAGTTACGTAAAGCTACTTCCTCTTCGCTAACATATCCAAAATCAACACCACTACTGGTTCCAGGAATAAAAATATGAGAATATTGAAATTAATAAATACGCTGATAGGACATGGTCGCATAGAATAAATGGAAACTGACATCGAAATTATAACCTAATGGAGGCATTGGATTAAATATTATGGCACAGCAGATTTTTCTGAGTAAGAGAATCACCCATTATTAAAACTTTAATAATTACGCAGGTAAGAAACCAGTAGGTTTCAGAGGAATCTCTCAGAAAAAGCTCATTATATTTCGTCATAATTCATTCTCATACTCAGTCAGAAATAGAGCTTCCATTTCTATCATCTTCAAACCGTTACAAATGCCTATTATAATAAGTACTAAAAGTGGCTCTTCTCATCCGGGAGAAACTATTAAATGAGGACAGGTTATTGAGCAATATTTTCCTCGCGGATCCAGACGGCCATAATGAGTTAATTAAGATCAAATGTACGTTTCATTGGAAAGCTATTTATCCAGATCTCCCGACCCCACTAACCACATTCGTCACCGCGATATAATGAAACCATTTCAAAGCGAATCTCCGGCCACAATAAATTACCCACAAATAAATTGGCGGTGGCAGGATAGGCAGGATTGAATTGGCAAGGAAAAAGTCGTCGCAAAAAGCGGTGGTTCTTTTAACCTCTCGCATTGTTCCGATCCGAGTCTTGGCTGCGAGGATAGAGAGAGAGAGAGAAAGAATGAACAGATATGCAAAAAGAGAGACGGATAGCACATGCTGCACGGCAGTGATTGGCCACCAATTTGGTGCGAGAAAGAGAGAGAGAGCGTAGAAGTGTAGTGGTTAAGGAGTTGACGGGTTAGGAAGAGAGAGAGAGAAATGGGAACGGCTTTGAGGAGAGAAGACAGAAGGGCGATGGAATAACACGCGCGAGTTCGGTATCCCGCAGTTACCTGCGCGCATCTGCTTTTCTTATATTGGACTAGATGGGAGATAAAATCGCGGCAGAATGCCGACTCTCTTATTGGTCCTAGGGGGTTCGGTGGATGTGCATGAAAGCTCTCCCCAACCCAAAGTTTTCGAGGCGGGGGGGAAGGGAGGAGGAAAAAGAGGGTGCCGCTGTGGTATTTTGCTCTCCTTCCCACAATCCCCTTCAAACCCACCCTTATGCCCCGCCACCCGCCGGCCTCTGCACTCCCTTCCGTTGCAAAGATGCAGAAGAGATTCGCTCGGAGAAGAATGCATTGTTGGGAGTGCTTGATCTTTATTTTTTCAAAGCATGTGACCGAACAAGGGCGGGAGAAAAACAAGAAGGCATCCGTTACACGCTAATCTGTTCTCCTTCATGCCAGAGAATTTTTGGGAGAGGTCTGCCACAGTACATTGGGCCCAAGTGAGAGAAAGAGACAAATGATATACAATATAAGTGAAATATTCAATTCAAAACCGCAAAACAGCCTTAAATAAAAGGTTTATAACTCTTAAATAATCGCTCAGATAACTAACAACTGTTTTTATAGATAAGATACATTCAATACGGCGATCGGGAGCGACAATCATTTCAGCACTCGGCGTTACATAATGAGTAAAGTTCGAAGGTTTATCGACGAACTGAGATTTATTTTGTACGGAAGATTATATCTAGCACCTATATTACAACCTCTATTCTCAAATGTTTCACGTTGTTACAATTAATAAAATGTATTCAAATATATACGATTAAAATTAAGGGAAAAAAACCCTGAAGTCAAAAGGATATGTAACCTCAAATCCACCTACTTCTTCTATTTTTCATTTAATCATACTATTTTCATGCAGCAATTATTGAGGTAAGAATGTAGAAAATGTCCGATGTTATAAAATAAATTAAGAAAAAACAGTATCCAAATCCTATAACTGCATGAAAAACCAAGCTGTCTTTAAGATTGGCATTTCGCTGTGGGCTTTCACAGCTCTTTTGGTACGTATGCCTCCGATCACATCATTCGTTTAGGCAAGTCATTTTAAAAAATGTTGTTTCATCGTGGTAATAATTAAGAAAGCTCAAACCAAAACACTTAAATTTCCCTTTACTCTGGACTTTACAGCAACCACTAAAACGCCGTTGCCAATTCTTATAGCCTGTAATATTGTGGAGTGTTGCATCAACTGGAAAAACAACAGCCACAAGAAAAAAAGATGCCGACTTCCTCCGAAATAGAGTGTTATAACAGCATGAAATTGTTGAATATTTTATGGCTTCACAGAAGAAAATGACCAACATTTTTATTTACTACTGTCCGCAAATGCTAATTCCGGAAGTTATGATCATAAGGTAGGTGAACTTGGAAGGGCCAAAAAACTACTATGTATTTAGTAGGTAAGGCCGATACTTCGTGAAAGTACATTGGAGAGGTGTGTAAAAAATTTAAATTTTTCTATTATTTTAAACAAAATAAAGAAGCAATTATTGACGACTAAATACGCAACACTTCAGCATCATCGAGTAATATCTGAGTGGAAAAGTGGAAAGCTACAATTTCGTAAATATGTCAGAAAACTGTGAACACACGCTATACTTTACTCTTCGCAAACAGCAATTTAGTCACACGTACGCTAAAATTTCTTCCGCCCAACTATTTTATTTAAAAAAACCTTCTGAGCTATATTCAAACGAAATCAGTATCTATGGATATGTATCACGAGGAACGGCACTACACCGCAAGGAGGATGGTTTATATGAGCTCTGAGCCAACCTTTTAAGGATTAGTATTTTTTAATTATCCCGTTCAACTTTCACGACCAATTAGATGGACATCCTCATCTTCCGCAGCATACCACTCGTGATGCAACGGTGACTCCCCAAAGTTTAATAAATGATGGATCCGCTAATAGCAAAACGGGATCGTGAGGTCGGAAACGGACGAGATGGGAATGAAGTGAAGTCCGAGAGAGGAGAGCATTACTGGTTCCGAGACACGCGGTGAAAAGAGAGAAGCAGGAGAAAGAGAAATGAATTCCCCTTCCTTCGCCCCCCACCCACTCACTCCCCACGTCTCCGTGCCCATTGCAAAGGCAGTCAATTGATCATCTGTCATGTCACTCCATTTCCACCCGGCCCTTCCCACCCACCTCTCCCCCTCCCCCAACTCTTTCGACTCTCCAGAGTAAACGTCGTGCTTCCGAAGTGATAACCTTACGGCAAATCCCCATCACGAAATGAACCCGAGAGAAAAGATTTCTTCGGACTACAACCGCCGGTGGACCTCACATAAATAAAAGTGACCAAGCAAAGCCAACACAGACCAAACACGAGTTGGTTTTCACTTACGCTTCCGCTCCAGTTTGATAGAACGTCCAAGTTCTATCTCTCTCTTTCGCTTCATCGTGCTCGCTCTCGCTCTATCTCCCTTTTAATCGAAGAACATAACCAAAGTCAGTTTTGATGAGAGTTTTCTCCGGACAAAGAAAAGATGATAGGTACCCACCTAGTGGTGAAGGGATGGGAGACAGAGAAGACAAAAATCGAATCGAATTTTCACGATGTTGGCGTTTTATTTTTTTCCCCGAAGCCATAGGTGGCATTCCATTGCTGAAAAATAACGATGACTTATTTGATAATGTGTCGGGGAAATATATGCGCCGTGTTAGGAACGTGCCAAAAATTTCTACCCTTCGGGAACCGAGAAGAGATTTATGGTCTTTACATACTCGGGATTAAATTTTCTGAGTTCTTTGGGATGGGGAATGAAACGGAATAAGATATATAAACCATTCCTTCCCAGTATTTCCAAGCAAACAAATGATCATACATTCCTTTCGACAAAAAACAATGTCTTCGTCACATTCTTCTTTATTTGATTGGAATTCGGGCATTGTATATTCATAAACTAAATGATCATGGCATTCATTTTCATAAAAATTAATAGCTTTAGATAATTTATATTCTTTTTTTCCATTTAAATGTTATTTACCCAGATTGGAATGAATTATTTTATTTACAAGCGAGCTAAAAAATATCTGATAAGGAAAAACAAAAAGATACGTGCAAATGATAAAATATAATAAAAAGATAAATGCAAAATATGTAGAATTATTGTGAAAAAAGCAACGCTCATCTCACAGAAATGTAGGAAAAGACCAAGACTACTACAACGTTTGAATTATTCAAGTCAACAATTACAACTTTTAATACAACTAAGTATTCAAAATAATATACACCTATTTATTTCTGCTCAAAGGAAATTTCTCGTTTTCCTTAAATTTTTTAGCATGTTCGAAAGGTAAGTAAATTCAAGACTACCCCCTAAACTTTTCTTTACACTACAGCATCTGTCATTGCATTACAGATTAAACATTAAATGAGCAAAAAAACTAGGGGAAGGAATATTTTCAGAATATGCTAACGACCAATTCTTCACTTAGAGGCAAAAGCATTCTGATAGGGAAAAAATCTTACTCCTTTAACAGCTTCGCTGAAATTCTTAAAGAAAATTACCACCGTTTTCTTCATGGTGTTTAATCCCGTCCCCTTAGGCGTCAAATGCCGGAAGTTGACTGAATAAATAAACACATTTATTCAGTCAAAGGTTTAACACAAAGGTCACAATGGTCCACAGGTCGACTAACGCTCGTCACGAAGTTATTTCTCCAACCCGTCCCGGGGACGAGTGGATACTAGAGAAAAAACACCACGAGTCCGAATGATATGAAATTAGTGAATTTATTCGGTAGGAGGGCGAGAGTTGAATGTGAAAGAGGTACGCGGAGGGATAGAGAGAAATGAAGAGTGGAGACGAAAGGTCAGGGAGGTGGGCGGCTTGGGGGCATTGCCGAGTGAGGCGAGAGGGGGGGAGGTGAGGCAGAAGAGGCGAGAGGAGCGGGAGGCGGGAAGGGAAGGAGGCCAGAGCGTCGTCCCTCGGGCGCCGGATTCCAACCCGCCACACCCCGCGGAGAGACCGGGGGCAATCGCCGAGGCGTGGCCCCCCGCCGGGGATATATACTCTCCCTCTTTCCTCCCGCTTGCTATCGTCCCTGGCTCCTCATCCCCCTCCTCATATCCCTCTCTCATCTTCACTCCGAGCCGAGCTGTCCCTGTTGAAGAGGGGCCGCTCTCCTCCCTTTCCAACGCCACCCCCTCCCGCCTTCTACCTCCTCCTCCCCCCTCCCCGCGGCCCTCCACTGCCCCCTGGAGCAACGAGTGAAAAAGACGAAAGAGTCAACGGCCCCCCCTCCGCATCCCAATCGACTTCCGCCAACATTTTCATGGGCACGCATTATTATGTATGCATTGGTGTACATTATGTGCAAGTTAATATGCAAAATGAATTGTCTCTCGGCGCCTGAAGAATAAGATGGTCTCATGCCACCTATAATTCACAAATTATGTTTGCCGTTTTTTACATCGAATTGCAATTTACTTGGTCAGCTGCTAATAATAATGACACGTCACATAATCGTATGATGACAAGACGAAAAGATATAATTAAAATGTTTATATTGACATTATAAACTTTTATTTCCGTGGATCAGTTGCGGTCTTTTAGACTTAAAGCACATGCAATATTTCAGAATTAAGTTCGATTTGAAATACTTGGCAGTTAAAAAAAGAAATAAGTTCCCAATGATTAATAGATAATTTGCATCGCGACAAATAATAAAAAATACACAGAGGGAAATTACCAATGCCAGGTAGCCACATCTTTCTAAAAAAATTGAATGCAACGAATTTGTCATCCATTACCCATAGAGTATACAAATTACAAATGAAATCGATAAATATACATTGGAAAGGATAAAATGTATAGACAGAGTTTACATTGAGTTCATGTAATAGATGGGAATGTGGGAGAAACTATTTCTTTCACCGACCTTTATAGCGTAGCTAAACCTCAAAATTGCTTTTCCACGAACCACGATTTTGTGGGACTAAGTCACTCCCCAAAGCCAAGAGTTAACACCAATATCGTATTCATAGAGTTTTACACGATGACTTAAAAGTTTTTTCATCTATAGATATTCATGGGTAGCTTTATAAAGTAAAAAAGGTGGACCCAGAGAATATATGAGAATCTGTAGGTCTTTAATAAGTGAGTGCGGAGGATGATGGAGAAAGTGTGGTGGACGGAAAGGAAGACAAATGAGGAAGTGCTTGTTATGGTGAGTGAGGAGAGTACACCTCTGGAGGAGACTATGAGTAGGTAGTGTTTAGAAGGGGTAATGAGGGGCAAAGATATGCTGAAGGTGGTGAAGGAGGGGAGGACGTAGGATAGGCGAGGAAAGGGAGGAAAGAATAGCCTAAATGGACGAGATGTATAGAGATATGATGTACGCTGTTACGAAGAAAGACACGGTGTAAGGATATGCCAACTTCTACTGGTAGATAACCTAAAAAATAAAAATTGTACTCGGAATCAGTAATTTTAGTACCTCTCCGTTCGGCAGTGCTTTCTTTTTCTTTACTATTTCTATTTCCTGCAGACATTCAGCGGAGGTTGATATAAAACATTAGTCTAGCGTGTAGCCTCAGAATCTCCAATGGTTTCCAAACTATTCCTTTCAAAAGCAATACTTCACTCCCAGCGCTCGTTGCAGTTTTTACCAAAGCTTGCAGCTCGAACAAATTTAATTGCCTAGATTTGAATCGACTCTGTCACAATCATCAAGTTTATGTGCGATATAGAGAAGTTATTGCTGGTACATAGAAAGGGAAGCCTGTTGATAAAAATTAAGACACTGTGTAAGGAGACATGAGCCAGCACCTGATAAACTCTAATGGATTTTTACACTATTCCATCAATACCTAACTTAACCGGTGGATTACTCTAAAAATACATCATAGGTATTCAGAAATTCCTCCCGAATTCTCCGCAGGGTCACATTCTCCATACTGGCCGACGTTTCGACGTTCTACTTGCGCATAGGCCTCAGGGCAGTTGAGTCTCACAGTACTGATAGCCTGACCCGGTGTATAATCCGAGAGGTTTTTCTGCATCTAGTACGCTGGGAAACCACAAGATCTCATAATTGATATGCATGTATATTTTCTAAAAACATTACTCTCGAATCTTCGATACCCCCACCCTAGGGGTCCTTCTGCCGTGTTTCTCCAACAACCTTTCGCCAAAAAATCATTCCTCTCCGAGAGCCCTTCCTCCCTTTTGGCCCACCTCCGACGGGAACACCTACAAGAGAGCAGGAGGAGGAGGCCCACAGTGGAAGGAAAAACGGATCGGGGAAGGGTTGGAAGGAGAGAGGAGTGAGGGGGAGGAAGAGGGGCGGGCAGGCATTGGAGAGATTGAGATTGATAGCCGGGGTGGGGACGCGGTTGGAGTGAGATCAGAATGGGCAGGCAGAAGGAAGACGATTAATACCGAACTGTCTACTTGCCCCGAGGACGGGGCGGGACGAGCAAAAGCGAGGGGGGGGAGAAGAGGAGGTGAGATGGTTTCAGAGAGGGGTGGGAAACTGTTGGGGGAGGAGGGAGCGAGGTGGAAAAGGCTTTAAAAATGGGCAAAAAGGCGTTCGGGCATTGTGTGAGACTAGGGTGAAGAAGTATCGCGCTCAGGCGTCCCATCGAAGAGACTCGAATGAAAAAAGAAGACCATCGAGAGGGCTCCCACTCAAAAAGTCTCAATGGGAGGAAAGATTGGGGGTAAAAAAAGGGCTTTTCAGCGGCACAGTTAATTCGATGACAAGAATGGATATGCCAATGAAGTTCGGGATGGCTTGAGCTTTCGTATTCTCTCCTAATTGCACTTATTGGCGAGTTTCTCGAAGAGCTGAGAATTTCATCGATCGAAAACTTTCATTATCGTGCGAACGGCTACAATCATCAATCAAAAAACCAATAGGTACTTTCTCAATACCTACGTATCGTATTCGTTCTGTTCCAAGGACATTCTTCATTCCAAGCACATTCACGCACGCAATCTCCCTTGGGCACAACTGGGTAAACAGAGAATGACAAACGATAGAGCGGTCACAAGAAAGTGGTTCCCAAAGCTCTACTTTTTCATTCCCGTATATACATACAATACATTTTTCATTAATAGAAATAACTTACATCATTAAATTTTATAAATCTTGAACCAGTCAAAAAGATATGACATCAATTATCAAGTCTCCAATCACTTTCTTAAATTAAACTATTTTCTCTTTATAAATAATATATAACTTAACTTATAATACTCAACCCAGAAAAAGCAAACATCGACTTTTTAATAGATGGGTTAGGGCTTGACCCTCAGAATGCTAATTTCTGTAGCTCTCGATTTTCATGTTTTACCATACAAAGTACATAGGAAAAGCTACCAGGGAGTGAAGAAACTGGCTTAGATAGGGATGGTGGAAGGCTGCAGTCAACCAATCTTGAGATTGAACGACCAATGATGATGATGAACGTATATAGAAGAAGAAAGTTGGAAAAAGAGCAACAATTTACCTTGAAAAACCATTAAATAATTCCATTTTCACTGGCGCTACTGTAGGACGCATAATGCAATATCATTGCGCGATAATTAGTTTCAGAAAAACATACCCATCAGGATGATAGAATAGAGAATGGTACACGTAGTAAGTGCATGAGTAATTAAAATAGAGCAATGTCAATAACTTTGTAGGACCCAAGAATAACGTAATAAAAACATAAAATATAAAATGAATGGTGATAACCTTGATTATGCACAATAGAAATATGTAGAGCCCATACGAGCTCATGAAAAACGCAACAATACTGCAACGAATTATACCTCTAAATTAGCTTTTACTGCATTTTGGTTGGCACACTGAAGTTTCTTTAAGGAGCCTATTTAAAAACAAAATTCAACGTAGCAACTATGAATCTTTGTGGCCCCTACAGAAACTTAAAACGATAATTTTGAAATGAAAGTGCTATATTTAACAGGTCAAGCAAAGGCGTTTCCTTCGAGGTTCATTAATTGCGGCTTTTTGGTTGGTACTGACTGTATAATGAATATCGGTCCACCGGTTTGAGATGAAAACCTGCCAACTTGCTCGGGATTAGCTAATATAATATTGGGCAAAACAAACACAAAGATTATTAAGCACGATTAGAGGATGATTACAGACTGCTTCCTAGCAATATGATACGATCATAATTATCATTTCAAATTGTGGTTCGCCGTAATTTTCTGAAAGCCGAGTCTCTTAATGATACGCAGAGGGATTAGGCAGAGGAGAAAACTTGCCTCTTTCGTTCGCACGAGGGAGTGCGAGCTGTAATTAAAATACGAATTCCGAATGGAATCTTCTCGCATTCCTCCGGGCTACACCGGGACCGGTATCTTGGCCAATGCGGCATCCTCTGGTATCGATTACAGCTTCCGAAAAATACAGGCTCTTTCGATTAGGATACGGCTTAAACGAGGTACCACAGAATTATGCAAATAAAATCCGTGGCGCCATTGCCTGCAAATGTCCGCAGGAAAACTGGTATTTCCACAGGAGGCCTTAAACGAATACAAGTTTAGGTGGTACGATTCACACTAATAAATGTGGCGCATTAAAAGATATTATTTTCCATTTGAGTTGCCTTATATGGAAACGAATTATACTGATTGAATACCTTTGCGGCCAGTCACAGTTTGAGACAGCTTAATAAAAATGAACGTGCTAAAATGGTTACCCCATCTTGAAGCATTTAAAGTCACTTCATACAAAAGGGTTTATAGGGAATAATTTCAGAATCGACCAGTAACTAAAGCGTAGCTTGAAATACCTTTTAGGGAATGCGTTTGTCTCATTAATTATACTCCTAAAGGAGAATGTAAAAACCTTAACGAGATCCTAATTGTTGTATTAAAATGTTATCTAAATTAAGTTGAAAAAGTTGAAGAGAATAGTACTAATTTCTCATTGTGTAGCATTGGTCCTGTGATGAATAGATAGCAATGATATGAGATAGGATATTATATAGTATGGCCGATTCCTGGTGGCTATTTCAAAGTAGTGAGACGAGTATGTCCCATTATAGGTAAGCTTAATCCTTTTCAGCAAAAACATGTACCATAATACATAGATTAAATAATAATATTTCCGAATTCAATCACGAAAATAGACCCCTTTGAAGATGTGAAGTTAATTATTGACTAGCAGGCAGCTAGCCTGCTCAACCCAGAGCTATCAGCTCTGAGGCTCTAGGGGTCTAGTGTCCTAGTCTAAAAATAGCTCATTGGTGAAAATGTTTTTTTTTCATTCACTGTTCTCCTTTGTGGCTTTTAAAGCCATTTGAAAAGGAAATCACTGTGGGTTTCTCTTGTTTCAACCTTTACACTCTTCCACTCTCCCTTTTGGCCTTTCTCCCTTGGTTGACATCTGGTTGTTGCAACCACAACCCAAAAATGATCCATTTCATCTCCAAATAACTCACACCTTTGCACGGCTGGTGACATAAGACCCCCTGCCACACGCCCAACATATAAAAATTCACAACTACTACCAAATCATGCTGACAGAGATTCCACATTCAACGCACCAAACCTCACTCTTCTAGCTCAAAAATTGACAGAGAAAGAAACAAAACGGATACAGAATGACTGACGCGATGCAAAATTAATATATATATAGATAGATACACGCATTACTCTGCCAACTCTGTGCATATTCTTACAGTTTCACATACACTAGTCAATTGATAGCCTTGGCAATTTTATACATGGGGAAAACTAACGCGATTTGAAAAGGTTAACATTAGCGAAAAGCCTATTAACTAAATCAGGGAACAATTCACATTTTACAGCTGCATAAGTAACTAATCAGAGCAAACACTTGTTTGGATGGATATCCAAAGGAAATCTTCATCTTAAAAGGTGAAAAAGAAAAGAAAGCGAAATATGAGCAAAATCAGACTTACGATCGTTTCAATTTAAGAAATGAAAGTGTTTTCGGGGAGGTAGTTACCATCAGTGGTATAGAAGTTGAAGAAGTCGATATTTACCAGCAAAAATAGAATGTAAAACAAGATTGAATCCTTCATACCGTCTTCCGTCGAGAAACAAAGTAAAGGCATTGATCCAATGGGATGGAAAACTATGTTAGTGACGAGTGAGTGGCTACGAACTGTAGAGCCATGGGTTCAAATTTTAGTAACAGCTAACTGGCCTAACTTAAAATAAATCCATCAAATTTAGGCTGTCCTCATGACGTAGGCGATACTTACTAGGTATAATATGTCTTTAAAAAGGGCTTGTTACCCTGACAATGGAACTGGTCGTCCTACCCTGAGTGTGAGAGTAATATTTCACACTACTAACAAAAGGTGAGGTATTATATATTTATCTTTTGGTCTGTCCTCATATGAAAAGGCTCTGATGGATGTAATGCCTGACAAAACTATTGCATGTTCATTCCGGATAGGTACAACAAGTGTGAAAGTAATTTTATCATGCCTATGGATCAAGGAATACAAAATTCTAAGCCCGTAAAAATAAAATGTTCCCAGCCAAAAGTAATAGGCCACAATCGTTCACCTAGCCGGGTAAACAAAGTAATTCATCGAGTGTACAATAAACTTCCTTTATTCCATTGTTTTGGTTAGGCACTTTTGATGCTGTTACTTCCAAAATGTAATTGCAAATAACTTGGAGGACATTGAATTACGAGCAACCAAGAAGTAATAACTTGCAGGTTGGGTATATTAATTACCCCACCGAAACATTTTCCGATATCGGCAAGCCATTAACTATTTGTAAATTAAAATATTTTTTTCTAAATTGAGAGAGACAGCGAGAGTTTTAAAAATTGAGAGAATATCACACCAAACATTGAAGAACTCTCAAATAAAGGTAATTAACACAAGTAAACCGGAAATACTAAATCAGGGGTGGCCAACCAAAATGATCTTGTGAGTCCCTTTAGAAATGCATAATAAATCCGCGGGCCACATATAAAAATTATATATCCCCATATTAGATTTAGAACCACTATAGACATTTTTTGGAGTGAAAAATTGAAATATAATGAGTTATTTATTGAAACATAATGAGTTATTGTGTTAAAGTTATAGTATTAAAATTTGATGAATCTCGCGGGCAGGAAAAATATTCAAGGCGGGCCGCGGGTTGGCCACCCCTGTACTAAATGAAGCTCAAAATCTATGAAACGATCGAATGTAAAGCAATGAGAAAATGGTTACAAACTCGGAATGACAACCAGAGTAAAGCTGGGGCTTAATTGCTAACTACGTCAAACGCATTGACACAAAACTTATGGAATTTAAACTTTGATGCAGAGAAATATTTTCAATGACAGACAATGAAGTACCTAATCGGCATATCAGCCCAGAGTAGGGTGGCTGGTAGAATGTTGCCTAGTTGTCCTCGGTCACTATCAATTAACTGCGGCGATATAATTACTGAAGTTAATTGGACGTATCAGACTATAGGTCCCAAGGGAAAGGCGCATTTTGTGAATTAAATGCATTTGTCGATATAGGAACCATGCCCCTACCTGCGAAGATAAAACCAACCCTCAGTTACATCAAGGAGTGATGCTGAGAACTTAGCCACAAAATAAATTCCACAAATTTTGACGTACCGTCTCTAAATTCCAGTCATTCCATTCACTGACATATTCTAATCAGGCGATACAAATAAAACCCCTGATTCATAAACACTTTACTTTGATTCATTTGCCGCGAAATGCCACAAATGCACTCTAGTTGGATTAACGAGTAACACCTCAGGAAAGGATGTTGTAATAGCAGTAGCCTTCATAGCCTTTTAAAAATATGTCGCATTTACAACTAAGATGAAATTTATCGCAAAAACGCAACCGATAAAAGGACAAATGCATATGGATAAAATGATTACCGCAACATCGATCATGACTGAAATTGGGAAATGAAAAATAACACAACCTAGAGTAGTTGTTTCCGAAAAGTTAATCGTCGGCATGAGGATTTAATCCGGCACCCACATTCCAATAACGAGACAAAATTGTACTTTCAAAACGCCGACTCACCGAAACCCTGAGCAATTAAATTACATTCTCCAAGTTTGGTATAATATTCGGCTGTAAAACATTTCTTCGCCCTAACACGAAGTAAGCAGTCATTAAATCACCAAGGATAATGACAAAATTGGAAAAAAGTATAAATAAGCATGGATGTAAATTCAAACACGAGGAAGAAAGGTACTTTGCACTACTATTGAATAAGACAGATAGGAAATTAAGATGATGTAAAGAGGAGTTTTGATAGAGAGGAAGAGAAATCGATTTTTTAAAAAGATTTTTTTAAAAAGAGGCGCATTTTGTGAATTAAATGCATTTGTCGATATAGGAACCATGCCCCTACCTGCGAAGATAAAACCAACCCTCAGTTACATCAAGGAGTGATGCTGAGAACTTAGCCACAAAATAAATTCCACAAATTTTGACGTACCGTCTCTAAATTCCAGTCATTCCATTCACTGACATATTCTAATCAGGCGATACAAATAAAACCCCTGATTCATAAACACTTTACTTTGATTCATTTGCCGCGAAATGCCACAAATGCACTCTAGTTGGATTAACGAGTAACACCTCAGGAAAGGATGTTGTAATAGCAGTAGCCTTCATAGCCTTTTAAAAATATGTCGCATTTACAACTAAGATGAAATTTATCGCAAAAACGCAACCGATAAAAGGACAAATGCATATGGATAAAATGATTACCGCAACATCGATCATGACTGAAATTGGGAAATGAAAAATAACACAACCTAGAGTAGTTGTTTCCGAAAAGTTAATCGTCGGCATGAGGATTTAATCCGGCACCCACATTCCAATAACGAGACAAAATTGTACTTTCAAAACGCCGACTCACCGAAACCCTGAGCAATTAAATTACTTTCTCCAAGTTTGGTATAATATTCGGCTGTAAAACATTTCTTCGCCCTAACACGAAGTAAGCAGTCATTAAATCACCAAGGATAATGACAAAATTGGAAAAAAGTATAAATAAGCATGGATGTAAATTCAAACACGAGGAAGAAAGGTACTTTGCACTACTATTGAATAAGACAGATAGGAAATTAAGATGATGTAAAGAGGAGTTTTGATAGAGAGGAAGAGAAATCGATTTTTTAAAAGTCGGACGCTATGAGATAGGATCACATTCTGCACACACATTTTCACTGAAAACTGACCGCAACGAAAATTCGGGAGAAAAAACAGTACAACCACTGGAATTATTGCTTCCGTAAATTAAATGGGCACATTTAATTACAGGCATGAAGAACCTGGCACACACTTTCCAATTACGAGCAATAACTGCCACTCTGGATCACAAAAATCGATAATTCCCCGCGCCGCATTCCGCACGCGTTCCAATACGTACACCTTTAAAACGTGTTCCATCCTCGAATGGAAGGAATCATGAATGAAAATACGTATGATATATATATATATATATATATATATATATATATATATATATATATATATACATTTACACATATACGATCCATTTAATTTTAAAAATTCAAGTAAAACTAGAATAAAAAAGGAAAAGTGCACGTTGGATTGATAATGAGAGAGAATTGAAAACTAGCTTCATCCCAAATCACCATTGCATGATTAACATAGAAAAGTGGACTCATTTGTGAATATTTTTATTAAATTGGAGTCATTGCTAAAATAAAACTGCTGATAACTAATAATAAAGAGAATAGAAAGCTTTAATTGGCATTTGTTCCCAATCACCAGCAATGACCAATTCTTTTGTTCCAAATCACAACTCCCTTGACTTTTTGCAATTTTTGCAAACTTGACGTTTTGCCCATTTCGTATAGAGGCATAAACATTTTTCCGTCCTGCAATGAACGAAACTGTTAGTGAAATCATTTGCTACATGCATGCAGGAAAACGCAGACAGCCCTTCCAACGGGAAAAATGACCGATTAAGGATGAAGCGAGAAGTGAACGCAGAGAGATACTAATCCAGATTCTCAGTTGAATGAGAAAGACGAGGAAGATTTGGGCGGGGGGGTTGTATAAAAACAAATAATTTCCCCTGTAAAATTACTCACGACGATTAATTAATGGCAGAAAGAGCTTAACCTGGTACAAGCTTCTAAAATACGAGCACTGACTGCATATTTTTGCTCCGAACCGCTAAATCTGAAGTCGGTCGCAATGCACTCCTCGAAATGTCCATTTCGTACAACATAATAATTTCCGTCCTGTAACGGACAAAAATATGAATTAAATAATGTACTACATTCACAACGAAACATATAGTAAACGCTTACAAGAGAAAAAAACACATGACGAGGAAGGGTAGAGCGGGAATTAAACACGAAGGGAATCGGATATCCCGATATTCTCGACTGAATGAGAAAGATTGAAGACGATAGAAGATGGAACGAGAGAGAAGAGGAGAGGAGTTTAATTGTAAGTGGGTGGGAAGGACGAGGGATTCTTAGAGCAAGAGGAGGATGAAGAGGCGGAGGAAGAGGACATCGGAAGGCAGGGAGACTCGCCTCGTGGGAGGAGGAAGACGAGCAGGGAAGGAGGTGGAGCGGAGTAAAAGGAGGAGGCGTCGGAAAAAGATGAAAAGTGGAGCACATAAATCGTCGTCTAACATGAGACGGGAGGCAGGAGGAATTTCATACCCATTTAAGTGGCGAGGTAAAAAGATACAGTTAATGGAGGGCGTCGAGTTATTCCGGTGGAGTGAGCGGGGGGAGGAGGAGGAGGGGAAAGAGGAAGAAAGAAGAGCGAAGCGGGAGGTGGGAGGAGGGAGAGAGAGAGGGAGGGGGTGGGTGGGTCTCGCCCCCTCCTTTTCTTTTCAAGAAGGAGAAGATGCCTTTGGGATGAGAGGAAGCCGTCTCTCTCTCTCGTGAGGAGGACGAGGCGAGTTAAGCGGCGGTGTCGCCCGAGAGATGGAAGGAGACGTGGGGGAAGAGAAATGGGAGGATGCGGACGGGTACGGGGAGGTTTTTTGAGGAGGCTAGTTAGCGAACGAGAGGACACATTCAAGGAGGCGATGAAGAATGGCATGCCCCAGAGGAGGAGGTATGGGTTGGGTGGACGATTAAAAGAGGGGGTGCGGGCGTACAGGAGAAGAAGAGATGCCGAGCTGGACCGATTCCTTCAAGATTTTGAGGAGTGAATCCTCTCTCGTCCCCAACCACCGGAGACTCGCCCCTCTCAACAGTCTCCAGGCCAAAGGCAAGCACCTCCTCACGACAACTCCACCCCGCACCCCAACGGCTCTTCCGCTATTCTCCGCCCGACCCCCATCTTAAAAACCACTCCGACTAAAATCTTTCTCTCGCTCTCCCACCTGAAAAAAAAACCACCCCTTTCTCCAGAAACCCCTCCATTACGCCCCGAATCTATTCGAAGCGGCGAAATTTAATTAAAGTTTTGAAAGAGTGAGGGAGAAAACAACCTCACACCCCTTCTGCTGAAACACCACCCCCTGAGGGAGAGTGAACGCAAAAATATATATAAGAAGGCATGAAGGGTTGTGGAAGAAGTGGGCGGATGGGAGGAGGTGGACAGTCAATCACTCGCAAAATGGACGGGAGGCACCGCACAAACTGCCCCCGGTCGCTTTCGGTCGCCGCACGTTACTTCCTAAGAAGACGGTTCGACCGAGCGAAGATTTGCCGGAGGAGGTAAAAGCCGAGAAAACGGAGAGATGGGCGGAATTGTGGGGCGGAACAGTTGGCGGGAGGTGAAGGTAGTGCGGTTGTGTGCGTATAGAGGAGGATGGGAATAAATTACCGAATCGGTGTGGGAGCCTTGTAGCGTAAAAGTGAGCAATGGCCCGAGATCAGAAGAACAACAGTCAACTCGCGGTGTAGCAATAAGTCAATCGCCACCGAGCAGGCGTGTGACGGTAGGGCGAGAGGAAAAGGAGAAGGGAGGGGTAGAGGTGTAGGGCAGTGGACAAGGCGCTTGGGGGAATGGAAGTACATAGAAAAGGGGGGAGGGAAAGGGAAGGGCAGAACTCGACCCCCCCTGCACTTCCATCCATTTACAAAGGTGTTATTCCCTTCTCTCTCCCTCAAAGTTCACCTCCCCACACTCACAAATCTCACCTCCGAACGCCCTTCATCCCCCCTGAGGGGTCCATCACGATGGAAAAAGATTTTTCGTCTTTCAGTTGTTTCGTCGTGTTTTTGTTCTCCATCCCGAGAGGGCGTGAAGGCGCTTGAGATTGGATGGTGGTTTGGGGAGTAAAAGGTGAACTCCCCCATCATCCATCAATGGCTCTCCTCTTAGATTTTTTGCGTCATTCTAAAAACTTGACCTCTCTCTTTCTATACATCTCTTTGCCGGACCCTTCCCAGGCTTTCAATCCTTCTTCCACAGAAGGATTCGAGGAGCGGAGAAAAAGGCAGCCCGCGCCGCCGCGTAGGCGATTGTCCTTCGCTACTTGTGGGTGGTGGTTCCGAGAGGGCAACGCGGTTATTGAAGGGCCTGCTTCCACTCCGCCACCGCATTGCTACCGAGGGGCTCCCGTTTGTTTATCCGCACCCTCTTCCCCCTTTCTCTCTCTCTCTCTCTCTCCCACGCTCCCAACTCTGCCAACCCCTCCCTTCCCTCACGCAATCCTCCCCGCCCGGGTCGCTTCAACGGAAATTCTCGCCCCCACTTCCCCCTCCTCCGTTCTACCGAGCACCGCGTGTAAAACAGCAAACTAAGTGCAGCGCACCAACTGTAAATTATTATTCCCTCCTCTACATCTTTCAGCCGTGAGTACATATTCAAGCCTTGCACTTACACAAGCACTACCTTAAACGACTTCAAACATTAATACCAACTTCATTACACGTGTGTTAATGACATATTTACACATGTACCTCCATAGCTTTCACATATTACAAGTCGAAATTATAAGAAGAAATTTTTTAACGGAAAATTAGGCTAGTCACCGATATCACTCCACAGAAAATGAATGTGTGAAGCAAGCATTAGCGGTGTTAAATGACACATCCAAAGTACTCGGAAGATAAAAACCAGTAAGGTAAGGTAATTATCGTAATGGACAACCACCAATTTGGTCTTTTTCCGTATTTCATCTCAGCCACTCCTTCCATAATTGTTTACAATAGGCTATTATTCGCCAAACGTGTCCAACATGTTAGTGTCATCCTCTTCTCAGAGTTTCCCTCACATTCCTTACATCACACTCCTCAGTACCCACTTCTCCGCTGGAAAAAAATCTCCATCCATTCAATAACACCACATCTCCCTTCCTCCCAATATCTTTTCCTCTGCAGCAGATATTGTCATGGCGTCATCACTATATAAGACCATGCTCCAAATTTACCCTTAAAAAACCTTCCTTACTCTTAGGCTTGTGTCCCTGGCTGTCAGAAGACTCTTCTTTTGGGTTGAATGTCTATTTTGCCTGGGCCATATCACTCACAATCACATTATCTTTCTTGCTTTCTCCACAGTTAATGATCTTGATTCCCAGGTTAAAAAATTCTTCCACTTGCGCAAATTTTTACTGTCCATGTTTGAAGGCGACTCTGTCTCTGTGATTTCTGCCAGAAATAATAATATTTGTTATCTCAAGAACAATTCAAGTCGTATTTCCACTTAGTGTTGTCCAACGGTGAAACATTCTAATCTGATAATTCTTTTTCTCAGCCACCATTGGCACCAGCAGAGCGTAGCATGGCGATTTTTTTGTCATGTATTAGGAAAAAAGATAAAAATCTGAACATTAGATTATAACATTCAGTAAGGTAGTGATCACTTATAGATTGTCACCTAATTATTGCACCCAGAAGAAATTGCCTAAGTCGAGGCAAAATTGGTGGTAGGTGACATATGCACAACTCCCTAATAACAATTAAAATGATAACTGACAAACACTATTGAACTAAAATCAAAATTAGCGAAATGAATTTGAGTTAAGGAGCAATCAATTTTTCTTCAGGGCTGCTAACGACGGTTTATGTAATGTTTCTTTGTAGCTGATGGGTTTTCAAGATCTCCTCATACTGTCATCTCCCTTATGATACATGAACAAACTTCACGTGTGCCCCAGACGTTCTCAGACCAGAGTGACAAGGAAATCATCTCCGGCAGATGTAGAGAAACGTAGCCATCCAAAAGATGACATCACGGGGCTATCGCAGGACTCAACCATTCTCTTCCTGAGAAGAGGATCGTTCATGTACAGCATTTCTTTCAAAGAGTATGGTTACTAATTTTAATTCGTTTCTGTCGTCATTGCGAATGCATAGAGCAGTTCTTACACTTATCTATGCTCTGCTGAAATAAGAGAGTCATTTCCACTTTTTCTCCCATTAGTCCGACTCAAAATTCAAAATTACAAACGTATCTAGGTTTAAAGGGGTGATTCGACAAAATATTACAAAAACTCTGCCTGAATCAGAGAATTTTGACCTGTAACCACTCCATTTTCGTACCCAACCCCTTTCTTCTTTACTTCTAAAAATGTCTGCCTAAAATTTCAAACTGCCCATTTGAATTGCGTACGAATAGCCTGTATGGCGAGTGAACAATGTAGATATATTCTCTGATTTCTCTCAAAACCTCGAAGCGTCTCAATTTTTGCAAACCGTTAAACATATAATTTAAGAGGTACATGAAAGAAGACTGTACGTTCGTTTGCCAGTTAGCCTAAGTTTGCTAAATGTAGGTTTTTTTTTATTTTGGTTATTTCTGGGAAAGAATTCCCCGAGTAATACTAGTGTAGTAATTTCCTCAAATGTCAATTTTCTCTAACTTTCACAATTTAGACAATGGCAGGGGAAATTAATGAGAAAATTTCTATAATTTACGTGCAATTACAAGGACATTTGAATATTCCCATAAGCCAGTCCCCAACAGAATTCTGAAGCTGATTCTAGATCGATTCACCCAATGAAAATTTCTAATCCTCCTCATCCCTGTTGATTCATTACCCTTAACTTCACTGACAATAATTTAAATCTTCCCTTCTTTATAGATGTTTAATATGCAGAAAAAACTACAAACATACGTATCTATGCTTTGCTGGTCTACAGCAGAAATCAATTCCAAAAATCATACCAGAAGGAATGAAGAAGCGATAACATAACTGGGGCATTCAATCGCAATGATTCTCACCTTATGCACATGTAAAACAGGAATCAACATTTCTTTGAAAGATTTTGTGATAAAAATACTAGACTAACCCGAGTTAAAATTTAAAAAATACTTGAATTCGTTACAATAGGTAGACGGAAACGTTCGTCTACTAAAATGCTGCAACGCGGGGATAAATCGAAACATTCAAATTTAGCAGAAAACATTACTATACCAATGGTGTGTCGAGCCCATGGCATAGCAGAGATACCACCATCTTGTCTTTCAATTATAATGTCTCCCTCAACATCCTGTTTATAAGTTAAAGGGCGACAGAAGCTCTCGTTCCGTGAGTGATTCGAATAGAGTTAATTTTTATTAATATAGAAAGCAGCATACAAAATCAGTAACTTTATTTTGGAGTACAGGTATGTTCATACAGGTATGTTCATACTCCCTCTTAACACTCACAATCAGAAGTAAGGGCTGTTAAAAAGTTTCTTAGAACATGAGGGCTAGTTAGATTTCAGGTCGGCGTATTCTTTGTAAACTGATATGTGAAAAATATTTCAATAGTTACTTAATACCTAAAAAGCATCAATTCACCATCCTCTATGCATACCGTTGTCAAAAGATATCAATTTGTACTCTTCCACTGAGGTTTTCATTACCGATTGACCTCAGCGTCATTTTTCAGGTGACATTGACAACGATCTGTTATCAATGACTTAAGTGAAAGAGTGAGACTATTTATCTATGCTATACATTGAAAAATTTTACTATGTGCCACCTAACTCCATTTGTAAATTCCTTTTTGAACAGTATGACAAGACATGAGAAAAAATCATCCATCGAGGATATAAAAGAAGTTCAGCCCCATTGATACCTATAATAAAAAATCAACTTCAACCGACACATTAATTTAAAATACATCGACACAAATATAGCAGACATATCTCGTTTGACGGTCACTGACGATGTGCATGCCAGAGAACTTTCCTAGAAACAATCAGCTATGGAGTCAAATTTTGAGACTTGATTCCTGGCGGTTGATTCAAGCATAAATTGCCACGGTCCTGAGTCCGATGGGAATCAGCTCGCACTGAGAACTAACTCCCATCCGTTTGCGTCCTCACCGGCCCCTTTCTATCTTGACTCGATTCCTCCGCGAGTGCAAGATGGGAAGAAAGCCTTTGATTGAGGTAATAAGCAGGAGGGTGGAAATAAGAAATGACGGGTGATTTATAACCAATTGGGTAAATATTACCGAGATTGCTTTTTCCTATATACGAACTGCGTAATCACTGGAGATATTCGCCTCCGGGAGAGAATTTATGCGCAATTACACCAACACATGGGAGACCTCTCTGTCGGAAGGACGATAACTTCAGCAAATTCTACCCCATCCGAAGACGCAAATTTCCCGGGTGTAAATACCACGGAATGGCATTCTGCGTTCTGAAGATTAGCGTACGCTACACACCAAAATGTTCCGCATGTAACACCAACAAGCGGATAACTATATAGAGACAAATATCAGGGAAGAACGCGTGAGTCTGCAACACATCTCAGGTATGGAGCATTTTCTCAGGGCCGCTATAGAACGATATCATCTCCACTTCACCTCTTCAAGACATACGAATAGTTTCCCAGAATTAGTTTTCAGCCAGAATGCGCAGCTAAATGTTATTCGAGTATTAAAGAAAACAACATAAATCGACATAATGAAATTATGAGGAAAAATGATAGAAAAATTAGAGAATATCGATCCGTGACAATGTTTGTATACATATTCAGCATTTCCTATACCTATTACGATAATTTCCCAAAAAATTATGTCAATGGTGACAGAAACATGCAATGTAAAAATCAAAAATTTCAAATACGGTTGGACCAAAACTTTCCACACTCAAAAGCGTTTATTTATTACAATTACACAGACAATAACAATAAAACGCACACGGTGGAGTCTATTTTTGTTATATCAGGTGGGATCCATTTATTAAAAAGCTAAGACTTACGCGTAGCAGATGAACTTTATTTGAACAACTCAGCTGCCAGGTCATAAAAACCAGAAAATTCACGATTATTAACTCAGCTGACAACTGTAAGAGGCAAATAAAATTATTAGTAAGTACGACGCGTTTCATGATTCTACGCGAGTATATTGTCATAAACATGATAACATACATATGCTCCAAAGGGAGCTTCGTACATATATTTAATCTATACTACTTACAACAGTATCTTATCTCTAAACCACTGCTATACAAAAATAGCAGGTTGGTAAGACTGTCGATTCAAAGTCATGATTCAATTGATTGTTTTGTTCATATTATAATACATTGTGTCGAATGTAAACATGTCTAAACACATCTCTTGCATGCATTTAGCACTGTTAATCAAGTGAGTCTCCTGCAACGTTTAAAATGTCATCAAAATAAGTCATAAAAGAAGTCATCCTCAGTGATCTAAATATAGGCGTAAGTTTTCAAGTTACGGATTAGAAGATCCAGATTATAATTCAGCAAAATTGTCATCCACTAAGAGAAACTGCCGCATGAGGGACCCGGAAACTTTAAAATCATGCCAAAAATAGCTTCAAAGGGACATTTAAAATGAATTTTAGACTGAGAACTCGAGCGCGAAACACAATCAGAACGTAATAATTATGATATTTGCCAAGGAAAAAATGATCCTTAAATTGATAGCACGAGCTAAGTTAGAAAAATTGCAAAGAAAAAAACATAAAAGAAGGCCCATTTGTTATGTCCAACGTGAATCCCTGGGAATAGATATCGCCAAAAAGTCGCAGTTATTTAAACATGAATATCTATGTAAACTGATGAGATAAATCACCCTAATATCCTGTTAAGTACTTAACCTTTGGCGGCTCTGAGTTTGCTACTTATGTATTGACGCTAAGGCTATCAATCTTGAAAGAACGTATACTTGAAAAATAAATTAAAGCAAACCTAGATGTAATATCTTTAAAACAGATTTCTAAGAGTCTGATTGAGAGGATAGAAAAAATAATGGACGGTCAAATTTTGCCTTTTATTTACACTAAAAACTGACCGCAGGAACAAGCTTCGGAGATTTTATTTAACCTCCTCAGCCCCCGATGCCTCACTCCATCCAGCCCCACGAAGTGACATAAAATACACAAAATGGTAAGAAAGGGCAGGCAAAAATATGGATGGCCAGTTCGAGCTGTCAAAATCTACATGTATCCCTATTAGATAGAGGTATTTCCGTCGTCATGGCGCATATACTGAAACCCTCCTTCCTGCCAGCCAGGATTCAAGCTCACCGATAAATCTACAAATATCAATTATTAACTTTTCAATCTCACAGCATTCGAGAACCTCATGATGCTTGGTTTAAATTATAATATAAATCGGGAATAAGCGGAAAACGAGATCAAATGTAATAATCTAAACCAACGCATTCGCGTCGGTGGAGGTAAATCTTAGAATGTTAGCTACTCATAGAACTGGTTCCTTCCGTGAATTCCATTCTCGTCAACATACGAGAATATGAATAAAAATGTTCACTATAGGTATAATTACATGAAAATGTCAGTCAGTCATTACCAGACATGGCTTAAAAATTATTCCGAGTTTCATCTCTAATTGCTGACACTATCTTAGTCTTCAGTGTTAGTACGTTATCACTGCAATATCGCCAAACCTCAGTTGCTGAGCCATCCAAATTAATAATACCGACAATGAAGTATTTCTTCCTTGCTCAATAAACTATTTCAGGATAAAAATCCGCTGTTAAAATGTAAATATATGTTTTACCGCTTTTTATTCCCTAAAATGTATTAAAAATCTGCTATGGGGTGAATATGGTACATCGAAGTTTTATGTTTATTGCATGTTCTTATCGTTCTAAAACCTTTTTTCTGGGTGATACTAATTTACGAAAGGAAATAGAGTTTAAATAATCGGGCGATACTACGTGCATATGAAGTATTGATAGCATTATCATGAAATGAAAAATACTTGGTGTATTTCCACTAAGTTTAGGTTTCCGATTTAGGTTTCGAAAAACTTACGACATTATTAAGAGATTTTGGTACATTTTTTCGGAAATATATATTTGTAAACATGGAACGTTTTGATAAACAAATATAAGCACATGTGATCTCGCAAAATGAACATATGTACCTTACAGTATGTAAAGGTGTGTGGAAACCAACGTAGGTGAAAAAACTGCGTGTAAATTGCAAAATATTTCAATTTGTGATAGTTACTAAATGCCGATACCGACGAAAATTTTATAATTGATAACCTTGAGGGGGCGATAGTCTCAAAAGATGTAATGAAGACTATTAGTTTTGAGATTGCTAACACTTTGCTATGGAAAAACTACTAAACACAGAGGGTTGGCTCAAGCATGATATTATAGGGGTGAAGTTGAAATAGAATGGTGGGGAACAAATTTCACTATTTTTTCTGAGCTGGTAGAAATTGGCTCTTTAAAATTTCAAACCTAAAATGATTAAATTTAAGTTTCTGCGGAAAACTTCATCGAAAAAATCAGACAGTTGAGTACAGGAGACCTTCAAAATTTCTAAAACTGTGCCGGCTTCGCGCCGGTTCATGGAAACCAGAGTTTTCAAACAATTCCCAAAGGTGATCAAATATCGAGACAAAATTGTTAACTGGACAAAGTATTTTCCGGAACGGTAGGCTGTTTCATCGAGGGCGCAGCGAATCATTTTCAAGAAGTAACAGGCGCACGATCCATTACTAAGCTTTACGGACGGATGACTCACGTGCGATCACTCTTGAGACCAACTGACGTGAGAAAGAGGGTACGAATGAGGCACAGAGAGATACGGGAAAAAGAACGGCTGTCAAAAAAAAGGGAAGAAATGTATCGCCACCGATTGGAAAAATACGATCGAAAATTTACGTGAGATATGGCCCCGAGGTTCGGAACAACGAATCGGAGAGAGAGAGGAAAAAAAACTCGGGTGGGTTTTTGTGAATGCGAGAAAGGTAGAGGAGAGGTCACATTCGGGGTTGCTATTTCTGGTCCAGGGCCACGAGGTCAACGCATCGGAAGGCTTGAGATAGAGGTGGTGGTGCGGAGGAGGCGGAGAAGGAGGAAGAGATGGAAGGCGAGGGAGGAGGTAGAGGAGTGATGAAGAGAGAAGAGGCGAGGGTGGTGAAGAGGTTGGAGATGGTGTGGGGGGACGGATTATACGGACGGATTTTTCCACTCGGGGGCGCCACGAGCGGGCAGGTGAGAGAGTCCGTCGAGTCGGGCCGGGGTTGGCGAGGAGAGGAGGCCAGGTCGACGGCGGGAGTGGACGGTGCTGCGGCGGCCGAGGCGGCGGCACGGTCGTCGATGGGGCCGTGGGAAACGACGGGGTGCTGCCCCCCCGGAGGCAATGGAAGCGGGTAATGGCGCCGCCGCGGACCGGAGCTCGAGGAGGAGGTCAGCGGCGAAGGGTTGGTGGACGTCACACGCGGGGGGGGAGGGGGGAGGGAAAGGCTTATGTTTTCCTATTGGAATGGGAGGAGGGCAAGAGGTTAGTTTGGAATGGGGGATGAAGAAGAGGAGTTGTTAAAGAGCTGAAAAGGAGGACGTGGGCGCGTGTTGTGACCGAGGCACGCTCCGCGAAACAGAAATGAAAATAAATATGCGAAAAAAATATGGAGGGATCACTGAATCAATATATGCTCGATGCCAAACGAGCAATAAAAACGTTTACGGGTTTCCACACACACACACACACACACACACACAGATATATTTACATATACATGGGTGCGTATTACGTCGCGTGGTTTTTAGGAGACGGTTTCCCTCTGGTCAACACACAAGCTTGCCGACGAAGTCACCAGAAATATATTTTTTACCAAAAAAGAAGACGCGTCCCCGGATGGCGCTCAAAAGAGAAATCTCATGATGTTTCTCGGTTTTTCTGACCATAGAGATCTCATGACATATGGATGTAATAAAAAATTATAACGGGAGAATTTTGTTCGAAATTCCATGTCCGGATTTGAGAACGACGCGAGTCGCCAGAAAAATAATCGAAAATTTGGATAAAGGCTGGACCTGTAGCGGAAGATAGGATTTATAGTTAGAACGAACACGTTTGTATTCTGAAGGACGTTCGTTTTAACATCGAAAAAGGAAGTTTTGTTCAGGGAGATATATAATATTTTGACGGCGATACGTCCTAGATACGCAACGCTTGCGCTTTCGTTGGCGAAGCGTAATAATTTACGAGAAAGAAAATTAAAACCGTCAAAAACAACACCAGTAAAACCTTTCTACTTAAGACATCACTCACGCAACATGTGTGACAACTATTCCTAAAATATAGAAATAGAATCGTCAAACCTTATCTCTCTAATCTTAATAGTAAATCGTAAAACGGGTGCACGAATATCGTTATTATTGAATTTCACGTCAGTTTAAAGCCAAAATCAAGACGACAAAGAATGGTAAGATAAAAACGAGCTTAATATTATATATTGCTTTTTTCGTGAAACATGGTTTACGACATTATTACAGAAATAAATAATCAAACAAAAATCAAATCTATACATAAAAGGGAGGTACGTCATATTTAGAATCCGATTCGTATGGTAACTTGTCACAGAAGCTAATATTACTCGTAAAGATCAAAGATAATCGCATAAAATACAGACTAATACCCACCAAATTATTCAAGGAAATTCAATAGACAAAAATTGATGCAAGCAAATGATTTATGTTATTTAATAATTTTCGTCACTAGGATTTCGTTATAATGAACTGTATAAATATAAAAGAATCATAAAAACTTTCAGACAAAAATAAGTACATAAAGTTAAGTATCTCAGGTACAACAAAGCGTGAGGTTAATTTTAGCCATTATGAACTGCCATTAGATTTTTGCGTTATTTTGCTCTCTTGCCAAAATGTGAATAGCGGGAAACCCACTAATGCATTAATATAGGTTAGAGGGGCTGGACACATGTAGATACCAACGAGTTAGTTTGTCCTTCAGTTACGTTTTGAATATCTAAAAAAATTTTAAAAGGAAGAGAATACTCTAAATTAACGTATTTATATATTTTAAAATAAGTTTGAGAACATTCTAAATTATCTATTTAACGTTTACTTACACACGTCACTAAAATTGTCATATTTCCGCAATTATTAGGATTGAATCTACATGTTAACTGTGTAACCGTCCAAGGCCGTGAGGTTTAATTAAGTATCTATCTCTTCACCATAATAATAAAAATTAAGCCTGCACAACAACGACCAACGATTACTAGTTCTTATTACTTAACAAATTATTTGTTACTACGAGATTCAATAACTGGGCAAGATAGAAACATTTATACTGAATAAATCATAACTGCTATTTTGTCAAATTTTGAACTGTAAGATGTTAGTAATCACGTTCTAATAGATGAGAGGGGTTCAAAATTTGCGTATTAAAGTATGCTCTTTAACTATGCACATATATAAGGATGTAAACAGAATTATATAAAGAGAGACTTTTCTTTCTTACGCTATGGATGTATCTTAAAACTGAGAAAGTGAGAAAATAAGGGTGACACTTAGTGCTTAGTGCCCATGGTTTGAATTGGAAATATACGCCTATGACGCCCTAATGTACACTAATGTTGCTTTAATTTCTAGAAATAAGATTTTCAAGAGTAACTTGAGGCGAAAAAGGAAAGGGTCTGCCTCCCTAACCATGGGTGGATTTCAACACCCACTAGGAGTAGCACTACCTGATTACTCACCTTTCAACCTGACCTTTGAGTCGAATTTTGTCATGAAAACCAGAAACTATGGGAGATTTAATTTACTAAAACTACGTGCAAAAGTAATTTATATAATAAATTGGGCAGGGCATGATAAATTCTGTGAACAATAATTCTAAATGAGTCTTCTTTAAATAAAAGGAAAATAGTGGCCCTAAGACATTTTCAGAGAGAGGAGAAAATCAGCGGTCGGCTACGTAAGCTCGATTGCCTTGGAGGCGGATTAAGATTCCGCCAAAGACGTGAATGCATTGATTTGTTTCATCAAGTCTTGAATGACTGGTGAAAGAAGCGTGAAACGTATATTACCCTCGTCCCTCCTAGAGTTCTATCCGCCAACTAGTGGCCAATGAGAGAAAATGCCCTACTAATGCAAAACAAATATACTAAGAATTGCTTCCTGAATGCGTGGAATCGGGCAATTTTTGCAAGCGATGCCATAAATTGCAAGCAGCGAGGGATAAGGCAACGTGCCTGCCTACAGCAAGAATCAGCAGACCACAAAAATCATAATATGGAAGGAAGAATGGTGTCTTTATTACGCACGATACCTAAGAACGTGAGAAGATTAAGAGAAAGTTTGGGAACCTTGCGAGAAGATCGATTGGATTTAACGCACGTAGCTGAAGTGCCTCAGCTCCGAGGTGTTTCTTTTCCTGCGGTCTAAAGCCATGTTCACACGCAAGCGTTTCACGCGAATGATGCGTACGCCCCACAGTTCCGAGTCCAGTCAATCAGGTCCCGGGAAAATTTGAAGCCTCGCTCGTTTTGCTACACGCGGGCAAAGTTGGAGAAATATCAGCTTTCTACTTATGTCACGCATGGATTCGAGCATTGATTGCTGTGTGCGTCGTGATAAATGAAAAATTATTTAAAACTGAAATGGACGTTGTGGACGAAGAGAGAAATGAAATATTCATCGGAATCCACAACAAATGAGGACTTTGATTAGTATTTCACTGACAAGTATGGGAGAAAAGGAAAAGCCTCAATGAGCTTTCAGAAAATTACGAAAGAGTTCGAATGCAGAAACTGCTTCCCTCACTCACTAAAACTTTTTTATCTCGGAGATATCTATCGAGTATGCACAGTCGTCATAAACGATAATGACGTCGTTTTAGTTTGATCATTTCACCAGGGTTGAAATTCGCCATAAAAAATCATTTGATTTGACCGGGATGCGAACCCGGATCTCCCAATTGATTTTTTTCAAGGCGAATTTCAACCCTGGTGTATGTACACCCATGTGAGTGACTTCGTATCACATCATTTGTTAAATGCAATGATTGGAAATTTGATCTTTTCATTCGAAAGAGTGGCTCGTGAAGAAATTAAGGGCCAAACTGACTTCACGAGCAAAAAGTATTCAAGGAAAAATTAACAAGGGCCGAACACAATTCGTTCGCATTTTATGAACTCCTCCCAAATACCAAGGGGTATGCTGTCGACGTGAAGATTAACGGGTCAGAGGAAGCAATATTGCCTCACGGATTGAGAAATTAGAGAAATTAAAAGAAGCTGAAATTTTCGTCATGGCCCTTGGCAGTCATACTAATTATATACCAACAATGTGATACCCGTGAAGACTTATGGAAATAATTAGCGCAGGACTGCACAGTGTTTTAATTAGCTTGCAATTATCACAAGAGCGCAACGTCGAAGTTGCTTTTTCCAGACTTTTCTTCGAGTCTCTCACTTAACATTCGTCTGTATCATTGGGTAAAAAACATTTAGAAAAGGTACAAACTGTTGGGCAGTCAATCACCGAGCAACTTTCACCGAACGAACAATACGGACTGCATACCCCTAGCACTTTCATGAAAATTATACAAGGCAAAAATATGTAGACCTTGTAGCGCTTTTTTCATTGAACCTCTCAGCTGTTAAGTCAACATCAACTGAGGAACTTCAGATGATTTTCCATAGTTACGTTTTCAATAAACTGTAATTAATGCATTGAGATGTCACGCCACGTCTACGCTCACAAGGAATTGATGCAAATTATAGTTCATAAGTTGGCCTTAAACTCAGACATGTAAACAAAAATGAGTAGCATTACTTCGGTAATCAGCTTAGGAGCGAATCATAAAGTCAAAGAACTTGTACTACTAGGGAAGGAGGACACGTCCAGGGGAAAGAAATAAAAAGAATGTGCGATATAATATGTTTTATTCCTATTAAAATAATGTTCGTGGAATAGAAACTAAAAGAGACATAAGAAGTTGTAGCTGGTCAAATACCTGTCCTGTAGACCCTTAGTGTAATATACGAATCCGATTTACAGCATGCATCCCTGATACCTCTCAATTGTCCCTAAACAGTCTCCAACAGTCGAGGGCTTTAAACGATCAGAAACGACTCACCCGGTGAGCCTACGAACCGGATCACTATACTTTGCTTAATCCAGACTTTAGGTCCAGATGGTTTTTTCACGTATTAACTCCGATACAGCATGGATATTATTGCTTCGGTTGCACTTCATGTTGGAGTGATTGAAAGTCTCCCAGCCAAAAACACAATCGGAAAATATCCACAACCCTCCGGCGAAAACAAAACCAAAACCATTTTGCTAAGAACCCAAAATCTCGGATTTAAAAAAACAAAAACCCTCTTTAGGGCATTGGGTTGCAGAGATCGGGATGAATTGCCAGCACGAAGGGCCTGGGAGAGTATCCCGGCAGTAGCCAAGCTTTATCATTGGAATCCAGAAACCTACTCGGGTAGCACCTTAAGTGAAGAACTCCGTCGTGACGCGTCGGGTGGGAAGTATACCCGTGGACCCCTTTGCACATCCCGTTAAGAGTATGCTAACGCCGACGAAAAGTCACCTCGCCTCTTCCCCAAGCCCCTTAATAATCCTTCTCTAACCATCTTTTAGTCTCAATTCATTACGGTTCGCATCCTGCTTAAACCTAGCAAACTAATACTTGTCCACGATTGAACGCTAGGACAAAGGGCCCCGGTTAGCATCCCGACAACTTCAAGCGTAAAAACAGATCTTTCTACAATTTAATTCCCGATTGGGCCTACGATTAACGCTTAGAAAGCCTACTCTTTGGGTGGTACATTTGGCTTTGTATTCATGGTCAAGCATTTAACTTTCTGATTTTTTTTCCAAAATCTTCAAAAAATTTCAATTTTTTCCCCAGCGTTTGTGGTCGTTGACATAATTCAGGTAGCGATTACAGCCCCTCCTTGGTCAACACGCAATTATGCCATGGTGTCACCAATGCTCTCCGCCTAATTAACACGCGGCGCTCCAACTGCTGAAGAACAAAATTTAAAACGCCAGCGTTTGACGTCGAGCACTGACAAACAATGCTAAGGCGATTGAAGAGACCTCTCCATTCAATCCAGTGTGCACCTTACTTCGCGACAATACAGCGCTTCTTGCCTTTCATTCGTTACAGACTCAGCGCTCTGAGTAGCGCACATCAAAACAAATGGATAGCAAATGTGATGTGCGCCAAACAACAAAATAAATTCGATTGACGTAATCGATCGTATCAAAGATTGTCATCTTTGTGTGGATCGTCAGTTAAGACGTTGACTTTAGAAAATTAAGAGTTTTTACGTGCTCCATGGAAAAAAGCTGACTCTTGGAAACCTTCAATTTGAAATAATTTTATAATGATACGAAAAATAGTTGGCTATGTCCGTAATGCACCAGTAGAGTACTACCTGCCGGCAAGTTATCAAACGTTTTTCCTGCGCGCAGTTCCCTTCAGCGTCGTTCGTGTGAGTTGGAGTACGGCGATGTATTCCAACCTTCAGCACATTGAATAGTAATCTCCCAAAGACAACATTTGAAGCATCACTTTTGCGCTTCGGTAATCGCAAACTCTCGACTTGCATTGCAGGTGACAATAGTTTATGACGCTCGAAGCATTCGTGGACTCGGCATCTACGCTCTTAGCGTCTAATAAGATGCCATTTAGGTAAATATAATCTAAGGTTGAAAGCTGACGTTCGTAAAACTTTATGTGAAAGAAAA
The DNA here is from genome assembly GCA_963169105.1 of Ceriagrion tenellum. Classification (NCBI taxonomy): domain Eukaryota; kingdom Metazoa; phylum Arthropoda; class Insecta; order Odonata; family Coenagrionidae; genus Ceriagrion; species Ceriagrion tenellum. The sequence continues at coordinate 98,549,300 of OY720633.1, read as the reverse complement.
CTCTATAAATATACGAAAAACATTTGGCAACGTCTGTAGTACACCAGTGGATTGCTATCTACCATCAAGTTATGAAACGTTTACCCTACGCGCAAAGTTCCATTCATCGTCGCTCGTGTGAGCTGGAGTTTAACGATGATATTTCGATCTGCTTTTTTCAACACATTGAATGGTAAGCTCCCGAATACAACACTTGAAACATCACTTTTACGCTTCGATAATCGCAAACGCTTGACTTAGAATCCACGTAACGATAGATTTTGACGCTCAAAGCATTCTTGGACTAGGCATAAACGCGCGTAACGCCTAATAAGATGCCTCCATGCGTACACGGCTTTGCCCGAGCCGGGTGGAAAGGCATCGTGCAGCGGGGATTCCGGCTCGCGAGAGAATACAGAAAATAAAAAGAGTTAAAGCGGGGGAGTTGGGGAGGGAGAGAGAGAGAGAGGATTGACGGGCAGAAGAAAGGCGGGCGGGAGAGATTGAGGGGGAGCTCGCGACGACGCATCACCTCCGCGCCCAACATTCCCTCACCGCACGGCGAGGAGGAGGCCGGGAAGAAATCTCACATCGAGTTCAAATAGGGAGGGCGTGGGAGTAGAAAGGCAAGCAAGTAGTAGCCAGAGGCGCTAATGGGCATCATTTGGGTCTCGCGCTGAAAGAAGCCCATCGTGCCGAGGATTTATCCCCCCCTACCGACCAAGGCAAACTTTCCTGGGCGGGAAAACATCGACTATTATTTGTCAGCTCACTGATTGAGGTAGAGGGGAGATCCCGTTGACGGAGAAGAGAGAAGACTCCAAACATGCCTCGCTCAAACCTCAACAGGACGCGATTCTCATGCACGGGTGGGAGGGGAATAAGTCACTTTTTTTTGGGGTCATCACACCCTCTTGCAAGCACACTCCTACATCGGCGAATGCTAATGAGCCGCTGTGCTAATGCGCCTCTTAAAGCGAGTGCGTACGTTGTTCAAGGGGGATAGGACAGCTTGCAATTATTTTTTCATCTTTTTCTTTCCCAATCACGCATAAGACGCCTAGAGCGAGATTTCGCTTGTGAGCCGAGTCGCCTTATCCCTCTCGAAGCATGATCACGAGAATTTTTTCCGATGAGTAAGCCCACGAAAGAGCTCTACTAATGTTTCCGAGAAAGAAGCCATTTACATGCGCGGCAAAAAGTGGTTAATACCCTGATGTATTCCCTTTCCCTCAAGCCGGCCGGATCATTTGATTGCTTGATAGCATAATTCACACACATATCGATACAAACCGTCGCCTCAAGCGAAGACTTAATGATCATTGCTACAAAAGCCATGAGCTCAGACGAAGCCCCATACTTTGGGCAGGATTAACGAGAGAACTCAAAACGGCCGTCAAATTTAGGCAATATTTTACGACGAGATTCCTAAGCTCATCGATGGATGTGTTTTCAAGCCGTAAATTTTAAATGTGAAACGCTGATTGAACTTCGTATGTGTCATTTGCATGGAAATCTTCCACCATTTTCCCGCTGGAAAAGAAAGGAAATCACTTAAGCAGAGAAATATTACCAAGGCGAGCATGATTGAGCGTGATTGAGTTTAACAACACGGGAAAGGAAAACGACTGGCAGCATTTTAAAAGTTGTTAAAAGTGTTGTTTCGTGAAATAAATACGGAAAAACATTCACACTCCTCTGATGAATTTTATGATCCTGGAAACACTGAATGAAATGGCTATCGTTAGCTTCATCATTCAATCACATATCACTTTGTATCGTGAGAAAACGAAATTATCTAAATTATGCAGGAAATAAATCAAAAATAAAAAAATTCCCAGGCTTCTGGCGAAGGGAATCGGTTCAAGTTATCGGCTTCAGCGATTTTCTGCCATTGATGTACAATAAAATAAACGGCAGTGGTTTGTAAAAATAAGGCATTGTGGAGGAAAATATTATAATTCAGCCAGGTTTGTAAGGTTAATGTCAACAATAAAATTATTACATTGTAATAATTTTATTGTTGGCATTATATTATTACATTGTGCTGACTTCGAAAAGGAATATCGTAAAAAGTATTAATAATGTATAACAAAGAATGGCAGTACAAAATAGACAATATTAATAAAGACTCTAGATTCAAGTTTTCAGGCAGCTAATAAAAAGATAAACGCGTAAATATAGAGATGAATACGAATAAAAGTCAGCTCTGAGAAAATAAAATTGCTTTGCTGGTGACTATTGGATAACAAATAAGTGCTGGTTAATAATATATGCTGGAGAGTGGACACACTAATCTCACGCCAATTTCATAAAAATATCACTAGCCGATCATTTCCACTCCAAATATCGAGAGAAAGTACATAATAATATATATACCAGAAGAGAAGAGCATTCTTCAAATACAGGATAGAATATCATAAGAAAAATAACTAAGAACATTTGGCACTATTTTATTCTATAAGTGTATACGCTCAAGTTAATTCAGGCATAAGAAAGCATCATATGAAAGTAGAATAAAAGGAAGCAGGAACTTTGAGGAAGCATACCGGGTCTCTAAATTTACTTTATTGGAAGCCTTCTCGTAAAAATAAGTTTAATTCATACTTGAAAATTGATTCAGCTGAAAAATAAAAGTCATGCAATTCAGGTAGGTAGCTAAAATGAATAGCAGAGATTCGAAAATACTTACAAGAATCTTGGAACATGGAATCGTCATGGAAGGTTTTACAAGGTTTCCTTGTTAGGTTTTCAATGAGGAAATGCCAGGTATATTAAAATCTTGAAAAAAGGAAATGGGTAATTTTCCCACCTAGCTCATCCGTTCGACACGTCTGAAAGGCATTAAAGTTCCACCCAACAATTTTCGCAATAAATTACCCTTCACGACGGCTATTGTCCATACCAACCACTCCCATCTTAGTAACGCTTAGAAGTGTACGCCTACCTCCAGTTATCGCAAATTTTTCGAAGCATCCGACCAAGAGACGTATTTTTCAATTAACGCAATATGATACATTTTAACTCACAGGGTGTCAAATCAAAGTATGAAAATGAAGCTGATTGGAGTAGTTTGGGTAACTAATTATAATGCTAGCACATAGAATTAATGCCTATCCTCCAAACAGATATTTGAAAACAAACATAAAAACGTTATCAATGGCCTTAGGAAATTTCATCAGTAAAACAATTTCGAAATCTCACGAAAATTTAAAGAGCCATCTTGTCAAAAATTACAATCAGAAAATTGATTGAATTAGTCATATACATGCTACTATTTAATTCAACGGAGTACCTAAAGGATGAGGTAAAAAACATATGTTTCAGTTTTCCATAAGTAAGATGTTTAGTCCAAGACTAGTTTCGACGTAGTATGTCATCATCATTAATGCGGATAATACAGATGGTCTCAGGCACTGACAAAATGCTGAAAAGGCAAAACTCAGCCACGGACGTGACTGTTGGACGCCAAAAAAGGTCCTAATACCGGGCACTCAAGCGAAAAAACTCAATCGATACGTCCATTGCCTGGTGATATCTAACGTTTTATTGTCTCTCAGTCACCAGTATATGAGTGACAACGACATTTTTACCGTGTTTTTCAATCCAGTCACTCGATGGGCAGTTAACATCTCCTATTAGGTTGGGACGCATTTTGAAATTCACTTGTAAATAATTTTTGATCATTCGGAAAAACTTGAATTTTTTCTTCCCGCTTTATTTCAGCAGGCAAACGCTCCCAGAAATTTCTTTAAGTATAATCGTGGTAGCGAGAGTTCTCTACTAATCTATTATCGCAGTTACAATTGACAGATTTCGGGGTGAGCTATAAAGTAGAAATGTTGAGTTAATACAGGTACATTGAAATATAAATGTCGTATTGATGCTGGTAATACCTCCTCTTCCCTGAAGTTATCACAAAAAATAAGATTCACAGTCAATGAGAAAAACTCCAGATGAATTCAATGAACTCTCAGAACTTCTGACGGGGTGTAAATGAAGAAATTCCCCATACGAAATCCAAAAGATACCAAGGACTGGTGAATATCGTTATACACTGTGCTAAGGGAAAAATCCCGACGATGGGTTAATCAAAGTAAAAATCCAAATTCTCAAATACAAACGTTACCTCGAGATTGATGTTAACTAAATTTGACTATCTACTTTTTTTAAGGAAACTTCATGCTTACATGAATTAGGAATTCTGTTTAATACATCAATTATAGTCGCAAATACTTCACGAAAGATAAATAAAATACTGATTAATGTTCTGCGACTCCCAAGCAACTGCGGGTCTTTAAGGCAGTAACAAGTACTTTGATGAGCAAACGCATAGGCAAACAACCACAAGCTGCACAAAAAAATTAAAGACAGAAAAATACCTTATTGTACCCTTTGATTCTACGTTTTGATAGGTATATTAAGTCTTATTTTACTTCACGCTTCAAATTTACTTGAATAAGTCTGTATAGAATAAAATCCAGATACGTGAAAACTGGCTGAAAATACATATGATAGTGCTATACAAAAAGCACTCAAACTCAGACCTAACATACCGAGAAGATCTTATTACGTATTTCCACTGCACATAAATCATAACTTAATTGAGTGTCGAAAAGTCCGTGCTTGATTGGGTTTTCCGAAATTTTAATTCTGAAAGCACCTGAAACCTCATTAGTTACACTGGAGAGTCAAGAGCAAACAGAGGATATTTACCAGCAGGTAATGGAGTTGGGAATTCCGCCGGTAATTCGGTAGGCGGGTAATAAATTTTAATTTTTCTCATGGTTTTAATGTCCTCCGAGATTGGGAATCCGGCGCATTTGACTATTTATGGCGTTAAATTAGTGGTCCACGGTTGTGAATTTCCGCAGGAGACCGTAGAGAAAGAATGGTCGGTGAAACGAAAGAGATGGAGGAATCCAAAACCCAGCGACGAGTTCCGTCTCAATTTGCCCCATTGGTTTTCAATCACACCTAATAACACGATGGCCAACGCGCTTGGTACATGCAAGCTGGACGAAAAGTTAAAAAAAAAAAAATAAACGAAGCATAAAATATGAAAAGATGCGTGCCGTCCCATGCGCCTACACTTTGGCCCCCACTAATAAGCATTTCCGCCCCATTTCCCTCCCTCAAAGAGACTCGTCCCTTGTTTTTCTTAACCCCACACCGAGCGGATTACCTGCACACGCCTCCCATGCGACCTCCCATGCCGCCGCGCCGCTAGGTCCAGTCCTCCCCCCTTATTCTTTCGACCACTGCGACGCCCACGTTAAAGTAATCCACAACCACACGCTCACACACACAAACAGCCTCCTGCCGTCGTAACTCCCTCTCCTCTTTGCCCTCTAACCTCCCTTCCTCTTCCTCGCCGCCCTTGTTCCACCTCGTTTAACCTTTTGCCTTATTAATCATCCTCTCCCAAGAACTCCTCCCCCCCTCTATCCCCTTTACATTCAATTACCACCGGCTTAAGCGGGGATTTACCACGGTCACGCCCACCACTTTCTCCACTGGGTCCACCAACTCCTCCTTCCAACGGCTAAACAACCCTCCTACTTCCCCCAACCCCCACCCAATCGTTTTGTTCCGGCTCCACTTTCCGCCCCCGCTATTTGTGTATACACCTTTCTCTCGCGTTACTCATCAAGTACTAATCTCCGCGAAGGTAAATGGAGATATTCTGAGCGCTTGATGAGGCTTCGAATTTGAAATTACCACTAACAAAGGTGAATGACGCAAGGATTATAATCTATTATAAATTTCTCGACCAATAAATTATAGATAATATGGTCATTAATATATTTAACTAACAGCCAACGTTTTGCCAAATATTTTGCAGTACTGTTCAAAATTAAGCTCAATGCCCAGATGGTGCCAAAATATTTGGCGAAACGTTGGCTGTGAGTTAAATATATTAATGAACAAATATTCAAGAATCTTATTATTAGCAAGGATTATTGTTCTGAAAAAATGGGAAAGATAAAATACAAAAATAATAATGCTTTCAACAGCATTCATTAAGAGAAAAAGTCGATTAAAAATATTACCTTAACCGCCTTGTTCGCCACATGAAAGCTATCACACAGCTTTGAGTTACTTTTAAGAATATTGGCAAAGAACTGTAACGTCAAAAAGTAACATTAGTAATATTAGCTTATTTTAAGTAAACGGTGCCTTAAAATTTATCTGATATCTCAGTCAAGATATCAGTAAAGATATTATTCACATGAATAGCAGTTATTAAGGCAAAATAGTTACTAGACTCGGAGTTGAACTCAAACTTTTCTACTTTCTGTGAAATGAACTCCCATCACGTAAGTCAAAATCCTCTTCATAAATTAATTTATCAGATGATCTAAAAATGATTAAACTAGAAACCAATAGCTACGAGAAACTATTTCATACAGTACTTACTGGCATAGAAGATAAAACTTAAGTTTAATAAAGGAGTATACAACTGCGAGATTTGACGCTTGCGAAATATTATTGCATTAACTGCATAGTTGAAAAGTTTTGGGAAATTGAGTAAAAATACTATTTTTTCGTATTTAAGAAAATGAACGAGTATTTTTAACATAAAAAATGGACTTCACCAATCGATAAAATGTAAGGAATTGATATAAACTTAAATGGACGTAGTTGTTCCATATTTCTACTATACTCAATATTACGATAAAGTTATTATTATAATATTATGATAATAATAATAACATGATATACATAAACGGACGTAGTTGCTCCAGTTGCTGAAATATTAACAACTGAGGTATACTTAAACAAACTTAGTTGTTCCATTACCTCTCGGAAGGAAGTATGAGTTCATTTCCGCGTTAAACGATGGAGAACATTATACTCTATGCCAAAAAAAGCGATAAGGAGTGGGTGTCAGACTTCCTTGTGACCCTTGGTTGCCCTTAGCTACTCTCATTCAAGTTTCTAGAGTTGTTTCGTGTTTTGAGGAGGAGGTAGCGTCGAAAATATTTTTATGGCCGGAGGTCAGAGGAGTCACGCTCGCAGTGGGCGGCAAACCCCTTTGTTCTGCTCATTTTTTATACCAGCGCGCGTGCTCGACCCCACGTTTGAACAAGTTTATTTTATTTTTCCTTGTAATTACTAGTGATGCGCTCCTCTCCAGTGAGTTCATCACCTACCGAATACTGAGCGTGCACGCTTCACTGAATAATCCCACTGATAATTAAGCTTTGGGCTCCTCCTTTGCACTACTACTCTCCCAGAATCCGTCGAGCAGTTCGTACATGTTCTTGGTACGCATACATGACCGATGATCTAGAAGTGTTACACTTTTACCTATGTTAGCAGCCTCCATCGAAATAAAAATTTATCCATTAACAAGAGTCATATAGGGGATCAGGTTGGTGTGGTGGCTAGAGTGGCTAACCATACGGGAGCCCAGGGTTCAAATCCCTGCTGAGGAGGATATTTTTCGGGGGAAATCCCATTCCTACTTGAGTGTCTTGTTGAGGGCACTTCATGTACAGTACTCCGTCTGTCGGATGAGACGTAAAACTATAGTCCCTTAGACGCCTAAGCGCAGGCTAATGCCGACGCCAGGTTTCCATCCACCCTTCCTCACATACCTGTCCCCTATGGCGAAAATGACATTAGCTGTCAGTCGCCTCCCCAAAATCCATTCTAATAGAGTCATACAAGAAATGGCATGACTTATATCCTACACTATTTTACCCGAAATTTCTTGATACTCTGGGGATTTGACCTAAATCTCATTGAAGTTTCACTCTGAATAAAGACAAATACGGCGAAATTCGAAAATGAAAGAAATTCATAAAATTCATATTGCAGTTGAGCTATATTACATTTAAAATTAGTTTTCTTAAGTGTCAATTAGATCTTAGTAACAAGTCTAAATTTGTCTAAGTAATATCTGAATCTTAATAATCTCAATTAGCCTCAGAAATTCGATCGTGATGAAATTTAAGGGATTTATCTTCGTTTATAATAACAGCAAGAGCATCAGGAAATTCCTTTACGCTGTATAGAGACGGAAAATCTAACCACAACCATTAAAAAGTTGAAAACAAATGCCGACAAAAATTAGCTGATTTCAATTATTATATTCGAAATAAATAACTAAGTACTTTCTTAATGAGTGCTGAGCTGAGTGGTATTTGACTTCGACAGTGGTTTTGCATTAAATAATTTACTCAGGAAAATTGAATTTTAGAGGAAATATTACCGTCAAGGCTTACCAAAAATGTTTTAGTTAATATCCCAATAGCTATAGGTATGTTTGAGAGCGTAATAAGGTTATCAATCAATGACTTAAATTCAAAGATTACTTTTGTTGACTAATTACGAAAAATTTCATATATAACTATGTTAAAGCCTAAACATCTTTAATAAAATCACAATAATATTATTTATTAAATTATTTACCAAAAATAATCGTTAATAAAATACGTTGCAGTTCAAGGGAAACCCATAGGAAAGGCCTTAAGTTCGAGGACACTAAATATGTCCATGGGGATTACATGCGAGCGTTTCTGCCACTTCTAATCATGCTATATTTAAACAAGGGTTAGTTAGTCTTTTTAGGCATATTTCATTAATGAATATCAAATTGTGAAACTGAAAATAATTATGGCTGAGCAAAAGGATTATGACTTCTTCAACGCTCCACAGTTCCAATCATGGGAACAACATATCAGAGAGAACACATCATGGTTCCGGTATCTTTCGTAATTGTTATGGTAATGCGTCCTATGATAAAACGACTCGCGGCACCAATGAGAGTTTGGTACCTACGATGCTTTCATCATCCAATCTTATACGCAATAATTATGAGTAAACCACTGTAATCTCAATAGTTCACGAAATTCCAAAATACAAATATCCGTTCAGAAACCAAGGAGTATATCTTTTATAAGCACATGCCACACTTTCCACTCCTACGCGTAGAAAAATAAACATTGGCCATAGTGCAACGAGCATATACGCACCTTTATTGTAAATTGGTTACCTTTGCAGATTCATCGACTTTTCCCAAGCCCAAATCGACATATATGGCCACCGACACCATCTACCGGCGTTTTTGAGAGCTAAAGAATCGGCCATGACAGCGTTACATTTTTTCATGCGATCCGACGCAACTTTCGCGCAGGCCTCAAACTTGGAATTCGACTAAAGTATTGACCGTCGCTCTGAGCTCAGTCACTCAAAATATCGCTAACAGGTACTAAATTGGCTGGCTTGGCCAAATCAACCACGGAAAATTGATGGCATAATTTTTTAATAGAACATTCACAGGCCAATCAACGTTGACTACATTCACACGGTCTATAGCTTTAAATATGTCAACCCAAATTATCAATTTAACTCCATGCCATAAAACGAACTCGGATCCCGATTTCGCGACATCGGGAAACCTTTTGCCCTGATTATTGTTATCTTATATAATTGTCAAGGCTACACGCCTTAATTATGGTTGATGAATTTTTATAGACGCTATGTATTCAAGCGGAAATAAAACGGAATGGTTAATTTAAAAGCAAAAATAGTTTTGGAAAACTGTAATGTACCTTCATATGATTAAAACGGTATAATAAATGCATCAAAAAAGGTCATCGGTTGTCGCTTAAATTACTTCGACTGTTATAAGCATCTTGATCTTTCTTTTTAACCTCCCTATCTTCAGAAAAAGTTTACTGGATTGAGTTGAGCAAAAATATTATTTCCTCTTCCTAATGCGCTGTTCTTCTGTGAAATGCTAAAAGTTTTACGCAAAGCGCATAAATTTAATTTAAAAAAATGTATGTCATCCACAACCATAGTTGGGCTAAAAGAAATATTTTCCAGTTCTGGTGTCGGATGTCAATGGTAAGTAGTCATAATTTCTCATACAAAGGAAATCATCAGAAAGGTTCATAATTCATTAATAAGATTAAATGGACCGTTATAACGTCTCGGACTGATTCAGCTTCAGCCAATTTTACTGCATTAAGATTGGTACCTGGTGCTGGAGGAGGATGCTGAAGATAGAATGGACGGACAAAATACGAAATGATGAATTGTACAGAAGAGTGGAAGAGAATAGGATCATATAGAACACCATAGAGAAAAGAAGGATAAGGTGGATTGGACACACCCTGAGACACAATGGGTTTGTGAAGAACATAATTTAAGGCAAAATAGAGAGACAAGTTTCCAGAGAAAGACCCAGGAAAAAGTTCATGGACCAAATTAAGAGGAAAGTAAATATGAAGAAATACCAGGAGGTAAGAGAACTAGCATTAGATAGGGAAGGGGGGAGGGCTGCAGTCAACCAATCTTAGGATTAAACAACCAATGATGACGCTTAGTACTGGCAAACGACAATATTTCCAACACTTTGTGGACTGTGTTCCCTAGGAGGTGTAGAGCGCTTTGCCCTCGCGGCGAACAGTTTTTCGGAAAAAAAATCTGAGTCACCCACAAAAATGTAGACCATAACCATTTCGCTGGGTCCACTATAACGGGATAAGGTGCTCCGGTGTCGTATGTCAAGGGAAACAATGCATTCTTAAGGGATGGTGGGGGCGCCAAGGAGAGGAGAAAGTGATCGAGGAACACCTAAAAGGCAGCCGGGAGTGGATGCTGCCGTACGGAGATGAAAGGGAGCGAAGGCGGGAGTGTTAAAGCGAGCAAACGGGGTTAATGTGGAGCTGGTCGCGGCAGAGGATGGGACGGGAGAAGGACAGCGGGGCGGGAAGAGGTCGATGTGGGGAAGGGCTATCGGTGGCGGCGGCGGCGGCGTCAGTGGCCGGCGAAGGCTGTCGAAAGAGACGCGCTTTCCCAGTAGATTAAATGGAGAGTTAATGGGTATGGCGAGTTCGGGATACCGTGTACACAACGAAGCGCCGACTCGGTCATAAAACAACGGCCGAGGTCCGAGCCAAAAAAATAACGTCCTCGTTCCACACTCTTTTTCGGGCTATGGAGAAGAGGGGGGGGGGGAGAAGAGTGTATTTTTTAAGTTTACGGAGGGGCACTCGCGCCAGGCGCCGATGAAAAAAATTACTGGAGTCCTGCTGGTTTCTCCTCTCTCCCTCGGAGATTTTTTATTTATTTATTTATTTTTCATTCCCGACTTTCCTCTCTCTCTCCGTTCTCCAGAAGTATTCCGAAGTACGCACAAGTGGTGATGCCGGAGGAGGGTGGGAGAGGCCGAGCTGGTTGTGGGCAAGGGGAGGGAAGGTGAGAAATGCCGAGGAAGGTCCCCGTTAAACCCACCACCATCACTCCACCCGCCCTCCCAATCGCACTCTCCCCCCTGATCCTACATGGGAGGCCGGGGGAAAAACCCTCTCCCGATAAAACTTGCCTCACAGAGCCTTTTTCGGAAGCAGTCTTGCGCACGATTTGGCGTAAGGATATTTTTGAGGGCATGGCGCGGGAAATTTTATGCTCCCGTCTTTTTATCGGACGGCAACGCTCAGTGTGAGTGGAATCAGTAGCCCACTCCTAAATGTTCGATTGTGTGACTACGCTCGAGAGTGCCAAATATGACTCACCTTTTTCATTTCTTTTTCCTTTAAAGTGAAAAGATATATGTTGCGATGGCATGATTCGCCACAGAGTAATTATCGAGCACAGACTCACCCGAGAAATGTAGCCATTGCCGCAAATTATTTTCTACTTGAGAATAGTTGAAGCTCTCGATTGAATTTTTCCTCTAGAATGCCTTCCGGCAACAGATCCCACCCATCTCTCACAGTTCCACTATTCGACAAATGAGTTTGACGGAGAGATACGGCAATCGGAAACATAACTTCAAAACAGTATAAAGGAGTAAAATAGCATTTACGGGCATAAATCAACATATCTTTATTAAAAACTTGATATTTATGAAATGGAGATCATTCAGAGCCCACAGATATTTGTACCCAACTCATAGTAATTCACCGCAAATGACATTTACTCTGGATAGGATTTAATGGTACTTAAAAACTGAATGCCAATGGCATATTGTCAGATAGAAGCTCATTAGAAAACAGCAAATTGTTACATCAGCTTCAAGCTTTGTGCTGAAATAAATTGTAGAAAAAATCATGTAACAGAGGATAAATTTAAGTAAAGATTTTCGAATACCAACATAAACTGATAAAAATTAATAATAATTCAACTGTATTCACGATACTATGTGCTAGTAAATTATAAGCGCAAGGATTGTTACATAAACATAGCTGGTCATACGTAAAGATTTTTTTAAAGAAATAATGAATTTGACGGAGAGATAAAAATGGGAAATATAACTTTAAAACATTCTAAAGGTTCAAAACAGCAGTTGCGGTCGGAAATCAACATATCAATATTAAAAACATAATTTTCATGAAATGGAGATTATTCAGAGCCCACTCACTTGTACTCAACTAAATGACTTTGGATACGATGCTTTCCGGTATCCAAGCACAATATCGATTCACAGAGAAATATTTTGGTTGTCATAGGGAATAATTCATTTCACATAATGAAGAATTGTTGAAAAATGTATTCAACAATGATGGACATTAAAGGTTTAAGATAGTCTCGTGTCACTTCTTGAATGGATTCGACGGTAAATGAGTACCTACTTTAGCTACCAACATTTCACCTATTTGCAGTATAGAGAATTGAATATTGACAAACCCTGCTCATGGCCGGAAGCAATACAGGAATATAAAATCGGCGGCATATTTTTTATAAACACTAGGTTGAACGAGGATTGAGCTATGTGAGGATCATATCACTCAGCTTGTGGTAACATCGGCCAAAATAAATAAATAATCATCAGAAAAATACAGAGAATGAATAGTCGAAGACAAACTTTTAAACATGAAATTAGAGCTCCTGTGCAACTGAGGAAACAGAGAGGTCATACACTGACTACGAATCAACTCTAAAATATTATGCATGACAGAAAACTACAGTTTTGGGCATTCGCTGACTTGGAAAGGCATTTCATTACGTGGAATATAAAAAGACGATTAATTAGCTTTTAATAAAAGAAAATTAATGAAAGAATAAAAGAGTATTCCATTCACACGTCAAAAACCACGGAAGACTAATAAAAGCAAAAACAAACAAAGGGATATAATAAAAAACAAGTCTAGGTACTTGCCCACGGTTAATTGATAATTTTTTCACGACTGACTTCACGCCGACCGACGACACCTGTATGCATAAACCAATCTATAGTAGAGAGATATAGGTGTAAGGCAGTAACGCATTAAATTAGAATATTTGCATGAATATAAGACTTTTAACTGTTGCTCGTAAATCTAATAATTCAAACAATAAAAAGTGCGAGTAGGATCATCACAACATCAATGATTTCACCAAAGAAGCATGAACCTCACAAATGAACTGTAAATTTATGTAAATACTCAGCCGGAACCAAACGGGCTTAGAAATGGTAACGAGCATGATAGCCTATGGCCGGTTGCAAGAATATTTAGTTGTGGAATCAATAGCTATGAGATCCGTGAAGCCATGGACTACATAGTAGCAGGAACACATTTACCAGTCTCATAACTTATCTAGCAATCGTTAATAGCTTCGAATATTTGATCTAATCTTCTACCACTGGACATAATTTATGGAAGTTCCCCGAAAAATAATTGCTAATGCACATAATAATTAGTCAGTGAGAGTAAACAAAGTGGTATTTTGTAATAAATCAATTCTTTTATCACGTAATTAAGTCTCCAAGCGGTTCATTGCGCATCCATGGAACTACTTATGGAACTTGAAGCTCCATTCCATGAGTTAGTGTTTGAAGAAGATGTGAATAAGAGAAGATTTGTACGGACTTGCACACAAAATATTTACTGTGGATTACTCAGGCACCAACATAAGCTTAAAGCAGCGTAAATAAAACTGTTGGCAGTAGTAGCTTCCAGTTGCAGCTCCGTTGCCACACGTACAGCTGGAATACCGCAGCAACCACTAACGTACTGATGTTAACGGTGACAAGCATGACTGCTATTGATGAATGAAAATTAGAAGAAAAAAGTTAATTTAATAGCCAAAAGGGAAAACAAATTATCTTGCACTTCAGAGACAATTTTGTCAATGGCATATTGAGAATATATGAAATTTACCCGATGCAATGCATCTAACAAACATAATTAAATTATGACATCCATGCCAAAAAATCCATTAGGAAAAACATAAGCCTTTTGTTGTCATGGAATCCTGAAACAAAAGTTTATATTTTCCACAACTATTACAGAGTCGGGGATGGCAAATATAAAGCCATCCAATCATAGTATTTCACCGTAAATAATATATACTCTGGATAGGATTACTTGGGTGTTGAAAATTTAATGTCAATGGCATATTGCCAGAAAGAAGCTGATTAAAAAACAGCAACTTTTTGTTTCAGCTTCAGACTTAGTAATGAGACGAATAGTAGAACAAAATCATCTTATAAAGGATATATCTAAGTTTAGATTTTTTAATACAAACTTAAACTGATAAAAATAATTCAAAGATATTCACGATACCACGAGTGAGTAATTTAGAAGCGCAAGGATGAGTACATAAGCATTGCTGGTCACATGTAAATATTTCTTCAATAAATAATGAGTCAGTAATTTTTTCAATAATTCCAGTCTTGAGCATGCCCAAGCCAGGTGTAAGCCACCCACGAGGGATATACTTGTATGCAAAATCAAAGGAATCCCGAAATTCGTTCCTTTAACATTTTTTTTATTTATTTTATGTCTACACAGAAAACAGAAGTTTTATGGATTATACATCTTAAACCTGCCAACGAAACTAGGTAAGCCATTAAATCACAAAATAAACTTATTTTCTTGAAATTATTGCTTTTTCAACTGAACCCTAAGAACTAACAACTTATAATTTTAACGGAGCTACTATGAATGAAATAAGAACTAAATATTACCGATACTAAGCAAAACTCAGCACACGGAAAGTAAACAAAGAAGATGAAACTATTCAAAGTGAAAAAAATAATTAATGCCAATTACTATACCTAAAAATAAAACTATTCAAAGAATAAACCTGACCTCTAATGGATGAAGTTAGGTACTGACCTGTCATCCCCAAAAACTGAACTAACAACAAACAAAGTTAATGAACTACATACCCTGAGAACAACACTACTATTATTCTGCTGCCTATGAGGTATTTACCAACGTAGAATTACCTAAATCACAAAGCCAAAAATATGGCTGATGAAAAATATCTACTAATATTACTCCTCTAAATAACTCTACCAAAGAAATTACTCGTGATAAATCACAGGACACCTTCGATAATCACCACAGCACGTAAGCTTAAGAGAAAATGGCTACACGATGAGCTTAAAACCTACGTTAAACCGTAATTCCATCGGTTTAACTTTATCCGGACTAAATTTACCGGGACTTAGGTCGGTCAGCGCTGAAATGACATTATGATTACGGGTTTAACGTAATCGCCGGTCTAACTTCTTTATGCCGGTCATAGAGTTAGACTAGCATAACTAATAATATGGCCGCTGGAGTTTAAACATCTACAATGATAAACACAAACACCCACATCCTGTCTGGAGAAACACCCACCAAGGCGGGGCCAAAACTCGTGACCTTATCTAGGCAGACGGAGACTTAATCCAAACACCGCCGGGGCCGCCAATAATATAGGTTAATTAAATATCATGACAGATATATTATGTCATTCTAAGATTTATTTTTACAAACTTCATGCTAAGTTCATTAGCGAGCTCGAATTTGCAACTATAACGTCTGAGATTTTAAAAACTCAGGTAAAAAAATGATCTTGGAATTTCACTGTTTGTTAAATATAAAACGACATCGGTAGAACAGAAACCAATTGGTTAAAATAAGCCGTGAATCTAGGCAACTCTAACAGTCAATGCCTACCACAGGGCTACCAAAATCAGCCATGGATGAAACCGAGGGACATTTATAATTGCTCGAGGCTATTATGATTTCCGTTCTGGTTTCATAATCGTGCCAACACCGACGAAAGCAAGCCGCATCCAGTGCCAATGGCAAAAATAAACTCCCAAGTGACCTCATCCAGCCGTCAAACAAAGGAAATGATAAAACTCGCCCCGCGGTTAAGGAGTGCTCGAAATGGCTTAAGACGTCCCACGCACCGGCCGATCAAAGATGAAAGCCAGACTGAATAAAAAGAGCGTATGGCTTTACATCCTCCTGGCGTGAGGTGTCCGAAACTAATGGGGAACTTAGGATGCATCTTTCACGGCTCATGCAGCAGTTGATGCTTTCCTCGGGTGTGGGCGCCGCAAACGATGAAAAATGGTTGTAGGTTGAGAGGAAAAAAATTTGCAGATGGCATGATATCCTTGAAAATAGGACCCTGCGGGTAAATTAATCAATAGGTCTCGACATAAACATGGCCCCAGGTAATCGTGAATTTATTTCGAACAACAGTGAAATAAATAACACGGGTGAGAATGGGACCAAGGCGTAACTATGGATACCACACTCAGACCCAGATGATTTAAAGCACAAGGCAATACAAGAATGACCAATATCTTTGATTACCTGTGAACCATTTCACACTAAACGCAACCCTGAGAGGACAAACGGCAATAAATTGTCGACGAATAACACTAAATAGCCCAGAATGAATTACTGACCAAGAGTAGAGGGAAAATTAAGTCAATTTTAAACACATCAGTCGATTTTGTTTACAGTAATGGGACGGGGAAGATAATACTTTTCTATCATTTGTGTATTCAAGCTCCGACCCTCCTTTGCACTCCTACATGAATGAAAACAAAGGTGATAGATTAACACAAAAGCTAATATATTTGATAGTTATAGCCTTAACTTTGTACAACTTCTTCATAATGATCGAAAATTTACAAAACTTTGTAAGCTTTACGTTTTTAAGTATAAAACGTACGTAAAAGTGACAAAGTTTTGCTAATCCTGAACAAAAGTTAATGCTTATGTCGGCCAAAATTATTTTGAAATGCCATCAAGAGTTAGAATTTGCCATTCCCATAAAAGTCTTCTAGTGCAAGTCATAACAGGCAGTTGAAGACGTTGGAAGTTTGCCATAAGCACCTAAAAGAACTTTCCGATCAAGAATAGTTTTAGCGATTAATCACACATTCAAAATATTTTATAAAATATCTCAAATGACTATCAGTTCGTTGAATAGGGGACTTTACAAAATCTAGGGTAATTAAATGAAGCTAGAAAACAAACACCGCCAAAACCTCATATAAAAAAGACCACCCGTTCGGATACGAACCTACACACCTCCATATCCACATCTTTGCTCAAAGATGCTCTGCATCAATGCGCAAAGGAAATGAAAAGAGATAAAAATGAGCACACAATCCAGACTCGTCGTCCGCAGAGACACGCAAGAATTAATGCGAGCATCCAAGACGAGCGGCGAAATGCTCAATTCCCAAAGTTTACAAAACCAAAATGTCCCTTACGTACATTCCTTGTCAACGGGAGGGCTTTCGGAAAAGACGAGTCGGGATTCAAATGAGGCGAGGAATGAAACATGGAGGGAAAAAGATGAAGATCCCGAAGGTGAAGGCGGAATCACACGGGCGTGGGGGTTGGTCGTAAGGAGATGAAGAAGCCTCATGCGCACCCAAATACCCGCGGTGCGGTCAGCGTGTGGTCATCAGGGCGGGGGCGTATATGAAGACAGGTGCCAAGTGGTGTGGGACTCCACCTCAGAAAAAGGAGAACATTAGGGACAGCGGGATGAAGGAGAGAATGGGAAAGAAATGAGACTGGTGGCCCTCAAAACATCTGCCCTCTCTATAGAGGCTGAGGAAGGGACAGAGGAGGAGAGCCGATTGGTCACCGGTCGGAAGAAACATCACTTCGCCTCCTGCTAATGAGGACCTCCGCGGTCGTGCGGTCCGAAAAACCCGCGGGACGTCGTTCAAGGGGTTAGTACGGCACCGAACGGACGGAAGGAGTGTGTCTTCCCTCCCTTTGCCGCTCCTCCCACGCTCATTAATATAAACGGTGAGGGTGTGGAAAGGTATCCGGAATGAGAGGCCGGTCTCTTAAGGAGGGCGAGGCGTCTGCGGAACCGCACCCAGACGCTCCTCCTACAAAAGGTTCCGCACCTTCTTCCCCGAGCCCTCATATCTCTCCAAGACTCTGGGACCTTTCCTCGAGACCATTAATCCACGAGTTTGGAGGGAAGACGCTTCTAGGCATCAACACGAGAAGTGATGTAGGGAGAAGGGGACTATTCATTACGGAGCTTACGGCTTGGCATGTGTGTGTGTGTGTGTGTGTTTTTAAAGAGGAAGATGTAGGCGTATTAGGGCGTGTAGAGAGGGCAAAAATGGGAAAATAAAAAGAGTGGGCTGAGTTTTTGAGGGGTGTCGGGAGATACTGGGCGGTGGCGGAACATCTCAGGAAAAAGAGACAAAATTAAAGGAGAGATCCAACGGAGACAACTAGGAGGTAGAGGAAGAAATAAACTGGGAGGAAATCAAAGGAAAAAGGAGAGATGCCATCACGGAATGAGTCGAGAGGACGACAAGGAGGCGGTTTGAAGCCTTGAGCAATGATCTTTAGAAGGAAATGGAAAGATACCTCTTATTTTAAGCGCGCGCGGACCAGAGAAACGCATTATAATTTAAGCCTGAAGGTCAAAGAGTGGGTCGCGCGGCTCCAAGTGTAAATGAAGTCGGTGGACTTTAGATGGAGAAAAAATGATGACGTTCAGATTTAAGGTGGCCATAAAAACTAAGCTTATCTAATGCAATTACACCCACCTATTCCTTTACTTTTCATTTCATCTCTAAACTGGAATCTCAACAGATGTTTCCAGTCTCTCGCCCTGTTACTCATGTTTTATGAGCCCGAGGCTCAGGGCAATTGAGATGAACATTTATGACCCACAATTGGTGACATTTTTTGAAGGCAAAGACTTGTCCCGTATTGATGCTTCCCCGAGAAACCACTCTTGCTGAACCTTGTTGGGCAAAAAAAATGGAGAGGTATAATGACGTTCAACAAATTTCAGAATGCATTGGGCTAAATTAGCCTCATACTGTCTGAAGCACATTTAGGCTGAGTACTGTGTGAAATTCTAAAATTAAAAGAATACATTAAGCTGGTTTTTTAAAAACTTTCCATAAAGGAATTAAAATATTTTATAATTTACTTTCAAAAGCCGACCTCTTGACTATTAAAATACCCGAAAGCATCAATTAAAATATAAAAAAATACATGTTACATGGACAATCCAATGTATTCCCGAGTACTGCTATTGCGATTACTCTCATCTATCAGTTGTTGAGATTAAGAATTTAAGGTAAAATAATGTATATTATTACATAGAAGGAAAATACTACAAAACACTTCATTTTCTTATTCTAAGAGTTTCATTACTGATTGAGAACATGTATTAAAATTATGAGGAGGATACACGCCGCATTATTGCAGTTTGTGATATGCGATAACCAGAAAACATAAACGACTTCAAAAAGGAGTCCCTACTATCCCCATTAAAGTTTCATGGAAAATGCTTTTGATCTTTACTATGACACCAAAAGCTTTCCATTTTGATACGATTACGATAAGGTTTGTCAATCATCGGAAGCTTCATGAAAACAGCATTACATACTACCTCGTCATGGCAGTGACAGTGCATTTGCGATTCCCCTTAAAATAATTCCAAAACCTTTATACGTCACAAACAACTTGAAATAAGATGTAGAATTATCTATTTCTCGTGTCTTACTCTAATGTTCAAAATGTGAACGGGGGAATTAGTATAAAGAATCAAGCAGAGCATTAAAAATATCCAAAAACTCAACTCCAAACGATGCTAACATTTTCGTCACGCCAAGAACACAATGTTGGATGAATTAAATCATATGGATTAACGAGACGTTTTTAAATGCCCGTAGAGCAAGCCAACTCCTCTCGTGAGCCCACATTTTGAAAAGCCCACGCACAGATCCCGGAAGAAAAAATAAAAGACCAGCTCTTAAACGCCAATTAAACTCCGCCCAGATTTCACAATACCGATCATCACCATTAATTTGTCTCGTCCCGGAAACCAGACGCGGTCACAAGAGCCTTCCCCGACTCCGCATTCCTTCTAGTCTTTTTTCCCCTTCCCATGCTCTCATTCCTGTGTATCTCCTCACTCGCGCGCAAAATTCAAACAATACTTTCATTTTAAATGAGAATCGTAAACGTAAAAAGTATGCATCCCTTCCATAAGGTAGTTTGAGCGAGATGTTTTTTTTCTAATCATCATAATATCCATCATTGGTTGTTTATACCTAAGATTGGTTGACAGCAGCCCTCCACCCTTCCCTGACTAATGCTAGTTCCCTTACCTCCTGGTCTCACTTCCTATGTATTTTTCAAGTACTTCCTCTTTCCTCTATTTCACCTGCAATTATGTTCTTAACAAACACATTGTCTCTGGGTGTGTCCAATATATCTGGTTCTTCTTTTCGTTTCATCATAATAGACCATACTATATTTTCTATTAATTAAAGCAGCATTAAGAAGCATATGATAATTATTATAACATTAGTGGCGCAAAAACTTGGTCAAAAACTACTGAAATTACCAGCAATCACCTAATTTATGACATAAATTTAAAAATGAATATTTTCACTTGAAAGGCCTTTGAAAAACCAAAGTTTTTTGCGATTTTGTATATTATATGATAGTGAATGATACATTTATTTTTATAAAAAGTTAAGAAATCGTATAAACAATACAATTATATTTTGGACGCGCTATATGTGCTAGTGTTCCTCCATTCTTTTCAGTAAAGTCTCTCCGGAAAGAACGTCTGCATCATATTTAATGAAAAATACCATCATTTTTGGCCAAATATCTCTAAAATTAATGCTTGGAGTAGGTACATAACTTCTAGAATTACTCTAAGTGTGGGATTTCTTTCTTCATAATGTGTCTAAATTCATAGAATTATACGGAAAATGATACCTGATTCAAATTACCATGGCATGGTAAGTGAATAACCGAGCGATACGATCACGTCTACGACAGGTGAGGGACGATGGCATGGAGGGTTAAGGGATGAGGAGGGGAAGAGAGAGAAGAGAGTGGGGAAGAAGGGACAAGATGGGGTTACTCAGAGACGAACGGCGGCTTGGGACTACAACAATAGCCACTCGACAAGCAGCATCCGTCAAAGCGTCGCTAATATTCCATTCAACTCCGTCGCAACGAGGCAAAAGGAATCGGACGTCAGCTCTCCCGAAGACCACATCCTTCAACGGGGTTGTTCGTAATAAAGAAAAAGTGATGATGAAAGGGCAAACACGGGCGTAAATAGGAGTGGGGAAGGTGGAAAAGAAAAAGAAACAAGGCAAGGGGAAAAAGATCTGGGGCAAAGGGTGTGAGAGGGGACGGCGAATCAAAGCGGGGAAAAATATGAATGAGAGGCGAGTGAGACGAAAAGGTATGCCTAATGGGGCTTCAAAACAGCTTGTGGAAAATATATGGACGGGAAAGGAAACGAAAATTACGCATGCAGAAAATAAGACGAATAAATAAGAACCAAGGAAGGTGGTTAACTTTATTGGATGGCGAGCACAGGAATGAAGACTAAAGGATAACGAGGATGTGCGAGAAAGAAAAATAGAGGTGATGTGTTTTCGGTGAGTGTCACGTTCGCTCTTCGAAGGATTGCGTGCATGAAATCACTGAAGTTCCCCGAACTGAGTTTCATACAAACGTCAATTTGAGATGATTTATCAGTTTCTTTTGCCAAACATAACGTTTGCGGAATTGCTATTACACCACAAGGTACTCGTTGAATAATTTAGAATCATTCTACGATTTCTATACAACATTCGGCATTGTAATACGGTATGAGTCATACTCCTGATAAATGAGGCTCAATATGAGAATCGTGGGGTATAAAAATAGTTATAAGTAACCATTTAAGTTTTCCCAACACTTAAAACAAAATTAAATCCCGTATTAAATTCATTAAATTGGGTCATTTAAGTTTCTGTTCATAAAACTTCACCCTTCTGATTTGAACCATTGAACTACACAAACCGAAAGTTATTAATATAGACATTACATACATTACTATAGACATTACATACATTACTATAGACATTACATACATTATATGATTTAACTAAGCTGAGAGATAATCATAAATTAGTATTAATAGTAAAATAGTAAATAATAGTAAATAATTAATTAGTAAAAATATTAAACGCTGAACGAGAATTACTCAGTTAACGAGTACCGATAACATAACTATTGCTCTCTACCCAAAGCTTTAATTGGCATGGTGCACTTCTGAAACAAGAACTCGGCAATAGATGTTGGAGAACAAGATAGTCTTTAGATCTTGGAAGGAGATGGAAATCGAGAGCAGGGTAAAAATGATGAACAATAAATACCACGTTAGGTACGCCAGTGAAGACAGTCATAAAGTGGAGCTATTGAGAAGCAGAGAAATGCTGAAGTTAACTGCATACAAAAGGATTTTATTAACTGTGGTAGGACTATACATAAACATTTTACATTCTCCTACAAAGTGGCCAGCCCATAGCACTGCCTTCAATATTAAGAGTCACCCAAGGCAGACATTTACATGCAAAACAACGCAAGTCTAATGTACAATTCATAATCCAAAACACCGGAGAAAGACCAAAGACTCGAACAGTCGAAAGAAACGGTGTACGCTCCCTTATCAGGATAATTTATTTAAAAAAGTATATGAATTTTGATTGGATATTAAATCACTAATGATATCGAAATCATAGCAACAGCCACAAGTTAAAACAAATAGCTTAAGTCTGACGCAGAGCACCTTTCCCTTACTTCAACACTATGGTCGCAGAATTACCATCAGCTTTTAAAAACTCAGAATAATCAAAAGATAGGGCCTGTACGCAAAAGTAACGTAACGTAAAGTATGAAGCAATATACGCTCTTCGAACAAAAATCTGCAATTCATAGGTATTTCAGAAATTTTGCTTAGAGAGCTAAAATAAATATCATCAAATTCGTTATATTTTAATAGGAAAAATACACAATTCAAATGCTCCACCTTTCTACAACAGCGTGTTGGAAAGATAGAACATGAATTTTTTCACCTTGGTAGACAGCCAATTCAACTTTCTGAAAGACACCGCAGGAGTGTCAGGGTGCTAATGCACCACCGGAATATTTGGATGAATTATTTATAGATCCAAAGTTTAGCATCGCCGGAATATATTTTAGCTCTTGAATAGCTGGTACGTGCTTCTTTTGGGGAGAAGGAGAGGAGCGAAATTCATGTACATCCGCATTTGGAATAATGCGCGCTCTTTTCACGCAACGCATGACTCTTCATGGAGGTCCCAACACGCCTTTTCACGCATCTCCTCCCCTCCCCTTCAAGATGAATGTCAAAAAGACCGAAGGCGGAGGAAAGGAGCAAAAGGGACCTCGGGCTCGTGACGGAGAAAGATGGGAGTCGAAGAGCGGGGATCGGTAACAGGAGAAAAGGAAAATAAATCGGAGATGAGGTTAATTTGGTGGCGGGTTATCCGCGGTAGTGCATGGAGAGCTTAATAATAAACCACATGGCGGGAAGCGTGGGAGGTCCTCCCGAAGTCGACGGCTATGGCGCTTTAAGAAGCGAGTTTTTCTCTCTTAAAAGGAATAGAGCCTGAGGGAGGGTAAAAGAAGAGGAGGAGGAGGAAGGATAAGAATGATACACAGGTGGAATTTTCACGGTGTAGTAGCGGGTGGAGGAGATCATGCGAGATGCCGCAGTCGGAAAAGAGGTGCTTACAAATGGCGTTCGTTAGCGCCGCACGGTCAGAAACGTTCTTCTCCACCTCGACTCGCGTATTTTCAAAACCCTCTCACCCACCCACCCACCACACAGCACCACGCCTCCCTACAGTCGCAAGGGACTCTCTCGCCGTGTCCAATCAGGCGGTCATTATGATGGGAGGCGTCCGTCCCCGGATGATGGGCGATTCCATGGAAGTGAATAAGTTTGGCCGGCACCGTCTGCGCTCGAGAGAGGGAGAGGGACCACCACTGAGAAGTGTTGCCAACTCCTGAGGATTTGATTCCGGGTGAAATCCGTTCTAAGATTAAAAACCTCTGGGACATAGTGAGAGATTAAGTTAGGACATTGATTTTCAAACCACATTTGCTCACTTTTCTCATGAGGAAATGAAAAATAACTCGGGGAACTCCAACATATAATAGCCATTGCAACGATTAGGCCGATACAAATTCTATCCTCATGTGGCATGAATAGCATTTGTTTTATAAAAACGTAACTGTAATGTATTTTTCTATTATTATTTTTTCATCAAGTTATCGCATAATTCCATGTAAACACTTCATTATTGTGGAGGAAATAAAAAAATTATCTGATGAGCGACTCTCTCCAACTATTTTAAAACGACCCAGGTTTTAAGAATTTCAACTGAAGCATAAATTAAAATAAGCAATTAAGTGTTAAAGCATAGGAGAGCAATTTGTATGAAAATCATAAAATAGAATTCACTGAGTTATATACATTTCCCCGTGATGGATAGCTTCCACAAAAATGCCTGACTGTTCTGTTCCGCACAAAAATGACTGAACTGTTCCTCCGTCAATTCCTCCCAAATCAACTCAGCTAAGAGTATTTCCTCTTCCCAGTATAAATTACTCAATAAGAATTTAATTTTGAACTGAAAATAATTCTCACGTATAATAATATTTTTTAATTGTAGTATTCAATAAACTTTTTGATTGCGAAAGAATAAGTTGACAAATACACATGATTTAAAAGATTTAAGATACACAGCATCACATTTTGCTGACTAGTGGTTCCAATTCCCCATGGTTGGCATTACCCACAGGTTCAGTACCCCTGGGTTGAAAGCATTGTTATAACCACCGCTCAATGCTAATTATCAGATAATTAGTCGTGTACAT
Organism: Ceriagrion tenellum; assembly: GCA_963169105.1. Taxonomy (NCBI): domain Eukaryota; kingdom Metazoa; phylum Arthropoda; class Insecta; order Odonata; family Coenagrionidae; genus Ceriagrion; species Ceriagrion tenellum. The sequence goes on along the minus strand of OY720633.1, from coordinate 98,524,383 downwards.
TCAAAAAAAGTACTCTGGAAGGTTTTCGCGACATGTTTGTAGCTTTCTCATTTTCTGGAACTACCGTCGCGGCGCATGGCCGTTTTCCTGAGGCAACCTTCCTCCTTGTACCCCGGAGGCATCTTCAGGTCAAATTGCGTTTTATTTTGGTCAGACAATGCACGGAGTCTCAACCATCCGCACCATAGAGTCTGTCAAAAATTAAGCTCAAACTATATCGACCTGAAGATGCCTCCAGGAAAGCAGGGGAAACTTTGCCTGAAAACAGCAAACACGCGCAGGGAATCCCCAAAGAAAATTAAACAAATTGAACATGATTGAACTAACTCTGCAAAGACAAATATATTATGACATTTATCACCGCTGAACAAGTCTTTGAATCACAAAATTATAAGTTACTTTTGCATATGGTGTGACATTATTCGCACATAACCAATGAACAGAAATATAAAACGCAAAAAATTGTAACTATAGGAAGAATACTTCATGATATATTATTAATTATCACTATACTTCCTCATAAAAACATTAATTTTGAAACAAGAATTTAATTCCACAAACGAAAATAATTTGCATGTTAAAGAATCTAACTTCCGATAGAAAGAGAACACTCCCCTTATCCTGGGAAGATGGATATTCAAGGCAGAATTGTCAAACTTCGGAATATCCCACAGCAACCTGTAGAGTTGGCAACCCTTTCACGGACTCTAGCCTTTTTGCCTCCTCGGTTGGAAATGACGGACCGGAGAATGCTTTCCGCTACGTCTTATGTGAAGTGCTCATGGCGAGGCTCACGCGAGGCGCGTGGAAGGACACCATAAGAGTTTTTCCTCTAGAGCGATGGACGGAAGGGGCGAAGGGGATAGCGAATATGCGCGCCATACCATGGTATAGTGAATATTTCGCATTAATCGACTCACCCCAACTTCACCTCACTTTTAAGTGATTCTACCGCTTGGTCTTGACCCTGGTCATAGGTTTTGGTTACCTCGACCTTTTCCGATTCACTAATTGCATCGGGAATGCCCATATTTTTAATTATGGTCAATAATGCGATACACAAAGCGCCAATTAACCAAAGTTGTCGACGAAGTGGATAAACCTGATGGAAAAGTAATGAATCGAACGTTACGTCTCCAAACGCACCCAGATGACCATAGATACATTATGAACAGAATATTCTATGCCTAATGACTTAAAGTAGTGAAGCCCAACCAGAACACTTGCCAAGTAGAACTTCTCGGCTTAGTTCACCATATAACACAAAGAAGAAGAAGAAGAAACGGATTTATATAAACGAAATTTATAGATAACATAAATTATGATGGGCTCTTTTATTTGGTTAATTGTAATGCTTTAAATTTAGTAAAGGTTTGAAAAGGTCAAGAAATCACATGACCAATTATATTAATAGGCTCACTAAAGTAAGTATATTTTCAGGGGGATTAAGCACAAAAAAATTCATACTGTAGTACACTGATACACCTGAGACTTTTTCTGAAGTTTTAAAGATGTATTGCTGTTTTAGACTCAGCAATATTTGCAGATTCCCAAGATTTAATTTGATCAGATACAATGCTGTAATGAGTAAATATGCCTCCACAAAAAATTCCTACCAAAAATATAAAGTCTTTTTTGAAAGTGGTGCATATGTTGAACATCCAAGAACATCTTTTATTTCTCTTCCAGAGCTAAAACATTTCATTCTCATGATAATACAGGAAAATGGTACTTCTCATAATACTTTTTGGATATTTCAGGCGCAGTATTATCTTCAACGAACAGAATACCAAATTAGTCTCCTTTAAATAGTTGCTGGATATTCAGATTGAGAAGGATTACTATAGATCGAATACCGCGGAGGGCAGCGAGAACGGTTAAAAACTGTTACGATAAACATTCTAGTGTTACCAAATTGCTGAGGAAATGAGGCAGGGAATCTCTACCCGATCGAAAGGAAAGATCTATATTAAATCTTTTGCGAAACTTTGACGTAGATTATTTTTTGCCGGACGTTCAAGATATTTGGCTAGGGCCAAACTATTATGGTAGAAACGATCACAGGCATAAGACTAAAGAAATAGACTGCAGAACCGATAGATTTAAAATGCAATTTTTTCCACGTACAATGAAGGACCATAATAGTTTTGATAGATAAGGTCAAGGATACTTTGATCCAGACTAGGTAAAATAGGTTTTTTTACTAGTGCTAAAAATCCTAACATCATTATTAGTTACAAACCTCGCATACAATTCCCGGCATAATATAGCTCTTGGATGACTTAGTACCTTGTAGAACAATTTATCTGTCGCAGTTATTTTAACCAGTAGTCGTATCGTATAGTTAAGTTCTGCAATGCATGGTAGCTTGTTCATCCAAGTAGCACTCTCCTAGTTTCTGGTCCTACAGCGTACCGTTGTCCTGATTACTTTTGGCCTGCGCCAGGCATTCCAGGGTAGCGTGCACGGTTATGATTTCAGCTTGGATGAGGACTTCATGCCTGGTTGGAATCACCCCGTGCCACACACCCCAGTGGTGGCTTGCCCGGTATTTCGTAGATGTACTCAATATGCTCATTAAATTGAACTAACTCGAACCTTGACTGAATGGTTCTAAGGAGTTGAAACAACTAAAAAAAGAATCTACATCAAATACCGTTTCTAGATAATTTACGTTTGAAGGCCTGAGGGTATAGCATTCAAGAAAGAAACAAAGTAATGGTAAAGTATACACTTCCAAAATTGGGTTTAAATTTGCCTACCTTATTCATGCTTATTTGACTTCATTCTTACTCCTCGATCTTTTCCGTACAGTTCACTTACATGTATATTCGCCAACACTGGGCCATTATATAATGGCATTCATCTTTCACTTGTATGCTCTTCAATCTTTTTTCTCGACTACCCACATAACTCATTACCCCTCCCTTCAATCGTTTTATTTTTCCCGTATTAAACTATGCTGAATATTCATCTGCTGTTTTTCCCTCCCGCCGTACCTTCTCATTCTCCCTCCAGCAATCAATCTCCTTCGTGCCCAACCCTTTGCGTATGACCCTATCTTTCATCTATGACACTCGTCCTTTCACCTAACCGTATTTTATCAAAACTTTTGAATTATCTCCATCACTTTGCTCCTTCGAAGCTTTATCCATCATATCGTGCGCTATTTTAATTCCCCACTCCGGCCGCTATCTCCGTTACCCATCAAGCCCCTCATTGTCACATTCTAATTCATCTGTCTTCGTTTCCTCTCATTCAACCTACCGCGAAAGTTTTTCCCATCTGTATTCTCCCACTTCTCCTTTTCCCAACTCCTCCACGCCAATCACTCATTTCATGCAAATAATTTTGGCGCTACTCCAGCACTAAGTCCCCCGAGAATATTTTCATCCCCTTTTCCATCCAGTTTTCTGATTGCTAGCTCAACCTACAATGGGCTTTAGTACGTCCACCGTGATCAAATTTAAGATCTTTTATGCACAACGGTCATCAATACTAATTCATTCTTCATTGTAGTATTTCCACTCTATTGACTGATGATTACTTAAAGCGGGCATTGGCAATTCAAAACGATCCGCATGCATGAGTTGATCTTTTCGCTCAATTTTCGTTCGCGGCTGGTAATGCTCACAAACACTTCTCATGCCGAGCACATCTTCATACTACCCTAAGAGCCACTCCAAGCTCAAGCGGCAATGACTCTTAAGACACAAGCCACGAAGAACGGAGGAATGGATAAAATGAATTGGAACGAAAATGTTTACGTTCTTGGGAGTGTCTTTGTATTAGGAGTAGTCATGAATGTGTTCAATTCGAAATGAAAAATTGTTCTTCAAAACTAACATTAAAACCAAGAGATTGTTAATTCCACTCAGGTTATCAAACTAACTAATCTACTCAAGCTCTCTTACTGTTCCCACCGCAGTTCTTTAATTAAGTTCGTTACACTGTTTTCTCTCAGCAGTTTTTAAGTTTGTATGAAGCTTCAATTTGCACAATTTTACTCACGAAACCTTTGTAAGCAGGGATACAAATGCTTGCGGCGTACTCCAGATGGGGCATGGGTGGGGACATGTGCATAATCACTATTTCCTTTCTTTAACTATTCTCTCCATGGAGCTTCTTTCTAGTCGCTAAAAAATCAAGTCTATTTGATGCAGTGCTGCAAATAATTCCCATATTTTTCCCAAGTTTAGGTTAAAGTTATTGTGACGGAAAGATATTTGACATCATTATACGCTGTCTTCTATTACTTCTTATTTTAAAAGTGGCGTTGATTCAATTTTTTATGCATTTTACGCATTTTATGCATCAATTTTTTACGCATTACAGTACACTTTCTAAAGTTAAGTTTGATCCCCCACTCACGGCTCACTGCAAGAATTAACTTGTATCAATAAAACACTGCACTGTTCCTCTCAAAGTTTATTACATAACATATCACTTAGAGAGCTAAGCATTTCCCCCATTCTCCCAACGCTTCCTTCCCATTATAAAGCGTTTTAAACCGGCTCTATGGCCACACATGTACGCATTTTTCCTTCATGCTTTCATGTTTACCGAGGCCTCCACTCCTCTCTCTCTCTCCATCTCCCGGTTCATTCGTCCCGAAAAAAGTCTCTGCCCCGCACGCTTTAGGCTCGCCTCATTATTTAATTCCCCTCCGAGGCCTTAATGCGACTCCGGAGGAGTGGTCCACACGCACGCGAGCCGAGTCTATATAAGTAGGCTGCCAAGGCGGGCGGCCGTTTCATTAAAATAAAAAAAAAATTGGCTGGTTGCTCCTCGCGACGGCAGCCGCCGAGTCTGCGGCGGCCCCTTGCGCGCGACCCCCGGATTCTGGTGGAGGCAGGGAGGGGGAAAAAGAAGGGGGGAAGGTTCATTCCACAATCCATACCGTCGATCTCCAGGCAGGGGAGGGAGGGTATGTTTCGGCTCGTGGAAGAAGCAGAGGAGAGCCCACTGCAGGACGGGAGTGGTAGGACTCATTCAAAAGACTCGTTTCTTTATTTTTTATTTTCTCTCGTGGGGAAGCGAATGTCGGACGGAAGGGATCATCCGACAAAAAAGGAGTGGGTGGACTCTTTTTCCTCTCAAGAGTTGAAGGCGGAGTGCCCTGGGCCCGTTGGTGGTTGGCATCGGTGAGGTCTGTTCGGAATGATATAATGACCAGGTGGGGTCATTAGATGCTAATGGGTTGTGTTCGTTTTTGAAATGATAATTTACATTATTGGGGAGGAGACGAAAAGGATCATGTCTGCTTGTTTGTACTGTGGACTTTTTTGACGTTTTCTTTTTTTCCTCTCCACGCGGAGTCTTGTTTGGGTGAGGAGCTCATGTGCCAGGTTGATGGAAGTGTCCTGATGTCGGTTGAAAGGTCGAATGGGCGGCCGTTCGCCGGAAGCAACTCAAGAGCAAAAGAGAATGAAAAACGTGACATTGAAAAAAATATCCTTGAGTATATTTTTCTTTATGATCAGGTGCACCAGAATTAATGCCTTATCATTTACACCTTCATTGAAGTTTCTATGCATAATGAAGGGTAATCGAAAACTATATTTCAGATCTCTTTACGAAAAATTACATTATAGCGCCAATGCTACCATACACATTACCAAATCATTTAACAGCTTCAACTACGAGATCTAAACTCTCTAAAGCCAGTTTTGATTTAACTCATATCCTTCAATCACTGTTGTGATATATTATATAGAATAAATAATGACAATGCCAACTATGTTTAAACCCACAGAGTTATTCATAGGTAAAACTAGTTTCAACGCTACTGCGTCATCTTCAGGTAGGTACCTGAAACTAATTGTACCAATGAGGAACTCTGTGTATTTTAACGTAGTTGGTATCGTAATTATTTATTTAAGTAATGGACTTCCACAAGGCTATGCCTGGAAGGATTGAGTTCACATTATAAAGATATAAAATGAACTGTATTAGGCATAGTCCTATGAAAACATACGCTTAAGCGTGACGTGACCGTAAATTCTTATAACATTACCTGTGCAAACTTCGTAAATGTTTCTCGGTTTTGACACCGTATGAGATTATTGAAATACAGCAAAGTTTCGACAAAGATTCGACTCAGCCATCGAAACGATCTCACCCGGTGTCAAACCCGATAAACATTTACGAATATATTTCTCGGGGAAAACCTTACTTCCTTCTCTATGAAATTTATTGAAAAATTCAAGCAGGTTGTATGGGTTTTTACTTTCGACAATTTTGTAAAAGAATATTCCCTAGACGATTTTCTCCGAATTTGTACCTATAATTACCTGAGTTGTTTGAAGTATGGAGTCATGTATTTATCCTTACGCTGATTGCAAGTTTAGAAATCTTATGCGATGATTGATATTCTCTTGAAGTTTGATGTTCAACACATTCGATTGATCCGGCAAAGCCATAAGACAATAATCAATCAGATATCAATCAATCAATGGGATACCTGAGTGGATATTAGCACCAACTATTTCAACTTTTTTCATTTTAAAAATTTAAATTGGACTATTAGCAGGTATAAAACTCCTTAGCATTTTTTAGATACAATCAACATAATAATACCAATATAGTCTAAGTTGAAATAAACTTCACAAATTATCGACATTACTGTGGAAATCCCTTGAATATTCTCTATTGTTGCGGAGCATTGTTAACATCAAATTGTTATGATGATACTACCATGACTTAGTCTAGTTAGGATTAGGAATAAATGACATCTATCGGATCAGTCGGAAATATCGTCAAGATCGATGCCAATATTTCCAATAGAAATATTAAGTAATTCACTAAGAACAAAGAGTAAATATATTTGGAGATCATTAGCATGGAACATATATTTTAAAATATTATGCTCTCAGGGACATCCAACAAATAGAAGGAAAAAAAGAATCAAGGACGGATCCTAGAGGGACACCCCTTAATACAGGGGGCGGTCAAGTAATATTTCTATTCATGTCCTTGACAGCCCGTCTACGACCTGCAAGATAGTAATGGAACCAATTCAAAATACCCCAGAGGAAAACACTGACTCTTTCATTTTTCTTAAATTTAGATAGTGGTCTACAATGCCAGATATTTTACTGAAGTACATCAATATAAGAATAGATGCCAATTATTTATATACAGCCTCGTATATATCATCAGTGATTTCGACCATGGAACTCGGTGAGCTGAATCCCCGACAAAAGCCGGTTTCATATGAGTGCATAAAATTTGTGGACAAGGTAAATTCTAAAATTAGTTATGAACTGTGAACTGTTCACTCGAGGCATTTAGAGGTAGTAAATTAATTAGTAGTATAAGAGATTATATTATGAAAAGGTGGAGAGAAGGGATTAGTAGTATGACGGTGGAGAGAAACTCAGTGTTGGGGTCAGCTTCCTCAGATCAAAAGAGTCTGAAAGTTTACAGTCACATTCGACTTGAAAAGCTCTCCAAATGTCCGGAATTGATTGGAAAATCTCCTCCACCACCGAGATATGAACCCGTGCCCTCGGGATGTGACTCTGGATGTGAAGCCAGTAGTATAGTCACCACACCAACCCGATCCCCACTTATTCGGATGAAAACCCAAACTTGAATCAGAGATGAAAAAGATCATCTCATTTTAAGCGGAAAAGCATTCGGAATTAATCATTTCTCGGTCAGCCGTTTACTGTGGGCTGATTTAGGTTTTGTGCCTAGTTCTGGATATGAGACACTTTAGTCTCCAAGACTCAAGGTGAGCTGGCAAAGAAGTAACAAACCTATTTAAACAGATGGTTTAATTACTTTTGGCAAAACACGACCCATTGAAATGTCACTCTTAGGTAAATGTTGAGTAGAAATTAGGGATATATTCATTAAATTTCATCTTTGCCAAAAACGAAAAGGTAATTCGTGTACCTCGATCACCCCGCACCCTTTCGCGGTAGGCATAGCCATAAAAGTTCAATTCTCGTTGATGGGCCAGTAAACATAACTCTGCTTTGATGAAAAAATTTGCGTCCCGATGAGTCAGTACGGGGTAGGTTAAAGGCAAGAAAATATTTGTTCTCAGGCCAGCCCATTCAGAGGGAATACTACCTAGAGTAGCATATTGAAAGCGGCCCAAGGTTATTGCCAGGTTTTGCTTTCTCCTATGGCATACTCACTGAAATATAGCAAAACTGAATGACTATAGTGAATTAAAATCATGCAATTAATTCTTTTTAATAAAAACTACACGTATGTCATTCCCACGGCTGGAGGACGGGAACTTCGTCAAATATAGAGACTGAACTACAAGAATCGTAAGAATTTTGAGCCTCGTTAGGAAATGAAAGGAGAGATACTTAAAGATAAAATGTAGAAGCCAACGTATGTAAGGTAAGTAACGGAAGAGACAGTACAAAGTGTATGACACATGCACCCTCTTTCACCAACCAAAACCAAAATCCTTCTAACATCCCCACGAGCATAATTGACAATATCAAGGCCTATAAAAAGGCTAATTGACTCTCACAAGTTTCGCATATTTTGTTTAAAACTTCTTTTAAGGATTCAATGAAAAGCGTGTTTGCCTGAAACTGCTTTAGTGATGAACACTTCTTTCTTTTCTGCCCTTTATCATCAAATTTTCCCAATTCCCTAAAACGTTACATAGGAAATAAGGGCTATAATTTTAAACCTGACAGCACACCAGTCTTATACTCGAAATGATTGGGGCTACTAAATTTAACGACAACTACAGTAATTAGATTTGTTAAATAAAGGGATACTGAATTAATTACAAATTCTTAAAAGGTAAAAGTAAGTCTATATTAAAATAAATATGCAGCTAAAACCATCAGTGGTACGAATAGAATCAGGCACAAAACTATGGCCTCAGAAAATATACGGCTAAATTTAATGAAATAAATATCAATCACGAGGAGTGTCTAATATTTATGATAGTCAGTTTATCGATGAACTTTTGACCCACTTGTTAATGCATTTAATTCCACTATATTATTTCTCGCCCAGCCTTTGAACGCAACGGGTAGATTGAAAATAAGTCAAAGGTATCGTGTGAGAGGATATTTTGGGAATATTCATGTCCCTTGATCAACAACAGATGAATCGCTCCCGTTCATTTTGCATTTCGATTACCAGCATCGTTAAGTATTAATGGCTACACGCTTTCATGGGCCACAAAGAGACGATTTATCAGAATGGGACCCTCTCATCTTATCCCGAAAAAAATTCCACTGTCACGAACAGGCACGCCGATTTATGCTTCTTTTCATTTGTCGACCCATAAATACCGACGGGAAAACTGATTTGTCAGCGCACAAGGCGATCCGAATGAAACCACTCTCTGCTCCTCTTAAGTGTTGAGGGCATGAAAGGGGGCATAAATTAAGCCGGGGCAACCACAGACTCACGGGCAGGCAGACATTACGCATTCGCGTCGAAATAGATTGAGGGTTGAGAGAGAAGACAACGAGTGGTGAATAGGGGGAAGTTAAGTGGTTTAAATGCGCACGCCATCCGCGAAGCACGCACCCACACAATCACACGGGTGGAAACACACGTTAAGGAGAACCCGTGACCCTACTTCCCTCCCATCCGATCAACCCCACTCCCCCAACACCAACCCCTCAGCCATCCGTGACGCCATGAATTATTCAACCCACGCCGCTCGCTAAAGGAGCACGGTCGCCCGCTACCGTCTACAGCGGCGGCCGCGGCGTTCCTAACCGGCGGCGGGGCTTTGATACCCTATCCCAACCCCCGCCCATGACACGGAACCAAACCCATCAGAACAAGCGGACCGCTGGCTACCGCCATTAAATCCTTTAAAAAAAGCAACAACCCCGTCCCCTTTATTTGGGGCTCATATAAAAATACCGTCCTCACTCAATGATCCATCCTATATCCCTCACAGTGCATTCATTCCCTACTCGCTTCAATCTCCCCAAGTCCTCCCACATCCCTTTCCTCGCAGTATATAATGCGATGAGATATCCTCATCCTCTGTACACACTCGTCTTCCGCTCCGCCACCGACCCTCGGCCACAATTTCCGTTCCGATGCGAGTGCCTCCCACACATTATTATTGCCCTGCCCTTTTGAGATAGACCGGACTTGACGTTGCACACGGTCATGCTCTTACGGGGCGGGCACGCGAGATAGCCGACCGATTACGAGGCCACCTCCCCGTCCAACCCCTCTTTCGCTGTTCTCTACTGCGGGGTGTGACTAGCAGGAGCGAGGTTAAAGGTTTCAGACCGATAGGTATAGAAGGGGGCTCGTGTTGGCGGGATGGGACGAGTAGGCCAACAACGCCCTCGTTGCTACCGCCCGTCCATTCCGAGAGCCGATAGCTCGCTCGCTCTCGCCGCCGTGCTCCCTTTTATCTTCTTCAACCCTTCCTCCGGCACGCACTCCTACTCACGCTTTGAATCACCTCCGTGGCCACTTAGCGGATAGGAAGCAATGCCACTCTCAAGGTCTCTCTAAAACTACAAACGGTAGGGTATTATTTCAAGGTAGTTAGAGAGAGATATTGCTACCTGTAAGGTACTACATTCGCTATATAAGGTCCGTCTAAATTTTGAAGATGTCATGCATGATGAGAGAGATAGAAAGTTGCACAGTTTGTAACACAGATCAGGTATGTGTGAATTTAGAATTAGTGTCATTGTAAAAGTATGAGCTAATATAAAAAATTTCCAAATGCGTGCCGTGGTCCTTAATTAATACTCTCGTAATAAACAAGGTTCAACATTAATTACTGCGTTCATTTGTTGATTTATACTATGAAGTGCTCAAAAATTAAGTAAATGAGTTTTATGGGAAAAGTTTCCGTAAAGAATGCAATTTTCAAATTGAGTACCATTGCCCCTAATAAGGACTTTAGCTCTAGATGTAGTTCTAAATATGCCCGTATGTTGATTCCCACTCTCAATTGATGGTTTACTAAGGGATAAATAGGTGTAAGTGAAGTGGGATACTGCGTCTCAATGATCACACCATAAGCTTATTAATCACATAAACTATTCCTACGCATGTTAACCAGCAATGAAGTGCAGAGTGAAGAGTCTTATCAATTGATTTCATTTGATCACAATATTGAAAAAAATGTCTCATCTTTGCAGTGACAATTAAACATGTTCCTCTAAAAGTTCTAATGTTTTAGATATTTGCAAAGAAAGATATTTTCCATGGAGTGTGATCTAAAAATGCGCTCGAGAGGCATTTATGAAAAAAAATAAGATCTGGTGCATAGAGATCATGAGAAATTCAACGGTGAGTAGTTCATATAATTTCTCACTTGTTTTCTAAAATTTTAATTGTTAAAGCAGTTATCATAAAATCGCAAAAACACTGCAGTTTTAGATGAATTTACAAAGTACAGTGAGAAACAATGGAGTCCAGGTAGAGTTTCAAATAAATATGTTTAGCTAATTACTAAGGTGTTCAGCCATGAAGGTAAATAAGATTTTTGCGTCATTTATAATAATATATTTACTTCAAGCCTCTTAGAACTGCTTTAAACATTTTGAATTAAATTCGAGTATGAAGTCTTTTACGACTGAAAAATAATCCCTCAAGCTACCGTAGTGTGATGAGTGGGGAGGAAAATTTCGGCAAAACACATTCTTAAGAGCCGAGGGCTCCATGATGGAGAACTTAATGATACTTCACGTTCTCATGATATAACTATTGTTGATGCAGAGATTGAACCACTTACATTATGTGAATAAATACTCCGTGGAATTTGAAAAACCAACAAAACTGCATATTTGTACTTAACTAAAAAAGGGCCCGACACAGTAACGCACACTAATGCCGTATGATATCTGCAAGAACTAAGGAAATCAGCCATGACGAGATTTATGACTTCATCAAATGAGCCCAACACTATTACAAGTATCTCATGCTTCTTTTATGTCGAATAAAGCCACCGGCCAGCTTATGACCATTGTCGGCCCCGGTGGCGGCGGGGTAAAGTCCTCGACTCCTAACCCGAGGGTCGTGGGTTCGAGTCCCGCCTGGGTAAAATATTATCTGCCCAGGTATTTATGTCTCGTCCGTTGTTATTGTTATTCACCCGACTTAAATTAGCCCGTTGTGCTGTATTCGGAATAGTGAAGATAAATATAAAAATTTAAAAAAATATCCATTTGTACTACCAGTCGATGTCGATGATAAAGTCTATTCATAAAATGGCAATATAAACATTACTAAATTAATACCTCATATTGAGGGAAAAGATGAAACACCCTTAATTCCGCTGATTTTATAACTATGTGAATTCAGCTAATTCAGAATTCAGCAGTATTCAGCTAACATATAAATCCTCGTTCCAATCCAGCTGAACTCCACATAGTGATAAAATCTAGAAATAACTGCTGTACAAACAACTAACAACTGAATAGTTTCCACATACTCATAAAATAATGTGAACTGAGATTTTTCTCTGAACCCGCCAACCATGTGGTGGGTGATATTTATTTTCATCTTTTAAAACCAAACCTCGCACTATAAGAATAAAATAGAACATATAACAATTGGCTTCAAAAGTAAAATAGTCACCTTATTGGGTGAAACCATTCCCAACATCCTCAAGAAAACCTTTAATGAAGTCCGTGAAATTACGATTCATAGGGAAAACTTTCGTTCACACATGTAATGTATTAAATCTTTAATAAATGAAATTTTTATTTAAAAACTTCAAGTTACGCATTTTTCAGTATTTTCCTCCAATTTCTGAAGAAGTATCTATACAATCAGGAGGCTCACAACTTAGGTTAGTCGTAGAAACATGTATCATTTGTGCATGCGTTTTTAATAGCTGAATCAAAATTTTCTACTTTTATATATCACATTTCTCGCAATATTTACGGGAAATCTGAGGTAAGTTGATAGACAAAATTCTATCAATATTAGCGGTAACTCTTGGTAACCTTGAACAAAAACAATCAAAGATTTAGTTCAGGAATTCCTACTCTTAAAAAAATACACAGAATTTTAATTACAGAATAACTCCGTTATGCTTTCATCCATATAAAATCATATAAAATAATAACTAAATAAATTCGGAATTATATCTATTAACGATGTGATTCCGATGCTCAAAGTACTCTTGTCCACTATCTCTACGCAAATAGATGATGCACTTAGAAATGTAAAAATAAAAAATTGCTGTTAAAACGAAGGCCCGAATTATTACCGTTCCGTGGTTGAGCAATTAATTACTTCGCAATAGACGCGAACATACAAAGAATCAGATAAACCTAGTTTCTGTGATCTTTACTCAAAAACAGAATATTTATAGCAAAGAAATTGATTGAAAGATATAATGCGACCATAATATACACGAAGGTAATTATGGTAGGAAACCAATATCTGGCGAAATTTTGAATTACCTAACGATAAGAAAAATTAATACGCATTGAAAATGGCTTTCCTACGGAACACATTCACCGTAACTCCACGACTGATGACTCCACCTGTATATAATTACGTTGCCACTCAATTAATCTTAGATCGTTCGTATTTCACTGACTACTAAGTAAAATGAGAAGTCAAGTCTAAGCTTTTATGCCTCGGAAAAGAGAAATGGAACCATGGAAAAGGTAAAATAAACTAAAACGTGCAAAACAAAGGAAAGGAAAAAATTTATTTTGACCAAATTTAGGAAAACCTATATCAATCACCAGTGATAGCAAAATGAAATAATGCTTTTTGGTAATTTTATTATTAGCTGAACAGGGCACAGGAATAACGCTGTTCTTTTAGAACATTTTGATGGGTATGTAATATAAAAGTAATGAAATATAAAATCACTGCAATAAGAATAACTTCATAAATGATTTCATTGGACTGCACGTTGTATGGGCTAGCCTTAAATCGTAATATGTGGAGATAAGGTTAAGATGACTTCAAAATGCCAACAATATTAGCAATTAACACTTCCTAATGAAAATCATAGTTTTTTGTTAACAATAGAATACGCTGAGTTTACACGTGACTCGGAAATCTAATCAAATATTCCTTGAATCCTCGAACATTGCCTTTACCTCGAACATACATTTCCGCTCATTACTTCATAAGGGTCCAGTTTCAAGTCAGATTTACGTTGACCGTAAGTTGACATGTTCCTTTATTTAACTTAATGTTTATGAGAATGCGGGTATGCACACCACATAAAAGTACTGATAAGTAGATATTGGCGGTATCGACGTCTCTAGGGGCTCCCACTTTAATCCCTCTAAAAGTTAGAGCAAAGGCCCAAAATAAATGACGGCTTGAATTGAACCATATATTTACATCAATTTTAGAAATATTACGGTACATTAAAAATAACAAATTAGAAGCTGTTTTAATATTGTTTATTTTTCAAGTGTCACCTATCTTTGGCACTCACACACAAGGTTGCGTATCTCCAATTCCCGAGAAGCAACGAATTTCCCTGTCTTCATCTCGCGCTATCCCGGTAACAAAGAGACTTCTCCGGGGTAAAACAGAGTAAATACGAATATATACTAACCGACTGAAAATTCAGCACTGTCAAACATATTCCCAACTATTTAAAGTGGTAATTAAGATGACGAAAGTTCTTCATTCCTAATGAGCTTTTCCGTTATGTTCAATTAACTTTGTATCCTATGATTGACGCAACCGTGTATCATCGAAGATAGCCGGGTTGCAGCATGGTTACCGAAATGGAAGGATGATAAGGCTAATACTTTTTGCGTAATCCTCGCTGCGATACCAAAGGAAGCAAAATACATCACGACATATAATGCCAATAGTTTGCATTATCATCACTGAACACAGTAAACAAATTGCGCAGTGAATAAAAAGACAACGAGATGGAGAACTGAGCACGAAGAGAGAGTGGCTATGGCGGTAGAATTTCAATTACTCGCATCTGAAAACGAATTTCATGTTTAAAATAATAAAGTTAAGCCCACTGATTGCAATTAGAAAAAACTACGAGAAGTTAGATTCGTCCACAGAATCAACGGACCGCTGAGAAAAATTACAAAAAGAGCGTCTAACCTATAGTGAAGAACTCATAAAAAGTAACCCGTAATAACTTTACTTCGCTCATAAAACTAATCCCACGTACTATAAGATACGTATGTCCCTTGTTTCCATTAAGCAAAATAAATGTCCCACCAGTTAAAAATAATTTATATTTCCAGAAACTTAAATTCCATTGAATAGGTTTGATATGGAATACTATGTTTAGCAGTAAATATTCGCTGATATGTATCAAGCCATCCCAGAAACCCTAATAACCTTTTGTTGGAAAAATCATGAAACTCGAGCTTTTAGCAATGGCACACTTACTTTCTGAGACGACAGAAAGACCTCCAGAAAGACCAACGGATCAGAATGCATTTTGTATGGCTCCATTAATCTCAGGGAGGTCAATGGGTTGAGTCATCTAAAAATAGCATTAACAGAATTTTAATTTTCAAACCTTTGCAAAAATGTTTTTTTTTTTAATATCAAGCAATAGCCAAAAAATACGGTTTTACACTTACCGTCAATGATTTTTCGCACTTCCAGAATTTTTGGTTTATTATTAGTTTGTCATATTCGACTGACCGATTTTCCATCATCCACTGATGAATACTTAAAAATTGAGGTAGTATTCACGGATGTAAAACCTGAAAGATAGATTAAATTAGATTGAATTTTTACTTGGTATTATTACACAAAAATAGTATTTATTTCAGTCGGCATCTTAAAATTAAGAGTTTAAAGAAATGTTAAAGTCGTATTGATCATTGCATTTTTACTACATAAATTACAGCAGTGAAGCTTCTTAGTCCCCACAATTTTACCTAAATCCTACAGTCGTAAAATTGTACAGCCTCACAGTTGCAAATCTGAAGGCCCCATGAGACTACTTTAGTTAAAAACCCAACAATCCATAGAGAACTGAGTTTAAATCACTAAATACGATGGTAATCAAAAAGAGCAAAAATTGATCGCTAAAATATAATGCGGCAATTTTCACGAAATAAAGGTAAACGTGAACTCGAGTTCATTTTTCTGACATTTTAGTAAAAATGTTTGCTCTTCAGCGTGCAGAAATCTTTAAGAGTTTCAAATATTGCAAATACATACATTATATTTAATATGAAAAATGCTTAATTTTTACGGCTTCATCCAAGAAAAAAGTAAAAATATCATATTTCAGCAAATAAACTACATGAGCCAGCTATAAAATTTCAATTTCACTTAAAGCTGCAGTTACTGGACAAACCAAATTGAAATTATTGCACTCAAAAACACAAAATAACCGATTAAGTTTTGTTGTTTGAAAGGTGACTGGATAAATGTGCAAATTAAACTGTAGACTATTACGTGCAACGCACAGTCGAATTTCTCCATACACAAGTTTAAAGGCAAACAAAAAATCAAGGTCCAAGCCGGCATAGCATAACGTGGGCTTAATAGACAAACGTATACATCATTACTTGGAAGAATGGTTATTAGCGTCACCGGGAAGAACCCAAAAGCCCTTGATGAGTCTTAATCATGATGTTAGGAAACACAAGAAGGAAGGTTATAGCATGACGTAACGAAAAAAATCGAACCATAGAAATACGAGATAGTAATTCATTGTATTAGGATAAAAATTTTGCTAACAGTAATTGCTCGCCGATAATGAACTTAGACTAATTTTCACAGTTTAACATAATTTCTTTGAATTATTTATGAAAATTACCCATTTGGTCTTAATTGAAGCCCATCGTAATTTTCTTTTTACTTTTCATTCGAAACAAATTCATGGAATCCATTGCATGAGGAATGTAAAACAAAATTCATCGACTCAAAAGAATGAGGCACCGTTTCCCAACTTTGGACTGAGATTAGGCTAAAGCGTAGAATGTGTTCAACAAAATCTAAATAAGTAAAAATATACCACACCATAATCAATTAGATATTCAATGAAAAAATGATAACTGATGAAATATTGTCAAAATAAGCATTAATTAAAGAGTATCATTTCGATGAAAGATACAGGTAATTAGGGGAGTATCTTTAAACGGTTATCTCAATTCATCAGAAAGAAGGGGTTATTTTAATAAATATATATACATATATAATTTCAAGTAAGGGGAACATGTATTAATGTTCATCCGCAAAATATTATGATTTTTAAACCTGCTCTGCTTTGAAAGTCTTCTAGCTTACTTCGTTCGGAGACGTACATGATCGATGATTGAGGCAAGATTCAAACATACATGTCTAATATGACATGACAAATAGAGTTTATGCCTTGAGTAATCATCAAGACCAAAAATAGTAAGGCCACTAGCTTATTTCTTAATTTATAGCTTCCCTAATGAAGATAAAAATTAAAATGACGGCGATACATTGGTCGTTCAAGTCAGCGCAAGGTTGAGGGAAAACACATTGTCCGGAGTAAGTAAAAACAATCAGTTGGGCGGTTCGACTTTCGCCGATCTTTATCTCTTCACCCTTCAAAACTTCGATCCCATCCCGTATGTATTATCATGTCCAATCGCTCCGCTCCTAATCTTCCTCACGTCTCTTTCCCCACTCAGAAATCTTCCCACCTCCTCCTCTACCTCCCTTGCTACCCCCCCTCCCCCGTGCTTCTAACTCTCCCGGCTCATCCCTCAAGCCTTCTCCGCGTGGTCCTTCCTTCCCCACTCGCATTCGTCGTCCGTTCGCGCCCCACCGAGTCGCCAGCGCCACACGAGCGAACATGCCCGAGAATAAATAACCACAGTGGGGGAGATGGCCGGACGCCGGGCGGGGGAGACGAGGCGAAGGGGAACACTGCTCAGCATGTCGCGGACAAATTGGAGGGACATCAAATGTAGTGCATGCGAGGGCACGCGTGGCTGAGGTGTCCGGGGCGTGGGCGCGGAATGAATTCTTTGCACCGGAAGTGAAATGTAAGCGAAGGTGATGGTGGGGTTTTTCACGCAGAAGTGGTTGAAGCGGAGGCAGAAATATTATCAGGAAAATTTTCGATGGTAAGTGATGAGCACCTTTATGGAGGGGTTGGCCACACGCTATCATTCTCGCAATTCGTTCTCTCTCCCTTTGAACTCACTGCCAGCCTACAATTTCGAAAAGTATAACTTTCCATCCACCATCTATATAAGTTTGATAACTGAAGGAAATGATTCGTTTGATTCGCAAGTTTTCCGTGAATATATCCCTTTTGTCAAAGTTTCCTCATTTCTCGATTCATCCATGACACTCAATCAATCAAATCACACCCATAACCTCGATTAATTTTCCGAGAGGTTTGCAAGAATTGTCAAAAACGCTGAAAATATTGTGTGGATGGTAATCCAAATATATTGTTAGAGATTTTAACCATTTTTCACTTCCTCGTTGTCTTCTACATATTTAGAAGAAATAATTTCCTTTCTCAAAACCGTGATCACTAATATTAGGATAGCTACTTCATCATCATTAGGATTACAATTCCTAAAACTAGAAGCCAAATCACATCAAGTTGCGACTCATGAGGAATTCCAGTGATATTTGAACAATCTCGCAAACTAACTTCCAGCCTAAATATAATAAAATAAATATAAAAGAATACTAGGCCTCAAGAAAATGGGCTTAATATTTTTGTCTCCCTACCATTTGTATAATTATAGGATATGGTTTGAGGATCTTAGAGTCTATGGCGACAGAGCCCAGAATGGTGACAGCTGAGTCAATCTTACAGCTTAGAAAGTTAATGAACGATAGCTAACTCACTTATTCATTAGTTTTGCCTTGTTTAAATGAGATATTTCCTCAACTATCTTAGGCTATTATCCAGATTTTTACTTTCTTTCTTCGAGATAAAGATTAACAAATCGATATGAAAAACCAAAGAAGAGTTCATCTCAAAATTGAAATAGAGCGGGAAAGATTCTTGAAAACTTACAGTACATTTTATAGAATGGCGAAAAAAATGTAACAAAACTAATAATATTGCCAACTGCACTTAACCATTACTTCTTACCCGTCTCTACAAGAGGTATGCTCAAAGCTTATTACTTCGGTGAAAACCCAACAAAGTTCCTCAGATAAATCTCATGTACGTAACATAACCATAACAACCCTGCTCAGTAGATTCGCCCAAAACAGCGTGCAGCAAACGACGCACTCAGAACATTGTTATTATGGGAGTAAAACTGCGATCTAATCTAAAATTTTATGGCCAAATATCGGAGATCTGCATGAGCAAAACTAGAAATTGAGAATGAATACTGACTGTTAGTAAGCACATTAGTGAAGTTACTCAATGCAATTAAGGAAATATAAAGGTTCACGAAAGATTACGGTTTTCCATTCGGCACTTCAAGAGCCTTTCTACACACACTATTGGTCTATTGACAACTTTTTACCTTTTTGAATGCCTGTAATTTATTATTAGTGACTAAGGGCAAGCAAGTGACAGGTAACCATCGGGTTTTTTTTTTAATTTAATATTAATGTGTAGCCATAACTTAATACGGCAAAAAAAGATAAAAAAATGGTGACGTTACGGACATAATCAAGATTGCTATTTCAAATTTATTTATTTAACTATTGCCTTTCAATAACAATATTCAACGTACGTGAAATGACATGTGAAATTAACGACTAAAAATATGCGTATGACCACCAGTCTAATAGAATAAAATTATCAGGATCGTTGTATCACGCATTATTTAAAATTTTAATACATCAGGGTCGTATTACAAATGTAAAATCTTTAAATTACGGCGGTTGGCAAAAAAGTGATTCCCCATATTTAAAAAACTCCCTAATAACATAAATCAGTGCTTTGAAACGCTCATAAATCAGTGCTTTGAAGTCTCCATTGCTCGCAAAGCCTTATCTGTTAATCAAGACGCTATTGTACCTTACATCCGAGTTCTCTGACGGATTTTGTGGACTCCGCAGACGAAAGATTTGGCCCGCAAATACCTGTCCACCACAAACCAAAGACGTGAAAGAAGGTATATTGCTTTGTAATTTCTCTTCTGATCTATCTTAAATAATGACACAGAGTACTTTTCTACACTACCACGTTGGACGACGAAGAGTGATTAGCGCAGTGGAAACCTGACTCCATAACCAGATCGAGGACTGGTACCGACAGGGCATATACACGCCATGTGTATCGCTGGATTGAATTGGGTATTTCGGGAGGCGACCGACGGCTAAGATTATTGGCGTCATAGAGGATAGGTAAGGAAGGAAGGGTGGATGGAAACCCGGCGTCGGCATTAGCCTGCTCTTAACGAAAGGCGCCAAGGGGACCGCGGTTTAACGTCTCATCCGACAGATGGAGTAATGTACTTTAGGTACCCTCCACGAGACACTTAAGTAGGTATCGGGTTCCCTCTGATAAATATCCGCCTCTGCAGGGATTTGAACCCTGGACACCCGTGTAGTAGGCGAGTACTCTAGCTACCACACCAACCCGATCCACCGTATCGCTGGAGGAAGGCAATTATCTTGAAGGAGGTTATGTTAAAAAATAGAGGGAGTAGAAGAAATATCATTCTTTTATGGGTGTAAAATTCATTTTTGTGGAAGAAATAGTCTTTGAGAAAAAATATGGGGCATTACTTTTTGGGAAACCATCGTATCACACTGGCAATGAGACCGCATATTTGTCCTCGCTCAAGCGGATTCCATCAAAAATATTTTAAAAGTAATCACAAAGAAGATAAATATTCGGAGAAGATACACTCAGACCTGAATTCTTTTGGTAACAAAAATCAGGAAAGAGAGCTATTTTATTAATTAACAGCTTCTATTTTTGCAGGAAGGTTTCTCGGGTTTTCCACCGGTTGATATTCTGCATCTCTCCCGACGTTTCGAACAGCGACTTGCTGTTCATCCTCAGGGGATCTTCTGAATGCCGTATTCTCAAGTCAAAATATGTTTATTTCCACACCGAAACAAATACAAGTATAACAAATAACAAAAACAATGGTGTGGACCCCGTTCTAGGCTGTCGCCTCTTCAGGGAAGTCACTGGAATAATTTAACAGGAGCGGGAGCTATTGGAAAGGTACTCATTAAGTAGACTCTCCACATATTGTATGATCTCAGGTTTTCCCGGTGTATCAGTTGCAGGAAGGTTTCTCGGGTTTTCCACCGGTTGATATTCTGCATCTCTCCCGACGTTTCGAACAGCGACTTGCTGTTCATCCTCAGGGGATCTTCTGAATGCCGTATTCTCAAAGTGGTCCGGTATATATACATCCCGTTCATGGTCAGGTGTAATCTGATTGGCTCTCGCGTGTTACGCTTTTCCCGCCATTTTTGTCATATATAAAGGTGTTCACTATTGGTTTCCACGCATTGCTGATTTGAAACCCGGTGTCTCTGTTGATGTTGTTGCGGTTGATGCGGATGTGAATGGCTTCCTTGACGAGGCGGTCCCAGTAGCCATGTGCACGGCAGAGCAGTTTCGTCTCCTTCCATTGTATGGCATGGTCCTCATTGATACTATGCTCTGCCACCGCGGATTTTTCCGGTTGGGCCAGTCGCAAATACCTCTGATGTTCTTTCGTCCTCGTTTCAATTGTCCGACTGGTCTCTCCAATGTATGTCTTCCCGCACTCACATGGAATCTCATAAACTCCTGGTGTCTTCAGACCGAGAGGATCCTTCACTTTTACTAGTTGGTCTCTGAGTTTTGGAGGTGGTAAATGAACGGTCTTAATATTGTATCTGTTAAGGATACGTTGGATTTTTCCCGATATGGTGGAGACATAGGGAAGGAAAGCTTTGGAGATAGGCTTTTCTTGCGGCTCCCGTATGCCGTCAGTGGGCTGTCTAAAGGCCCTCTTCAGGGCCATGGAAATTTGAGTTTCACTATAGCCATTTTTCCGAAACGTCTTCTTCAGATGTTTTATCTCATTCGGGATGCTCTCGGTATCAGGAATGTTCTTGGCTCTGTGCAATAGGGTAGACAGCACCGCCTCCTTCTGTGATGGGTGGTGGTGACTCTGATTGCTCAGATACAGGTCCGTATGAGTCGGTTTCCTGTATATGCTGTGTCCCAGGGTTCCATCTTCCTTTTTCCGGATTAAAATGTCGAGGAACGGGAGCTGGCCATTTTCCTCTTTTTCCATGGTGAATTTAATGTTAGGATGCTGGCTATTCATGTGGGCGAAGAACAGGTCTAGGGCGTCCGTTCCGTGTGGCCAGATCAGAAATGTGTCGTCCACATATCTAAAAAAGCATTTGGGCTGCAGTGGAGCTGAGTTGAGGGCCTGCTTTTCGAAGTTTTCCATGTAAAAATTCGCAATTGCTGGGGATAACGGCGAACCCATGGCTACACCCTCCGTTTGCTCGTAGAATTTTCCATCGAAGGAAAAATAGGTCGAAGTCAGCACATGATGGAATAGCTTGACCGTGTCAGAGTCGAATCTTTCTGCCAGGAGTCGCATTGTGTCAGCCAATGGTACACAGGTAAAGAGTGATACCACGTCCAGACTGACAAGGATGTCAGAAGTGTCCACTCGAATCTCCTTTATTGTCTTGACGAATTCCAGCGAGTTCTTGACATGATGGTCACTAACGCCCACATGTGGTGCAAGTATGCCGGTTAGATGTTTAGCCAAATTATAAGTTGGCGAGCTTATGGCGCTGACGATTGGTCTAAGTGGAACTCCTTCCTTATGTATCTTCGGTAATCCGTAAATTCTGGGAGGCACCGGTGCTTCTGTTCTAAGGTACCTTGCTGTCTCAAATGGGATTCCCGCTTCTTTGATGAGCTTGATAGTCCTTCTGTTTATAGAGTCCGTGGGGTCCCGTGGAATTCTCTTGTACGAGTTGCTTGTGAGTAACTCATGCATCTTCTCATGATAATCCACGGTTTTTATGAGAACGGTAGCGTTGCCCTTGTCGGCTGGTAGGATGGTTACTGCAGTATTTCTCTGTAAGGCTCGCAGAGCAGTCCTCTCTTTGAAATTGATATTGGACTTGGGCAGTACTGCTTTCTTCAAAGTCATGGATATCTCAGCTCTTATGTCTTCCGCGGCGTCCTTGGGTAGTTTACGCACTGCTTGCTCTACTCCACCGATGATGTCGTTAAATGGTATTGATCTTGGCGTTGGTGCAAAGTTCAGACCCTTAGAGAGAACAGCGATCGTGTCTTCGTCGATCCTCTCGTCAGTAAGGTTTATAACCAAACGGTGGCGATCTGGTATCTTGGCTTGTCTTTTTGTTCTTGGTAGACGCTCAAACTTCTGTTTCAATCTCTCCGTGTCTCGGTTATGCAATGAATCGCCCAAGGCTGTAGTGGCCAGATCAACATATTCCCAGTCCATCGGTGAGAGAAAGGAAGAGAGGCGTAGGTGGAGATCTCTCAGGGTTTTGGCGTTGCGATCCAGTATCCGTCGTTTGTTCTGAATTTGTTCTCTGAGTAGAGCCAGGCTCGTCCGGTGGAGAATTCGATCCACCTTCGTCGACTTAAGTGATGATTTCACCTTGGCAAAAGTTGGAATAGCCTCTTCGTCACGGCATTTCAGAAGAAAAGCAAGACTGCATAGTAGTTTTGCTTTCTCCTTGCGTAGGTCCGACAGGAAACCTTCCTGCAATTGATACACCGGGAAAACCTGAGATCATACAGCTTCTATTTTTGTTTAAATGATGAAGAAAAACCAAAGGAAATTCCCATGGGAAGAGGGTTTCATAGTCATTGGAAATTTTAAACAAGTAATTTATCCGCAGAAGTTTAGCTCATTGAACTAAATTTTATTAGAAATTTTAAGTTTCTCATTACATCGGATTTTAAATTCAAAATTATCTTTTCAATTGGTGTTCATATTTGGTGGATTTGGGATCACTTCCTTTCTGGTAAGCTTGAATAAGATAATAAGAAAGTAAATAAAATACCAATGAGTATGATGGCAACAAGAATATCACCGATACCCGAGACAGAAACCGAGAAAGGATTATATTTCATATAAAGGCCATCATTCGTGTTCCAAATAATTTGAATGAAATATATTTTTGAACTTGAGACTAAAAATTAGATCAAGTGAAAAAATCAACTCCTGCTTCTCAATATTGTTTCCCAAATCTACTATGTTAAGCATCATTTTCATACATCATTACTAATCTTTTGAAAAATATTCGTTTCGAACTAGGAGTAATTTTCTTTAAATTTTGAATCAACAATTTGAACAGAGTAACTCTATAGGCAAATCAGAGAAAGGTAGCTTTCGACGTTATATATTCCATCTTATCGGTGCCAAGAAGGGAAAAGTATGCACATAATATATAATTTTACACTTTCCCGGCGAATTAAATTAGTGTAAATTTCTCGGGCTCGCCACCGGGTAAGATTTTTATAGACAGCCGACGTTTCGGGTTCCGACTCGTCACCCATTCTCAAGGCCTTGAGAATGGGTGACGAGTCGGAACCCGAAAAGTCGGCTGTCTATAAAAATCTTACCCGGTGGCGAGCCCGAGAAATTTACACTATGTACATAATAATTCAACTAAAAAAATATAAAAATTTTCAACCCAAATTTTTCTAATATCTCTAAATGTTAACAACCGGATTTAGGAGTTGAAAACAGTCTATATTTTTAGAGTAAAATTCTGTGCCTCTTCTGACTAGCTCCCTTCACATTAGCCACCGGAATTCATATTATTATTTATCTCTCCATAGGAGCTCCATTTTCTGTAACCTTGCTTACTTCCCATCTCCCTAACACTCACTTCTCCACATGTTCCTGTCATTCCTTATCATATCGGGGAACAAATCAATATGCGCATAAAACCGAACCCATTAAAATAAACTTAGTCACCACCTTTGACAGCTCGGAGTCCATCACAATGACAGAGATGTACTAATTGCGCCAGAAATGGAAGTGAAGATTTGGAGAGTGCCGCAGTCGAGAGAGGTCGTGAGAGGATAGGTACGAATTGAACGCAGAGGATATATGTGGGCACACCCAGAGAGTTGACGTGAGCAAGGCGGAGATACAACAAGTGAAGGAACACGGTAGAATATTTCCCTACTTGAAAAAGGATGAGGGCAGGAAGAATGAGAGAGAACGATGTTTATTTTTTTCGCCAAGGAGACACGTATCTTGCGCGAGATCATCTAGATAGTCGAACGATTACCTAGAGGCAATCATCTAAGCGGAGAATGTTCCGTTTCCCTGACGACTAATTTACTGCGCCAGCAGGAGTGGGAAGTATCGACTATTTAGGGTGCGTAAGTTATTAAGGCGTCGACGAGGATACGTGGGAGCGGTTCATGTCCAAGGTCTGGGCAAGAGCCTCATGCGGCCGGTAGAAAGGGAGGTCAGACTGCGTCTCACCGATGCATGTGAAAAGGGGAAATAAAGTTAGAAACCTGAAACATCTTACCAACTTCCACATGCATTTTCATCCAAATTACCCGAATTTTATATATATTAAAAGTTATTCACTCTCATACCAATCTTCAATAAAAAACACGATGAAGCCTATGGGCTAAAAATATCCCACATTGTCATTCTTATCACCAATGCGTTTATAGAATCTGCGAGTGACATTACTCAACTTGCTCTACCGAAAAAGTGAATATGACCATTCTGAAAACGAAATTCTGATATGGTATGTAGACGCTTCCCATTCGGAGGACTAGGCTCTAAAGCCCGGCGATGGTGGAGATTTGTCAGCAAAACCCTCATCCTAACTACGGTGTCACCTGGAGAGAACTTTATTTGCAGTACTCTGTCGGATAGATCGTAATCCGAGGTCCCCATTGCGCCTTTCGTCAGGGTAATTTCAACACTGCCCACCTTTCACTCTTCACCATTCCTTCATTTCCAAACTACCCTTTCCTCAGAATCCAACCATCCTGTCCCTTATAACGCAAATAACATCCGCTGTTGGTTGCATCCCCAAATACACTATCGCTACTAAACGCCAGAGTATCCCTCAAGTTAACGCGTGGTTTAAGAAATCACAATCGGAAAGTAAATTCTTAGTAATTGGCGGCAAAATAAAATTTTACCCAGTCTTTTGATACAGCTTAGGAAAGCACGAACCGGTGGGAGTCGAGAGATGGAGCAGAGAGTCCGGAGTGGAAGGGTCGTGGGTGGCTCTCGGAGGACGGACAATCCCATCGCACTGATGGCATTCGAAGATGAGGGTTGGAAGAGGGGGATGAAGGCGGGGGAAGTGGGAGGGTCGTGGTGAAGAGGAGGACGGCTGTCGAGGCTAGACGCTTGGAGGCAAAGCGCTGCATCCCGGACGTCGTGGCGCCTTCTCGGACGTGTAACTATGACGCCCGCGCAGCTGTCCCTCCCGGGGGCCCATTGAAACAGAGGGGGAGGTTACCAAAGGGGAGAGAGCTGGGAGGAGATGGACCTCCATCCCTGCATCCTGCCCGTCTCCAAAACACAGGACTCTCTTTCTCTTCCCTCTCCATCCTTCATGCTGCTCCTCATTTTCATCTGTCCCAACCGTTCCCTAATCCACCGACATAAACACACGCATTACCACCTCTCAGCATCAAGGAGGGAGGGTTGGTGGTCAATTATCCTCCACACCGCAAACAAGCAAAAATGTTCTTCGAGAGTTTAATAAATTTAAATTTAAAAAATGAGAAACATTCTCATAAACAAAGAACTCTTTGAAAATTTCGACAAATTTAAGTTTAATGCGACCGGCTATGTTTTACATCATTGTCATGAGATGTCAAACATGAAAACCCGTCCTAATTAGCACTAATCCGGAAAAAATTGCAACGAGATCTTCAGTTATGTACAAGTTTCATCATATCATTACTGAGACCATAGGAATAATAAAAACCATTCGTTTTCTCCAAATATACATTATAATCAAGAGAAATATGATTTCTCCGGGAAGGTGTAACAAGCACGTTATTTAAAATGAGACTGAGCATGACGATTGTAACAAATATATTCCAGGTAAAAAAAGTGGAATCTTTGAATCATTAAAGATGAGGAAGGGCGCTGATACTGATAACCTTCACTTCATCTCAGACAAAATAACATAAATATTTTTGACATAATAACCAACATTTTATCTACTGACCAAGAAAATTAAGTAGGCCGAATACTCCTTGGCATGTCAAAGAAATAATGAATATATCATTACGCATTAAAGCATCAAAAATTCACGATTCTTTTCATATCAACGCTACGTGAGTTTGTACTTCATATCAACGCTACGTGAGTTTGTACTTCATTTTCGATTTCAATTTGAAAACGTTTGAGACATTAGGAGAGGAAGAAGGTATGAGGAACTGAAGTGAGACCTGCTGACTATTCAATAGATTCATGTACTGTATTCTTAAAAATAGTAGAAGTGGCTGACCGATCTCAGGGAAAATCTCTAGAATTCTAGGGAAGTACAATATCCGGACCGTCCACAAGCCACTTCAGAAACTAAGAAGCCAACTTGTCCGTGTTAAGGATGACCTCGGACTTAAAACACCGGGAGTTTATCGAATTCCCTGCGAATGTGGTGAAGTATACATTGGTGAGACGGGCCGGACCATTGAGACGCGAGTTAAGGAGCACATGAGGTGCATCCGACTATGCCATCCGGAACAATCCGCGGTGGCAGAACATAGTCTAAGCAAGGACCACCGCATAATGTTTGACGACACCAGACTACTCAGCCGATCCAACGGATACTGGGAACGACTGACGAAGGAATCCATAGAGATCCGGATGGAAAAGAAAAACTTTAACCGGGACACGGGCTACGCTCTAAGCGAGGCTTGGAACCCAGCCCTACGCAGAATAAAGGCGGAGAGGAAGAAGAACATCGCTAGCCAATCAGAGCCGACCTGACCTTTTTGGCGCGAAAACGGCCAGGCATATAAGGAGGCACCTTTCTCGATACTGACATGCCCTGAGGACGATGGCGGTGGTAGCTATCGAAACGTCGGCCCACAACGACCTGACCCGGTGGAAACCCCGAGAAGATTTCACCAGCATAATACGCCGGGAAAGAACTAAATAATATAATATGTCGACTTTACACAAATAAATAAAAGCAAAAAAAAAGTAATATCGAGACACTATTTCAAGTTGCCAATATTATTTTACGTGCATTATCTAGGCCAGCAAATGTCCTTGCGCGCAGTTGGTATCATTGTCGTATCGAAATATGCGTCTAGAACACCCAACTTCACTTAACTTATTCCCCTAAATCCCTAAGCATGTAATCCAGGATGGAAACCAGAGAACAATGCTCCATGACAGCACATGTGACATTAAGAGGTTATGTAAATTCCATCAGAAAAAGATTTTCCTAACATAACACGAAATCTTCCACACGTCCTTCCTAAAAATTAAAAGAAAATTATATTCCACGTTGAACCATTTCTTCAGAATCCACATACATTATCCCTGATCAAGATGATAGCGCATTTGACAGAAATTCAGCCGATCAGTAAACCGTCCAATGCCGTTTGGGGAAAGGTATCACGTGTCCTAAGAGTTCATGATTGAGGCCTTCGATTAAATCATACAATCGTGAAAAAATTAGTTGCTTTTGATTGATTTATAAGGCAAATTAGTACTTTTCAATTACCTTTTACGTTCCTTCCGGTTACCTTGGATGGCCTTTAAAACAATTGCTTCTCAATCCGAAAATAAAATCGAAACATGTATAAAAGCCGGTACTCTTTCATTCTTCCGATATTTCCTTATAAAAAATAAATTAAGCACATTAATGTTGTAAACTGGCACCCTTACAATGTGCCTAAATTACGGTATTATTTTAGCTTAGACGAAGATTCATAAAACTTAAGTAAAATTAAATTTTTCCTTTCATTCCATGAAACCAGTGCATTAGTTGGAAATGATTAGAGAATAGCATGAATAGTTCGTGCGTTCCCAACATTTTTTCTTAATAGTATTTGATGAGTTTGCGGGATAATAACGAGGTGAGAAACAAGGATTTTGCTAATTCTATTAAAAATCCCAAGTGATTCTTACGATTCGCCATTCATTCTTCAATGAAGAATTACAACAATGAAAACATTTATCTCCTTAAAAGAACGAAAACAGCCAACGCGCCTCATACCGGGAACAGTGAATTACCTTTCGATGAGACTCTCAGTATACTACTCACACAACACCAAAATGCGTCCCGTTATCTTCAGGGTGATTTATGGGTATTTTATGACGAATTGCGTTGCAGGATAAACTAAAAAGTAACGCCACATGAGAAGTAATCGCTCGATCACCAGAGATGTGATACGATCAGCATTTTTACATCCTTGCTATTTCCGTAATCCTGATTGGAATTGAAAAACCATCCATAAAGTTGTTTCTCATCTTTAGCGATAAGTTGAGGAGGGTTTAGACGCCTGGTTCGATTCGTGCGTCCCCAATAGAAAGCATCCTGGATATTCAGTGCCATCAACCCATGTTATCCGCCAAACCAGAAAACATTACAATAAATTTCCCCATAGCAAACATCTTCACTGGGTACTTCAACAGCTGGGAAGGATTTTCAACAGATTTTTCCTTCACTTCCTCTTTTCTAGGTCTTCTTTATAAACTTCCTCGTGCAAACTCTATTCGATAGCCATCAAGTCTCACTTCCCTACCTCATACCTTCTTCTTCTCCAAATGCCTCCAAATATCACTAAATCTTTCCTTCCTCTTCCTAATTACCAAACGTTCGGCTGACTACGACCCTATTTTACATTCCCTCACCAAAACGGATGGGGATTGGCCAAAAGATATATATACGCCAAAATCTAGGTATCATGGCCCTAGAAATATCAAAGTAACATTTTACCTTGTAACGATGTAACCTTCACAGCGACGCAGAGACGTTGAAATAGTTCGGAGATAAAGAACCTAAGTGGAAAAATAACAAGTGATTTCTATTCATAGTCTTCTCAACACTCAATAAGATCTTCATCAACTTTTCTACCTTCACCGAATCTCAGACACAAGTTGCCTTACCTACCCGACTGTATGCAGCACTTTCATGTTTGAAAAAGTCAACATAAGTACAGAAGAGGATAGCGATATTGCCGAAGGAAGAAAAAAAGCGGCCAAGCAATGCAATCCAGCATGAAGAAAGATGAGTCAGAATGAGTAGAAAAAAGAAGGGGAGAGGAGGAAAGCGGCAGGGGGGAGGGAGGTTGTAAGAGCCGCGCGGCGGTTGAGAGGTCACCCGGGGCCAAGGGTTTCAGCCAGCGGGAGCCGTCGTAAAAACCAGGCCTGGCATTTGTCCCGCTAGAGGCGGTATGTTATTCGGAGGGGTTAAGTCGCGGAGAAATTATGGAAAGCGGAATGTGTGGATATGAAACGAAGAGAAAGGATTTCTCTCTTTCCCTCTATTCAGTCGGTTGGGTGTTCGGTAATAGAGAGTAGGGACTAGAGAATACTCAGGAATGGGTAAAAATGAAGAGAGACGCAAGAGAAATCTCTCATATCCCGTCCACTGAACATGTTAGAAATTAGATTCAACAATCTTCGCTGTGAAAATGACACAAATAAGTTGTAGGTAGTCCCGTTCAAAAGTGCAAGGTATGAAGTCTTTAAAAAATCGTATAAGTTCCCCTTGGAAAAATTGTTTGACTTGTAAATGATTCCAGCCCAGATTTACAAACTCCCAATCCATTGCGAGAGCAGAAATAACATCCATCCATCTTAATTCAAGAAAATGCTCGAGGAGGTTTGATCGAGCTAGAAATATATATTCTAATACATCCCCTTTCATTTTTAATTGTTACACAGGAATATCTGGGCAAGCCACGGTCGCTAAGGAAGGAACCAGGGGCGTTCCATTCGATATATCCGTAGCTCTTTCGATATGAGTCTTCGCACCGTTTCCACCACACGGCTGCCATGAATGTGCTTACTGAGCTTTTATCACCATTGCACACCCAAAAAAATCTGCGAATATGAGGCGCCAGTCATCATTTGGAACACAAACGCACTGACAAATCGTCAAAAACGTTGAACATGCTATGCATAAATAGAATACACTAAAAGAAGCACATTAATGGCAGACTTGTTTGCGTTGCGAAAACCTGTATCGAAGGAAGAATACAATCGCTATTGAACGACCTTGAGGATAAACCAATCACTATCGCTCTCCCGCGACGAGCTTTACAAACAATGACCTTACTTATACCACGCTTCTTGTGCTACATGGGGGACTGTTATCGAGAAAATCTAGTCCAAATTTGTTCATAAAGCACTTCTCTCAAAAAAATTGTTTTAGGTTTTTTTAAGAACACCTTTGCCTATGCATTTTCGTAAGGAAGGCTCACGGAAAGTGATTGAAAAGTACCAGTAAAAATTAGAAGATCAATCTCCCGCATTTGTTAAAGATCATAATTTGTGATTAATTTTGAACTAACTGGTACGTCACAACAGCTGATTGAAGGATCACGCTTTATACGAGGAAAACCAATAGTCTTTGAACAATACATGCACTAGTCGACAATGTAGAATAGAATAGAATAAGTTTTATTATGCTCTGGGTTTTCCCATAAGAGCAAAAAAAGAAAATACATATCAAATTCTGTTTTGAACGAAAAAATTACACAAAAATATATATACCTGGCTAACATATCACAGTGATATTTTGGAAACATACAATTCTATAACAAGATACAAATTTAACTATTGGCATATATGCTGCTTATAGTAATAGTTAAAAAGTTTTTCCTTAAATAGAGACAGCGAGGAAGAATTTTTTATAGATATTGGCAAGGAATTTCAGAGATTAGAACCGGAGATGAGAAATGATTTAAGGTATGTATTAGTCCGAGGTATATAAGGCGTAAGAGGTAGGAGGGGTCAGTTCTAGGGGTTTTTAGAACAGAGACTGATTTGGATTTTAACAAGGAAAAGAGATAGAGACTGGACATTAATTGTAGAAGAGAGTGAAATTATCCAAGTAAATATTTCCTCCGATAAGAGGTTTTAAGCCGTGAAAAGTTCTGGAGGTGGTGGGAGATATGCTCGTCTTTACGAAGGTCAAGGAAAAATCTTGCGCAAGAATTGAAGTGCCGCTGAAGCTTATTTTCTCATTCCAATGGAAGTTCATTATATACCAAAGCGCAATAATTAAATGAGGGAAATATAAGCGTTGAAATAAGCAGTTTACGGGTAGAAATGGCAAGAAGAGATTTGTATAATTTTAACTGATATAATGTTTTGTTGACCTTATTTGAGATTTCATTTATGTGCCTAATGATCCAAAATAATACATAGCGGTACCGCATATCCTGAAATTCTTAGGAGTGTAGAAGAATGTGCCAAACGATATACAGTCAACCGAATATAAGCAATAACGAGACTGCACGCACACAAATGAGATGAGGACCTCTACTGGGAGATCAAAAATAAAATCTCAAGGTTACGGTTTACATCAATATGGCAATGACTGAATAACAAAAATCCCTCGGCCGTTCAACTCTCCTGAGAATTAGACAAGAGTTGTATGATTAAATATGTAATGAACATGCCATGGTAACCACCATGTATATTAAGATTTGCGAGGGACGAGAAATGTATTGTTTAAAGTGAGTATTAAATGAAAGCTGCAATAAATATAATTAGAAATACTCGAAAATAATTCAATATTACAGGGCCAGAAGACGTGAGTGGAAAGCGCCATCAGGAACTTAAGTGAAGTCAATGGCTGAGAAGCACATAAATGTATGAATTCCACAATATAAAAACCAATTGTCAGCACCAGGATTCCAGGATAGATGGATTATTTTTAAATCGAGATTTTCATGGATCTAAACCCCAACGCCGCAAAAGTGGATTATGCTTTCAAGCGATACGGTTCACAGGGCGTCTAACTCACGGAGTGACGGAATCACAAATGCAGGAAAGATTATTAACATCAGTCAATTAATTCGTACATCATCGATATTACAGTGTTTCTGGCGTAGTAGCTGCAGTAAAAGTGGCAAGAGGTATCTTTCTCACGTGAATAGCCAAAACAAACGCCACCAGCTGGCAAGCGATAACATTTTCAGCGATTGCATTGCTCTGGTTAAGAGTTAGAACACGTTCAATTTTTCAATTGATCTGACAGCAAAGTTGCACGCATTCCTCAACGAAAATCAGCAACCCACCTAAGGTGGGAATCTGTCACTGTTTGTGCGTATACAGCAGTGAAATGTTGCTCGCAATAGGTTGACGCCGTTCTATCGGACAGCGTCCGAAAATGAGCGGGCGAAAGATTGCAGGCCAATTCTGGCCAAATATAGGTACAGGGGGTTTCAAAATGAATATCGAGGCTTTAAGGCTTTGTAGTATTTATGCCAGTTGAGGAAAGAGCGCTAAAACCATGGATTTTTCCTTAACTGCAAGATGATGAATTAGAGAATTTCATTTGGCAACAAGGTGATGCACCGCCTCACTGGCATAACTCAGTAAGCGATTGGTAAACGACGTTGGGCCCAGCCGCTGGACTGGCCCCCAGGGGCCGGATGACAGGTCTTCTTTCGCATGGCCTCCATGTTCACCCGATCTGACGCCATTTGTCTCTTATCTTTGGGGGTAACTAAAGGATCATGTGTATGTGCCTCCGCTACCAGCTGACCTACGCGTCATAAGAAACAGGATTTAATCAGTTTTTGCACCAATTACTCCAGACACACTGATCAAGGTATGGGAAGAACTCGTCTATGGACTGGATGTGTGCCATGTGACGAGTGATGCTCATATTCAGCACTTGTAAGTAAAAAAAAACTGTTTGAGTTGCTGTTTCATTTGATGTATCATTTATAATTGTAAGTCAAATGGTATAAATACTGCAAAGTCTTAAAACCTCAATATTCATTTTGAAACACCCGGTATATTCACGTGTGAGCAGGGCTTTAGGGTGTAAATTGCTTCGACGTTTTCGCGCGCCATTTCTACGCATCAACATTGACGAAATGTTAAAATAAACAAAAAAGTCATATTAGATTTTTGACCGCGACACTTTCGGGATCGGCGGCGGAACGAAGAGACGGCCCATCGAGAGACAAGACTCGAGGGGATAATTTCACCCTCCTGACGGAATATATCACATTTTTTCCATCTCCGTCCACCTCCTGAACTAGCTTCAGCGGTCGAGCGAATTCCTGCCGACCCGGAGCGAGAATGTTGTTTTATTCCTTTCAAGCCGAGTGAAAACTGCCAGCCAGGTCGTCAATCTCACATAACCCCAGCCTGCTCCCCCCCTTCTTCCTCTCTCTCTCCTCGCTGTATCAAAATTCAATTTTTATTTCGCCACCTCCCCCGAGTTGGCCCTAACACCGCCCGCCCAACTGGCCATTCCAAGCAGATGGCGATCCGGGAGAAATTGGGGCGTCCACTTGCGACTTTAGGGGCGGCAGGTAAGGCGACCCAGACGCCGGACGCCCTGGTCGGCGGGATATTCCGTTGCGAGCCTTGCACGCATATAAAATCTATATCCGTGTCCCGTTCCACATTCCACCTCCAAAAGATGCAAAAATATTGTACAAATATAACTACATCTGTATACTAACTTGCGAGCCACCGCAGAGCATGGTACCAGGGGTTGTTAGGACATCGGACATGGAAAGGAAGAGATTAGGGAAAAGGAGAAGGAGAGAGCGAAGATAAATTGTATGTTAGCGAAGTTTCTAATGCCACTGTATCGCTGTTTTTGTTGAAATCACCACTGGTGGTCGGAAAGAATGAATTTACGTACCTATCTTTCGCCGGTGTATCTCTCCCATTTGGTCACTTTTTTCCAGTTCTGGAGATATAGCGCGAGGTCAAGTAACATCCTCCATGCCGTAATGAATCTAGTTTGGTCTGAATTTTTCAAGTAATTTAAGCATTGCGTGGAGCCTCCGAGTCACCAATTATTCCAAACCCATTCCTGTCATCAACCATGAAGCACTTTCTGTTCACTCGTAACAGTTTTCAACGAAGCGCGCGGCTTACCACTGTATTATATTTCTTTCGCGCATCAAATCATACTGTTCTGGGTTTCAAATAGTCATGGCGTGAACGAAATGCAGCCTAATCTGAACAAATTAGTGAACTACGAGGAGTCCGAAATCGACTTCTCGTAGATGAGGATATGAGTTTTCTAAGCTACATGAGAGATCGCTTGATTGCTAGCGGAAGCGACATCTTAGGTCATTTGCGTCTGTACAGACAGGTAGATTTATAAGGAAGGGATTATTTTATGTTGGAGAAAAAGTGAATAGAAACCCAAAGCCTATTGTTCACGATATACTGAGTGAGGGTTCATATTTTAGCGTTACATCCCACCACAGGTTAGCGCACTTGTAGTACTCTCCACAGCTTATTAATCACAATTCTTCTAAAATATTGCCATGATTGCCGTTTTACAAAGCCGTTTCTCTTACCTATTCTAATATATAGTGCATTCTTAAGTTTCTCCCAAATGAGAGTGTTGCGAGTATATTCCGTCATCTCTTGACCTCATCAATTCATCCCGGTAGGTACTTCCTCTAGGTCTCCTACCTTTCTCTATTAATGTTAACATCTTCGAGAATCTATTCGTTTAACATGATAAAACATGTCATTCTCTTATTTAAAATGGCCTGCATTACATGATATAGCTTTAATTGTTCTTTCAGTGAAGTAAATCTCACTCTTATTTTGCTTTAACCGATTTTTTTACTGATTTTATCAAATTCTTTCTGTTACTCTCCAAGTATCACATTCATTTATAATTACCGAGAGGGTGCCAGGTTGACAAAATGAATACTTTTCGGGAATTGAAGATGATAGCAAAGTGGGGGGAATCTTAGGAGGCAGTAGAGAGGGATAGAGAACGATATGAAAAGAGAGGGAATGCTAGAGAGGGTATTAGAGGATAGGAATTCTATACAAAATAAGAATAGGGAGACGATACGGGGAATTTACGATGGATCTAATGGTGGATCACGCAGAAGACGGAAAACGGAGAGAGAATGCCGAAATTTAGGACGTTAAAATAAGTACGGTCCAAAAACCTTCCCATCAGCTAGTAGAATACTCTAATGAAAATAAAAAAGAATGATACCGGAAAAATTGGCTGTACGCTCTGAAAACTTACGTCCCAACCCGAGACGACATTGGATCTGAGAAACTTCTGAGTGGAATGTAAATCTCTCTCCACCTAAGTGGCGAAGCTACAGTTTCAATCTTCCGGGGTGGTCTGCAGCCCTTTCTCCTGGAGATACACATCAGTCGTCAAACCGATTCAGACACAATTTGAAAATTGAGTGTAAGTGAAACAAATTATTTTATTCAAATATTAAAATTTGAAATTAAAGGATATTCTTAGTGTTATTAAAGGAAAATTATTTAAGATACAATCAAAATCTAACACGTTTGCCAATAAAGTTGTTGTAGATAATACGATAAGATTCCTCAATCGTCATTTATAACAAAATATAAATACGTACCCTTAAAATAACAATGGGAAGAGGAAACATACATTGAAGCTTATGTTTAAGATGATACAGCCAATTTGATTTTCAAAATGCATATACTATCAAGCATGGAGAGGTTCGGTTGAAAAATAACCATGATAAAACATCGCTGTAATACTGTAAAGCCTGTTTTACACGAAGCACAAGTTTGAACAGTTAAAACTGCAATTGTTCACTCTAGCGAGCAAAACAATTAAATTATAGCAGGGACTATTTTTTCATCTCGAGTTCATGCATTCTTGCAATTCACCGCTTTACATGAAGCAATTTGAAATGCACGCTCGTACATACATCATATTGTGCAATGATGTGTCCCGTGTGAAATGGGCATTTTATTGATCATTTAATCTAAGAATTTAAGTGCTTTTTTAATATTGAAGTGGTAAAGCAAGACGCCACGAACAAATTGTTACCAAGTGATTCTTTGCTAAAGAAATACGAAGGCAATGTCCTACAGGAAAATATTTTTCGGATTCCATTTGGAAATTTCCGTTGAAATCGTAAAAAAATGACGATTTTAGGGCTAAAAACTCATTTTATTTTTCAAAAAAGCACATTCTATAACAATGCATAAGTGCAAACTTAATTCATACGATACTGAAAATTTCAAGCCTCAATTGTGAGAACAAGAAGTTATAAAGGCAAAATTAAGAAGGCCCCGCACTTCTTCCAGCGCTTTTCCAACTAAAATAAAAGTTGCTTTATAAAACGCCCACATGCGCCCACGTGACCATTGGGACTTTCTAATATAGTGTATTAATTAATCCTTCTAAATACCTAAGAATATGAGTGCCAAATTTGGTTCAAATCCGTCAAGGGATGCGAAAGTTCATTGCGTTCAAACAAATAAGATTTCAAGTAAAAAATGTCAGAAGATTTAAATATTTAACTGCATGGATAGTAGATAGTGTGGCACTAAAAGTAGTTTTTTTAAGCAAAAAAAAAGCCATCCCGCAAAAAGTGCCTCCCGAGGCGGACCGTCCACCCCACTGCTCCAACTGCTATTTCGAGACTGACCGGCCGATACCTGTCAAAGCATCCTTCCGGGCCGTTTGCTCCGCTGCGTGTGAAGCCCCGTGAGGAAGAAAGTGAGATTGAGCGTCGAGTTGGGATAGGCAGATCTTTGAGCCGTCCATGTGATTCGACAAGCTCATTCTCTCGAGACCCACGCTGTCGAAGCGAATCAGTTTATTTCTGGGAGTCGAGATTTCTGCGGGCCGATAAGAAACAAAAAATGGGGAGAGACCCCCTCAAACAAGCGACCGATAGGAAAAAAAAACTTTTTATTCGTCAGAAAACCCAACGCACGCAAAATACGTTCCCAGCCACGATGCGCAAAAAAATTTCCGGGGGGGGGGAGGGGGGAAACCTTACTCTCCTCGACTTGATCCTTTACCCAATTAAAGCGGAGTGATGCGCGAAGCGGAAGGAAAAGGGCCTTGGTTAATGACGGAGGTGGGAATCGACCAAGTTGGCGATTTCGGGAGGTTTCCGTTGACATAATGAAGCGCCTTTATTACCTAGTTAGCCGTTAGCTGATTGAGACCAACGAGAGAGCATACCGTGTTTCCCTTAATACGTCCGACCACCCAGGCGGCGCTTGTATAATTAAGAGTAGGATTGGATAGGCACAAGTCACATGTCGACTTTTCAAAAGTAATGACTGGCACATGGCTAAAAAAAATACAGAACAGCATGTCACTAGTTTAAATGTTTCGCGTGTCGGCTTAAGAAAAAGTAGGCCACGCTCCTGAAAGCTCCACACGGCTAAAAAAATATCAATTAATAGTTCTGGTTCCTGTAGGCCACTTTCCAACAAAATAACACCGTGATGAGTCTACCTTTGCCTCTTTATGCAACACGTACGTCAAATATGAAGAGAAGCAATTAGTACATGTAAAAAAAACTAAGTAATACTCCCATCTGAAAAAAGGTAGCACTAATCATGTACATTGTTGCACTGCAAAATGCATTAGCATTACGAAGACACAAAATGTTATAGCAATGAATGCCAAGAATTAACTAAACGTATGAAAGAACAATGGAAAGGTAATTAGACAGGAATAATAATTACATCCATTGTTCAAGCACATAAACAAAGATGAAATGAGGCATGGAGTCATAGATGGCCAGCGTATCTTAGAATTATAAGTATCAATGGTATTTCTTGAATAATAAAGTCATTTTTAAGTGCGATAATCTTAAGCGAAGATTTGGTAAAATCTAATGTACTGTACGAACACTTAGTTGAAAAAAGTCTGGAAATCTAAGCTCATTCTCTGTAAATACGATTAGAGGGGAACTTGTGAATCATCTTTCTGTAACTGATGTTATATGAGATTTTACACCACGGAAAGCACCATTCAAATCTGCAACAAAGAAAATTCAACTATTTACTTTCAGCCAAATATTTCATAAATTTATGTAAAATTGGAGTCATCTTTTGAAAATTACAGCGAAACGAACGAGTACATTCCTCATGAAGAGATAACAAGAGAAGCGCTTGAGCGCTCCGCGCGTGTTCCGTGAGCCATAAATATTCACTGTCGTTCACCGTATCATATTAATTTATTAGCCCGTAGCATAAAGGGAAGCATTCGAAACACGCGAGTATCCAGCATTTTTAACACGAACTACATCACTTCCTAGTAGCTGAGTAAAATTCACCCACGTTCCGCCAAACCTTTGTATACATCTCCCACCTCCCCCAATAGAATCCGGTAGGCACAAAAGACCACAACAGCAGGCGAACAAGCGAAGGTATCCAATATTTTTTTCCATGGGAGAAGCGCATTATTTTAAAGGAGCCGAGGAAAAGAGCAAGGCATGCGGGGTATAAAAACAACAACATTAAGTTTTTCCATCCGACCACTATGGCGCTGTACTCGCGGAGCCCTCGCCATAGCACGAGCACCTGAAGGATTCCCATGGCAACCCTCTGCCCCCTCTTTAATCTCTCCCTATCCCTCCCACCTCTCCCGGGAAACAATTAATTGCACTCTTGACGCCTAACACGAACATGGGTGCGCCGTCCGGTTGACACGTTAAATATTAGCGTAAGATCCATTAAAGCAGGAGGGAGAGATGCCCCTGAGGGGATATTGTGGTGAAGGTCAGGGAGAGAGAGAGAGAGAGAGGGAGAGGAGAAAGGGATAGGGAGAGAGAGAGAAAGGGATGAATGAGAGGCGACGGGGTAAAAGAGAAACAACGGAAGGAGCGAAAGAGAAACAGGAAACGAACTAGGAGGTAAGAAAATTAATTGAGAAAGCTGAGAAAATTTTTCCAGGTTACTCAAAGTCACATGGACGGTGGGCTAAAAAGAATATCACACACGATTCACGGCTACTTGAATTACTTGCAAGAAAATTGAGAGTAAGCATAGCGCCTCAGCGAAACGGATTCAAAGAGTGGAATATATTACTATAATGCTGCTTTCCATTGATACACAAGTTTTAAAAAGTACCTTTACCAGCCTTTTGCATTTAACGGAACAAAAATTCTTTTATTGACTGAGAGCAATACCTCAACTACAATACCTGTTTACGAAGACATTCCTGTCGGATTGGATATCAGGGGAGGCGACCGACAGCTAAGGTCATTTGCGCCATAGGGGAAAGGTAAGGGAGTAAGGGTGGACGGAAACCCGGCGTCGGAATTAGCCTGCTC
The DNA here is from genome assembly GCA_963169105.1 of Ceriagrion tenellum. Lineage (NCBI taxonomy): Eukaryota > Metazoa > Arthropoda > Insecta > Odonata > Coenagrionidae > Ceriagrion > Ceriagrion tenellum. The sequence continues at coordinate 98,484,308 of OY720633.1, read as the reverse complement.
TTAACGAAAGGCGCCAAGGGGACCACAGCTTAACCTCGTATCCGACAGACCAAGTACTGCATTAAGCGCCCTCCACGAGACACTCAAGTAGGGATCGGGTTTCCTCTGAAAAACATCTTCCTCCGCAGGGATTTGAACCCTGGCCGTTCGCATGGTTATCCAGTACTCTAGCCACCACATCAACCCGATCCCCGACATCCCTGCCTTTTGCGTATGTTTGATGTAACGTTAAATATAAATATCAAGAATCAAACCATGGAACGTTAATGAATCACTATTAGTTGTTCAAATCCTAAGATTATTTGACTGCAGCCCTACATCCTTCCCTATATGATGCTAGTTCCCTTACCTTCTGGTATCTCTTCCTATGTACATACTTTCCTCTGTATTATGAATCATAATGGATAAAGATATATCAATTACAATGGTTAATGAACGATAATCGTTGATGATACACGCCAGGTAACAGTTGCAAAAAGCATGGATATCATGACCACGTGCATTATTTACTTATACTTAGTGATATCATACGTACTATCATTCTTAAAAATGATACCTCTTTATTTTTTTTAATCATTCAACTACCTCTTAACTACAACGTCACTGAAGATCTTTCTCGCTACACGAATACAAAAATTAATGGAAGTCTCCACTAAACTGTTTCATTAAACGAATTAAATGGAGTAATACAGGCTCTCTTTACAGTTAATACATGCATGGACATACTTTCATAAGATTTGCAGTCTATTAGACTTTTTACGAAAATTAAGCAGAAAGTGCCAGGGCTACCAAATACTACGTCATGCATCATTTGAGTCTTATTTTACAGTCAGACTATTTTAATTGAAAACCAAATCACGTCATCGGAACTGAAATTCAGGAACCTGAACAAAAATACTTTTTCAACAGTAGCCGACAGAGCAGTGGAAGCATTTAAATAATTAAGAAACAAACGTGACAATTAAATCAGTAATAAGATTGGGGATGAGGGATTGGTGATCAGAAAACTGGCTTCCGATCTCAAGGCTCCACGATCAAAATTAGAGGAATCGGAAAATTGCGGAGGCTTTACAGAGTAATCCCGAACCTTAATTTGATGGTATTTCAAGAGTAGACTCCGACACCCATCAGATGGGGCGTTAAACTGACGTCTTCCGTGCCTTACGTTATAAGCCAGCTGAGTCTAACGCCAGGTTTCTTTCCACCCTTCGCCCATTTCGGAATGATCCTTCAGTTACCTACCAACACTTCTGTTCTTAATCACGCAAATGGCCTCGATTATCGGTCGTCTCCCCAAACAACCAACCAACCAACCAAGAATGCCACTGCAAATGGTTAAAAAGAAATTTATTTCGGATGAAAAATTAGCCTTTCACAAAAATTACCTAACGCCTACATATTCTTGAATTCCATAAAAAATTAAGGAGGATATTCATATGCTTGATTTGAACTAACTCTTAAACAGAATACAATTAGAACCTCTTATAGCCAGTTGCAGGAATGATACACATGTATTATATAAAGCTATGGGACCCATATGCCAAATAAAACCATCCAATAAGTGCTGCAGAAACATCGATAAATTTATTGGTTTCATAACTTATGGCATGGAGTTATGAGTTCCATAAGTAGCCAAGATGGCGGATGCGCAATAAACTACTCGGAGACTTAATGCCTTGATAAAAGAGTTGTTTTGAGACAAATGCCCAGTAAGTTTACGCTTACTAACTAATTATTACGTGCATTAGCAGTAATTCATACGAAAAACTTTCACAAATTTTATCCGGCGGTAGAAGATTTGATCAAATATTCGAAGCTATTAACTATTGGAAAATAAGTTATGTATCTAGTAGATGTGTTCCTTCAATCCGAATATATTTATAAGATCTATAGCTTCATTTATCTCATAAAAATTGTTTCCGCAACTAATCGTTCTTGCAACCGGCCATTAATAGTCTACCTCTATTTAAGAACTACCACTCAAAAGTAAACACGAAATAGGTGTACCCAGCAACTGAAGTCATCCTCCAAGCTCATCTGGGATAACGGGGCTTCCAGAAATGGAATTAGGGAGAGACTGGACGAGAAGTCATCATGACGTGGAGACGTTTATGATTTGCTCAGGCTTCGTAGAGCTACTAATACCAAGAAGTCCGCAGCTTACACCATCCCATTCAATATTCAGTGTCCGACACTGGGAGCAATGTTTCATTCACGACAGCCAAGTAGTGGCTAGGTGCCACAGGAATCTACAAGCATTCTTGTGATTCTTACCTTTGACGTTTATGTGAAAATCCCTAAACATATACACTGCAGTTTTCCATGATTTAATATTTCTGGACACAATTATCTATCCCCAAGTCCAGTAGACCATATTTTCACTACGGTACAGCTGATGACCTTGAAATTGACTTTTAAATTTAATATTGTTCAAACACCATGATTATGAATCAAACTAAAAGCTAATCCATTGAATAAAGAGGATAGAAATTCTGGACAAAATAAGAAGAGGGAGACGATATGGGGAAGTAAGAGGGATCAAATGGTTAATTCATCCCGAGCTAAAACTAAAGTCGACTTTAGACTCAGTCAATAATATGTTCCACCAATAAAAGTATTACTTTAAGGAAAAACGAAAATGATACTTCAATAAGAATCGGTACAAAGTAAGGCCTTTCAACAAAATAATCATAGGGGCCAGTATTTCCACATCTTTCTTAGCTCCCCAATAATAAAAGCCGCAAGATCGTGACATGAAAACGCACAGTCATCGTAATAACTAGTCACGTAATTTACCGATTTCTCGGACCATTACCAATTGATCTCCAAAAGAAGTGATCACATTCTGCAAACTTGAAGGCAAGATAGCGGGTCCCTAATTTTTCCCGTTTTCGCTGAGCAGTTACTGATTACTTTTGATGAAACTGAACACGAAACTAGGTAAATAATATTTTCAATCATCTGACTCAGCCACCGATACGAATAACACTTCAGTCCCCGCCACTCACAAAGATTGAATGTAAGATCAAGAAAAATTCTAACGTCCTGATTCAATTATCTCTGGTAAAATATTTTCCCGCTGTTTGATCAAATCTTAATTTAGTCCACCCAAGAATTACAGTGCAGTTAGGATATACGGATTTGACTTACAAATAAATTAAATTATCAAACTTTTATACGGCCGTATATTTCAAACAAAGGTCACCATCATGGATTCTTGAATCAAGTTAAACGGTATTGAAATAGTTTACTCGGCGGTACTTCTGTCTAGTTGTGAAGGTATCTTGAAAAAACTCAAGGCTCTCCCTTCGATAACGCTCACGTCTACTAACGGAAAGTCAGACATAATAAATAAAACAAGAACTATAACTAAAAAAACTTGAACTTGAAACTCTCTTAACTTGAAACTAACAAAAAGGCTACCTCATCTTGCGGTTGACGTTAACCTGACGGCATTAAACCGTGCATTAAGGAATTCATCGTTGATATTCCAGTGGGGAAACGTCTAAATTCACTCTTTTTACGAAAGTTATTCACTGATAAATAATATATCAAATAAATAACATAACTTTCTGCCCCAGTGTAAATTACATACTATAATCATCTGGTTTTATAATGATTGCCGTTAAAATTATACCGCTTCTCAAACTCTGCACACCAGCCTGTCTAACGACTACGGATTCTCTCCACTGAGAATAAATGAGTGACCAAACAGCAACAGGAGCGAGCTATGAGAGAGACTGAGCAAACGCAAATGAATACTGAGGCTTGGAAACAAAGAGGTGCTCGGAGGATTACGCGTCTGCCACAACGCTTATTTTGGCCTCCCGTTTTCTCAGGAGACTTGCGCACTCGGTGGAGCCGTTCGCGTCGTTGTAATGGGACTCCGGGATATCCGGAGGTAGGATCTCCTCATCGCCGAGGGCTCATTAGCACAGCGGCGTCTCATCCTCGACAGGGCGAGAGGCTGAAGGCGGCGGTGCTGTGGGTGGATGGACGGACGGCCGGAGGAGGGACTACAAAGAGGAAGGACCCCACTCCACCCATGCTTACAGCCCGTCCACCTCTTCGGCCCACGCGCCGTTCTCCCACGCTTATAAACCTCACTTCGCCTCCCTCCCTCCCTCCCCCATCCCACATGAGGAGTTCCCTCTCCACCGCCCGAGCGACCCGTCAGATCGGCGGCGCATCGGAGAATGAAGCGAGGTGGGAAGAACTAGTCCAAAAGATGAGCGGGAGCAATTAGAGGCCACGGAAAGACAGAATCGTGACGCGTGGTAAAGCAATCGATAGGCGGAAAAAGAGGGCAGAGTGCGCGCCTAAGGTACTGCCCGCATTCGTCATCATGTGCGCAGGAAGCGGTAAAAAATGACTTGATGTGGCTGGAGCAGTAATTGAGGGTCATTTGGAGCTCAATTCAACAATTTTTCAAGTCAGTCAAAAAAAATATTAAGTTCATATTTGATTTAAGTACATCTGTTTATGCGATTGAACTTACCATGCATGCAGAGATGGAAATGACACAAGAACTATATTTTCCATTTTTTCTTCATTAAAGCATGTTATGGCTAGAAAAAATGATAATTTTCGGACTTCTATTCGACATGTAGTCGAAATTTATGCTCAGCATTCCTTCAACTTCAACTACGTAGGTATTTGATCGAATCATGCGAAATCTCACGTGCCATTAGACTACGGAATAAAATACAATGGAGCAGTCAAAAATTAAAACCTATTTCAAAAATTTTTATCTATAAATTTCATTAGTACGAGCACGTTAGCAAAGTTTCAAACAAAATCTGTACACTGAAAGAAATCGATCCAACGAGTTTAAGAATAGAAATCATTCATCGCATTCCTAAGCTAATGCCCTAAGGCTTAGGGCCTAAGCCAATAGATATACTTAATCACCCAGTTATTAGAAGTGAACACTATCATTCATAGTAAAGAATCCTAAGCGTTCAAGCGAGTCTTATGAGGGAAACAGAAAATATAAGTACATTCGTACCATTCATACTCATGCATCCGCCAAAAGCGACATATTTGTGGCTTTACACAGTATGTTATGAAATTCAAACATGGCGGGTGAATTTTTTGAAGAAATTGCCATGAGAAAAATTCGGCCTGGACCGGGAATCGAACCACGCTATCCAGGCTTCCTAATTCCCATGGCAATTTTGGTGGATACAAGGCAACTAGATCTTAGGACCTTGCGGTCCATCAAAGATGGCAACGCAAGGGAAAAGAGGACTTCAAAGAAGCCACAACCAAGAGTCAGTATCCTTCACCAGCACTTATGCCGTGCTAAGCCATTTGAAGTCCTCATTTCCCTTGCGTTGCCATCTTTGATGGACCGCAAGGGTCTAAGATCTAGTTGCCTTATATCCACCAAAATTGCCATCGGAATTAGGAAGCATGGATAGCGTAGTGGTCTGCACATTGGCCCGGCAAACCAAAGGTATGTGATTCGATTCCCGGTCCAAGCCGAATTTTTTTCATGGCAATTTCTTCACAGTATGATATGTTGCTAATGATCGTCCATTCAAAACGGAAAATTCCACGCACGAAAGAGAACATGCGTACTTCCATGAGAAAAAAAATTAAAACAATTTCTCTTTTCGACCGCATGATACGAGCGCACAACGTCATTCTTGGTTATTTTGATGTATTAATCACATTCCAAGGGAATACGACGGTTTTGTGATTTAATAGTCGCCACATTTGTTCAGAACGTATACACATCGACAGTTTAAAAAATAAATAAGAATTGGCAAAATTGGCAAGATTTAGGCCACTCTACCGAAACCTATCAGGCAATGTAAACAAACCATTCCGATCGACGAAACAGCTATGTCGGTCGAATATCTCCGCTGGATCTACGACATCTAAGGAGCACTGATAGGTGTAACACAGCGCATGTCACTGAATTATTTCTCTGCGTAAAACAAAAGCTTTTCATGCAATCATTTGCATTGATTCACGAATTAATTTCAACTCAATTCACGAATAAATGTTCACAAGTAGTTGAAGCGAAGGCTTCCACAGTGGCTGGTAAACATGATGGAGCTTCTTCCAGATCAGCTGCGTTGGTCAAAGTTCATGAACTTTGACTAATGCTCACATGATTATTTGCAAAATTATTCGCCGCATTAAACTGCAAAAATGGAATGAAAGACTTCCAAAGGTGAATGAAAATTGTATGACGGCACTTAATATCAATATATTTATATTTCGCATTTACGCGAATGATGATGCGTAGAGACATGGGTCAAGTAGTCCAAAGACTCAAATCATGGGATTCTAAATTCGTGAATAGTTTGTGAATCTAGCCATTCGATTGAAGCTACGAGCCAATCCACCTAACACCAAATTCTCACAAAAATCACAACGCGTGATTTTCTGGCCACCCCAAGAGCATTAGAAAATAAAATTAACATGAACGTAAAAACAACAATCTCCCCAATCCTCAATTCGTGAACTTCACGCGTCGTACGTGCTAATGCTAGTGCCGAGTTACCAATAACCTTTAACCCACGAGTCAATGTTACGGTCGAAGACCGCGTCGATTTAGTGCCATAAAGCCATCGTCCTGAAACACGATCGACGGTGTTATAAAAATTTAGCTGTTTTCAGTTCTAGGAAACGCAGTTAACACCCATTCACTCTCTCTCTCTCTCTCTGCCCCATGGAGCCAGATTGATTTGCCTTCGATAGGCCATGCACCACCAATATATTTCAAAGAAGTAGGAACAGAAACGCTCGTGACGGGGAAAACTATTTTAAATTCTCCTTGTCGTTAATTCTAAGGTGGCAGTTGACACGGTTGGTGCGAAATGGCTAAAGCTAGAGGCTAACTATTGGTTTAATATTCTTACTATTAATATTTGGAGCGTGATTAGACACATTTAAGGAAGACAATGATAAGGGATCGATACTATCAGCAATCCAAGCTATGACGACTATATGGGCGTAAGTACACAGCAAAAACTAACTTAATTCTGGGGAAAAACTTCCTTTTACGTAATCAAAAAGTGGCAAGCATTTCATAACACATTTTATCTCCTTATAAGTTACTATTAATAATACGTAATTGTCATAAAAACATTCCAAAGGAATAACTAACCTCATCCTCGAAAATATACGATTTGGTGATTCTTAAATCCAATTTTGGACCGAAATGTTATGCTGAACACACCGGTGTTAAAGTAATGAACCAATAAATGGAATAAACCAAAAATTCGAAGGAAGATGCATTAAAAGGTAAGTTTACGTTATTTACTCTGGCAAATTTTAAGAGCAGCCGCAACTAAACATTAAATGATCCATGCTTGAAAATAAACCCTCCAGTTCTAAACTAACAATAATTGGGTGGAATGAAAAGCATCGGAACAACGTAATTCCCTATTCAATTAAAACGATAAAAACAAAGTTTGTGTTTTACCATGTAATTTTTCTAATAGATGACGACAACAGATCGAAAATTTCATGTAGTGCCTCTTTCACTATGTATAAGTTCCACAATCTCAGTCTTGATACAGACACTAAGCGGCTAAAAGTTACTTATTATCAATGCAGCATGAAGTTTGTTTGAATTTTTCAAATAATTATGCATTTTGACGGTATGATTATTTCTATTTTAGAAGAGACTGCATAACATAAGATGTTACATTGTCTTGAAAATATAAGTGAAATAACTATTCACCAAACGTGACGCCAAACTGATCAGCAGACATAACAGAATTATGCGTGATTTTTTCAAAACAAAACGCGGGCGAAAAGATCAAGCAGAAATTAATATGGCTATGCCATTATAAATCACCATCAAGTTGAAATAATTAGGCTGATTCCACGTTGGACCCTTAAACAGGCTCAATTACCGACTTCTTGTCACACGTAAAACCAGTTTCTCATAAATCAAAACAAAGACTCGGCGAAAAAAATGAATCTTCTGGATTTTCATATTGTATTTAAGTTACGCCAACTACAAATTTAGAGCTATATATCTCCTTCTTCGGAACCGCTCGCTGGGATGCTGCTGAAAGATATTGCAGCATTACGAGCAACGTCGCCATTTATAGGGTTGCGAGGAATCACCGAGAGGGCGTCGGATTCCTTGGAGATATCATACTTTTTCCCAGATAACGGCCTCAATTATTTACCCGCCTGAAATGAACATCGGGAGGGGGGGAGGAATCCAAGCTTCGCGGGAAATCTTTGCGATTCGCGCTCGCATGAGCAAATGCATATTCAGCAGGGAGTCTTCGCATAGGAGTCTGTGCACCAATTTTTCCTACCCACTTTTTCATTCGCGCGCAAAAGAAATGCAATCTTCCCCGAGTGTGTTTTGAAAACAGAAAAAGAAGAACGAATCGCCCGATGCGCGTCTGTCGCCTCAGCCAGTAACGCAGCCAATTAAGTATGGGGGTGAGAGTGGAGTCATTAAAAATGCGGGCAGGAGGCATTAAGCATCTCGGCCAGCGAGTCCATCTTGTGACCGAGAGCAGATACTCGTCCGGCCACGATGAAAAAGAACGTCGCGCAAAGGCATGATGGGAAATAAAAAAATTAAAAAATAGAGAAAGGGATAGAGTCAGGGGCGATCAAAGACTCTTTCCTCTACAGAGGGGTGGATAGGAACTGTGTCCGATGATGGAAATAGTTGATGCACTTAGAAAATATTAGACGGGAGGGAGAAGTAAAAAGTCATTCTCTATACGAGGTTTAAAAATAAAAAACGGCATTCTTCACCGGAGACGGCCCTGATGAATGAATGGAGGGGAGAATTTAAATTGGATGGCAAAGAATGTCAGCAGCATTGGATCAGTAGGGAATGGGTACGCGCTAAAAGGAAGGATTAAATTAATCTATCAATGTTTTTAATAAATGTTTTTTGATGGCGAATTAATATTCGTGATTTTAATACTCCAAAATTTTATTACAGCCGTATGGAAGATTAATAACTGTATGTTATTAATTTCCTCCTCCATTTCGCGCAATGAAAAGGTTTCTGTTTTATGCACACCAATTTACTCCGTATGATGATTTGTTGAGCTCGACCCAATGATTTACGACACTAAAAAAATAAAGTGACTGATAAATGTTTGAAATATTTCCCATTCTTTTAATGAGAAAGCTATATGTTCTGGTTTCCTGAAAACTTCCGCGATCGAATGAATTATATTTTTGCAATCCACACGCAACTTTCCACTCAAAGACCTCGAAATTTGTTCCTTCTGATAGCAAATGAATTACTCAAGGTCGAATAATTCACTCGCTGCTCATTAAAATTGTGAGTAAATAATTTGAATTTGAATATATGTAAAATGCATATGATTTCAATGCATGAATAAGAACTGTACCCTTTTTTTACCTTTTCGTGAGGTAAAAACATTAATATCTCAATACCTCACTCGCAATATGCACTTCAATTACAACGAAAAAATATTTCGAAGACCGTGGATAATTTTGCGCTTTTTTATACTTGCACTTATTTAAATGTAGGATTAGTATAATTTTTCTGTAAGCTAGTTAATTAATAAGAGGATAAACAGAAAATAATAACAAATGAATTAGGAAATATTGATCATGCATATATTTCTATAACCCACAATTGAAAAACAACTTGTCGTCTGACAGGGATTCAACGATATACTGCTAATACTCGCGCAATGAGAAATAGAACAGAAAACCATAGCGTATTAAGCGTATTTGAGAATAATAAATATACTTGACTATGAAATGAAATTTAAATCGCGCAAAAAATGTTTAAAACTATGAAAAACAGATCTCTTAAAAGTTGAACTAAAAATGTATTGAGTGACAGACAGTAAAGTTTTTATGTATGATTAGATGACAGCTATATTCAATTTCTCTACTATTCTTCAATGCGAAATTCAGAAATGTAGCAGAAAGCCAAGGTAGATGATATATTTTATGTAAAATTTTCACATTTGACTTTTGAATGTATGATAATCGCCTCCCAGTTACGTACACTTTATTGAGAGAAAGCATTATGAATAATAGAGAACAAAAAAAGCAGGATATAAAATAACCAATTTTGACAACAACTCCATACATTCATTCATATAACATGAAAACATTCCCAACTTCTCCAGGTGATGCCATATCCCTGTTGAAACCAGCAGAGTACCATGAATTCCATACACAATTTCTTACGAAGGTCTACGTGATATCTTGTACCCAAGTGCGAAATCCTTTTCCCCATAGTATTAACTTCTGCCCGAGGGTAGAGCACCGCTATCCGCTCAAACCCGACCAAGATTTCCCTTAGATTTGCATCCATATGCTGTTTTTCCCAACACGCCATTAAGCGCCCATCCTCGCCCACGTCAAACCAAAAAGAAGGATAAAAATATATTGAATCTGCAAGGCACTGATTTTTCTAGCCCATCAACACCTACGTTTCCTCAATTTCTGACCTTGGTTTTTTCACTTCTATAAAAAATCTAGCCATATGTTAAAATTAGAATGTAGGTACCAGAGGGCTGTAGAAACGAACTTCAAGTAAATAAAAAGGTAATGCAAAGACTCGAAATTTAACACCGTAAGGTAATTGAAAGTTGTATTACTCATTTCATACGGCAAAAAATAACATAAAGCATTGAATAAAGAACAAGCAAAACGCAAATATAGGTGTAAAAAACTTCCATGCTATCCATCTATGAATACGGGAAAGTATTCATTTTTTACATCTAGAATGCAGTTCTATGAATAATGCTGCACCGAAATCCCTAGTTCCTTAAATTTAAGAACATCATTTATTTTCAACAAGGTTCTCTAGCATATGACAGAAAATGTTTTACGAAGTTTTCCGCAGCTTTCTTGTGCAATGGAATTTTTCGGATTCTCCCCGCGTTGCAGCATTTTCGTAGACGGCCGTTTCACCGGCATTCTAGTCGGTATCTAAGACCAGATGATGCCAACTCGAAAGCCGGCGAAACTGTCGTCCACAAAAATGCTGCAACGCGGGGAGAACCCATAAAATTCCAATGCATGGGAGAAAAAGTTTAATAGGAGGTCCAAGGGGAGGCTTGAAAATGAAGATGCGTGTATATAATGAATGATTTGACTCGATAATGAAACGCTTTACCTGTATTCAATTATTATTAAACTTAAGAGCTTAAATAACATTTACCTAGCTAAGTTACAAAGGTGAGGACAGTCGCAATCGTAGCGTTTAATTTAAATCGCGCAAGCGTAAGCCACCCGATAATTATTCACATCAAAATCTTAGCGTAAAATTCATTTTATATCAATGATTCTTTTTTTCCCTCTTGATATATCTTGAATAGGACATACCATCAGAAACATTCACTGTGCGAGAAACTAGGTCCATATATATTTAGTTTACAGCCAACATTGGGTGACTTACATCTCAAAGCTATCTGAAGACAGATAAAGGATCGAATTTTCAAGAATCGATTGCCCCTTTTTCTCCAGTTAAGACCTTTTTACGAAGCGAACTCTTGAAAACGTTGACGCTCATAGATGAGAGACATTTGAATGCGAAGGACGGCAGAAAATGTGGGACACTAGAGAGTCAAGGCACCATGGAGCTCAATAATGATACGACGTTCCGCCAGTTCAGGATACCGAGTTAATTCTTCTCGGTTTGACATTTTGCTGAATGACTGTGCCGAGGGGCACAGTCTAGTAGCATCGATGCGGGGATAGCAGCAGTGGAAAAAGTACGCAAGATCCACCCACCGTTTTACCACCGAAAAAGAGTAGTCGGCGACTTTTCTGGCTGACTATAGAAATCCGGTTCCCCACTCCCCAGTTTGCGAGTTCTCATGAAAAGAACGACCGCCGCGCCGCCGCCACCTCCCCCGCCCACTTAAAATCAACCTTTCCTCTCCGCGCGCCGAATCATGCCCTTCGGGGTGATGCGAGCGAGTAAAAAGAGGTGCCGCCGAAACAATATAGAGAGACGGCGAAATTCACCCCGCACCACCAGGGACACGCTAACAGAATCCGACCCCGCCACCCGCGTCCGTCCGAACCATCCACCTTTACTACCCCTGCACCCAACCAATCCTGCCGATAGGCCGACCGGGACTTATGTTACTTAGGTATCGGATCCGAATGTACGAGAAGGTGCGTACCGTAGGCATCGCAAACGAGCACAGAAGGATTACACGAAAACGATCTTATCCCTTATTTCGCCGAGGCAAGATTAATGTTCCATTCTTTTCCCATGGGTTTTTTCACTTCTCATGTTTCTCTCACAGTATCTCTAGCTTCCTGTACTTTGGAAGAAACATTCATGACTTATTGGATTTGAACGAAATGTAACTTTCTCGTCCGTTAGAATTGGAGATGCAGAAACTCCACGTAGATGTGACAAAGAAATGTTACCCGCGAAATGAAAAATAACAGAATGAGAGGGACCTGAGTAAATATTTCACATGGAATATTTATCACCACCACACCAATTCAATACTGAATGGTTGGCGGTGATTTCTGCAAATTCTTTCACCCTAAGTCATTCACAGTAGAGAAGTTATTAGTAATCATAACCACACCAATATATCTTAACAATTTAACCCATTTTTATTTTTCACGAGATAATTATATGAGAGTACTGGCTCCACAGGATGCATTTGATGTAGAGATAATGACTTAATGATCACAATTAAGGACCATAACGTGGCGGGTAATGCAATTTCATCAAATTTAATGTAGTGTAAGAAATTTGAATTGACTCTTCGTATTCGTAGCTAATAAGTTAAAAGTTGCATTCCATCCAAATGTTGGAAAAATACGTCTGGGTACCAAATTAAGTGCTTTCCTTTGTTTGGCACACCTATTATTGACCATGCCTCCGGAAGCAAATGTCAAGTTTCAATCATCTTTATGATGATGGTTAATTTCCAAGCCAAGGTCGAAAATAAAAGAAAGTGGAAGGAAATACATTCAGCGTTTTGTTGAGAGGAGCATCAGGTCGAAGAAGCTAATCCGGAATTCTCAGTTTTTACAGATGATTAAGCGCAACTATTTTGAAAGGCTTCAACCCGACAGCTTATGAAAATCCAGAAACGCCAATCGGATTCGTTATCCTTCGTCACTGCGATTTTACTCGCTGAAATAATACGTAAATATAAAATCACGCATACTATAATTAGATGAGCATATTTAGCGACTCAGGATAGCACTCTTCAACGACAGTACCTCATTCTTTAAGAATCTTTCAATCCTGGTTAAAAACACCTCGATATGTTCTTATTTGCTTAAAATCGAAGAAAATTTATTGCAGTCGTACCACAGATATTCTACCTCTCGCTCAATATCTCCATTTACTCCATTTATTCATTCTAAATGTTCCCTTTATCTTCTTGATATAACCTCGTATCTCTTCGTTGATGCTTTTTACGCCGAGCTCTTGTCTAAAATCCATGCCTCCTTTTCCTGCTGACCTTTCGTGTATACCGTGTGTGTTCCAGCCTGTAGTTCCTTTCCAAATTTTCATTTAACATTGAAAAGAAAGTAATTTGCTACAGCAACTATAGATTAACAAAATATAATCATTTGATTGCTTATCTAGAACCTATCTAGAAAATGACGTCAAAACGCAATTTTTTGGCATATCGTAAAAGAATTATTATCAAAAATAGAATAGGAACCAAACGGATTTAGGTGTTTATAATCTGCATGATGTAAATGGGGTAGCATCATTGATGCAAAAACTTCTTTTTATTAGGCTCAACATCTCATTTATTAGCTAAATATAAATAATTTAACCCTCAACTTGACTAATTTTTCGCGCCATTCGCTGAAAATGCCTTCACAACCGCAGGTAAATTGCGATGTTATAAAAAGTAATACTTGCGGTAATAAAATAATTAATTCCAAAAATTAATTGGAAAGCATATGAGCTACCCACCGTAAAAATTCCGACGCGATTCTGCGCGTCTTAACGTCCTCATTATTTCAATGATCTGTCTCCAGAGCGCACAGCCGTATCTCACCTCGTCGAAAATGGCTCCTGCTGTTGGGCAAATTTCTCGAAAAGTTACGTGGTCTGTATCAAATATTTTGGCACACGAGAAAAATGAGACCTTTTTCTTTATTATCTGGCTATTATAACTGAATTTTATGAGGAATGGTACCTCGATCACAATATCAAAACCAGTCCTCTTGACAGGGAAGACGTTAGAAGGTGAAAGATTTCTGAGTGCACTCGCCGGGATGGGAGAGAGGAAGAGAAGCGACACGGTGAAACAAAGAGAAATGGCGAGAGAGAGGGGTTGGAAAAGCTAAAAATTAGGCCGGCATTGTTTCGCAAGCCAGGTACACGGGAAGGTCAGAAGAAGAGACGTGGCCAGAAGAAGAGGGGCCAGGGAGTGAGAGGGTGAATGAATGAAAGAGGTCGAGTATAGCTTCTGCAAAGGGAATTGCTTCACATGCTAAGGCAACCATCCCATACTGCACGGTCAACTTTTCTCCAACCTCAGATTTCCCGAAATCACAATTCCATCCGAGTTCATTGGTACTTTTCCAGAGAAAATCCGTGCAACAAGACGATGGTTTAACCTGACTCGTTCAGGGATTTGGTGAAGAAGGGAACAAGACTTTACTACGATGCAGCGAAATATCTTTAACAAATATCAACAATTGGACTTGAAAGAAAAATCTTTGCAAAAAATACCTAAACAGGAAATAAAAATAGTTTAGGATCGATGTGGAAGTTACGCAGCAGGCTAATTCATAATACCTTACTTAACAAAAATGTTTGAGCAACATGATTTAGAATAGGAGGAAAGAAAGTAAGTACATTCAGTATGAGACCATGGTCTGGTAAGAACACAAATAATTTCCGCGTGCATGGAGTGGCAATTTCCTAAATCGAGGTAATCAAGCATTTCTGTTAATATAAAATATACTTGCCGTGTTTTTGATACTGTTCAAATTGGATCGCTGAATTATGCATTATAGCTAGTATTTAACTCAATAGTGCCACGAAGCTTGCAATTCAAAGCGATTGAATGTCCAGGGGAATCTTTTCAAATAATCAAAAACATTTTAGATTTTAAGCTCAAATGATTCCATCCCAAATACTTGTTTGGCAGCTAATGGATTCAATAAATATATTTGGATGAAGATTGATCAAACTATGAAGCAATCTTGAAGGCACTGAGCATGTTCAATTGGTTGAGTAAGAATAGACTGGTATTTCCAAATTTTTTAACATATAACATCTGGCCAAGGTTTCGGCGCTCGGTACCTTCCCCAAGGTCAAATTGTAAGTACTGCATGCTGGCTCACAGTTTTAAATTATAAAAGAGTTGAAACAACGGTGTGTTTCATAAATCAAGATGTCGAACACTAAACATTTCCACTAAGGTACGCCCGACACTTTCTCAAATACTAGTATTGACCACGTAACAAGACACAGAAAAACCAAAATAATAAAGAAGCCAAATAACGTAAAAGCGAGGAAGAATGAAAGTAACGAGGAACTGAAAGTGAAGAAAAAAGAATGAGACTGGCGGAAAAAGGGGAATAACCCTCTCATCCTCTCCCCTCTGTCCTCGTTAAAAGCCCCACGCCGATACGGAGGCGAACTGTGGACACCGCGGCACCACCAAGCCGCCTCCTCGCCCTCTAAAATTTTTGCCGGCTCTTATCGCGGGAATTAAAATTCCTATCACGAACCTCTTCGGATCCAGTCTCACGTCTTCTCCCTTTTTATATTCAGCCACGACTCGATTTGGAAATGGAGAAATGTTAACGGTAGAGGGAAGAGGGGTAGGAAAGGACGCAGGTGGCAGGAGGAGAGGGGGAAAGGGTGAAGAGGAACTCAGTAATCACTCCCGTGGGGGTTAGCGACGCGGTTAATTTGGAGACAATTGAATAAAATCGGCGCGAGGGGGCGTGCGGGATAAGGCGCAGGTGCTGCGGGGGTTGGGAAAGTGAGAGGAAAAAAATAAATCCAAGTTCTGAGAATGGGAGGGTTGAAACAGGAAGAGGGAGGAGGGTGCAGAGCTCAAAATGAGATAAAGAGGGAATGGGAGAGGGAAATGTGGAGGAGTATCCCTTTTGCAAAACGAGAGAATAAGTGAAGTGGAGACGAGCGCAGGCCGCGGGGGTCCGAGCACTGGCAATGATCATCATACCCGCCGCCGCTTCGCTCCCCCGCGGCGTGTATTCCGATTAAATCGCTCTTTCTCTACCCTACCACGAGGGGGAACTTCTTTCACACACCGGCGGAGAACGCGAAAAAATTCAAGGGTCCCGTTACGCGCGTTCAATACCGAGAGCAGAGATAATGGTTTCATTTCGTCCGAGTTCCGCTGGACAAAGGTGAACATTTTAAGCGCAAGTGTGAGAGCGTGTAAATTAAAATAATTGAAGTCGATTTTCGTCAGTAAAGAATTTTTGCGATAAAATGGCATCTTGAAGAACCACAAGTTGTTTCCTCCGGACAGTTCAGCTTCAGTTACCAATGCTAGAAACGTAATTTGATTTTGGTAAATTCGCATAAATTTTTTCAGGTCATTTACAGAAGCTAGGGACACTGTTTTAAACACCATTTCAAACTCTGAAATTTGCCTTTAATAAACATGCCAGAGTAGCCAGAAGGGGAATCTGCCGGGTAATTCATTGAACTATCACCTATTCTAATACAGTAGAAGATCGATCACCCAGAATTCTAAACACAAAATACACATATCTAGATAAAGAAAGATTTTTAAGAACTTTTCGAACCTTTTTTATGATGAACCATGGCAGTGACGGTTAAAAAAGTCACCATAGGCACTGATTAGCTTAGTTTCAACCCAACAGGTGCCAGACAAGGAATAGAAATCGCGCTTTACTTACAAATAAAAGTATCTTATTCCTTGCTGTTAATGGATTCGCTGGTGATGATTTTAATGGTGATGATTTATATAATTTTCTGTAAAAAAATTCAATGGCAATGTAAAAGTTTTGTTTTTACGTAACTTAATACCTCATACATCACCGTATCTTATACGATGACTTTCAAGAGCTTATTCAGTTATAACGCCCACTTAAACGAAAGTAATCTAAACACCGGATATATCGTCATTCCGGAACGCATCCGGTTTTGCCGATCAGATTAGCGATCATCTAATATATTAACATGTAATATCAAAAAGATTAGACGCTGGGATTATAGAATCAGGGGTAAACCGAAAGCTACTGAAATATATTTACCAGATTCCAACAATTTATTTCAAAATTTATCTAGAAAATTGGTTTGAATTGGCTAGTGACTTTCTGTGATGTGAGGCGAAAAAGAAACCATACTAGTTAAGTAGCTTCACCAAAACAACAATCTGACATGGAAAATAATCAAGGAATGGAAAAGCGCTGAATAAATTCAAACCTTACTAAATATTATCGGTACTAGAGGAAAACAAAAGCTCAAGTTCAAATAAGTACCTACTGCCAACTATCAAGAATTAAAGGATAGAACCTTGAACAGCAAAAATTATTCATGGCCAAAAAAAGTTTTTTTCATACTCAAATGGTGCATGTAAATGAATTTTATCATCCGAAAGAATTATTTCAGGCATTCACACTTTTAATGATCCATTAAGTATTTACATAACTCCATTATCTCACAAATTACATAGCTAAGAAAAATTCCTCAAATTTATAAGCTATATGGACTCAATCATGATTAGAAACATATACACAAAGTGAATATTAATAAATATCGGATCCCTTTCCATACAAATCAGCATATGCCAAACTAAATTTCACATCAGATTACATTACCACAGGTAAATACCAAATAAATTAATGGTAACAGCAACAAATTTATTTCTTCAAACTTACCGTAATTATCTATATTTTGTATCTTCCGGTACAAAAATAAAGGAATTATCAAGGAGTTTAGCCAAAAACAGCAGGGAAATGGAGTAGCAATGTTTATTATAACAATGATTGATAGTCATTTTGCTCTCCTTATCCTTAGTCGGCTTTAGCCATTACTGGGGGAGGATTTATGATTATGATTGACGACGCACAGCCAGCATCCAGACCGCAGCTCGGAGTTCGAACTCAGGATGGAGAGTGGACAGGTAGGTAAAAAAAGAATAACAATTGAACAGTTGGAGATTGATGAGGAAAATCCAAATATGGTGTACCATTTATACATTCTAGACTGACTCAAGAACCGTAAATAATCATCAATTGCTATGACTGTCACAGCAACAACGCGCCTAACTATCTATTTATTCAATAGAAACGTTGAATAGGATGCATCATTCTAATTAGTCTCCCATCTAAATGCTTTCCTTTTTGAGACGCAAAACTCATCGTACCATCATTGCCAAGGAAGATATTCGCCAGATGACATTCCAGCAATACAGCCTACGGTCGTTAAAATTTCAGCTTCCAGCAAATATGTCAATTAATATAAGATGAGACAGTGAAGTCTAAGAAATTTAAACAGCACATTGGCGTCAAAGAGGAAGTTTTAAAGAAACTGCTCAGTTCCTATACGGTCTTCTCATCCCTCAGTATTTTGATATTGAATTTACAACGAGATGACTGGTAAAACACAAAAAACGAACCATAAATATAACTTCTTATGAAATCGGAACAGGCGCCAGCTAATTAATCCTTTACCAGGCTCATTTCACTTAGATGACTTCATCACGCATTAAATTACACTCCGTGGGAGGTAAAATGAAGAAAAACACACCATTATTTACTTTTTGCCAAGCTGCGCTTGATAAACTGTTCCAATGGTACACTTACGAAGCAGATAAACATAATTGCTGTAATTAACGCACTAACCAATCCATTAAACGTCACATAAGACATCAATTTATTTCTTGTGCTGCGGGCTATGTGAATAATTACAGTTCAACGACTATGTGTGAAGCAATGTAGGTGGTTGATTGATAATGAGTCAACACTCTCTATGTATATCAGATAGTTGGTTGCAGTTTTTATAGTGCTATGTCAATTAATGACTTTTCCATACCTATTTATATTTCAAATTTTCACCAGTCCTTTTTCTTTGACGCATTTCAAATCCATTTAAAGATTTTCAAAATCGTTTCCTTCTCTATGTCTATTATTAACTCCCAGTGTGGAATTAAGCTAAGTTTATCAAAGTGTTTGACATTTACTCCAGATATTCCAATCTCAAAAACAGGATGTATGGACAGATATGAGCCAACGAAACTGTACTGAGTAAACATGAAAAATTGTTTGACATTATTATGTATCGTTATAGGACCTCTCTCCAAAGCCTGAACGTACATACGCATTTTTCCTGGAATATAACTTCTCGCCATGGCCAGTGCAATAAATCTGCAAACCAGTATTAAACTTACGACGACTGCATACGAGATGACAGTATGTGAAAACATTCGAGTGGAGCGTGGCACTCTGTGAATCAGAAGCATGGACCATTGTAAAAGCGAACCAGACAAGAGTAGTATCTTTCTAAACCTGGTGAAAGTTGGTGGTGGATTCATCACATTCACAGATAAAATAAGAAATAATGAGGCATAGAGAGTAGAAAAAGACATATTGAACATTATCGAGGAAAGAAGGACCTAATAGATTGGGCACAGTCTGAAGCGCAACGAATTTACGAGGAAAATAATCGAATGCATTGACCAAGAAAAAGGAAAGTACTGCAGAAGAAGTGCCAGAAAGAGAGGGAACTAGTATTAGACAGGGCAGGATGGAGGGCTACAGTCAACCAATCTTCGGCTTGAACAGCCACTGAATGGCAGTATTAAAATATATGAGTAGTTCTTTTACATTCACCTCGCAGATAGTTTCCAGCATGGCATGGGCTTTTGTCACTAAGAGGGTAAATTGTTCAGAACTAGCACTTCTTTTTGCATGGCGTTACAGTCATATGAGGGTCTTTAACTATTCCACGATATTCCCCAATATTTTTCGTCTTTAAGCCTTTTCCATCCTTCCACGTGAATTCACTAGCTTTGAAGTAACATCATAAATCTACATAATTCTTGACCCAACCATTTCTTCTCGCATGGTGAAACTTTTCCCTAAATATTCTTCTGGGTTTCTGGTCTGTCATTCGTTCCACATGGCCCAACCACTCCATTCTCCCACGTTTCATCGAACTATGTTCTGACCTCCAATCAACTGATACCGCCTAGCATTATTTCTTATCCTCCAGGCATTTTATTCTTTCACAGGTTCGCACACCTTACTACTGAACGGTCGCTTAAATACACCGTGAGCACTTTCATCTGGTGTCTTCATGGTCCATATCTTTGAACGGTACGTGGCATCTGATCTTGTGCATTTTGAGCACTTTGATGAGCTATCTTCTTAATAGATGTATCATTGTATACTTTACATGACTGCATGCCGGTACTTTATCATTTATTACTCTACGTATATCATTTTCATTAAATACCATTCCACGATATCTGAAGCAGAAAACTCCTTCAAACAACTTCTCCCCAATTTCCCCGATATGCTCTTTAGAATCTGGACGTATTTCAAAAACACATGCACATAAGAATAAACATTTACCACGACTAAGCGACAAAGGAAGCCACAATGCAACTTTTGAAATCGCTGGTCTACTTTACGAAGTATTATTTTTTAACGTTCTGAGAGCCTAAAACCATCGAAGATCAACCTCCTACTTTTTTAAATATTTTAAGTAACGCTGAGAGTAATACATAACGGAATAACGGCCTGAACATCAATAGAGCTGTCTTACGGCGCAATACGATGACATAATAAAGGATCCCTTACAGTGAAGGGAGATTATTAGAGGAACCCAGGGATCATTTCATCGGATTGAGATGTCGAGGTAAACTATTGAGTCGGAGAGCGGCTGAGAATGCTGGCCGTGAAGCAGGAGGGAAAATGAGGAGAGGCGGAAGACTTGGGGGAAAAAATTCGAGAGGAATAGGAAGCTCGTGTGGCACGGGGAAGTAATTAAGAAGGAATGAGACCAAGACGGCTCGGACGACGGCCGGCCCGGGAAGAGGGCAAAAACGGAGGGCCGAAAGTATGCAAAGAAGGCAAGGAGGAGGAGGAGGGGTGTGGGGGCGAGAAAGAGGAGCGAAAGTGCGGTTTGATTAAACGAGAATACCAAGGAGGGGTAAAAGAAGAGTGTTGGTAAACGGATATAGGCGAGAGGCTGCAGCGGGAATAGATCATTGATCCAGGAGCATCCGAACAGCGGCGGCGGAAGAGGGAGAGAAGGGAAACAATGAATTTCTCAAATTCCTCCGCTTTGGAATGGCGCCTCCACGTGCATTTGTGCCCTCTTCTCCTTTCCTATTTTCTGCAGACACTATCTCACTCATGAGAAATGGCGGGATAACGCTGGAGTGGCTCCACCAGTTTCCTCTTTCAGTTTAACCAACCATAAAATCTCAAGCTTTAACTCCACATTCTTCCATAATATAGCCGTTATTTCAAGAAATTATAGAACCGGTAGGGACAAAGGCAATGCCGCAATCACATGCGTAAATCAACAGAAAACACACGTAGATGTGTCATTTTAAGAAAAGATTCATTAAAAGTAAATCTGCCAGTGGGGGATGTTTAAAATTTATAGTTTTCACACAGACGAAGAAAGTTCTAAGTCCAATGAGCCTCTGGGAACTATATAGGATAAAATGAATGACTAATTTTTTTCTTCGACCTGTTCTACTGTAAAGAGATAATGAAGGGAAAGAGAAATTCTCGGTCTTTATTTCTAACCCTCTGCAGGAACAGGATCTCTTTCTGCAACTTATATTGCTATACACCTAGTATTTCTAACAGAAAAATTATATATTTAAACACAGCTGACACATAAGACCCATAGGATCCAATATTCCATCACTGCTGCTTAAAATTCATTGATTTCAATTAACATGTTTACCAATAGTGCCATAGCAAGCGCTCAGCCGGTTACTACACAATTTTTGTGTATTTATAACTAATTTCAGATACGCACTCACACTGATAAATCCCCTAATGATCAAATACCTCCCATTGCAATAGTTTCCGACGAAATGCTTTCTTACTTCCCTTAAACTACAGCCTAATATTCCTCACAATTATTTCAACTATTACAAGGTTACCTTGAAATTCAATTCAGTCATTATAACAATTGTGTCATCCATAATTTTAAACCCGGAACACACATCCTAAACTAGCTTCGGCATCTTTTGCTCAATGTCTACCGCATTCTCTACACCATAAACCATTTGTACATTTAAAAAAATTCCACTGCAACTACTAAGCCGGTTTTCATCATGTTATTAGGCGTCATCTCGATCAGCAGAAAATGTATAACGGAAGAAAATACGTCGGTATCGCTAAATTTGCATATCCATGGTTTTCCCGCACGTAGAGCCAACTCAATCCTATACAAAACGCGAATAGAAGTGTAAACTCCGGTATCTAAACTCACCTCTGGCCCAAGACCTACAGACTGACGCTAATATTTTCCCAAATGATTGCCTAGCAGGCAGGGCCACCTCAGATCTACACGACGTAGGCGAATATTAGGGAAAATTGCGATATCTCAACAACACGCCTCTGACCCAAGATCTGCATCTCCTCATTAGTTACGAGAGCTCTCCTTTTTTGTGACCGAGCACAAAAGACACGTTCCAACCAGAATCCTTTATCATTTCCATTAATTGCATCCGAGCCCATTTCTCTCCGTCCAGTCACATACATCTCCCGAAACCGCAAACCCTCCACTCTTCACGATTTAACTGGACCTCCCACCCCCCCCCCAAAGCCCCTTCACAATCCATCCAATCCGCATGTATTTCTCCCCACAACACACACACACGAACCACGAAGCTATTCTTTGACTTCGGCCCCCTCTCCTCGCCCCGCGTCGGCTATCTGGCCCGGGCCGACTTCCACACCCCACACCCATCCTCTCCTCCCACTCCACCCACCTCCGACCCCCTCCTCCTCCCTCCTTTTTATTAACCTTGTTTCCCTCCTCCACCCACTCAACCCCCACCCTCGTCCCGCCAAACACACTCCTTTCCCTCTTTTTATTCGCCACGCCGGCATTTCACTAATTGCACGCATTCCACGGGAACACGGTCCTTCCTCATCCTCCGAGCCTCCCAATCCATTCCTCCCCCCCACCTCTGCCGCTTTCCCCACAACTGCCGCCGACGCCTCCGGCCTCCGCCGTCGCGGGGGAGGGAGATCGGGGGGTGGGACGAAAGGGAATTGGCGGCGCACGTCGGATCTCCAAGGAAGAAAGGTAAAAATATCAACTATTAATTACACTAATTGCGTCACTCACCGAGAAAATATATGTACAGAATAGGACAACCTCCCCCAAGCTGTAATACGGATCTCCGAATTCCTTCATATTATTCTATAAGGAATTTAGAGATTTTTCTAGTCATAACAGAGATAATGCTCGAATTAAATGTTTTAAGTTAAGGAGCTGTAAGAGGCCTGAAGTGACAATAGTAATGCAAATGTGACAGAAAACGTGTAACATGACCGAAATCTTGGCATCTTGACATCTTGGCATGAAAATGGCATCTTTAGAAAGATGATATCTTTTCCATCAAAATGAGGCCAAATTCATGCATTTCATATGCACGCCTGTGAAATGATATCTCTCTCTAACTACCTTAATTTCGAAAAACAATAAAATTGGCAGGATTTACTTCGTGGAACCACAGAACGATAATAAACACTTCCCTTGGCAAAATTCCACAGTTCTTCACAAGGTTTCAACTTTTCAGTCAATTTCTAGGTCAAACTCTAATACTAAGGACAGTTTTTCTTATCTTAATTTCTTTCGTATAAACGTGATCTTATTTATTAAAATAATTGTGAAAATTGTACAAAATATAGCAAAAAACATTCAATATTACGTCATATGTGACTAATCTTCTCTCAGAGGAAGGATTTCACTGTGAGTAGCAAACGATAAACGACATAATACTCTTATAGAACACAGACGACCAATTTTTATAGAGGTAATTGGAAAATTATCCTAAGTTATACGTGGTCAATGTTTCACAATACTGACAATTGGGCTTAGTGACTCATGCAGACAGGGACAAAATTGTATGGCAATGTGGTAAAACTACTTTTTGGGACGTCGAGGTGACAATCCACATTACAACATATTGCTTTCCTTGCTTCTCACAGTTTTCACTGATTGAACCATTCTCAGTTTTGCCGTTAACAATAACGATGGTATTGACCTAGTCAGCGGTCATCAATCCTAAAGTTGAGCTGCTGCAGCTCCAAACTTATTCAAATAACCGTAATATTCCAGGGAAATGCGGTAATCGGTGATAATCAATTCATTGATTACTTGAAGTGGCGATCAGGGGGTATTTATGATAGTATCGTGAGTAGTTCAGAAGGGGACGGATTCGACGAGAAATGGAGGAAGGATAAAGATGACTAGGTAGCAACCCTACTATAAACGAAAGGTAGCGAGGGGTACAGCTGTTTTCTACGAGATGGAATATTCACTCGAAGTGCTAAATTTCCTCGAAGCGTTTTCCATTTGTCATCCTAGAAAGGATCAGAATTCCCCCGAAAATATCCGCAACTACCAGTATTCGACTCCAGGCCCTGAGGAGGTGAAGCCAATACTATAGACAGGACCCGTAAGATAGATCTGGGCCAAGGTCCTTAAACCCAGGTCATGACATGCACTTGCCTCATATAATCCACCATATTGGTTCGACCCTGAAGCGATAATACATCTTTTTCATCCAAATGAATGGGTGAAATAGGAAAAAAATGATCCACAAGTATTCCCCTTAATACAAAAGGTAATGCTAATAAGTAGTTTGGAGGTAATAGCCAATACTGAGGGGCTTCAGAATTCATTTGGACTACCGGCTTGTAGCATCCCGTTCGACTTCAGGAAAGTAGTTTATATTGCCTCCAACTTGGTAATTCAAATATGAACATAGGCACACTGAGCTAGGATTATTTCCTTTAATAAAGAAGAAAATCCAACAAAACTTAACGGATTGATAAACAATACCATATGACTAGAGAATGCGTTAGGACTTCTGACCTGAGGCCTCCTGTTCGACTTCACGAAAATTGCAAAAATTACCTCCGAATCCATTATTAAACAAAGACATGGTTACACTGGTCCACGAATATTTCCTAAATGAACGAGATAAGGGTATAACGACCTTGATCCGCGCATATGCCGAAAGGCTACCCTGGTGCTTGGTGCTGCCCTCGTACCAAACTTGTTGCCTATTCTAATATAAACGTGTTAATGGCACACTTTTTTCACGTAAAAATAGCCAGTTTAAAACATTAGAAGAGGGAAAAATGTATATGAAAAATTACAGAAAAAATTCTGAAAAAAAAAAACAAAAAAATAATGTCGTCAAATTTAAGAATTCGGTAGGATTGAACCAGTCAGCTGAGAGTAAAGTAGAGAGGAGATCTGCAGCAAACTAATCTCTTTGCCGATATCCCATCTGTAATCAATAATTGATCAGATAATAATTGGCTAAGTAATACCATTTGAATATGAATGAATGTTGTATTTATCCCTTTTTCATTTTTCTTTAGATTTTGATAATTTGTTCACTTTTATATTCACTGGTATTCCACTCCGTTTTTGCACCAGGGGCCCCAAAAAGCGCTGATCCTAGTCAACGTACCATCCCAATCCTTAGGGTTACTTATTTAACTAAAATATGCGGCAAAAACGAGAGTCCGTCCAGCAAGCCGAAAAATTCGGTAATTAAAGCACTGACCCGCAGGCAATGGACGTTGGACGGGTTTGAACTAGGAAATGCATGGACTGACTGAGCTGATTAAAATGGGAGCCACTCGTCCGGGAGGTGGTGAGTTCAAAGGAGGAGGGCATTAAGGGGGCGGGCTCGATCACACGTCCCCTTCTCCGCTTTAAATTCTCCGCCCCGTCCACTGACCGCACTATCCTCAGCTTCCCCTTTCTTCTCCGCGTCGTAAAAAAAATTAAATTGAAAAAAAAAATAAAAGTCCCGAATTCGGAGTCCATCAGTCTTTTTTTAAACCGTTTCGAGGGAATGAGAAAGCACCGCTTGCGTCCTTTTTATTCCTCGGTCCGGCCGTCCGGCGACAACCGCAATTAGCCAAATTCTACAGTGAAGGGCCCCAGGGAGGCGTGGCGGATGCACAGTGCATTCATTCGCGGCGAAAAAAAATCGGTGGCAGGGTAAGAAACACAAGTTGAGTGCAGGAAGGGATTCGCGCGGTAAAAAAATCATGTATGCATTCTAGCGAGCCGCCATCCTTTGAGAGAACATATATCAAGCCGATCCCTTTACGCGAAATACGTTAAATAAGACTACGAATTTTATCCAAAGGCCAATCAAAAGCTAAAAAAAATATAACTTATTTTTTTTAGCATTCACGAAGACTCACCTTGCAAATTAGAATGCATTCAAACTACCCCGAGGTATTTCTCAGGAACGGCGCGATTCATCGCTCAATTAGGTATCTGCAGTCACTGTAATCAAGAATACTTAAAAGATTAAATTGGCGCAACATGAGGAGTAGAGGAACAAGCCATGTTAAACAAAATTTATCAAAGCAGCAAGAACATGTATTAGGACTTCATCGATTGTTGCATCAATCAATTCAGCAGAGCGGTAAATCAGGTTATACCTGAAATAAATTTGAGGAAATTACTCCTCATTTTCAATATGTTCCCTTAAAGTTTCAAAATCGTGAGGTAAGATTTAATTATTGTTGGAGTGTTCTGGATTACATCATTATGTGTGCATACAAAGGTGAGTTTCTTAAATGATGAACATTTCAGTTAGCGCGGAATCCAGTAATAATTTTTCCGAAGTTTCTCACACGATTCCTGTCAATATTCCAGTGAGTGTTAATGGCAACTCACTTATCTTTCTGAAAATAACCTCCAACTAAATATTGTCTCGCGAGGAGTACATACTAAGTCGGCAACGCAATCCGCTTGGAAACTTCCCATGTTTTCGTGTCTAGGTCCAAAAAACTTGTAATTATTTTCGGTTGATTTTTGATGACAAAACAAAACTATTAAAGAGATCCAGTCATCAACGTAACGCTGTATGACGAATAACTTCGGATGTAAAGAGTGAAGTTCACCTCTCCAACTTAAAAGCAGACGGAGAAGAAGGAAAGCATTTTAAGATGCAACAGGCCAGCAGGTTTCCAGAATAATTGTTTCATCAACATGCAATCAAGATAAAAGGGGCTTTCCAAGATAAATCGGCCTTCCTGAAGGAAATGACTATCGGTAGTTATGAAACTGTCTCATACAAGGCAAAAAATGACGCAAATAGGCCATTAACTCACTTAGTTTAGTATGCATCTTCAATCTAAACTGTTACGTCTGTTTCAGCAGTTTTGCACTTCACTCAACTGACAAAACGATAAAATAGCAATATTTGTGACTGCAAAGTAAGATGTTAGGCCATTAGGTCCCTCTCTGATGCAGAAAAAGTTCCAGAAAGAAAGTCGACTCACAGTGCGCTTAGTTATAAATACCTTCTAGATTGCACCAGCAGAAAATTTCTCTTCATGCGTGACAATTCCCATGCTAGGGTTGTTTTCTTGAAAATTCTTAAGCAGAGTGCGCATGATCTCAATTTACCACGTTACTATGCGATATATATGTCCTGCTGCATCACTAATAAGCATGAGTGCTAAACACGCAAATCGTGAGTTCAATCCATTTCATGTTTTACATCTAACTCCCAAGTGATGGCTTCTTTGGAAACGGACACGGGCTTGGAAATTTTATTATCACCCTTTCGTATTTAACACACTAGACAATGAGATTTATAAGACCGGAACTGAACAGCGTTTACGACAACTGAAAGTAAGCAGGAAAACGTAATGTCTTCTACTCCCAAGGAAACTAGAAGAAAATGACGGTCAAAGGTGGAAGGAAATAACTTAGCGACAACCTGAGTAGAACGGTTTTATAATCGTGAGTATAAACTGAGTTGGATAGAGTATGTCAGTGAACAGCAGCACGAAGTACTTTCCAGGCAATCAAACAACGATATCTCATACATAACGAGGTGTTCAGGCTCGACGAAGTATGTTATATGGCTGAAGGAGCACAAAAAAACTGGAGAATATTCTCAAAACATATATTAGCATATGCCATTTATGCAAAAAAACCGGTGGTACCCTACTTTGAAGACTTTTACATAATTAACACAACGAAACAAAATTTATAAGAAAATAAGTTCTGCGAGTAGACTTTTTTTGAACTAGTTGTCGCGAGATGGAATTAGTCATGAATTTAATTTTCAATCACGAGCCTTGAGGCGTAGCGACCAAATGAATATGTTATTATGGCAATAAATAGTGGTTCCAAAATTACGATAGTCGTGAACAGGCGTTGAAATAGCCCAAAGACACTCCAGTAGTCATCTTGTAACCATCAAGTCAAGAAAGTTCACAACTTCAAAGCAAAATCATATATTTTAATTTAGAGTTCCCAACCGTGTAAAGCTGCGCCATGGCAGCATGCGTTCACTTCAAACGAGCTCAAACGTTGATATTTATTCATACACCCAAGGGACTAAAATTTGCTTTGCTTCTCTAATCTTTCGTCTCGCAATAATCTTATGAGCCAAAGATCCCGGATATCGAAGACAGTGCGGGCACGTCGAGACGGCAGTGAGCGTCATCTTGAAATCGTCCGCTTATATTGCTAGGAAAAGAATTATTCGTATCACTACTGCTCCTAGTGCCGGAGATTGACTATGTCTTCAAATTCTTACAAGAAATTTTACCCTTAGAACTCCCATGCTTCTACATATGTTACATTTTCTCAAACCCCAGCAGCCTTATCAGGCAAAATGTGTCAATAAATAGCAAATAAAAAACAATACTTTCAACTGAATGACGCGATAAGTGATTTTACGCCTCGGCAGGGTAGAAAACTCTCCGCTGCGTCATTTTCCGCCAAGAGACGGAGGACGCGCGTTGCACAAACCATAATTTAATGGGCGGAGCTCAGAGAGGAAAAAAAATACCGCGCCGCCTGCCATTAAAGCGCAAGTTATCTCCTCCACCCCCACCACATCTCCGAGAAAGCACACCACAGGATGGCCTGGAAAAAGAGAAAACGGTAGTAAGGGTTCTTTGAAATTTTGGTGCCATTTAAGGCAATGCCTGGACATAAAGCATTTTCTCGGAGGTTGACGCGGATTTCTCACCTTTAAATAGAAGGAACTGGCTCGTGGCCCGTGATTACAGGTAAACACATTCGATTTTACCATTTAAAATCACCACGCGAGTCGGCAGATGTTCACTCACGCGGTAGCGATGATGAAAATGGGAAAATATGACAGCATACAGCTACGATTTTCACGACATCATGGAGCTTTCAAAGGAGATAAGGTAAAAATGAAGTACATTTATGTTTTTTATAATTAGTTCATTATTTAACCATAAATGTGAGATATAAAATCTGTGGTTCGAGTATAAAATCGATGCCTTCATAGTATATACCATTATTTTGCTAAGCTAATTTATTTATAAAAATTCACTTAATTAAAATATATACCGATATGAGCTATTAGATAGGCTTTATTGCCGAATAATAGCCATAGGGTCATAATATGTTTAAAAAATTATACATTATAATTCAGCACCGTCTGATTGCTTCCTTCCTAATTATATGATCAGAGAGTATTTAAGGTGTTATTATTATTCTACATAATCCCTTCAAATCACACCTTTAATTTTAACGGTTTTCTTAAATTTTGCTATCATTATATCCCAATATCAATCAGCTTGATGTGCAAATACCTTTGGGAATTAATAACTGGATATTGAGACAGTACAGTGAGATCGGAAGTCATGTTACTCAGCAAACATTTTAAGAACAAAGATTTTGATATCTTAAGATATGAGAGGTGGGCAGACATAGGTATCCAATCAGCATATCCCCTCTACAGGTGTCTGTATCTATTATCTGTGCATTTTTGAATCTCCAGGTGCTCATTTTTCTCACACGTCATTTTTAGATAACTTATCTTTCCCATGATGGAGATATTTTTTATACCTATAACAGCCTTTGGATGCCATTGATTTTAGCATATGCGTAAGTAGCATTAACGTATACCCATTTACAAAATGGTATGCATAACGGTCATCATTAGAACAATAATAATCTTATATTCAGAAGGTCACTTTTCACATTAGTTCATGTCATTTAAATGACTGGTTTCTTCAAATTTTAACAATTCTGACAGCTGTGGGAGACGGATATTTATTGATATATTAATAGTAAAAATACGCTTGAAGCAATACTAAGGCAATCATTTTGATCACCAGGTTTGAATCAGAGTTCAATAAATTGCAGTCTTCAAATCCTAATCAACAAATCAGATTAATGTTATCCTTGATGATGTCCAAGGAATCTGCGGAAATCATAGAATCAAAGTCACTATTAAGAAGTTTAATAAAAAGTTAATGACTCAGCAGCTGGGTTCCAAAAACATTTTTTTATTCGACGACCTATTTTTACTTCAATGCTCATTTAGGTAATTATATCAGTTTAGTTTTGGAATAAACATTTGAGTCGCTCGGTTAAATTTTCCATAAAAATTGGAAGCATGGTCGATGATTGAAGATAGGCATCTAAAATAAAAGTTAAAATACTGTTCTTTCGGAAGTATAAATGAATCATTTATCAAATTTTAGGGATACAAGTTATTTAAGAGACATACAAATATGAGGAGCGATAAGAGAGGAGATAACTGCCTAAGTCAGTTGCAAGACACTGACTAAAGATAGCCTAATGAAGCATAACATTATTTCTTTTTATTTACGCTATTACATGAGAATTCACGACTATTCTTTCTTGATCATTAAAAATTCAAACACTTCCCCTAAAAAATAGGTAAAATTATTTAAAATACAGTGGAAAAAATTAAGCAGGTAATCAATTCAAGCTATAACTTATACATAAGTATTGTACTCAAAGCCAAGACCAAATATATAAAATAAATAAATAAATGAAATAAATATACGGTATACTAAGGTGCTATCTGACCACAAAACAGAATTCACGTCAGAGCAAAATTGACAAGAATCACCAGGTTCATCAATTTCTTCGAGACTTTGAAAAATCACTCCATGGATCACTATTGTTAACTGTCCACACATGTTGCTTCATGACTAGCACTCCACTATCAGCAACAGACATCTCCGGCTCCCTAGAAATTTATGGTCCCATGTCTTTCCGAGCATACTTCCTGAACAGCAAACTATGCCCCCGTTCGCCTCCGGGAAGAAAGATTACGCAGACAAGGCCAAAAATCACCCAAACGCAAAGAGCAATTTCTTCCGAAAACACATATCCTGAAGGCCTACGAGGATTTCAGGCTTGTTTTATCCCCAAAAGTATAATGGAAGATCCCAAAAATTACACATTTTCTTTCCACCGAAATCACAGCAGAACCAGATCACTTGCTAAAGCGGTCTCTCCTAAAAAGATAGCATGTCTGGACTATTATCTCCTCCAGGCCCCCCGAGCAACACATACATTCTATAGGATGAAAGTTAAAAGACGATAATATAAAACGCTTGAGCTTGTTTTCTGAAGCGCAAGAGATTACGACTCTGACTGCTGCGAAAAGTATGTATTTGTCGTTCCTAAATATAAGATAAAACGAGATACCGAAAGAAAATTCGGTGCATACGTGAGGCCTTTAAGTAGGGCACATGGTCAAATCACCAGCATTATAATGACCGGAATGAAATTCGGACACCGATCCGGTACGAAGCCCATGGGCTTCTTAAGCAGCAGATAAGGCTCGCGAGGCAACAGTAGGTTCTCAAAAGACAAGATCTGGGACGAAAGGTATCTTTTGTTTCAACGGTCGAGGGGGTGTATGAATCGTGAACGAGAAGAGAATGGAACAGGTGAGGCGATCGAGGAAGAGGAAGTGAAATCAATACGGCGGATAGCTTTCCAACGAGTTTAGTAGATAGCGGCAAGTTCTGTGGAGAAAAATTAGAGCTTGCTTGCGTTATGAAACTGTACTCTCATATCGTGATTAATATTGTGCAGCTTGGCATTCTCTGTCATGCTCTACAAGAATTATGACTGATGATGATGATTGTGGACACAGGGGTACTCGTATGGTAACAATGTAAGATATCACACATTAAAAAAAACAAATTCCCTTGCAGGCAAATCTAAAATAATAGCGTACAGTCACTCTTGCTACCTCAATCGTCTGAATCAATCGTGTCCTAAGCATTAAGGAAAAATATTATTATCTGGAGACCAATCTTCCATTGGATTGTAATTTTTCTCGCTGCGAATTTATGACGAAATTACACGCGGTGAGCCAATTAACATACAGAATATCGTTCCAAATCACATTCTTGTAAGCACACCAATTGCTTACTTGTCTGGGATACGGCTTCTACAGCTCCTCGTTGTAATAGCCATCATTTTACCTCAGAGCAATCTCGTTTTCTTTGATCTCTAGAGCACTTTCTTGAATAGCTTTTCGTCGCATGCTTTGTAAGCACCGCGGCCGTCCTCTGATATCTTCTGAAGAACTTTGAGGTCTACTGGTTTATGATATACGTTCTATTCTTCCTACAATTACGGGCACATGGAGTGTTAAACCGTACCAAGGCCTGAGAAACGTGGGCAAAAGTTATAGCCCAGTCTGCGACTTACTGAAGGATGTAACAAGGGAGCAAAATGTATGAAAATCGGTAAATTTAACCAATTTCCAGCGTGCATTAAGAACCAAAATGACCTTCTATAATGCATTTTAAAAGTTACTGGCACATAACTAACTTCAGCAAAGGGTAGAAATTACCTAAGGAAAAAATCTACCAGGACCAGGAATCGAAACACGGATCTTTCGACAGACTGTAAAACATCGTCACTTCAGCAAAGAGCACACTCAAACCTACGAACTATCTATTGCCATCATTAGCATTCTTGTCACCATTAGCATTGAAAGGAATTGTGCTGAAATTGAACAAAATTTTACGGCTACAATCACATATCAATCAAATCATTCCAAAGGGTAGGTAGGTACAATATAAGTAATCTCGATAAACACTTTCCCTCGTAAAACTATAAGTTTGGTGATCACTTAAAAATTAAATTCCTGGCGGGAAAGGAAATAGTCAACAAAAAAGACCGTTCTAAAACCCCTGAATATACATAAATGTTAGCACAAATAATGTTAAGAACACAGATACACATTTAGTCAAATGTTCTGAACCACAAAACACGGGCTCATCTTTGTATACATAATTCTTCTGTACGTGTGTATGTCACTGAACTCCTTCTAAACGGCTGGACCGATTTTGATGAAACTTTTTGTGTGTGTTGATTGGGTCCCTGGATGGTTTAGATTCACAATTGGACCAAGTAGGTGGCGCTGCGATCGGGCTCTAGGAATTTTTTTAATGACATTTTTCTGGCGACCGTAAATGGTGACATCATCTTCTATATTGTTGCCAAGGAGGTCTTGCTGATTTGTTGATGTTTATGTAACTACGTCAGAGGACTGAGATTGTAATGGACATTGATAAAGGCTCTAATAAATTGATTTGATAAACGTGGAGATCTCCTCACTTACCCATCTCCACATTGGTGACCCTGACAAGGAGAATAAATAGTCAACATTTGGTGAAAATGGTTTTGTCGTGCGACGACGAGCTTCAACGCTTACGTGAAGAAAACGCCCAGCTCCATCAGCAACTAAATGATTCTGATTCAAGACGCAGCCACACAGACACCGAGCAGAACCCGCCTGCGGTTCGTCGCGTCACCGTGAAACTACCACCATTTTGGCCCGAGAAACCGAGTCTTTGGTTTTCACAGGCGGAATCTCAGTTCGTGCTGTCGGAGATCACGAGCGAGGTAAAGAAGTTCCATTGCGTTGCCTCACATTTAGATTCTCGCGTAGTCTGCGAGATTGAGGACATAATCACGAATCCTCCGTCTCAGAATCCTTATTCGACTCTACGATCGAAGCTAATAGAACATCTGTCAGCCTCTGAGGAACAGCGCGTTCGCCAGTTACTGTCGGACGAGGACCTCGGCGATCGCAAGCCTTCCCAATTCTTGCGGCATCTTTGCTCCCTCGCCGGAACGACAGCTCTTCCGGATACTGTGACGATTGCCCCCGCACGTCCAAGGAATCGTGACTACCCAGGCGGAGTTACCCCTAGACAAGCTGTCGGAGCTCGCTGACAAGATCATCGAGGTGTCAACTCCTCATATGGCCATCCATGCCGTTTCTCCCAACAGCATATCGACGGGTGATAAGCTGTACTTAGCCATCGAGGGTTTGTCAAGATAAGTCTTGGAGCTGTCGGTTTCACAAGGTCAACGTTCCCGGTCGCGCGATCGTCGGTGGTCAAAATCGAGAAGCCCGTCGCCCTCTCGAGGTGGTAGATGGTGTTGGTACCATAACCTCAAAATTTCACCCCCTATTCTTTCCCCCAATATTTTTAAAAGGAAAAAAATCACAAGTTCATGAATAATTGACCGTTAAAACCTTCTGAGAAATTCATGAATAATTGAACAACTGAGAATAATTTACAGTCATGTTTGTGTACCATAGGTGGCGCTGATGTCGAATTCTGTATTATTTGACGTACACATCAATACATGCGCAAGTTGCCGCACTTGCATCGTAGCTTGGCGTTGTTTTGACTAAACGAAAAGATTGAAATGTCAAACTCAATGTCAAATGTCACTTAGTATGTAGTTTATCGAAAACTCGAACATTGAAAAAACGTTTGCTGAACCCGCTAATAGCTGGAAAGCCAACGTTTGGGCAGGAAAACGTCTGTCGGGTCCGCTAGTTCATAGTAAAAATTTTATAGCTATTTATACACTGTTTTAACAAGTCCCAGACGGAATATAATGATGGTGAATGAGACATGTAACAATTTCTGACTAAAATGCAGCCGGCCTGCTACCTCCCATATCTTGAATAATTTACACTGTAATATAAGTCACTGACAAATAAAACAATGTGGCACAACAATGTTACGACTTGGCCATACGATGTTTTCTGGGCTCACACTCACTCGCCCTTCACAAATTTCCCCGAAGATAACACATGTAGCATTCAATTTCTGTTTCCTTACGGTGCCTCATCAAAGGACATTTCATTGGATTGGATATTTAGGGAGGCGTCCGACGGCTAAGGTCATTGGCGCCATAGGGGATGGGTAAGGGAGGAAGGGTGGATAGAACCCCGGCGCCCGCATTGGCCTGTTCTTAACGAAAGGCGCCAAGAGGACCACGGTTTAACGTCTTATCCGACAGACGTAATGCACTTAAAGTACTCTCCACAAGACACTCAAGTACTGATCGGGTTTCCTCTGAAAAACATCCGCCTCTGCAGGGATTTGAACCCTGGCCACCCGTGTGGTAAGCGATCACTCTAGCCACCACACCAATCCGATCCCCCGGACATTTTATTTCCGGGATAAATTTTACATGAGATTTTCTCTCATTATATAATAAGGTGCACTTGAAATTATTGCCCGTTTACGATTACTTTTACAATTAAATGTAAAATTGAAAGGGCACATTTAGATTGACAAGGGATTTATAATCCGCAAATATGAATTTTTTCCATCACTGAAAACTAACAACAAGGGCAACTGAAACTTAAAAACTGTTAAGTAGGCTGTTTTTTGGAGGACTTGACGAAAATTATAATCTCTCACTTTATTTCTAACATTAGAAGACAAAATGCGCGAATGAGAAACATGTTCAAAATCAAGCATAGAGAAGAAATGCGGAGCTGATTTAAATGAAATCACAGCATACGCAATCGATCCCATTCAACCTGACAGGAGTATGCCACAGATAATTCATGAGAGTAATTTCACTCAAAAATATTTATTAATTATTACATTCCTTGAAGTTTCATTGTAATTACATGACAAGTACAGGCCTACTGGCACCATGTGATTGGCAATCATACTTGCTGGATAATATATCCTCCCCTTTTATTAAACCAGAATTCTGCTGCATAAATCAAAAATTGATGTTTTAATTAATCTGCGGGTCTTTGATGGACAGTGAGATTAATCTAGTGGAGAAATGAGTTCTAACTTATGTATCATCGTCAAGCTGAATCTATTCAGAGAATAACATCCAATCTTCCTCCTATGTAATCTGTAACCTATACTTATGACATGTTCTTCAAAGCTTGTGATCATGAAAAAAATAACCCAAGCCAAACGAGTTTTGGCACTTAATTTGGCAGTAAATCATTCATCGAAAGAGGTACACTTCACTTGGAATTGATAAAAGATTTAATAATACATCCTTAAATATTAAACATAACAGACGGAGTGGCAACAAGAGATCTAAGGACTGAAATTTTCATCCACAGGCAGCTTGTTCGCTTTTAAAGAAACTATCGCATAAGTACCAAAACGCAAGGACAGCTAAACTCAAAGAATTATTTCCTCAAATTCCCCACATAAAACTACACTTCTAGTGCATAAGTGCACGAATTAAAACATAATCCACGTATAATGCAAATAAAATGCTAAATACCTCCAATTTATCTGGAAAAATAAACACAACAGACAAAAAAAGCCCTAGGAATACGTACTTTTTGGAAATTCTAAAAATTAAATTGGCGTACCCGATTACAGCCAGAGACAACATTTATCATACTCTTGAAATAATAATGAAAAAACTACTTAGGTGCCGTATATCACCTCCGTCGCACTTCTGTCGAATCAAACGTAACTGCATATAATATTTACTCCCTCTCTGAAATAAAGAAAACCTGTGGTAATAGAGCTTTCAATGACTAAAATTAAAGTATAATAAATGAAATAAACGGGGAGTGACTTGACCACACAGTTGACGATTAAGTAAATTAATATACTTTAAAATTATTGAGCATTGGATGTGAATCAGATAAAACGCGAAAGTCCCCACTAAATAAGCTGAATTATTGGGATTAGGTTTTTACAGACTATAGTTCATCACATCCTTTTTAAGAATTCAGGATATCCACATGAATTTGCTTAGAAAGAAAAAAATTATTTGTTTCACGGAACTGTTTCATCGAATTTCGTTCAATCAACGTTCACGGGTCCAAGAAACTATTCTGTTTCCATTTGAACACTTGCACACTAGGCTGGGGTTGCTTGATAAATTCAAAACTGATATTTTTCAGAGCGACACAGAGAATATTAAAATGACGCCTCACTACATCTCTAGGTCTGACAGATGCGATAAAATATGAGAGATACTTTGCCGAACAGATAGGTACAAAAACTCGTTCTTTCCGCGCACAATAAGCGACCACGATAGAAACTGAGCTCCTCCAAATACACTCTCATAGGACATGTCACCATTTGACCTCCAAAACTTTTGCATCTTTACACGGCTTGTGACCTACAACCCCCTGCCACACGCCCAAGCGGCGCACAGTGGGGCAGATTGAAGATCTGGGAGGACAGAATTCAGATTTTTGAAGTCGTCTCCAATACTAGCCTCAAATTTCCTTAAAAATATCCATAACACATACAGAAACACTATTTGCTAAATTTAGTTGTCCATTACAACATATTTGTGCGAAATATGGGGCATCACTCCCCCCTCTGCCTTGAACTAATTGTACCTGAAATGTGGTGATGAGGAGGCTCTTTTTTTCTCTGCAGGGATGCGTGAAGCACTGGTTATTATGACAGGATTTTGCACTTTCAATGAAAAGGAACAACAAATAGAATAAAAATGCTATTTAATAATAACTAGCAATGAAAAATTATAACTTCCAAAAATATATTGAAATTTCATGGTAATATTTCTGCCTCTGAATCGTCTGTATTTGCATCGCTCTCAACACTGTAAATCCTCGACACATCTGAATCAGGAGGGTTTAAATGGTTTAGCACATCTGATGGAATACATGACAACTTTCTCCGTGGAGATCTTCAAAATTCAACCAGGAAGGGAAATCTGATGTAATTAAAAGAATATTCATCAAATCTTCATTGCATGCTAATCTGGACGACTTACTGGTGTTTCTTTCCCCGAATCTCCTCACATCTTTGTTGCGAGCCTCTTGTGCTTCCTCCGAAAAATGCCCGATAGTGAGTGTAAGTACACTGATTGAGTCTGCCCCATGAATGGGCATCTTATGGACAGATGGTGACATTGAACACCACCCGTATAGGTTGTAATGAGGGCAGCCGCATCCATCGCATAGATTTCGAATTTCCTCACACTTATTTCAAGAGGGCTGGCCAAAGCTTGCAAAATGACTGAAAGCATTTCAATGAAACTGATTTCAATGCCAGTGATTTCAGAGGTAAGTGCTGGATTGTTAAAAAAAAAAAATTGCGCGCTGTATTTCCTTCGTTTGATGACCCTCCTCCTTGTTTTGGCTGGTCTATTATCAGACCAGTCCTCTCCCTGAAGGCAGTTTGTATGCGAGATTTCCTCAGGGCAACTCGATTTATGTCTAGAATTGGAGATATTCTCAATTTCTTTACCTCTAATCTATAGAAAATACGAAGAAGGCATTCAAAGGTTCGAATGGGGGAGTGTAAAGGAAAAACTCCGTACTGAAGAGATTCAGGAATCACCCCTTACTTTTAAATCGATTTAAATCAGCGTGATCTGAAGGTTTGGCTCTACAAACATTGCACGTCTGCGTGGATTTAGTGTCTGTTAGAACGTTACAGACCTTACCATCAAGCATTTTAAGGTGGAATCGGTGCGTTACTAGGTATGTTTGGCTAGAGGACACATTCGATGAATATTTACTGGAAACTATGGTGGTAATTGGATTTTGAACATAATCCTTAAGCAACACAGTCAATTCCGGAGATTCCTTCGAAAACTCACATTTTAGTGGGCGACAGTGACGAGTAGAAGACAGGTGACAATTCTGCCAAAGAATTCTTTTCTTTCCCTCGGGAGTTTTGGTGAATAATTGGAGTGACACAAACGTAATTATGACTAAGGAATGGTCACTGAAATCAGGAAAGGGAACTACTTGCTTGTACATTGATTGACTGGAGGCTCCATCCAATCCCCACTTCCAAATCAGACTGAGATTGCTATCTGATAAACCAATCAGGGAATCCTCAACGGTTAGGTCAACAAGCCCTTGAAGTCGTATTTCACCGAGGGTGCCCGTTGTCACCTTTGCTTTCCAACATTGATGCTGAGGTAATGGTAAGACGGGCATGGGAAGAACTTGATGTGAGAATCAAACAAGCAGAGCAGCTGATAAAGTCGGTTAGATTTGCGGATGATCAGGCGCTGGTTAGTCGATCTTCGAAAGGAATACATACTTTTGAAGGTGCTTTTGAAATTCTGCACGGTAAATTCGAAATGAAGATAAATCATAAGAAAACATAAGTAAAGAGATTCTCTAGGACAAAGAAAGCAAGGCTGTCCATAAAGATGGAGGGTACAAACTCGAGCAAGTAGAGCATTTTAATTACTTAGGCAGCACGCTGGAAGAAAATGGGTGTAGTAGCAAAGACATAAGAAGGAATATAGCGTTTAGTGATAGATGGGAGCTGATGACGGGGACCTTGGGTAAGGATATGAAGAAGAGACTGGTGAAGAGCTAGATAAGTAGCGTAGCGTTGGATAGGGTAGAAACTTGGAGCCTCGGAAAGGGGGCCAGAATAGGCTGCAGGCATTTGAGATGTGGGTGTGGATAAGGATGGAGAAGATGCGGTGGACGAAACGGGAGACGTTCGAGGAAGTGTGGTGTGATGTGCGAGGAAAGGAAACTTATGAATGTAATCCGAGATTGGCTGGGTAAGTGGCTGGAGCAAGTAATATGGAGCGATGGGTTGCTCAAGAATGTGAAAGAGGGAAGGATTTTGGGCAACCGGGCAAGAGGAAGAACGATTATAGGTTTCATGGACTGGATGAAGAGGGAAAGATCGTTTGCTGAGGCGAAAAAGATTACTAGAGGTAGTTAAGCCCCTTAAAGCGTTGAAAATCTGGAGGAGATTCTTTGACTTTCATCAAAACCTACCTTTACAAGTAGGATACTTAAATCATAATAATAATTCTGCATTATTTGGGCAACATTGAAACTAATAAGGCCCTTCTGTCATCTAACCTCTCATTAATGTTGTCACGAAATTGAAAAAATCTGGCACAAGTAAAACACTTAGGAGTTAGTTGCACTAATTCGGAAAACATTGCCATTGAAAGTGACTAGAGCGGTAATAACCATGGAGTGCACACTGCACATATTAGTAATTTTTCAAGTATGTCGATAGGAAGTTCGTGATCATATTTTATCAGAGTCCACCTGTTAATGTGCTAGAACGCATCATTCCAGTAGAAATGATACAAGAAATATAATATGAATTTTTCCTCTTAATAAAATCATGTTATGATAATTTTCCTGAAGAGTATTCAAAATTTAGGCAAAATTAGACACAAAAAGGTTTTTTTAACATAATACACATCGTGACAGCTTGTAATTTTTTAACAACAATTACAAATGTGAGAAAAATTTGATACCGCGTTCAGAGGAAAATATGCTCACATCAGATCCAATAATTACGTCATGTGCGATATGGATAGGAGTTTAAATTGCACTGATTAGTCAAAAAACCCAATCGGTAAGACGCATTAAATTACACTTTTCTGTACATATTACTAATGAGAACACCAATGCAAAGTTAGTAGCATAGCTGTACGTAAAATAAAATCCCTTCGACGATGTAAAATAAATTTACTGAGGAAGCATCCGAGTAACTTTACAGAAAAGTCCAGCGTTCCGAAGAAATGAGAAGAAGGAGATCATGGGAACCGGGGAGGGAAAAGAAAGAAATGAAAAAGAGCCTGGAATAAAAGGAGGATGGAAGCGATCTTTTTCCCTTTCTCACTCTCTCGCTCTCTCTCCCTCTTCCTCTCTCTCTCTCGGGCGTACTAGGAGCATGGCGGGCAAATTACGGGGTTTCCCCTCCACGAAGGATTAGAGGGTTGGGTATGAGAGGAAGAGAAAGAAAGAGAGAAGTCTTTTGCGCGGATTCACATCTGCCGGCGCCCCGAGGAAACAAATGGACGACGCGGGAAACGAGGTATGGGGTGTGAGAGGAAGGGAGACTTTGGAATGGCGGTAGAGTGGAGGAGTCTATGGGGAAGGAGAAGCGAGGAGAGAGAGAAAAGGGAGGCAAATTAGGGAGAAGAGAACTATAGAGGAGGGGCACAATGACCGGGTAAAAGCAAGATCTTTTTAAGTGGGCCGGGACAATGGGAGGAGAGAGGGCAGAGGGCGTAGGAATGGGGAACGTGCACAATTTTAAGAATAAACTATTAGTTTTCAAAGCTGATGCTATTTAAAATACATAGAAATAAAACTTTGTCAACAAAATACATACTTCGATGTCTAAAAATAGAAGATGTTTCCCGTTGATACTCAACGAAAGTCCCCTGATAAAATCTCGCTCAAGTTCTGTAATACAGATCACTTAACGAAAGCCATTAGTGCCTTGAGAATAAGTTCCCAGTAAATGCTGCTGTTACCGAGTAAATTAAAGCTCTGTTGTCGAAGTACTAGAAATGTTAACGATTTTGGAGCAAAAATTCCACCTTTTAGAAACACAAGGCAAATACGAAAATAAAATGCAACGTAAAATGCCTTAATTCTTTCAGTAAACGTGTCCGAAAAATTCTAAGCTTAGTATACCATGCGCAGGAGTGATTTTAAAAAGTAATAAAAGGAGCCTCGGCATCGAATGCAATGGTTTTATTATGGAAGTAAAAGTCGGATGAAAAAAGGTCCAACAAAAGGGTCCTTGACGCTCTCGGACCTACCTAATGTAGCCTATAAATCCTTCTATGTTCTAAGGAACATGTGTGCCAAATTTAGTTCGAATCGGTCGGGATATAGGAGAGTATAGCGTTCAAACAAAAAGAAAGTCAATTTTTATGCGCATATTTCTAGTTAAACTATTTAGTGCGCTAGGCGGCATCGCCTCCTTACGATATCGGAAACCCGGGGGAAGACGTCACGGAGTGTTATCGCTGCCAATAATACGACGTATTTCCACGTGAAGGTTTACTGGTTAAACAAATTAGCCGAAGATAAACGCTCCCATTTCCTTGATTGAAGATAGAGGAATAGTACGATTACATTGTTAACTCACGTATTGGACAAAAGTGCCACCGTACAGGGACGTGAGACATTTAAGACATAGGTTTGGATCACGTACCTTTTTTTAAAAATCACGTAATCATAAATGCTTTTAAAAGGAAAATCAACTATCGTATACACCACTGAAATATGGTAAGTGCATCGAATGCATGCTCCGCATTGAATGCTATAACAGACCTCACTAGCCAGCGCGGGCTCCCCTTATCGATTCTCGAGACCATTCATGCACTCATTGCATACAAAAACATGTAAGTACGTGATTTTCTTTTATATTTTTACAGCCATATCCCGAGATTTGGATTACATCTGTATGATTGCAGTATAGCTTCCTCTCATCTGGTCGCGCTTCACCACTCCGTCGCTTTATCCGATCTGTCGGCTGGTTGTTTATTTGGGGAGGTGACCGACAGCTGAGGGCATGAGCGCCATTTAGTACTGAAGGACAGATTAAGAAAGGATTTTTTTGGGTAATGGAAAGGTTGAATAGAAACCTAGCATCAGAATTAGCGAGCTCATTATGAAATGCGCCGAGTGGGCCACAGTTTAACAGCCCGCGACTACGCTGCAATATCGTCGCCACTTCCGGGATTAGAATCCTGGCCCTTCGGTATGGGAAGCCAATACTCTAAACACCTCACTATCTTCATTTCCTTCGTATTTCATTAAAAAAATGGAATTATCGTTTAATATGCACACTGCAGACTTCCTCTTATTTCCTCCTTACTTTTCCCATAAAATCGTGGCTTACACTTAAATTAGAAAATTCTCGATAATTTAAGAGACAAGCTCCACCCATAACACGCCTGAGTTGCTAGAAACTTTAACATGAATTCAAATAAATTCTATTACTAAGGCTTATTTAATTCAGAAAAGAGCCATGATTGAAATCAACAACACTTTTTCTTCTGACACAGAATGTCACTTCAATTATTGAACGCTGAGATTCATTGAGAATATGCACTCGATAGTATAATTACATTACTTGTAGTTCAATACCATTTAAAGCTTCATTTAATACCATGCTCTTGAGGAGAAAAACAAACCTTCTATACTGTATAAGAGTGGTGCGTTCGTGCCCTTGATGTACTGCTTCTATCCTTTAGTTGACCTTGTAAAAGTGTGCGCCGGATAAACACTTAAGAGACAATGTGTCATAACGCCTACACATGTCATGACTGAATGTCTCAACCCACACAAGGAGGCTATTTACGCTAGCTAAAGGGAGGTTTCTCGTTTGCTCCTTGCTCCCACGCCAACAAAATAGGGCATTTACACAAAAAATAAAGTTGAAATAACATCCTGCGTTAATTAATTCTCTGTGGTGTCACATTTAGTCCCCCGGTATCAGTAGTTTCCATCTGCAGTGATGAAGGTCGCGCGCTCGTCGAGGGAACGGAGACTTGTTGTAACTATGAAAGGTGCCAAGCTCCCTTTGCCATTTCCTCAGACCTAATTTCTCGAAGTCAAACTATCTTTTATTATACCTTAGGCGTGTACATGTTATTGAGGACAGTGTGTTTTGCAAAAGACTATCATATCGCTGTATGAACGAAACAAGAAGGCAAAGATTTTAAAAAGAAAATCCTGCGAAAAAAAACAAGCAAATTCTGATGGCAAGATGATAAGATTATACTCATAAAAAATAATGACAAATCATTGCATTTGTTACTCAGCATGCAAAATAATACACCTTGCCTCGTATATATGGGCGCTCACTGAATAAAGTATTTAAGAAGATAAATAGCATCACGCAGTCGGTGCAGGTGTACAATCATGAAAACATGGCCATTGATTTATAATTGGCCTATTAACTGGATAGGTGAGGCAGAAAAAAGTACACTTAACGGATGACGACACCATCTTTCACACGCGAGTTGGTCCGCACGCGGCACAATATTTTACTCGGCCGCTATATACATGAAGAATACGCATACCGAGCACCCATCGGGGATGCTAAATAAGAGATATGTCACAACCTCGTGCGCTTGTTCCGGAAAGTATACTGGCGCGAATATGAAAGCTTCATTTCTCATACCGCCAGCAGAAAAAAATCATGAAGGGCAATACAGCTACTTCCTTCATAAT
The DNA here is from genome assembly GCA_963169105.1 of Ceriagrion tenellum. Taxonomy (NCBI): domain Eukaryota; kingdom Metazoa; phylum Arthropoda; class Insecta; order Odonata; family Coenagrionidae; genus Ceriagrion; species Ceriagrion tenellum. The sequence continues at coordinate 98,440,086 of OY720633.1, read as the reverse complement.
TTCGGCCTTGTGCCTACAGCAGCATGAAATTACGACTAATTTAAAGGATAAGGACAGTAAAGATTTTAAAAAGTATTAAAAAACGCCAATTATTTGTGTCCTGGAAAATACTAGCTAAAACCCAGAGAAAAAAAACCTCAACATGTTCAATCTTGTAACACTTGACACTCCGCACTACCATCTTCATTTAAAAATAAGAATCTTTAGCGGAAAACGATGCAGGGAGGAAGAGGAATAGTCGCGGAGAAATTCTCCTCAGAGTTTTCCGACTATGATACACGAAGTGTAGTTCTAGAAGCAAAGGAATGATAACAAATATTTAGATTCCGCTACAGACATGAGAAAATGATACTGTCAAAGGTCAAATTTTCATATTCCCACCGAGATGCTCACGAAGATTAAGCCTCCGCTATGATTATTAGAGCGGAAAAGAAGATTGCCAGAGCGATAGAAAAGTACTAGCAAGCAACAAAACGAAAGATAATACTGGTGGTCTAGTACCAACATGAATCATGGGCGAAGCACAAGAGATACAACCACGGAGATTTATGAGCTAAATTATTTTAAAAAGGGAGGTTTAAGATTTCGCGCATATATATGTACTACGTTTTCCACCAAAGAGTGAGATTACCAAGATAATGAATTCCTCAGAGATCAAAGAATGTAGCATATGATCACGAAGACATACTTGAAGAACAAGGAAACATGTTCTAATTAGCAACCTAAGGTACGTAAACTTGAGTATTTCCGCAGACAGTAAAATTATTTCAGGGCATTATACACGCGTTTCAAACGAAAATACCATCTTTCTTTGCGATTGTTTATTACTTTTAGTTCTCTGAGCTTCTCTTGAAGCCTAAAAATGAGCAAAATCAAAAGAGAATTCAGAAAGTTGATGAAAAAAATGTCATTGAAACTAAGTATTCTAATGCATTTTTAATTTAAGGAAGAAAACTTAATTCAGTATAAAAACTACCTCACCACACTTAGACTGCCTTTTACTACATTATCATGTTATTCCCGATCCTAAACCGAAAAGATAAGTAGAAAAATTACTTAAATGAAGTACCAACTGAAAACTGAATATGCTAAAATTGACACGGATGATGAGTGGAATAAAAGAGCTCCTTTTTTGGATGAGACTTTGGTATGTATCGTACGATGTAAAAGACTAAACAGGTAAAATTACTAAAAAATAAACTTAGCTCAGCTTCGTTCATACTTCTGCATTATGGACATTGATCAATAGAGAAAATACTGTTATGAGAATTTTTACCCTTAAAACTTTAATGTGAAGACCTCCAGTCACGGTGGCAAAATGCAATAGTCCTCAATTTTCCATTATTTTTTCCTACACGACATATTACTCCAAAATAGATCCTGATAGACTATTTTGTATAGATAGCAGATTCATATGAACACAAACACCCATGCTCTTAGTGATGATAAGTCCACCCAGGCGGAACTCGAAGCCGGGACCCTCAGTTCAGCAGGCGAGGACTTAACCCCGTCGCCACCGGGGCCGGCAGATAATGCAGAGATGCAGAGGTAATGCATGTATATATACATAGAATGTCATTATGATCATTCGTCATAACATTATTAGCGGAGATTTCGCGACTTCTGTATAGAATTAATTAGGTTTCTAAGTTTGCACTAGTTCCTGTTTCCATGAACACTTAAATTCATACCGTTCTCTAACAAGAAGGCATTTGTATTTCAGATAAAATAAAAACCTCACCTGAACTAATTCTGCAGATAGGTATAACGTAAGGTCGTATTATATCATAATTTGCGAATATTACACCGTCGATGAATAACCTGAACTGAGGAGAATAATACGGATACCTTATGCCTAAGCGATTTGGCCTATAATATTGATTATCAAAGTTATATAATCACTACATGGCACCAAACTTAACAAGGAGTAGAGAACGAATACCTTGTAAGGAAAAACTTCAAAATTTTAAAATGCAGAAGGATAAAGAAAAATGATATACCTGAGGCAGCGTGGCCTTGGGCATGACGTTTGGACTGAAAAACGAGGGCATCACTAAGGACCTTTTAGACGCCTAATAGCTCACGTCGAGCCATTATTTACCGACAAAAATACCCTTTGAGGCACGGGAACTGGCCCGGCACCTCTCTATGGGAGTACCCCATGTCCTCGTCTGAGCGCGCACCTCGACTCGCAAGCTCGAATGGGAAGTTTTCGGTTGGTAAACGAGGCGTGATATAGGCAGCCGGGGTCAGCTGGAGTGACATCCAGAGGGTGGGTCTGCGGAGGACCCCGGAGGGGCATAAGTGAGGAATTACGGCGAAGGCGGGGAGGGAAATGCTTAGAGTTTGAAGGGGCATAAAAATCGTAGCAAGGCTTGGGAGACTTGTGAGTTAGATGGGATGTCCAAAGGGGATAAGAAGTGCCACATTACACGCGTTGTAAGAGGTGGAATGAGTGAGATGTAAGTTCAGGAGGCTGATTCGAAAGGGCAAGATAGTCCAGATGCTGGAGACGAAGGGCTGCTAAGGAATGACCACGGATTATTTTCCACGTATTCTTCATTTTTGCAACTGAGTTCTTTTTGGACCCTTAACAATCGCATTTGGCCTCGCGTACACACACACATGTGACGCAAAATCTCGATTACCACAACCACTCTTGACGAGAGATTCGAAAGTATTGAATTAAGATAGTGAGCATGTAGCCAACCAATATATCCAAGTCGGATCCCATCGATCCATTCTCATCCATTATCATATTTTATGTGTATTTCCATTTTCTAAGCGCCGTGGAAACCAAATGGGTAGTGAGACAACTTCGGCAAGGGGCCTCGGTTCAAGTTTGAAAATGATATCAAGACATCAACATCCCAACTAGCCAAGCTCTGAAAATTCATAAGCACCTAAGCACGTAAACCACATGTGCCATATCAAAATGAACCTTCATTTTACGCCGAAGTTTAAATTTCACAAACCGTTTAAGAGCGAGGTATATTCTTTAATTTCCTAAAATACGCGTTGTGGTCATAACTTCGTTTCAAAAGATACTATATAAATAAAAAATCATAGGATTTTTCCTGGTATGATAGCTTTAAAGCCGTCTAAAAAATGTCTGGTCCACCAGTCCACCAGAGGTATTACTCAAAATAAACAGGGCTTTCCGAGACAGAAAAACCTATTCCGTTAACTACAGGCTTGACAAACAACATGTCAACCTTTGGAAATAAATAATCAATTAAAAGTTGTATACATCTCCCTAATTTTCAAACAGAGTAATACGCTTTTTACCCAAATTAGGATTTGGCATTGTTAAAGTGATCCCACAATCAATTTTGTGACACAATAGTACCTTAATTCCAAACGGTACTTCTAAGTAATCAAGCAGTCAAGAGCAACACAAAAAAATACTCCCGCCTATCTTATAAAAAATGCAAAATGATAAAGATACTCCAAGAAATTTATTAAACACATTTGAGGGGAAGAACGGAATGAAATTAGTAGCCACATCAACATTATCACCAACTTATGCTTGTATGGAAACTTTAAAAACTTCTATACTACTTGTGTCATATGATCAAATTATTTGGAACCTTAGAGAAACAGCTAAAAAATGGAAATATTGCTGACATGATGTATTTTAACATAGACACTATTCATAGACACAGTTCTAGAGGAAAACGCCGCTCCGTTCCTCACGTCACTGCGGAGGAGTCCAGTGTCCAGTATTCCGCAAAAAAATATGATCAGTGAACTAAGACTAAGAGAGAAGTTAAAAGGTGTAAGAGTGAAGATACGTAGTTAAATAAATAATCCCTTGAAATTTAAAAAATGGATGAGATAAAAATAAAAATAATTATCAGCGATCGCTCTTGTTTCTAACATCGAGAACAATGGAAAATTCACGTTCAATGACTTAAGCATAGTGCTACACGAACTGGCTGGTGAAACATGGTGAAAGCTCACAAACCATGAAAAACTGAAGAACGAAGCTCCACGAAGGAGCGTCGCCGAGCTTCTGGTTCTCTTTCAAAGGTTTCTTGAACTTATTTCACAAAAACAAGCATTATTTAAACGTTGAAGTTCTACATAAAGGAGGACGAATCAACAAACTGGCCAACTATTCCATTTTTGTAGGAAAAATCACGGTTTTGGTAATGTTATGTAGCGACAGCAAAAATTACTCCCCGAAGTCAGTCAAGAAAAGTAGAAAAAAAGTTCCAGACGATATGTAGCGGATGACTCCTGAGTATTTACATAAAATGGCTCTTTTTCTCCAGAAAATTTGTCAAAATGCGTTTGGGTCACTAAGCCACAGTCACCAGATGATGTCTAGGTAAGCCAAAATACGTCATGGCAATGAAATTTTTCGAGAAAAAATAGCTATTTCATTTAAATAACAAGAAATGGAAACTGAAATAAGACTATGGCAGCGAAATACAATTAATTCAGCTTTTCTGCAATACAACGAAGAGTCACATTTTGACTCTATTGTTGTTTGGCCATGAACAAATGCAGGCAATATGGGTGGCTAGTGAACGGAATTGGAACCTGCAATCCGATCACACAAGCCTAAGGTAGCTGGATACTAAGCACGCTAAAACAGGCAGGTACTAAGCAGGCTAAACCGACCCTATATCATTACCTCAAACAATCACGGTAACGAATGAGTAGGTGAGGCAATCGACTCTACGAGTATCGCTCACAGAAAATTAATTCGAGCTCACATTCAGCTCACATAAGTTATCAACCGCAAACCATAGAGGAGACATGAACGAGAAAAGAAGAAAAACACTGACGTGGAAGAGGTAGTGCTTCTTAAAGACAATTGACGCCAGGTCATGAGGAACAGGTGAGAAGGAACAACAAGCAGAGAGACCGTACAGGGAAGAAGAATGGAGAGAATATAAGAAGAGGGGAAGAGAGGGAAGAAGAAAAATAGACGAGATTGGAGAGAGGGAAAGGATGAGGGAAAGAATGGGAGAGAAAACCTAAACGTGTGTGGGTACGGAGTGCCGGTGGACGGGGTAAGGCGGCGAGGATGAAAAAAGGGGTCACAGCTCTTTTGATCTCCTCCCACTCCTCCCCCGCGGCAAATCAGCCCACATTCAAGGGTCGTTAAAGAGGCGTGATTTTTCAAAGGTCCTTGTATACGCCCCGTGATAAACCACCGAAATACGACGTTGAAAGTGTTCCAACATCAATATAGCATGACTCTAGGAAGCGGCGGAGGGAGAGAGTGGATATGAGGAAGGAAAGGTGGTGTGAGTGAGGAAATACCCTCACTGCTTACACGCATATTTTTCGTAAAAATCTTGACGTTTCCGTGCGGTAATGCGTTACAAAAGTCAAATGGAAAGTCTTAGTCATCGGTGATACAGTTCGCTCAGGTGTACTTCAAGAGAATGGAACACCGACCACAAATCACTGCGAACCTAATCCCATATTTTGGGGTCATGACAAAACTAAGAACTCCAAAGGATCTTGGATGAGTGCCAACAGGTCAATAAAAGTCGACCAATAGTCGCATGAATCACAGTGATCATAAAAATAATTTAGCTGAAAAAGTATTGATTGAAATTGCTAATTTGATCTTAACATTAACGTAGGATTTTAAATACAGGCAAGAATTACAAATGAGCAATAGGTGCACACAATTTAAAAGTAACTATCTAGCTTCCCAATGCAAATAGCAGACGCACAAGTTTCAAATTTGCTTCGTCAGATTTCTACTTACCCATCAATTTTCCATACGTGTTCATTGTTCTCTAGCTTATAACTGAACGACAATACTGAAAATCGTCACCAAATATTACCATGGCCTCCAGACACCTAGAACGAATAGTACTACGCCAAAAAGACATCTCAGAGTGCCCAATACAACTCATCGTATGCCTCCGATGGTTCACACGCATGAAATCGCCGAGCGTGAAAACGTGTTCCGACCACTGAAACGTCGTCACAATAAAAAAAATCCAACCACAAAAAAAGAGGCCGCATAAAATTACTCCGAAGATTTACGAGCCAGTATTATTTCTGGAGGGTGGGGACGCTTTGTGAAAGAGGTAAATAACTCTACGCTTAAGATCAGCGCACTTGATGCGGGTGGAGAATGAATTGCGACCAGCCTCTTTCCGTAGGCTCTTCAGGAGACTTCAAAAACGGGTCAAATCCGCGTGGAAACTTCAACGAGCGTCCCTAAACTAAGGAACCCAAACCACAGAATCATCAAAAACGTGCCTCTCTACTTTTAATCTGATGTACGCGATGATCGGCGTTGACATGCAGTCGGAAGACTGTCATGATAAGAGGGGGAGTAAGAAGGAAAGATGAGTAGTTCTCGCAGGAAAATTATATATAATATCACCCCTCACAGCAGCATAAGCAATCTATCAAAAGGTTTAAAACGATACTCGAGTTGACAAATGATCGTATCGACAAACAATATCTCCAGATGGTAAGATATGTGATTTAAAACCTGTGGCGCATAAGCGGCGATTTATATTTCCGATGTGTGATAGAGGAAGCGGTGAAAGGATGGGTTGTAAGTGATAAACAGCCGGTGATGATACCTTACCTTAACGTGGACACTTCAAATAATAAAAATACAACACACATGAAGAAAATAACCCAAGCATGGCCCTTATTTTGAAGATGTCAAACACTGGTGGTCCGCGATTTGAGTAGGTTTATTTTACCTTCTAAACTGAATAAAATACCGTTCATGTAAAAAATAATTAGGTGAAAAATTCGTTAGCGAATCGAGTAGTTTGTTAAGATTTTGAACCATAATTCGCTTTTCAAGTCCGAAACTATGTCTCAACATAAAACTTTGGCTTAAAAAAAGATAGGTGTGTACTTGCAAAAATTTTTCAGTAATAGCTCAAATGTGTACCTCAACAGTCTTCTTAGTATTTCGATCACAGCTGCAAGAGTGATACTTCGGACTTTCTAAGGAAAATAGAAGGGGTGGATCACTTTTCTCTCAAGCTACGACTTCGATTATAGAACTTTCGACTGCGATTTACCTCATACTATGATATAAAAAAACAAGATTTATCATGAAAATAAAAGATGTAATTATGATGCGTTTATTGGAGTATAACTGAGCCATTTTCTGAGGGAATGATCCATAAATTGAGAAAGCACAGAGCATCTTCAAAAATAATCTCTTGACCGCCAAATTATCCTTCCATGATAGTCATTTCCACCAGTTCAGTCCTTTTTTTAGTCACTGTTTGAGCCAAGAATTAAGAGTTGAATACTGACAAAATTTCCAGGCGTCTACTCTCTCCATCAACTCATTCTTCTCCAATTTAGGAATATTCAGAGGCCGTCTCTGGGTGGTAATCATTGTTGAAATCCACGCAAATCTCATGATCACGGAGTAAACTATCCAGAAACAATGTCTCCATCCCCATAAGAGTAGCAAATATTGGTGGCCTTCTTTTGTAAAGAGGCCATACCAGCAGCGGTGAGACAAAGGGGCTGAGAGAAACAGACATTCCGACGGAAGACCCCCTATTCCTCTGCCCGCTAAACCACGCTTAAGTCACCTCGATTGCCTCAACCTTTCTGCTAGTGAGGGACACCAAGTTCTGCACCAACTATACCTCCATGCTCCCAGCATCATCAAAAAAGTTTCAAGATTTTCTCTATATAATATGACTGTCATATAGATTCACGATGACTAATAATCATCCTTTTCGGAAAAAATACAGAAAATATAGTGATTCTATGATCTCCGTTGTTATTACTCCAAAGCAAAGCTCTAAATACAGCAATCGCAAGACGGCTTTTCGGGATGAACAAGTATGTACAACATAATTTCGTAGGCCAGTAAGTACACGAATCCCAATTATAATCTACATCCACCAATTATGGCAGCTCCATGACCCCGACTAGCTTGACATTTTAGAAAGCCTCAAAGCATGGGTTATCTTACACATCAAATGCCCCTCACAACAATACTAAGACAAGAAAAGCTAAGAGAATGGGGTAAGTAACGGATAGTACAGCAGCATCACTCCGAAAATATTGCATAGTTAACTACTACATGATAGCATGAAATGGACACCAAAAATATATGGATAAAGTTTTAATTAATGTAACACGCTTAGAAATAACCTCACTGATTACGATAAATTATCTCTATCATATCTCAAATCCATTCAGGTGGCAACACAAAGACAAACATCATTACAGTGTACAGAGTGAACCACTCAAAGAGAGAACAGTCATAGAACATTGTAGTCATACTTGAAAATTATTCGTAAGATTAAGCAAGTATGGAATAGCAAATTCAAAGAAATTAATCGTGAATTCCTTCTAAAATGAAATATACATACAGTAACATACCCTCAAATTAGCTGGCAGGGCCGTATGTGTATAGCCAGGGATGGTTGGAAATAATAAGGAAGAGACTCGATTTTATCACAAGTCAAAGTACACCTGCAAAGATCTTCAACATAATTCTTTCATTATTTTCTAACTATGTATGATGCTAAGAGAAACCATTAGTATAAGGTTTCATATCGACTTCTACGGAACTCCATGTCACCTATCATCCATCGTTCTCAAAACAATGACCAGTGCCTATTTACCAGCAGAAGAATAAATAAAAATTCACGAAAATTTCTCATAAAATCCGTGAACTTGCGGAAGTCATAAAATGTCGTGTAGAACGGAAATGTGAAAGAATGAAAAGCATGAGGATCCCTTCTAAAGGGAAATGAGCGAGAAGAGACCACGAGAGGCGTTTAACTAGGTGATGACGGGGAGAAGACTTGAGATCCCCAAGGAAAAAAGCTTTACGAAGACGTTTATGCTAATGAACATAAACAGCGGGTCTATCCCTCTTTTATCCGTTTCATTCGTGAGAATATCCCCAAGACGAAGTCCGAGAATCACGACGTGGTTTCACCCGAGCGCAAAGACCTTTTCCAGAGAACAGCTACGCGGCGCAAAGCTGGACCCAAACGTCACAGATTTCGGCCGCAGCACCTCAAGGGTATCAATGACCCATGCATTTGTAAGCCATTACTTTACAGGACCGCCGAAGCAGTCCCATCATGGAGAAGTGGGACGTAATTCTGACAGATTACTGCCGCTTCCTCGCCAGCAATTCAGAGGCGTAAAATGTTTTCTCTTAAATCTATATCCTTGGTTATCTTCAGCCTGAAGGAAAACCTCTATAAAATGGTAGAAGATGAATAAGCCTAGAGGGTGAAGGTTTTATCTTCTTAACTTGATGCCCCTAGATCAAATACGGGGTATGACTCTTCGAACACGTCCACTTAATCCCAGGCTGCATGATTTTCTAGCGGTCAGAAATTTTGCAGAAACCACGGTGGTTTAGATGAACTGTCCCTCAAACCGCTGAATTTGTAAAATCTACTCACAGTTGATCATAGTAGCTACTCTCAGAGCCCTACTCACGTAGATCAAAAAAATGTTTAAAAAACTCAACTTTATTTGTGAAGTAGAAAACGTGACTTTAACCTCATGAATTCGAGGACCCTATATGTGATAATTCCAGACCGCGACACAAGGCGATGTAACTCAGGTATTCCTAGATGGTGCCCTTTGTTTCTGAGTGTTGGAAGTCATTGGCAAGAAGCAAAATGTGAATATAAAGTTATCGGAACTATAATACTTTTTGTGGACTGTTGGTGAGTTTCAGAAGAGCAAATATTGTAAAACAAGTCGATAGATTTCCACATGAATAGGTATCGCTTCCATAGTGATTATATCCTAACCCTATACAGACAGCATTCTCACAGCTAAAAGCAATACCCCTTCAAATCAATAAAAATTAAATGTTAAAACTGAATTTTCCACTTAACAAAGATCAAATGTAAAGCATGATAAAGTATGTGAATTTAACAGCCATCTTAATGCTTTTTTGAGTCCCGTCAATTCAGATCTCTTCCAAGCAAGTTCAGTAGCATATCTTGTTTCTGTATGACAGAGATCTTAAGAAAGTGATTTATTTACCAAATGATGTACATTGAAGAAGCCGCCGTAAAATCCTAGTAATTTCTGTAAATCCTAGTTCTGAGCGAAAATAAGAGACTAATGTATCCCAACGATTCCACCGGGAGGTGAGGTGGTTGACTAGGGGCTGAGGTCAAAACGGAAGACCGTCCGAAAAGAGGTACTCATTGTCTCCCTTTTTTTCCCACCCAAAAAAATCCATTACCTGTGTCCGCGGGTCATTTAAAAACTCTTGAACTGATCGTGATACCACTTTGCACCTGATCGTGACTTCCAATTGAACGATACGCAGTCAAAATATAACGAGAAAGCAAGTAATGCCCCCTCATCCAATCTGAAAGATTTGGAGGTTTGATTCCAAAGGAAGATGAGACTGCTAAAAAGAGTGATACGAAGAGTGAGAATAAGGTGCAACAGGGTCCACGGGTAAATGTTGCTGTCAAGAAACAAAAGAATGCCACGGCCAACTGGAGGCGTGACGTTCCCACGCGTTTTGCGTCGCTTGAAGATTAAGGTCCCGCAACCATCAATGGCGATAAAGATCGCATCGAATTATAGCGACACGAAGAGGCTATCTTACGGTGCCAGGAATAATGGCAGAGTGCGAGAAAAATCAAAGATTTCGGAAATGAGGCTAACGGAGACATTGTTATGATAGCCAAGAGGCAGTTTCCACGAATTTAAGTTAATGAACAACCATCCTGTACAATTTGTGCCGAAGGAGTTATGATAATAAAAGGGGAGCCATTCGAAATATCAAATTACAAGAGCTTAACGGACTGGCACATTGACTGATTAGAATATTACCAAACCTGACATATACCATGAGGCTTCATCAAGTTTTTCTAAGTCCTAAAAAGCAAATAATAGGCTAAGATAAAGGCGTGTTTTGGATGTCAAATGGCTACATTTTTCTCATATGATAAACTTATAGGAGCAATAAGAAAGCAAAACAACTAATATGATCAGCTTATCCACAAAACCCAACTTCCCATGCTATGAATTAATTTTAAATTCTCTTCTGAAAAAACTAATATTTAGATTCTCGATAATCTCTCGATAAATCAAGAACAATAAAATTTGCTTTGATTTGAGAGAACCTAGCAACTGCCTCCACTAATCCTTATTTCAGGAAGTACGGGTACATAAACCTACTAGAAACTCATCGAATAGTGTCCTATCTTGAGTAGAGTAACATATAAAATAAAATCTTTATCGGTGCTGAATAACTATACCACCATAATTGTATAGAGCAATGGCTAAAACGAATATTGGGATTAAGGTGAACATACCGTATGACTAGACAAAAAATGCGGAGGCGGAAATTTACAGGACCCAGAACTAACCATAACGCAACTCATACCATGGAAAATTCATGCAATATCCAAAAAAATATCAACAAAATCAAAGGCAGGAATAGGCGGTATTAAATCAACATTTATGCGAAACAAACAAGAGAGAATAATCAGAAATAAGCAATAAATTCCAACTCATTTAAAAGGCATACCTCTCGAAAGTTACCTCCTCCCAAAAGTCACTCGGGCGGATGGCTAAAATTTAAAAGCGCAGAAGGCCATAAAATTTAGAAGCAATCACATATACTATCCATAAAACTCTGGACCTGGTGGTGACGGGGTAAAGTCCTCAACTGCTCGATGGTTGTGGGTTCGAATCCCGCCTGGGTGGAATTATCACCGCTTAAGGCATGGGTGTTCGCGTTCGTCCGTTGTTATTGTTATTCACCCGATATAAATTGGCCAAATGAGCTGTTTTCGGGGAAGTGAAGATAAAATTTAAAAATACTATATAAATTAATGAATACTGTCAACCCGTAGATCGTATCGGTGAATGACGAATTGGATAGGTCTGGTAACTACTCAAACGTCCCATCGGCCTTATAAACGTAGATGAACAATAACCATATCCAGTATCAATCCAGACGAGAACTCGATTTATCTCTAAACGGTACAGAACGAACCCACGATCACGTTGAAGGCAGGCAGATTGGATATCCTTAGCTCCTCACCAATTCTACGGGACGCACTCGGTAATTCTCCGGAAAGAAAGCGCTCGTTTTAAGGTGCTCGATATCCCATGAATTCCGAAAATGCGAGACGAATGTCTTAAACTAAACACTTCCGACACGCATGCAAACGCGTTACGTGAACGCGATGGATCGCTGACGCGTGCTTGGAGAAGGAGAGAAGGATGGAAGGAATGGGAAGGGAGAGAATTAGCTGGGATGGGAGAAAGGGAATCTCTCACGGTTTAATCCTCCGTCGTCGATGCGCATAAGTGCATTCGAGGACCGAGCTCGGGAAAACCTGCTGTAAACGACTCTATTTAAGTCTCCAGCGACTTAATAAGCCCCTTAAGTGTTTGTAAATATAGGAATATGAGGAAACTGAGACCGAGTAAATGTCGACCGTCCACTGTTATCGAGAATGCCAGCATAATTGTGCGTCTGGATGAAATAGGAGGTTGACCCGAGGGTAAAAGCGAAACAAAATAACTAAACAATGACGCATGGTTAAATGATGACTGCCGCAGAACCACTTCTTCAGTAAATGACAGCATTTAGAACATTCCAAACTCACACAAATTGCGTATGGGGGTTTCCATAAAAATGTTGAGATTAAAAGATTGAAAATTCTCTAAAACGCGGATAAAGCCATACACATATCTTGTTTAGGAAATTTAAAAGATAATGATAACCAAATTCACCTAAAAAAATTATTATTATGGTGCCAAAGTTCTACCATTCATATTGTTACTAAAGACCAAAAGCGTCATTCTTGGCCGAAAACTTTCCCCGAAATAAAACTGCTATTTCCAGAAGATGATTACAAACCGACATTTGTGGCTTTTACCTTAGTTTTGGAACCAATTTATGCATTGAAGTAGCCTATTGCCTACCATACTGACCAAAACATTTTTACCATCCCTTAAATATCTTCAATAAAAATATCTTAATAATATAAATAAAATACCTGAAATAACCACTAATTCCGTTAAGTTTCTGGGACTAATAATGCTGAATTAACATTATTATTGAACCACATTAAATCTCATTAGACACTGTTCCTAATTGCAACAAGTGTGCACATAAATTAATTGAGGGTTGTTCCCGTTTTCCGATGGATATTAATACGAACAATTTTTATTTGGTGGCACTAACTTTTGAGAAGAATAATTAAGGGAAATGATTCAACAATACAAACATTCATAAGAACCCATCAATTAGATTCAAAATTTCATAGTTATTTTCTCTGCTTGTAATACGCAGGAACCTTTCGTGTGTGATTTTAAGTTGCTGTTCTCGTTTTCCGAAGGATACTAATATGACCTATTTTTCGTTAGTCGTAATTTATTTTAAGAAATATATTTGGGGAAAAAATGCTACAATAAAAAAATCATATGAATTCATCAGTTAGAGTCAAAATTTCTAAATTATTTTATATGCTTTCAATCCGCAGGAACCTAACCAAAATACAAATCAATGTTAATGCTGTTAAAAAATTATCTAAATAAAGGGAGACGCCACCCCCTAACTATATTTAATTCATATTGATTATAATTGGGTATTAGGTCAACACTTTTTTAAACTTCGTTCGATAAAAAATTAATACAGCATGTCGGTTCTTTTTCACTTTTTTCCTTTCCTTTTGAATCGTGAAAGTACATTTAAATACGCACCACATCCAACACCATAAAAAAGATTTTAGGTAGGGCAATAGAACACGAACTATCCACAAGACTGTTCTTCATTTACACCACACGATTCCGAGAATCTCCTAGACACGCTCAATTTTTAAACCCTGCGTAGAAGAAACAATCCAGCAAGCATCGAGAGTTCCTTCCCGATTGTCCTCATTGTCCATTTTGACATACCTCGGGGCAGGAAAAGAAGCGGAACGCAAGAAAGAAATAAGATGAATATCAATGGCTTTAGTGAAAAAAAATAAAGGCAAAAAAAGATCGAAGGAGAGAGATATGAAAGCAGGAGAAAGGGGCATACCTCGTCCAACTTGTGGGTGGATGGCAGAACCGTACTCCACACACCTCCTTTCCCTCCGCCCCCCCCCCCAATCCTTCGGTTTCATTTTATTCATTCTTTTTTTTTGTAGTACGAGGGCATTGAGAAGCGCGTGGTATCCGAGGCAGTTTACAAGACAAAAGGGTAACGGTCTAAAAATGGCAAATAAATCAAGCGGCAAAGTTGGATGAGATAGGGAGCGGAGTGAGAAGGAATTCAAAAAATAAAAGAGCGTTGGGGGATGGAAGAAAAGGAGGAGAATGAAAAAAAGAATGGGAATGAGATAGGGATGGAGGGAGGTAGGTGTTGCGGATGAAAGGAGATGGAATGGGTGGGAGACGGGGGGAGGGGGGAAAGAGAGGATGGAGTCAGGGCGCGGACAGCGGTAAAGGCTCGACGGTCGAGTGGGGAAGATGTTATACCGACCTGCGGGGCTGACTCCGCAGTTGTAGAGGCCGCAGGAGGGGGGAGGAGGAAGGGGAGGCGGGTGATGGGTCGGTGGTGGGCTGCGGGGGAGAGAGAATGGATGGGCCGCAGGTGATGAATCAGTTGGGGGAGAGAAACTCCAAAGTGTCAGGGAGGCTTAAAATAGACCAATATGTATCTTATCTCCGTCCTAGAAATTCGAAGACGAAGCATATGAGGGGTCGGACATGCTGGGTAATTAATTGAATGAGGATATTTTCGCTCGAGACACGAAAGAATATGTATTGAACTTTGGCTTATCCGTGTATTAAGGTAGTTAATTATCCAGCTTCCAGGCTTAATAATATCAGCGCTATTAAGGCTTCAAATTGACTATCGAGATTATAATTAGGTATCTGTAATTGGATCGTCCGATAGAAGAGCGTCACTAGTTAGTTGTGCGAATTTTGTTTTTTTCCCAGCTATTCTCTCCGGCATGTGATTACCTGACAACATCAGGGCACATTTTTTTCCCAAATGTAAGAGAAAATCACTCCCGAGGGAATTTATGAGACAATCGAACATAAATCCTACAAAAAATAGGCTACTTGTCGTGTATTCTATAACTAAATTTTTTGCAATCAAACTATGTAATAATTCAAAGTTCTTCTGGTGTTACCCTATGCTCCTCCTACACTCCTGTAGTTGAAGTTCAGCTTACAGTAAGAGTAGCAAAAACTCTTACTGGCGAAGGGAGAGATCAAATATATTCCTTGAAGCGTACAGGTGGAATAAAAGGGAATGAAAGGAAAATTATAATAATTAAGTTACACACAGTGAGTCATGCGTGGCGTGGATCAGCGATTGGTAGACGCCCAAACGTAGACTCACCTATTTCTGATTTTTCTCCTTCAACCATGTGGCTTAAGTGATTTCAGTGGTCTACCTATAGAGATGACAAAAATGAATCCTCTAAAAAATATTGACACTGCGAGTAAACATGCTTTAAAATACTCCTAAATTGTATACGACAATATGTGCAACATTTCCTAATTGGTAATAAAGAGCAAGAAACTGCATAAAATGGAAAAGATGGAAAAACAATATGCCTGCATCATTCCATTGCGCGATAACCACAGCAATGTCCTCAAAACATACTGCCGGGAATATAACGTTGAACACTCAAATACATTAGCTATGGAAATGGTGCTCTCTTAAACTCTTCCTCTGTCCATAATATGCATTAATTATAACATATTTCATTTATCAATGTACTAACTAAAAGTCTTGTCTCATTTCTCAGACTGCCGTCACGCATATCACACTTTCATCACGGCTATTCAAGAAAAATAAAATAAATGCTGTAAAATTTGAAAATAAGTCAGCAAATAATTTTTTCTGGCAATAATGGATTGACTAAGGATACCACGACAATTTGGAAAGTGACAACAACATTCGGAGTTCTGATGAAGGCTTCCGCGGGGCTTAGATGGAGGTTGATTCCTTTTTTCAGGTTTTCCGACGCGTTGGTTCATGTTGAGGCCCTTTCTTCAACATTGGGTTTCACGATGAATCCCTTCAACCTCAAGTTCATGAAGAATAAGAATGGCAACAGAAAAAATATTATAGATGAATGGACTCAAAATAAATTACAAAAAAATAAACCCCTACGCAATAACATACCCGAATATGATAAAAATGGTCTAGATTTCAAAGCCTTCTTTCAAACCTCACATCCAGAATGAGGCCAGTTTAGTCAAATGCAGCTGTGCTCTTAAAAATCCATATTTGTGTGATGTAATAAAGGATAAGAATCTCAAGGCGATAATTAACGGGAGCTCTTACCATCATTACCAAAACATCAACCAATTAAAAACTTTAAGTGATGTTTTTACCAGGCAACGAGACAGCGATCTCATCAAATCGAATAACGGGACATCTTTTTTTTTCGAGATAAGTAATCTGTTAACATCCAGCTATAGATTAATCTACTCGCTGAACCAGCTATTACGATTGATGGATACTACCTGGTGCCATACAACGCATGGAATTCAGTCCTCCTGGTGCCGGTGTCGTGGATATAGTCACGATTTTTGCTTTGCAACTGTATCCGACATCAAGCGAGAGGAAGAAGCAAAAAAGGGACGACAGGAAAAGCAAAACCGAACCCCTATTGGGTAGATTGACAAAGAGAAAAACATGGCATCGAGAAGAAAGGAGATACCTAAGTTAAGATACCCAAAAAAATGTTTTACAAAAAATGAGATGAAGAAAGACAATTTCTACTCTATGTGGTAAGCCAGCGATAAGGGAAACTTTCAAAATTTAAACTAAATATCAAAAACACTAGTTTCAAAACTGGTTTTTTCTTCTTCTACGTCCGTTCCCGATGAGCTTAATGTGATAGATAAGGCAACACAAAGACGAGGAAATTTACTTAAATGTGGTGAATAGAGAAACTATGTAATATGTGACTTTTGCATATGCAGATGTTGTAAAGTATTGTTGTTTACGTTTGTGTTGCAAAATATTGTTTTATTTACTTTTATGTATATTCTTATTCAGTCGCTGAACTTCTTTCTTGATTGCATGGATAAATATATTAGTGAAAAAGTGATTTGCTGGGAATTATGATTGTAGTGATAGGTATCAAATGTCTGCCTCTTTTGATGTAGAGATGGTAACCCCAAAAACAGATTTTATTTATTTGGGGTACCTAATTCCACTTTGGGAGGTTGCTGGTACATGTGATGATTATACTATATTTATTGAATTTGTATCTAATGGCGGAATAAAAATTGAAAATTATTTTACATTTATAATTTTACAATTAAAAGGGAGAATGAAAAGTTATTTTTAAAATAGAAGTTATTTAGTTAAAGAAGTTATTTAGAAAATAGAGGCCAAAATTAAATGAGACCGGTTCGGACTAAGCGGAGGTCAAAGAATGCAAACTAGAAACATCGACAACCAGCGTCGTGACTAAAGGAAAAAAATTAAGTACGAATAAAAAGAGCAAACTAGGAAGACGGACGCATGTCGGCCGGTTGGAAAGAAATATAGTCCGCGGCAATAGTTCGTGAAACAGCAACGAGATATGACGACGATCGGCCTGTCTCCTTTCCCTACCCGCTGGGCGTATCGAGCCACGGAAGATGCAAAGGAGGCATTTAGTACTGGGGGGAGATAGGGAGGATAGCTAGAGCACACAAGGAGCACTGCCGAGGCACAGAATGGAGAGCGGAATGAGAAATGGAAGGCAAAATCGAGGCGGGCTCCGGAGAAGGTTTTTAGAACGGTGTTTCGCACGAGTGGAACGACGGGGAGAGGGTTTTAATCCCCTCGGAAAAAAAGGGAACTCCAGTGTTAGGCCACGTTAGCGAGGATGAGAGGGAGAAAGGTCGGCTCAGTGGGAAACCCACTGATGTCGGCGGAATCCCTCTTTCGATACAAACGGTCCAGGGGGAGAGTGAGAGAGAGAAATGAAGCAAGAGGCAAGGACCTCAAAGGATGGCCGGCCAGCGAGTGACCGTCTTGCGTGTGCACCAACGCGATCGGGCCCCGTCCCACCTTCATCCGCACCGCGAGACGATTCAAAGGATTTAGTGCCCGGCCCTTCCGAGAGCGACTCTTTGAGTCCCTTGCCCATTCTCCCCTTAATCCTTTCTCCCTCACCACTGTCCACCCAAGACATCTCACACCCCCACTTGATTCCTTCCTACGTCTCTCTTACTATCCACCCCGCTATGCATTCCCTCCCACAACGGATCTCTTCTTCCGCTCCCCTCTTACCTCCCCTTTTGGTAGCTGACCCGACAAGCAGGTCGAATGTTTGTCCTGCGGCAGCGCTTTATATCTTTTAGGGGAATCAGGAGGTATTTAGCTGATATGGGCAGGTTCTGTTCCGTAAATTCCCTCTCGGATCCCGTCGTGGCTATGTGATTAAAACTCCACCCACATTCCGTTACGTTTCATCACACCAAAATCCTTAAAGCTGGCGAAAAGATCCTATCAATATCATTATTACATTGGATACTTAGCACACGGCGGTCTGAGAGGGGTTGGGTAGGGCTAGTTTCCCTAATGCCCTCAATAAAATACCAGGCATAAGTCGACCACTCAAGTAAAAGAGTTTTAGAAATAAATTCTGCATATGCTTCACGTCAAAAACATAAATGCGGACTGCTTTGACGGAAAAACTCGTGATAAATTTCTATCTATAATTGGGCTGACAATAGTGGCAGTAGTTGTCAGTTTAACATACTTTGACGGCATACATCATGTCACACTTCATTGCCTGATATTCGCAGACAATGGGCAACAGCACTAGAACGAATAGAAGGTTCACCCCTCAGAATTAGAGTCCAACCCAACAACACCTAACTTCACCGTTCGAGCCATCGTGGAAGGCCGTTGAACTGAGGTAACACGGCACAAAGATTACGTAAACACGTCTAATAGTATACCCACTAAATATAAGTTTGGTAATGTATGGATTATACGTTAAAAATTATCTACCTTGCCATCGTTAAATAGATTGTCTACAATGATAACTTGTATTAAGGCAGAACGATTACACGGTGTATTAAGCAATCCTTTAACACAGAATGGCACAACAAACACCAGTTGACCGAAAGAATATCCAGGTCTAACCTTTCTAGCATATTCGTAAGTTTAGACATGAGTATCAATCACTTTGAAAGTAAAGAAATTGGACAATTTTTCACTCCTACACACAACTTCATGAGCGATGATACTCTAAAAAAATTGTTTTCACGAAAACCACTATAACTTTTTCACAGGACTTAAACGTGTTCCGTAGTAAACTAGAGTGTTGTCTCACTGGAATTTTAGCAGTAATAAGGCTAGTATTCATCAGACACATGTAGATGCTAAAAGCGTTTAAAATTGGCCTCAGAGGAGCTATTTTATAAATTGTTCAAAACATGGGGATGAGAGAGGTTTTTCCTCCAACAGTTAAATTTCCAGGAGTCGACATTTTGGGGTAAAATGGTGTAAATATGAAAAAAACTATAACTTCCAATCTTTAACGTAGCCTGAAAAAAGGCATACTTTAATTCAATACCTTGGTTGCGTCGATCAAATAATTAACGTATAGCACCTTTTTTCGAGTAATTTGCTTTGACGAGAGACAGAATGCATTCACACGCATCTATGTCAGGTTTTTCCACAAGACCAATATCTAGCTTCATAATTAAAACAGTCCACCGCAAGCGAATGTACTCAACCAGGAGTAGAGTAGTAATTGGGAAGAAAGTAACAGAAGAGTTTTGCCTAGAACTTCATACAAAGCACGGATACCAGGGGCAGGCATTGACTTGGAAACACGCCCGTCCTTCCATTCCACATACTTTCCTCATCCTCTACTCCTCCTATACCCTTCCCATTCTCAATTTCCACCCCATCATCCCCGATCCTTTTGTCTTGGCCCACCTCATCTCCCCTTAACTCTTTCTCTCTCCCTCTCTCACCCTAATGGCGGACTTTTTTACTCACGATGCGCAGAAAAAAACGCCCCTTTCCATTCATCAACGCGCCTGACATCTTACTTTGTCGGTTCATTACACCGACACCGTCACCGAAGGCGATTTATTCCGAGGGTAAAGAAAGAGATCAAGGAAGAGAGGAATAGGGAGAGAGAGAGAAGAGGGATCGCGGAAACCTGAACGCGTTGAGGGGAATCGGTATGCAGCGGGAAATGTGTGGGGAGGAGGGTGAGAAAGGTCAGCCGTGAGGGCTTTCACCGTGGGGGCTTTAGGGTGGACAAACAACTCGGCCACAGAGAATGGGAGAGCGGCTGAAAGAAAAAGAAGAGGGACTGCGCGGGGAATCTTCATGGGTATAAAAATCCAGACCTTTGCAAGCCACTCTTAGCAGGAAGCATTCAAATATTACACGTAAACAACAGATCATGTGTTTATAAACATTCCCTTACATTAACACGTGTCAACTGTACAAATTTTTGAAACGTCTCCGACGTTTCAAAAATTTGTACACTTGACAAAAAAACGAATATATTAAGCCGAGCGTTTGACAACTAGCGACATGAATCTTATATATAATACAGCAAACCGCACTCGATGGTTAAAGGCCACGCTAATACAGTAGAAGAACATGAGGAATCTAAAACCAATTTTCATAGTTTATGGTTGAATATCCTCTACTTGACACTTCAGTCGACATCGTTTATTGTCCACGAAACTCTTACAACAAATATCATACAGTTCTACCCGCCAAGGCTTTTTCCATAACATAACATGAAAGCACCAATGATTGAAAACCATCGCAGAGTAAAATTCACCACTCCTAAATAGAAAACCGTCATCAGGAAGCAAATGACAGATAAACTCTAATCGAGGGTTAAAAAAAGGTTCCCTCCGGTTTTATGCCAGTAAAAGACTGAAAACTTAAAGTGCATTAGTCCTTACGCTTCAAATGACTGAGAAACACGCAAACGCCATTAAAATTTAATCTCCATCAGCATCCATTCGTACTCGTTTTTCTTCATTCATTAAGGCAGTAATTATCACGGGTAATAAAGGAGGCATAAGCGATAAATTCAGAGGTGAAAAAAACAAGCTTTTATCAATCTACTTTGAGGCCTACGGACGCGTTAAGATTTTTACACATCTGGCAGAGACGAATTCTCGACAAAGATTGACGGAAGGATAAGAGGGAGTTAAAAACTAAACGGATGTTAGTTAACAGCCATATCCCGGCATAATATTGTCGATAGACGTCTGGAATTTCACGCTGTTATTCCACCACTGGCGAAAACCTGAACCGTAAATTCGGCCATCATGAAACACAAGCAGATACCGGAATTGAAAAATGAGAGAGAATCGCTTTCACTTTAAAATTAAACCCCTTGCCATTAGCTCGTCTTAATAGTCGCTTATCTTTTTCGCTTAAGAATGACGAGGTAATTTCTTTGTTATAATAATGGTGGAACATGTGCCAGTTGCGAATAAGCAGCGAGATAAACATAGCATTTTTTCAATATATTATTTTATCAATACAAAGTTAAAGATCTCACGTTCTATGTCCTTATTCTGCACTTGTCCTTGTTGAAGCTAAAAAAAAACGGAAAAGTCCCCAGAGGAAGACCCAGGAATAAGTACATGAGCCAAATAAAGAGAAAAGTACATAGGAAGAGATACCACGATGTAAGGAAACTAGCATTAAATAGGGAAGGTAGGAGGGCTGCAGTCAACCAATGTTAGGATTGAACAACCAATGATGATGACAAAGTTGGAATTAAGCCTCGCTTATCCATTTCGGATAAAAATAGAGTTTGTGAGAATTTGTGAGTGACAGAGAAGAAACGAGCCCATATGAGTAGTTGCGTGATAAGTAAGGCCGATGATAACATTAGTAACGTGAGAAATTGGTGGAGATCCTCCCCGTTTTGTTGGTACACAATTCCAATTAATATATGAACCCCTCGAAGCATGATTACCAACTTGAAGCACTAAACAACTAACAAAGAGTTTTCCAAGGATCTTCACTCGCTACTTCCGACCAGAGATACTTTTCAGAAGAGCAAGTTATAATCCTGAAATTTTAACAAATCCAAGTTAACGAAGTTTAACGGTCATCATCACGTCCATTGCTCCAAAATAAGGATAGTGAAAAGTCTCTTACCGATCATTTTACGACTTTATAAAATGATAACTCCTACTTTGAAGGAACAGCAGCCCACTAGTTTAAGGAATGTTCCACAGACCTTACAGGAAAGCCAGATAAAGAAATTCATGACACAATAAACGTGAACTCAACCGGTAATACATGTTGAGCGCTGTAAGAACAACACCGATAGATTCAAACTGTATGAAATCACAGCGGAAAAATCACTCATCTGGACTGAGATTCGAACCCAGGCCCTCCAATTTTGCGCTGAGTGCTCTGAACAATTAAATCCTTAAAGCCTCCGCAAAATTCACAGGGAAGAGAAAGCCTAGGTAGCTTATAGGTCAGAGCACTTGGCGGGAAATCGAGGGGTCTGGATTCGAATCCCAGTCCAGGCAAATGATTTTTCCATTGTGAATTCCACACAATTGTGCGACCACCAGAGGATGACATCCCTAAAGATACTGCGCGGCCAGTTCCGCAATCTTTGAATAGGCGAAAGAATCGACTGTATCCTAGAGGTACCGATCTGTAAAACTAGGTATATTCATAACGAAAGTCTAAACAAAAAAGTCTCTGGTGTCTGAGCGTCTGATTAAGACTAAAATCGCCCAATATATATATACATTGTGTTTTATAACATTTACAGTTGAATAACTCACTTAGCGATTTAATTCTCGTTCTATACTCCCTTATTGAATTGCATGAGAAATAATCGGAAGCTAATTGGATTAATAACAAACCGACTGACTAAAAATTATGATTTCCAAATCTATCTTCCTCTGGATTCAATATAATATGTTCCATTGAGTCCAAAGAAGAATGAGTCTGCGTTTGTACTTTTTAAAGCCTTACAATTGAAAACAAAACGTATTTTCCTACCTCCCCGTCCCCACGAGGAATTAAAAATGGTGGGTGAGGCCAAAAAAAAAGGAAAAATGAATGAATAACGAACGATTACGGTGGAATGAAGGTTGGATGGGGGATCGGTTGGGTGGGAGGACGGAAGAGAGAGGGATGGGAGGTCGGAAGGGAGAGAGAGAGAGAGAGAAGGCGAAGTGCAGGAAGGCAGGGCGATTCTTTGAGGCATGGCGACTTGGGGAGGGGCGGGAGGGACCCCGCAGAGCCGAGGGAACCGACAAGGCACGAAGGCTGTCGTCCTCGTAAAATATGCATTATACGAGGAGGAGTCGAGAGGGAGGAATGAGAGGAGAGAGAGAGGGAGAGGATGGGGAAGGAGGGAGTGGGGCGAGGTGGGAGGAGAGCACGCGATTGTCACGAGATCAGCTTTTAGCGCTCTCATTACCTCCGCGCAACGCCACCTATAGGACGATTCTTCCCATTTCTGCTAACTCTTAACGCATAGCCCGCGCGCCACAATGGAGCTCTCATTGAATGCGAGAGGCGAGCTCAGTATTTCATACGCACGTGACAACGCGATGCTTCAATGGAATGTGAAATAAATACCTTCTATTGAATTGACAAAGCGAATGAGAAAGAGTTATCGCACCCGGAACTCGACGAGGAAATTTTTTAATATCTGCTGTGAGATATTTAAACAAACATTTTTTCAAACGACGGTAATAAAAAACTGTTCATAAATTATACGACTGTTTTCGTCAGTAATGTACTTTGCCACTTCAAGAAAATGAACGGACGAATACCGAGGATCAAAAACTAATCCCAAGTAACTTTTTCATGGTGACTTTTTGAACTTTGTCTACCACAGACAAAAGTTAGAGAGCTGTCGAATTCAACTGCCCAGGCATTAACCTAAAGTCACTTCGGAGAAATCTTTAATGCAAACTGCAATAATTAAGTAAGTTAGCCCTGTAATCATCATATGCTTATAAAATACATAAACACTGAGCAATGATGTATTTTAAAATCGCCTAATCTTGGATCACTCCAAGCGAAATATTCATACCATCGGAAAATAAAATGGTCGTTCACGCATACATCTCAATCAGCAGAGATAGAACTGAAATCGTTCCCCTCCTCCCCACATGAAGTGAACCTTTTTTGCAAAATCATCTACAAAATAGATGGTCCCAGATACACTCCTTCTTATCGGCATGGCTAATCGAATCAAAACAGCATATCGGGGATCATTATTTATCTTCACTCTTGTAGACGCCGTGAAAAATCCCGGCTGGCATATATCTCATCTCCCGCGGAGGGTGGCGATGTTTTATTTTAATGCAAGTAATGGCGGCGGGGTTGGAAGTGGCAAGGGAGAGGAGATAAGAGTGAAGAGGGTACAGAGGGAGAAAGAGAGGGAGATGGGAGGAACTGAGGTAGGGAAGGAGGGGCCAAGTCGGCGAGTGACATTCAAAGTTATGCTTTTGGAGATAGTTACGGACGAAAATAAACTCTTAAGGGAGCGAGAAAGGAGACGACAACTTTGGCGACGTTTTCGAAAGTGGAGGCGTTGTCTTCACTAGAAGGCCGTCCACCTTCACCACCACCATAAGAAAACATGACTTTGGGAGGATAAATAACCTGATAATGCATGTTTCACCGTGCTATCAATAGAGAAAAACGGAACTGATAACCTTCCCTCTCATCTTTTTTGCGCCAAATTGCGCGGCGTTCCTCAGCGGACTCATGCGACCTTCAAGAAGGGGAAACTTCAAAGAAGGATACCTCTAAAATGACCATCTCAATTTAGATGGCCTTGCTATCCTCATAAGTCAAATTGTAGTCTAATATCTCCAAACTACTTCAATTCTATAGATAGTGGTAGTGAACATTAAAGTTAGTAAATATGCTATTTGAAAAGAGAAAAATTGGATATATTTACCATTACAAATATTTCTAATCTACCGATGAAATATGATTCACTATAGCCACAATACTCGTAAACTTTTAAATTAATTGATGGAACAGATATGAGCAAAAACTGCTATTCCACATTTAACTTCATTTAACGAATAGTTCCGCTGTACAACGGACATCATCTTCTGGTGTAAAAGCCGCTTAACAGCCACAAAAATCGCTGCGGTCGGGCAATAAATTTTAAAGCGGAACTACAGAGATTTTGTTCGGTTCTGTTTCTTAATAATTGAAGAATACCACAAAGTTATCCCTAAAACTGTTTCTAAGATTTTACCATAGAGAAAAAAACACATTTTAATCTCCATAGTTTTAGAGGACGTTATTGAAATGTTCTGTTCAGGTTTCTCTCCACAACCTTAGTTATCCACTCAAATGCAAATTTTTCCCCTCAGTCCCTTACGTAATCAAATGAGCCTCCTTTCACGGTATTCTAAATTGCATTGCTTCTGATTATCACCTCCTCCAACCATCACTTCAAATTCTTTCCCTTGAATTTTCTTAAAGTTTCCTGTCCCCTTTGCCATGCCTAAAGCTACATATTTTGTCTTCCTTACAGTCTTTCGCATATTTTACAGCCTTTTCAAATTCATATTCTGAAAATCTTCAATAAAGTCTCATTCTAACCCCTCCAAGTTTCCGGTTTGGCTCTAGTCTACATTTAAATTTTTAAGCCGCCCTCAAAAATCTAGAAAATAAAATTGAATGAAAATTTTCGATATTTTAGAGCGTTGTTAACATGAATTGTAAACGTATCCAAGTCTTCATTATTAAAGTTTTTGATGAAAGAGATGAAATCCCACAAGGGCAACTCATAATGATCCCAGTATATATTCTCGATATTGGTAAGTCATTCTATGCTTTCTAACTTTAAACTTACCCCATTTTCATCAACTACCGAGAACAGAATAAATACTTTATATTTCCAAGAAAGACAAATCTTTTAGCCATTCGTAGAACTTTATGTCGGCAGACCTCGACATGCACGGCATATGATTGCATAAGAATGGAGAACTTGCAACAGGAAGCCAAGCAAAATTTAAGCATTCAGCAATGTAGCCAGGACCAAGTGAACTATACCGCCAGATATTAAATTTCATTATTTTTTGTTAACAGTTTTCCCGAGCATATTTTTTAAATAATAAATGCTATATATTCTCGTAAAATGATGTTTCCTCACTTTTTGATGAAATAACGGCATATTTTTACCAATAAAGTCATATGTCAGATGACTTAAGATTCAATAAGTTTAATGGTTAAAATGTCTTAACGCTAGGAGACGAGTCACATGAAAGAAAGAACTTATCAGCAAATTATTTACGCGATGATTTCAGTGATTACCACTTTATTCAAACGTCAATTTTTGAAATTTCCAATGATATTCGGATATTTCAACAGAACCAGGCACTATAATATCACCATTATTAGGCGAAGAAAAGTACATCGAGAGAAATTCAATGCATTCGGGAGAAGTTGGAAACACTTTCTCCATGCCTTCTATTATGACATGTATATAAGTGACTTTGGAAGAGGCTATCATTTTTTTCTTGGAAACGTGCACATAAAAAAGAGACATGAAAAAACATTGGCAAAGCGTAATAAGGCTCGTTGGCAACACATTTATTACACATTTTCATTTTCTGGAAAGGATATGATTTTTAACTGAACATAATTTAGCCGTCATACCCCAAATACAAAAGAAATCATCAAAAAAATGCGGAGGTAAAAAAAATTTAGGGGAGAAGTACGTTAAAAATTTCAGGAAGACGAAGAGACACATTACAATATAATGCGGAGGCATTATGTTTCCAGTCACTTATAATTCAGAAAAGAGATATCCATATTTCCATGCCATCAACGCTGGCGTCATATTCTAACTCGACAGGAGAACGAGCATACAAAGCGTTCTTGTCACATTTCACATTTATGCTCTTCATCAAACATAAAAACCATCTTGATCATATATTAGAACTTGCCACGTTAACCATACATTTCTGGCCTGACCATTTCACACTTCCTCTCCTCATATTTACTTTCAACCAACATTTTTGCCAGTCTCTTCTCCTGGTATTTATTTACCTCAGCTTAACTTTATCCACCGTTCCATTCATACGGAATTCAAATTTTTTGGCAGACGAAACAACTCATGTTTCTAAAGTGACCTTTAAACGAGAATTCTTCTCCCTTGGAATCCCGAATCCAACTTGAGTACAATAGGGAGTAGAGTTCCGTCCTACGGATGGGTTTGAAAACTGTGGATCCAAAGGTATCATAAGCCTGATTCCGACGTCGCATATCGCTATACCCTTTTATCAATCCCCAAACAAATTTCCAAGTCAAATGATTTTTTCATGGCGAATTTCAACCCTTGGTGTATATGCACCCTTGCGAGTGACTTCGTACCATATCATTTGTAAATGGTATGATTGGAAATTCGTCAATCTCGTTGTTATTTATACGACAATGTTGGACTTTTTTTTACCACGACAGTGGCTTTGTTTGCATGACTATCGTCTCATGTGCCGCAATGGAAATTTAAGGCGTGAACACCTAGTTCGCATTAATCCCCCTAGAAATTCGGCTAGAAGGAAGATGTTATGACATCAGCCGGGTAAAGGGAAGGGTGGTGTTAGGACACCAGTCGAGTAAAGGTATGAAGGACGAAGTTTTGGGAGGTGAAATTGTGAAATGTCTTATGGGTTTGCTTTAAGAGGAGCTCCAGTTTTTTATGATCGCTTATTGAGCGTGGAAAGAACGAATTTTTATACCTATACGTTCGGTAATGTATCTCTCCAATTTTAGCGCTTCTGTCGGACCTAGAAATAAAGTGTGGCGTCTAAATTACATTCTCTATGTCCCTCAAAAACAACACATCTGTTCTGAATTTTTCATGCAAAATAAATCTAGCGAGCAGCCTCTGAGTCTCTAGCGGCTCCCAATCAAATCCCTCTAAATGCCGAGAAACACTATATGTTCGCTTGGAACAGTTTTTAACGAATTGCGCAGCTTTCCTTTGAAGTTTATTAATTTTTTTGGTAAACCTGTCTATCCGGGGTGCTAAATGCTCGCGATGCATTCGAGGTGTGGCCAAACCAGAGCGAAGTAGCAATTATCTTTTACTTAGAGAATTCAAAATTATTATGTATATTCCATAGGCCTGTTCTCCCTGAATGGTGGGTACTATAAAACTGTTCGTCTCTCTGAACATAATACGAATGAATTTTTCATCAAAATGAAATTTTTTACACATCTAGTACCTACCTTAAGATTTTAAGGTATCCTTTTTCTTGTTACAAAACTCTCTGGAGGATCACTTTGACCTTTTGAGAAGGCCAGAGGTACAACCGATGCTTCACGTGTCGTTTTCTGCTATCATAAAACAGCTGACAAGACTGAATGGATATCTCTAAAAAATTCAATTCTCAAAAAGTTCACATAAGTGGCTTTCAAATTATTGACTTAAACCGAGGATGAATTTGGGGTAAAGGGATGCGGGATACTCTAATATCTCGCATCATCTTCAAGGTAGATAAATTCCTAAAACCTCAATTTTTCCTGCACACTGAAATCGAATGACGCTAAACCAGATACGTAAAACCAGGTATTTTAGAGCGAAGATTACTAACAAAAGCGAAAATCTAAAATTTAAGTCTGAAAGAGCAATGGTAGATAAAAAAACTGGAAAATAACGGAGAAATGAGGAAACTAATAACGCCAAACTAAAGACGTAATACGATGCATTCAAGACTTAAGAACACTGACGAAATCGAAGTGCAATTTTTTTATCCTGAAAGAGAAAACATCAGATAGACTAACTAAAAAGGAAGGGGAAACTGTTAACCAGCTGAAAAATGGGGAGAAGTGAATCTATAGAGTACGAGAAAGCACATTTAAAAAATGAATTCTTTAGAGTAACGAAAAATAGCACAGTAAAGGCCGAATAAGTTAAATACATTTATCTTAAAACAAACTCATTGATGGGATAAAAAATGTGGTCGTTTTGGGGGCAGATTTACCAAAATTTCCTCTTAAAATGATCAATAGATAAAAAATATTAACATTTTAGTCCATTTTTTTGTTAAAGTTCATTAAAAGATTGGGATCAGGAAAGAACTCTCTTGGGTACACTGTTAGGACGATCCCTACCTTTGATGAGGATTTTTGTCAATGGCCTTTCATAGACAGCAACTCCCGAAAATTATTAATTAGCATTAGAGTGCATGCGTCATTCTAATGATTTGAAGGCAAAGATAGTAATTTAAGAATAAATTTAATAATTATAATACACTAACGTGGTAATCTCTCAAGTCTGTAATACCTTTATTTGGCTCCTCCAGCGTCTTCCACGATGAGATACTCCATGAAAACCATGAATCCTCCCGGCAAAGCACAAAGAAAGAACACATCACAGAACACTTTCTAACACTACTTAAAGGCACAACTATCGAGGCTCACCGCACTTACACGTCCTATTCTTCTAGAACATATCACTGCACAAAGCCTATGTAAGCGAAAGGCACTAAGAGCTATACTATCCACATAATACAGGCCTTTACTCTAAAACATTAAAACCAGTTTCACTCGCACAGCAGAACTGAAAACCACTACACCACTTCCGATGGGGCACTTCTTTCATCGTCGTTATTCACCTTCATCCATGTTTCCCATCCACCTCATTTTTAATTGATAGCTACCAAAAATCTTCTATCATGTCCACCTTTGTGAAATACACAACTATACAAAGATTAATAAAACGATATGAAGTTGACGCAGCAGAGAAGCGGCTATATTCCTTTTCTTCCCGTTCCGTAGTTTGAGATGACACGGGTGACCTGAAATAAGCACGATCTTAGAATGCATATAATAAACAACTGACATCACGAATTAAGAGGAGCAATTTGGAATCGATTTATTATTGGAAAATAATTCGGCTCGGAATGGAATCGATCGAAAAACTCTGTAGATGTTTATGAGCTATTTACTGGAGTCCATTCTATTGTATACGATAAAAATAACACATGTCTAATTAACCAAAAATGATATGTGTGTACAATAGTTTAATTGTGATTACTGAGATGTAGACATCAATTCGTGGATATTTTCACCCTGTTGGACGCGTGATCAACATTTTATCTGATCAAGTAGAATAAACAAATGCAATTTGAACAGTCGGGCAGGTCGGTTGTGATTTTCATCCAAAATTTCAGGTTTAGTGCCCAATTTTCCGTCTGGGATGTTCAAATACGGAATGTTAAGAGCCCTTTTTTCACAATGGTGCAAAAACGACACCGGGTTCTCTCAACTATTCCCAAACTGATCATTTCCTGACTAAATAGTTAATCTATGTTAAATGACGCAAATGACCTCAATTGTAGGTCACCTATCTGGTTAGTCAACCAACCTAGATTATTAATCGGAATTCCACCAAAATCCTCCTCAACATCTCCTATGAATAAAGAGTTTCACTTCAGCCACTGCGCTCGCTGATTCACCCTTCATTCTTATAATGACAACGGCAATCCATTTCCAAACGCAGCATGCATTGGAAAACTAATGAAACTGTCATTTAAAAATTTGAGCTCTCACATCAACAACCAATTTCGTTTCCGTTTCCCAACTAGTTACAGTTACAATCTCATTTTCAAGTTATCTGCGACTACTCTAGGCCTCACCTTCCCCCAATCTCTCTCTCCCCGTCTTCTCTCTTCCTCTCTAACACGTGTACCTCCCAAGATGTTAACTACCCGTCCCATCTTGGAACATTCTAATTCCTGCTTCGCCATCCTCTTCTAATCTTGGTCCCATTTTTTTTCCGGCCGAGCACATCTCAAATGGCAGACAAGAGAGTCCCAGCAGGGATTTTCCAAAAGACGTCCATAGATTTACAATACCTATTATCGATTTACATTCGTGCGTGATGTCTTCTTAAAACAGAGAAGACCTCCCTTCTTTATGAACATTCTAAGTCGATAAATTTTTGAGCTTACAGTTGTAGCCACTTTAACGGTTGTAGGTATAGTAAGCGTTCTTCAATTTCCGTGACGTAAAATTATGCCGGTCAAAAATGAAACGCCCCATCGTTCAGCCAAACAACTACAGCTAACAACAGCAGGTAGATTCTGAAATGGAATATCCTTTCAAATGAACATAGAATTAAAAAAATTTAACTCAAGCCTAGAAGAATTTCAAGACTGGATACTCCTGAAAATTTTCTATTTCCTGAGTCTGCGTGAACCCTGAAAGCATCATAGGATTTACTGAAGGAGTTCACCGTTTTGGAGAGGCTAAAAGGTTTTTTCTAAGCGTTATTAGCGGTGAACCATAAAAACTTACGCGTATATTGACGGAAATTGGGTCACATAATTACTATTAACAGGACTTAAGGCAAGACGTGTTTTCCTTAAATATAATTCTGCAACACAATGAACAAAAATTAAGTTGAATGGGCAACGCCGAAAGTCAATTTAACCAAATTATCGGTAATTTTTCATTCTCATAAGAAATCTTTTAGAAAACGAACACCAGGGGAGACACTACACACCAAAAAACAGTCCAGGGAAATATCCTGATAAAAGTTCAGAGACTTCATCGTCAACGTTATTTATACTGGTTTAGATTTCATAGACCATCATAGCCATCTAGCTTTCCGTTCCCAACAACAGGGTAGCAAGTGCGTGACCTTACTGCTCTCAACTACTTTTGCGCATTAATTTTTCAAATTCAAATATCAATGTCAAAACCACATTTTCAGTTATTTCCTCACTAAGAAATCAGGAAAACATATGAAACATCAACGTTAATTAGGAACTGCAATGAAAAAAAACATAAAGTTAGAACAATGCGTTAGGAAAAGGAAAAGAAGTAATTTTTTCCAATATTTCTAAACAATATCACCGAATTTTACATAAATACTGTCCTTTCTAACTTAAAATCAGACATAATGGAAACAGTACATGCCGTACACATATTTGAGGAAATAGGAACCAAAAAGCATTTGGTTTACAATTCTCGCTAAGCTTATTCAAGAAATTCGTTAGGAATTAAAAGTAACAATTTATCAACCATAAAGACAATTTTTCTTCGAATACACCCTTTAATCAGATTACCAAGGTAAAATTGCATAAAAAATTATAATAACCGTAAAAAGAGAAACCAGGAAGGTCTATACCACTTACGTCGAACGTGGAGCTACGCACATTCGTCATCAGGTAATTTCTCCGGTGAATTTATGTTATACCTACTATTACCATGCACGTTCATCACTTCTCTTGATTCGAAGAGCGAAATTGAGATGGAAAGGTATACAACGATAATGATGACGGAGATTTTTGCTGTTATTTGCTAGATGAGAAAGCGGTAAATATTTTCTCCATTAGAGTTAACGCCGATCCATGGGAAACGTGAGGACATAAAAAGCAGGCCAACACAAGAGGCACCTCGTCATTGGTAAATAATTTGGAAATTCTAAGATCAGCAACAAAGAATTAGCGTAGTATAATACACTGTCACAATTACCATTAAAAGATTCCATATTTAAATGTTAAGTAAAGGTGGAAATGCAAGCCCAATAAGGGAGACACTCATTATCATTAGTCGTAATATATTCCAAAACTGAGTAATTACAGCTCTCTTTTCCAGCAAATCCCCAGATTATTTCCATACAACAAAGTCTCCTATCTCTTGTACTTCCTTCAAATTTCCACCTTAAGTCTGATTTATGCTGATCTTATCATCACGTTTTTGCTTCCATCATCGTTTTAATAATACTCATCTTTTTGGGAAGTTTTCCGATAATTTTGTATTGTATCTTCGAGGTTTTTGCTTTTAAAATCCTATGAATAAACCTTAGGGTAAATATTTGAAATCAGAATGAAACTATGGAGACACGTAACCCTATTCTGGGTGAGTCAGCCAAACCAATCAGGGCATAAATTCTTTCCGTTCGTTCACCCGGCACTCCGGAGAGGTCCATTCGAAAGTGCATTGGATGGAGAACAATTGCGGGTGGGATTTGTAATTGTGACTGTCTATCGGCTGTGGAATACAAAGGATCTCGCGGCCAACCTGGCGGCTCTCCTACGCCTCTTCCTCCCACTCAATTACAAATCCACGTAACAAGAACACCACCCCATATCCACTCTCCCTCTCCCAGCACACACAAGACCTTACCCGTCCGACGGCGCGTATTCCCTTAGCATGCAAGAACATCTCTGCCGAGCCCTCGGCCTCAATCGCCCGGGCCCCCATTACGTCGCCGTTAGCGCATCACTCTCCACCCCACCAAAACTCCGTTGAAAACCCCGATCAGCATGCGGCGGAGAAATTTAGAGTGGACATGAGCGCCAAAAGATAGTGCTGAAATAAAGAACACGGACAGCGCATAGACAAAGCCCTAAATTTAGTTCTCGTGTCGGATTGGCACCGGTGGAAACGCGTCAGAAAGAGAAAAGGAGTAGAAAGGAATGGAATGAATGAGCAGACGGAAGGGAGTAGTGAGAGAAAGAGAGAGGTGAAAAAGAATGAAACTTAAGGGTGGAAGAAGTGGAATCCTTTCGGAGAATGAGCCAGCTGAAAGAAATAAAAATAGCCGGAGGAGATACTTCTTATCTAACCGTGGATGTGGGCTTCCGTTCGGTTCAGTCCACGGTCGCGAAATAAGAAAAAGAAGAAGAATTAAGTGTGCGCGATCCGGAGGGATGGGCAGATTTAAGAAAAAAACCTTCACACACACCCCACCCTTCCATTCGTCGATACGGGGCTGTTCCATCACGGCGGGTCGCCCACGGTGGGTACGCTTAAACGCGTCGGTCCGCCTCTAATTGGGCGAATGTGTGCGCCCTTCTCGGTAGAGAGCGCAAGTCCGCGGAAGAAAGAGACTGGGGGAGGCGGTGGGGAGGGAGGATGGCGGAGGAGGAGGAGGGAAACGAAGAATCGCAAAGGGCATGTCTCTCCACAGAGGCGAAGTCCCACTGGAAAGAGTTTTACACGGTCGCGTCCCATTCGGACTGAGCGGGAGATAGCGGCGATTCTGTGGAGTAGGGGGAGGCAAAGAGCGCATATTTGCGGGTGCGAGAAAGACAGAGAGAGAAATAGGGGGAGGAGGCAATTTAAGTCAGGATGCCTGAGAGGAAAAGTAGTGAGAGAGGGTGCCGGGAGACTGCGCGTGTGACGGGGACTCTTTAACCGCCATCCCTCGACCCTAGGAGCTGGTTAAGGTAAATAAGGTCCTGTAACCGAGGTGTGTCGGATTGTTGGGTGAGAGAAGGAGAGAGTTGAGAGAGGAGAGGGAATAGCAGAGAGAGGTCCGGCGGCAAGTAGACGGCAAGACGGCTCTGTCACGATTCTACGCGCACAGAAACGCACGACCTGCCCATTTCTCCTTAAAAAAAAGAATGTCGGAAGGCGAAGAGGAGAATTTGAATGTGAAATATCGTACGGATTCCCCTCGGGGTACGCCGGCGAAACGTGAGAGCAAAGCTTAAAGACGCGTGAGACACCTGTGAAAAAATGGTGAATAGGACTGGGAGTAAGTTCCTCGTCCAGGTTTTGATTTGTTGGAGAATTTGAAAGTTCGATTGTGCCCGTTTTGCGATCGGCAAGCATTGGATCATTACAATTTTTTCATCCCTGAAATGGAAACATTACACAAAGGTTGGATTTGGATCCAAAAAATGTAAGTGCGTTCAAGTGCAGTCCGGAAAACTGAACTGCAGCGAGGGTCTCTGTAAAAGATCTCTAGCATACCGAGATTCAGGATAAATAAGGCTCTTCGTGACCGGGTAGGACTCAGCAGAGCTTCATGCAGAACAAATATGGCAATACACGGGCAAGCATTATCACTGAGACCATAGAATTTTTAGAGAAAGTAGAAGTATATTTACAGAATGTGACAACTACCGCACGCAATTTCAACACTTTAAGCATCACATGCACGGATTTGCTTTGCCGAGATTCTACAAAAAATCTGTATAATAGACAGAAAGTTTAAATGTTGCAATTAAAATGTGAAGTTATTCAGAGAAAGTAATTTTACATCGTACCCCTTACTTCCAGTAAGCTGAATGAGACTCTAAGAGGAATAGCTGTCACCTAACAACAGGTCCAAGATTTATCTTACATTCATGTTCCAATCAGATAAAAGGATACCCTCGGGAATATCCTGAGGATACTTACCTATCAGAATTATCATATTCGAATTAACATGCAAAAAACCTTCTCCGAGGTCATACTCGCTGTAATTATTCCCAACATAGTCCACGCTCAGCCCAATTGAACGCCGAATCTAAGCAATTCAATTGCCTCCCAGCATCGAGCTAGCATTGACTACCTCTTTTACATTCCGAGCTAGACACTAACTTTGATCTTATCCATGCCAGTATTCAAAATAACCACCGTCTAGGTTCATTCTCTGCTCATCAGGTTAATTTTCTCAATTAGACAATGCGATTGCCGCTAATGGCATTCAGCTAAGAAAAAAATCAAGAAACAATTAGACAGTACATTCTCACTTTCAATTGAAAATTAAATATTAAGCCCAATTATTTATCAATAAACTTATTCAAGTTACGTGATTAATGTTCTTTAAGTGTCATAACTGATGTTAACGATTTTAAGAAGCAAAATAAGACTTTCGGAAAGTTGACACGAGAATTAGGGATGGAAAAGCATGCCTAAATAGGTTATGAAATAATCTGGGGAGTCAAAGCCAAAATAAGAGCGTCAAAAAAGAAGCGAGTAGGAACAAAATTACCTCGGGGGCTGGATAAATCGTGCTTGAAAGGATATAATAACTTCATCACCCTGATGAAAGCACATCCTCAAATCTCACAGCGGCAGAGCGATACAGTGAGGGAGGTCTTAAGAGAGCAAAGCGGCGGCATCCACCGCCGGGCATCAAAAACTCACGGGAACTCTTGAACCATAAATAAACACAGCGCTCGGAGACATCTTCAGCCGGGGGAAGGGGTGGGAGACAAGCCCCGAATTTTATTTTTGTTTTTTCTTTATTTAATCCTCTCCGGAGATGACTGTATTCATTTCGCGATCGATCAGATAAAGGCGCCCTAATATTCCGTGCCCATTATGAGGGGGTTGTGCACTTAATAAGAGCGTCCCCCGCGGCGACTGACGCGTGTCAGGAGGGAAAATACGAGACCACCGAGGGAGCGAAACGGGAGTTGATCTATAAAGGGGATGAGAAAGGAGGAGGGGAATCGAGGGATGAAAAAGAAGGAGGGGAACTGGTGGAGAGAGAGACAGAGAGAGTAGGGAGGACTGTGGGCCTCCAACTTTTCTACTCTACCTGAATATTCAGAACATATCTTCAAGAGTTAAGAAGTACAAAATACCAGTTAGAAACGCGGAGAAAAAGCGACAATATTTTGCTAGAGCCAAAATGTCGTTTTTTCCACGTACAATAAGGGACCATAATAGTTGCGACGGATCAATTCTAGGATTTACCTTAGCTAGGTAAAATAGGTTTTTGCGCTAGTGCTAAATATCCTAACACCATTATTAGTTATTAACCTCGCCCGCAATTTCCAGCATGATCTGTCTCTTGCATGATCTGTTACTTTGTATAACTATTAATCTGTCGCAGTAATTATAACCAGTATCATAAGTGGTGTACTGTACGGTAGCATGTTCTTCCATGTATCACTCTCCTAGATCCTGGTCTGACCGCGCTCTGTTATCCTGACTGCTTTTGGCCTGCGTCTGGCATTCCGGGGGAAGGTGCGCGGTTCTTGACTTCAGCTGGGATGAGTACTTCATGCCTGGTGAGGAATTACCACGTGTCACTGAGCGGATTAGCAGGAATAACGCTAGGAAGAAGAAGAAGAAGATACCCTAGTGGTGACCTGCACGGTATTTCGTAGATGTAGATGAAACTAATAAATATTTATGATCAAATCACGAAATAATCATAGGAAACTTGAATGTGTTAAACAAACGCGTGCAGTCAAAGCAGGGGTCAGATCTCGAAACGATTGCTAATTTTCATAAGGTTTCTTCGATTAAAAGGTGAAAAATCTGGAAACGCATGATTATTACCGCATAAGAAAATGGCAAGTTCAAAGCATAGTTCTGTTGACTCATGGGTTCCAATCTCGAAAAAAGTTGTAAATTGTTATCGCATACGAAATGAAAATTTTATCGCGTTATTTACTCCCGACAGAAGGAGAGGCAGAAGCTACGAGGCTATTTAATAGCGGTTGGATAAAAGAACGGGCAAGAAAGTTAAAGAGAACGATGAAAAAGCAAACCAAAGTTAAGAACATCCAAAAATGAGTCAATTAACCGGGAATATGATGCATGAAGGTAAGATTCCACGGTCTAGGAAACAGTATTCTCGAGTTGTCACATTCTGCTCGAATGTAACATTTACTGCGTAGGAAATATCAAATGAATGAGTAGAAGGCAATAATTCAACCATACTATTATGTTATTTGGACAGGTGAATTAAGAGAATTGTCCCCCAGGATTACTTGCCAGCAGTGAGGTTGTAATAATAATTAATAGAAGTGGTGAGCTTCATCTCATTCTTATCAATTTTCTCGAGGTATGATTGAGAGTAGGTTACAAGCTCCATAATGGGAATGAATATTTTTCGAAAATACGGATAGAAATTCTCCAAAAAGCCTAAGTATTTTGCAAAGGTATCCCGGAGGTGGTGATTGGGCGGCAAATTAGGCGAGCTACAGTGCCAGAGCGGAAAAACCGGCCGCACGAGGAAGACGTAAGATATTCTAGTCCATTATCACGATTACATGGGTTTTACGAAAAGAACATTTTTTTAAATGAATCAATTCACTGCTAATACATAATTGCATGATGCACATATTAATTGATTTTTGTACGACTTCTAACAGCCGAGAACTTCTCTATTCCAAATGGTAAAGCAA
Source organism: Ceriagrion tenellum (assembly GCA_963169105.1). Taxonomy (NCBI): domain Eukaryota; kingdom Metazoa; phylum Arthropoda; class Insecta; order Odonata; family Coenagrionidae; genus Ceriagrion; species Ceriagrion tenellum. The sequence goes on along the minus strand of OY720633.1, from coordinate 98,402,265 downwards.
ACGTTCTGGTGAAGTTAGCGACTCATTCTCATCAATATGATTGTAATCAACTTTAAAAACAAATGCTACCTAAGGCTTCATCTTTTAAGCAGCAACAGGTTAGGCCAGAATTTTTCAATCAACTATTATGCAACAAAGGCGATAAAAACCCTAGCGGTATGAATATTCCTTTTATGGTGTAGTAATCACCCTCCCTGTGCAAAGTATTATTATGCCTGGTTAAGATTAAATGCAAAATGGCGTAGTGTTTTCTTTAACTTTACGTTAACAAAGAGTTTTGGTTAAGTACCTCACGTCAAACTGTCGGTTTGTTGAAAAAAGCCCTATCGATGGGAGAGCAAGTAAATGTTGGTTTTCATACCGAGAAAATGTTTAATAAGATACTACAAAACCCGGGCCTAGCTTACTGTTACTACCGCCGATACACAATATTTTAATCCACCTCAAAATATAGTTTATGAATTATCCTAATGAAACCTTTTAATAATCAAAATAATCCTCGCACACTAAGAAGAGATCCTCCCTAGTTCTAAGAAGCTCTCAACACGACCGCATTAACTTCCGTTCACCCCTTCCCATACAAACGAGCGCAATTGGCGAAATCTAACACGCCACCCAACCCGAAACCCAATACATAATCTGTCCACGCCCAATTCCCGAAGCTTCCACCTCCCTCCGTGCTACCGCTGACTTATCATCTTAATTATCTCGCCGGGGAGAGCTACCAAGAACTAAAGACTCAAAACCGCGACGATATGCCATTAATAAAAGTCGAAGCTAAGCTCGTCAAACGCAGATTGGTTTTACGCAACGGCTGGTCAGCTAAATCGGCACCGGAGTGTACCGCTCTCTGTTACGACCGAATTTGGAAGTTTGGCTTGGTAAGAAGAAAACCTTAGCCCCGATTCCGAGAGGGCTCCTGAAAGCACTTTCAGTCATGCAAATATCGAAATAATATCACAAATTATCCCACGTTAAAATAGCACTGTAGAGAAACCACGTTCCCCATAACTTTACCCATTCTAAAGCTAAAACAAAGTTGGGCACACAAAATACGCAACTATTATCATTAATCATTTGAGTACACATCGAAAACATTTTCGTCTGTCCTAAAGGTAGTTCACCCATTACACTCTGTCTTCACGTTAAACCATCGGCGTGAAGCCTTTTGACAGCCTCAACCTTCCGACACACTAACGGTCCGAAAAAATCAGTGTGATCATGTTGAGAAGCCGGATGTGTCCTCTATGCCAAAATTAGATTTAATTTGGAATTGTATGATATTATCCACGAAAAATATCTTTTATAAAGGCACCACGTGAGTTTATTTAAAATATATACGGTCGTTACTTCGTGCTTCTGAAGCTAGGAACGAAAGTTAAGAACAGCAGTGACATTAAGTTTCCCAGTATTTGAGAACCGTTGATCATTTCAATCGTAGCGAAAATTGAAGTACTAACATTCAGACAGCAAGATTGTCACTGGGTCGAAGCAAGAATTTCAACCTGTGACCTTGTGGTAGAATGATGAAAGTACTACGGACCAGGTTAATATAATTCTGAAATGAATATGCAATGAAGTAAATACAAAAATCAAATGTGCAAGAAATTGCCTATTAAAACTTTATTCAAGGGCTATGCGAAGGTCCAGAGGATTTCATCACCAAGGCAATTGATGAAATTTAGCCTAACTTTCCATTGCTCCAAAATCTCAGTAATGCCTTTCCCACACTTTTCCTATAAATTGCAAAAATTAACCTAATTTGCAACTCCATAGGGTTGCAAATTTATTAATCTCCGAATTGGAACAATAGGAATAATAGGACGACAATGTATTTTACCACTCACGGGGCCAAAATCGTCCGTGGCAAACGATCTTGTTCAAAATTAACGACCACTGACGTGAGCACCAAGATAATTACGACAATTATGCCCTTCCGAAATGTTAGGGCACTTCACTCATTCATTTGGTAACGATGGTACCGAGAACTACACAAACGCCAAAGTTCACGTGAGGCATGTCTTTGGCCGTGTCTGAAAAAAACAGCCGTCGGCTAACCAAATGACACTCACTCGCTCTCCCAAAGAGTTGGCCCTCCACTTCCAGGCTGGACCAAAACATGTAATACTTGCTCCTTTTTTAGGATCCTCAAGGGGAATAGGAGGAGGAGCAAAAGGGGAAATTGATACGTGACAACGCGTGGCCTGTCTTCATCCGGGACTCATTAATCAAGCGCCCGTACGCCCGGAGGACCCACTCGGCGAGTCGAGAGTTGGTCGCCATGGTCAGGGATACCAGCACCTCTCGGGTAGGGGAGGCTGTCCCTCCCAAAAGAGTCTACCAAAGGAAAAGAAAGGAGGATGAAAGGGAGAGAAAGAATAGCATCTTTTCCTTCCAACAGGTAGGAATTAAAATTATACGAATGACTTAATGTATGCTTTATGTGCAGTTGCGTCCGGTGAATTTATTCGAAATTTTTTGTCCTCTTCTTTCCTCCCCCTAAATCCTCTCATGTTCCCTTTGGTCTCCTCCGTAATTTCATCTGTATTTTTTCATTTCCACTTATTTATCCTTGGTCCATTCAAGCGGTGACATTTCTGTCTTTTCCTAAATGAGATGCCGCGAACGAAGGAAGAGATGATTTCCATCCACTCTCGAAAACATGATCCTTTTCGCTTTCTTCCTCTTGTTTTTTTAGAGACGATACCAAATTTCTAGAAAATAAGATTTAACGAGTTTCGAATATAAATTCCGTTTGGGCTATAAGTCATCATTACGTCACGAATATATCTATGGAACACGTGTTGCCGTCTCGGAGTCTCGCCATGTTAATCATCTGTCACGCGGTACACGAAACGAGTTGAGTTTTCTACTTATTGTAGGCGCAGACTTTTGCGACATTCTTCATCTGATTGATGGATCGTCACATTGGTGAGAGAATATACTTAGAAAGTAGAAAGGTTGGCATCAAGTCATGGGTATAAATATCCCCCGGAGATACTGGTAAAAATATTTAACTCCTTCCAATGATACGATGCCTTGCGGACGTCAGAAAGAGAGACTACTTCGATAAAAATTAGCGAGAATCAATTGAAATATAAACTTTTATTGCGGACTGAAAAACACAGATAATCATTTACTACCATTTTCTAATACGAAACCTGTTGTTTTCTTAATGTGGAAGTAGCTCATCTTGAGCACAGCACAGAGGTGGAATGTTAAAAGACAATTTTTCCACAACGTATACTGAAGAGTCGATGAAAATTTAACCTCGAAACAATGAAAGAGTAAAATAAAAATGTGAGTATACAACTTACTAAATAACAAGGCAATTAACGAATACAGAACATACAAAATGAATACCTTATGGTTCAATTTTTACTCAGATTCTTGTACAAGAAACAGAAAAACGAGGATATCTACAAGGAACATTAGAGCCGAGTATCCCGTTTAATCTGTCATTGTTTCAGACTACTGATTACTTTAAAATGCACGATAACTGCACTAATAGGGCCGAATTATCTGCTGAAGTTGTTCTGAACAATAGCTTCATAAAGAAATGGCATTCTTAGCAATAATGAAATCAGAGAAGAGCAAAATTTAGCGAAACATAGACGACTCGTTTGGGCGAATCGATTGTAGCAATGCATTTGCAGGATAATAGACAATTCGGATGGGCAAATGATTTATTAGCATGAATCACTTTTACTGACCAAAGAAATATTCAAACTCCACCACAATCCAGGACATAGCCCATTAATTATAGTTAAATATTGATATTGATATGTGGACGATATTTTGATTTTATGGAACGGAAGGGACAGAAAATTGGACAATTTTAACAAGGTTTCAAACAATAGTCACCCAAAAATTGTTTTTACTCGTGAATCTGAGAACAACCATTGCATTAATTGCTTGGACTAGACTATTTATTCGGTTAATAATTGACTTTTTCATTCATAGAAAAATTGCATATGCCAACATTGTCATACTAGCCGATTCGAGACACTGCCACTCACAAAAAATGGCAGCATTCCATACGCTGATTCACCGGCTACTTAAAAAATCACTTAAAAAGGCTGAATATGAAAAAGAACATAGCTTAATTAATCATATAGCCAGAGCAAACGATTGTTAACCAGAGATAATTGAAAAATTAATTAGAAAAATGAAGAAAAATTTTGTAAATCGTATATATTCTGGTGCTAATTGTACCACTAATTATAAAACATGGTGCTCCTTGAGATATTTCGACAATTTGACGGAAACTATTGTAAAGGTATTTTCAAAAGCGGAATTTTTTGTAACATACAACCCGCCCAATGCTCTAAAAAAATATGCTAGTTTATTGCAAAAATAAGGTGGGTAAATTGTGCAGAAGAGGGACAAATGATCTCGTGTGATGATTGTGAGGGGATCTACGTGGGAGAGACATCGAGAAGTTTCAGGACAAGAACAAAGGAACACTACAGAACTTTTAAAACAGTCATAACGAAAAGTGCAACTTTTCATAACACCATTTAACCTGTGACCACAGTAGTGATTTGCAAGTGAATTTGCTGCATTTTACAAATAAACGACGTGAGATAAATGCTTTAGAACAGCTCGAAATTTTTAAACGATGTCGTGACCCAGATTAACATTTTATCAATGAAAATTTACTTCCCGCAAATTCCCCTTTCCTACCTGGCATTGTACGTCTATTCCTCATTCCCAAATTTGTCCTCATTCAGTTCAAATTTTTCTGTTGCCTATACAGTAACCTCAAGTTAATAAATATTGAGATGGAGCACCACAAAGTTAACAAATATCGAGTTTTATTAGGGACAAAAGATTGCTATACCATCACACTCAGTCAGTGGCGCTGTGGCAAGTTTATTCTTTTCTAACTTTACCGCTGAAATTGGTCACTTCCTTCTAAATGCCGAATCAGTTGTGCTGTCTCTTCGAAAAGTCGCGAGAATCGTAGGTCATTCAGAGGAAATACCGCCACTTGCTGCTGAATGTTTACATGTGTATCCCGTTATTCACATCCCGTAGCTAATAATCCCTCAGTAGCCTTCTGATACGAGTATGATAGCGATTCACTCAGTACCTCTCTCTCTAACTCCACTCTCTCTGGATCTTCATTTTTTTATTTCCATTTCTTTCAATCGCATTAACACTACAAAAAATGCGAGAAGCAATTTGCTCGAGCTGATGATTAGCAATGGCGTGATTCCGTCCAATATCTTCCACGCAGGTAAGAAAAGCTGAAATGGTAGCGTTTGAGGATGTTGATATTCGCACTTTTCTTTTTTTCCAAATACGTCGACACAGCAAGTGATGCCAAGAGTGAGTAAATAAAAAAACAACCTTTGGCATGATGTTGCTCCATATTTTCCCAGAAAGTAACTTGAGCTAAACCGGTAGCGTTTAAATAAGTTCAGTCATTCACTTAAGTTAAAATATAGTCACCTCGATGAGTCTTCTAAATAATATCTGAGTCAAGTTTCAACACTTAGTGATGGATCCGACATTTCTCTATCAATATTGGCTATTCATCACACCAATCACTAAATCAGTGCATCGAAACGAAGCGTATCACATAATGTTCACCAATACATTAGCTATGGCATTTATTCAGATATCAGCAATGCCATATCAAATGACTATAATAAAACCAAGAAAGTAGAGATACATTACCAATTACTTTGCAGCGTAAAACCACTGTGATGGCTTCAATAACATATGACCAACGTGTCGCTCAAGCCAAGAAACGGTACCATTTTTCTTTACCTGTAACCTTCTTATACAGAAACCACTAAATATGAAAAAAATTATAAATTAAATAAGCAAAATAATATGAGTTCAAGTTATTGAAAGAATTTACAAAGGCCTGAGAATTCAAACATGAGATAAGTAAGTTGGAAAAACCCTAGAATAATAAGAACAATCATGTCACACAAACAGCTACTCTCTTCAACACATAGCTAAATTACGACTTCTCAACTTACTTTCCATACTGGTCACCAACTGTCATAGAAATATTAAGCAATTTCAAACAAATTTATTCAGATCATTTTTCTATCGATTAATCGAATTAAAAAGTCACCTGATGCAAATACATAAATTTGTCCAGTAAGTCAGTGTAAAACTTATAATTCTCAAATTTAACCGACATGTTACCCGAAGGAATGCACTGCAGATGCCATTTATAATACTGATATGAGATTTTGAATTTACAATGTAATTGTCAACATAAATATATACATCCGAGGTGAGGGGTATAAAAAAGCGCCATCAAGAAGCGGGAGCAACAGCTTTGGAGGAGTTAATTGGATCTCTAAATTGGAGAGCATTGCATCTTCAATAAAACAGAAATTATTTCCACCAAACGGAGAAAGAAAGTTCCATTAATGAAACATCCCATACCTAAACCTCAACTACCTTTGTAGAAAAATTAAGAAGTAGCACGAAATGTTAATAGGAATTCCGAGCACAAACTACCTTTAGGCGGTAGTGACTAGAAGTAGGTAATTAGAGAGTATTTATTTTATTTATTTATTTAACTCAGCCGTCAAAAACAGTTTCTACCGCCTTTTACACCAAGATGCTTCAAAATTACCAGCAGAGAATCTATTATACCCCGAGCGGTGAAAATTCTCCCCAGAATGAATTCGAACCCGTGACCCAATAGTTGGTAGGCGAGGAGTTAGGAGGTAGGAGGGAGGACCTCACCAAGTGTAAAAAAACAAAACAATAAATATAAATTGATGAAATAAAATTAGCAGAGACGTATTCCTTATCATTAAAGTAGGAAAAATAATCAAGGTATTTCATCAAATTCCGAGCTAAAACTATTTAAATTTACATTTCCGAATATTATTAGCAAGATATAAATGATAAGGAAAAATTAAAGCGGTCTTCCAAGCACTTCTGTGGGAAAATGCCCGAATATTTTTCGCAGAGTACGCCTCGGCTCTTGCAAAAACATTTTACGAATTATAATTTCGACTAATGACTGTAATTATTCCTGCACTAAATTATTTAAAAGGCTATATAATATATCCGACACACTCAGCAGGAGAGAAGGAACCTGAAAGTATTCTTCGTGAGCGTTTGTGTGTCCAGAAATCCTAGGGGGTAATTACCCCTTGTCATCCCCTCTACTTGATTCCACGCATGCCATGAGCAAGTATGTATATACCCACGAAAAGGAACGGCCAGAGTCGTCGTCCAGTTCGCTCTCTCTCCCTCCCTCCACCACTCACTCATCCAAATCCCTTATCCACCTGACTTCCACTCCCATTTATGCTACCCACTCTTTCTGCCGAGGAGGCACCCACTCCTTTAGGGACTCAGGTGTTCCCTGCACTCGAAGTTTTGCCGTGTGGGCAGTGCATCTTTTAGGGGAGGAGGCTTCCAGCCGGTGGTGATGGGCAATGAGGGGTGTGTCCGGGCGGGACAAGCGGAAAGGAGGCGAAAGAATGAGAGGGAGAGAGAAGAGGATGAGGTAAGGAAACCTGGTTGCGAGTGATTTCCCTTGGGTGCAAGAATGGGGTGGAGGGAGGTGGGGCACCCTTTGAGACATGAGATAGGAAGAGAATGAGAGTGAGATAGACTAAACGAAGGAGAGAAGTCCGAGTGTGCACGTTAAGCCGAACACCTGAGGGTCTGCATGGGATCCGTACGTTGACACGGGGCGGGAAGAAGGTGCTCGGATGATGGTGTGGAGGCTACGCGGTAAGCTGCAGGATTTATAGTTATTTGGAGTAAAGGTTTAACCAAAAAAATTTAATAAAATACAAAGAAAAGCAGCGCGCTTCGTTAAAAACTGCTACGAGCGAACATAGAGTGCCTAAAAACGTTTAGAGAGATTAAGGTGGGAGCCCCTAGAGACTCGGAGGCTACTCGCTTGGGTTAGTATGCGAGAGAAATTCAGAACTGATGTGTTTCAGAGCAGCACAGAGAATATTATCATGACGCCACACTACGATGACGACACACACATCTCACGGTCTAATAGAAGCGATAAAATGAGAGAGATACAATGTCGAACAGATAGGTACAAAAACACGTTTTTTCCGCGCACAATAAGCGACCACAATAAAAACTGAGCTCCACTAAATACACACCCATAATACAAGTCACCAATTCACCTCCCAAAACCTTACATCTTTACACGGCTGGTGACCTAACACCCCCTGCCACATGCCCATGCGGAGGCTCGCAGGGTATTATGTGGATGTAGATGAAGATTAGCTGTGTAGATTCCACCGTAAAATAAAAAAGGCATGTTTTTCGTATCCGGGCTACTCACAGCAAATAACCTACCCTCAAATTGATCAAGTCAACGAGTTGACTGGTGCCTTCTACAACTACATACTACCCTGCGAGAAGCCACATGGACGTGTAGCAGGGGATGTTAGGACACCAGCCGTGTGAAGATGTAAGGAATAAGGTTTTGGGAGGTGAAATGGTGACGTGGATAATGAGAGTGCATTTAGTGGAGCTCAGTATTTATTGTGGTTGCTTATTTAGCGCGGAGAGAACGAGTTTTTGTACCTACCTGTTTGGCAATGATTCTCTCTCATTTTTATTTCTTCTTTTAGACCTAGATATGTAGTGAGGCGTCATGATAATATTCTCTGTGCCGCTCTGAAACGCTTTTTGTTGTTGCTGCGTACCTTGTTGCAAACTAAACTTTAAGTTACACAAGCTTGACGGAAATGGGGAAATATAGGATACAATCGTATTTTTCTATGATACACAAAAAAATACAATTGAAAAAATTAGTACGAGAAGTGGACAGTCTCAGGAAAATTAATGAAAATAAAATCCATGCACCAGCATTGTCGTGCGCAGGCCTGTATCAAATTCAAAATATATTGGCTCAATTCACCTCATCAATAACATGGCTTTTTTAGTAAAGTTCCCACCTAAAATTGAATTTTATGATTATTCTCTCATATTTGAATTATTTACATATAAGACGTGTCCTCCAGCTGATAAGATCAACAAAATTTTACCTTTCCGAATTATCATTCCACTTTTTTGTTAAAAAGTGAAACATGAAGTTAGGAGGTCTTAAATATGACGGAATCGGTGAGGCACAGAAATAGAAATTGTTTCTACCATACGTGGGCGATGCTTTGGTAAAAATAAAAAAAGCATGAGAATATTTCATGCATATTTAGAAATTTTGTCATGAAAGTTTATCTTACATATTGACTTGGGAACAATTAACAGAATTCAGCAGAAGTCAAAAAGTTCAATGAACAAATACAGCAGTCGGGTCCTAGGTCCGGACGGAAATTACGCATAAAAATATTATCTTCTACTAATCTAAACTTGTAATCTCATTTTTACTTTCCGAACACTAAGACATGTTATCTAAAAGCTTTTAGTCTCAAACGACACGAAAGAAAATGTAGGGTTTTAAGAATTAATGATATCGGCAGTAACTCAGTGGAATTCTTTCATAATGAAATGATGAATTATGTACTTAGTTTTCCACAAATGATTTTTTACGTTCTTTCTTTCTTTCTTTCATCTCTGCGCGACATCATTAGGTACAGACCTAGTAAAAAAACATTGCTTTAATAGACGAAAATGAGAGTTGGGGAAGGTCTTCAGGTACGGTTGGGGGTTATAAGAATATGGCGGAGGATCGGGGGGAGAGGATTCGCGTAATTTGATTTGAATCACGCAAACTCGTTCTTAAGCTGAGGAATGTAGGTGCTGGAACGAAATATAGATGAGGCCATGGATAAATTATAGAGGATTTAAAGTTTATTCCTCTTTGGATTTCCAAGTGATCGTGCGTCGAACGCGAGGAAAAACAAGAGAGATATTTCACTCTTTCATAACATTTTTCACATTGACGCCGTCCCCCTTCGTTAAAGCGTGAAATTAATCGGGTCAAGCAAGCGAGAAATACCGAGTGATTCGAATGCAAAGGAAAGGAGCGATTGGTCGACGACATTGATGGGGAGGGAAGAGTGCAAGTAATCGCGGAATGAAAAATCAGCGAGTTGACTGCGACCGCCTAGGATCACCCCGTTCGTTACTCCAGTGGGATCTAGCTAAGCAATCTTCAGGTCGCACGTTCCCATCATTTGTTTAACCTGGTTCCCACTTGCCGCGCGTCGGTGGATTCATTGACCTGCAAATGAGTAGCGGGAAAAATTAAAGATATGAGCTGTCGGAAGACCATCTCTTCGAAGAGAGGTTGTTCCCACCTAATTCAGGACTTCGCCGAAGAGTCGAGCAGAGTGATATCCCCAGTATGGCTTTATGCTTGTCAGCTAATGAAGACAAAGTGTCTTTGAGAGATCATTACTCTTGTTCCGATAAGTACGCTTTGAGTGATAACGTTCCCACTTGCAGTGAGGAGACATACGTGCATGATCTTTCGAAAGGTAAGAAAATAATTGCCGTTGCTAAGCAGAGAATGTTAGTTTATCCACTACTGCATCATGATAGCTTTGCTGTCGATATTAAATAAATAAACGATACACATTTTATACAAAGTTAAGCCAGGGACAACGAATTTCATAAGGTAGGGGCTGCATAACATTGAGTCATTTTATATGCATATGCATTTAAACTTGCAATAGAAAAATACATAATGAAACTTAATTAAACCATACAAAACTTATTGAAGGAAGGAAGGAATGTGGACGGATTTTCATAGCAAAGGGCAGAAGATAAGTAAGAAGAATTGAGATAGAAAAGATACTGCACAGATAGAGCGAGAAGTTTACCCCTCCATCTTCAATACGTACTCTATCTGATAAAGGTTAAAGACTTCAGCTATTGAAGTCAAAAGTGAAATACCAGTTCACCATTGCATAATGCAAAACAGAATAAAATACAAAATAATTAAACTTAAAACTGTCATTACAACGCTGGTAGGTATTTTCGCCCCAACAAATTTGTGAAAGGTGATTTATTCGCTTGGTGATTAAATAGACATTACAGCAATAGTTTTCACTAAAATTTATTTATTGGGTGGAATGGTAAGTTCCATACAAAACTTCCGGTTAAAAATTTGGCCCTTTCAAGTTTTCAATGCATTGCCTGCTGATTCTTAACCATTCGCTGGGTCACTGAGGCCATTATAAATCTCGGCATGGAAGAAAAAAAGATTTACATACATCTGAGCAACGAATACTTTTCTCCACTCATTCATCGCATCACTTGCTTTAAAGAAGGTTCAGCAAAATTTATCTAGTTAGTCAACCCGGATGAAGTTACCGGCTAAATTAAAAGGGTTGCATGAAATTTTCACCTCTGTACATAGGAAAATAATAGATTCTAAAATTTTTACGAAAAAAGCTAGAGTAGATGAAAGACAACATAGAACTATAATTGTACTCCTCCTATGAGTTTTTCATGACCTAGCTATTGCCCAAAGACATTACGTTCTATGGGGAGAGGGGAGGTAATGCATATGCATAGGCTGGAGCACTACAGGAGAGAAGCCCGAGGCAATAAGAGTCTGAGAGGCAAGAAACAATATATTCCGCGTCTCAAGGCACTCACTCGACGTCCCGTCAGACTTTAAGTATTCTTCACCATAATTATTCTACTTAATTTATCACCATATTCTTCTAACCTTCATTGGAAGTGACTGTCAAAGCATTTCCCGCTCCCTTTTGACCACTCTTATCGTTGCATATTTTTCTCACTGCGTTTTTGACATTGTTTCACGGTTGAAGACCACAGCGAAGATCAAAGGTTGTATGAGTTTCGATTTGTGGGGACAAAATAATGCTCAAGCGAGTCATGTTCAAGATATAAAACGCGAGACCCCTTGCTTATCTCCATGAATATGGTCTATACAATGACACACCACTTAGAGGGATGATTCGTTCTCAAACTCTAGCAGAAACTCAGACGCATTCCGTGATTCTCATCTTTACGAATCGGCACCCTTAAATTAAAAGGCTTCCGTATGTTCTGAAAGCTGTCTCAATGAAACATTAGCTAGACAATATCAACACATACTTTCTCGTTGCCGCAATACTATGTGAAGTACATCATGCTTCCTACTGAGAGTAATGTTTCGAGAGCGCCTTAAACGAATGATTTTTACTTATACGATGAGGATCATTTCGGATGTCGCTCTCCCGTTGAAATAGCCAAACCGAACGACGCATGAAAACTCAAGTAGAGACGGCGGACTTTACTTTAGATGATGTTCTCAGATAACCCTGAAAGCCAACAAGAACAATAACGAAGGGTTCAAAAGTGTGTTACGCAAAAGTGTGTAAAAGAGAATAAATTTATTATATAAACTACAAATCATGCTTATTAGACAAATCCTGTTTTCATTGGTACGTAAATATGTTATCCCTGTCACTTACAAGTAAATTTAATTTAATTATACATTTATGCCTCATTTATTTAATTATTCACGCCACTCATTATTTACAATGTTAATATTTTGATACGTTTCTGCTCCCGCTACAGCATAAAGGATACCAATCGTGTAAGGAGCATTGAGTCTAAAACGGTCGGCTGATGTTGTATAGATATAAAAAATATATACGCAACCTCGTTAAAGATTCACATTTGCAACAAATTTTGGAAAAAATACTTTGTCCGGAGGGATTTACATAAAGAAATAAACTGAACAGTTGCCATAGCAATGGACCTGCATTTTCAATTTCTCACAGGTCATAACAATAAATAGATATATGTTTCTCGGGTGTTCCACCGGCTAAGTAGGTACATAAGTCACGATATTACGGAGAACGACTTATTCTCCATCTTCAGGGATTCGGAACCCCGATGGAACACCTGAGAAACATTTATCCAGCAGATACGCCGGGAAAACCTAAGATCTTTCAATAAATAGATATATTGCAAATATTCTCCACGCCAAAGAAAATAAAGTATCAAATTACGTACGTATAAAATATTATTTAGGAAATTTACACAATCAAATGACACAAAATATCCACCTAGATAACAACTTAAATAAATGCGACTTTAAATTTTGAAGACCATTTTTTCCAATCGCTTTTAATTAAGTAGTAACGGTACGATGTGCGTAGTAAATTATGAGGAATCGACCAACTACCTACATCAAGTAGAAAACTTTTAATTACGCGGGAAAACACTTTGAAATCTAATCAATTCATTTTGAAAAAGGTAGCGATTTATAACCATAATCGTTCTAATGAAATTTCTCACCAAACAGTCATTTACATAAAATCAAAATATCCACAAGTATTCACGTGGGAGACGCTCAGATTCAGAAGGCAGGTGAAAATCCATCCATTTCCTAAACGCGAAAGTCAGAGATGCTCGAATCTGCCTCCGCTTGATGGTCAACAGAATGGCGGCATGGAGCATGTGCAACTGCCCATGTCGACGCCCCCGCGCGGCCTGGGGCGGCGTCCCTCGCACTGGAGGCACACGACGGACTCGGGACATTTTTCCCGAACCGCTGCTGCCGTCCATGTCGCGCGGAACGCAGAGCTGCTTCAATCCGGCGAGAGCAGGTGGAGAAGGAGAGCCGAGAATTCGAGTGGGAGGACGCCAGTTGAAAAATTGTATTCAGAGACCCGCAGAATTGCATGTGAATGTTCGAGATGAATCAACGCCATCAAGAGCTTTCATTCGCAGTAATGGCAACAACGACTTTACAAAGCCAGCAAGTTCGAAAATTCATAAGCAATGTCCTAAGTCCAACACCAATTCTATAAATTGATGATTCCACATTGACGCAACAGAAATTTGTCCGTAATTTTTCCTGTTCCCAAGTATGATAGCCTAAAAAGCCTACAGTCATGGCACCCCGAATTCATGAGTGAGAGCTATTTTCCCTTTCCTTCGCAGCATCATTAAAAATATTACAATTTCGATTCTCGCAGGAGACATTTTTTTCAATGTGGAATAAAGCTTTAGCATTAGGCGGCTAGATGTGATGATGTCCACGTTAGAAAGGTACTTTCCATGATACCTTTTTTCTGTCTTTTTGTATCAGAATTCCCAGCGATTTGACTGACTCCTCGGCTCTACAATCTATCTCCACGAGTGCTCTACCCTAGTTTCCCGCATTTGTTCACATTCACTTCATTTAAACATCCTCATTATTTCTCCTTGCAATGTCATAAAATTCCAATTGACCATGTATATTCCGTCCACCACCACCGATGCTCCTCGATCAATAGGTCTATTTTATTTTTATTGAACATCCCAATTTAAAAAAAAAATCCCAGCATCTCTCATATCCTGCCAAATCTTCTAATTTGGTCCGTAATGTATTGTAACGTCATAATTTACATGAATTTTAACACGCAATTTCAATTGAAACGCACCTGGTACCTACCAAGACGGAAGTAGCCATTTCACCGAAAATATACCTGGGTTCGACGATCAGAGGACAAACTAAAACTAGGCACTTGAGAGACAAAGCAGTTGTACTATTGAAGGACACGGATTAATTAAAAACTACGACAATCGAAAAAATAAAACAGAGGACTTTAACTACACTATACAAAAAAGCAGCAGGTGACAACGATTAAGAGAAATATATTTAATCCACAATTTCGCAAGCGGGCGTCAAAATTATTAAAATGGTCCATCAATACTTAGCCTTTCGAGCAGAATTCACCGACGTAAAACTGGGACATAAATTTTTCTGACGAAACTTTCAACCCCGTCATTATTTTCTAATGATACCGATAATTTTGTAATTTCACCGTTCGTAAACTTGATTTCTTTTTAGAATCAGTGATCCACATAATTCATATCGGCGAAATTTTGCAGTCAAATCCGGAGCAGAGTAAAAAAAAGGAAATTAGACACCATTCCTTATAAGCACTAAGTCGTCATCCCTCCCATATTTGGCGCGGCGGTGAGAGAGAGAGGATAAATATGGAGGCAGAGTGGGTCCAAGTCTAAACCCGTAGTGGTTGGATGATATCAGGTTTTTTCAAGAGTTGTGAACAACTTAATTAATGTGCAATCTCTTCCTTATATAACACGCGCTTGCTCTAAATTCAAAAATGCCTCGGAATTCTCCTACAATTTGTATGAGGATGGAAACGCGTTCAAACGGTGAAAACCCAGCAAAAACTTAGCAAAATCGTGCAAAAATATCCGAGATATAGTCCATTGAAAAGCAAGCATTACCATTTTATAGGGTCATAGAAGAGAGGTGCCCGAAGAATCTCAACGGGAAGAAATAGAGAAAAGTTTTCCATATTATCAATTAAATCTTTATAAATGACATACTTAATGCAGGTACTATGCAACAGACCTTATTCATTACAATGACAGAAGATATCCTATCGACAAAATCTTCACAACCCACTTTCCAAAAGAGATCCCACAATCCCGATTATGGTAGTTTGGGCGAAATATCATTTCATATACAAATAAAAAAAAATTAGTCTCATTTTAAATAAAAATATCTCACCCTTAAAAGATACCAAAAATATTAGCCCCTTAGGCTGACTGCTTTTCGAGATATTTGCAAAAAAAAATACCATCCATTTAATATGGGAAATTTTACGTGTAGGCACTCAAGAGAACGGTTATTTAATAAAATGAAGAATTTCTAACGTCTAAATCCCGTCAAAAACCAATCAGACGTAGTCTGCATGTTTACTCAATTAA
The DNA here is from genome assembly GCA_963169105.1 of Ceriagrion tenellum. Taxonomy (NCBI): domain Eukaryota; kingdom Metazoa; phylum Arthropoda; class Insecta; order Odonata; family Coenagrionidae; genus Ceriagrion; species Ceriagrion tenellum. Next base: position 98,386,647 of record OY720633.1, on the reverse strand, counting down.
TTTTAAAAATAAATCGTATAGTCTCCGCAGAATAAACCTTTCGATGCGAGGGAGTTTTAAACGTACCGCGAGACCAAAAAAGAGTCAAGTCTAAGACTCATATAGGTATTTTTATTTGATTACCGAGAATTTCAGTCATGTAAAAGTATGCTATGGCACCATTATTATTACTATATTTATTTCATGCTTCCTGCAGCTGCTGAAATGGAAACGTAAAATTTGAATATATTCTCCATTATTACTAGGGAAGTATCTCGCTCAAACTACTTGAAATAAACCACATTTTTGAACAAACATAACCAAAGCATATCTGGCTCTTTCTCGACGAATGCTGGCGATGAGGTCTTTTTAGGATCTCCACTATGTGAAATTTTACATCACTGCCGATGTTTCGATGAGTCCGATAAGCACCAGTTTGCTTCAGACACACTAACCTGACATTTTCACTCACCGCGCAACGCAAAGGACAACTAGGTCATCAAAACATCAGCAGCAAAGGGTAAATTGACTCCGTGAGGATTCCTAGTACACTTCTTACCATAAAAACTTTAAATTAATCACAAAATTACATTAAAACCTCCATTTAAAATTACGTATTATGAAATGTGCACATGTATAAGATACGAGTATATCTGTGAAAACGGCTAGAGGACACTCTTTGCGTCCAGAGCAGTAAAAAGTCATGGAAGAAGGCGGAAATGTTTTTAGCGGAGGAGAGGACGAGTAAGAGAAAAGTACCATGTTTTTATATTTTTTATTAATCCCAGTTCCCATTTGGATGCAGCGGTTGCGAGAACACTCCTGCCTCCTGAAGTAGCCGAGGGAAAAAATACATCCATTGTTTTTCTGCAGTGCAAGAAAACTTCCAGCAAGAAATCAGCATTTTCCCTCAGCGTAGCTCCGCGTTGCTCCAGGTATTTTATGGAAGGGAAGGACTAATTAAAAGATATGAGAGATGCGTTAAAGGAGGAGAGGAACAAAGTAAGGAAACGAGGCGGGTTAGGGGTTGGCAGTAAAAGAACAAATGCACACAAGGTTAAAAAAATAAGGGAAAACAAGAATGGAGGAGCGCGAGAGCAAGAAACCAAAGAAAAAGAAGTCAAAAAGTTTCAGAATAAAAAATAAAATAACGGAATGGAATCACGCGGTGAGGTCAGAAGGTCGAACTAGTCATAGTTAGGTAGCGAATTAAGAGTCAGGCATTTGTTTTTAATAGCCCAGCTAAGTGATGGTGGAGTGAGTGGGAAAGAGCCAGAGAGCCGGCTAAGGAATGCAAGTTTTCGCGGGAAATGGTGAGGAAAAAGGGAAGGAAAGGACGCGAGGAGACTTGAGAGGAATCTGGAATGGTATTTGGCGCGAGGATGAAGTTGAAAAAGAATTTGGCTGCCATTTAAAAGACGAAGCGAGCACGCTGCCACGAAAAAGCGGCACGCAAAAAGACTGCCAATGGGGAATGAGGGAAAAAAAACGCAGAAAATTTCGACAGAATAATTATTACAGGAGGAGGTTAAATAAACTAGATAAGTTAAATAATTCGACAAAAGGGAAAACGCACCACATTTTGAGCGCGTAAAAATGAACCATTTCGAAAAGAGACAATTCTTCAGTCGCCAGTACCTTTATGCATTGAATACAATTTATAACAATGACCAAGAATTCTTCAATATCGAACGTTGTTTGATGCACGTACCAATCATTACGAAAATGAGTCAACTTACAGCAGTTCAGTGATCCATCTGTATGTAAGGGCACGTACATTTCTTTGAAGATATCCATCTGTTTTTGAAAGTAATTTTGAGCAATTTGTCATACAAGTACAGATTACTACGGAAAGAAGAGAAAATTAGCTTGCTAAAAGAGACTGAATCATTCAAAATGGGCTATCCATAAATAAATCAAGCTCTAGGGGGAATCCGAGGTTTTATAATTACACTTTCCTTTCTTGCTAATTCTTCTTTCGTCATTATTTCATGCTCGATTCCGGGAGATAATTACATGAAAATGCATAAAGCATGCAACTCTATTATTAAAAGAAAACAAGAGGAATTATATTTCAGGCCGCTATGTTATTCAATATCTTGGGATGACACGGAAAATAGGCAATATATTGAAGCTAAAATTTAATATTTCATGTTCTCATACATGTTCCACCGGACAGATACGCAACCGATACGTACAAGTAAGCTAAAGACACACCTATAGGAAATGTTTCTTCTCAGCTATATCATAGTGGATTCATTTCTTCCGGGAAAAAATCGCTCTTAAAATTTCGGCTTTATTTGAAATCAAATTTCCAAGCCATTTCAGGCTGTTTAACTACTTCATAAACCGAACTATCACAACAAATTTCACTGTTCGTGAAAATTAACATGTATTAGGCGCATGAAATTCATATATATGGAGTCATCCAAAATATCTATCGCCACAAGACATTCACTACGGTTCGCCACGTGGTGACTGATTGATCCGCTTCGAGAATCACCTATACCAGTTTCTTTGAACACCTAACCAACGTGGATGCGTCAATTCACTGGATTAATTGGTCAACCCAAAAGGCCGGTTTTATAAGAGAAAGTACAGTCCACAACGACCGATAAGCCAATGAATTTTACACATTCCAAGTAAGAAAGTTTCTTCCCAAGCCTGAAAACGATTTCACACTATTTTTTCATACTCAGATTACAGTACAAAGAGGTTATTCAAAGAGACCCCTTCTGGACAGAAAACTGAACCCTCACCCCACCCGATAACCTTACAGGCCAACAAATACGATGAATTTACAAATTTTAAAATAGACGCAAGAGATGATAATAGCCATTGATACATCTAAACGGAGAAGAAAAACAACTTTGCGACTTACTAACGAGCTAACGCCTACGGCAAAATAATTTTACTTCGTTTCTTCGAAGGAATTTGAGCCGGTAAAGAGAATTCAAGTAAAAAGTTTCAGAATAAAAAAATAAAATAACGGAATTAAATCGTACCGTGAGAATTTGCTGAATTCGCACAATATTAGACATTATTTAATGCTCCTAAGAGAAGAATACCAAAATTACTTCAGGATACAACGCTACAACATGGCGTGGACACACTAGGACGTCAGTGGACTAACGTAAGATTTTGTCAAGTATACGAACTAAAAAGATTATTTTGAGCACAAAGACTTAAGTTAGGCTGATGAGCTTCAATGAAAATTCTTTCCTTACACGAGATCTACTCACGCTGCAGGAGCGCTCCCCTCGCCGGAAGTTCACCACATTTAAAGGGAAACGCTGATTGGAACCCTGGAATAGTTCAGCAAAACTAAATTAAAAAGGAGATTCAAGTTGGCATTTTACTGTCGTATGGGAAAGTATTGAGTCGTAACTTTAAAGGAGGGGAGGGTGTAGGGTTAACAATGAGAGAGGCAACCAAATTACCACCCTCGGGACAGGAGAGGCGAAACAAACGCCGGGAAATGGTCGCGGAGGACGATTGGAAGCTGCGGTCGAGCGCAGACACGGGGAGAGGAATGAAAGGAGCGGGAGCGGAACAACAGTGAAAAGGAAAAAGACGAAGAGGTGGATGGCTCAGTTGAGAGACCGAAGGAGTATGCGTGGCGACGTCAATGGGACAGGGAACGCATCTCCTGCGCCGCGGATGAAATGAGAGGAGGCGGGGGGCGTCGGGGTCGTGGGCGCCCCACGAGAAGAATACCAGAGGGAGCCAGGTGCGACGGGAGGGAGTGAAAGGAGGGAAGATGTCGCCGCGATAGAGGAAGAGACCGCGAAGAGATGAGTCGCGATCCATCTCGGTTGAGGAGGACGCACTCGAGGGAAGACGGGGAGCTGGGAAGTGGAGAGTCGGGGGAAATTTTCCTCGGAAGTCGATTAGTGGGGTTAAAAAGGTCGTCCTATACTATAAAAGCACTGATCAGCACTGATTACGCATACGTGCGTCCTATCATATGATTGTATCGAAAACTGGATACCACCACCCGAATGTTAGCGCTAAGAGGTTTTTCGGTATCTGAAATCTATTGTCATACACTACGTTTACCAATCGATCTCAGATCGATCTGACTGGATCAGCTATGGTAAACGCAACGGGCTAGTGGGATCGATCTGAAAATCGGGCTGACATGGCCCGATTTCTCAGCCAGTCTGATATTTCAGAACCATCTGAACCAGCGGGGCTGTGACACTTATAGTTACTCTTTTATTTGTCATTGGGATACAAAATATAATCGTTAATATTCAAGGCATGTTTTGTAACCAATTGTAACATGAAAGCAGTAATGGCGAGTGAAGCGACATTAATGATATCGTGGCACATCGAAATCTGCCACCATTGGGCAATTTTCTTCACTCGGAAACCGACTGAAAATTTTTAACTCTGCACTTGTTTACACGCCAGGTCAATCATGCTCCAACTGATAGATTCGTTGTTCACTATCACCATTTTTAGTTCGCGTTGGAAAACTAGGCGATCTGAGCCGGCTTGCTTGGCATTTTCAGATCACCCCGAGTTCAGATCGAGCTGAGATCGATTGTTAACGTAGTGACAGATCCCATATCCGCAACCAAATTTTGTCTGGCGCAGAGATAAATGGTCAACATTCCCATAAGAAATACATAGATGGCCTCTTAAGGTTGCTTTACTTGGCTCCGCTACCACCCTTTCTTTACTTACACATTTATTTTATTCTGACTTTCCAATAATTCTTTCAGTTACTTTCCTTTTATTTTTACTCATTAACTTTAACAATATTTTATAGCATATATCCGTAAAAGTACTCTGATACAGTAATTATTTATTTTATCTGAAAATACTTGTGTATAAAGTGAACAATTTAGAACTTTTTATTCACGAGAAGACCTAATTTAGTCATAATTAATGAGATTTTTCTATTTATGATAAAGTCATAAAAATATGTGTTGCCTCTCTCATTGTTCACCTTAGACCCTCCCCTCCTTTAAAGTTACGACTCAATACCTTCCCAATGTATGTACGACAGGTTTAAAAATTGTATAATATAACATCAATTTCCAATAAACTTTTAAAGCAATACGAACAACCCACCGAGCAAAGCTCGGTCCTCCAGTACTAGAAGTTAAATGAACTTCAGTATATAAAATTTTAGTTCTTACCATTGAGATATTAATTTCTACTAAACGTTCCGACATCGAAGCGTCCTTCTCAGGTAAAAAAGCACTGTACCTGAGGATTGCGCTTATACGTCGACGTGCTTAGTGTAATAATTTATTCCCTGAATGGAACAAATGTTTTAATTATTTAAGCTCATCGTGTCATTCAACAGTATCTCGCCAGATATCGTCGATATAAGACTGGATCGTCAAAATAAAATATATGCCGTTCTATCACACCTGCAGTAATTTGATAAAATCTTTTTCTCGTTAAATAAAACTAATAACTCATTTCTACTTTTCAATCCATAGGTAACTTTTGTCAGAATAACTTTATAAATGAATTAATTTATGATTATTAAAATTACGATAGAAGAATAAGAACGCAATTCTTGTGAAACTTAACTATTTTTAATAGACAAAATTAGTAATTAGCTTCAGGAAATATGAGGGGGAGTGAGAATATTGAGGATTTTGGATCATATACTTAAAAGTATGTGCTTCAGTTGCAAATTGAAATTCCTGGATAACGCCTCGCTCTCAATTTTTTCCGTCAAATCGCTCCTATCTCTTCGTGAAACATCTCTAATGGCTCAAGATAAAAATTTATGATTTAAATGAAACAACTCTAATGGCTCAAGATAAAAATTTATCGCACCTAAGAGCGAAAATTCGCTTCAAATATAAATGAATCGCGTTTTGATTGCAGAGGCCCATACTAGCAAAAAGAAAACCCAAAATCGATAATTTACAATCGCAAGAAATACTTTTCGAAGCATTAATGAAGGGCAAGAATGGAAGTAAAGTACGAATGAACCACTCTTTTTATCGATTTGGCGATCCATTTTTTTTAAACCAGTATAATTAAAATATTTTTCTAAGAATTAAATGGAAATTGAACCAATAAACCCCGAACTTCGGACGAACAACTGGATTTTTTCAGAAATCTGGAAAAAAAACACAATCATGCCAAGGCCAACTTTGAGTCCTACTGAAGGCCAAAGCAATTCTTTAAAATACAAATACTTTCATCGAATTATCTTACGTTACGGTTGATTTGCTTTAGAAAATGCTAGTGAGTTACTTGTCATTACTGAATTAGTACCTCAGAATTATTTTGGAATGTACATCCTATATGATCGAATTTTGTTCTATTAAGGTAATTGGAGCGATTTTAGTAAATGTACGTAATGTAAATTTTAGTGAATGAACATATGTTTTCCCTAGTACGAGTTTATCAAATTTTTCTCGTGTCGTGGAAAAAATATCCATGTTGGCCGACGTTTCGATGCTCGAGTCGAGGCCAACACACTCACACACCCGGACGTAAGCCCCAGAAAACTTTGAAACATTTCGACTTGTTTGAAAAATAATTTAAATGATCACTCAATGACCCACGATTACCGCTCCAGTTACCTTTTACTCTTTGATGGGTTCCAGTGCGAGCGATCTGAACAAAAGGTCGATCAGGGGGAAGGAAGACGGACTCCGGCACAGACAGACTTCGCCGCCACCGCGGCGGATTCCGCTTGTGCCGCCGTCGCGTCGCCGCCGCGGGGACAATACTCAAGAGGCGCGCGTTTGGCTCTCTTCGCGGCGGCAAGGGACAGGAGGCCGGGGAGAGGAGGTGCTCATTCAAGGCACACACATACGTGCACTCCGGACCGAGGGAACAAAAGGGAAGCGATAGATTAAGAGAAAAAAAGAAAGGTATGGAAGGGAGAAAGAGAACTTATTGCGCCCAAGGGAGCGTGTTCCTAAACAACGCCGGGTAGCAGTCTACCTGAGCCTGCCTACCAACCACCCTCGAGGGATTCATTCCGGAAAATGTTTATAATTCCGTTGTGGCGGCTGAAATACTAATGGACCCCTCGGGATGACCTCTCTGGAAGCGGATACGGGCTTGCCACTACCGCCACCATCTTCCGCGTCGGCCCCGCGCGTCTCGGGAGGCACAGGCCATTAAATTGATAAAGGCTCATTAATCGTGCACTTTGCGAGCGCGACACGCAAATACAAATGGTTTCCGCGATTATACTCCGAAAACGAGCGTCCGTGACAAGGTGAGTCACGTGATGAGCAAATCTTAAGGGTGACTCCATAGTGAAATTTCAACGGCGTCGTAGCAGTGGAGACAGAATGTTACCCTCGTACGATGATGTCAATATTCAGAGGAACAGAAAAAACAACAAAATCACATAAAAAATGGTAAACAAAAATAAATAGAGTACTCCTTATTCTTCCACCGATATTTACGTTAAATTATTGATAAATCTCCATCGAACTAAACTACTGAATTACAATGCAATCATTGCTAGCAGTGTGCAATTGCAAACATTCTGCACCAGTTAGAAAATCCAGCGATTCTGATCCAGCTTTCCCATGTACACGAAAATAGATATTTGTTGATTACAGGGATTGACTAAATCACAAATGCTTTTCAATAAGAATGCGACTACAGCGTTCTACTGGGGAAACTCCTCGTGCAGCAAGGAAAAATTGAATGTGAATTGAAAGAACAAAGATGTTGAAAAAGTCGAAATTTAGCATACGACGGATTCAATTAGGTTTAACAGCATATTCAAGGCGCGACAAGGAATTGTTCCAATTATGTGGACAATTACCAATGTATTGCAATCGAGGGAAACAAACCATTGACGACCTTTAAACCTTTAAAAGATTGAGGACCGCAGATAGAAATATGCCGACATGAGGGAAGTTGAGGTGCTAAACTAAAGCGTTACGGAACAACGGTCGCAAGAGTTTACCCTACAACGTTCTCGAACACTCTGACCGACAGAATCAAGAGGAGAACTATTTCAGAGCAAAAAGGAAGAGTATTACACAACGCCCCTTACAATTAAGGGGGCACCATAAAATTCAACAGCTCATTTGATTATCAACTATAATGGTTGTTGCTCAATACTTGGCTTAGAGCCCTTTATCAGATTCCTAGTCTTTTTGCAGCTATACAAGCAGAACAGCTATGCAGATTTCCAGAGCAGAACAAGCCATGCAGATATCCAGAACGTTATGAGCTCGGTGAGAAATCATTTAAGATTCAAAATCATGCAAATTTGAAGTCTAATTGACGCCACACATTAGGATGCTCCGAGGTATTTTTTACAAGACAACATTAGTGATTTATAAATATGAACACGGAAGTAATTAGTAAGACTGTAAAATCTGAGAATATCAATAAGAATGTCCCCAATCTTGTGGAGGAATATTTTTGGAATTTTCAGGGGACAAGCAATTTCAAAGGATTTTTCCCGATTTACATGGAATTCAAAGAGATATAAACATGAAGTTAGGCTCCTTTCTAAAATATTACAGTCAAATGTCAACATCAGCAGTCATTAGTCGGAAAATAAGTTTGATATTGGTCTCCACTCCGCTCGACCGCCAGGCAATCGCTTCATTCCTCCTTATTTTTTCACTTGGATATTATTTACAATGCGTCACATGTAGTCCGATCTCGGTATTCCAAACTTGATCAATAGCTGGCATTTTCAATGATAATCATCATTGGAAGTCTAATAACCATGTTGTCATAGCTGCTAAGGAATGCACCGGTCGTCAATTAATTCCATATATATAAGTACAAAACATGCATGAATAGAGCGGAAACCAGTATAATTCGATTAGGAAAAGAGAGGACAGGTTCAACGGCAACATTATAAGGACAGACAATAGAAGGCCCATAAAATGGACTTTTGTCCTTTATATAAGAGTAATAGTGGCAGCCTGGGGGTCCGAGGGATAATAAAATACAAGGAGATAACAGAAGCCACAATTAAGGATATAACTACATTAAGAAGTTTGATACTAAACTTCAAGGCCTTCCAGAACACGAAAAAGGAGAATAGAAATAAAACCTGGCGAGGAATGAAGAAGGAAAAAACAAAGTGAAAGAATAAAGAAATATAGGATAAAAGAAATCGAAAATAAGCAACTATATGTGGTGGGTCATTTTAAGAGGTATTCAGACGGCTTAAGTTAAGAGAAGAAGAAGATATTCGTAATTAGTCTAAATTTCCATTCGACGCAAGCGGAAAATGATGATTCAATGAACAAACAGAAATAGAAAATAGAGGGATACAGAAAAGAAGAGGAGATATATAATAGAGCACAGAGAGAGAAATGAAAAATAGCATCATTACATGGCATAAGAAATAGAAGGTATTAGGGATTTGTGAATTTTCGGGCCGGAGAAAGGAGAAAAGGAAGAAACAAAGTACCACAGGGGGGAGAGGACAAGAATCGAGAAATAGCGCACGCCAAGAAAAATAAAGCATTCATTGGCGTAAGAGGTTCGTTAGAGCAAATTGAAAGGCTCCTCCTTCCCGATAGGATGAGGAGTTCATTACGAAATGCAAATCAGTCGAGGTTATAAATTTAGGCAGTCTCGAGGGTACCTCCCGTTCGTCGACTCTAACGCATTGACTCCCGCTCAACCGGCCGCACTAACTCCCAGCCACGCCGCCCCTTGCACGCCCCTCATTTGTCCTTCTCCAAACCCTGCATTCAGTCCCAGTCCATTCACCATCAGAGTCATTATAGCAGCACCAGACCGACGCTGAGTCTTTTATTTCGTTCCAGGGAGGCGACAATCAGATATTACCACGCCAAAGTACGCCTAGGGTGAAAGACAAACGTCTTCACTGAATTTTACTCCAGGCTACCTTTCCAAGGGAGGAGATTCATTGCTTCTTTCCAGTGCCACTGAAATTGATCTCATACAAGCTCAATCGATAAGTTCAAACGACGGAACGATAATTGGATGTTACACATTCAAGATGGAAAGAGAGGGAGGACGCTTTCTTTGACATTGTACCACTGGCACATGTAATAAATGATATTATTAGCGAGACCAGGCTGAAAAATTAATATGATTTCGTAAAAATGCTGCTAATCTTCATCCTCCCATGAGATCTGATCAGACGAGGATCTTCAAGGCTAACTTTTCTCCGTAAATCCAGATTCGCTGAAGTAATAAACTCATATTTTTCAATAGAATGGAATAAGATAAATAGTAAGTATTCATCTTCTCTTGGAAAAACAGGACCAATTTACTGAATGCTAAGTTAAACAGCAGCGACATTACCTATTCCAACCGTGAATCTTAGCCGTCAACTACGTAATAATGAATTCAACATACGTGGAAAAAATTAACATTATTTTGATGCATTCTTTCTATTTTCTTCAACCTCTACTTTGTAGTTAAGTCGTAAAATTAAACTTACTATATATATGGTGACATTTACCACTTAATAATAGCCTTATACTTATAATTTTAATGAAACTATAGAGTTATAATCAAAATATTAACCAATGGACAACTCCACTTGTTAATGGTCATACGTGCAATATTTTTCAATGATAAACTAACCAGAGGCACTGAAAGTATACGAAATAGCTGATATTATTGATAGAAAAGATGTATTAATCATTGCAATTTAATGCAAATAAACTTCACATAACGATTTACATTTCTTCGGCATTGTGGGGAAAAAGCATCTCGCCAGAATCTATAGGTGTACGAGTACCACTTATCCAATAATTTCAACTATTTAGGGCTCGTAGTTCCTTATGCCTGTAAATTGTAAAACAAAAATTGAAAAAAAAATTGGTTTTTCATCGAAAAAAAAAATAAGATAAATAGTAAGTATTCATCTTCTCTACGAAAAACAGGACCAATTTACTGAATGCTGAGTTAAACAGCAGCGATATTACCAATTCCAACCGTGAATCTTAGCCGTTTTTTAGCACTTTTATGAAATTTTCAGGGTATTTTCAACTACAGAGCATACAAAAAAAACAATACAGCATGGAAAAATAAAAACAATTTAAGTAGCCATCACCGCTTAAAAAGGATCCGACACGATAAAAGAAAAAAAGGCAGCCTTACAAATCTTAGCATATATTTTTACACTTTGCATCACAAATACTAGATTATAAACTGCTGCGCACTCTAAAACAATGCACTATAATACAATTCTGAATAGGAAACACTTGTATGAAGACAATTTCTTAAATGCTACCATCTAGCACCGTCGGAGGAAACGCTGCCCTGAACATTGCATTTAATAATGATACTAGTGGTCATTTAATAATGAGAAATGACGGGAGGTATCAGAAGGATTTCCGAAGGTTGCCATCAAAGTGGATCGATCAGTCGCGGGGTTGATGCTGAATTAACTTTTTAATCTAGAAACGGAGCTTTGAGTGTGCATTCACTCATGGGTAGATTCTAGGTGAGAGTGACATTTCATCGACGGCGATCACAAACGTACTTCATCAAAGTCCCACCACTGATAAGAGCCGTGACAGAGACAACTAAATAGAAGACCGAATCTACATGAGCCGTCCATCTTGTTCCACGGTTCCGTGATTGCGGGTACTCGTAGAAAAAAATCACATCGAACCGGAGCAAGGAGATGCGGAAACTTTCATTCATTCCAGAGTGCAAGCAAAGTCGAGCGAGAAATTCCAAGACAACTCGAAAGATAAGGGTTGGATAAAGTTTTGAAAAAATACGAAAAAAAATAACACGGCCTACAAACGCGTGCAAGAAAGCGCACGCTGCCGGATCTCTTACGTGAACTGACGCTCAAGCGAGCAGACTACATAATTAATCAATGGGCGTGAAGAAAGTGGTCTCGAGGAGACGCGTACGGGGGGCGATGAAGTTCTCATGCGATAATAGCGAAATTAACCGGAGACGGGAAGAAAATCCGAGATGGAACGTCTGGGCGAGAATTAATACCTACCGTTTGCCGTCTATGCGCATGGAAGTCGTAATTGCCGCGAACTATTAACCTGTCATCTTCCTCCGGCTTCAAGCGCTTGTAAATAAAATACTTCAAAATCCATAGTTAGTTCATTCCCAAGTTTTTAAAAAATACCTAGGAGGGGAGTGGAGCGTTAAACTTGAACTTTTTTTTCAAAATTAACGAAGATAAATTTGACAGCCGCGTGTGAAGTTTATACCACCCTTGTCAGGAGGCCAACAGCTGGTCTCTGAGAAGAACAACTTGAAAAGGGAAGAGTATAAGTTTGGAATGATAGGGCATCAAGCCACGGGTTGTTTCTTCATTTTCACATGAAGGGAATGCAGATGAGATCTTCTTCGTATTTTTTATTTTAATTACAGCAACTCGTATCTTAGTGGCAAATCCACTCACAACAAATCTCGCCTTCACTTATTATGAGCGAACAATGGCAATTTTATGGCAAAAGGTTATTTTCCAAACATTTTTTGTTGTACGTCTTATTTCAAGCCCTTTTAAGGAAATCAGGATCCTCAGTAAGGTTATATGAACTTGAAGAAGAACTGAATTAGAATTTGAAGAGAAGAAATCTCTGAACAAAGATGGGAACGAAGGTGGGAGAAAATTTGATGTATTCATGACGTATGGATGATGTAATTCGGTCTATAGGACACTGAAGACTGATATAGACACAATGCTTGGCACCATGGAATAATAAAAGAATCGGTACCTATTTCAAAGTTAATGAAATGATATCCAAAAGATCAAGTTGAAGAGTGAAACAAGGATGGAGGATATGTGATGTAATCGAAACTCGCCGTTATTGAATCCAGCATAAACAACCATTACGGACTGAAAATATTGAAGAAAAGCGACTACACTCAACAAGATATTAGACAAACATTTATCAGAACCTTTACATAATTTCTTTGAACGTTTGTACGGTACGTACATCATCAGCTGTAAAGAGTTAAAAGTTCGCATTCCGATTAACATAGATCCAAGAAGAGAAGAGGATGGTTAACTGTTTGTACCTAACGATAGGATAGCCTGTTGAAACGCTTAGTAAGTTCAAATAAATTACGAAAAATCACGGTTTCGTTTTATCCCAAGATACTGCCCCCTTTCGTTGGATACCATAAAATCCACTACAGGTATAGACTGAGAGGGCGGCAAGATCCCTTAAGCATTCCGTCCAAGTAACACACATGCATTAAGCCCTGATCACGAAAAACTAATATGAAAACAGAAGTCCAGTCCTGGTTAAATTGAATCGGTCGGAATTTTACATTCTGCTCGAAAAATACAGTTCAGTGCATTAAACTGGAACAGGAGGCAAGTGGTACTTAGAAGACCATGGCTAGGTTTAGCATGGTGACAAGAAATCGCTTCGCATCATTTTTTCGATTCGATCATCGATTTTAACGTCTTCTCGTCATTAATTAGGTTACATTGACATTTGGACTCAAAATAAAAAACCTAAATGGAATGGTACGATGTGATATATTTTCACAAATTGAAACAGTTTAACGATGAGGCCTTTTTAACTTCCTAATTCACAAATCAAAATCCTTAAATTTTAAACGCGGCGATTTAGGCAACGGATCTAAATCATTTACCCCAGGAAAGAGAAAGCACGAAAAGGAAGTACGATAAAGAGAGACAGAGATAATTCAAGGAGCTAGAACGAGAATTACGCGCGACGTCCGGCAACGACTTCCCCACCTCTCCTCCCCCCTTCCCCACACCACTATTCTCATCTCTCCCGTGCATCCGCTCGGACGACGGAGGTTGTAATTGTTGCCCGGCGACGACCGCCCGTATCTCTGTCCGGCAATCCCCACGGCGCGGAGCGAAAGAGAAATGTAAGCCGGGGGAGGATGGACAAGGGCGCAAGGATGGGGAACGAGGGTTTAGCGTGTGTGGGGAGAAAAGCCAGCACTAAGGAGAGAAAGGGGAAGGGCATTGAGAGGAGGAGACTCCTGAATCTTTCGCAACCGGGATTATCTTGGCGCGTGTTCGGTGCCTTATTAAAAAGCTGCGACGCCACCCATACACGCAGTAGGGTGGGTGGGCGGTTTTATATATCGGAACGGCGCACTCAAGTGGGCGGACCAGAGGGGCGGGAGTCCCTCTCTTCCTCTCCCCCTCTCGGAACCCACGGCGGACCATTAATACAGTTCGCCCGGCAAGACCACCGAGCGCACAATGAGATCGATTTCAAACGCGGAGGTTCGGTAGCGTCCCCGGGTCCCTTGTCTCTCCTCCTTGACGAGGTGGGCCGGGCGGACGATGAGGGAGGCACCGCACAGGTGTATGGGCATGGGCGAGACCATCGGCGGCGGCCACCCGAAAGGTTGAGTAAACTCACATCGGGGATGAGAGAGAGAGGGAGAGGAAAGATTGAACGCGAGAAACGGCTCGGTCGACGGAAACACACATAATAAGAGGGAGGGAGGTAGACGTTCCTCAGGCCCGCGAACTGAATCTAACAAGACGAAGACCACGCCCTAATCGCTTTCCCAACCCTTATTTTCCAATCCGCCTTTCATCCGGGCTTCACGGCCGGGCCTTCACAGTCACCCATGTTAAGGGCCACGCGAGCATGTAAAACCGATGGGAAGACTGTATTAATTATCAGCACACAGGCACAAAGAGAGCGATGGGGGGGATTCTCTTCCATTACGGTTTCTCGCGATGGGAACTTAACAGCGGACACCCCATGGACGCGTAAAAATTTATACATAAACACATTGATTTTCTCTCTCGTATAATGGTGTAGGAAAGCGATAAGATATTTGTTCCTGACCGCCATCGCGTTCATTTCGCTGGTGGAAAGTCTCCACCCCCTTCCCCGTTAAAGAAAAACGCTTCAAATGGTGTTAGGGGCGAGGCACTGATGGTTTCAGATGATCAAGCATGAGCCGTGAGATAAGCCGAGGGCAATAAACTACCGAGTTGTGACAAAGCCCGGATACAGTGCTGTTTTCACTGGGCGTGGCAGACAAAGTCGCTTCAATCAGGATAAATAGGGTAGGTAAGTCCAGCCGAACGTTCGAACGAAAGTGAAAATAGAATTTAGGAGAAACGAACCGGCTTGCATAGATCATTTGAGAGATACTGCAGCACGGCCAGGATGGACTGAGCCTTTGAATCCCCGGTGAAATGTATTTTTATAGCAATGGATTACCGGAGGTGATACAATGAATATTTTGTACCATTAATAGAGAATTAAAGATGTTGGTAACGGGAAGCACACATGCGGGGGCATGTGAGCTATCACCCCTCAAGTTAACACGTAGACAGATTTCCAGCAATGCAGGAATGATTGTAGTGATGAGAGGGATTATAACTCTTTGATTGTGATTTGATCGTTTGTGGATTTTTTATGAACTTTTTGTGGCGATTTTCTTACATCTGGTACTTCTATATTTTATATTTCTCCCTAATCTCCATGATGAAGTGAGCAATGATCACGGCCTATTATAAAAATTTCAGGCTAGCTACCATTACAATTAAGGGTGGATTTGCGCTAAAGTTACTCACAGATGTTTTTCTACAGCGAAGTTAGTATTCACTAGAGGTACGATAATTGCTAACGTAACGTATCCCCAAGGATAGAAGCCCCATTTTTATGTTGGAGACTAAAAGAACGCCCAGCAATATATCATAGCGTTCATTATGAGACTCGGGGATTAGCATCTTGTATCCCATTAAACAAGCAATTATTTCTAGACCACAGGCGCGTATTAAGGTGTGTTGTAAAATCATTTTCCAACAACACAACGGTAAAAGAAAGTACTGCACATAAGGAAATATACCTACCTGAAAGTCTTCGAAGATACACATACTGAAACATCATGAATACTCTCACACTTAGCTCATTCATTTAGATGATCCATGGGTGTTCGACAGGGACTCGAATAGTCGATATGATTATTTTTATTGAAGGAAGAAGAACTGCTCAGATGACTTCGATAACGACTCCTGCAAATTGTTAACATCAGCCTTAGAAATTGTCAATCCAAATCTTTTAAGACGGCATTATTTACCGAAATATTTTGACACCTTGTGACATCTGTCTATCAGGTATCACCTCACGTATACTAATTGGCTATGCCTGTGGAGACTACGGAAATCGTGGCTCATATACTTTCAGAGAACCTGCACTTTGATCCGCTTCTACAATTAATGACTACTACACGAAAACCTTGGTTCCAATAATTCATCACCTATTTCTACTCTCTACTAAGAAGCTGAATCATTGTTTCATGGCAATTTACACAGGGAATGGCAGTCGCATAAAAAGTAGTGAATCCATGAGCAAAAAGACCATTGCATTTGGCAAGTGGGAGCAGACAGTACAATACCGTAAATGGCATTCATAAAAGATGAATGTAAGAGCAAATTTACACATTTTCTACAACTGCATGGAACAAGGTAGATATACAAATGAAAATTTAAAAAAAATGGGAACAGGGTAGGTGTGGTGGATTCCCATTCCGAGGGCCCGGGATCGAACCCCGGCGGGGAAAGAGATTTTCCTGTAGATTCCCGATCCCTTCTTGGTTGGGAGAGCATTTAAAGTACAATGGTCAGTCCGTCAGATGAGACGTTCATCCGTGATCCCCTCAGCTGGCTCGAGATGAGAACGCTAATGCCGACGCCGGGTTTCTCTCCATCCATCTGCTATTCCCCAGTAATCCTTCCGATACCGATCGTCCCATGAGATAATTGTGCCTTCAGGATTGGAGGACACCAGGAGACAATTGAATAACACAAAAGAGTATAACTGAGTCAATCAGGTCGATCCAAATCTGGGTAAAAAATCAGCAGGGTGGACTGCCGTATTTCCACTTTTAAGTGAAGTTAAACTTCTACGGCGCTTATTCCTCTGTTATCAGACATTTTTCCACTGTAACACAACTCTTGAAACATTTTAAGGATCATAAAAAATATGACATATTTGAGAAAATAGTTTGCCCTTACAGTTTTCCTCGGGCAAAACAATGAAATAGTAGCTTTATTTGAAAAATATTGGTCCTGTCAGAAGAATTTCTTTGAAACTCTTAAAGGCACAGAAACGGAATTGTGAGGCAAATTTCACGATAGTAAGCTCAGTGGTTCCAGGCAAGCGCAATCTTAGAAACGGTGGACTATAGCATCAGCTGACTTCTTTTCTTATATTTCCTCTACATTACCGTAACATCAACCCTGTGCATATCCGATATTTTGGCTTTCAGTATCCCCATAGATCTCTTTTCTAAGGCATTATGACAATACTTCATTTTTTTGCAGCTGAATATCCTTACCTAGATCTTTTCCTAGGAACTCCTCCACCTCCTAGTGTTGAACCAAGCACTTCAGTTGATTAGTCAGTGAGTCAGTGATTTATGTAAAAATGGGAAGATAACTCGGTTAAAATTTAAAGGAATACTAATGTGTGAATAAACTAATCAGAAGAAAGCTTATGATAACTTCACCTACTGATACTTTAAACGCAGCAGAATCGACGGTGACCACAAAATCATCTTGCCGCGGGGTAAGACAGAGATATATTCAGAGTATTACTACACGTGCAGCGATGAAAACGACGACTTTGATGCCAAAAAATATACAGCAAAGGCGCCATTCATGAGATGGTCTGGTGCTTCGCCAGCGTATACTGATGATGAACTCTTCTCTGGCTCTTTTCTGAGACAAACTCTTCTGCGAAACTTTGACAGCGATGGTAAGCTACAGCATCAGCTGACTTATTTTCTTGTACTTCCTCCAAATTACCGTGACAAAAACCTAGTTCATATGACATTTATGCAACACTCTTTCAACTCCTGCAAGATTTTAAAAGAATTTCTTCGTAAATTCTACACCCCGGTAGAGGAATTGTTGGGCAAAACATGCAATAGTAGCTTCATTTGAAAAAATTGGCTCTGCTGAATTGCCTTTGCATATGCATACTCTAATCGTTTGATCAACTCAAAGGCTAGAGACTCATAGTAGAGATAGGGGATTTTACCACCATTTATTAAGTGTTCTTGATTTAAAATTCTGCTATCTTCAATTTCAGAATAAGAACTGCCATACAAACACTAAAAGTGATAAAAAGACGTGTCCGGTTTACGAGGATACCCACAGTTCAATTATCAGAGAGGTATGCAATGGTAGGCTAGAATATCAGCTGACTTTTTGTGTTACCTCGTCCTTTCCGTAACACCAACCCTGTGCATGTCCAAAATTCCAATTTCGATATCCCATAGATCCCTTTTCTACAGAATTTTGACCACATTTAATTTCTTTGCAGCTAAATATACTTCTCTTTATCTTTTTTCTAGAACCTACTCCAGCTCCTAATCGATCTATCTGCGGTTAAGCTAATACTTTTTGTGACTTGCGCGATTGTCTGTGGAATTTTTTATG
The DNA here is from genome assembly GCA_963169105.1 of Ceriagrion tenellum. Lineage (NCBI taxonomy): Eukaryota > Metazoa > Arthropoda > Insecta > Odonata > Coenagrionidae > Ceriagrion > Ceriagrion tenellum. The sequence goes on along the minus strand of OY720633.1, from coordinate 98,368,331 downwards.
GCTTAAATCGTTTTTGTTGTTAGGTTAGTTAAATTATTCATCTGCTATTTCCGCCAATGTTAATGACCGTCGTGCTGTTTATGATGTTTAGCAAATAAATACATAAATACTTAAACTGTCTCGAATTTGAATATTTAATGTCGAACTCAAATAATAACGACATGACGTCATTTCAGGACGTTCCGTCTAGTCCTTCGTTCAGAGTAAAAAAATGTGATGTAACCATGGGTTTATTCCCTCAGTTATGAGGACATGAAGTTAACAGAGAAATGCTAATCGGTAGTCCGAGAGCCACTGGAAATGGCACTGAGAAAATTAAATGTACAGAAAATTCATATATTCTGAATGAATTAAAAATTTTCATGACTATTGATATGGGTATCCAAGAGATAAAATATTGAGAGGCTGTCATAACCGCCACCACGTAACAAGTCGGTTGACACGCAAATTAAACTCTTAACCGATTATTACTGACTGACAAGAAGACCCTAGGGAACTACTGAAGAATCACTTTTCTAGCATGATCTGATAGATAAATTAAACGGCAGATAAATGGCATTTACAACTTCGGACTATTATCGTTATAGGTCATATTTACTCCTAAAGCAGCGGTGTAATTTTTAAACACCACACCGCGAGACATAATGTATAGAAGAAATTTAATTTGTCTATTTTCCTTCAGATCCAAAAATTAAACCAGCAAAACAACTCAGAAGTATCACGTCAGAAACATGACCAGAATTCTGGCTATTTAGGATTGTTTCACATGCTAGAATATTTGACTTCATGATTTGTACGGTACTGCCGAAGATTAAGTCCAAGACGCTCCTGGGAACTGACGAAAAATTATGCACACTTTTCTCATGCTGTTAGGCGCTAGCCTTACAACTTAAGGACATGCCAATGCTCCACTTACGTACAAATTCAATGACAAAGGGAATGATTCTTTCACGGCTACTTTGATACTAGGCTCAGTCCTCGATACCACGCACTTGCTAGTGCATAGCTTTCACACGGAATCAAGAATCGTGAGACATGGGAACATGTGTACAAGTTCGCTCAATTTGGTATTAAATCGTAGGCATAACTAATACTGTGAATAAACGCTTGTCCTCCAACCTAATATTTTTGTGACAAAAGACAAGGAAAACAATATCATTGCCTACAACCGATTGTCAAGTTCGATAGAGTGCCGGAATATAGAAGACGTACAACATTTCAGAATTTAAGGAGGGCAGACAAGGATTCAAGGATGACTTGTGGGACCTAGGATAGAAAAATAAAGAATATAATTATGGGGGTGGACTTCCAAGCTACAGACATTCCATCTAGCAGGATTATCAGAGTTCCCATTTTTATTTATCATAGCCATCTTCCTCACCGAACGAATCTGAATTAATGTCATTCAAATGAGCCAGCAACAGATTCTCGATCAAAGCAATTGCTTAACAAAAAAAGAAAAATTTCCAGTCTGGTGAAACATAGTTTCCAGATTAGATATTTTCCCTTGAAATCGGAAACCTGCAATTTTTTGAAGCAGACTTATTCGGGAGTAAGGGAGAAACACAGAAGATTTTCCGTCTACCTCTCAAACATTATACTGAGTTGACCGCCGTTAATGTCACACACTACCGCATCAAAATCCACTGCGAATAATTTCCAGAGTTATATAAGCGACTCAGTTCATAGGAAAAGGCTTTTGACTGGTTCTTTTCAGTGCACACATACCGAGAACAAACAGAAAAGTTGGATAATGATGTTCAGCTTGGGTTTAAAAAGCGTTATGAGGACGTTATCCATCTTACTTGTAACTATTTAAAACTAATCGGACTCGAGTTTCACCGCTGGACATTCTCGATGGCACGAAATGCGACATTCCTCAGCTTGATAGCATTAATCAAGCCAAACGGTACCTATCACCGAATTTCCAACTGGCGCCACATCGTCAAGGCTATATATACATACATATTGCTCTACAGACATCAACGGAAAGCAAACTTTTGTCGAGTTCTGTCTGAGGGCTTTGCGATTTCCAAACTTGACATTCCTCTTTCGTTTGGCCAGTCAGCTAAAAGGGAGACTGCTGCTAGTGCGCCACGTTTTTCCCAACATGCAAAGCTGTTGTACCACATAGGGAATATATATTCTTATTCCTTGGCAGCACTCAAATGCTCTCCCTCTCACTCTGTCTCACAACAAAATCCCACTAACTCAAAATGACCTTCCGTTAGTCGGTTTAATACAACACACTCCAAGACGGACCCATACATTTATGTCTGGGTCTCCGTGACGTCCACTCTGAACCGCGCCGGAACAATCTAGTCACGAAAATTTATGAACGGGCGATCGTGGCCAATTAGTGTTGCGTTTCAGCACATCAACCCAACCTCAACTACCATATGGAAAGTCCCAACTCGTTCCATCGACTGCCATGCAAAACGTTTGTCTTGTTTTGGTAATAGGAAAAAGTAAATTTCATCATGCACTGAGAGAGAGAGAGAATAAAAAGTTTACTGGCAGGCCTCACAAAGGATTTTATCTCAATGATCGCGATAGGTTGAAAATGAAAACGTCAAGGATTGGAACATTCTCAGACATTTTCTCGATCTACATTTCACTAAAGCATGAGTTCGTAAAATGAAACCTTCAAGTTTTCGCGCATTAGTGAGCCTCACTATGTCGAGGATTTCATTCCTATCACGAAGCATTAACTAACACAGTTAAAATTTATGAGTGGCATGTATCAAGAAAATTTTTGAGACTACAAGAAGGGATTTGATTATTGTCAGGCTATTAAATGATATAAAAACAATTAACTACTCAAAACGCCCAATTAATTTTATATATTTATCAAATTGTGTCAGTATTCGTTGGAAATCATTCATTTTGAATGACGGAGTACAGTAAATAATTATCATAACATTGCAGAAAATATAAGGATATATTCCAAAAGAGTTAAGTCATTTAATCCACGACAACGCCTAATTTCGTGACTGTAGCAATCATCAATGCATTAAAGATATTATGACCTACAGAGTTGAATACGAACCAATTTATCAGGATATTAAACCAATAGCCCTTTTTTAGCTGTATGCCTCATTCACTGCGCGTTCATATACTGAAATCATATAACCTGATACAACAAACTCCATGAGGCCCGGTGTTATCTAAAAGGAGAAGTCTTCAACAATTCTAATCTACCACATGACAAAAAATAGGCTAATTTCTTTGCCATGAGTTGAGTCATTAATTCCAAATGCTGTGATGATTTCCAAAACTTTTCGACGAAACGAAATCTTTTCCTATCGTAAGTTGATGTACTGAGATTTTAGAAAATCAACAATTGACTCAATCCGAAGCAAAAAAAAATGTCTCGAGACTGAGAGGGGTAAACTGGTAATTTGCCTCTACCTTTCGACCTCTATTTCCAGTTTGCTCCACGTCCATCTAGAGAGCAAGATGTGACGAGCCAGATAAAAATCAGAGTGGAAAAAAAGAATGTCCGTACTCGCCATCAACAAATTCCCGCCACGGAAAAATTCCATTTCATAACATCAAAACTGGGGCTGATTTATACAACTCCCTTCTGGACGTGAACGCGGAGGGGCTCGACGTGAGGAGAAAAAAAACATACATTCAGGCCGCCACACGCCATTTGCCACTTTTTTCGTGAGAGCATAAAATTTTGAAGGGTGGATTGACCGCGCCTCTTCGGGGCCGGGAGAAAAATCTTTCTCCCCAAACGCGCGGTGTATTGTGCGGGGAGGGGAGGGCGTGATGGCGCTGCCCCGGTTGTTCACAGTGGCGCCCCCAACAGCAACGGTCTCAAAAGCTCCCATCTATCTGACCCTACTCTCTCTTCCCCCCCCCCCACACACACACACGCCGCCTCCTACCTCACCTCCTCTTCAACCACCCCTGTTCCCCTCGTCGTTAGAGTGATTGAGGTAGCCACTGGTCAGCGGCAGCCGGCTTTTCTGTCACGGATTTCGGGGAGAGAGAGGTGGAGGAGGAGTGGGGTTCAGAGGGCGTCTGACAGTCTATCCAGGTCCCATCCCCTCTCGTGCACCCAACCCACATAAAGACGCCCGCCCTTTCCTCCACTCCCTTGTCACGAAGCGGTCATTCATCAAAAAGTGAGGTTAATACTTTTTTTTCGAGGGCGTGGTCAATGGAGCCGTTCGGCCCCGTGGCGTGATACCATTTTCGTATCGATCTCGTTATTTTTTCCTTCTCCTTCTTCCCGTTCTCCTTTCTGTGTTCCTCCTTTTTCCTCATCTCGTTCCTTCTCGCAACTTAAAAGCTTGAGGAAGGGTTTGAGGCTCTATCAAGTGGAATTTGAGCATATCCAAATGCAAACACTTGCGGATACAGTCATAGCTTTTCCAGACGAGGGAATTTGTCGATGGGTTCCTCTAAACCAGCTTTCATAATATTGTTTTATCCACCATTGATGTTCTCCATCAGATACGGTCCGAGTAAAGCTAAGCCAATGGCATTCTGGGCTAAAGTAGAAAGTTTAATTTTTTAAGTTCAAGGCGATGCGGACTGCAAGTTAAAGTTAAATTGGAGTCGTTATTTAGACCAGGACTAAAGAAAATCCCCCTTACTCAAGTTCAACTTAAACTACGATAAATACAGGATTATTTGCGAACTAATATTTTTTGCTATATCACCAACGATTTAGCACCAGTTTCACGACAGAACATGACGACTGCTGAAGCGTTTAAACTGTGGTCGGCAATGTAAAATCTCGTGAAAATAATTAATGCTCAATTATAAAAACGCCCAGGTTTCGTGTACTCCTAGAATCGGTTTGGTACGCCAGCAGGAGTGAAGCCTCCGCAAAAGGTAGCAAAATAGATAGTTTAGGCCCAGGATGTTAGGCTTAGATGAAAAAGACACGCCTTTTGAGGCGGCTTGCGGGGTATTATGTAGATGTAGATGATGTAATTCCGAAAATAAGGAACAGGTGAATGGGGTAGTACTGTGCCTTTTTCAACTTTTGACTACCCGACATGCAATGCCCTTCTCTATCAGCGTTTGCAACAGTTACCATGGATTTCAATTCCAAGACGAGTTCGAATTTCGTAGGTGTTGTAAATATATCAGCGGCATCTTCACTCTGGATTCAATGCTAAGAAAGGACTTGCTTCATTACTCCTTTCTTCACATGAGACATCTAAACTGAGTATGAGATCCAGGGTTTCTCTCTATCCTTCCTCTATTCCCCAAGCACCTTGTCCAAATCTCTCGAAACATACGGAATCCACAATGAATAAAACTCACCCATTGGTATCCAAAACAAATATGCCCCAAATTCAAGTCGCGTATTACCTCAATTGAGATAGTTTGAGCAAGATATTACTCTACATAAAATTCGATAACATAGCCTCCTTGTGATGAAATTTGTGGTGAAAAGACTTCATATTTCCATTGATGATAAAATATATGTCATTAACCACACCATTTTCCAAGCTATTTGCCATAAGAACACAAGCTATTTCCCTTGCGATATGGTATAGATATACGCTCCAGAAAGACTATTTGAAAAATGAGGAAAATCTAACACACAGACCTTGTCATAAATTGAAGTGGGTGCAACCATATTTTGCTTCATGTTAAACTTAGCAAATTTTTATATTTTACGAGCCGACATTGAACAAGAAGCTGAGAATCATCAGAAACGAGCATTCCATTAAATATAGTTAATGTGAAGTATTTATTGTTTACAATGCCATGGTGAAAGTTGGAAAATTTTTGATAGAAAATCCTAATCAACAGGCGATTCAAAAAAATTAAAAGTCCTGCTCTATCAATATTTGTGTATGAGTTTGAATAACTGCTCGCCTATTTCAATGATTCTAACTTCTACAGTTGGCGATAATCTCTCTTAACAAGAACGACTGCTCGTCCCAATGCCATTTCATACCTTTTTGATCGCACAAAGGGAGGAATGGGGACAAAACTGAACGGCCAACCACCATTTATCCCGCCCTCGGAAAAACTCAGCCCCCCAAAAACACCCTCCGGGGTCAACATGTAGCTTATTGTGGTCTGCCCGGCCGCGACGTGCACTGAAACACAACACCCGCGCCGACACCTTCCACGCCACGCGATGATATATATCCCTGCACGTGCGCCAAATAAATCCTCCCACCTTTCTTAATAATGTGTACGGAAAACATTCTTCCTTTATTTTTTATATATATTATCTTGGAGGCCATTGTCTACGGTCGTCACCTGGGACGCGGTCCCACCATTTTTGGGCGAGGGTAAATGGACGTTCATTTCAAGCGGCTCACTTTTTTATTCCCGCGGAGCGAATATATCTTTGTCACTTCTTTCCCGATATATATTATCCCCTTGCCACCGCTGCCGCTGATCCAGTTCTTTCTCCACGCGCGCGAGATTTTTTGAGAGAAAGTGAGACATCCAGATTATGAACGCATCAATGTCGAGAGATTTCGAAGTCGCGCGCCTAACACTAATCCGGATCGTGCTGAAGTCAAAGGTTAACCATCTATTCGCCGGCCGAACACGGCTACTGTCCGCACTACTTCTCCGCATTGGGACGGATTTCACGGATTTCTCACGCACGAGCGAGCTCAAAACATTCCGTTATGAAGCCGAGATCGACAAATCAGGGCACGGTCGATTCAAATGTCCGCACAGTCAAAACTACTTTCTAAAGTCGTATTTTATACACATTTGTTGGTGAATATCGTCCAAACGGGTTGGTCAGAGCATTCTTATTTTCAAATCCAACAAGTTTTCCGAGAGAAAATCCACGATTTTAAAAGATGTCTCGTGATAATGTCGTCAGATTTTCTGCGAGATTTTCTCTCATTTTCAGCTCGCGGCAAATAACTTTCTTCGAGCCTTAACGATACTACGATACTTGATTAATTTTTCGGTGAAAAAAAATATGCATGTTTTTTCAGAAGAATTATTTCCCATCAAATAAGTATATTGACCAGGTTAATGTCTGATGAACGATGTTTCGACAGAAGAGTTTCTCATCATCCTCAGGGCTGTTGATGATTGGAAAATCATCGCCACCGTCACCGATACGTTGGCCTTCATGTACACATTCCTTCAAAATGAGAACCGATATGAATTTTCCAAAACAATTCGACAGGAAAGCTTGAAATATGTCATGAATAAAATTTGCTATTTCAAATCATAACAACTGAGTTTCAAGTGTAATAAAATTCCAGAATTATGGTACTTCAATTTACCCGATCCACAATTCAAGCAATCAGTAGCGACATTTATGACTCTCCATCTGGAAAAAAGAATCTCTAGTACACCATTATATTATAACTTTTAGAGCCATTGTAGTAAATTTATTAGCAACCAGGATCAATGTAAGACAATAAGATTTTGTGACTTACAAAATGTCTCGTGAGGCATTAGATGAGCGTCGAGAGATTTGAGGGTTCTGTCCCTCGTATTTTCTCTTGGAAATATAAGCAGAAGTGTTTTTTCTGGAAAGAAAAGTTTAATGGGTTGCTTCTCGTTATACATCCGCATACTGATGTATTGCAGCTTCCGCCTACCGGATGGAAATGGTAATGCTCGGAAAAATACCTAAAGTACAATAAATAAGGTCTCGGATAGGATACTAAATAACGGTATGGTACCCAGAGTCATCATTGGTCGTTCAATCCTATGATTGGTTGACTGCAGCCCTCCACCCTTCCCTATCTAATACTAGTTCTTTTACTCCCGGGGTTACCGATAGTACGGCTAATCTATTACAATAATACGGCTAACCTATTACAAAAATACTTAGGAGAATCAGAGGTGTTATCGCAGTATGCCTCAACAGATTCCATTCTTAAGTCAAATTTACTATAAATAAAAAAATTAACAGCCTAAATTGTTCGAGAGAGCACCACACTTATCTTGAAGTTACAGATTTTACTAAAAGTAAGGCTAGCACATTTTCCCAATTATACGGGGACTAAAAGTGAGAGAGGCTTCCGATTGCTTCCTCCATTCAGCATAAGTTTATCATAAGCTCATTTAGTTTCTTTGCAATATTTCGTTTACTTTTTATTTAAACAAACAAATTTAGATGCAGAACCATTTTGATTTAATTCTAACAACAAAATTTCGGGTCAGCGATTGAATTCACAATGATGTGGTCAACAGGTTTCTATTTAAACGTAACACACTGATTAGATTAATTTTGAAAGTCATACAGCAATAAAAAATCATTTTGAACTGCTTGATCTCACATATAATTCCTTACATTCCTCTATAATAACATATACTATTTTCCAAAGAACATAAACATACATTTCCTATGAATTATTTTTAGGATAATATTTAAATCTTAAACACCGTTCGCCCTCACTTTCAGCTTACAAAGCTCAAAATCGCTCCTCAGCCGGAAGCTGAATACTACCAGTAACACGCAACCACTCCGCCCTATCTCACCCATGCATTACTTATAGGAAAATACGACTTACACTAAAAATACGTAATAGTGGACACTTCTTGTAATTTCTAGCTAAAAATTTAACCCTTAAAAAAACCCCTAAGAATAAAACCCTTAAAATTTTAACGCCAAAATAGAACTGGAAGTGTGCTTTCCAAAGTGTTTGCGATTACGATGAACAATACAGGCTACATCAGAGCTGATTCGTTTAATGTACGACAGCACTTTATTATTTAATAGTAGATAGTACTCGTGAACGATAATAATAAAAAGCAAAATTTCGTTTCAAAGAGCAGCCTTAAGAATATTCGCGAAGGCCGAGCGTTCTCAGGAAATGATGGTATATTGAAATATCACGGATTAATTTCGAATGGAGTATCATTCGTGTATTTTTTAAAAATCCCATCAGATGACGGTAATTATTTTTTATATAACTTAGTTGCGGAGAGAAGAAAATAAAATTGCCAGTATCAGTCCCTATTCAAGAACTTTTCTTTTAGCTGTTGGTAAGAGCGAGCGTCTGAGTCACGACTAAGTCAACAAGAACCTTCGTTTGGAAGCACACACAAGCAATCTCATGCTCAAAAAATCCCTCTTACTGAAGCGAGTATTCCGTATTGAAAGGCAAAGTGAAGGTCGCAGGAAATAATGCTCTATACTTGGAAACTATTTCAAGGTTTGCAGAGTATGTTTCAACACAAATATCCAAACAAAATTGGTGCCAAAAAAATTTGTGAGCCTCGACACTGATAATAAAGAAAAACTATTCCATTTAGGTCCACTTAAATTAAATTACTTCTCAGTATCTCGAGACCAAAAAGGTAGAAGGAAAACCTATAAATAACTACGAATTGTTAATGACAAAAGAATTATTTAATAATCTCACGGCCTAGAAGAGCTCTTAAATTACGCTTTCGACATCCCAATTATAAATTATAACACACTCAGCACCAGTTTACGACTATAGATTACCAACGGAGCGTATACAAATCAAATTTTGGCCAAAAAACAGCGCTTGTAGTTTCATATTTCGTTAACATATCCGCCGACATGTTTCAAGTTATTTTAACTTCAGCAATACCGTTGACAGTCTAAGGAATAAGTCCTCACAAATCTCAGAGAAAGATTAGCCCCTTAATTTATGCTTAATGTATTAAAGTTAATTTAATTCATAAATAAGTTAATGTAAATTGTCCATGAAAACCGCTTGCGGCTAATTTTTAAGAAAAAATTAAAAAACACAAAATATTTGCTAAATTGAAACATGATGTGACATAAAGTTATGACGATACAAACCTGGATACAGAGTGAATTACGTCTCTTTACTGTCGAAAACTTTTGAAAGAAATACAATGAAACATATACACAATTACTAGAAAAGTATTTAAAGTTAAACACGAAACTTTAATGAAATCATGATATGCTTCAACCGAATATTTTCGCTGACAACCCAATGTTTCTCGCATGTAACATGCTACTGGAAAACAAGCCCTGTCGACTCGATATCTCCCGTCTGGAATGCTTTTAAACATTACAGGAACACTTGTTCGCCCGTTTTCTTCGTGTAACCAAAGCTAAGGAGGGAGATAGAATCCATTTAACGAGTTGCGGCACGTCTTTTACTTATCGGAATAAAATTTTACGCTCACCGACAGACAGGAAAGCATTCGAGACATCGACAAAAAAAGTGAAATTGCCAAAAAATCGAACGAAGATTTCCCCTTAAAAAGAAACGAACTGCCGCGCGCCTATTAAGTGGACATATTTTCTGTTAAGGTCCCGATCGCGCATTAATACGGCCCACGCGATGTGGACCTAAAAACGACTTCAAGCCTTCCGGAACGAGGAAGGGAACCTGGCAAGGAGGAGAGAGGGAGAGAGAAAACGATGGAAGAGGCAGAGAGGAGATATGATTTCCCGACTAGAGGGTAGGACTTAACCCCGTCGATGGGAAAAGAGACGGCCTCCTCACAAGATGGAATAAGAGGATACGGGAAGGACGGGATAAAACCGCTAACAAGCACACTGAATTTAAAGTGATGTCCTCATCGAAGATGAAATCGTGGCCGATAGCACGGCAGTCTCACCAAAAAAATATAAAGGAACTCCCGCTGGAATAAAAATATGTCCAAAAACAAGGAGTAGGCAAAGCAACGTCGTTCGTTCCGTTTGGCTCCAAACAGCTTTGGGAACAGGAAGGGGAGGGTGAAGGGAGGAGGGAGAGGAGGAATTTTTTCAAGTGATCGGAGGAAAGGACGGTTCCCGGCAGTCCTATCATATTGGATCCCTTTCCAACGGCTACCCGCATCAAAATACCAACTCGCACCCTACCCCGAGAAGCTACGAAAATTAGGCGACCTCCTCCACGCCGCATCGACTGTCCTTTTTTTAACGACCACCACAAGAATACTTTACGCCGTATTCCATTCCCCACGGATACGGATCTCTTCGATCCCTCGATCGAATACCTCCACAAAAAAAACATAAAAGTGCCAAAGTAGTTGGTTTTTAAAATCTCTCAGACTCGGGGAGTTCTTAAAGGTTAAGAAAGATTAGGAGATTAGACGGTGAGGAGAGGAAGTGCCTATAAGAAGTGCTAGCGAGCTTAAATTATTCGAGGAAATGTCTTCCCTCGCGAGCTCAGGAGTGTTCATCCCAACATTCGAGGGAAATTCTTGATCCTCACACCGCACCTTTCAATATCCACTCAACACAAGATATCTTCTTGCTTCACCGACAGTAGCTGAGGCAACGTTCCTCCGTCTTCAAAAGCATGCATACTAGTAAACAATCAAAGAGTTTTTGGATACGATGACTTCAAGAAGAACACAAGATATCTTCTTGCTTCACCGACAGTAGCTGAGGCAACGTTCCTCCGTTTTCAAAAGCATGCATACTAGTTTACAATCAAAGAGTTTTTGGAGACGATAACTTCTGGTTATCTCTAAATTGCTGAGAGGAATATTTCAGTTTTTTTAGGTTATTTTCCTGCTTAACCTGGAGTAGGCTGAGATGATTTGACCAGCATTTCAGAATATATCATTGGAGTAATTTGGCGATCATTGCACTTTCATCATTAAATCAGTTCTTTTTTTAGAGAAAGCATTTACTTATTTACAACACACATATTAGATATTTTCATATTAAAGTTGGTATATTTTCAATTTTCTATTATGTATTCGCACTATGAAAACATTGTCGCACGTTGTCAACATGAAATCATTTTCGTGGCTTTTACTGCCTTATTAATGGCCAGTTGCAGGAACGTAACATATGTATTCCATAAAGTTATGGGACCCATAAGCCATGACAACCATTCAATAAGTGTTGCACAAACATTCAATAAATTCATTGGTTTCATAACTTATGGCATGGAGTTATGAGTTCCATAAGTTGCCAAGATGGCGGATGCGTAATGAACCGCTTGGAGTCTTAATTACTTGATTAAAGTGTTGTTTTGAGACAAGTGATTAGTTTGTTTACTCTTACTGACTAATTATAATGTGCATTATCAATTATTCATAGGCTAAACTTTCTTAACTTTTATCCGGCGGTGGAAGTTTAGATCAAATATTCGAGGCTAGCAACTACTGGTAAATAAGTTATGTAACCAATAGATGTATTCATGCAACCCGAATATATTTATGAATTCTATAACTTTATGGATCTCATAACTATTGATTCCATAACTAAATTTTCTTGCAACCGGCCATACGACGCCGAACAATGGGATTATCATTATTATCTTCGTAGCTTAAGCTGTATTCCAAATTTAATTCAAAGGTATACTTTGATTTGGACAGAGATCTCTTCCATGTCCACGACTTTGGATCATTGAGACTGATAGGAAACTGTTTACATTTTATCAGAGTAAGATCTAAGCCTGACTAGCCATATGCAGTAAGAACTAGAGAGGTCAAATTGAGTTTAAATCACTTTGAAGCATAACGTCAGGTTGAACGTTTAAGTTAATTATGCGCGATAAATGTAAGGATGCCAGAGAAAAAATAATGAAACATATCAAATGAATAAATGTTACAATGACTTCCGTTGTCGTGGCTATGACTGAATATAGCTTTCTTTTCATATATATCACACATGAACACCACTTTAAATACTACACATGACTCATTTTTGGCAGTCAAATGGGACGATGAAGAAACACCAGTGAATTTACGTAAATATTAATTTGTTTCCCAAACCGCAAGAACGCTGAATAATGGAGTTGTAATTTGCATGCACAAGCAATAGCGAGTAAATAAAACTTGGATACTAAAACAAAAATTGGAGCCTAAGCCACTCGAGTAATACTCAATAAAATGTCAAAATTTCATAATACTCAAAATCGTGAGTGAATATTATATGAAGAGAACAAAAATATGTCACCTTACACACTCAATCCAACACAAAATATATTTTTAATGATGGCCACCATGAATGATACTAGAGAATATTATTATATCATGAACGACGAGAACACGGACAGATAATATATTCAGAATCACTTATGTGTGTGTGTGTGTTTCAGTTTCTCACTGTTCTGAAGCTTTCGTATACTATAGCAGACAACTCACACGGAACGTTATAGTATAAAATACGTTGCACAAATAATAATTAATTAGCAGCTAGTATTTTTTCGCCCACGGAAAATTCTTAGGATCTATAAAATTCTCCCTCCATTCAAGAAAAAATTATAGGAATTATTCAAAAGTCCTCCTCAGAGGAAAACCACAAGTGGTTTAAATCCGTTTGAAAACTAAAAAAAGTCTAGATTTGGAAGAACACCGCATGTGGCTCACACTCGTTTTCAAATTAGGACGCTTATTCTTCCCTTTTGATTTAGATAAAAAAGTTTCACTAATCAGTGGCGTCGACAAGCAGGGATGATTTGGTCAGTGGACACTTCTCACTTCACAGTGTTTACTGGACTTCACCATGTCTTCAAATATTTGTCATAAAATGCGAGTCTTCTCCGTTGAAAAATTGGAGGTTTTTCTTAAGAGAAACCTCTAAGTCTCGCTTTGTACAGTGTGTTAAGTCCACAAAGTGATTAAATGCCTCGAAATACACATATATACAGTGTTAATTCCAACTCCAGCCCCGGATTGAGTTATTCATTTTCAAGTAAACAGACGAAACGTGTGTTTTGATCTACAAGGTAAAACGTCGAAACGCCATTTTTTCAAAGCTATGTTTTGGATATAGCACGCTTCGCTAAACAAATAAATATATTTACCATTCCAGCATTTCTAGGAAACCATCCTATTAGCCAAGTTTCTCGTGGAAAAATCTACGATTCAAAGAGGGATTCAAGTCTCCGAAGGAAAGGAGATAGGGTGGAAAGACAGACAGAAGGACAGACCCCGATGAAAATGTTATTCTGCAATTAATAAAAATCGCCAGAGGACCACGATTTGAATCCACAATTGACGCAAGAAATATGCTGCTTGAAGTGCTCAACTGACATTATCCACGCAGAAATCGGAGAAGCATAAAAATGTTCCGCAGGCGGCGAGAATCGAAAGTAGGCCCTTGGTGCAAGACGACCGCAAGGAAACAAACGGCGTGCAGATACATCGCCTTTTATTGTACATCCACGATAACTTGCGACCAAGAATTAGTTCACTTCTGTTACACTTTTCTCACATTTTTCAATTAAACAAACGTTTCAATCAGATCTGGTCCTCTCCCGTTCTATCAGCAGAAGAGAAATTCCCTTGGGTGCATACGACAGATAAACGTCGTTCCGAAGTTTCACCAGAGCTTCTTCCTCCAGGTGAGAGTACAGGCCGAAGCTCAGACCGCCGTAACTGTTACTCTTGAGATGATACTTTACCCCAGGTAGATATACGCTGAATACAGGTCGAGTTTTGAAACCGATGTTGTCAATATGAAGCTCTTAACCCAGAGTAAGATTCGAGGGGACTTTTCGTATGCGGGCATTCAAATATTACGCAAGAGGATTGTGCCATTTTTGACCTCCCTCCCCCTTCCCCTATGTAAGACAATGTAACATTTTCCCAACCCCCCTCCCTCTCAGTCTTGCGTAAGACGTTAGATATTTGTATATACTCTTCGTTAAATGCTCGCTTTCTGTAGTGTCATCTCTCCATAGAAGCCATCGAACAGCTTTGAGCACTGGATATCGTATAATTATGCAGTGTTGGAGTACCACGTTCATTAACAGTAAGAGCGAAACAGTACCACAGCTGATAAAGTTGTGAACAATCACAGGATATTTGCAAAAAACATAGGATATTTGGAAACGATACAATTTTTCAAGACGGACAAAAATCTTACGTAAATTGGTTCCAGACCCCCTGCTCCTCCCCCTCTTCATAAGACAAAGTAAGATGATCCCAATCTCCAACCCCAAAAACGTCTTACGTAATACTTGAATGGCCCCTAAAGGTTTTAGTCATTACTCCCTTCCACAAATATGCATCCAAACAGAAAGGAGACTCAATTTAACGGGGCAAAAAACTAAGAACAAGCACCATGACCGCCTCAACTCGCCTCGTCTAACTCCTTGAGGTTGCGTAAGTGTTCAGGCACAGTTTTTCAAATTCAATATCGGCAGCAATAAGCGATCAAAGGTGAATGCTAAGCTCCTTATTTACTCAAGACACCATCGCAGTACTTTTTTCAACCCCGCTAAATTAACAGACGAGCAATCAAATTAGAGGTTATTTTTTCATGGGTCATATGTGAGGAGAGCAAGACGAGCAGGCATTAACAACAAACGAATATTAACAACGCAAGAAAAAACTAACTGAAGATGTACAGGACCATTTGTAAAAATATCTGGGTGATTTTCAAAAATACACCCACAACTTCAATTATTATACACAAAAAACGAACTATGAAATCTCAATTGATATCACACCACAGAGAACCACGCCAACGCTTCATTTGCCTCTGTCTTTCGCCAATTCGCATGTCTCCCTCAAGGAAGGCAATAGATAAGTAAACATACAAAAATATGCAATTTCGGTATTTTCAATTATTTTAAACACAATAATTGAATCATCCTGAAACAAAAGCAACAACACACCTAAGAACACAAGCGGATGCACGAAAGCACAGGATGCAAAAACTTAGACAGGGGGAACAACATATCACATCCTATTGGTATTCGGTGCCAATAGCAAGTAAATAATGAACCATGTGAGCAAGAGTGAGAATGTACGTAAAATAATTTTAAAATAAATATAAAAGAGCAACAAAGAAAAATCTCCATGTAGGCAAATATTTAAGGGAAAGGAAGAAATCAATTGCATCTTTTTGTGCTAAGGCTGCGTGTAGTGAACGTAAACCTATTTCCCCTCCGCTATTCCCAGCAGATTTTTGGGTTTTTGGACACTGAATAAAAAATCGGAAGATACATAAATTTAGTATCGATTAATTAAATTTGGAAATCAAACGCAGCAATTATCAATAAAAATCACTTCGAAAGCAGTTTTGACGGGTTATGAGAAGCTATACTTGATTTTTGTGGAGTAACACGATTTTATAAATCTTCTGAAGTAATGAACTGGACTCACGTCGAAAGCTATAATGCCACCTCAATGACTATTATTATTCCTTACATGCAAGCGGTCTCTGTCTCCAAGCTATACAGACTTGAATTTCCGAAGAAGATAATAAAAGTACATTTAACACACAACTGATTTATTGGAACATAGTTTCGATACAACCGTTGGAAATATTAATACCGATCAACTATCTCCGTTAGTAACGATCGTCTGCATTCCCTTGTGTACCAGTCCCCGGACGAATGGCTGAGGTTGCCGAGGGATTAAAAAGTATGAAACTCAGGGAGAAGGGATGTGACACCCTTTAAAGGTCCAGTCAAACCGAAATTTATTTAAATCGGATTTCAAAGGCAATGGTCAGTGGGTACCATGCCATAACTCCCACTCCTCAAGCTCAGGCTAAGCAGATCGCTAAAATATTCCTCCTCCTACCAGCATTATCTGATCCGAAACATCTGGTTCTGGAGCGCCATATATTTATCCTACTTGAATGTTTATTCTAGGTTAACTATCCCGGATCCCATCGATACAAGTTTTATAGGTTGATCAAATATCCCTGTGTTTCATTCAAATTCAATCGGAGTCGTCCACGTATTTATACGTCTTTTTGGGGCCCGCCAGCTTTCCTTTGCTTTCAGAACACTGTCACCCAATCATAAATCTTCGGTAGTTTTATGAGCGTGTATATCAGTCGTAAAAATTTTGAGGACACGATAAACACTCGCTTTAACTTAAACCTCGACATTAACGAACTTCAAAATTGTACAACATGTTAATACAAATCCACCCAGTAATTTGAAATGCAAAAGATATACGTCTTCGTGTAAAACGAATGAAAGATATTATTCCCCTTCAAAAATGTACAAAAAGAAACGCATACCTAATACTTTTACAATGAGCAACCAGTTTGTGGTATTATCAATGTAACTTGTTTGATTTCCGAAAATGTAAGCTACTGCATGGTGGTTTGAAAGGCACTATTCTCTTGGAAAAGTAAATTTTCCCACACGTTTGAATAAGGATTTTACTGCAATTAGGGAAAGTTTACAAAACTACTCTAATTTCCAGCACTTAAAATATTTTTATACGGATTCATCGCTCCGCAGCCTTACGTTTGTTAGTCAACTGGTAAAACTAGAGCGAGATGTTGCACATCAGTGGACCCAATAAGATAGACCGGTAGAAAAGTGAATGGTCCAAAAAAACTCTTGTGACGACATTTCGCCAGACTGCTTAGTATTACTACCCCACAATAAGTCAACGGAGGCTTACACGAATACGCGAATGATTGTAAGAAGAGGGTATATTGTAAGCTGTACGCTGTTTTGTAAGAAGAGGGTAAAAAAACAAGTACCTGAAATTACAATTACTCTTGAAAACCAAAGCAGACCTCGTTGAAGGACCATACTTGGTCGCTCCTACCTAACCTTGCTTAGCGTGGCATGGACGTGCCCTTATCGTCAACGATGCTAAGAAGAAATGGGTCTTTAGTCGAAAGGCATTTACACACTTTCTCTACCGCAAAGATAGAGAGTATTGGTTTGTTTTTCATGGACATCTATCCTTGCCGAAAGAGTATTTGATATCCAACACTCGACGTAACGTTATTACTTTACAATTAAACTTTTCTACTAAGTATTCTAATAGCTAGGGATGCCCACCGCATTTGAAACTGGTGGAATAACATCTTCCACAGAATATATCGCCATCTTATCAAAAAACACCTCGTCATGCCAAGAATTCTGATCCTATCGCTGTTCTTTATTTCCCTTTTTGACCCTTCCAAATCGTGGGTGTCCTCAGGATGGGAATCGGTTAACAACCCTCGAAGCGTTGGAATCATTTTCAGCGCATCTGGCTCGATAAATAGCTTTTATTACACACGGAACAAACTCCCTTAGTATTTTTTTTCTCGTCACTCAAATGTTTCCAACGACTCGATGAGCAATCACTCCCTCGACTTAAGTCCATTAGACCAGAAATCCTCTCAAAAATCGATGGAATCTTAATCGTTTCCTTAGAGAAACTAACGATACCCCGGCCTCTTCACTCTTCCTCCGATCCTACCACTTCTATACGCAGCCTCCTTGGCTTCCTTCAACTCTCATTAAGCACTTCCACGGCAAACTTAAGGCGAAGTTCCACTACGGATAATTAAACGCAAAGGGGTCAATAAATATTCCAAAATAATTCCGGAGAGCGACGATTCCGCGTCAGATGAGCCTCATTTCTCTTTGGGCTCCTCTCCAGAGCCTTCGAGTGAAGAATCGCCCGAAATTCCTCAGAATACCAACAGCAGATTAACAGGAGACGAGCCAAGCGCGGATGTTCGAAGTAGTTGGGCCTTTCGATTCAACTTAGCGTACTCAAGAGGTGCTCAAATACGGGAATTGATTCCCTAAAATTGGAAAGAATAAAGTGAGCATATTATAGTAGTTTCATTGAGAAAGCACAACACGTTGAATGCATTATATATAGCCCCATTCGGCACTAAGAAAAAACTCATCTCTCAAGTGATAGAAAGATAATGAACACACATCATATTACTTGTCGAAAAACTCGTAGAAAATACAAGCCGTTTTCCAAGGGAAATGGTGCGGCTATGTAGGGACCACGGGTAGACATAAAAAATAAATGAGAAAGTCTGGACGCAAAGGTCGCCTCACAATTGTATCAGTAAGTAATTTATGTTTTCTAGTTATTCTCAAAAATATTCACCGAAAAACCTTCAAGCCTCACATTCATAAAATCGCAAATAAGCCTCCTATCGCGAAGACATTTTCAGTTTACGACAAGGGATAAACAAGTGAAGTAAGAGTCAGAAATATGTATATCACCATGGATGATTTTAATGGAAACAGCGTGAGACTAATATATGACACATTAACATACAATTCGTCTCCATCATCACCCCCTTTCTTATTGCCATTAATATACATATTCATGCTTATTTTAATTCTTGGCTTGGTCTTCCATGGCTGGGATCCTAATACTACCTGATACACGCCTCTGCGGCGGGTCACAGGATAGTTGAAATACTTAGATGTATTATGACACCACTAGGACCAAGGCAAAATTTTGCTCAAACCACCGCAAATAGACATCACAATGAACTTATTTTCACATCGCTATGCCTTATTTAGTTCACCCCTACGTTACGGCAAACTTTTCCTTTGACCGCGTCAGACGATATTTTCCTTTCCTGCGAGGCGCAGACGCTCTCTTGTTCCTAAAACTATATGTTTAAACAAGACTCATCTTTATATTTAAATGTATTTCAGCTCCCGCACTTGGATTTTAGACCGAGTAAAGTTATACTGAAAACTTTCAAACCAACGGAATGAGAGCATTACGAAAAGAGGAATGATAGTTAATCTAAATAAAAGGTGCATAACGAAAGAGAAGAGTCAATAATTCAAGGGGTGGAAAATTATTCATTCAAGTATTCTACGATATGATAGGTAAGTTTTCGGACAGTACTTATCCTAGCATTCCAATTTCTGGCATGTCGTTCCGTTTTTCCTCCTATAGGTCATCCGCTCTTAGACCCCTCTTAAAATCCTCATATCATCTCCCTCTTCTTATTTCGTCCGGAATTCCTGTCCTCTTCCTTCCTTTTTCACGCTTCCTCAGTGCTCTCCCCTCAATCACTCTTTTCAACATTTTCTCTCGTTTCAGTACGTCCTCCATCCATCTCTTTTGCCTCGTCCGAACCTCCGCCACCATCCTCCTCTCCTCTCCAACCATGTCTAATATCTCCTAGCTCTTCTCGCCACCCAGCTCGCTCGCTCACAAAAAAAAACTAAGTGGACATTAAAAATTGTCTTTCATTATTCAGAAATATGTTCCACGACATCTCGCCAGATACCATTGAGTATATAGGAATTGGTTCATTTGGTCAATGGTTGTGAATTTGGTTAACTGTTCTAGTATTAGCAAGGTATTCTTTCCGGTTGGGTGAATATCTCCTCACGCATAATAAGCGACCATAATAAACACTGAGCTCCAATAAAAACAATCCCATAATACACTTCACCACTTCACCTCCCACAACCTTCACACATTTTCACGGCTGGTGTCCTAATACCCCCTACCACACACTCTGGCAGCGGCTCGCAGGGTAGCATGGTAAATGTAGAATATATTTGGAAAGAGTAGATTCCTCTTCATCTTTTTGTGTACTTCAATCTGCGGTGCTTTACATCAGTCGTCCATTCACACTTGGAGATTTGACAGAAGTGAGGTTATTTCATAGTCAATACCTTTGAGCAATCATATTTATCTCATAACTTAATAGATTTGCGTGCCTAATTTTCCGGCATAGAGGAAAATCAAACCCTTAAGAAGTCGTCCGTTTAGTTCTCAGTGGCAGTTTCGGCTTTCCAAAGTTAAGTTTCTGTATAAGACTTCAGCTGATCAGCTGACAGATTTGTCTTCGATCTCTAGTGCTTCTGCTGTTCACTATCACTGAGGTACCCACTTGGGGCCGCTCTCACAACCAAAAGCAAATTGGCACGTCAATTAAAATAGCTAGAGTGTTCTACAAAGTATTCATGAGGTATATTTAGTAATGTTCAATTTTTTTGATTGGAGATATTATTATTGTCTGATTGTGGTATTTTGAATTGCCGCTGAAAGTGCTTGCGATTGCTGTACGAAGTCGGGTGCGAGCGTCGGAAGCGTCGTGAAGAGTGGCTGGAAGCGATTGAGTCGAGCGCTCACCATATAAATCCTCTGTTCGGAGTATCTTTGGGGGAAAATATGTTATGGGGAAAACACCATGACCTGGAATGTCCGTCATACGGGTGCCGAACTTTCCTTCCGTTTTGGGACCCGTAAGCTCCTCTAGTCAACAGGACGAGGGGAGTGGGATGTTACGAGACATAAATCGTATACAAACCGTCGGTGAGGAAAAGACGGTGCTCTTGTGTTTAGGGGTTGTTTTCAGAGAGCGTTATGCTGCCGGATTGGGTAGAGAATAGTTGCACGGAAGGACAGTTTTGCTCCGCAAAGCTTAATTGTCCATCTCCGTCGGGCGATCTCTCACTACGCTCCTACCAGTCGATTGGTCGACTCTTATTAAACAAGCTCGTCGCCAAAAGCACCTCATCGTCACCCGGCGTCGAACTACAAGCCGCCCGCACGCTGACTTCCTAGCTCGCACCCGAGAAACCAAAACGTTAAAGTGCCTCTGCTTTTTTACCTAAAATTGCAGCTTGTAATCAATCATTGAATTCCGACACCATGGGCAAGAACCCACGAATTAAAACCGTGTTCGAGTCCTGTCTCGCGACGGGGCCCGGTCGCGACACATGGGCTGCTATTCTGAATCGGGCGACGCTATTTATGGCTAACGCTATTCCTTGCTCCAGAATAGCGTCAGAAGCGATTCTGAATACGATACAGATATCCAAGGTGTCAGTTCCGTAATGCTATTATTAATCCCGCTCCTTCCGGTATGAAAACCTCCTGGTACAGTAATTGGAAATTCAGGCAGTCAATGACGAGCGATGTTTACGTTTTTCACAAACAGCTGAGACCTTCGCCATGGAAGCCGTGAGTCTGGTGCATGTTTTCAATAAATAATCCAACTAAATTCGTTCGATGCTGTTTTCGGATACTATTATTATACTTTACTTTGTTCTGCATTCATCAGCTGATAGATAACTATCTAATAATTTTAGATTTTGTGAACGGGATTTCAGTATAGGAAAGGCTGGCGATGTTTGTTATGCATACCTATATGAACATTTAACAGCTACCCGAGCCGGAAAACAATTTGAATTCCTATAATGTTAGTTCACCTCAACATCGTTAAAAAGCATATTGTTTTCGTGTATCTGTTGGGTTTTTTTATTTTATTGTCACCACTTATACGACTGAGCAGACGATGTTTGGATGCATACGAGTTGAGAATAATTATGTATAAGCGTATCAAGGAAAGTGATGTAATGGTAATTTTCAAATATTTCATCACGGATATTTGAAATTTATTATTCTAAATAGTCCGTGGTTTTAATAAGATGGTTAGACAACGTAATTAGCCTCTTGTAAATCTTGTGGTACCGCTGGGAATGTGTGGATGGAAGTGAATGTGAATAGGCAAGATGAGAAATATTTAGAGCCCACTTGTTTAAATAATACAACGGGGATGTTAGATACAATTCTTAACGGAGAGAGTGAACACTCATCCTTTGCGAGTAGATTTCTTGTATTTTACCTAAACTTGTTATTCCCGGCTGAGAGATGGGAAAAGTAATGCAATGCAAAAATAAAGCAATGAGACTCCGTCGAAAAAATACCAGTATACAATGAGAGATACTACTGAGAGGTAACTCTCTGATAATTTTAGATTTTGTGAACGGGATTTCAGTTTAGGAAAGGCTGGCGATGTTTGTTATGCACACCTATATGAACATATAACAGCTACCCGAGCTGGGAAAACAATTTTAATTTCTATAATGATAGTTTACCTCACCATCGTAAAAAGCGTATTGTTTTCATGTATCTATTAGGTTAATTATTAAACATTTTAACTTCCACAATTTATTCGAGGGAGCAGACGACGTTTGGATACATGAGACGTGCATGATCAAGCAAAATGATCCAGCATTATCTTCAAAGTATACTTTCATTTGAAGTTATCATTGGATTTGTTACCTATAATAATCTGGTATTCTTTTATACTCATCAACTGATAGAAAACTTTCGGAGAACCTGTGCGGTGAACGGAAATTCAGCTCAGAAAATTCTTGCAACGTTTGTTACATACTGACAAATAACGGATTACCATGCTGAGAGAACAACTTAAACACGTATAATTACAGTTCAACTCAAAATTGTAACAAAGCATATTGTTTTTGTGTATCTGTTGGGTTGTTTATGTTATTCTCACCACTTATCCGATTGAGCGGACGACGTTGGATACATACGAAGTGGGAATAATGATAAATAAGTGTATTAAGGAAAGTGATGTGATGGTAAATTTCAATTATTTTATCACGGATATTTGAAATGTATTATTGTAAATAGCCCGTGGGCTTAATAAGATGGTAAGACATCGCAATTAGCCTCTTGAAAATCTTGTGGGACCGTTGGGAAATAATAAGTTGGAAGTGAATGTGAATATGGTAAGCAATATTTCGAGCCGAATAGTTTAAATAATACAACGGAAATGTTAAATACAATTCTTAACGGAGAGAGTGAATACTCATCCTGTACGTGAAGAGCAGGTTCTTCTACTTTACCTAAACTTGTTATCCCCGGCTGAGAGGTGGGAAAAGTAATGCAATGCAAGAAAAAAGCAATGAGACTCGGTCGAAAAATACCAGTCTACAATGAGAGGTACGGGAAAAGGCAATGTCAAGTAAGGTTTCCATTTTCATGCTTAAACTCAACTTGGTTAAGTTTTAAATAAGTTTGCTCACTTTTCCTCCCCGTCCAGCTTGGCACACTTGCCTGCTTTTAATGAGAAGAATTTTATATGTATGCTTGAATATACGTATTGACAAGTCAATCCTGCTAATATTTTTATGTTTTTAGGAACACTTTTCAATGCATATTTTGCTGAATCCTCGTTAAATAACGTGTGATAAAGAATCAGGAGGCCGTTACACTCGATAATAGCTTGACGCTTTAGAATAGCGTGGTGATCAGATCGGCGCCTAAAACAACGTCGCTCCCAGGCGTCAGCCTGCGTCCAGAATCGCAAATAGCGTCGTTAAAGCTATTCTTCGAACCGAAAGCGTCACGAAAGCTATTTCTGGCTAATAGCGTTAACACTATCTCATTCAGAATAGCAGCTATGAACAGTTCAACAATATGAACAGCGGGGATAAATGTTAGTTACTAACATTTATCCCGGCGTCAGCTCCTCCGTCTACATCCATGTACCCTCATACTCTCACACCCCCACTCTTATTGGTGAGACCACTGAGTCCTCCTCTTAAGACCTACATCAACAAATTAAACCAAGACTTTCTCGGTTTACTCCTTCCTCTCATAATTATTCACACTTCCAAGTATCGGTTTCAATATTCGATTATTATCTATTACTTGGGCATTGCCAAACAATGGAAGCGCACTCCTTCCTATTTCTTCATCACTGGAGCATCCTACCCATATTCATTCCTGCCCCTCTCATTTCTAACATTTCTTTTCTGGGAGGGAAGTGGCGAGATTTCCTAGTAAGATATCGCTTTGTCAATGACCCTGACGAGTCAGATTTATACCATAGCTCGTAAATTGTAACCTGATATTCTCTTTTTGGGAAATAATTGCTGGCTCATCAACCGCGAAGCAGAACTGCCATGATATCGGGTTTCCCTTGGGAACCGAAGACTTGAGATGGAGGGGGGGGGATTAATGTACCATGCTTCGTCGTAGTTCCCGGAATATACTAAGGTCGCGCTCTCGGTTGTGATTATCGTTACATATTGCGAGAGAGATTCGCACTTACTCTCCGTCGTATTGGGCCTTTACTACAGTTATGCTTGTGTATAAACGCTTCATACGAAAGACAAACAACGAGGGACACACGACACAGCCCACTTTACGGCCGCTTGTACTGTATGGCTGGTTAGGAATGCTTGAGAAATGCGCAATAAGGTACACACAACGCATATCATAAGCACCTTTCATAGAGTACGCCTAAAACAAGAAATTAGGAGTAACGAAGTTATATCAATCTAATTATAGTCTCATGTAAATCACACTAAAACTGTAGAATCACACAACAGTCTCCGCAGTCAAATAGGATAAAAAATGCCCAATTATAGGGTAGGGATATTCAACTCCGCATTTTAATATCTTTAGAAGGAATATACTGATCCCTTGCTTAATCCCGGGATTAATGATCAATGTTCATAGAAAAATGAAAATATTACATTATGTGAATATTTGTACACATAACGAATACAACTCGGCTATATTTGAAGTCCAGAAATCAGCGGAGCCAGAAACACAGAGGTGTTAAGCGTTTACTGATTCATAGGAATCGATGCGCATACTTCATGATGAAAGTCAAGAGCACATGAGCACGCTTAAGGACAGAGAAAAGTGTCATACCGTCGTTGTTAATTAGAATGAATAAATTAAAATGTTTGAACTTTGATCATACCAAGGCGACAGAGAGCGTAAATATACATGCCTATCGTAAATAACTTCACTTAAAATCTCGATATAAAGTTTGGTACCCCACTGGCGTGCTGCCTTTAGTTTATGACAGGTAAATAAAGAGATTCGTAAATGGGCCGTCGAAATTCCAAATAAAATTACATACAATAACATGGTATATGAATATGGACATACATAAAATAAATAAGACAACAAGATGATAGAAGTAGCATATCGACAAGCTTTTCTCAAAAGCTGATTTCAAATTCAAGGTCTGAGCTTCAAATCCAAAATAAAGGATAACATTATAAAAATAAATTCCCGAAAATTTGACCTAAGTATTAGAAAATTCATAACAAAAAGCACGCAAAATGAAACAGCATCTTGCGTAGTATTCACAAAAGCGTATAAACTTCGATTACCGACGGCTTGGCGAAGAAAGCTTTAAGCTTCAACGAATTTTTAGCTATTCAAATTCTTACAAATCGATAGAACACAGAGTACATCGTTCTCGCATACAATCGAAAATACAATCAAGTGGTTATATTCCAGGAAAATTTATCCCAGCGGGGCGATTATGTAACTGTGAGAGCGATGACGGCGGGTGATAGCCATCATGGCCTCCTATGACGGTCGGCGTCATCGAGCGATCACGGAAAGCACCGTCATAGCACCGTGATAGCACGTATGACGGTCAAGGGCTTCCTCACTCCAATGACGTACGTCGGCAGACCGCACGGCGGCAACCCAAAAAGCGAATCAGAGGGACACCTAATCCCAAATATTTGGGCAACGGGCTCTCTCGGTACGCAGAGATGTGCGGTAGGCTCTAGCGAAAGCGGAGCCGACGGTTACTCGTCTCAGTTGTTTGGGGGAACCAAACTAATACGAGCACTTCGGGGAGGCGGAGGCCACATGGAGGTCCTTTTGACCTCCATCCGCCTCATTGGCGTCGGTCTCGAAGGGGTTGTGGTTTCGCTAACCTTCCCTTTCCCAATCCCTTTCTTCCCCCTCTTCCTAGTCCCTAGGTATAAGCGAAAGCTTGCAGGCCTAGGGACGGAGGTTGTAATCCCTGCGGCGAGAGCCGAAACACCTGTAGGTTGGTAGCAATAGAAAATCTGAACAGCCAATGAAAATTATCGACACATTCCAAGCAAACAATTGCGGCGTGTTGGGCGGCTGAAACGATGTCGGCCACACTAGAGTTTAAGTACTCCACATTATTCATTTTTGTATGATTATTAATTAAATGCTGTGTTAAATATGTTATAACGTACCTAACACATCATATTAATTATAGTGGAAGTGAAAATCATGTTGTTATCGTTATGATTTCGTTTGTAATAAAAGATTACCTATGTCTTGCAAATGCATCGCAGATTTGTTATGAATTCAAACCTCTCCGTCGCATTATTAATTTCATTGAAAATTACTTCGATGCACATTAAACGGTATTAGTTCCGTTTACGTTATATGTATGAGAAGACGCGCTGGTTATTCGTTACACCTAAGGTACCTAGGTATTAACATAATGCAAACTTGTATAATTTTTTAAGTTCCTTTCTATATTGGAACTCTTTCGTAATTGTCATATATATGAGCCATCAAATAATTCGCAGAGTTATTCAAGTGTACCTTTGAAAGTATTAGTCGAGTGGGCTGTGCAACTGAACGGCAGCTGAAGTTTTATATGTCCACCTACAGTACATTGCCAAGTAGAGTGCGTAAATTGCATAGGATTATAACAGCAAATCCTAAAACGACCCGAGCACTTTATCGTCGCCACTCTTACCGTCATTCACGGTTGTCTTAGCAAACAAATATATAAAGAGTGAAACTAACACACGTCAATAAACCTACCGTCTATTATATGAAGGCGTACATTCATGGCTATCATACTGTCTAGGTAACTCAAGTTACAATAAGGACAATTGTGAATTGTTAACAATAAACATTGTTTAGAATTAATATTAAATTCGTGAGAAAAAATTAACGTGCGAGAAAAAATTCTATTATACTTTAAACAGTGAAAGTATTATTAAATAATCGAATTTATTTTTATAAAGGACTAAGACAATTTATTCTCCAATAATAATTAATCGTAGTGCGTTATGAGTCATTCAAAGTTAGTTAATTGGGCATGGACTACTGTAATTAAATATTTATTCAACGTATTCGCACATATATTCGATAGCTAATGACGCCTATCACCATCAATTCGAGCGTGATACGCTATGACGGCGTGAAGGTGATAAAAAGTGCTATCACGGATACATAATCGCTGCTATCACCCTGCGTCATACGTATGACGTTGCCCTTGGCAACGACGTCGCTCTCACCCTTCTCACAGTTACATAATCGCCCCGCAGGTATTAGAGTAATCACGATATTGTTACTCGCGAAATTGAGGAATTTGAAGTGTGTATCAGAAATCCTAATCGCTTACATCTACATCTACGTAATACCCTGCGAGCCACCACGAGGGTGTGTGGCAGGGGGAGTAGATCACCAAACATGCACTATTGACATGCAACTAGAATATTTTATGGAGACATTTTAGATAATAGGGTCACATGCAGCTAGATGGTTAGTATCTTATAATAAGAAAGGGATTATTGGTTGTTATGACATTCATCATGCACTACAGACTACTCTAACTATATTTCACCTACCTATCCCTTTGCTATGCTGCCTATTGTTCTCTCTTATGGTACGCGGGAAAAATGGCATTTTTAATCGATCGGTACGACAATCTATCTCTCTAATCTTGTTAATCTGATCAAACCTAGCATAATACGCAGGGGTTCTTAATATATATCTAATGCCATCTGTGAACAAATCGGTTTCGAATTTACTTAAAAGGTTTAACCTAAATTTGAACCTGCGTTCTGACAGTAATTCCCATCCTAGTTCTTCTATTAAAATCGTAACACTTACACAATCATCATAACGGCCTTTAACAGACCTAGCGAATCTCCTTTGCACACGCTCTAATTCTTTTATCAAACCTTCCTCGTACGGATCCCATATACTAACGGCATATTCTAAATGAGGCCTGACAAGTGCAATATAGCTTCTTTCTCGTACTCTCTCATCGCATTTGCCTAGAACCCTTTTTTCGAATCCTAATCTACGATTTTCTACACTAGTTATTTCCCTGATGTGTTTCCCCCATGACATGTCTTCAGTGATGGTGACGCTTAAGTATTTAATAGATTCTACGTTAGATATTTTCTTTTCTTTGATGCAATAATTATTCCGGGGAAAGCCATTCTTTTTTCCAAAAGTTCATTATCGCGCATTTCTTCAAATTGAATTCTAGCTGCCAACTATCACACCAATCATCAATCGCATCTAAATCCTTAGCTAAAGACTGACTGTCCTCTTTATTTCTAATTTCCTTATACACTACTGCATCATCGGCAAAAAGACGGAGCTTGCTATTTTTTACTACTGTAACTTATGCTTATGTACATTTCTTACGATATAAATCTCTATTTCTGTGTCTGGTACAAAAATATTTTATCAACGAATACAGAAATCAGTTTCACAACTGGCTCTACTCCGTTAAATAATTTTTTATTAAAGGGGTTAGGCAGAAAGCTTTGATTTTCTATAGACGCCGTTTCAAAAAATTGGAAATTTAACACCCATTTGGGTTCATTCTTTCACGAATATGTACCGAAAGAAAATAGTAGATTGATTATTCATACTCAAACATAACATTTAATATAAGTCCCGAGGCAGAGGCCGAGCCTGCAACCTATAGGATGGCCACGCCGCCGTGTTACCCATCTGGCTACCTCTGGCATTAGCCTAAAAAATCACTTGGGGCTAAAAATAACTTCATAAAAAGCTATAATATGTTTGATGTCATAAATATATGCGGGGCATCTTCTTAAAAGGTTTTTCAATACTTCGAGAGGTCAGTCCTCACAATTACGCAAGCGAAGCTCGATTGCTCTACTCAAAGGCACCGGTTTACTACTAAGTATTGTGCGTAAGGTTATAGTTCCTTCAATTGCACAGTTGAGAAAAAAATCTCCGGTAGAATTCCGATTCATGGATGTTAGGAGGAGAGTAATAAAAACTCATGCGGAAAGTCCCTTTGCACAACATCCTTGACGTTGTGGAGGGGCTTTCGTGTTCCAAAAACCTTTAGAGCTGGAGACACAGGAGCAATTAGGGGGCGTCCATTGATTACGTGAGGCGTTTTGGGGGAAGGGAGTCGAGCTGCATCTCACCCAACTTCAAGTGGGGGAGAGGGGGGATCTCGGCAAATATCACGTAATTTTTTTCCGCAAGAAACAGTGTAAAATTGAGAGAAAATTGGGTTAAATTAAGTAAAACATGTTTCTCCACTAATAATGGCTAAATCCTACACAATTATATTTATCGCGGTTATGCGAACGCCACAAAGCAAAGTAGCCCCTCGATTGTTTAGCCGCCACCGGCCAGCCAAACGCGCGACTCGACGAACGCTGCGGCTGCGGCGTACGAGCCGGGTGGCAGCGACGCGCAGACAGGTCCCGACCTGCTGTGTTTACGCACGTAAATTTTTCGTTACTCGACGGCTCAGTCAACGCTGTCACTCATTCAAAATGAGTTATCATGATTATTATGATGCATACGGGAAAAGACACGTCTACAAGACGATGAATTGACAAAGTGCGACCCTCACGGATTGTCACACGTCGAGCTACTGAGCTTGTGTGCAAGTGACAACGGTTTAGAGTGGCTAAATCAGAGCGAGGTTGAAGGAGCAGATGATTTTACAAAAAAATCACATGGACATGTTGGTTCCAGTAGTCACTCATGAGACCGCACTTGAGTCCCCGTGGACTGAATTAGAATGAGTATTCTTTTACGAATTTTAGTAGTTCCTATTTAAGTATTTTATTGTTCGATTTTCTCACTGTGATTCTATATAACGCTCTTAGTAGTCTTAAATACTAGTCTTAAATAGTCATAAATAAAAATAATTAAACAAATTATGTTTTTTTTAAATAAATCCAACGCAATCAAGCACATATTAACGTATTCACACATAAAATAGGCATTTTGATAAAATCTCACGTGAGATTAGGGGGACGGGGGAAAGGTGTCGAGTCAAATCTCACGACATCTCACCAAGAGGGGAAGGGGGCTCGAAAAGTCGCCAAAATCACCTCACGTCATTAATGGACACCCCCTTCCTATTGCTTCTCTTGCGGCCACCCTTGCCAGATGGGTCGACGGGTAGGAGCCAGACGAACAGTCGTGCACGTGATGGCGTCACGCTAAAAATACAGTCGGGCATGGCACAGGGGATCCCACCCAACGATCTATGTCTCAGAAAATTGTAGTAATTCAGAAAGAATAAAATACGGACAACTACGTAAAGCCGCCTACGAGGGAGGAACGTTACGAAAATAATGAGGGCTGTGAGGCTAAAAACAGTGGACAGAAAATGGAGAAAGAAAAAAATTAATAGATGCTTTGAGCTGTGAAACGTAAGATGGAGGGATAGCGCGGATATAAGAGATAGTTAAGGGGGGATTAGTTTAAGGGTTATAGCTGAGGGAAATCAGAGTCAACATGGGGTACCCATAGAACAGAATATAAAATTGGGGATGTCGAGTTAAACTGGTACCGGTGGGTGACAGGATACTTGTGGTAGAAATAAAAGCTGGCCCGATAAATTTTGTATTGGTCCACATGTACATGCCTACAAGCACCGTAGTAAGGATGGGGATGATGGGAAGTATGAACAACTTGAGGAGATGATTAGAGAAGTTCCAGGCAAGAAAAATCTAATAGTATGTTCAGAAGGAATGCAGTGGTGGCGGAAAGAAAAGATGGGCATGAAGAGGTAGGGTATGTGCGAGGCACGGGACATGTTCTCAGTGTGAAGGCAGTTAAATTTAATAGAAGAAATAAATTAATAGTGAAAAGCACACGACTTAATTTTTTAGGCAAGGGTACTAAATGTCGGGGGAGATAACAAATTGATTACATCATGGTAAAGCAGAGGTTTACAAATTGTCAAAAACTCACTCAGCCATCCAGAGCTAAATGCGGATGAGGTAATCACAGAACGCAATTTAGTTATGGTGAAATGTAATGCTAAATTCAAAATGCTTCATAAAAAGAGGAATATTTAAAAGGGGAGAAACAGAGAGAATACCAGGAGATATTGGAAAGGGTGAAGCCAAGGTAAGTGGAAGTTGAGGAAAAATGGATCATTATATATACAGGTATAGTAAGAGCAGCGGAAAAAAACAACAAGGTCGATCGATACAAGACGGATACAGAAGCAATGGGTCACTGAAAAATGACAACAAAAATAGTGGAGAAAGAGGATGGAAAAAGTACACAAAACTTCACAGGTGGTAGGATTGGGAACTAAATAATATACTTCAGCGAAAAACAAATCGAACTAAGGAAAAAGGATGGAAAGAACACCGCGAGGAATCGGAAAAGCAACAGCAAAAGGATGAAGACGCCGAGTAAAAAAATTCTTATGTCCTATGTCATGACGCAACAGATAGGACAAACGAAACCAAAGGTTAAGGGCAGAACAGATAAGACATAATTCGAGCCGGAATATTTCTAAAATACGTAATAGTTAAGCAGAGATATGACAGCGTTAACAGACCCGTGAACCTGGATTAAGATGATGAGACAGCAAGAAAAAATAATTACCTAGGAGAATGCGTTGGACCAAGAGCATCGGCGCATTGCATTGCCCCATGGACGGAAGTGCATGGAATGTACCAATGGTCAAAGGCAGAAAACAAATAGATATTATGCTCACCACATGCAAATCTGTGACGCCCTTTTCCACAAAGGTGATAGAAGAAAGATGGTGTAGACGAACTTGAAACCGTGGGCACAATTTTCTCAAAGCACATGCACACCAATTATTAACAGGCTTTAAGTTATTAACGAGGTCATTGATCAATTTCTAACATCGCCAAGTACCAAGAATCTGAGACTAGGAAATTCACACAGCGCGAAGACTGAATCCGAAAATTTAAGAAAACTGCTTACGGCAAAAACGAATTGATGTTGCTTTGTCACTGAGGCAAATGGCACCATGGGAAATCTATCCCATCCCACTCTGATTACGTTACTTCAGTGTTTCGTCACGAATATAGATAAGGAGTTATCCATCATTAAATTTTTCAACAATTGACCAAAATTAAATCATTACTAAATAATATACGTAAAAATAACGATTAATATTTCCTCTTTACTCCAGCACCTTCCTTTAAAGTAGTACCTGCGGGCGTATACACCGATAAATCGATTCTAACCATTTAGGGGAGAAATATTGCCGATACCGTATGATTTTGAACATTTCAGTCGTCTTACAGTATTTTATTACTGTCTTCATTAGTTATTTCTACTGCGAGATATTCAGTTACAACTGACGGCATGGGTGGATTGCTTATGACAAGGTATTAACCACCTCCCTACTCTCATAACCTTCAGTGACGGGCTTTCATTATGATCCTAGATAGCAGAAATAGTAGGGGAGGGTCTGGTAGCCCCGGGCATTTTCTTATTTTGTTGGCTGACCTTACCCTTTCATCGAACATTAAGCAATATTTGCATTTTTACAGTTTTTATATACATACGCACACTGTGTTGGGCATATATTAATTAATTGAAACATTTTTGGAGGAGTTATGGGTTTGATAAATTTATACAAAATTCTTACATTAGAATAATCTGGCTGGTAGCCCCGGACACACACATTACTCTTCTAAGTTCTTATCCAAGATAGAAATGAACACAAAAAGTCATCTAAAAGAATATGTCACAGATATAACAAAGAACACTGCATGTGCAGTGTTCTTGGATATAACTATCATTATGAAGTTTCTAACTCCACACAACCATAATGTGCCCATCCCTTGCACCTACAGCACTGCATCCAGTTTTCAGAGGTCTCACCAAAAATGATGCAATGGGTCATGTGAGGTGGAGTGCTCAAAATATGCACATGGTGAGAATGTGCAAACAGAATCACTTGTAAGTCTTTATGACTGCAATGTCCGTCAACTATCAGATGGACAGGGCTATCCTGAGTAGGATGCACATGCTTCACGAATTCTTTCAACCATATTAAGAAATTTTCTGCATCCATCCATCCGTTTTGCTGTGCCACAGCTGTAGATTCAGCTGGTGAATTTATCATAAGCCTGTCGTAGAGCTTCTTCCTGGGGAATACAAACAGAGGAGGGATGAGCTGCCCATTTGCACTCATACAAAACAAGATACTGACATTCTGACCTCTTTCCCCAGATGTAATTTTCTCCACTTGTTTCTTTCCTTTAATAGAAACTACTTTACTGTTGACATGGACACAGGATTCTCCAGTCTCACCTGCATTGTAAGTATGTGAAGGTGAGAAACAAAATTTGATCATTAATTCTTCTAGCTTTACATAGAAACGCATCACTTGTGGTTTATTAAATCCAAGTGCTCTCATCAAACTGGTAGATTCTGCATTTCTAGGGATAACTCAGGATTTCTTTGCTTAAAAATCTAGTAAAATGCTATACCAGCACTCCCTTTAGAAGTGTTGAATCTATGAGGTATGTTCATGTGTTCGGCCAAATCATATGCGAGTTTCAGGAACTCCTTTCAAGTAAGTGGCATGAGACGGTTGTCTAAGTCTTTTATGTACATGTTTCACCAGCTCGTAATCCAAATGTTCCAAAAACGTATTTTCAAACCTGCCCAACTTAGGAGAAAGTGTCATTTCACCATCACAGCTTTTTATTTTCTTAATTTTATCATGCAGAGAACTTTTTGGCACACTGGAAAACTCGAGCAGCTTCTCTACATGGCATAGTATTACCTAACACCCTTTCTATTTGCATGCTTCATGGCATCCTCACTCCACATCCCTGTCAGTATTTCTGCCTTTAAACTTAGATATTTTTCAAGTTCAGAAATTATCCGGAACAAAATAACATTAACCCTCTGTCCGGGGCTACCATTACACCTAGTGTCCGGGGTTACCAGATTGTTTACATAATAGAAGGTCATTCATATCCACTAAACTACAAAAGCCTACTCACATCAAATTTGTTGACTGTGTTTTTAAATGCATTGCAAATAATTAGAATAAGTATGAAGTGGGTACAAAGAGCAAAGTGGATTCACAGCAGGATGATCCTGTTTAGATAACATATTTACATTAAAACAACCAACAGAAAAAATAAGAAACCGAGAAACGCATCTGGTATTCACAGATTCACAGTTCCCATCAACAATCTTTACTGCATTTTAGACTAAAGTAATATAAATGGAAAATACATTATAGCAATAAAAAATCTTTATAAAAACCTAGAAACAAAAGTAAAAATAGGAAATAAACTATCTCCGTCAATTAAACCAATAAAGGGTAAAGATAAGGGTGTTGCCTATCACCCACCCTTTTTAAAATTTATATTAACGAAGCTCTGAAGGAGTGGAAGAACAAATGTGCTGTAATGGTAATAAAAATAGATGGAGACTCACAGCATACATTACTTTTTGCTGACGATCAAATAGTCCCCAAGCGGCCACCCAACATTGAGCCACTAATGGCCCAATATTGTTTGCCGATGAGCCAATGTCGGCCCTATATTGGGCCGATGTCGGAATGATAACATTTTATGTCATTTAGCCAAGATTGGCTTCATCTTGTTAGCCAATATTGGCTTGATATTGTTTGCCAAGATTCATCCTATAGACCACATAAATTGAAGTTAAGCATTAATTCAGACTCAAATGCTCAAAAAGCTGCCCTAATGGAGTATCATTACAGACTATGTAATGTGCATATTTTGGTTTTGGCTAGTGAACTTTCACTGGCTTCTGCGATCTTTCTGACATGAGGCCTATGTTGGCTCCTGATATTGGGCCAACATTGGCTAAATAACGACAATATCAGGCCAATATTGCCAATGTAGAGCCAATATTGGACCAATATCCAGCCATTATTCATGGCTGCTTGGGTAATTGCAGGAGATAAGTACAAGGCAGAATATATGATGAGGGAATTGATAGAAACATACAATAAGGTGGACCTTAAAGTAAAATTCAACAAAACAAAATATATAGTAATAAATGAGACTGCAAGGAATCTGGAAATAGAAGATAATGCCATCAAAGTCTGCAGTAAGTATAAATACTTAGGTGTAACGATTGGAAAAGAAGGAACCAGTAAAAAAGAGATAACAAACAGAATACATCAGTCCAAACTAACAAAAAATATAATGAATAGTATATTATGATCAAAAGACATAAGTAAGAGAACCAAATTGCAAATATATAAAACAATTATTCAGAGTATACTCCTTTACAGAGCAGAGACATGGGAAATGACCAACAGGGATAGGCAGAGACTGGAGGTCGTAGAGATGGATTTTCCAAGAAGCTACAAAAAATCAAAACTATAAGAAATGAAAATATAAGAAAAATGATGCAAGTAGGAGAAATTATCATACAAGAAATAGAGAAAAGACTGCTAAAATTGGTATGGACATGTAAAAAGAATGGAGGAGAAACATTGGCCAAAAAAAATATTAAATTGGCAACCACCAGGAAGGAAGAGAGGATGACCACCAGAAGACTGGACAAAGCTAGTCACCCAAGATAAGAAAAGGAAACCATTAGAGAATGAAGACTGGAGAGACAAGGAGGCTTGGAGAAGAGGATGCGAGAGATGGCCGACAGCTGTATAGAACTCGCTTATATATGTATAATATATATATATGTATATATGAAGTGGGTACATTACCTGGAAATTCGGGCATGCTTCAAAGTTACGTTCTTTCTGCAAGTACTGAGCGCCAAAACAATGCGTTCGCAGCATGTATGGTTGACAACTTAAAAAACATCAAAGTACTTACAAATGTACGTAGATGGTACCTAGTAGACAGTGACAAGCACCATCAGCAGACAGCATCATGCTACACTACCTAGTAAGGAAGTACTGTTAGTTAAATTGTTACTTGGGGAGCCTTCGACTGGAACTCCGGCACTTAGACCTTGAGTGGCCCATTGTGCCAACCCCATGTTTAACCTGCCTGCCACATGCAGACAGGAGACAAGAGCGCCAGGGTGAAGGTACAAATGGTCACCCATCCAACCTTCGTCCAGGCCCGACATTGCTTAACTTCAGTGATCTTATGGGAACTGGTGTTTCAACGAGGCTAGACCCTTGCCCCTAGTAAGGAAGTATGAAACTAACCAATGTCCGGGGCTACCGTCCGTCCACGGCTACCAGATCTTCCCCTAACTTGCACGACCAGTGACTTAAGGATCAAGTACTTAACAAGTAATACTTCCATTATCATCAGATCCAAACCTTGAGGAAGATATTATAAAGTCTACATTACTTGTGAATGCTTGATTTGATACAATGTGATTTCAGCCTTTGCGCTCAAATATATCCTCCTTGTTGTGCCATTTTTTTCAGGAGCTCCTGAAGTTTGCAGTCTCTCAGGCAGCACTAGCAAATCATCAGCCTAAGAGTGGGCTCATTGAAATCTCCTGCAATACACCGATCTTTTCACTACACAAATACCCTATACACCATTATGAAGGTTATTCAGCCATCCATTCATTTACTCATCAATTACTCATCATAGTTTTTAACTGTACAACAGGGTAACATCAGCCTCTCTACGTCCTATTCAATTTTGTGCTAGCCTAGAGATACATTGACTATATTCTTTGCCTTCCTACATACACTGCTGCTTCAACACAAGGATCATCCTGAGCACTGCCTGACATTCCCAAGTGCATCAGGACCCAACCAGCCAATTGGAAATTTATGAATAGAGAATGTTTATGGCCCAACTCAAGAGTTCCCACCAAGTAATAAGACAGCCATCAGCAAATAATATCCTCACAATATCCTGTCCTTTTTCCTATTGTAATTTTTTTCAGAAAATACTCCCACAACAAATCCAAGCAAAACGCTTCTCAAAAGACTTATAAATACATGCAGGGACCACACTAACTGGGATCATCAGTTTGTACGGTCTCCAGATATTACACATTTCATTATATAATTCCAGTACAACCTCAGAGTGGACTGACAGTAAAAATTTATGAGCAGCTAAGGATAGAGTACAACATACAATTTTCTAAGCTAAGTAACAAGATATAATAAGTAACATGCAGAGAGATGAATTGAAGCTAACTGCTCCAAAAGCCTAACAGTCAGCATAACAGTCAAAGAATACATATGTTTATACTGCAGGCGTTGGTCTTTTTTGTATCGAA
This sequence comes from Ceriagrion tenellum, assembly GCA_963169105.1. Lineage (NCBI taxonomy): Eukaryota > Metazoa > Arthropoda > Insecta > Odonata > Coenagrionidae > Ceriagrion > Ceriagrion tenellum. The sequence continues at coordinate 98,330,960 of OY720633.1, read as the reverse complement.
CTCAGTGAGATGCCTAGCACTTAGTACTTACAGGGCATGGAGAACTCTACTTAAATGCTTCAAAAAAATAAGCAGTATTCTGACTCAGGTTAATAATAATAATATCAAAGTGAAGAAATTCAGATCAAGATTATCTTTTTGCCCATGTTAATGTTTCATAATATAGATTGATTGATGAATTACAGTCCAGGAGTTCCTTCTTAATTGTTTATTAAGTTTTTATCCTTGGAGACCAATAACCATACCAAAGGCAAAGATGTCTTCCTTTGTTAAGATGTAAACTCCAAGAATTCTGTGGCAGCACCATCCTTTCATACCACTGAATTTAAGACATGACATTAATGGCATGACACATTAGATGCCCCTCAAAACACCAACAATGTTAGTTATCAATTATGTTCAATCAACTAACAAATTCAGACTCAGAGTGGTGTCTCTTCAATGACATTTTTCATAAATCTGTTAACAATCCCCCTCCAAGGAATTAAACTGGCAATGAAAGCCTGTTCCCTTAGTCTCGAATTTTCAAAACATAAATTTTCCTACATAATGTGTAAACATACTTATAGTACTTGTACTATATAGTGTTTTTATACATCTGTGTACAAAACGACTTTATCCCTTTAGTGATCGAACCATGGAACAACTGAGACCCTAAGGCCGGATTCCATGAGTGTGGATTCCAGGAAGTGATGTCACCTCATTGGGCATACTGATTTGGATGGATCAATGTTGTCTGCACCATATAAACTGCAGGACTGCAATTGTGGACAACCCTAAGTCATCCACCAAATTCCAAAAGTTAATAAATAAAATAATTTTGTAATAATTCGACAATCCATAATCCCATTCGATAAACCATAATCAGGCCTACGTGCCACCTATGACATTTGATCAAAGCAAAAGAATAGATTTCAAAAAGGAAAAACATACAAAGAATTCACGAGTATAACGGCCTGCGAGCCATTTTTCAAAATTGATTACTTCGTCTGTATTAAATATTTAAACTCTGTACGAGATGAGCCCTGGGTTGGGGGAAGAGGTTGGTTTACACCTCATTCAACCCAGCATAAATAAACAAAAGTCAAAGTCACAACCAATTAACTTAACTAAAACTGAGTCAAACAAAACAATTATATTCAAATGAAAAAATCAATTATAAAAAGTTCATAACTACAAAAATAATCTCGCTCTTCTTTTGCAGCTACTAATCTTCAACAATAACCAGAGACTGGCTACGATTATCAAGAGGATGGCCCTGACTGGGAGCTCAATTACTAATATTAGATTACTCAAAGATTACAACTTAAACAGACTTATAGTTTCAAAATAAAATTATTGAGAATAAGTGTATACATGCAAAAAATTCTTTGGGCATCAATTGTACGGTACACCCTGAATGGGGGCCATCCTCTTGATAGTCCTGGTCAGTCTCTGGACGCTCATTCAGGGAGTACAGTACATCCAGAGACTGACCAGGACTATCAAGAGGATGGCCCCCATTCAGGGTGTACCACACAATTGATGCCAAAATAATTTTTGTAAATATAAGCTTATTCTCAATAATTTTTGGAGTCCCAGGGGTGCTCTTGAGTAGTAACCTTCCTTCAGAGAATGCAACTCCTTAAAGGCTGACAATCCAATGTGAGAGGGTACCTTTTGGCCCCCTACTCATTACTATCATGTTTTGGTTCACTTGGTCCCACAAGTAGTAAAGGAAATAATGGTTCATCCACAAAGAGCCTTCCATACATGAGTAAAAATAAGAAAAACCTCAAGGACACCATATATTTTGAGTTCCCCTGTTAGATTTCTTATCCACTCCCACGCATATTCTATCACCGTGGCAAGGGAATGAAGATACTGAGGGGAGCTTTTAATGGACCAATCAGGTCTCCATCATGAGTATAAAAAAATAGGGGTATCCCATGGAGGATATTGCTCATCATCACCCATGAGGATCTTTGAAGAAAAGGAGCATGGGTAGGCTGCCTGATGTCCTGCTCTCAGACTGCACATCCCCATGATTCTCTGTCACTCCCAAATATTTATGAAATGACAAATTACTGTACTGAAAAAAAATTCTTCCAGTGACATTTGCAAGTTATGTAATGTGTGACAGAGGAAACCAAAATAAATTTTTTTCTTGCATTTCTAGGAGCTATATTTAAGGTTGATTAAGAACTTGCTTTCCTCACAATTGTCACCCTCTTTCCCCTGAAAATTAATCCTTGTGCAACCTGAGGCTAAGGTCTGCATGACTTCATCTTTTAATTTGAGCATATTTAATAACATTCATGGAACAAGAATTAAACAGCCATTATTTTACAGGATTTGTCAAAAATAAGGTTATTGGTCAAAAAAATGATGAATAAATTTGGAAACACAATTATTCTCAAAAATGAAACACATGACCGATTTTGCAGAGATGTATAATTCTTTTCAAATGAAGGCTACTTCAAATTTTTATAAATGACATTTTAACATTTCTTCTAAGATGGAGACTATCCAGAATTGCCCTTTCCTTGTCTTCGGCTGCATAGACTTGATGGACTGAAATAATTCCATCATCCCAGCCAATATTTTCCAGATTACTGTGTTGTTTTGTATCTCCTAGGAACATTTTAAGCTCTAATGGTCTCTTGGTAAATTTTAAATATTTGTAGCAACATACTTACCCTTCAGTGATGAACAACTCAAAATTTTAAACAAAAATAATTTATACATGGAGTGTAGCAAACACACCAAAAAATTATTTTCATCACAAAAAGTTATGCCTTTATGATTATCAATGATATTCTTTATGATTAGCTTAGTGTTTACTAAAAACAATTTGAAATTATTACAAAACTTACAAAATAGATACTAAAAATTGTTTATAAAAATCACAGATAGAAGAATAAATGCTGCAATTCCACATGGTATTATGTGGAATTGCAGCGTTAACTCTTCTATCCCTGATATCAAGGAATTCCACCAAGTAAGATCCGAAACTATCATCTAAAACAAAAATCACTTTGTAATTGACAAAAATCCACTGAATCTTCAACATAGTTTTGTTTTTGAATCTCTAAAATTTCACTACAACATTCTTAAAGAAAATTTTGAAAATTCGAACAAAAATACCATAAACAAAAGCATTATTATTAGGGATGGGCAGATCCAGGTCTTTTTTCGGATCCAAATCCGGATCCTTTATTTCGGATCCCGGATCTCAGTTCTTATTTTCGGATCCTAGGATGTATGAAGGGTATATTCAATTCACAAATGATAATAGAATTCAAGCCTTCGAGACTTTATTGAAACACAATCAAGTTTAAAAATATTAAACTTCAATATTGAAATACAGACCATGTCGATGCCACAATAATACTAATCCTTGATTGTTGTCACATTTATGCAATGACTGGTGTTATACCGCATCTTGAGATTTATTTCTTGAGAATAATGAGATGGATAATGAAGGGTTTATTTGATTTACATTCAGCAAAAGCCGGTTGTCGAATGAAGTACATCAACAGCATTCAATTTGTTCGGCAGAAAGCCACCGATAGCTGACGACAGCCGGCACTTCAATCGCTTAAAACTCTCTGATGCATATTTGATTTACTGTAGTATTGGATCCGATATCAGTATCTCATCCCATGTAAAGATCTGCAGATCTTTGGATCCGCAGATCCGATCCGACCATCCCTGATTATTATACTTGAAAGGTATGAATCAATCAATAGAAAGAATAGCTATAATACAGCAGTTTTATTATTCAATAGCCTGCCAAATGAACTAAAGATATTAAATAACTTAAATATTAGGAAAAGGGATTTAAACTTTGGGTACAATCAAATGCAGAGCAAAACATAATCATATTACTATACTATAGTAAATCACAAAAGTGATTTGATATTAATATTATTTATTGTATGTTACTTCTTACATATTATACCATATAAGATTTTATTTAGTTAAATATAACATTATCTTTTATTTAAAGAGTTAATATTACGTATCCAGACCTAAGAACAGGTAATTTTATTTACTCATGTAGGGTTTACTATATATCTATAATATTTATTAGTGTACTTATGTAAACAATTTTCTGATGAAATAAATAAATAAATGAACTTCTGACATTTATTGTTTCAAGAGTTATATTATACAGAGTATAATAGTACATGACTGCAGCTCGAAATGGTTTCAATTATTTCCTTCAAATTTACTTGCAGTTAATATCCCCTCCTCAAGCAATTACTGAAATTTAACCCTCAAGTAGTTGTGCACAGAATAGCTGTCGTCCAGGGTGATTTATATACTCTCAAAAATCAAGGGAATTACCTATAATAGTGGCACTGGTCTCTGATATACATAGTTCCGTACCAATGATATGTAGTTGTGTACGGGAGACCTGCACAATTATATTAATTGTGATTTGAGAGCATTTATGTCACCCAGAATGATGACTGCGTTCTGCTCAACTACTCAAGGGTTAAATAGGATTCAAGGGAGCAGCACAATTTGCAGCAATGACAGGATAACAGGAAAAAAAATTTTCTTGGACCACAAACAGTAATTCATGAGGTCTACAAATAGTAGTTCATTTGTAACATATTCAGTAGGGAGGGCAAAGGGAATGCAACTAAATCATCCATTTCTCAAGATACAAATGAAGTCTATTATCGCACAGTATATAATCCTTGCAACCATCAAACTTGAGGGTTTGGTGTCTGGCAATGGGAAAGCAAAGACCTTAACTCTCATCCTCTCACAAAATCCATGAACATAGCTACAGTGGATACAAGAACTATTCCAGAAAAGAAGACTGAGGAGATAAGGAAAGCAAGGGTAAAAATAGGAATTTGAATGAGGTACTGAAAGGCTTCCAATGTTCTACCGTGTTGCTTGTCTTGTGATGACAACAGTTTTTATCTGTTAATATCATCTGAAATGAGGACGAAACTGTTATCATCAATAGGCATGACAACATTTTGTCCTCATCTCAAAAGGACATCATAAGGTTGAAACTTGTCATCAATTTCTATCTGAAGATATCCTCTGGAATGAGATTGATATTGTTGTCATCACAAGACAAATTATGGGGTGGAACACTGGAAGCCTTTCAGCACCTCATCTTGAAAGAGTGCCTAATCCTTTCTAGGAATTCAATATAGGGATGATGAGAGGCAGGGAAGTTAGAAAATACTACGCAGGAGATGTACATATAGATGACTAAATGAGAAGAATAGTAAGTGATCTTTACCAGGACTCTATATTAAATAAATATAAAGCCAGATAACAAAAATAGGTTATACAAACAAGGATTGCAGGTGTAGGCATCATAGTGAAGAAATAATGAGGTAGGAGAGTGAAGTCAGTCTAACAGTTCAGTGAAAAATTCTGATGGTAAAGCTGGAAGGAGAGCCTACACCGTTATAGTTCAGTTCTACATGCCGACGTCTAGACACCCAGAAGAAGAATTAGAAGAAGTTTACGAGCAAACTGAGGAAGTCCTTGGGGTAGGGAAGGGGAAAGATAATCTTAACATACTGAGAGAGAGGAACACAGTTGTAGGAGAGGGAAAAAAGGAAATAGTGTGGGATATTTTGGACAAGGCAAAAGAAATGCCAAGGGAGAAAAATTGGAAATCAATACCAGAACTGGAAATAAACATACCTATTTCAGGAAAAACTGGAACCCTCTGTGAATACATAAAACATAATAACTCTTATTGCAAAAACAGCAAGAGTTCATCCACTTAAACCGTCAGTGCTCACAGGATGTGAGAAAATCAAACCATAGTTAAATCATAGCTTATTGTTCCTTCAATATCTTTCATCTGTAACAGAAAAGAAAAAAAATTATGTTCTTTTATTGATACCCAAAATTAACATTGGCAGGGCAAATTTTAACAACTGCTAGTTAAATATTTTCTTGGGTTGAAAACCAGTGCTATCTCATTTACCATTAATAATACATCAACATGTTGATGCAATATACAAAATCCTAACTCTCAGTTGACATAAATTCAACCTAAGTGCTACATCAACCTTTGATTCATCTTAACCAGACATTATAAAACCAGGCCTCAGGCAGGTACGGTGAAAGATGAGCAATCCAATGAATCTACGCTGAAGCAGCTGTTAACAGAAAACACAAGTGTGAGTCAGTACACAAGAGACATGAAATGAGAACTTCATAGAAACAAAGGAGATTCAACAAAAAGCACATTTTAAATGTTTACCTACAACTAAATTACATAAGCAAGATGGCCTGAGAGACATAATAAGGAAGATACTCCTGAATGACACATTCTTTTATTATTTCATTCTTCAGCTCAGTGTACTGACCTCCTTTCTTTCCTCTCCCTCTCTCATCAATTTATACCTATATTATAATCTTCGATGAGCTTCTGTGGTTTGCCACCTCCTAATGATGAGAAGCACAACAGAAGAGGGAAATAATTTTCTTGCAAAAAATGCCAGTAAATAAACAAACTCGCTCCAAGCTTGGGAGAGAAAAAAGAAGATATCAGTGTGCAATGAATATCCTCAATTAACAACCATTAGAAACGGATATATTTCCCAAAACCAACTAAATTAAAAACCAGCAAACAAAGGGCCATCCAACTTTTAAAAATTCTACTCCAGAATCAATGGCGAAATCTAGACAAGTACAAGAGATCAGGCAAGAAGTTTTCTCTGCAATTTTGGGTCGCAAGCATTGTTGGCATCATTAGTGCAATGCCTTGAATGTGCATGCTAGACACGTCCGAGGCAAGTGCTTCAGCTAAGTCCGAAACAGGGCATGGTAGACAGTCCAATAAGAGGAAACACCGTAAGAGGGGAAAAGTGGAAAAAATGGGAGGATGTTCATTAAATGCAACACTCAAAGCAGGAAGGAGAATGAATGCACAGCTAAGAAAAGCTTTCTCATATCAAGAGAAGTCAACTTAAAAAAGCTCAGCAAGCTTTCAATAGCCACATAATATGAACCATGAAGTACACATTCCTAGAACTATTTTCATTCATTCAAAAGTGAAATTCTATCACTGATCTTTTATTCAAAAAGACAAGTGACAATGAGAGGAGAGATTGAGACAGGGATTGATGCAGTTTTAATCAATATCTTGATTGTCATAGTTCTAGGAGATAGGAAATCAATGATTGAAACTTGAGTTCCATGAAGTCGTGGCAGCTGAGTTATTCCTGACTCAAACTGTCCCACCCTTCAAAAATTAGCTGAGGCACTTAATGAGTTCAGGTAGCTTGAGCAAAATATAATTTCAGTCAGAAATCAATTAATTCAGTCTTATTTAATAGAAAAATATTTTTTCCTTCCAAAGATACATAAATATTAGCCACTTACCAAACTATTCTCCAAGATTTTTGACGAAAAATACTAGCCCTTTAAATTGGGAAATGGTACGTATGCACTCCAGAGAGACATTATTTTAAAAAAATAGGAACTTCTAACACCTAGATTTACATAAAAAATTTAAGGTATAGTTTGTTTATTCCTTAACTATATTTGAAAATAAAGCACATAGCAACTACAGTAGTTTTTTTTAGGATCACAAACAAACATCCATTTTGAAGGAGTTTTAAAATTACTGCGTGACAAAAATTAGTCTAGTTAGACTTATGCAGATATCTTTTTTTAATTACTTATTTAGAATTTCAGTCATATGAAAGTATATAATTGCACCATTAATTATGGAATATATTTCATCCTTTCTATGGATGCTGAAAGTATAAAGTAAACTTCAACTATGGTCCCCATTACAACTAAGGAACTATCTCGCTCAAACTGCCGTAAATGGAGGGAACTCTTGAACTGAAGAGCCCATTCTGAGGAATTAACCCTTATGATAAGAAAGCCATGTTAACAGGTCACAATTTTTTCATTCCATGAGAATGTGCCATTTACATAAGGTATTATTCCACACAAGAGAATAATGCCATTTTAGCACAACTCTGTGGCCAAGCAAGATAAAGGGTCCAAGGTGCCATTTTAGGGACCCCACCCTGATGGATGCAGAACCCTTTATTAGACCTTTGGGCAGACTTTACATCAATCCTTTCCCTTACTGACACCCTTATTTGAGGAATGTCCCCCCGTCAACAATTTGTTTAGGTTGTGGATTCTTTTTGCTGCATATTCAGAAAATAGAGACTCCCGAGCATTTACAAATTAGCAACAGAACTCAAAATTCATTTTAACCAAGTTGTAGGGAGCATCACTAAAAAAATCAAACAAGTAAATAGTTATGTTTAAACTTTAAACGTACTTAGCAAACTTAAATAATTATCTTTCGAGCCTTTTTTTTCTGAATAGAGAACAAATACTTAATTTAATCAATCCACTACGTAAGAAAATAGTTCACCATTGATAGATGCCATTGAGTGGGGATGGCACTGAGGCAAAGGGTCAAAATTACTTCTGCCCATAGGCCAAGGACATGCTTAGTCCTAAGGACTCTAGTCCTGAAATAGACATGAAGTATACCTGTGTGATTCCTAACCACGAGAGATTTGCATGCAGATTGCTAAAAGCACTCATGGAGGGAAGCATATTCATCACAAGGTTTCAGCACAAAGGGTTTTCTAAAAGTGACACTCTTCTGGCGTTTAAGTTTTGGGAAACATTAGCTCACAAACAGTAGCTCAGCAATTTCCAACATTACAAATGTTCACTTTCACATAATACTTTTTGATAAAATCATGATTCAGGAAACTGGACAGGTTTAAAAAAAAATTGTAAGCACTTCCTATTTTTTAGATCTTCAATGATACAAAAGGGTATCTTAAGAGCTGATTGGATTATGTAGCTTACCATGCCTAATATCATGTACTTAACCCACAGAAGCAATGGATAAATAAACATGTTATGCTCCGCTAGGAAGCTCACGAGTACCGTGACCGAAAAGCACACCCTCCGTGGGCTCCCCCCTATCCCCTATGCCACAACACTGGGGCCTTTCACTTTTCCCCACACCTGCTTCTGGCTAAGTGTTCTCATCGACCAACGGTGGTCCCTCAGACCATTTAAGGGTCCCTCAGACCATTTAAGGGTCCCTCCAATCCCTCAAAAGTCAGACGGAGGAGGGAGCTTCGAACGCACACCACAGCGAGTGCATCCTTAGCGCCTCTAGCTCCTTGCCTTATCAGGGTATGGCCTAAGTGAACACATTCTCTGCCTGGCAGCTCCACTCATTTAGTATCCACTTCCAACAAGGACTCAAGCCCAGATGCCATGACGACCATGGATCAAGAGGAGTAGCCACAATCATGCACAGCTGTTGACTGCATGGTTCGTTGAGGTGGACCAGCAGCTGTTTCCCCTGAGCAGCCAACTATGCTCGCCGCCCTTAATCCTAACCTACCCAGCAGACGTCTCCGACGAGGTGGTAGCGTGGCTCGCTTGAGCCCAACAGACACCCGGCTGAGTCCTCTCAGATACCCAGCACCCCCTCCTTACCTAGTGCAGCCGATCAATTCTCCCTGTACACCAACATCCCACCCATACCCCATCACCCACAACACCACTGGGTCATTCGGGTCCTGCTCTGCATGCCAGAGGAGACGCCATTATGTAGCAAGGGCATAATAATGAATATAAAATAAACTCGATGTTTTAAAAACCTGCGCTTCTTCGTATGCTACCCCCTCTCCTGAACTAGTATGCCCCAGTTGCCCACTGGATGAGGACATGAGCACAGGGGTCCATCTGCAGCCCCTCAACATCCTTCAACCTGCCCCCAGAAACAACAGTCTCTTCAACTGTTTGCTATATCCCTGGAGTCAATAGATGGCACACAGCAATGCATTGGCTTGAGCAAGGGTAAGGGAATCATGTGCAGCAAGTTGTCAACATATCATAGCTGGCCATATACACTATGTACTTTATTTCACAAACTTTAGACCTTCAGTGAAACACAAGACAGGCCTGGATCTGCAGAAACCAATGAGGATACTCACCTCCCAATTCACATTTTAGGCAAGGGAGGACCTTGCCTCTGACCAGTTCCTCAGGAAAGAGTCCTTTTCAACTGTTCCTGTTTTCTTCAAAACATGTTCAGTATAAGTGTAAAAAAAAAGGAAGGATTTGATGTTCCCAGTAATTGTTGCTGAAGAAGTCCTCTCAGGCTTTTCACTGGGTTAGGAAACAGGTGCTGCCAACATTTGGCATTTAATGACAATGGCTGACTCCGCCATTGTCATTAAGTCTAAAAGTGCTTTAAAAAAGTCTAAAGGTCTAATTGTCAGGCTCAAAACTTTCTGGTGAGGTTCAGGTGAATTCTGATCAGCTGGCACTGAAATAATTTCTCCTTTTCCTTGTATCCCTTATTTTCAATACAATGGGATTCTGAGCATTGTTCAGAGTGTATCCCAGGTTGCATTTGAAATTTCTTCCCACTAATCATATTTTGATATCCTTCTTGGTCAGATGGCCCCAATAACCATTGGATCTGCTGAGTATTTCTGCAATGCCAAAGGCAATGATGTGGTTGATACTGGGAGTGTAGTGTGCCGGAAAGGTGTAGTGATTTTTCTGGGGGTACTCAAGGAAACAGATATGTATACTATGGAATTCCACTTTTCTAAAGTAGGTGAAGAAAATTCACAGTAAAAGGAAATTCGGTCAACTTTGTACCAAAATTAATTATGAAATTACCCTGCTGAACTGTTACTTCTTCATTTGTCGCATACCTTGTGCGTGGAAATGCTTGGAAACCTGGCATCAGCCTCGACAATTAACAGGCAATGAGGGACCATGAAAGGCATCCTTTACAACAGAACAAGAGATAAAAATATTCATACCACTCACTCAAAATAAACAGATGCGAGAGGCTACTGAAACCCAACCACCATATGGAAGGCCAATCATATCACATGTTTCATTTCATGAACTTAGTCAGCCCTAGCATAAACTATATTCTCCAACACTGATCAGATAGCATAATTAGAAGTTCATTTATCACAATGAAAAGTAAAGAAAACTTTGTAATTCCACATAAATATTTATTGTACGACCTAGGTTTCGACGTGGCACGGCATCACCAGATGATGACGTGCCACGTCGAAACCTAGGTCGTACAATAAATATTTATGTGGAATTACAAAGTTTTCTTTACTTTTCATTATGTTAAGTCGATTCCATGAAGTCACGCCCGAGACAACGAATTATATTCATTTATCACTTTCACTGCCCCTGCATTTAATTTTTCACTATCCCCAATGTCCTATCATTTCACTTACTATCATTATTAGTGACTAAATATAGCATTAAAATAATTGTGTCGCAGAAACCTTCAATATCAGGAACATCCCTCCTCAGTACCCAATTACCATAAAAAAAGTAACTTCGAGCCAGCTCAACAGACGAAAAAAACGTAGTGAAAGAGTGAATTGGGATACTTAGGGGGGACAGGCAAAAAGACATACTTTACCCTTTGAGTGCGGCATGACGTGATATCATGTAATGGCTCCCGTGAGTGTTCCAGCTTTCACTACGGGGCCTAGTGAAAGCTGGAACACTCATGGTACCCTTGACGTGATATAACGTCATCAGCACCAGCGTAAAGACAACCTTGACGTGATATCACGTCATGCCACACTCAACGGGTTAACAGAACCAGGTGCATCGTGGGTAATGAATGTGTTAACTAGAGGATCTTACCTGTCATCAAGACCTATGATAGCTATGGCAGCAAAGATCAGCAGCTTGTCTAGCTAGCTAGAGCTGGAATTCTACTGGTGATGAAGAGACAAATTTTGACAGCACATAAGAACCATGGCCAGACCACCACAGCCTTCTTCAAACTGCAGGAACCATCTGCTCAAGCACATTACCACTATGATCTTCTCCTCAAAGAATGCTAGCAGCAACACCATCCCAAGCTGAATTAAGACTTGAGAAGCACACCCTTATCACTACACAGCCTAGAGATTCAATACTGCTGTCAAAGATGATTGATGAACTCACCAGTCACTCTCTTTCCTCAGTCACCTTGCTTTCCTTATCACAGAAGTATCCAGATCAGCATATTTCATAGAGAAGAGCAGCCATTTTCTGCAGAGTTACTGGCGGTAGAAATGAAAGTTACCTGGGAAAGTGTATCAAATATGGAGGGTTACTGTCCATGATCAGGGCCAGATGCTTACTCCATGAACAATTGTTCTAATAGTCATGGACTGCCCCACTTGGACTTGGTCCTGCAGCTTTGACTTACACTATGAGGGCCATAATAAAATGGTGATACAAAACAAGGTGTACAGGAGCAAGAAGATAAGTTAGAATATGTTAATAAATTATGAATACTATTTTACAGAGACACAAAAATCAGAGAAACTACTATGCAAAGAAAGGATTAGAGATTCTAGTAGGGGAAGAGAAATTGGAGGTAGATATTCTGAGGGAGTGTCAGTAGAAGGAAAATGTATCGAGATGGAATTGAATGTTGAAGAGGTAGAAAGTTAGAGAGAAAAATGAAAGATCTGATGTTCTCACAGCCTATCATTTTGAAGGAAGGTATCTCAGGTGTTTCATGGGGTCAGGGGCTCCACCTCTTCCAATGTTTCCCAGAACGACTTGCTCTTTATACTCAGGGCTTTTGAATGCAGTTTTATCAAATTTAGTCTATATGAAAATATCTTTCTCCTGCCAGGTACCTCCTGAATGGCCAAGACATTGCCTAGCAATCCCACCCTACGAGAGAAGGCATTCACAAGCCCTGATGATGACGGTTAGTCATTCTTCAAAATGTCAGTAGAGATGGAACCTCTTACCCTGTGAAACACCTGAGAAACCTTCTTTTAGGCTTCTAGGAAGAATTTCCAACAAGCACAGGGGATGAAGGAAGAAAACGTTCAATTTAACAGTAAAAAAACAAAGGAAGACAGTAAGGGATGAATTAAATAAAAACTTAAGGCAAGGAAGTGGTTGTTTTCATAAAAGTATGAAGACACCACAATTATGGATTTAATTGAGAGTTGGCCCTGTTTAAAATACTACAGAACAATAAAGAGAACATTACATTATAATTCTTAATGTAAAGAGATGGGGCAATTAATGGATATTCAAAGTCGCGGTGATCTCTTAAGTTAGACCTGTTACCATGCAGCAGAGTTGATATCACAGCATCCTTCAGAAGGCAACATACACCATGGTTGTTGAATTAGTTCTGCCTTTATGGCCGTCACCATTTTACTAATTTATGAAAATGAAATGAAAAAAGGAATAAGTTAATTTAAGAGAGTTTTAAATGCCTTCTTTCCTAAGATTACCTCGTTTGAAAGTGTGGTCCCTCAGCATTGATGCACAACCCTTTAACATAGTAGCACGTATGAGCACCCTTAAGCAGACGGTGCAAAGAGAGTACAATTTTGTTCCAACCAAGTGATTTCAGAGAAGTCTTTTAGATTTTCCCATCAAAGGTGGATCTCATTCACTTATGCTTCAAAAAGTTGACTCTGCCATTGTCTTCAGGTCACAGGTGAGGCAAACAAGGTTTGTGATTCAGCCAGCAATGGTGAACACTATTAAAAATAGCACCAGGAAACACCTAACAAATGTAACCAATAATACCAGACCTGGACTTCAAAGACAAAGCAAGGGAGGGTAGTCCCCATGAAGATACCTGCAGTGAGACAACCTGGAAGTCAATAATAGATGCAACAGTCAGCTACCAACCTCTAACAACCTATTACACCAATAAGTCACCTTTTAGTCGACTCCGATTCAGATGTGTTGTCACACTTCTATCCCACTGATGAGAAGAGACAACTCACCAACTCGAGTAATTAATTTCCATGTGTAACTGGACTTCTCCACCACAAATTCATCTTCAATGGACGGAACTGCCCAGCTTACCTTCACTGAAGACACATCTACACTCACCATCATAGATGTCTTTTCTCTTCATATTGCTGGCCACTTGGATGCACCCATGCTCTGTAACCATGCTCACCATGGATGTCTCGATGGTCACAACTGGAGTCAAAGGGTCAGGTCAATGTGTCTGGTAAGCGTTAGCATTCTTCAGGATCAATTCTAACAGAGGAGCAGATTCAATAGCACAGCTAATTACTCACTATCACACAGGGTCCAACACTCAAAACACTAGATGGCGGACTCTTCCAACTTCCACATCACAAAAACCATTAAGATAAACGTTTCAAAGTACAAATAAAATAAGCCTCAATGACATACAACTTGATTACATCAGTAAAACATTACAACTTGCATATGATTTTCTGGCAAAGACATTAGCAGTTCATCATGTTTATACCTCAACCATAACCTTTACATGCTCCTCTTGATGTTAAGCTTCTTGATAACCACCACAGGGCGACCCCACATCCACTTCACTGACTAAGTTGGATCCACAGCATTTGGCATTTGCAAAGAATGCTTCCTTCATCAACGACAAATTCATGGCTCCTACTGAATAGGAGCCCAGTAGATTTAGTCTAATAACAGGTGCTGCATCTCTACCAGAGACCACTAAACATGCTGTCAAAAAGCCTTCCCTCTACTGCACGTCACATCTCAATTATCAATTTTTTTCAGGATCACATGCTTCACCAACCACAAAAAAACATAAGTCACACGCAAGATCAGCATTTTGAAATATTGTTGATTCTGACCCTAGCAGAGGGTCAGAGCACATGTGTAAGCTGAGTACCATTTAAGCAACAATCATATACTCTACTAAAAAACTTAACCATGATCTATCAGATTTATGTAGCTCCCTCAAGATATTAAACATAAATTTGATAACAGCAGAAACTCTCTACGTGCCAGGAAAATTCGTAATCCCATAACTTCGTAAATCGGTGGACTGCAGTGTCTCAAACAGATCAATATACTCAGCATCAATCTGGGACACCAACATCAATTATCTTCTTCAAAAGCTTAGCAGAATCTAGATGCAATCTTCCCAGCCAGGACGCATACTGGAGATCCCTGCAGATTCCGAAAACCATTCCAGATAGAGGGCATGACACGAAAATCTTCCACCTGCCCATCAATAACAAGCAAGTCTTAGCCACAGCAGATTCAATCAAGATTAACGTGCATTGGCAGAAGATACTCTAAGGGATGAGTCAATCAATCTGTACTTATCTACCAGATAGACAAGGACAGATAGACTACCAGGTAGACAAATACTTGTCTACCAGATGTACCATTTAACAAGGGCACCATCAAGGACTATGCCCCCATTTAACACCACTTTATGATTGTCCCCCCGGTCGACATCCAAAAAATTGGTATAGAGGCAGCCATATTAAAGATGGCCAAGGATAACAGGAGATTTTTCACCTTATTAAATAGTGGTATTAGAAGTTTGCAACACAAATGATAACAGAAAGTAGCAAAGAATTTACATAATGAATAGAGAGAACATGAGAACAATTTCTTAACTCCAAACTTCCCACTTGAGTTAAACTTAGAGCACACACTAAGGACCATACAGATGCATTACTCCCATATTAAATCTGTATCTGAAGAATTTTGATAAGGCAAATAAATTAACTCTTCACAGCATTGAGCCAATAATTTACTCTATCAAACTAAAGAACTACACTTTAAAAAATATATTTCAGCCCAAACAGTATTACTAATTTTGTTGAGGACAAACAATGAAACTCTCCAGAAAATGTAGCATAAGATAAGCTCAATTAAGAAGTCCTCAGACAGAAAAGAGAAGAGTCAGGCTTGATGTGGTGGAAAGAATTCATCATAATGAATGAGAGTAAAGGCAAATTTCCACTTCAATACATTTTTATTCAACCTAGCTTTCCATGTCCTACATCATCATTAGACATAAATAACAAAACCACAAATAACATTTTGTTATTTGTGTCTGATGATGACGTAGTACATTGAAACCTAGGTTGAATAAAAATTTATCCAAGTAGAAAGTTGCCATTAATCCCATCCTTTACCAGACAAATTTTACAGGCCACATAATAATACTACTTATGTACCTACAAGTTCCTAAGTTCACAAATTCTATGGAATTCTTCAGAACTTCACTTCTGAGACCAGAAAAATCTAGCTCACATCAAAAGGTCTCCACATAGTCAATAATAAAATTACCACATACTCACGTAGTTCAAGCCACAAAAAAAGAATATTAGTATCAAAGAGGGTTTTGATTGTATCGGAAGATAGAATTCCAAATAGTACAAATATTGCAGCAGTACTACCACAGAGAGCTACAAAATGGCAGGTTTATGAATTAATATAACAATTTTTATGTACATATCTTATGCATATTTTACTTTCCTCAACAAGATGTTCCATAAACTGAAAAACAATGTAAGGAGAATAAACACATTAAGGACATAGGCAGTTATCTCATTGTAAACAGAAAAGTACCAGTCTCATAACTTCACTTAATCTCATTTACAGTCCACTGAAATATTAAGCGGGAAAAATATGTTTTCAATGGCATAATTCTAAGAGACATGTTCTTTTACATCATTCGAATGATTTTCCAAAAAATATAACCTTGCAACTGCATTTATATCCACTTCACTTTTCAATAATTACAGCACAAGCAACACGCATCCACCAAAGTCACGCACAAACACCACTTCCTTTCCCTTGTTCAGTGGAGATTCACCAGAAAAGCAGAGTTTGATATGAACAAACCATATAAGTTTACTGAACAACACATTTTAAGTCAAATATCGACAATGAGAAAACTTTGATGCTATTTTACAATTCAAATTTACTAGGATTTAACCTTCACTATCCTCCCTAGCTAACCTAAAACAAGACTCATAAAAATTTTAGATTTTTATTCATACAAGATTTAACAAAGCCAAAAACAATGTAGCACTGCATAGATTTCATTAGCATGCTTTTCAAGCAGCTCGTTTAGATTGAGGCTGACAGTGCCACAATCCAGTTATCCAGCTTTCTAAACATAATGAATGACAAAAACTTCACATTCAAACAGGACTTCTATTTGTTCAACCAGTGAAAAAAGGGCCCAATTATATTTGGATGAATTCCAGCTCATGCAACCAAGACAACTGTTTTAAATCTTAACAGAGCAACTCATCTTCTTCACACTTCTGTAGCACTAAGAAGAGGAATCCACTTCACTCGAAGAAGCCACACCATCTCTCGTAATTGAATGATTACCACTTTCCGCCCTAAAACTACTGCTGGCACTAGATTTTTCACTGCTTTATAAATGCAATTATTGCAGTTAATTCCTCAAAACATTTAATTCTGTAAATGCAAAAATTCACACTGAATTCTAATTCTTTCACCATGTAGTATATCATTTAATTAAATTATACAACATTTTCTGGGTGAATGGTATCATAATAGATAAATTTAACATAATGAAAAGTAAAGAAAACTTTGTAATTCCACATAAATATTTATTGTACGACCTAGGTTTCGATGTGGCACGTCATCATCTGGCACCAGATGATGACGTGCCACGTCGAAACCTAGGTCGTACAATAAATATTTATGTGGAATTACAAAGTTTTCTTTACTTTTCATTATGTTAAGTCGATTCCATGAAGTCACGCCCGAGACAACGAATTAGATAAATTTAATTTTTTCTCATCAAGAACATAACTCATACTAGTGCTATAAGGAAAAAAATGAGTGATACACACTTTTAAATGAAGTATTTTGATAGTAGATAAACTCAAACTGTATAATATGACCACATCATCGGGGGTGGAAGAATAAATTTAAAGCATAAAAAATGCTTCGACGCCAAAATAACATGTTCTCAAAATTTCAAGACCTAATCACATATGAAGTTTGATGGCAAGATATCTCTTGATTCTAATTTGAATTTATTTTTAAAAATGTTGGTGAAGTAAGCATCTTCAGATTCTTTTTCGCATTTCATTCTGAAACTTGAACTGTTCACTTGAAACCACTGAAGTTCGATCCAGGTCTTGAACTGTTGACCAAAATTTAAAAAAAAAGCTAATGGATGATTCTTACAAATACAAATAGAATATTCCCAGGAGACTCATTCATCTTCTGTCACAAGATTTGCATTTCATCTTACCCGCCACAAACACAAAAGCACTGAACTATGCATCTTCAAGCAACAAACACGTTATTTACAGCATGCTGATTGTAGACCATCAAAATGACTATAATGCCGCCCACAGCAACACTTATCGGCACACATGGAAAACAATGACTACTTCTTCTCTGCGAATGCTGGTATAAATCATGAGTTGAGTCGACTCAGGATACCACATAGAGCACTACAGCATGAAAACTGCCTCATTAGCCACAAATCAGCAAAGATCTGCATAACAAAATACATATGCCTCATTTTCAAATAAACTTTGCATTAAATACTAAGGACTTAAATGTTTAGCAGCAAGAAACACAATAAGATTAAATACATGATAACTAACATAAACGCACAAGGATTCCGAGGCAATATAGGATATGATTCAAAGACTAGAGATATCTCCATATATAACAAAAGAGGACAGAATGGGTACAAGGAAAAATATCCATAAAAAGTCTTTAAACAACAATCCAACAAAATTTACCACCTCCAGTTCACAAAACAACCAATTTTACTTCACTACGTTAGATGGACCAAAACAAAATTTTTCTATCTTCCAAAGTTGACGATGGTGATTCCAACTGTAAAATAAATCTTATATTCAGTTTAGTGAAATCCTCATCACACAACAAGGCCTATTCTGGAAAGAATGATGACAAAGGCGATCTCGAGGTCAACAATAATTCACTTGAATCAATATGTAATAAGTTATGCAGATTATGAGTGTTCTTTGACATTAAAAACTGTCATCGGTGACTTCAAATACAGGGTATAATAAATGCAATTTATGCACTACAGATCTCATTCTCAGTCATTAAAAAAATATCCACTGACACAATAAAATAAACATTCTGAAAAGCAACCAGCAAACAGGTATTTAACTTTGGAGATAAACAATTTATTTAAGTATTGGACAGATAACCCATTCATGAATTCAAACATAAAACAAAAAAAAAGTATCATCTCTATCATTTATACCAAGTCGAATATGCACTATTGCTGTTTTTAAAGTTACTATTAGGGTAATAATGATTCCAGTCTTCTTCCACCTGCACTGCCGCCTCATTGGTTGACTGTTTTTCTGTCTGAGTAGATGCAGAAACCATACGATCCCGTTTAGCAATACAATTTGCACAAAATTCTTCCTTCATTTGTTGAGAATTGTTCAACGAAGACTGTTGATGCTGTAGACCAGGTTGGTCAGAAATTTCATACTTATCATGATCGGGAGTATCTTCATCACCAGGCAACCACGGCACAAACTTCAGGCGAGGATTGGTCTCTTTCCTTAATAATGGAGATATAAGTCGCTTCTTCTTAACAGCCAATTTAGAAGCTTTCATTGCAGTTCGTGTTTTGGGTTCTTCTTTGGGCTTTGGTACTTCCCTGACAGAAAAATGATGCATGGTGTCACACTGAGTTATTTTGAATCGCTCCATAGCAGGATCATTCGATACCATTTTCTGCAACATTTCCTCACACCTCGTTATAACATCACGCTTCTTATTGGCTTCTGAAAATAACGAATCAAGAAAGCCCCATCACAAAATAAGCTGGAGATATAATGATACAATTAATTAATCAGCGATCAAGAGTAAAGAATAGCATGCAAACATCAAAATGAAATTGAACATCTTTAAGTTCACTGTGAATTCCCTCTATTTGGTGCTTCACTCAATGGATGGCACTTGACTTCAGGTGTTACTACAAGCCTTAGCCAAAAAAATCACCATCACTTGACAAATATCATGTAAGCAAATTTATGCTTAAAATTTGATAATTCTAAAAGTAATGAATTTGAAAAATGAACACTCTGGTACTAATATATAACCCTTCTGTGATATTATCACTATTGAGTTACTTTTTTTCTCTATCAGTACCAACCTAGCTAGTGTGTGAATGTTTGAATGAAAGTCAGAAAGTTAGAAAACAGAATGCTGAAACTAAGATGGTATATCTTAGATGGGCCAAGGGATGACTAAGTGAACCAAAGCTCTTGGAATATTCCCATTAAAATATGCTAAATTCTTATACCGACAACTCTACCCCATTTTAGTTCTCTATTTCCACCAACACAAGCCACCTTAATCACAGATGAAATTACTGAGGCGATTGTGCAATAAAGGTCACCTATAGTTTGGGATTTCTTGAAAAGGCAATTTTCTTCATGTAAGGGGGAAATTTCTTACAAAACTATCATATGACAGCACACATCATTTACGTATTTTTATAAATGAATATGTTCTAGTGAAACAATTTTTATCCAATAAAAGGCACTGAATGCCTTTAAAGTTCTTGTAATTTGTACCATATCTTCTATCACCAAATGTTGATCATTGCCCAAAAATTATTGATCTTGTTCCTGGGGTTTTACTTTTTTATTCTTTTCCATCGATTTATTTGATCACCAAATAAGGATCCTAGACCAATGGCATGGCATCAGAGGAAAGCATAAATATTTTAGTGGGAGTCCTGATTCTAGCACAACACTCATTTAAAAATTGGGTTCCATTTAGAGCTGTAAGGATCCA
Organism: Ceriagrion tenellum; assembly: GCA_963169105.1. Lineage (NCBI taxonomy): Eukaryota > Metazoa > Arthropoda > Insecta > Odonata > Coenagrionidae > Ceriagrion > Ceriagrion tenellum. Next base: position 98,310,359 of record OY720633.1, on the reverse strand, counting down.
GAGATGAGGGAAACTTCCCATAATTTTACCCTGTGTAGGACTTACAATTCTAATTCTTAGAAATAAAATTTAAGTTTCAAAACACATCAAGCTGTTGACTTCTCCCATTGTAGGGAGAAATTTTATCATCTACCCTTTAGTTTAGTCATCTATCATTTTGTTTAAGGTAGACTAAAATTTCAGAGATGACTGAAACCAATGTAAAACTTTCAGATTAAAAATACAGTAAAGAATACAGTTATAGTAAAGATCTTAATTAAAATAGTATTTACTAACATACCTTCCAAGAGAGATGATAGTTTCTTCCCTCCAGACTCAATTTCCCGCCAAGTCTACCACATGAAACAAAACAAAAAGTCATTGAATTCAATCAACTACATATCATTACTTATATAGTTTTAATTAGAGATGGGTTCTCGAATCCACTTATCCCCCCCCCAAATCACCAAATCCTATTGGATTTCGAGGATTCAATATTTTTGGCTGGATTCGATCGAATCCAGTTTGAATTCAAAAGAGTAATTTTATTATACCAAACTTTTTTTAAAGCTTTCTTTAGAATCGTACGGCACTACATTTGATAATAATAACTACCTTCATTGCCATAACCACATAACTCATCGTTTTCACATTCTCTTTTAAACACATCAATTTTTGCTGCATCAAAATGTAAGATGGATTTTCATCATTACAATGTGATTTGAATGTAGATAAATACATAAGGAATTTCGCTCGTGAACTCTTTGGCGGAGATAGTTCTCCATTGGCCATAAGATGGCAGGCAATGCAGTCGCTGGTGACGTACGATATTTTAAAATAATATGGTTAATTATTTTTACAGCTAGAGAAGGTCAAACATAAATAACTTATAATATATTAATGAAATAAAATATTTTTTAATGTAGTTGAATTATTTGGAAAATGTATCTGAAATATAGAAAACATAGTAAATCATATAAATATAGTAATCATATATAATATAGAAGAAATATAGTAATCATATTAAATATATTAAACATATAAGTTGGTAGCTATGCCTCGCCTTGAGCTGATGATCATGTACCTGGTGTAGAGTGTAGCATCGCATGTGAAATAGCACTTGGACAAATCTGAGGATCGCACATCCAAAGTTGAGCCGAGCATAAAAATGATCAACTTCAGTGAATAATTGTGGCAGGCTATTACTCATACTAATCCTTATTTATTTAGATGCATAATTATGAAGCATTCAATGAAAATCAATACACTTACATCTGAAATCACTGGTGGCGGAGGAGTACGCATGGGGTCTTCCTCCTTGATTACTGGTTCTTCTGAAGTTAGAGGAATGTTTAGTCGAGTTGGAACTCTAGTTCTACTGTACTTATTCCATTCAGGAACATCCCTGGTGGGCTGACTTGTGGATGTATCTTGATGCATACTTTGCTGTACATTCATCAGAGGTGGTGGAACTCCCATATAATTCATCTGATCACCTCCCACGGGGTATGACTGATGACCAGTATTCACCATACGCTGAGTTGTGGCATCAGCAGGAACTGCATGGGATTGCACTGAATCTGCTGGCTGAAACTGAGCCATGTTTGAGGGATTGGAATAGGTAGTTGGCACAGAGACAGGAGCAGCAGGCATTTGAGGATAGAACTGATTCGGAATTTGGCTTTGATACTGATTCCCATAATTATATGGAGGTTGGACAGTGTTGGTTGTCTCTCCAGCATAGCCACTTACATAGTTTGTAGGTTGACTATTATTGTAATAAGTTGCCTGAAAGGAACAACAGAGGTTGAGTAACAGACATCCAAACTCAAGGTCCACAATTTCTTGATCAATGTCAAAGGCTTATTCTCAAATGTGAGCCTCCAAGGTTAAGACATTATAGAAGGGTCACTCCAATACATTAAAGAAGAGTCACACAGCACAAAGAGAGGTTTACGCACCATGACTAGGGGAGAGATAAATGTGAAAACTGGAACAATAAAATTCCGGGGGTTGTCATGGCCACAGAAATTGAGATGATTTAGATTTGTACAGTTACAAATAAGTTACAAACTTAAAATACATACATCACTGAATTAACGAGGCACAAGAAACCTTTAGAGCATCAAACAATCATACTAATATTTATTGGAGCACTAATTTAATCTCTATTCATTACACTTTCAAGAAGTAGATGAACAGTCAATTTACGTCAGATATAAAGTTAATAGCTCAAAACCAATGTTTACAAATGCTTTATTATACACTGCCTTCGCTCACCATGCAAAGAGCATTCAATAGAATAAGCAGTAACTCCATTTTCATGTCCCAGCTTCTTAAAGCAGAGAGAGGTTTAATACAATAGATAGCAAAAACAGATTAAGGACTGTTTGGTTATAGATGACTAGAGGGATTTTGGAAAAGTTGAGGGAGATAGAAAAATGGAAATGCTAGGTTGAGGTTGCGCAAGGTGGCATTTAAGGAGCTAGAGGACTAATGTAGCTATACTCATGACATAATTAACATAAATGCAAATGCACAACTTGCGTGATTAAGATAACATTAGACCAATGGGTATTAGGTGGTAAATATTATTCAAGTAAGTAATAGGGTATTAGTGGCTATAATAAAGGTTTACCAGACTAATTCCATTGGGGTTCAGGTGCAGAGTTACTTCATAAAGTATCAGAACAAACTACAATAGTGGTTCATGAAGGCCAGCTGTTGAAGCTCGAAACATATTAACTTCCATCAGTTTTCTTCCTTTTGCAGCTAACCACCAAGCTCCTCTGAGAACACCACACTTGCTGACCTCCATGGCAACATGGTCTCAGCTTCAAGCAACAAGCCAGATCTACCTTAGGCCTCCAAAGATAGCAGCGACAGCCTTGCTCATGCCACCTAGCTCACACAACCAAATGACAGCATTCCTCTAGGCCTTCTCACTGATGTCTCCAGCTCCTCTGTTGGTGCAGCTCTTCATTGGTTGGTCCACAACACATTGCAACCACTGGCATTTTTCTCACAAAAACTAACACTCCCATTGAATATCCTAGGGAACTTAAAGTTGTCTTGTCATCAGTCAACTGCTTCTAACATATTCTCAAAACTCAGCACTGCACAACCTCCACAGACCATTACATTCACTCATGCCTCCATCAAGCACCATGAGAAAAACCCCCTATAAATACACCCATATGAGTTTCACCAAGCAGTTCACCACACACATAGTGTGCAAGTAGTTCTGCAATTGTGATCGCAGACACTTCATGTACACCAACACCATCACTCCCAACAAACCTCAGGATTCCATGCGCATCCAAGAGAATGACTATTTGCTGCTGTACAGACTGGCTGGTAACTCATCTCTCTGCCAAAACACATCAGCATCCTGGTTTTGTCACTGGCCGACATTAGCATGTCACCACCACAGCCAAGGTCAACATAACTACTCTGCCACAACACAGAATATTTGTCACTCTCCACAACTTTAGTCAACCAAGCATTTAGACACTAGCTTAACTAGTCTCACAGCACATAATTTGACCCAACATGCATCAGGACATGCATCTGGGCCCAAGCCTATCAACACTGTCAAAAAGTCATGGTCACAAGGTCACAAAAGACGTGGACACATTCCAGTGTGCTCTCCCTCACACTTCTCCACCACCAGAGAACATATATACCTTGACATAGGACGTCTTCCACCAGCCAACTTGGGCCACTATCGTCACCACCACCATGGGCAGGTTCAACTGATAGTCTGGCCTCCGAAATATATCACCACCAATATATCCTTAGCTAGATCTTCCAATTCGAACCACTGGCCCACCTTACAGCAGACCAGGGACGTCAGTTTGAATCAGATCCTTTCCATTCTCTCAGCTTGAATCACAGCTGCAGTTCCAGTACCTCTAGCTGGCTTCCCAGGGACAATGGTGTGATGAAGAGACCACCTCACAAGCTCAATACAGCCACCATAGGCTGTTTCAGATCTGGATGACTTCAAGCTACATGCACAACACCTTTTATAAAGACGTCAATTCTTAATCTGGCAAGTTTCTTCATCGCTAGCCTCTCCTGTGAGTCACCCATCCCACCTGGAGACCCTGGACCACCATGAGGGCACACTAACTTCATCAAACATCACCCACAGCAAATATCACAGTGAAGTAGCCTCTGCTGTGTGTCAGTTCTTAATGAGTAGATACATCTTCACAGACCTAGATAACTGCACTGTTCTTCTTTTAGAACAATACAGTACAAGACAATTTGGCCACTGCACAGTAGCCCTTACCTGGTGGTTGGTCTAGACAACAAAAATGCAATCACCCACATCAATGTAAGTGGCTTGTGAGTCAGAACTGAGCAAAAGCAGCACACTTGACCAGAACCCAATCTGACTCCGACCTCAGCCCTCAAGGAGCTTGATTAGCTCTGAGGACTCCCAGAGGAATCATACACCACAAGACATGGCCATTGGGTACACTTCAGGCAACCCCTAGTCTCCACAGGGGATTGGTGCAGCAGCCTTGACCATGGTCACAAAGCCGTTCAAGTCCTGCATGAATTACAGCACACTCTCACAAGCTGTTGAGTCATGCCAGACAACCTATCATTCATGAAGATTCAAAAATTCTTACAGCATTTCAAATTTTACATGGAAGGACTCACCATGAAAGAATAAATTTGCAAGAGACTTGAAATCAAGAGTTATTCCCAGGGTACCCTACATATTGATTACATCAATGAAGTACTGAATAGTATGATTGTATTCTGATAATATTTAGCACATTCGCCATGTCTATTATGAGAAAATTTGCAATAATAAAATACATATACAATAGTATGGTTTTGAAATCTAGCACTCATAAACATATATTGTATGCATAAGAAAACAATATACATTGGCATGTTTAACGTCACAGAACTAATTACATACCATAGTCAAGGGGCATACCAATTCTTTTATTAATAAAAGTAGAGAGCATTACCACACACTTGTACAAACAATTATAATGAATATATAACTCACCTGATTATACTGGTCCTGAGCAAATCCAGGATATGCATTGTGGTGCACATTTGTGTTATAGTCAGGTTTCACTGAGGTATCACACGAATAGTTATTATTTGATACCTGTGCGGTGTTTTGATTTGTCCATTCCGCCGGTCTCCAACTACCACTTGAATATTCAGCTGGTGCACAGGCAGGAGGGTTACTAGAAAAAGACTGCTTTTGCTTCCCTTCTTTCAAAAGAAGAGAAAGTTTATGATCAAAATCCTCAGAACTTGACAAAAAATTTTCACTATTTATGGTAAGCCCACGGCCTTTCCCTTTAGGTGCATACACCTTAGGGCGTAATGGGGATCGCTTCCTGTTGTGATCCCTTGGGGTCCCTTCATCACTTGAAATAAAGGATAGTGAAGACCTACTTGAAACTCTAGATAAAACACTTCCTTCCCGTGACCTATCATGCCACCTCCCACCTTCTCGATATCTGTGTTCAGATGTTCTACGACTTGCATGCCTTTCTGGAGATAAAGAGATGGATCTCCTACTACTTTTTCTATCATAAAAACTAGGACTAGATCGATGCTTAGATCTTGACCTGTAAGGAGACAAACTCCTATCTTTGTTTCTAGCACCAACTACCCTTGATTCTCTTCTATATTTTTCTGCCTTATGTCTGGGTGACAGAGGTGGCTCTCTGACTCGACTTTTATCAGCAGATAAAGATCGTTTTCTCCTTAACCTAGCCAAAGCAAAAGGATTTTTTAATAATAGAGGATGCTTTTTGGTAGCATCTTCATCTTCTAAAGCCTCCTTTTCACTATAAGGATCAACTGCAATTTTATCTTCCGATAAAAGTACCACATTCACTTGACCTGTCTCAATAGAAGTAGTGCACTTTAAATCAGGTAATTTCTCAACCTTTTCAGAAGAACCCGGAGTGGGCTCTTTCAAATGCTCAACAGTAGCTCTATCATCAATTTTCCCATCACTTAATCTTTTATAAGGACGACGATGATCCCTTGAGTCTCTTGATCTGGAGTTGCTTCTACTTCGGGGTCTTTTGTAGAAACTTTTACGACTTCTGTAGTTATCATGTGAAGAATCCCTTCGAGAGGGCCTTTCATTTCTTCGTCGGGAATAGGAACTGCCTCTTAATCTTCTGTCTGATTTCCTGGATGTCCCATCATCACCTCCATCCACTTCCCAGGAATCCACGACATCAAATTCTTCCAGTAACTCAGCCTCATCCAATTTTTCAATATCTTCTATGTCATCATTTCTTACGATTTCTTGGAAATTCTGAAAATAAATACAATAACAGAGGCAGGTCAAGACAAATGCAATTAAATTATGATCAGTAAGAAATCCTCATGCACTGCCCCAAAAGGATGACTAATTCAAGAGAACATATAATGGTATATGAACTATTAAGTCCTCAAATTGTGCCTGTGAAAATTTTGCTAGAACATAGGCATTTATGAAATTATGATAGGAGAAAGAAAAAGTCACACATTACAGAATAAAATCATATTGTTTTCAACAGCAGACTCAAGAGAGGACTCAATATTGCAGTCGTATTATGATTAGTGTGCAGCTGAACTTATAGTTAAAGAAGGAAAATGCAGGATACATGAGTTAGAAGAAGCATGGCCATCAATAAATGTGACATATGGGCATCTACCATAATTGTCACCGAACACAATTGGCTGCATTAACCTTATAGTTAGAAAAGAAAGTCCCTGAGAGTAAATCATACGTACTCCATCCTTAACCCAATGCATGATGTCACTCAGTACAATGCATTGGGCCACAGGTAAAAACAAGACCTCGCAAACTAAAACTATATTGAATATTTATCCTCCTGACATGGTGATAGCTGCACAACATATGAAATGAGTGATATTTTGCCTACACCATAATGTAGAGGGAATATCAGAGTCATACCTTTTTAACACTAGCTTTGGGAGAAAAACTATCATCCTTTTAGGGTTCAGTTGGAATTTCTAAGTCCAAAACTTTCCTTGATGCATGATTTTCAAAGAGTCTTGCTTCATCATAGTCCTTTCTTTGTAATGACGTAGTGAAATACTTTAATAAAGCATGCAGACAACACAAATAAGCTGCAAGGAGGCAAACCCATAAGTGCTAGGCATTGTAGGCACCCTAAACAGATTTGTGCAAGGTAAAAGGTGAGAGAAGAAGAGATTACAGGAAGATAAACTTAATAACATGACTTTAGCAGGAGCATAGATTCCTTGTCATGGCTGTGATGGGATATTTGGTTGGAACAACCATTTTTAATATTAAGCCACATACACACACTATGGATGATCAATAACACATCACCAAAAAGGATCTAGCTATAATAGAATAGTGAAATTAGGCTTAGGGTATTACTTGGCTTTGGTAATTCTAGAAGAGAACAATTGGCAAGTGAATTAAATTAAAGATAAATCCAAAATCTCAAGGAACCAAAGGAAATCTCCAATTCACATATTTTGGTCATCTAGGTGACCATCTGCTAGGACCTGGGAGTTTTACCCATGGGTAACAGGCACATTTCTACAAGGTTAAAATTTCTGGCTCCCACCTGATGGTTACCTGGATGACCAAAATGCATATGAGCCTAATTTCCTTTGCTTCTATTGGCAATTGACAGCAAGGCCTGGCTTTGGACTTTAGGTGATGTCACAGAGGAGATATTGGCTGGTTATTGGAGTCGATCCCTCTTGTTCGGTGGGAGATCCCCCGTGTCTCCCATGCAGGCTTGAGATCAAAGATGACAATCCCAGGACATTGCCTTCTGCACAGCGATCCACTGGAGCACTTTGTGGACAGAGGAACTTGATTTGTTGAAGAAATCCTTTGACCTGCTGTGCTTTAGTAGCTCCCCCTCTGCCAGCTGAAGAAGTACCTTGTTATGAGGTGTTCGGCTGATGTGCAATATGGAGTATAGGCATGACCGGTCAGCAACAACTAGTTTCTTCATCACATAGGTGAGGATGAAGCCACTCCATGCTGGCGTCATGTATGACTAAATCAGCTGCAGGCGCGTCTTCATAGGTGCATGCTGGTCCAGGACCAACATGCCTGAGGATGGGCTGCAGGTCCCAGCGGCATGCACAGGCAGTTTGATTGATTATTTCGACATGCTGAAGCATGTTCAGCTGTTGGTCAATGATGATTCCAAGATAGTTGACCGATGACTGCCTAAGGATTACCTACATGGATGATGAATACCTTCCCAGGGTAACTTGGCTTCCAGGAGGAGATTGTCTGAGTCTTTGCTGCATTGATAGTAAATCAAGCGTTATACCAAGTGACAATATTGTCAACCAGGCACAGGAGATGGGTAGCTGCTTGGAATCCTTTGGAAGAACATGCAAGTAGAGCCATTTTGTCCACAGAGAGTACCGCCACTGTCTGCCAGCCGAAGTTACTGCACACGTCAGTTGTGAAGATGCTGAAAATGAGCAGAGAGAGAATACTTCCCTAGGGTACTCCTGCTCTGATGCTGTGCTGTGTGGTCCTGGAGCCATGACCAGAGTAAAGTCACCATCCTGCCCATGGACCCAAAACTACGGTGTTTGTAGAGCAATCCTTCATGTCACACATGGTCAAACACCTTCCAAAAGTCAAAAAAGGCACCGACTGTAGTGTTCCTCAAATTTCTGGCAAGAGCGATGACATTCAGTACCCAGGCTAACTGATATGTAGTCAAATGTTCCTGCCAAAACCCAATTTGATGGTTTGGGAGGATATCCAACATGATGATGACGTGCTTCAAGTGCTCCACGATCTGCCTCTCAAACAGCTTTCTCATGGTGTTAAGCAGTCAATGAGACGGAAGTTCTGAGGAGCAGTAGTAGACTTCCCTGTCTTATTAATACAGATGACTCTCACAAGCTTCCATGCATCGGAGAAGTGGCCAAGCAGGAGACATGGATTGAAGATAGCCAGCAAGACCTGCACCAGCATCACTGCAAGCACAGTGCCTTGCTGGCGATCCTTTCTGAGCCCAGTACTTTCTTCATTTTCAGTGTCTTCATAGCTCCAGAGAGGTCCTTCATGCTGAGTGTTGGTACTGGTTCCTCCACTCATCCTGGTTCTTGCTGCTGCAGCTGATTCAGATGTACCTCTTTCTGAAGAGGATCAGGAATGCCCAGCACTGCAGACACAGTCTTGAACGTTACTTCCAGGTGCAATGCCATATGATCCACCTTTTCCTCTTCACCATTCTGTCAAAGAGCCCTTGTCATCTCCAAAGTGTGTCATCTTGTGCCAAGAGAGAAGCCACCGACTTCACTCATGATTCTCTATGGAAGTCCTCAATATCACCCCAAATCAAAGAATAACATTTATTTATTACATTAATATTTCAATTAGACATTGTCTGGTGGCAATATAACATTTGTTTAGCTGTAAATAATAAAGAAAAAGTTTTAAAAAAATATATATACCTACATAAGACATCAGACACACTCGTTTTTTATCAGTAACATTTTTAACAACCATTTACATTCCTTGGAAATGGATTTGTGAGTTCTTCAGGTAATTGGTTCCATTCAAGGACCCCACAATTTAAGGAGGAGTATTTGGCAGCATTCATTTTTTTCCTCCTTAATTTTAGTTTCAGTGGGTGGTCATTTTTCCCCACAAAATTGGGTGGTCCAGTCTCTTCTCCAATTCCAACCAGGCTGGATGTTTTGAAAAACATTTATACATTCCCAATAACCAATTTACATATCTTCTATCTTGCAGTGAACTCCACCCCAATTCCTCTAACATGCTGCTAACACTATTTGTATTTTTGTTTCCCCAAAACATACCTTGCTGCCTTCTATTAGACCTTTTCCAAGCTCTTTGCCTTCCCCTTATCATGGGGATCCCAGACAATCGTGGCATACTCAAGCATTGGTCTAATGGTAGTAAAATATGCCAGCTCTTCCACCTCTTTCGGTCATCTTTTTATGTTCCTCAACATGTAGTGGAGGTTTTTAAATGCCCTCCCAGCTATCTTTTCTATGGGGGCCCCCATTCCAGATCCTTTGTTAACAGGATGCCCAGCTACTTACAACTATCTGACTTGGCTATTACTTCTCCATTTAATTTAAAGTCATTTCTAACACTTACCCTTTTATTTGAAAATTGAATATGCACACCTTTGTTGTTGTTCATTTTTATTTTGTAACAACTCGATCAATGAAGAATTTGGTCAAGGTCTTTTTGGAGATAGACTATGCAGTCATCCGAAAATAATCTTATGCTTGAGTTAATTGATACCGGCAAATCAATGATAAATATTAGGAATAACAAGGGGCCTACCACACTACCCTGAGGGACTCCTGAGGTGACTTTGGCTTCCTCACAGATTTTTCCGCCAATTTTGACTGTTTGCGTTCTGCACATCAAAAAATTCTCAACCCATTCTACCACTCTACGATCGATAGCAGTTTTTCTAAGTTTATTTAGCAGCAAATCATGGGGCACGATATCCAAGGCTTTAGCAAAATTGATCACAACTGTGTCAACTATGTCGCCTTCATCGATTGCCTCTGCATTGTCCTGACATAGGGTCAGCAACTGTATTTCGCGAGAGTAACCTCTTCTAAAACCAAGTTGATATGGACACAAGCACCCATTTGATTTCCAATATTCAAAAAGGTAATTTGCTAAAAGTTTTTCCATTAATTTGTATATAACTGATGTTAGACTGATAGATCTGTAATTTTGGACCATATTTCTACAGCCACTTTTATACACGGGAACTATATAATATACCAACTACATAAAAAGCAAGTTCTCAAAACATGAATGAGAAAAAGAAGACAGGTAGAAGCTCTAAATGTAACAAAGGTATAAGAGAAGGATGCAACTTCTAAACTGCATTATTCAACATATACCTAGAGGAGGCAATAAACAGCACAATAAATTAGATAGAACAGAATTAAACATAACAGAGAAGAAATATGCATGCTCAGCTTTGAAAACAATATTGCAGTCACAGTAGGAAATTGTGATGATATACACATATCACTAAAAACTATGGACAGAGTTCTACAGAGAGAATATAAAATGAGATGAAATAAGATGCAGATGGAAATCCAAGGATGAGGAAGGGAGAATTTCATTGCAGAAGTCACAGTGAGAGGAGAGAAATTGGAGCATGTGGATTCCCTCATCTACCTGGGCAGTACTATCACCTGAGACACAGGAATTAAGTCAACATCAAGGGAACAATAGCCTAAGCTAAGAAAGCACTGATGACAATGAGGCCATTACTTTGCTGAAAGATGAATGGATTACATACAAGCAAAGAGTACGTGAAAACATTTGTGCGGAGCGTAGTACTCTAGGGATTAGAAGCACAGACCATTTTAAAAGCAGACCACAATAGACTAAGAGCTTTCAAAACCAGGTATTGGCTGAGGATGCTAAATATCAAATAGACAGATAAAATAAGAAGTATTGAGATGAGTAGAAAAGAAAGAACCCCATGGAACACTACATAGGAAAGAAGAACTTGATGGATTGAACACACACTGAGGCACAATGAGTTTGTGAGGAATATAATTGAAGGAAAAATAGAGGGATGAGTTCCATGAGGATGGCCAAGGGAATAACATAGGGATGTACATAGGACAAACAAAGAAGAAAGTACATAAAATTAACTACCAGGAAGCGATCGAAATAGCATTAGACAAGGAATGATGGAGGTGAAGCGATGGAGTCAATCATTCTAAAGCCCATTCCACAATGGATGTAAGCCATAAGAGGGCTACAAGGCCAAACCATAAGCCTTAGGTCGGCGGCAGCGGGGATCACAATGGATTTTGCCGCAGACGGTAGCGGTGGACCCTTCATAGGTCGGCGGCGAGAAAACAAATGAAAGGTAGTAGGCATACAATAACATTGAGACTGCAGTATTCACATGTCAACGGAAAAAGCAACATTTTTTTACTCTTGAGTATGATTCTGGCGATTTAATGAATGAATTGGTTAAAGATAAGTAAGTAATTATATATTAATGCTTATTTGATGGCAGTAGTTTCACTCTAACCATATCCGTCAAGCTAACGTGCAATGCCTCAATATGAATCACTTGTTTATTGAAATAAGTCAAGAAAAAGCCTTGCCACTCAATTCAAGAATTCAATTGTGCATTGATGCTTACATTCGAGCGAGTGAAATAATTTGGTCGTTGTTTAACTCGTTAGGCAATGTAATATATCAGTATTTATGCGTGATCAGCTCCACTATCCGAACATGAAATAAACAATAGCCACAACCTGTGAATTTTCTCCCCGTGGTTGCAGCATCAAGAATGGATAATTATTTTGCCTTAATACTTTTCAATTGGCTGATTTAAGTCACTCTCTGGTTAACGCTAGTAGATTAATGATGCTATATAACCTTAAGGAAGGCTAGTTTTGTTGGATACCAGACCACATTATCTAAAGCCATTATAAATTATACTCTTACCATCTTAAATATATTGTAAACATTATACGCATCACTTAAAGAATCTTTTACTGAAACTTAAGGCTAGTTAAACATCCAAAGAGGATTCATTTTTGAAAGGTAGTGGGTTTTCCCGCTGCTTCATACATGTCCTAGGAAAGTGCTTCATATAATAAGGGAAGTTCAATCAAAATAAATATTTTCAACTCATCAGGCTTTGGCCTCAATATTCATAGTGGGAGGAAAAAACAGGTAAGTCATTCTTGTGTTCTTAAATTCTACAATTGATTACATATGGAGATAAATGGATACCTGAACTTGAGAGAGGAAATATCAAGAAGTCTAATTATCATGGCACCTTAACATCAAACTGACTGGATTTTTTGCCATTATGAGTGTTATGATGTGAATGGCTTGCCTGAAATGTGTGGGCTACTAGGACATGGAGAAATGAAATAACGTTTCATTAACAGCGTGGATGGTAACATTTAAAAAACTCAATTGTTTACGGATAAATCATATATTGATTTTTAAAAAGGGGCATGGCACGATAACGAAATGGGTTGAGAAAAATAAAATGTGCGAGGAGGCAGTGTTATTTTAGTAAGTTCATCAGGTACCAAAAATGTAGGCAAGGAGAGAATAAAGTAAAGAGAATGGCTGAAGAGAAAGGAGAGCACTGGAAGGAATTCATGGGCGAATGTGATGGATAAGACTTTCCAGATTATTAGGAACCCGCACAACAATAGAGTAAACGTACGACTCGATCCGCATGAATATGACGGAAGCAAACCATTAACGCAAGGTTAGGAGGGAGAGAAAAAATTTCACATATAGGGCTTTTACAAGGCCCATCGCGCTATCATTGGTTATTCCTCAATTAATTGCTCTTTCATGCCTCGTAAATGAAGAAGCATCGATTTGATAAGAGCCTCAATGAAATCTATGCAACGATGGGGCGAAATTACAAAATGATTGCTCAAAAATCCTATTAAAATACAATTAAAAAAAGACACCACAATGGCTGAAAAGCAGCTACTGGGAACCATAAAAATGACATTGCTACTTTAATATTCTATCCACTTACAGAAACTTTGCCTGAATACCAGGGGGTGAAAAAAGTTTTATACTTCAAATATTAACCACAACTAAGACAGTAACAATTAATTACCCCAGGAGAAACTAAAGGAAGGTATATCGTCATCAACAGCAGCATCATCAACGACTGCATTGAACATTACAAATACCATTTCAATATCAGATAAGATAAAAATATTTTCCATAAGGTATGTAAGCTTTCCTTATAGTTACTGAACCACTTCCAGAAACTGAGCATTGAAATTTTTACACTGTGGCATTCAGAATGAAAACAATTAAAACTTACCTCTTCTATTTCCGCCAACACATTATCTGAGCATTTACTTTCCATTCTGAAGAAAATGCACGTCAAATAATTCTTCTCATGAATTATTAATATACAGTCTTCGATTGATGAACATACTTCGGAAATCCGCAAAAAACAATTGTATACAGCATTAATTAACTCCTAATTTGCTGAAGAACATCCCATGGAATAAACTTTCATCAAATAAAAACCAGTTCTGTATTATTACATATATATTGTTCAGATGGCAAATTAGTAAACTATTCCTCTTTCAACGCGATTAAGACAAGATACGGCTTACAACACCTTAGGCATGCACCTTACCACATAACACATGCAAACACACTTGATACAAACAGCGCAATTTAAGATACGATATTCGGTTGTCATTTGTTAAGTACCGTCTGTTCCCGTGCCATGAAGGGTGTGAGATAATAGATAATTGTTAAATCATATGTGACTATGTTGCATTCCTGTCCTCTATGCTAACAAAATATAAATCGTAGTTCAAATTCTGTATCACCCTATTATGCAGCTACTGAAATAGAAAGTAAGTTAGGTCTAAAGTATTCGTTCTATTCTTCGGCAGACCACACGAACCTACTAGTCAGTGCATGAACATTATATTGAAAAAATGACTTAATGATGATCTAGTAACTCAAAATTTATGTTTATTTATAGGATGCTGTCATGCATATTCAGTTTATTCGTATGAATATTGTAATAAGTTTTATCATGGTGTAGACTAAGCTTAAGTACCGTAAATTGTAAACTTATTGGAGTCTTAGAAGACTCGGGCTGATTGACATCTCTGTATTTTCTTCTTTGGACAGACATAAATGTGGAGGCCTGTGTGGCGAGCCAAACGATTCACAATCGAATATCACCGCAATGCTCAAGTGTACAGCAGTGCTAAGACTACAATTCATTCGATAAAAGAACCAATAATAAATGTGTACTGTTATATCGTTAAAAAATTGAGTAATTTGGTATCGTCACCGCACGTCTATCAGTATGAGCGATTTGGAAAAAGACCCTTGTACAGTTTCAGTACTCCCGTCTGTTCGGCTTTAAACATTCTATTCTCAGAGTCGTGTCAAGTTACCGAAATTCCACTGCTGGAAAGTTTCTGTGTCCATAACACACTTGACGAATTAATCCTTAATTTGAGCATTTATCAGGTACGGGGATGAAAGGAGCTAAAAACCTGTAGAATTAAATAGAATTATGTCTCAAGGTATTAATGAACCACTATGATGAATCCACTATTCCAATGGTAGCTGAACCATCTGATAGTTTTGTATTTACGATTGTTGGCTTTGACACTGAATGATACTAATTCTAATAGAAACCCATTTTACTTACAGTATTCTTTCGGTACCATGTCGAGTGGATCGACTCCTGTTAATACAATTAAGTCAGAAAACTCAAATGTCGAAGAGATGGTAGAAAATGATTCTGATGAAGTGTGTATCATATTTGAAAAGTTGGCTGGCAATAACCCTATGGTTAATGTGATCGACGTTGAAGAGTCCACCAACGTTGACCCTAAAAAAGAAAATGAGCTGAAATTTGATTCCCCAGTTAAGAAATATGAAGCATTTTTCAGAGACCCGGACGTTGAATATGTTGACAGCCCTCGTCATTTTGTAGGAGGCCCTTCTCAGTGCATAGATGTAAAAAAAGGTCATGTGCATTCTATTATTTTGACTTCTAGTTGTTATAAACCTTTTCCCTGAGGTGTGTAATCGAACTTCTTTCATTAGTTCAACGTAAGAAGAATCAACTCAGAGAGCTTCGCCAGTGGGAGTACACTGATTATGGAAAAGATTTTGTTTCTGGCCAAAAAGGTGTGATAAATTTATGTTTTTCTTAAAGGCCATATGTTCCCAAAGTTGACTGATAAGCCATGTGAAATGATGTGGATTTAATCCAAATATATCTCCAATTACAGGAACGGAAAATTCACTCCCTTTCACAGTAATGTCATATAATGTCTTGTCACAGCTATTGCTGGAAAATCACCCACATTTGTATTACAATCATAACCATGCTGCCCTTGCCTGGGATTGGCGGAGGAAAGGTCTTTTGGAAGAAATAGAAGCCTTATCTCCTGATGTAAGACCTCATATGTAGAAATACTCTCAGGCAGTTGATTGAGACTTCTTGAATTGTTACACCAGGATTGAGTTCGCCCCATTAATGTTGCTCATCCCTTACAGATTTTATGCCTCCAGGAAGTTCAAGAAAGTCATCTTGAATGCTTTTACAACCCAGAGCTTCAGAAATTGGGTAGGTTACTTTAATGCCTGCAATACCTAGCAATGTAGTTGTAAATTTCTTTAGGTATATTTTAATAATTGACATTTGGCTGTGTAAATTCTTTGTTTCATTTTTTAAGGCTGTGAAAACATTGTTAAATGCATTTAAATGAACCCCTTGTGAGGGTATTGCTATACTCCCCTCCTGCACTCTAAATTCCCCATCTCTCTTTACATTACTAATGTTGTGACTTAAAGGTACCAGTGTTCTCTTTCATACAAATACAATGAGATTGAAGCATAAGTGTTTTTTTTCTCTTAGGTTATGATGGGTTGTTTAAGAAGCGAACTGGAGACAAGCCTGATGGTGTTGCTATATATTACAAGGCATCTGTATTTTCCTTAGAAGAGTACACTACTGTTGAGTTTATGCAGCCCATATTGCCAGTTTTAAATAGAGACAATGTGGCCTTGATTGCTCGATTCTCTTCCAAGATTTATCCTTCTTTGCCTCATTTGTGTGTGGCCACAACCCACCTATTGTACAATCCTAGACGAATGGATGTGAAATTAGCTCAAACACAGCTATTGCTAGCAGAACTGGAGAGATTAGCTTTTCTGATGGATGGTGGATCTTCATCATACTATCCTCTCATTGTCACTGGGGATTTAAATGTTAATCCCAAGTCAAGTTTGTACAGGTTATTGACAACAGGAATTCTCAGTGATAGCGATGTATCTGATGAAATGCTTGATGTGCTTGGTATCACAAACAATTGTCAGCATATTGGCATCATAAATGACCGTCAAAGCTCTAAGTCATTCACAGTTGATAGAATGTCAGAATTGAGACTGTTAAGAGTGTATAACTCTGATCATGTAACCGCTCTTAAGAAAATGGCTCCAAGCACTGATCCTCCTGAAGACGACGTAAAATTGAATGTAGAAAGAAAGCAAGGACACCTAACCCACAATTTCATATTGAAATCAGTGTATGAACATAGAAATTCACGTGGGAAAGAAGCTACTACAAAACAAGATAAATGGGTCACAGTGGATTACATTTTTTACAGGTAAGTAAAGGGTTTTACCCAGTACCTTTGTTAAGTTCTGGTGACATTTTATAAGCTAAGCAATTTATTGTTTTATTTACTTAGAAAGCCTTTTCTTATCTATCTGATATCAGTTTTGTTATTAGTGTGAGACAGCTCTCTCTGTCTCCTGAGCTCACATCAAAGCTTTATATTTGTTATTCTCTCCCTATTCCTCTATGTGCTACAGTTTTATTTCCATTGAATTGCAATAATTTCAGCCCATATAATGCTTTATATAAGCTCATCAGCTTGATATAACTTCTAAATTACTCTGAGCAACTAAGGGAGACGTGTTTATGGGAACATGAACCAGATAATTCTTGTGGTTGAGGTTTTCTTGGCATCTGCTGTCCCTGTCAATAGGTCATTCCACACCATGGTGAATGTGAATTACAGCAAAACTATGAGGGTATCATTTCCATGTTGAGTTCGAAATATGCTGAAATTAAAGTTCATTAGAGCCATGGTTATCCGACCCCTGTCTAACAGAGTTGTTGATTGACGGAGGTGCATTCAAGCCTCAGAAAAAAAGAGCAACGTGGTGAACAGTTAACTAGGCACTTGTTCTGGGCCACATGATGAGTGAGCAGAAAGCAAAGCAACGTGGTTACAGCTGAGTAGCTATTGTGCTCGCAGAGTTTCTGTGCACTGGAGAGTTCCTCCAAGCCTAGCTGCCTATGGTAGATGAGCAGCGATTGGCTGCCGGCGTCCAATCCCGTAAACCGGTTCTTAGCTCAGTGTGCGCCCTGTACGAATACTGTTTTAATACTGACTTAAAGTTTTGTTTATTTATCGTGTAATCACGGTGACCTGCGCCGATGGGTATAACTCTCTAACCTCACTGCGATGACTATTGCAATCACTGCAAGTTTTGACTTGATATCTATAGTAGTTTCTCGTCCAGAGTATTTCTATTCTAAAGGCCCTCGCGTCGGCGAGGCATAGCGTTCGTTTTCTCTGATTCTTTTGGGTCGCCACTATTCGTATGCGGTGCGCACTGAGCTAAGAACCAGTTTACGGGATTGGACGCTGACAACCAATCGCTGCTCATTTACCATGGGCAGCTAGGCTTGGAGGAACTCTCCAGTGCACAGAAACTCTGCGACCACTATAGTACTGTGTGGCATTATATTTTATTGCATTAATAGATTACTATTCTTAGCTACTCACATCTTTATTTTTTTAACATTTAACCAGTCATCAATTATTTTACTGCCCAGAAAGTCCAAATCATCAGAGTGCATATTTGGTTATCCAAGGTCACTCGGGTCCTCATTAGGATTAGATTTTGGGGAGGCGACCGACAGCAAAGGTCATCTGTGCTATAGGGGAGAAGTTCGGGAGGAAGGGTGGATAGAAACCCAGCATTGGCATTAGTCTGTTCTTAGCGAAAGGCGCTAAGGGGACCACATTAACATCTCATCCAGCAGAGAGAGCACTGTATTTGAAGTGCCATCCGCAAGACACTTAAGTAGGAATCAGGTTTTCTCTGAGAAACATCCTCCTCTGCAGGGATTTGAACCCTGGCCATCCATATGGTTAGCCAGCACTCTAGCCACCATGCCAACCTGATCCCGGTCCTCATTAGCCGGGATAAACGTGGCTCTATTGTACTTACACATACCCAGCAATATTCCATTCAAATTTACTCTCACGTACCGCATTGACTGCCCTTGCCAGAGTTTTCAAATGTATAAATCCTTGCAAAATATTAAGCGGAGAATGAAAGTGTACTGTCGGTGTAAAAATTATGTAGACTCGAGTTTGGACACTGATTGAAAATGATCCGTGGTACCCACATGAATGCGAGTTACACCAAATGTTAGCTTGTTTTATTTTGCGTTTAACTGTGGTGTCCGATTATTTTTACATTACACATTCGATTTTTCCTTCCGGTGAGAACAAAAAAAGTGCCGGTTTTATGCAGTTTTCGAACGGAGCACTCTCTTTGACATTTAATGGTGAAGAAACATGGACTCGCAAGTGGCAACAGCACTCAAACTTTCACCACCCCTCTCGTGAAAACGCCCGCCTTACTGCTGGCTTGAGCCCGCTAAAATACTCTGTTGTTTATTTACTCGTTAAAAATTGATAATACATTGTGAGTTAACAATGGTAGTAGTTATTAAATACTGCTGTAAAGAGCTTCAAATCAAGGCCAAGATCTTGCTTCTACTACTTTTTAAAACCAAGAAAAAGTTGTTTCATAAACTGGTTAATAACTTTTTTATGGCACATGGCACAGAAAGAACTGAACGTTTAAAGATGCATTTAAATATTTTTCCCTACACAATACTACTGGTTCATTATGATTAAATTTCAAGTTTTTTCACTATTTAATGTCAAAGAGAGCGTCCGTTAATGTCCGTTCGAATACGGCAAAAAACCGGCACTTTTTTTGTTCTCACCAGAAGAAAAAAATCTAGAGTGTACTGGAAAAATAATTGGAAACCACAGTTCAACGCAGAATAAAACAAGCTAACATTTAGTGTAACTAGCATTCATGTGAGTACCATAGTTCATTTTTAATCAGTGTCCAAACTCGAGTCTACATAATTTTTGCACCGACTGTAGGTATTAAGATTAAGACTAGCTAGCTGTATCAAGCAAAGTTTGGGTTCAGGATATAATTTTGAATGATCTGGTAACTATGCCATTACATAATCGAAAGGAAAACCTCCAACAGAACATAGTAGTCTGTCCTGATTACACAGGCTTTCAGAGTAGTGAGCATCTACTGTATCAAAAAAATCTTTGATAAGTACACATACTTGATTCTTCATAATCTTGCAAAATTCTTTCTTATGCTATGAGGTCATTCCCATCAGAGTCACCTACTGCTACCTGGGCTCAGGTACTGTATTCATGTGTATGGAATACTTTCGCCACTTTGCATAATATTTTTGCATTTGTGGTATATCATTACCTAGTACATATATGCCATTCAAGTTATTGATGCCAGAAAGACATTGCCATATAGTTTTGGTGTATGAGATTGGCGGTCCCTCAATATAACTACCACCATAATGCTATAGAGAGGCTTGAGTGTTCCAGTGACCACTAGAGCTGGACTGGCAGGAGGTATGTTATTACTCCTGGTGGCGTCAGCCATGCCTGTTAGGTTGAAGTTAGAAGAAAAGGAGATAGTATACATGCATGCAGAGGAGAAATAGTAGGCTCAATGGAAACAAGGCTGTCAAGGAAGCTGTGGGCTGCATGAAAATGATTAGAAAAAGAAGAGGAGAGAAGGAAGAGAAAAAAGTCAACTCGGAGATTTGCAGGTGGTGGTTTAAGGAACTAAACAATATACATCAGAGTATAACCAATTGGGCACTGGGGAACTGAAGGGAAGAACATCGGGAGGAATTGGAAAAGCCTCAGAAGAAGAATGAAGTAGGTGTACATTATGCTCAAATGAATGTGTTCTCAGGCGGTAAGAGGGGAGAAACAATACCATAGGTTAAGGACAATACCGGTATTAGATTAATCCAATCCATTGATATTCAATATACGTGTAGAGAGTACATAGGAGTGCGATATGCCAGTATTAACAGACCTGTGAACTTGGATGTAGATGATGAGAGATCTATAGAAAAAGAAAAGCTATAGGAGAAGATAGCTTTGGTGTGACTGAAGAATTTAGGTAGAAAGGGAAGACAATCTTTTATCAAACTAATTCATAGGATCTACAAAGAAGGAATATGGCTTGAGGCATGGGCGTAGCCAGGATTTATACTATGGAGGTGGGGAGGAGGGAGGGGGAAGACACCCATCCGTAGCTGTAGATATATGCCAAGGGGGGCAGGACATTCTTTCCGGCTCCATGTAGCAGATTTGGTATGAAATGTCTCATCCATGGGGGAGCAGCTGCCCCCCTGCCTCTCCCTGGCTATGCTCATGGCTTGAGGATTTTGAGAAAAGTATAAATAGCTATTATGAGGAAGAGGAAAGCCTCATAATGCTAGGATTATAAAACATTAAGTGAAATTTCTCCCACTGCAAAAATATTATTTATAATAATAAAGAAATGGTTAAAAAGTACAGCCAAGTACTAACTTGGGTGACAACCAATTTGGGTTCCAAAAGGGAAAGGCAACTTAGAATATGACTGATATAATTAGAACAGTAAAAAAAAAAATCAAGTATAATCAGAATATTTTCCTTGTTTTGTTGATTTTGAAAAGGCCTTCAGTGTTAATAGGGTAAAACTAATTCAGATACTGGGGAAAATAGGATTACATTGCCGAGAATGGAGGCCCATCTGAAACTTTTATGTGGCCTAGAAGGCAGGAATTAGGCTGGCTGATGGAGAATCAGGGTGAGCAGGTATTGGTCAAGGGGTGAGCCTGTGTTTCCTTTATTTTCCATCATTTATGCCTAGGAGAATTGTTTACTTTTGAAGATGCATGAGAAACTCTGTATTGGAAAAATGGAAGGAAGTTCAATCGCAAGAAAACAAAATTAGTAATTTGCAAGATTTTCTGTGAGATAGAAAGTGAGTTTGTTCATAAAGGTAAGGAAGCAAGTAGAGCATTTTAATTACTTGGTTATACATTAGAAGAAAATGGGCATATTATCAAAGGTATTAGGATGAAAAATGCTCTAGGGAAAAAAGCATTTGGTAGTAGGAGGGAGCAGAGGATGGATACCATGAATAAGGATTTAAAGAAGAGGTAAGTTTGGAGTGGAGTGTAGCATTGTATGGGGTAGAAACTTAGACCCTGAGAAAAGAAGATGAGAAAAGGGTTTATGAAAAATGGGTGCAGATGATGATGGAGGAGGAGCGTGATGGAAAAGAAGACAATCATGGAAGTGCTTGGAGTAGTTGGTGAGGAAAGGACACTTCTGGATGATATTAGGAGGAGTTAATGTAGATGATTGGAAGATGTAATAAGGGATAAAGGGTTGCTTAAGGCTGTGATAGATGGTAGGGTGTTGGGCCAGTGGGGAGAGGGAAGAAAGAGAATAGGTTTAATGGAAAGAATGAAGAAGAGTAAAAAGTGCTGTGATGAAGAAAGAATTATTTTACATTTAATTGGGGCCTCCATTTAAACTTTTTTTAACTTTAGGCTTATAGACTTTCCTTTCCATTATTATTGGCAGAGTACTCAATAATAAAAATAAATATGGAGTAACCCTATACATAATAATTTCATTTACTTTTTCAGTGGAGTAACGTTCGAGGTTCTTATATTTGATCATGGCAGGTATAAGATGGATGAATCACATCTGTTTTTCCTATTTGTATTTCCAAACACAGTGGAGTTTTTTGAATGATATTAAGAAAAAATCAGGAAGGAATCAATCGGGAATCAGGAAGTTTATCAATATGTATTATCTGATTTATTCTAGAGAATAAATTGGTGTTTAAAATAGCTTCTCCCTGGTCATCTTACCACTGAATGATGAGAAAAAATCATAAATTGAAATCATTTAATCACATATTTTCAAATCAAACACTGCAAATATTATGCAGCTAGCTTGTATGGTATGTAATTCATGGTCTTATTTCAACAATGGCTAAAGTTAAATCAAAATGATCAGTATGGACCAACTCTTCAGCTTCATCTCCAAACATAGTTTATGTATACATCAAGGGGTCAAGCAGCAATGCTTTCACTTTGTCACAAGGGCTAAATATGATAAAATTGTTTTGTTTGTTTTAATGGTAACATGCTTTTAAAAGATATTGAATATGCCTTTCATATAATTTCACCCAAGTGAAGATTAATGTAATACATGAAAATTGCTCTAGAAATCATTCTCTAGTTCGAGTAAACACATTACAAAAACATTAAGCCATCTGTGTCAATTAAAATTACTCCTGAAGTCTATTGTATAAATAGCATTTGATTTTCCCTCAAACATTTGAATCCCTTCATACCATCTATACTCATTAACTTTTTGTAACTTAGGTTACATCCCTGAATGCAATCCTTGTTTCCTCTTTGTGACCTGATTGTATTTCCATAATAAGAAGGCTGTCATATGTCATCTATTTCTTTTTGGCTCCATGCATTAGCCATCTTGTGGCATCATCTGCTTCATTAATATTGATTATAGTACTTCCAAGAAGTGAAGCTTGGAATTGCAGTAGGTAGTTGTATTTACTGAAATCAATGCAGGCAAATACAGTGTAAACCATCACTTCATGATCTATAAGTTCTACTCATTACATATTTTATCTCTTCGTGACTGAGTAATGTACTGACTCCAGATTTAAAAATACATATTGAAACAAATAGATCGCAGGTCTATTTTTCCAAATTCTTTCTTATTTATTTGAGTACTTAATTGTAACTTACATCTCGGGTGCTTTGAGTTTGTTAATTTGATTAAAATAAGCTGATTATTCAATACGGTTCAGTGACTACTTAAGAAAAGGAACTCGACATTCACTTCTTAACTTCCTTGAATTAATTAAAATTTTAACAATGGAAGTTGCTTCCAGTGATGACAATTGACAACTACTCCATGAATATCAACTAAAATTCATACCCATCCCCCCAGAATTTGTTATCGTGGAATGTACATTTTCTCGATCAGTGACTCATCGGGTATTATTTGTTTTGAAGGTTGACCATCTGAATCATTCCCTTCTACTCAATGCTCGAGTAATTTCCTTAAATATTGATTTCAATTTCAGTTGTCTTGCCAGAGGCCTCAACATGGAACCAATTGAAGGCAAACTTAAACTCATTTCTCGCTGGGGCCTTTTATGCAAAGAAGAATGCTTTGCATACGGACCGATTCCCAACTTAGGCTCTGCCTCAGACCATTTTCCGCTGGTATGCAAGTTCATGTTGACTTAGCTGTGAGGCTTGAGATCCAAAGAATTTTTCATTTCTTTTTTTTTGAGTGTAGCAAGAATTATGTTCGCCAATAAAATTGTTTGTCTCTGTGAAGAAATTCTCATGCTTTGAGGGAAATGTGTCAAAGGAAAGTTACATAACATGTTCCACCTTGTCACAGAGTAAATGTCAGGTTTTTTTAGTATATATTTTTGGGATTTTGCTAATACTTTGCTTCCATTTGCATAAAACTAAGCTTCTAATGGAAAATAACAAAGTTACAGTCTAAGTATTTCATGCAATTTTAATGCACTGCTCCTAAATCATAGTTAAATTGGTCTCTACGTTATCCATGAATACCACTTCATTTTGAAACTCCATCAGTGCATTCTGTATATTCCAGTGTCTTAGTCTCTTGTTTTGATGCTGAATACATTATATAATGAGTAATTTTTTTTAAATTTCATTACAGTGTTACAGGTTTCACTTTTTTATTCTTATGATGGAATGACTGGCTAATAATATGAAACAACCTTGAAATAATGTATTATTGTGCTTGCATTTTATTTCAAACAATTTTTCCTAAACCCATGACTCCTTGGGTGGTTCTAATCTTGGAGCCTTAATTTTGCTTTTTGGGACTCATTAGCCCTTGTTGGGGACTGATTCACCAGGAGAGGAGCAGATTGCTACTTTTCACCTTATGACCACCATTTTTCCTATTATACTACGAATCCAGTGGGGTTGGACGGGGGAAGAGTGGTAAGCTACCCCACCCCTCCTTAATCTGTCGCTGTGTTTCACTGACGTTCAAACTGTAGTGGACAATTTTTTGAACACCACCACATGCTTTCCTGATTTTATTACAAATTTTGAATTAAATTTGATGCACACATGATCATTGTTAGTGAAAGGCAACAATGCCCAGTAAAAATTCACAATTGTCTGACAATTTTTCCCACCAAGACAAATTTCCCAAGCTACCTATGCCCTTCAGGAACAACTCGAAATGCATGCATAAAAATACGTACACTTCATAATAATCAATTGACTTTATTCAGATGAATGAGAAAAATTATAACAAACTTGATGAACAATTCAATAATGAACAACAATTTCAAAATTATCATCCACTGAAGATGCCAACTCAACACGGTTATAATTAAGCAAACGTTTATACAGGTAGATACAAGGAAAAGTAACAGCCCCTGCAGGCAAAGTAATGCAACGAATTATTTTGTAAAAGGCACATCATGCAGATATAACATAAAATGTTAGGTAAAATGTTCATTATTAATAACATTGAAATAACAGACAAAAATCAGCTATGTTATGCTACTATAGAAATATTGAAATTTTGCTCATTTGTTACCATCTAACTTCATTACGTCTTCTAAAGAGGAAAAGATGAACATTTTACCCACGAATACTACTTGGTTTCAGATTTATACACACTTCTATAACTGTTTGATGGTTGTGCAAGTATACAAATGTAATATTCAAGAGATTCTATCGCTAGTTGCAATAATTTACAAAAAAAAACAAAGTTATCTAATACACAATATATATATATAAATACAAAGAACTCATGTAAGCTTCAAGTCTATTGCACACTCCCATGAGTTGGCATTAGTGTATGTAGGATATATATAACTGTACAAGTCAACAAATTACACATTGAAACACTTTCATAAAGTATTTTAAAGACAAACATTAAGTCGTACAACGTATGTATAATTATGATAGAACTTTGCTATATAAGCTACACACAATAAATATTATTTTTGACTCAAGCTTCCTTCTAATTAGAAAGAGTTGTAGAAAATTTACACAAAGAGATTTCCATTAATTTACAAATTAACATGGAAGAGATAGTAAATTCATTGTGGTACAAATAGTCAACAGTTCTCACTCCCAAAATTATTTTCTTATAATTAGTACACATTAAAAGTGGACAATTTTGAAAGGTACAAATCTGAAACAATTTATACACACTATGAATTAAACATCAACCACCATCTTTTTGTGGATGTCTGTATTGCCGACCACCTGAAAAGAGAAAATAAATGATGATATAGGATTAATTTGAAGTAACTCACAGCCCATTGTTTTCTAATATAACAATTGAAGTAGCAGGATGAATTTTCAATTTTCTAGGAATAGAATCCCTTCACCAGGTCGTTCAACAGTAGATTTCTGGTGATGAAAGCTAAGAAACCACAAAATACACATTCACATATCACAACATAAGATCACCACAGGATTGATAATGGCTATTCAGTAAGGGTATGTTTAAATAATTACCCAATGATTTTTAAATCATACTTAGATTGCAAGGAGCATCTGCAACAAAATATTGACCTCATTCACCTGGTACCATGACTATATATTTTTTCAATTGTATAATACATCATGATATGAAATTATTTCAACTGACTAAAATCTAACTCGATTTCAAAAGGGCTTGTCTGCTTGACAGGTAATGAAAAGGACAGAGCTCAACAACACTCAATATTTTAAGGGTAAGTACAGAATACTTTGCCACATATAAATATACATCTTATTGAATAATGCAATTTGTGACCACTTCATGATACTACTCATATAGTATTATATTATATATAGACAACATTATTTCTTATCCAGTTACAGTAATTTACGAATGACTAAAAAAACAACTCACAATAATACTAATTAAAGTTACTGGTCAAGTAAGACCAGCAATGGGGAGGGAATGGCTGTTTAGCCAACCATATGCAAAGCTGTTATCTTTTTTTCCGTGCATAACTTTCACAACGTAAAGTAGAACACATTTCACACCAACATTTTGAGGTCTCAGGATAAAATGAATACCACCTATTTCTATTCAATCATTCAGAATTAAACTACTAAGTTCTTGATACCAACTCCGAGGAAGTACATGCATAAAAGAATGCAAATTCTTCCAATATTATATAGGCATGACCATTTATAGTCAACAGACACTATTCTTCATCTTCAGCCATCAATACATTAATGAAAAACTCAAAAAAGGTAGAAATCGCAAATAAAACATTTAAATACTAAGGAAAACAATGGAAGGAAGGTGGCTCTGGTATAAATGCACACTACCTTATCTGTCAGGCACCGAGCGCATTTCCATGAACTTGTGCAGAGAAGGAAATGTGATAGCAAAACACAGCCCTTCGATACACTCATATTTCCCATCGACAGTGAGGGTATTTGTCCGCCAGATATTGTGGATTTCATTATAGGAATCAGAATTTTTATAAGGAATTGTAATTATTCTGGTAAATATCTTAGCTCATTTACAGAGGATATCCACGGTCCGTTTTTTCCTCATCACAGAGCATTTCTTTATATGGTTGTGATTTATTATCATTGCTATATCTCCTAAGTGGAAATACTGAGGCCATGGACAATAAGGACTAGTCAGCAAAATGGAACTACCTTACGTGTCAAGTGTGTTCAGAAAAGGTATTATACACCCATACCTTTACTTTATGTCACGTCTTGTGCGAAGTTCTAGACCTAGATCAAGTGCGATGCGTGTGCAGAAGGATTTGCACATACAGCTGTTTTGAAGAGTACCACACTTAACCCCTCAATGCTGCCCTGCATACCAAGTACACATGATTAAATCACCATATGCCGCTATCATGAATACCCAGTACGCTCCCCGTACGTCTGAAACTAACAATTTTTCTCGGTCAGAAATAGCATTTTGAATTCCATCAATTTACTCGACTCAGTCAAGGTATGTTTTTTCTATACAATATAACATTCATTGTATTTTTAAGTCTAGGTTTTTTTAATATAGCGATTAAAATTCCTTCCAAACGCGCTAGTAAATGAATTTAGTGTTCAAAATCCTCATGTTTCTTCTTATGTTTCGTCTCGAAGCTGCCTTAGTACTGCTGAGATGTCTAGTGGGTTCAGCTCATTTAGCAAGAGATACAATATCTTCTAGATTACTTCCCTCCCTTCTAGTTCCTTGTGCTTTATCACCTCAGGCCCTTAGAATGATTGCTTCATCTCGTCAGTCTTAAGTGAAGGGGCCACGTGCTTCACTCTGCATTTCTTTGCTCCATCTTTCATAGTAATCATTTAAGATAAGAGATCTTTTAAACAGTCTGCATAAACTGGGCCCCTTCGAAGAATTTGATCACCACTCAAAGGAGTCTCAAAACCAAGCATTAGTCCACCGGAATCTTTCCTGGTGCACGGTGCCATATCGTGTTGTGTGGCATCGTTTTTCTCCTGTGTGCTTTCTGCCTGAGGTCATTTTCATAAATAAGTTCCCTGTAATGGCTTCAGTAAGTGGAAAAAAAGAGTACCATTTCCAAGTGACGATGAACTAACTGAAATATTGCTTGCAAGTGATTCTGACAACAGTGTAAGTTCGAAAAGTGATGGAGAAAATTACATCAATGATCGTTCTGAAATTGATACATTGCAGCCTATTTACAATGAAGTTGAGGATGCTGATGAAACTGAAAGCTTTGTGTGGGAGAGTATGAGTGATTATTTAGTTAGAGAAATATTTGTTTGTGCTTTCAGACCTCAAGGTGAAGCCAAAAATCTATCCAATGCCCTAGATATTTTTCAGTTATTTTTTTATCAAGAATTCATTCTAAGTATTGTTCTAGAAACAAATAATTATGGTGAGCCACCGATTTCATCAGGTGAGTCCCCATTTTCAAGGAAGTCAATAATGACTGCTTGGAAACCTGTGACAGTAGAAGAAATACACATTACACTGGGATTATTCATGCTCGTGGGAATTGTGCAGAAGCCAACACTTCGTGCTTCTTTTTCAACAAAGAGTGATATATTGACTATGTTTTGGAGATTCAATTTCAAGAGACCGATTCAAGATGATTTGTAAATTTCTTCTTCACCACAACAATGATGAGAAACATCAACGGAGTCCTCCGAACTTATAAAAATATTTTCTGTAATTGCACATCTGAATGAAAAATTTCAGACATTTTTCACTACATGGCAAAAGTTTCAATACATGAATTGTTGATGCTATGGAAGGGCAGGCTATCCTTCAAGCAATATATTCCTCTGAAGGCATCAAAGTTTGGAATCAAGACCAATAAGCTTTGTGATGCAAATACCAGCTACCTACGGTCTGGTGTACACAGGTAAAGATACTCTTTTTTCCTAGAAAATTACCCCAGAAAACACAAATAAGACATCATCAATAGTTTTACACCTGATAGAACCGCTGCTAAATGAAGGACGCTGTGTTTGGATGGACAATTTTTATAATATTCCTACTCTTGCCTTACTACTGAAAAGTAAATACAAAACTGATTGTGTTGGAACATTGAGGTTGAACAGACTGGATGTTCCAAAATGCGTGAAAGACAAGAAACTGCAGATGGACGAAATTTGTGGAAAACATAATGGGCCCATAGTTGTTTTCAAATGGAATGACAAAAAAATTGTCTCCATGATCTCCACATTCCACAGTGACGAAATGAGTACGGTATTCAAAATGGAAAATAAAGACACTAAGAAGCTTATTTGTGCATCAGACTAACAAATTCAAGGGTGACGTGGATCTCAAGGACCAGTTATTGAATACCTACCTGATCAAAAGGAAACGCCACTATAAGTGGCACATGAAGTTATTAAGTAGACTATTCAATACAGCAGTCCCAAACTCATACATCATTCACAGGGAAAATACGAATAAAATATTGGATCACTTTTCATTTCGAGTGCAGCTGGTCAAGGGAATATTTTTGAAATATGCAACTGCATACAAACAATGTGTACCAGGCTGTCACTCATTAGACAATTTAGTGCCATAACTCACTGGGAGACATTTCCGGAAGAGAATTCCTACAACTGGGAAGAAAGCAAAGCCCCAAAAGGAATGTGCAGTATGTACCAAGCATGGGAAAAGAAGAGACAGAGTGCACTGGTGTAAACCATGTGTGGTGGGTTTGCTGTGCTTGGATTGCTTCGAGCCTTGTCACACAAAGCAGAATTACAAAGGTTAAGTCATTTGAATATTCCCATACTAAAGTTTTAACCAAAAAAGCGTTAGTAAAAATGTTCTACATGAAATTATTGGATAATATCATCTTAGAGCAGAGGAAATAGACGAAGTATTGAATTTTCACGTAAGCGAGATGGGTTATCATATCGAAAATATCCTCATGTCATCATCATCCTTAATACTTTTATATGAAATTTTAGCATATGAGTATTTAAAATATGCATTTTAAATACCAAAGGTTGCTATATATTTAACAAAAATTTGCTATACTTAAAACACTGAAAATAATGTTTTATTCATAGAATTAGTAAAAATAAATATTAACCAAAGGGTTTTAAAAATTAACGGGTAGTAATGCAATATCTTATGCTGGTTCACAAAAAGTTTCAACAAAAATGATAAAATATCTTGAAAGTTATAAATTATTGAATAATAACATGTCAAAAAGGCGAATTCATTTAAAATTCCTCCGGCCTGTGGGATGGGATTTAATTAAGTGTCCTCCGTGCTTGAGGGGTTAAATTTATGTGCAGTTGATATTATATGATTTTATGAATAAATAAGTAATTGTATTCCATAAATCCATGATGAATCTTCACCTTCCTAAGCAGAAAATTCTATTTACTATCAAATACTTCCCAAAAAGAGGCATTTCCAAAGGTCTTAAAATTTGAATAAGGCAACTAAATAAATCACACAAACAAATCAACCCTCAAGCAAAGCAATGCCTTTCATTTGAACAATTTATCTTAAATATTTTTGGAGATATTTACGCTTACTGCTTAAGGAACAGTAAAAATATTGAGAACCAGATTCAATTCTGGTAGTGTAAGGAAACTCTTGGACACTTTAATCCCATGTTTAAAGAAAAATAACCTAATTACCATAGTAAAATGTGTGTAAGAATGCATTTGGTGAGCAGAAGAGGTGCCTAGTAGGTAGTAAAGACTCAATTCTTAGAATGTTCGAACATTTTTAAGCTGGTGCACAAATACCATGAGAGACTTTACACAAGTCATGGGAAAAAGTATAATTTTTAGACTGAAAAATAGCAGTCAGATTACACACAACATTAGCTTATGCACAAGGTAATGTGTTAATTAACCTGCACTCAAGGATTAAAATGAATCATTGCCGGGATGAAGAAGTTGAAAGAGATGTGGTGTTGATTATTTAGCTTGAAAACTCTCACCATTAAGAAATCACTATCTGCAGGGACAAGAATTCCAGTACTTTATCACCATGTATTGTGACAGACATGATCTCAGTATGGTTAACATGTAACCTGAACAAGCTTTCACGTTTCGACTTTTTCCCCTCTCTGGAGGGTTCCCTAAATAAAAAGCAACTGACCAACATACCAGCTGTGATAGGCACCAAGAGTCAAAGTTGGTAGTAAACACAAGCACAAAGTACTTATAGCCCTCATACCAATTAACATTCACTGCACTCAATAGCAGGAGAGTAAAAGAAAAAAGACTACCAAGATAAAGAGAGCCGTGGATAAATCATAATGGGCTACAAGAACTATTATTAAGTCATAAATAGTCAACCACATAACAGGAAAACTGAATAAAAGGTGCTGCCATTTCTAAGATGAATACCATTAGGATGTCCACAAGACAGATTTTCTTGTCATACAAAGGTATATAGGATGATTGAATTTTTCGGAACAGAAAAATTTAACAAAATTACAGTTCTACTCATAATTACTATTCCAGTTACTTTTAGGCAATACAAGGAAAATAAGAATCATTTGCGAATTCTGTCTTACATCGTAAACTCATAGAGAAACATGTAAGCATTGAGCTAAATTAATGGAGACAGACAAGCCATGAGCATGGATTCAATGAATTCAACTATCATGAAGCTATGACATATGTATGCTTTAACCTCCAATGGAATTAACAGCTTTAGAAATGGTTCATGATTAGAAGTGAGCAATAAGGAAAGAAAAAAAGAATTGCAGATGTAAATTTAATCTAATTAAATAAAGCTTTCATTTTTTGTTAAGGAAAGAAAATCTTATGAACCACAGAAAACCAAAGAGAAATTCGTAAAATGTGACTCATTGAGCACTTACACATTTTTAATTTAAAGGAAGGGTGATTTAATAGTTAAGCAATGGATGTGCCAGCAATGAAGCACTGCATCACAAATTTGCTAGCCACCAAACTCCCTATCAAAAGAAACAAACTAGCCAATGAAATATTTCTATATTGCACTTAAACAAGGGATTAAGTTTTACTTACAGAACAAAATTCCTCAAATGAAATTTTTCCATCTTCATCTTTGTCAGCAAATAATATTGTCTTGTCCACAATTTGCTGTAATTGAGTGTCCTTCAAGTTATTGCCCACCATCATTTTTAAAACCTGAAATTTTTTTGACGTATATCTATAAGTAATAATTCAACAGCTATTGCATTAAATTCCAGTTAAATACATTGTTTATTCTGGCCTTCAGAATGAACATTCTTAAAATGTTTACTATTTAAAACAAAAATAGCTTAAGATTTTAAGACACACTGTAATCTGTATAGAGCAACTACCAATTTTTCAGCTGAAAAATGGTCGTTCGACATGGGTTCAGTCTCTAGGGGAATTATGTAAAAGAACGAGTGGCTGATTTGAAAAATATGGCACAAAACTCTTAAAGAAACATTTTTGTCAAAGCCTATACAGATTGCATTAAATTCCTCATAATTTGATTGCTCCCAGGAAACTTCAATGCCTATTTATTTGAGTAGTATTTGGGTGATTAGGGTGCTTCGACGACTAAGGTCATTCGCACCATATTTATTTGATGTGTACATACAGTGATACCTGAATAAAGTAATCACCAATGGTTCCGCTGAAAAATAGTCGTAGAGAGGGGTGATCGCTTGATAGGAGGGGCCATTAATTACGGCTGTGGCTGAGGGGTTTCAATGTACATGAGAATATAATGATTATTTTTCCAAAGCAATCAAATAATATTTTTAATAGTTCCAAAATGAAAACAGCTACACCAGAATTATTACTGAAAAGCTGCTTCAATAGACCCCAACTAATCCCAACAGCCCCCCTCTAGGAAGTGCCAATGGTTCATTGAGGGTCTATGAGATAACATTGCTACTGCATCATCAAAAACTATTTTCTGAAACAAATTCTTTATTCAATGAAGGTAACTCATTTAAATAGAATGCCCAAAAATTAGCTTTCCATTTTAATGCTTATGGATTGAAGTACGCAAACACCCCTACGGAATGTAAATGTGATATATGGGAGCTAAAATCATACCCCATTTGGCCAGGAGTGTAAATTCCACACCAAAGGTGGTATTATCATCATCAAATAAATAATAACTATTAAAACCATAAATTATCAAGGAATATTATTGTATTTGGTTTTAATTACTGTAACTTTCTGGAAATTTAATAGAGGATTAACAGCTAATAGAGGATTTAACAGGAAAGCCAAGAGCAATAGCATGGGGTTAACAGCATTTAAACTTTTATGATTGCTACATTGATGAATAGGAAATCAAGCAAAAACAGTTTGGAAGTCTTTGTTCTGAGATTCATCATTCCAAAGGTCATTTCATACGAAGGGGGCTGGACCAAAATTCAGTTTCAAATTATTCCATGTTAGTAAGGTTGGCACTCTGAGAGGTTTAGTGGAATAGGGTTGGGTTGATTTGCGCTTTAGAGGACATCATCACATAATATTGCAACGTTATTTTTGTTTAAGGTTTCCCTATATGTTCTGTAGACTGCAATGGGCCTCATAGCAGAGTACAGCATGACAGCTGCATCAGTCACAAGATCAACACTATTCTAATGTAAGATGGGGAGCAAGAAAATGTACTTTTCAAGTTTGATCATAATTTTTCCCAAAGAAACAGCCATTTCTGTTGAGACAATTTTTATGAATGCATATACTTCACTTTAAAAAATGAGCGGACTTTGGTAGCAATGGCATAATTTTCAGTGGGTTGAAAAGGGCATTTGAGCTGGTGAGATGGAAGGGCACATTTAACTATGTATCTTTTATCTCTCTTCCTGAAACATCTTGAGCATTACTTTTAAGTTCCCAATTGACAGCTCATGGATTGTGGATATATTTTACCAAAGAATGGTGTAAATCCTCCCCCACAAAATTGAAAGCCATTTTCATTAAGCAACAGACCAGGAATGCATGTTTTCAATGGGACATGGAGAATCAGCTGTGATGCTTCGAGACTAGCATAAGCCAAACTACATCAAATCAATGGGTAATATGATACAATAGCCTAAAATATGAGCACAATTGGGGTAAGAGTAATTTTGGAAGACAGAATAACTTAAGTTAAAATTTATTCCATGAGAATGGATATTAAAATATCTTAACCACTAAATAAATTGTAGTAAGGGTAAAATATAGAAGTCACTTGTTCAAGAAAAATCCTCATTCGGGACAATTATTACTTTCCAACTGGAAATACTTATCTTAAATTGCTATTACCGAGTTTCTCCGAATATAAGCCGCACTATTTTTCCTGATTTTGGGGCCTCAAAATCGGGGTGAGGCTTAAATTCGAGAACTTTCTTTAAAATTCGTAAAAATGACAGATTTGAGCAAACCAGCCATTCGGATTCTCGCGGACGCCAGCTAAACTCGCCTGAGCCACGGACGTAGTGCCAGAGTAGGTCTGCAGTGGGTGTGCGCAGGCGAACAGGAGGGGGCAAGGTACAAGAATGTAGCAGTGTGTTGTATGTCTAGGGCGGCTCGCAGCGCGATCCGAATGGCTCTAAACAATTCGCAACACTTACGGCACGAGAAAAGGCCCCCTCAGGCCATCTTTTAGTTGCTCCTTACACTCTCGAGGGGATGCACTGAAAAGGGTGCGGCTTAAATTTGAGTGTTAACTTTTTTCCCTGTTTGAGACCCCAAAAAACAGGGTGCATATTATATTCAGAGAAATATGGTACATATCCAAAAACTGGATATCATGTGAAGACAGTGTAGCCAAACAACTGTGTTGCGAGGTGGATTAATGGTGGATTGGGGTGTGAGAGCCGTATCTCAGCAGTGCGTAACCAGGGACGCGGGAGAATAGTAAATAAAAACAAAAGAAGGGCGAAAGAGGACTGCCGTGACTGTTAGAGAGGGGATGGTTTCGAGTGTTTTTTTTGGAGTGTGAATTCCGGAAGATTATAACAAAAAAATGTGTGTTACAATAAGTATATTGAGTCTAAGGAGAGACGGTGCTGAGTGAGTGAGTGTATATTAGAGTGTTAATTACAAGAGATCCTAATAAAAAGATTATAAAAACAAGTGTTACAACAGATTAATCAAATTAAACAGTTTTTGCATTCAAAGAAACACTTTTCCACCATCAAATGTATACGTCTGAACAACCTTTAAATCTTGAAGAGCAGAGCTTGATAGCTTCTACAAATAAATAGAAATACATTCAAAGAGACAGAAAATGGATATCTCTTAAAGAGCTGAATCAAAAACATGCTCAAATGTGTCAGGGAAAGGGAAATAAAAATCACATAAAACCAGTTGTAAATCTCCATGGAAGAGGAAACAAGAGGAAAAACTACTGCCAGAAAACTTTGTTCACTTTAACTTGGGAAATCCTAATTTCAGCTTATGCAGGGGGTGGCTAGGAATTTTTGACCACTTGCCAATATACAATCTATTTTAAAAACATCATGAGGAGAAAGTATTTCTCAAAGTCAATCTAATTCATGGCTCATCTGTGAGATCAATCAACATTTTAGCTTATAAATAACAATAGAAGCAACATACAACCAATCCACAAATATTTTGTTATAACAACAGGCAATCCATAATTCTGATTTAACAGGAAATGATAATAGCAAACTGAGAAAACCTTCACATGAAAACAAAATTTCTAACATGACTTAAATATTGAGATAAATTTTCCAAATTTGTCATAATATCATAAAATAAATACTTTCACTCACTTGATATTATGATGCAATTTTCTCAAGATAGAGCACTTACAAGTCAATTTTTAACGTCTTAGTAAACAAGAAAAAATAAAATTTCATTCAAAATATGAATACTTAAACCACAATCAATACTTTCATCTGCGTAGCTGATTTATAAAAATACTTTTACAAGGCCAATTTTATCATACCAATCAAGAAGCTTTGGTGAGCAAAGCTATAGCAAAAAATTTCGGTGGGGTTCTGAATGACAGGAATAAAGAATTGAGGGTTAAAAACTAGGATGATGGGAAAGAAAGTGAATATGATCACATTACAGCCAGATATGTGTACTATTTCACAAAACAATTCCTGGCTAATATCCTTCCCAATGGACTTGATAGTAAGAAGTAACTCTTTGTATTAGCTAACTCTCCACCCCCTAATTAATTTTATCACATCTCCAGCCATTGATTAAAGCCATTGAGACAATGAAAGTTCCTCAAACTTTCTTAGTAACTAAACTCTAGAATGGGCATAATAAATTCTAAACGGGGAATCCAAAAGGAAGTATTGACAGGCTATTAGCCCACATTCTCGGCCCTTTAATGGCATGCATGAATGAATAATGTGATTCAAAGGGCAGCTGAAAACCAAAGCCGTTCATGATGATGAGAGAAAAGTTCACGTACTTGGAAAAGTTCACCATTGGATATGTATCCATCATTATCCATGTCATAAATCCGGAAGGCAAACCTCAACTTCGATTCTTTATCTCCTTTGACACTAAATTGAGACACTCCTTGAATAAATTCTGGAAACAGAATGTGAAATGTTAGCAAAGATATCAACAAACATTAGGAAGGTGTATTAAATGATTCACAAGTACCTTTAAAGTCAACTTCTCCATTTCCATCAGCATCAAATATATCTATTACGCGCTGAACAAGAGGATTTTGCTGTAGTTCTGGAAGCGACATAAACTCATCTATACTCAATGATCCAGAATTGTCCAAGTCTAATTTACGAAACCTTTTTCCAAGTCTTCTGATTTCATCGGCATCGACTAAAATGTCAAAGAAAGGTAAATGTAATAAGGAAAACTGATGATTATATAAGAGAAAAAATACATCTGTCATTAAATTTCAATAAAGAAAAAGGCCACTAGGGTATAAAGGGTACCTCCAGCTGAGCAAAAAATAAATAACTCCTTAAAGTGACATGGGCTATGTACACGATTAACATTCAAGATAACTTGAATAGAATTTGTGAATCCATATTTCTACATATGACAACTCTCTTATCAATATCCATGATTCCACAGAATACATTAATCAATGATTACTTCAACTCAATGATGTAATTCCTTCCTATGACAAAACCTGATCTAAAAGGAATGTCATTACTATTGCCATTAAATGACATAGCATCATCAATCATATTGGTCGTCACTATGAAACTAATACGACCTAATCACTAAGTCAATCATGCAAAACACTAGAACGAATTATGCACAAATACAACCGAATGTCAACCATTTAAGAAGTACTGCACATTAAGCTTGACGTACACCCAACTAAGTAGTGCCATTAAAGGTCGTCGATAATAATATAGAATAGATTACTTGCGAATTCTCCCTCTCAGCGTGATCAATGCCCATGGCCTAATTGCACTATCAAATCAAATTTTACGGAAAGTGAAAATCTCATCATTTTTCGGCATATCAACATCAAAAACAATGTTCAGCAAACTAGCTCGTCGTCCATAAAACACAAGTGATTTAGTAAATGACCAATTACAGAGATGCGACAGATAGTGATTTGTTTACATTGACCATTTCTAGTTCACTGTTAAGATGT
This sequence comes from Ceriagrion tenellum, assembly GCA_963169105.1. Lineage (NCBI taxonomy): Eukaryota > Metazoa > Arthropoda > Insecta > Odonata > Coenagrionidae > Ceriagrion > Ceriagrion tenellum. Next base: position 98,272,571 of record OY720633.1, on the reverse strand, counting down.
TTACAAAGACGATCGCAGACAACAAAAACACATAAATTAGTTACATAATGCCTCATAATTAGTGCTGATGCTCATCGACCCGTCCACAAGGGAGGATATTTAAAAGATTTCAATCGTCGCCATTATCTTAAACTGGAGCGCAAAGCTATATCAGATTATATACTTCCTTAGCGATATCCAATGTCCTTGAGCGTTAATGCATTTCTGTTAAATGGTTTCCAAATAAATTCTTTCGGATAGAGCAATAAAAAGTCAATCATAAATGAAATACTTCATTTCTCATGCGACAAAAGGGCTGAAGGAGATCGTACGTTTCACTTGAGTTAAAATTTTAATTTATGAGAAATATCTTAAGAAATTGATACTTACAGTTGGAGCATAGCTCCATTGGTAGAGAACTTTCATTACCCTGAAAAAGGAAGGAGTGAGGCATCAAAACAAATTCATCATCACTCTATGGACCTATATTAGCCCGCATGCTAAACAAAATTAATCACAGAAACTTATTACATATTCAATTCTTGAATGAATACGTGATAATGTTATATTACTACTTTGAAGAAATAAAATAGTTTTTCCCATTAATTGTAGATTAACCAAATTGGTAGGTCATGGATTGTGACATCTTGGCCTTCGAATCTTCTGAGCCAAATCTTTACCAAAAACAGTGAAATCTAAGGCTCAGGAACATATAACTTAAGACAAAAGGACTCGCCGTGAATTAACTAAAATTAATGAGCTGATAGATTACCATTTTTGACTTGGTGTTTCCAGTTCACCACCCTTAGTTGTCAAAACTGCTGCAGTACAGTTGGTACAGCTATCACAACCCACCGGAAATAGTAAAATTGGTAGGGAGCAATGCAGCGTTGCCGCTTTATTTTTGACGCAGAAATAAACAAAAATTGTTCCGCTTAGAAAATCGTTCAATTACCACAAATATAAGTATTCGACCGAAAAATTCTACTTGAATAGGCAAATTTACGAAGGAGAAACATACGAATTGAACAACAAACTGAAATAAATATGTATTCCCTTGCCATCTAATAATGCAGTTCACTTGATCACTAGATCATCTTTAATGTCTTCAAAGATTTCCATATCCAATAAACCATTCAAATTTAATTTTAAAAGAAAATGAAAACTCTTATGGGAGAAATCACTAACTGGCAACAATGCAGATACCCATGTTCCCTGGGCTCCTTTGGTCTCTCCGCAAAGAGGAACAATGGCGTCCGGAGTAAGTTGAATATACTGTTTGATATCTGAATTCAACCTGTACCATCACTCGTTATTGTTTCGTTTCATGAATGGAAACCTGCTAATTACAAAAGTGTCTTTACTTTCCGCTATTTTTATCCTGCAGACTCTCTACACTTACCCTGAAAATTTCAGAGCGTACAAGGCTCTGATAGCAGCCGAATACTCCGGAGCCAAAGTTAAGGTTGCACAAGATTTCGTGTTTGGGCAAACGAACAAAACAGAGGCCTTTTTAAAAAAATTTCCTTTAGGGAAGGTAGGTTGAATATTATGCTTTCTAAGCTGCTAAACTTGTCTACCGGTATGACGTGTCATGCCTCCCATGTGGTGGTCTGCAATTGTGTCACAGCTGGTGTGAAATCTATTTCGCCGGTGTCTAATTCTTGTAGAGCATTTATTTGGCTTGGCAAGTGATATGGAGACCATTGTGACAATATGTACTGTAGGTAGTGACCCTTTCTCTGTTGTCACTTATAAAATGTCAGAACGAAACACTAATGTATGAAATATATCAATATATTGTCGCACAGTTTCAGTACAAATTTACGGTTGTCTTAGGTCTATCATTGATTGAACGTACTCTCCTGTTGAATTATTTTCTTGTTCGGTATAGGTGCCTGCATTTGAAACAGCTGATGGCAAATGCATCACCGAAAGTAACGCCATTGCTTATTTTGGTGAGTTCAGTTAAGTCTCTGTATATGTCAACATTCTCGCTATCAACTGTATTAACTAATACATGCCCTTTTGCAGTTTCCAACGACCAATTACGTGGTCGCAATGATCTCGAAAAAGCCCAAGTTATCCAGTGGATGGGGTTCGCCGACAATGACATTCTCCCTGCATCATGCACTTGGGTATTTCCATGTTTAGGAATCATGCAATATAATAAACAGGTAAGTGGAGTTCATAAAAATGCATCCTAATGCTTCAGCCTAGTCATTTTGGGATCGTTGACTTCTTTTCAGTATTTAGTTTTGTGCTGTTATACTAAGGTTGATGAGGGTAAATAAAATATATTTGCAGAACACGGAACGTGCTAAAGATGATGTTAAGAAAGCCCTAACCGCCATGAACTCCCACTTATTGCACGTAACTTATTTAGTTGGAGAGCGGATCACTCTGGCTGATATAAGTGTGTGCTGTACTTTACTGCATCTTTATCAATACGTGTTGGATCCAGCCTTTAGGTAAGGTTTATTGGCAAACGATGTGTTAAGTAATTGTATGTATGTCAAAGAAGGTGTCATTGTCATGTTTGCATTATGCCTTACAGGAAGCCGTTTCAAAATGTAAACAGATGGTTCACCACTATTATCAATCAGCCTCAGGTGAAAGCTGTCATTGGCGAGTTTCCTCTTTGCGATAAAATGGCAGAGTTTGACGCGAAGAAGTTCGCTGAAATGCAAGGTAAAATGAAACCTATGGAATTTGCAGATTGACTGGTCGCTTCAAGTTCTCATTTTTTTCTTGTTTTCTTTGAGGCATATTAAGGCGTAAGGAGTTTGCATATACTCTTAACAATTTATCACTGTTTTAAGGATAATTAGATGTGTGGTAGCATAAGCTGCTCAGTTTTGATATCCACATTCCTGTGGGCTTACGTAGTTTAATATGACGAAGGTAGCTTCAGGTAGTGGAACTATTGACAGTGACTGTAACTTCACTGCTCCCATGCAGTTTTGTAGACTGGCATACACATAATTTGATCCTTGATATGAACAGTGTTTAATTTTAGTAGTGGTGTTCAAATTTGCTCCAAACGATACATTCTATAGCCATGGGCTTTTAAGTCACCATGATGGAGTACCTGTGTTCTTTAGGCTGATTTACACGGTAGGTACATTTTATTGTACAAACGAATTAATGAATTTCTTCATGAAGGAAATTGTGAATACCATGTAATGCGGCAAATTGTATGATTGTATGAATGACTTAATGGGAAATGGAACCTGCTCTAGTTCCATTCAGTTTCTTGTACATTATATGATACATTTGTTTGTACAATAAAATGTTCTGTGTAAAGCGGCCTTTTGATACTGGATCCAGTAATGACTCCAGAGAAATTATTTGCATTAACTGAGAGCTCTTGAGGTAAATTATTCATCCTATTGAAATGTGATTAAATTAGTATTTCTATGTTAAAATGTGCTGAGAATCAACTAAGTACAGTAAATAAGTAATGAATGGTGGTTTTTACATTTAGGCATTAATATATATTTTTTTGGTACTCCTATCGGAGATTGTAAATCATCATGCTAAGTTCTTTATTTGTTCTTCCTCGAAAAAGTTTAGTGGAGCTGCAGGTAGACCACTGACGTAAATTGTCCATCCAGGAAATCATTCCTCTGCTCAGCTTCCATTCTATTTTTCCTTGAACAATGTTTCTTAATATTTGTAACTTAATGCCTCTCATAATATGACCAAAGCTCTGCAGTTTTCTAATTTTGATGGTTCTTGAGATTTCATATATTTTAATTTTATCTTTGTAGTATTTCCACATTCGTCACTCTCTAACCATGGTAATTTTAGCATCCGCTTGCAGCCACATTTCAAAGGCTCCATACTTAACCTTTATCTTACTGCGTTTTTCCGTTGCCAAAGCTTTGCTGGCCGGGGTTTTAAAAATGCCCACTCAATGTGCCAAACGAACATGCTCGGCACTCTAGGGGCACAATTTGGTACCGGAGAGAGATGCTTGGAAGATAAAGGTCAAAGAATACAATTTTGCACTTTTCCACAGAATGTTATTTTGACAGTACGATGCGTTTCACCGACTTTCAGCATCATGATGTTTCCAGAAGCTGGTGCAACACATGATACCATCCAAAACAAAATTCTATGGAAAAGTACAAAATTGTATTCATTAAGTATGGATACTATAAAATTCCACAAAGTGAAGCCTGAATCTGTAGTGTGTATAAATTTCAAAGGCTTCAATTTTCTTTGCATTATATTTTTTTTGTGCCCAGTAGAGGTGGGCCATTCTGAAAATTACTATGGTATTTACAGCTCCTGAAAATTACCGTAATTTTTGGTATTATTCACTTCCATCTCGGAATTTTTTCATATTGATATTTTACAAATTTATTCTAAGTCATGTCTATATATACAGTTAATACAATCTGAATTATTCATATAGGCACGTCCAACTCATTTGTGGGGATATCATTTTCAATGGTATGAACGATAATTTCTCATGCAAAAAAAGAATGCGGATTCGTGTGTTGGCAGCTTTGTTTTTTTTCTTTATTTCTAATGCATTAACATAGAAATAACTATGGTATAAATGCCTTTAACCCCTTGCGATTGCTATTGGCTTTCCTATTAAACCCTTGAATAGCTATTAATTGGAGAAAAGTAAAAATTATCAGAAAATTAACGTAATTTTCATAAATTACCATAATTTACCTGAAATAAAAATACAGCAGGGGATCGGGTTGGTGTGGTGGCTAGAGTACTTGCCTACCACACGGGTGGCCAGGGTTCAAATCCCTGCAGATGCGGATGTTTTTCAGAGGAACCCGATCCCTACTTGAGTGTCTTGTGGAAGGCACTTCAAGTGAAGTACTCCGTCTGTCGGATGAGACGTTAAGCCGTGGTCCCCTTGGCGCCTTTCATTAAGAGTAGCCTAATGCCGACGCCGGGTTTCTATCCACCCTTCCTCCCTTACCTATCCCCTATGTCGCAAATGACCTTAGCCGTCGATCGCCTCCACAAATATCCAATCAAATAAAAATACAGTAATTTATCCATCTTTAGGTTTTAGGCCTCAGCACTATGTTAGGGGAACTTACTGGTAGCCTGTAAAGTCATTGTAGATGATATATCAAGTGTTGTAGTAATATTAATTTGTGCTTTCTACTTAATTTTAAAATGAATGGTAATGGAGCTGTTGCAATTCATTAATCTCTTATGCCTTTAAATTCTTAAAACTTATTGAGCTTAGTACCCTTTACTTATTTGCAGTCTTTGTGGTATGGATTTACAACCTTACATTGGAAGTCTTGCTTCTCTTTAGTTCCTTGAAGAAGGCCACCTTGTTGACGAAATACTCATATCTGATGCACACACTTGTCTGACTTTGTTGTGTTTTCCCTCTTTTTCTTTGACTTAGTTATTTTTAAGTCAGATTCTCTCTAGAAGTTGTGCTTGTTTGAGTGAGTTCTTCAGAGTGCCTGCTGGTGTTTGTACTGGCCCTGGCACAATATTATTCTGGTAAACATTCTCTGATAGTGTGTTAGGTAATCATAACCCTGAGGCCCTTTTAGCCTTGAGAAGGATCCTATTATTGCCTTGAAGGTATTTTTGCTGTGGTTGAGCGATGGTGGTTGATCACAGGTGAGGAATTCATTTTCCCTCAAACCAATGCAACAAGGTTTTTTTATGGTTTAATTTGTTTGGACTAGTGGCTTTGATGAGTGGTGCTAATTTTATTTTGTTGTTATGCCTCTAGAGATATTTCTTTAACTTCTGTTAATGGCCAGAATATGCTCTTATATTCCATTAAATTGTCTTTGTTGGAAACCAAACTATTGACTGCAATTGTGAACGTTTGTTTAGCATAGTGAATCAAATGGCAATAATAGTAATGGGGAAGAGGACTTCGCTCAGATTTCCATATTGACTCATTTATGTGAAACATTCAGCTACTATCAGTTGTTTACTAACTCCCTGTTTGATATTTCCAGGAAAGATAGGTAAAGATTCAGGAAAAGATAAGAAATCAAATAAGAAGGAGAAAGTGGAAAAGCCTCAGGAAAAACAGGCTGAGACACCCAAAAAGGCTGCTGCTGAGGAATTGGATGAGACTGAGAAGGCCCTGGCAGAAGAGCCCAAGAGCAAGGATCCAATGGATGCTTTGCCCAAGGGGTAAGCTTTCCTTAGTGTGTTAGAACTTTAGTGCTTATACCAAGATACAGCTCTCATTTATATGTCTTAAGAGAGTTTTACTGTATAAATTTGACTGCATATAGCTCTGAGTAGGACTTTTCATTATCTTTGAAACACATCATAATATACACCTAACCACACATGGGGAAGGTAGGGCCAGTGTCACTCTTAGGTGGCCTCTGGACTATAGAAACACTATGTGAAAGAATCAGGAGTTAAGGGATGAAATAAAAATTAGAGAGACTCAAAGCAAATTTTGTCATGGTACCGTATGGGGATACAAAATAGAGGAAGGTCTAGGAAGCGTTAATTAGAAGGAATTCTAAAGGAAATATGAGAAAGTTGGTTAGATAGAGGATTCTAGAGTGTCCTTTAAAAATTAAGTTTGGAATGAGTTAGGAGTTTAAAACAGATCATTGAGGTCCACCGCACAAATGACAGCTATGCACCATCTGTAGTCTGGTGCTTAGTCATCATTAACCAGATACAAGTTATAAGTGATTTAGCAATGCATTTTTTTTCTGGTGCTTCTAACTACATCTAAAACTGTAAACATTATGGATACATGTCAACAGTTGTACCATTGAACACCAACTTTGGGGGGGTTACATATTAAATATTCTAATAAGTGATGGCAACTGTGGTACTTAGTTCTTCAGTCTTGTAGGCGAGGTGGTGTGCTTATCAATGCTTCTGTAGTCCTAGGTCTATGCACAGATGCTAATTCAAATCTGAAGAGGACTCAAATAGCAAAAATAGAGACTTCAAATAAAAACAATATTTGTCTGACGATGTTGTATAATGGTGAAACATGCCATACAAGTTATTAAAAATTGTATAAATTGCCTAGTATTTGTCGTCGCTAGGGATTCAAACATCAAAATTCCTCTTTCTCGGTTGATGCCATTACAGGTGTTGAGATTCCTTTTTGCTATTCTATTATACCTGCTTTGGCATGGAAAATGTAAGCCTGCAGCCAATGAAAGAACTTTAGTCAGCAAAAAAAGGCGTATGAGCCAGTAATTTAATTTACTCTGAGAAACCACCCTGAAATATTGATGAGTGGAATGAGTTAGGAGTCTAAAAAAGATCATTGAGGTCCACCGCACAAATGACAGCTATGCTCCATCTGTAGTCTGGTGCTTAGTCATCATTAACCAGATAAGAGTTATAAGTGATTTAGCAATAACCATGACCTCTCTTAAATAAACCAGAAAATCCTCTCTGTGCTGGTTTGCAGGAAAAAAATTCCTTGCCAGTGACCAACCACAAAAGAGAGACAACCTACAGTAGGATCTTTCACTGAGCTTAAGGGTGCTGGGGTTATGATCATGTAAATGCTTTTTCTGTGAATGTTTATGGGAATGATATTCCACTATAGGGACAGACGCAGAACAAAGGCATTTCACAAGCATTCAGGGAAACAAACTCGGACTTATTCTTGTAAGAATCACAGTCAATGAAGGAGACAAGAGGGAATTGAAAAAGAGGGGCCATATAAAGGATGGAAAAGATGAGGGTGTGTCAGAAATTTATTTATTTATTCAATTTAATTTGGACACATACAGCATACTTGCCTGTCTACCGTGGCACAATATAAAACACAAAAGATAGACAGATACATTTAAGCAAAACTAACTTCAAACAAAAAAGATCAATAACAATTTATTAACAATTTTTTTCATGGACTAGCAGAGAGAAGCGATTAAGTATTGCTAGCGAAATGAAAAAGAGCATGTTGTGTAAAAGTGTTAGATGAAAGCAAAAACAGATCAATGTTGGTAGAAAGAGAATTGATAAGGGAGGAGAAGCGGAAGTGGAGGGAGTGTTTGGTCAAGGATAATCTGGGAATGGGCTGGTGGAGTAGGGAGTGCATGCGGGTGGGCCTAGATGGGATTCGAAAACTGATGCTGGAGATCAGTTCAGGGCAGTCTGTAGTTGAGTTGAGAATGCTATGAATGAGCTTAAGGTCAGATTTGAGCATTAGTTTCAGGAGATCAGGTATGGAGAGCGTGGACAAAATGGTATCAGTTGCCATATTGTGAAAATGGGGCTCTCTGTATTTTACTATCTTGCAGAAAAAATTAGTAACACTCTTAAGAGTTAAAATATTAGATGGAGCCGAGATGGACCATATGGGGGAGCAATAATTCCTGAGTGGAAGGACTATAGTTGAAAAATATGAGCGTAGCGCTAGTGGATCTGTAATTTCTGTGTAGCAGTAGAGGAGGCCAAGGAGAGACATAGCTTTATTTTTCACTGCCAGAATATAGTCGCAGTAGTTGAGTTTTTGGTCCATCAAAACACCTAGGTCTTTCACAGAGGAGACATGATTGATAATCTGGGAATTTACGCTGTAGTTGAAGTTCTGGGAGAATTTTTTAAGGGAAAATTGACATGGTATTGCATGTGCTTGAGTTTAATTTGAGTATCCAGACATTGCACCATTCAGCAATCATCTCTAAGGGAGCCTGGAGGTCACATCAGTCCGAGACATTGTTGATTTGCTTAAATATCTTACAGTCATCTGCATAAAAAGGGTTTGAGCTTGTGAGGAAGGAACAATGGAGGCCAAATCATCGATGAAAATATTAAAAAGATATGGTCCGAGGACTCTTCCCTGAGGAACCCCAGACGTTACAGTTGACCAATGGGATGAGGAGCCAGAAAATATGACCCGTTGGGCTCTATCACTGTGGAAGGAGTTATTCAGGTTTAGAAAATTACCATGAAGGTTAAGCAAAGAGAGAGTTTGTGAAGAAGGAGAGTATGATGGAGAGAGTTGAAGGCTTTTGAGAAATCTAGGAAGATAGCATCAAGTTGACTTTTGTCGGTAATGAAATTGACTGCATGGTGCTGAAAAACTGCTAAATTGGTGAGGCAGGAGCAGCTCGGAAGGAAACCATGTTGATTCTGAGACAGATATGATGATGTAAAGTAGTATTAAGAAAAATCCTTTCACAAACATGATAGTATCGGTATTAAAGAGATCGGGTGGTAGTTAGAAACTTCGTCTTTTGGACCATTTTTATGTAAAGGAATTATGTTAGCCACTTTCCATTAAGTAGGAAAAGTGCCGAGGGAAAAGCAACGGTTTAAAAGGAGACTCAAGGGGAGAGAGAGGGAGGAGGCACAGTTTCTTTTGAGAATGGGACAGGCCGTCGGGGCCAGGGGCAAAGGAACTCAAATACCTCTTGGGGAATAGTCTACAAATTAGATAAACAATGATCACAGATTGGAGTGAGGGAGTGGTCACGTTTAAAGGGGAGATTTGATAAAGGGACCAGGCAATCGGTGAAAAATTTGTTAAATAAGTTAGGCCTATCTTGACCCACAGCTTTGAATTCTTCATAGGACACTTCATCAGGGATGCGTGGGTGGTTTCGGCGACTGTTTATGAAGGACCAGAATTTTTCTGCTTTGGAGGAAATGGATGAGCATAGACCCTTTATATTTTCCTTACGATCACGGCAGAGAAGCTTTTTTGAATAATGACGAAATTCGGCGAAAGCATGATGGGTTTTCTCATTCGGAAAAGCTTTGAACAGATAGCAAGCACGATTTTTGTGATTTTGATTTTTCCCGAGAGTGTATAGTATCTGATTTGAACCAGGAGGGGAACCTTTTGGTTTTGGGCTTGACCTTGGATACGAAATCTTTAACTGCTCTCTCGGGGATGGTGTACAGAAAATCTACACCTTCTTCGGGAGATAAAGAGGAAAGCACACGGAGGGTAGGCACCTCTGTGTTTTTTGGTGCCTCGGACACGGAAAACTGCATCGAGGGACTCGTGGTCTGAGGTGAAAATTTTTTCCCGGGGGGTGATTGTCTCAGGGGCAACGGTCGAGAGATGAAAGCCCAGTGTTGCCGCATTTCAGGTTCCTTGGAGACAGTATTGAGAAAGATGAAGGGCACATATGAAATTTGGAATAAAAAAGTCATCATGGACGTCTTGGGGACAGCCACTTGTTGGTATGTCCCAGTGAATTGACAAATTAAAATCACCCAAAAGAATAACAGGACCAAGATTAATAGCCCTGAACACAGTAACAAGACAATTTTCCAGCACTGAAATGTCACTGTTGGGAGGATGATAAAAGCATCCTACGAAAATTTTACATGACTTCGAAAGTTCATCTGAGGATAGTGAGACTTCAGTCCATACAATTTCACAGGCCGTTTCTAGGTCCAGGCGGCGCTTTGATGCGTAGCATGTGTTGATAGCCAGAAGCACTCCACCACCTCTGGATACTCTCGTCCTGGACCTCACGTCAATAAACGTTGTGGGAATTTAGGAAAGGTAATTCACCATCGGAGACTGAGGGGTTTAGCCAGGTTTCGGAGAGAGCAATAATATCAAGTTGGGAAAGTTCATGGGCATGGGTGTCACAAGTAACTTGTTTGTTCTTTATGCTTTTTGATAGTATATACATTTTGATAGTATATATGCACCTATATATGGGACACAAGAGGGGCCGGGGTTGAGACTGATGTCACCAGAGAGTAATACAAGGAGCAGGATAATTGTTCCACACTGGGCATAGTGCGTGAGATTCACCCAAGAGGGCCCAGGCCGTCGCCGGTAAAAAGACCACATCGGGAAAAGCCACAGGATGGCAGAAAATTTATATCCTCTATCGCTGAAAGTGTCTTGTTGAAATTGATTCACAACACAGTGGGAGTACTCACCGCACAAAAGGGCTCAATCATGTAAGGACAAATCCAGCAGGAGAAACAAAGCAACCACAGAAACACTGAAAGGCACAGGAGCGTGAGATAAACGTGTCGTCCTACTGGTGGCCATGTTGAAATCCAATACGTAATGGAAATGTGTATTTTGGCCACAAGGTGGCCCTGTTCTGAGCACTGTACAGAAGCAAGTACTCGCAACACAAGGTTTTAAGTCTGCGTAGGGGGTTTCTTTCTACAGTCAGTATCATATAATCTATGAATGCCTGTTGGAATATTTGATTGTAAAAGTTAATGAAACCTGGGACTTGTTTTTTTGGAGAAGGGGTTTTGAATGGAAACATTTGTTGGATCTTTTCATTGTGCTGAAATATCTGTAAAATGAATTAAGCAAAGGCATATCTCATTTAAACATTGTGTATTGAGAACTATGTATTAACTTATGTTGTCTTATCCCCTCAGAACATTTGACCTCGATGACTTCAAACGATTTTACTCCAATGAAGAGGAAGCAAAGTCCATCCCCTATTTCTGGGAGAAGTTTGACAAGGAGAATTGGTCAATTTGGTTCTGCGAGTATAAGTATCCTGAGGAGCTAGCAAAAATATTTATGAGTTGTAATTTAATTGCAGGTAAGTTAATTTATCTTAAATTGCCAATATGCTTAAACAGTTTATTGCAACTAGTTCCTGTACTCTGAGAATATTAGTTTTTTTTATTATAACACTACATCTCTCTTGGTTTGGTTACTAAGGGAGGTGACTGATCATTTAAGCCAGTTGGGTTAATTAAGCTTGAAGGGAGAGATTATTTGGGGAATAGAGATGTTTATGTTGTACTCATCATTGTGGTTAGGTAGAAAGAATTCTTAAACTTATCTGGTCAACCTTGGATCATGGTGTGGTCCCAGGTGGTTTCTATACTTACCATTTCGTTTATCTATGGTTAACTCGGTTGGATTAACCCATTTTATGCAGGTGTTATATTTTGGAAAAAGCTTCCCTTACCATGGGTACCTCTAAAATTTCATTCCATTACCTGTCTGGAGTGCTTGCGAAGCAAGTTGTTGCACAGATAAGCCATCCATTGACTTGGGGGATCAGACCCAGTGGGGTACTGAACCTTTCAGTGGCCACTTCCCAAACCACAACCCATTCCAAAGGAGAACCCAAAATGTGTCTACAGTCAACTATTTTTTAATATTTTGGTATTTCTTAGGAATTTTAGTCGTAATACTTAGTATAGGTTTACAGAAATAAATTCCTTTTGTTTTGCATAGTGTTTACGACTTTTAAACAAAGTTCTACTGTTAGTATTAAATTATCTAGAATGAAAGATCTCAGGTTACAGGGACAAGTTTGTTTTTCTTTCGAACCAGGGAACTATTCTGTGCATGATTTTATGATATTAGTTATACCTCTAAAATTATTATTTGTTACTGCTTGATCGTCACAAGCAGTTCAGTTAAAGGAAAGAATACAGTAAGTATTTTCGCAATGGTAGCTTGAGATAAGTTTTTCTACAATGCTAAGTTCTGGATCCTCCAAATTCTATGTTAAGGTACAGAATATATAATCGCATCCATGATATTTTTCTGTGCTCATTTTCCGCAGAAGCATAAAAAATTAAATAGTAAAGGTTTTACTGTTTCTTGGTGAAAAGCTCAAATTTTTTTATTGGTTCTTGGAATGATTCCCATAGCTATGCGCAATGTGTTAAGCTTCGACCAATGCAGACAGAAAGAATGTGTAAACGAATGCGAAAAAACTGATGTATCTGCAGGACCAACATAATTCAAAACGACTTTAGTATACCTGTACTGGTTTGCCTCCCAGTATAGTACCCTATTTTTTGACTCCTTATGATGTTGGCTTTAGAAAACTGCTGTATGATAAATCCTAATCTACTTGCTTTTTGTGACAAGAGAATAATGGTGGTGGTAGAATAATGGAACCTGATGCCTATTCGTTGTCATGCCACATAAGTCACCAGGTGATGTACAATTGTGATATTTTAATTTGCATTAAGCGAAATTTTGATGTAGGTTTCAGTGTAATATGCTCAAAAGCAGCTAATATTTCATAGAGCACTCATAAGAACAACTTGGGGAAGCTATTCCCCTGACATTACAATCTGACTGCATTTCCTTAGTGCAAGAATCTGTCCTGCTATTATTATCCAGTTTGTTTTCTACAGGTCTTGGAGTCTGTTGTAGATGGGGGATCCTACTCTGCCATTGTTTCCTGGAATTCTAGTTTTTTTTTAAAAACCTTTATATTTTATTGACTTACAATTGCTGTGATGTCATGGTTGAACATCTTGAAATTTTTCAGTTTACTTTCACTTGGGTGGTAGGTGTTTCCAAGAGGAAATATTCCATGGTTTGATGTGTACTCAAGAGACAATTAGGTTAGACCATGGCAGACAAAATCATGGATTAAAGAAATGTTCTTATATTCTTGGAAGCTATAATCTAATTGAATGCAAGGAATATTCAAAACGTGCTGTGCTGAAATTTGTTTTGATTTTGTCTGTGAAATATAATGTATGATACTCTCATCATTGTAGGCTTTTATCAGCGGCTTGGAAAACTGGCTAAGAATGCATTTGCTTCCATGTGTGTGTTTGGTCAAGATAATGATAATTCAATATCAGGAGTCTGGGTGTGGAGAGGACATGATCTAGCCTTCAAGGTAACTTTTTAGTTTGTTTTCAGTTTGTGTATTTTTTAGATGGCTCTTCCATCTGCCTAGATGACCCTACTGTATTGTGGTTTCAATGAAAATTTGCAATTTTGCTCTGTGCCCTCATACCTATGAGAGGGAAAACTTCGTAAAAGTTGTGAAGCTAACTTATGATATAGATTGCAGGATAGCTGCCAAGTCTGTGTTAGTTCCTGGAAAAGCATTATATGGCCAATTTTGTTTGTGTATTGTCTCGTTAAGTTTAGTGTTTTACCCAGGGCCATGGATTTAAGGATTCACATGAGGGGGTTGAATTATGTGCATTTTCATGTACCTGAGTGCTGACCCCTTTTGCTTTCCTCCCCAAATTATCCTCATGCTATCCCTTCTTTGCCTGACTTCCCTTACTTTCCCCATTTCTTCAAGTATGTTAGTGCCTGGATTACAGTTTCCTTCTATATTGGGGAATATTTATATGTCAGTTTCTGTAAATTCAAGTCAGATTGTCTGGCTCTAAGGTGTGAGAGAACACTTCAGAAATATTTATAAGTACACGATCTACTAAGAAACTACATTCCTAATATTTTTTCATTGTAGCTTTCTCCTGATTGGATGGTTGATTATGACTCCTACCACTGGAAAAAGCTGGATAATAACTCTGAAGAAACTAAGAAAATAGTTGAGCAATACTTCAGCTGGACTGGAAATGACAAATCTGGGAAGAAATTTAACCAAGGAAAGATATTTAAATGAACTTCCAAAATTGATTCCTCTTCTATGAACGATGTTTGATATTTTGCAAAAATTCTGGCGTTGAAGTGTTGCAAAATAAATCAAGTTTACCATTTGTTTTGTTTATTTTATACGGTTAAGGTATTTCATCTGCCATCTTCAACTGTTGTTTACCTGTATGGTGATTTTTTAAAAGGATATTGCTCCTTGCCTACATTGTCTGGGGAGGGAAATTTATGAAAGGGATTTGATTGCATGTTACGTGCCTATGAAAATAACTAAATACATTGTATACATAGTTATTTCCCATTTTTGTAAGTGGTTGGTTTCTTTCTTAGTTTTCACCTAATGGGACACCTCAAGGAAATTTGGTGAACTATCATATCCCACTAGCAATATAATTTCAGGTATACCTTGGGCACCCCAGTGATTGAGTTGAGTGAGAGCCTTCCAGGAAGTGTCTCAGTTCAATCTACACAGTTTCAAACTCTAGGGAGGACTGCTGGTCATTTATTGAGACCATAAGGAGAGTGTAGTTTTAAGTAACTGCTGTTTTCAGAAACTTGATTTTCATACTATAATAATGCCAGGGAAGGTTGAGAAATATTACAATAACTGGCAGGCCTGAGGTTCAAAACTAATTTCCATATAAACAAACCTAATAAGCCAAGGTTCATATAGTCCAACTCCTGAAGTTCCAGCCAATAAATAACAATTTTTCACATGCCTCTAGTCAAGTGTGACCTAAAATTTCCCATCCCCTGAAACCCAAGAAAATTATAATACATATTTTTCATTTCTATATCATAAAGCCCACAGTCAACATCCACAGTTTTCTTTGTTGTATGTTATTGTAATTATGTAGTTATTTTTATGCTTTTGTCTCTGAAATTCAGAATTTCTTATGCTGTTAAAATTGCACAGGACATAAATTAACATGATTAGTCAAGCTAATTCAGCTTCAAGTATATTCACAACTGTCCAGTGAGCTATAAGCACAACAGAAATATGAAGATATTCCATACCAGGACATCCAGTCCACTTTTTGCTATGAATCTCATGTCTAAAGATTGCAACCAAATGTTAGCCACTTTGATTCTAGTCGCAAAATAACAGGCCTACATTAATTATAAATCGTAAAGTATTATAATTGTAAACTGAAGACAGTGTAATAAACTCATAGTGCATTATCTTGCCGGACTGAGGAGGACTGAACATGAATGAGGATGATTTCAGTAGATTCAGAGATCCCATGTAGCCTGGGAAAGATAAAGCATATTTTTGCTATGATTTAAGTCATCCAAATGTTGACTCTAATGTAGCCCAACCCCCAAATTTTTGGGTTAAGATTTGATCTCCAAAAATAAAGACTATATACAAGAACATTCATTTGAGTGTCCTACCAGCTGATTGATGGGAGCATTCCTCATTTTAAAATCCCTATTTCTGGTTCTTTGTTCCGTTTTTCCCTCTGATAGATGCCCAGCCATTAGATTTTCCCGTCCAGAATTTATTTCCTCTTCCACGCTTCCCGAGTGTTCTCTCCTTGATTACCTTCACAACATAACGTCTCATTCCAAAACATTCTCCAACCATCCCTTCTGCCTTCTCCAAACCTCTGCCACCAGCTTTCCCTCAAACCACATCCAATACCTCGTCATTCATCCCCCCACTACCCAGCTCAACTTTTCAATCCTTCTCGAAATCCACATCCCAAAAGTTTTAAGTCTAAGTAATACATCCTCCCTTAGCAACGACCAAGTCTGTGGCCCATACTCAGGTATGCTCCATTTTTTCACCAGCCATTTCTTTGCATCTCTTCTCACATCACCCTCACTAGTTCCTTTCTCCTTCAAAATGATCCTTTATCATGGGCAATTCTGCATCATTTGTTCCTACCACTAAACCCTTTCTCCAAAATACTACCCAGTTATTTAAATTGCTTGACCTGCTCTACTTTGTGCCTTCCCATCTTCATCCCATGCCTTTTGCACTGCTCCTCTAATACAAACATTATTGACTGTTACACCTAAGCTGACTAAAAAGCCTTACAATAATTGCTGATCTCACTGATTTTCTTAGACCCCATCCAACCTTAATTTCTACCCCAAATGCCTCCCATGCCATTTCTACTGAATACCATAGAACTCAGGTTAGATGTTCCCTCAGAAGAAGTTAATTTTTTCTTATCCCCAAAATAAAAGATCCATAGATGTATACTTACTGGTTTTTTTCTGGCTAAGAATTTCCTACTCATGAAGTTTTCTAGCTCCAAGGTCTTAACCAATTGTTATGAAATTCTATCCACATTATTAGTTTCAATGGATAAGTGCATGAATTTTGACTGTTGAAGTCTTAGAAGTTGTTAGGGCTGATTTTTATCATAACTCAATTGGCAGCAAGTAACAAAATTTCTCCGTGAGCTCATTTGATCTTGTGAAACATGTGACTCACTGTGGTGCATCCGAAGGAATCTTATTTCACTTCCAAAATCAACTGACAGTTGTAGTTTCTTAGCAAAATTATTTGATCCTGAGAAAGGTGCAAATTACTGGGAGGGGAAACAAGGAGCAAGAGTGTGAAGACATGAGTGCAGTTCCTAATCACTGTGGGACTATAAATTCTCTGTTTTTCTGAACGCAATTAAGAAACCTTTAAAGAAATGGAATCACTTTCTGAAGCTTCAAGGAAAAAGTTTAACAACACTGGATTCCTTCTCCTGTCATTGACTCAAGAAACTGAATGATTAAGATTTTGTGTAAATGATGAATTTGTATTTATTTCCTTGTTTTCCTACTTAATAAGTTTTCAAACCTCTGGCCCTTGAAAAACTTCGTAATTTCATTTTACTGTGTATGCAATAGTGAGCACCCCTAATGCACTACCCATACAATCTTGGCCCATGCTGATTCTCCATCAGCCACCCTACAGTGCAGTCTGGTTCACGTACAGGTTCTGCACAAGACAACCCTCCAATTTTGTCCAGTCCACTCCAATCAACATCTACAAAAGAAGCAAAAACATCCAACCAATATTCTAGGTTTCTTTCCTGTACCATCCTCATCACTCTTATAGCATTCTGAGTTCCAGTCCCACTTCTAAAGCCAAGCTGTGCATCACCCAGGTATCCATTACCTTTTTTTTGACCCATGTTTATTGCTCCAAGTACTTCTTTGGCCAAGTGGTATACTAAGCTTATTGTCCTATAGTCTTCGTAGATTTTTGCCTTGCTCTTCTTCAGCGTAAGTATTGTCTTTGAGAAGTCCAGCGGCCACACTAATTTCTCAAGAACCCCAGCAAAAAGCACCATTTTTTCCTCTACCGTTTCTTCCCCATACACTTGAGAAACCGGCAAGGTACATTATCTATTTCCACCGTCATATTCCTTTTTATGCCTTGAAGTGCTCTTTCGATTTCACTATCAATGATACCTAGTCCAATGCAGTCTAAGTTGATGTAATTTTCCCTTCCTGTATCTAGCTAACTGGGCGTTGAATCCTTACTATTAACTATGCTGATTAAAGATAGTGCCATGATGGAACTGCTGATAAAAAATAATGTGCGTGATGATGTCAAATTTTGAAAAAAGTAAAATGAATTGAAAACACATAGAGGCATTAGTTAGATATTACTCTATCACCAAGTGAAGGTAATGTCCATTACTTCAGACACACAAAACAAAGGTTCAAAAGTTCATCACTTTCCCAGAGCAACAGATATTCCCACAAATGAAAGTGCTGGTAACTTGTAAGTTGACCTTAAGGGAATTATAATAAAAGCAGCTTATGAGGAGGACATCCTTTCATCAGCAACTTTATTTCACACTTAGGCCAGAGTTTCCAACAAATTTTTCAAGCCTCTGCCCTCTAGGTTCCACAAAGCTATACCCCACACTCCCTAACCTTGGGCTTTAAAATCTCAGACTCCATGGTCTAACCAGGAAGATTATAATAAATAAGTTCAAACATTTATGAAATTAATGCTTAAAATAGATAGGTATTTAGATTACTCAACTCAAGATATTTACATTGCACACACTTTGGGAACCACTGGCTGTTTTAAAAAATCCAAGCCTCCATGCGGTCATTATATAAACAAATAAAACTACCGGAAATCACCCATATCCATCTGCATGTTCACTTCCAGCTCCAAATTTCCTCTTTTATTCCATAAAAGTATTAATTTTTTGCCACCCACTATGGTCTTGTTTTTCTTTTCACCCATTTCCTCCCTTAAGCACGCCATTCTCAGTAAAACTAAATACCAAGATCAGACTCACCAGGTTGGTGGCTTCTTACCACAGATTCAGATCAGAATGGTTGACATTCTTCAAACATCAGAGAATATTCACCAGTACAGGAACTGTATGATTATTGATATTGAATCAACCCCAGCCTGTTAAAAGCAGGCTCTATTTGTTCCAACTAGGAATTAACTCAGATGATCACTTATACCAGAGTCACATTGCTGTCCTTTTGTGGTCATCCAGGCCACTGCGCTTAATTATACCAGTACTTTAACGAGAAAAAAGTTCAGGGAGCACAAAAGATGACTTGTACTGCATCCACTGGTAAAAGACTTCCAGCTGATAACAATGAATTTCACTCTGACGCCACACACACCTCATCTCCAAACTAACAAGGGGCTCAAGAGAAACCACTGCAGGGAAGGAAAGAAAAAGCTGAACATTTACCATTGAAAGGCTACCAGGGTGTCCACAAAAGTCACAATAAAAAATTCAAGCATAATTCCAGGCTTTCAAGGCTAAATTTTTTAAAATTTTCAGGCTATGTTATCGCAGTTTATATAAGAGCTAAAGTGATATTTTTCACGTTTTACAAATAATATGGATTTTCCTAGCTAAACACAACCTAATAAAAATATATATATCAAATAAATATGAATGATTAAAAAAGAAAATGTGAAAAAAAACAAAGTAATAAAATAGTGTTTTATTGACAATAAATTCACTCCTGTGAACGCGTGCCTTGGCAAGCGATCACCTTTTTGGGGTGGCGAAGTTGCGGTAACTAGCCTCCATCGGAGTCATCCTCTGGACGCCTGCCCTCCTCCCCCTCCAGACACCTAACATCCATCTCCTCCAATTAGGGTGGACAAACCAATTTTTTTATAAAGTTGAGGGGGCGGATGCATTTTCTGGTGCAATTTCATAAATAAACAAGCCACAGAAAATTTCAGCTTGATTGCACAATATTTGACCCTGCAGAATCGTGTTCAAACATTTCAGGCTCAAATTGCCTAATTTACAGAGGCAATTCTCCTGTTTTTCAGGATTGCATGGCAGATATAATGGTTAAACGAAAGAAAAACAAGCCTTGATGATAAATGTTATTTCATGTATTTCTTAATTTTTGGGAGTGTGGTGGCCTACTTAGTGGGTAGAGTGCTTTGCTACTGATCAGTGTGTCTCAGATTCAAATCCGGGTGAAGCCTTCGGACACCTCCAAACAAAAATCCTCGAAGTTCAAGGTGGCCCAGAGAAAGGAACTGCCCCCCTTACCCTGAATGTGTGAAATTCACACACCTATGGCTTAGAGTGGGGTGGGCTCTACCCTCACCTACCCACACCAACCTTCAGGTTGAAATCCTGAGTCTTAATTTTTAATGGATTGAAAAAGGTTTAAATTCACTTTAAACTCTCCTTATCCTTAACATTTCCATACCTGTCAAAACATTGCTTACGTCTGTATTACAAATAGCAAGTTCTGTTTCTCATGTTCATCATTAGTAAGTTTTCTGTTCCAGCATAGTCAAATACTTTGCGATCAAGCCAATTTTTTTTTAATTAATGAAATTACACCAGAAAATGTATACGCCCATTCAACTCTCAAAAAATTTGTTTTGGGTCACCCTACCCTCGCGTCCTCCCACACCCTAGACAACTCGGTAGCGCGTCTTGAGTAGGGTTACACCGATTAATCGGCAAGCAGACGATAATTCCGATAGTGATTAACCGGTAGCGGCTATTTGGCCAATTAATCTGCTAATTATCATATTGCTGTAAAATATAAGACTAGAGACGAAAATTAGGTATATATTTCTGATTGATCGTTGGGTTGTTTTGGGGTTTGGGGTCCCCTTAATTCTTGGCCACCCTGTGTGGATGCTACATGGAGGGTAACTGGATACGTGACGCTGACGTTACAATGAGCCAAACCAAGTTCAGGTCTTCCATTTAAATATTAATACCAACGCTAAGTCCATTACACCATGTACATTTATCAAACAACATATATTTTATGGCTTTCGCGGTCGAATTAAAATATAAGAGGGATTTTTTTCGCCTTGAAATGATAATTTAAAAAATTCCCAGATTTACCAGAAATTCCCGAATAATTCACGGAAAATTCCCGAATACTTTCCAGTTTTCAAGGGTCCGTGGACACCCCGGCTACATAAGAAAAATCTGGAACAATTCTACTGAGACTATTAAGTCTATTGTCCATTCATTTGCTGTCACTCTATGACTGGCATCTTAACCAGTAATGGGTGTCATTACAGACTCTAAAAAAAAGTGTTAGCAAGAATTTAAACAAGATTAAACACACACTGAACTTAGGACCTACCTCACTCATAACGTGAAAAATCAAATGCCAGCAATACTCAACAATATGTCACAAACTAATCTGATTGGTAGGTAGTCAGTCTTGTCTTATACCTACAATTTTACATAAAAACATCATTGCAGGTCATGATTCATACTGATAATAAGTTAGCAGGGTGGAAAAAAAGCTACAAGAGTGGAGAGGTAAAACTGATTGGCAGACAAAATTTGGGTCTTCTGTACACTAGGCTTAAAATAGATTTATTCATAACAAACATTTACACATACAAACGAAGTTCTCTTTTATTCCAGGTTTTCAATCACACATCAACAGAAACGTCAAGGGTTTTAAAAATGCTACTATGCTTACATTGAACATATGTACAAATTCATACAAAAATAACTCCAAAAAGTGTGGAAAACATTAAAACAACTTAAAACTTCAATAGATAATACTAAGAAACATTGCACTACTGAAATGAAAGGTGTGAGGAATGAAATACTAAGGAATGTGAGCTCTCTAAAAGGCACTTTGTAAGGCTGAATTTTTAGAAATTTTAAAAATTCTAAAATCCATTCTGTAGCAAGTGAAATGCTGCTCCTAAAGCCCAACTAATTTCATGATTGTCTATTTTCTTGAATAGCTGAAAAAAATAAACCACACAATATAACACTGTTATTTCACTGAGACCATGTAATTCAACAAGATGCCACCATCTACTTACATGCAATTTTGTCTTTGGTTTCAATAAGAAACCATCTTGAAGCAAAACTGATATGAATGTTAAATCCAAGCACATGAAAGGTTGATCAGTATTAGGATAAGCACAAGCTGAAAAGATAATAATTAGATTCATAAAATAAAGGCAATTCATAATTTAATACAATTTCAAAAGGTAATATCTTCAGGTTACTTTGAGTCTTGTCTCAACATATGGATTATCTTGAAATAAATAAGATTGATTATCAATAAATACTATACATGACCTTATATGTATGAGGAGTGAAAATTCCCCAGAGGAAGACCCAGGAATAAGTTTTTGGACCAAATAAAGAGGAAAGTGTATACATACGAAGAGCTACCAGGAAGTAAGGGAGCTAGCATTAGATGGAGGGCTCCAGTCAACCAATCTTAGGATTAAAATACCAGTTATATTGTATGAGCTTACAGGAACAGCAGAGTCAGTCAGACATCAGTCATTGAGAAAAATAAAATAAAAAATTACACAACACAAATAGTACACCAAAATCCCTTTGGCATAAGTGACGTTTAATTTTTATTCATAAAAATTGCCCAAAAATCAAGTCATGGATTCATTAGATTCAAAACCCATTAGAATAGACACCATAAAATCAAAACCCTAACTGCCTATGAACTTCCAAATCTTCATTGTGAAGGCCTAATGACATTTTCAGGATTGGTAAAGACCAGAAATTTTGAAATTCAAGGAATTTCCTGGGCCACTTTTTTCATTTTTCCTCATGAAACTATCTCTCCTTTGGTAGGTATAAATAAGGAGCAAGAATAGGAGTACAACTCACAACCACATGTGCTAAGGTAGAAAAAAAATCTTAAGGTTCCCATCAAATGGAGCACTGCCACTATCGCTCCGAGGGAAAATTGTCCCCTTTCTGACGATACATTATTCTTTCATTTCATCCACAAAGAGGGATATTCAAACATAGTAAGGTGGTGAACTCATTAGTGATGGATTGCCAGCTGCCTGCCATCCCCAAAGGTAATTCGCATTGGCTATTCAATGGAGGCACATTAGGGTGGGCTTAAATTTCCAGATTTTTTCAAACTAAATGCATCTTGAGGCTTGATTTTTTTCTTTTTGATGCAAACATTACAGCCACTAATTTTGGAGTCAATCAGCCCCCAGTAACCTATGCCACAGGAGTGCCAAAATTTTAATGGCGAGAACTGGTTTTTCTCTTTCTAATCTCATACAAATGGTAAATGGCAAAATATTTTCTTTGTGGTTGGCATTTGCTTCCTATGTAGACATTGGTGGGTATGCAACATACTGTGCATGTTTCCTTGTTCTATAGCTTTCATGCCCATTCTCTATTTTATGCATTTTCCTTCAGGTTTCCCATCAAGTAAATAAACTTTGAAACTAAATTAAATTGAACATTATAAATCAACTGAACATGTTAATTATTTTTCTCATTTTCCTCATAAGAATTATTTAACCAAATAATATATATGCACAAGATAGGCAATATAGAGATATCACTGTAGATTTGTTGGTATCAGGATTCTATACATGTACATAATTATCAGTCATTTTTTATTACCTTGTTCAATAAGTATGAGAAGAGGACAACTAGTTTTTCGACTACATCATTGTCTGCAGTCAAAGGTTTGAAAATGTATTCTTTTGGCTTGTACTCCTCAAGGCCATCCCAGAAATCTGTAATATCCCTACTTTCACATCATCATCATCACGGAGTACTGAATAACAAAATCCCAAGAATTTTATAGGAATAACTGAAAAGCCTCAGCAGGCTTAAAGTGAGGACATCAAATGGCCCCTTTGCTTGAATTTTTGCTGTTGTGGAGGAAAGGTAATATTTTTCTTTATAATTGCACAACCAGTGATTACTTGAAGATTTTGTAGTACTTTAATAAGCAGAGAATATTACTAATATTTAGGATTTGTTGGTAGTATGTATTGATTTTATGATTAATTCAGTTTTAATGTTTATTTTATAGCTGGAAAATCCTAAGGATAATGAGCAAGTTCTGGAAGAGGCACGAAGGAACACGGCATCGTATCCTGCATGTTGCATAATAATAATATTTTTATTTGCCCAAGGACCATTATTTTCTTGGAATACATAGTATAAGGCACGTCAATTAAAAAAACACAGAAATTGTACACAATAGTGACACAATACAATAATTGTACACAAAAGTAAATAGAAATGGACTCAGCCAGTAGAGGTAACATTTAGATATTCATCTATGGAATAGAACATGTTATTTAGGAGGTATCTTTTTAATTTTTTTTAAAGTCAGTATTTCCCTTAATATCTTTAATGCTTTTGGGCAAATTATTATACAGCCTAAAACCCATTTCCTTGGGCCCTAACTTTACTGCTTTGGTTCTTATATTGTCATAATGGATATTGTGCCTTCCTCTGGTGTAATAGTGGTGACAGTCACAATTACGGGAATAGTCTCCAATATTACTTTTTATATGAAGTATTAAAATCATAATATATATACATGGAAGAGGTAGTAAATTTAATTCCAGAAATATAGGCCTTGATGGAGCATTATGAGATTTCCCAGTGATTATTCTGACAGCTTTATTTTGTAATTTGAAAATGGCCTGAGAAATGCTAGCTGAGCCCCAAAATATTATACTAAAGGCTATAGCTGAATACATTTCCCCATAGTATAAGCTTAATAGTAATGTTTTGCTTGTAGTCTCACACAGGTGTCTTAATAGACAGCAGGTAGAGCTAAGCTTACTCTGCAGGACTTTTACATGCTTAACCCAGGAAACATTCGCACTCAAGAAGATACCTAAAAATTTACATTCTGGGACTTGTTCAATTGATTGGCCATTAATTTTTACAAGCAAACTGTCGATCACATTTTGCTGTGGGAAAAGTGCACCATCTTGCTTTTATTAACATTTAAATCTAAATAATTATCTCTACACCATTTATTTATTTCTAAAGTAACAGACCTTAATTTTTCCACAAGGCTAAGACGAGATTGTGAAGATAACATAATATTGGTGTCATCAGCATACAGAAAAGGCATTGTTTCTTCAAAGTTCAGTAGATAATTAGGGAGGTCATTATCATACATCAAAAAGAGAAGTGGCCCCAGGGTAGAACCCTGAGGTACACCTCTGGAAACATAGCAGGCATTGGATGAAAATGTTAACCCATCAACAGACAGTACATATTACTTTTTGAGTGCGATCTTCGAGGTAAGACTTGAGCCAATGAAGAGGGGTTCCTCTTATTCCCATACTTTCTAATTTAATTAGCAGTCTATCGTGATTAACATGATCAAAGGCTTTTGATAGGTCAAAAACCACCCAAGAGTTACATTTTTAGCATCTTATGAGCCAAGTATGATATTAATTGCCTGAAACATGGCGGTCATAGCAGATATGTCAGATCTAAACCCATGTTGTGAATTGGAAAGTAAATGATTTTTTTCTAGATAAGACACCATTTGGGGATACATAACTTCTTCAAATATTTTTTGGCAAATGTATTCTGGATGGCTATTGGTCTATAATTATTCAAATCATTAGCACAGCCACTGTTTTTGTTTATGGGCACAATAATATTTTTTTAGATCAGCTTCAGAGCAGGGCTTGACAAATAATGATGAGGGTACATTTGCAATAGGTAAATCAGCTTGTGAGGCAGTTGGGCCAGGGGAGGTTATATAGTGCCTATTAAATTCATTCACTAATGATGAATAACTGATAGCAGTGTTATTTTTCGAGTTACTGTGCTTTGGGAGAACTAAATGAGACTTTTTTTCCCTAAAGAATTATTAATTATTTCCCACGCTGCCTTAGATTTGTTAATGGAATTTAATAGTTTATTATCATTATATGTACTTTTAGCAGTAGAAATCAACTTACGGTAGTACTTTTGGAATTCTTTATGAAGCATCTTTTGTTCATCATTGCTAGATGTTTTAAGAGAGATAGCTTGATTTTTAAGTACATATATTGGAGTAGTAACGATCAGTTGACCATGGCTTGCATTTTGTTTTTTGGGGTAATTTCTGATTTACTATAGGAAAACACACGTCAAAATAGTGTCTAAATATTATATAAAAGTAATTGAAACCATCAACTGTTTTGGAGGAATATACATTGTCCCAGTTTTGGCTACTAAGTAGGATCCAGAAATGATTAATATTTTCATCTGAAAATGATCGCTTATTTTTTCCATTATGACAATCCTTTGGTATATTAAGATCAATACACGTTTTAACCATACTATGATCAGATATTCCTAGGTCATAGACAGCGCATACAGATTTGTCTTGATCGAAATTAGTCGCAACATACCTAGTCAATTAAAGTGGCAGATGAGGGAGTAACTCTAGTAGGATTGTTACTCAGACATTTCATACCATTTGTATTGAACAAATTCAGTAACTCAGTTCTGTGAGGAGAGTCCATCAGGAGATCACAACTGAGATCTCCATTCACCACAAGTATTTGATTTGCATACAAGGAACTAATGGGTTGGTCAAGTTTAGTAATGAATGCATGGAAATCTCCAATAGGGGAGCAATAAAGGGAAATGAGCACAAGCAACCCTATGGGTGATTCATAAAAACACACAGTACATTCTTCACAAAAGGTTTTCTCTTCACTTGTTGGGACATCAAAGGACTTAACAGTGCCCCTGACTCTATCATACACAAATATTGCAACACCACCATTTCTATATGTTGCACGACAGAATGAGGAGACTAAGGAATAATTTGATAGGGTAGTAACTCTTAGTTCCTCAGTTTTCATCCAATGTTCACAAAAACACAGAATGTCCGGTTCATTCTCACAAATATTCTTCCAACAGGTTTTCTTTATTCCTTAAGCACTGTATATTGATTTGTGCAATCGAAAATGGCAGCCAACTTTTGTTTATCTTAAAACTTAACCCTTCGGGAGGGTCAAATGACCTTTTAGAAAAAAATACCATATCCACCAGGGGCCATACAATATTTCCATAACCATTACTTAGATAATACAAACAGCTATTTAGTCTTACAAAATGTCCACAAAGGAAGCACCTATCTATCACAGAGAAAATATATCGACATTTACCATTTGTATCAGATCAGAAAGAAAAAAAAAGTTGTCAACCTAAAAATTGAAAGCACCCATGCAGCATGGGATTCCAGGGGTCAATTTCTCCAAATATTGTATACGTTATGTTCGCATGAAAGGGGAAAAATTTAAGTTTCCAGACCTTAAGTTTTTGACACTTTAAAGTTTGGACACACAGCTGACCCTAAGGCTCATCAAGTACTCTAGTATGCATTTTAAACTTTCTATTAAGCTCTCTTGTTCTCACCATGCTTGGAGAAAATTAATCAATGAATACCTAACAGAAGCCTCATTCAGACAAGATACTAAAGTCATATCATCACACACAAAACAGAGAGCCTAAAATGAAGCTCCTCAATCATTCAAAACTGGACTTTTTTATTTCCCTTGTCTTTACCAGGTTTTTCAGGCCTATTTTCAATTTCAATAACATTTCCAAGATTGCAGCAACCCTGATTTTAAATAAGCACAGTCACTCACAGCTTCTGCAAGGATTACCTCCACATCATGACATCAACACATCATGATTAGTCACTTCATCCAAAGAGTGGTTGACTGCTACCCTAAATTCCCCCAGATCTTCAATTAATTATACTAAACACTGAAAATTCTGGCTATGCATCTCATTTTACCTGGCTAGCATATACATTCCTCAGTCTTCCTCACAAGACCTTACACTTTTACGTTCCCCTCCCTCATTGTCCTTATGAGTTCAGTGCTTCTCAAATCATAGCCAATCCTTCTAGATCTTTTCTTCTCATAAGTCACATATTTTTCTCCTCTTTTATTCTTTATACTTTCTGGATTCAGAGTTACTAAGCCATGTTATTCTCCCTCATTGGTAATAATATTTACCTCTAATACCCATGTCTTTGGCACCCATATTATAATGAAAAATATCCAAATAGTATCTAATGATGGTATCAAACACAGATTATGGACTCATGTTAAAGGCAAGACTTTTATACCAGTTTTGGATAGGATACCTTAGTAAAATGCTAAAAGGGGCATAAGAAAAAATACCAATGCGCAATTTGCACAACACCTACAAGATGTGAGTTACTTTCCCTACATTCTTTTCCACTCTCAATCATGCATCAGAACCGAATTCCAACATGAAAATAAATGAAAACCCTCCATTAAAGCAAGCCAGATACAGCACAATATATAATACTAAACATTAATAATTGATTGTGAGATTCACATGGCGTAAGAATATTACTGCCTCATGGACAACTAGACTACAATGGCTACTGAAAATCCAAAGGATGGCCTACCATGAGCTCCATTGGGTTACCAACTTACACTCTTGCCCACAAACTCCCATTCCCCCTCCAGCCAAGGACCACTAGGACCAAGGGGATACCACATAAAAACAATGAGAAGACCAACAGAAAAATGTAGTGATTGAATGCTTCAGAGTAAGATCTACTAGTCTGCTTTAACATGGCCTACCTCTACACAAAGTTGGCAATTATGGGCTCCATCAAAATCTAATAGAAACTAGTAAACTTTGCATTACTGGCACACTTCCTAAAAATGGTGAATTTTGACTCAGAAGAATCTATATTTTTGACAGAGAATACTATGAGCTCAAGAGCAGAGCAGCCATTGGCAGTCAACTCTCTAAGATTATCGTAAAACATTTCATGGAGCATTTCTAGGAAGATGCCCAAGCCTCATGTATCATTCAGCCAAGCTGTCAGTAGTGTTACAAAGATAACAGGTTCATAATTTGCCCACACAAAAGAAAAGCCAGAAATAAAGAACAACACTTCTCTCATCACTTAATCAAAGTCGTTTTGAAAGTGGAAGGAGATGGATTGATACCTTTGAGGCATGGCATGAGGGTAAGAATAGTCAACAATGTCACAAGAGCACTCAATTCACCTGCCACTACCTATATTCACACACAGGACAAAGGGAGTTTAAGGTTAGATTTGAAATTGAAATTTTTGAAATTGTGAATTGCCCCACTAAACTTTGAAATGACAATATGTTCCCCTCCCTTTCACCTCTCCTTTACGTCACACTACCATACCCCTACAAATCTCAACTTTAATTCCTGAACCTTAAACTCCTCATGTCTTTTATCATTAATGGTAGTCTACTTCTTTACCTTTGATTTTTTATTTCTCAGATGCAAACACCTCTCCCAAAGCCTTCCCAACCCCCCTTCACACACATCTTTGCTCCTATGCTCCCCATCCTCCTTGTTTTCTATATTCCCCCTTCCTTCTTCGCGTACCTATATAAGTTTAAGCCACCCAACTGCTTGTACCTGATGATGGCATTATATGCCAAAACCTCGGACGTGTTGCTTTAAATAAAGTGTGGTATCAGAACCAAGTACTTGTTTTTCATTCAGTACTTGTACAGTTTTAAATAGTTCAACAAAATCTAGGGAAGGAATTATTTTTTATTCACATAATTCCTCCTGAAGTTTTATACTTTAAATAGCAATGTTTCAATTCAAATAGTGCAGCCACCATCAATCACAGACACAGTGTGTAAGATGGGTCATCCTACATACTAATTATTATTTATGACGTGAATTTGTCAGCATTTTCACTCATATCACGAATTTATTTTGTATTATTCAGTTTTAAACATCAAATAACATTGGTCATCTTTCTCCACTGTATTTATAAATCTAATCTGTAGAAAAATATCCACAATGTAACCGTATTTCAAGTTGCATATGGCCTCTTCTGAGCTATTATTGGGCTGTACTAACATTTTCAAGAGGGAAAATCAATGAGAAAATAAGAAGTTAGCAAATACATAGTTGGAACCATACACTAGCTAAGTTATGCAAATGTTTTAGATAGATACCGCCATTGTTCTCATTAGGTGGTAAATACCAATCGTTGTTGTACCGTGCCATTGTTGTGGGTTTCATATGGGTAACAACATCACCACGAGGAAAGATAAATAAAATTATAAAAATTTATAATGAATTGTGAATATCGCGACTGTTCACTGATTTGATGGTATTAGAGCAGTAGTACATTTTTCTCAGTTATTTTGTTCCATTTGCCATGAAATTTCTGAGTAATTGTATTTCTTCATGATATATTATATCACAGTTCCTTGCATTTATCACAATTGATGTTTTGCCAGAAATGAAGGAATTATGTTCGGAAATAAACAATAAGAACGATTAGCTAACTCAGCCATTTCAGGAAACCTGGAAAAATTCATAGCTCACACACAATTCACAACATCCAACAAACACAATCTAAAGCTCAGGGCCCAAAAGTGATTTCACTCTTTTGATCCTTTCCCTAAATACAAACTATTAACATATAAAGGCCTTCATCGACAGGAGGAAATGTCTTGCTCATTTCTTCATTAATTCAAAAATTTCACACTATTGAGTTTCGATACAAACAAACAGCTGTATTAAAAATAAAATGATCCCCTATCCATGGGACTGGGTTCTAAGATCATAATAACTGGTGGACTTACCAGATTTTGCAGCTTTAGTGAACTGCTCAACAGTTATCACTCCTCCCTTGAATGGGTCTGCAAGAAGAAATGTAATTAAAAGTAATAACATAATTAAAATAATACAAAGCTTGGATAAGTCACATACTTACAACCCTCAATATTACAGACTACACAGGCCTCCAGGTTCAAATAATATTGGCATAGATGGCATAATGAAGGAGAAATAATTTCAGATAAGAGATAAAGAAAAATTGAATTCCAAAGCAGCATAATTATTATAGTTTTTGACTAGATATCCTAGAACTAAACATTGCTGAGAAATGGCAGTTACCACATATGTTCACAAATGCTCCAAAATAACAAGCCAAAGAAAATTACCAACATTACATGCAGATCTTTTGCTAACATTTTGTCGAACTCAAATTGGTTCCAATCACACACGATGACCATCTTCATTCCATACATAAAATTAAACTACATCAGATCACAATCAAAAGAAATACCAGATATGACATTCTCAGACTGTAGACACTGACATAGATAAAAATTGCATATATTTAATGGAATAGTAATTTATTTTTTATTTCATGTCTTCCATCTTTATAATTTTCAGCCATGATGTCTTTCGTTTTATTAAATTGCATATAATTAATTGAGTAGCAATTTATTTTTAACTTCATGATGTCTTCCATATTTTAAATGACTATGCTAAGACTTCTGCCGCTAGATGTCAATGACTGGTTTTAAGATGTGATTTTATCATCTTTAATGGTATAATTTCCATTCCTCTGCTTAGGAAGGTAATTTTAAATATCTTAAAAGATAACTATTCCAAAGTCTCATAAATAAAAACTTATTGGGATTTCATGGGGTTCACTATTTGATATCCATGCATGCATAGGATTTAGGGGTAACCATTACATGAATCTGCCAGTTGCATGACATTAATGGCTTTAGAAATAAAATACAATATGTTAACTTCAATTCAATCCTCATTTGGTATATAAATGTAAAAAACTGCAAAAATCAAGTGAAATAACTTCATTACAAATGAGCCTGTAAAATATAATTCTTCCCATCGCATTATTTTACCTCTAGGAAATCATAAATCACCTGGAATAAACTAATACAAAAGCCAAGGAGAGATTTCTAAACTCCTATATACTAACATCTATTAATGTTGACAAATTATAGATGAAAATAATGTTTCCCAAGTTTATCAACTTACCAATCAGTCCAACTTCAACAGCTCTGTCATAATAGTAAGAGAAGGCATTAATCTCCCGTCCTTCTAATCCAATAGGCTTTTCAACCCTATGATGAACAATATCCTTGATAATTTTGAGACAGACATCAAATTTAACAATAGGTCTCTCCTCAGACACTTCTCCCTTTCCTCCTTTAATATGTTCATATGATGGTACTTCAGGACCCCTGCAAATGAGGTGTATTAAAAGAATGAATGCTTAAAGGCAACACAGATTTTATAGCTAACTGGAAAACAGAATCACAATACAGTTCTTCTGACCACTGATACCAGAGATAGTCAGACATCAGATTTGAATAATACATTCAAAGATTGAATAGATTCTTATGTTAACATGGACAGGTTTAAATATTCATCAAACAATTCCCTTCTAGCCATAAGTTAAATACATACATATGTCTTAGAGATGGTCATTTTTGTTCTTTGGTTCTCAATTCCACTTGAGCATGGAACAAGAGCTGGTATCAAAGCAAATATGCATCAGTAACCGAAATCTTAGGTGTGAAAACTACCTTAAGTAATGGACCTCAAAAGCAGTGATTCTATAAAATAGAGAATGGTTTTCTAGGTCTCCTTCCGCATCTATCCATATTTTATAGATATTTCAAATATGGATAAATGTGGAAGGAGACCCAGAAAAGCATTCTTTTCAACAAAAAAACTCTGCGGAAGCCTTTGCGGAAATTTACAATAACCTGGTAAAAATTGTATCCAAGTGAAATATGGGATGAAAGAGCAAATTTACCATTTACTGTTTGTTTAAATCCATCTTTGTCTCGATTTCATGTGGAAGTAAGTCTCAGTCCATTTTTTTTTTTAATGAACCATGCTAGAAATTTAAAATATAATTCTCGCTTTGGATAGAACAACATCATAGCACACCAACATATAAATTATTCTTCATCTGTTCTCCAGCACTGACTTAGTGCATAAAACAGAAGATATCTTTCATGCTTGAAAAAAATAGATAGTACCTTAGGAAGAAATTAGCCACAAATAGTAAGCATCCACAAGATTGTTCCAATTTCAGTTACAGTTATGCCCAATATTGCCCAAAAGTTGCTCACCCTGATAGGAGAGCCATGTTTAGTCAATGAAACACAAAGTTAGGATAACTTTCTAATTTCAATATTCCTTTTGCTTGCATGTTAGACTCAATCAAATACAAGAGCAACCTTAATCTGTGCATTCCAGCTCAACATAGATAATGGAAAAATAGCCAGCATTATTGAAAAAATGCTTTGAAATGACAGAACTGATGCATTCAAGTTTTTTGACTCATAACACTGACTGTCAAAAGACCTAGCTTGATGTAATTATCCAAAGAAGATCTCCGTCTCCAGCAACCATCCTAGCCACAACCACAGAGCTTTACAAATTGATATTCTCGACAATCACTTATCAGTCAGCAAGATATGCACTATTTGGCCTCATGCATGCTCTGCCTCCATACTCCTAGCCACATCACAAGTCATTGTAACATCTACCATTTATTTTTATTTAACTCAACTCCCAATAGTGAAAGTCGTGATAGCAGTAAAACAAAAGTCATGAGAATACATAGTATAATTTATTGTCCAGGAAAAAATATGAATTCTCAATTTCATTCAGACACAAACGAAACATTAGCTCAAGTCCCTCAAACTTTTGAAAAGAATGACTAATCAATTTGCAAGGAGGTGGTACACCAAACAAATATTTGATCTACATTTGTTATTTTAATTATATATACATGCCATTCACTTCAGAGGCAGGCACTTCACTTCAGAAGCACAGGCCTCTCAAGTGATCTTATTTATATTTTGGGTATATTGCTAATATGCATTATTCAATTTAATTTAGTTATAATGTTAATTTAC
This sequence comes from Ceriagrion tenellum, assembly GCA_963169105.1. Lineage (NCBI taxonomy): Eukaryota > Metazoa > Arthropoda > Insecta > Odonata > Coenagrionidae > Ceriagrion > Ceriagrion tenellum. The sequence continues at coordinate 98,239,338 of OY720633.1, read as the reverse complement.
AAGATGAAAGACCTGAAGGATAATGAGTAAAATAGAGAATAGGAGCAAAATTTATAGAAACACGAAAACATGCTCCTAGTGTAGCATAGCCACTAGGAGCATCCAACTTTTTCTAATCATTATTCTGCTAATATAAATGGCAATTTATTGATGCTTTAGTCTTACAAAATGGCAATAAAGAAGGATTGCCCATCACACAGAAGATATAGCAATATTTACTATTTGTATTGGATAAGAAAGAAACCTATTCTCATCCTTAGAATATTAAGTTTGCACCACTGCAACATGGGTTGCCGAACATTCATTGAACCCAATACAGTGAAACCCCTCTGAACGACCATTCCTATCAAGCGACCACCCCTCTCAACGACCATTTATCAGCAGACACGTCGGTGGTCGCTTAATTCACGATTCATTGTGTGTACACATAAAATTAAGACGCATTTTTTTTCCCAGGAGCAACTAAATTATGTGGAAATAAACGCCATCTGTATAGATTTTAACAAAACCGTCGCTTTAAGAGTTATCTTCCATTATTTTCAAATCAGCCGCCCGTTCATCTGCATAATTCTCGTAGAAACTGATTCCCTGTCGAACGACCACCCATCTTAATGACCATTTTTCAGCGGAACCATCGGTGGTCGCTTAATACAGGTTTCACTGTATTTTAATGTACACATCAACTTTGCATTAGAATGAAATCATTTAAGCTTCAAGATATTTTTTTTCGATATTTTGAAATTCCGGTCTACCCTACTCCTGGGAATGACAAAAAAAGATATATGGATAAAACTGGAGCAGTAAGGCATGCATAACATCTGATAGTCACTAAAAAGTAAAAATGGCACTAAGACAACAAAATTGAACAAACTTACCCTACTACGTAGTTTACCCCACCATATGACCACTCTGTTGAGACAATAGGATTAATGCATGGACTTTTTAAAATCTTCGATGATTCTGGATTACCTTGACGTAAAATTCCTTCACGTGCAGCCATTAGGCCAAGGCCCAACAAACTGAAAAGCAATGAATAAAATAAAATAAAAAGCTGTAAATGTGAAATGCAGAGGCCAATTTCATTACAATATCAGAAGTAACAGGGGAACGTATGCAATTTGCCACACTTGTCAGATTTTTAATAATTAAACTAAGTTTATCTAAACTAGATGTGGAACTAAGCCATACTCTCCTAGAAGCTTACAAAAATACCCTTGAACTCAAATCCAATCATATTTTGACTTCATTTTCTCTATTAGAAGAGAAATGGACGAATTTAAAGGAGTAACAAGCCATAAATAAAGAGAGACAAACTTTCAATAAATTTACTGATAATACCTATCGCTCCTACAAAATTTGCCTTTATGATGTGTACAGTGTCCTTTGACTCGATTGAGTGTCATTGCATCATGAGGCAGTTACATTGTTGCCATGGTCTAGAATGAGGACGTGGTTGCTGTTGGTGACTTCAATTTGAAAACAATAAAATGGGTGTTGAAGGAATATGGCTCTAGGGGTATAAGGATCATTGCAATTGGCCTTGAGACTAGACCTTACCAATTAAATGGGGTTTAGGACATTTTGGTGCACCCATTTGGGCTCAGCTGTTTGGGCAAGAGCCATTTCAGCACAGAAATGTTTCAGGATGTGATCGGTTGAACATTACAAATGATGCCACAACGCTATGATTTATCATCCCTAATGATACCTTACATGTAACTAGTGGAAAATGGCAGAGCTCGCTCACCCCCTCACAATCCCCAGATATAAAAAACTCTAAATTTAATACATTCCTTCATCATTTACTTTGAATAAATGTGGTCACTGTCGACCTGAATTTAATTTTTACCACATTTAAAAACCCCATTTAAAAAACAACTTGAATCCCCAGTCTTTGACTATCTCAACTATTGAGGATAATTGCTCAATGTATCTATTGTTTTAAGTGTGCTTTTAAAAGTTTTAGACTATTATTGCATTGTTTAACATCGACATAACATATACAATTTTATTTTCAACATTTAATATGTAATAAATCTCCTGCACTATATGTACACATCAAAACATCAAATCACAGGTGTTACAAAAGCTGTTACTGTTCGCCTTGTTTATCTTGCATATCAGAACTATCAGTGCCAAGATAAATTGTACACATGATTTTTTTTCCCCAACGCACAACGAAATTGTTTTCTAAGTATTATAGATGGGTATGCCTAAATCACCAAACTTGCATCTGTAATCAGTGCTTTGGACACAAAAATACCGATGAAAGTGAAACAGAAAGAGATGAAGTTATTATTCAAGATATGACTGTGATTGTGAACTACTGTAAGCGTCAAAATAAATATTTTGTTGCATTTATTAAAAGAATTGTGTTTTAAATAGCAATTTAGCCCTTGAAATAAGAATTTCCAAAGTTTTAAACTACAGTAGAAGGCCGCTAGAGCAAGTTCGCACTAAATTCCAAAAATCGCTCATCATAACCCGTAAAAAATGCTCATTATAGCCGTCCAGCTATTTTTGAAATGCTAACACCTTGAATCCTTGCATCAAGTTTGGGCAAAACTGAACTAATGGACATTTGGAGCAATGCTTTCGTAAATTCGTCGAAACGATAAAGTAATTTCAAAGTTTACCAGGGAAAAAATTGCAGACTAGTTTCAGATTTATTTGTATTCAAAATTTTCCATGCACAACAAGATTTCTAGTAACGTTTATTAGGAAATTCCCGATGAACTGTCACCGGAAAAATATGGCATATCATGTTTAAATGGAATCGAACGTAAATGTATACAATGGTCAAAGGTGCCACACGGAAGTGGTTGATAAACTGGAGGGTAAAAGTGAGTGAGAAAATTTAAACTTATGAATGTAAGTAGTGATAAATCATTACTGTTATAAAAATTAGGATATCATGGTAAGTTGATCGGGAATTGAGAATGCATTGCAGAAATGGGCCAAAACAGCACCCCTAACGGTCATTTCGCAATAGAACCACACCCGATTGTTCTAAAAATATAATCGGGAAAGAGTATTATACAGTACATCACACTTAAGATGCCAATATCGCCTCGTTCACCATACAGAAGTTCATTCTTTGCAACTAAATGTGGAAATCATGGCATTGGTGCATGTCCGGAGGGCTTAAAAACGGAGTCCTAATGATGTTTATTTATATCAATATATATATTTCTATATATGGCGCTGGTGTCACAGGAAGAAAAACGGAAATATTAGGCTTGATAATTTGAGAAACGAGAAGGGTTCAGGGTTATTCTATTCAATAGCGAGGAAACTAATCCAAATACTAATTTCAATAGGTATCATAATAGTCTGACTCAAATTTTGTGCAACTCCTCGTGTAGCTAAGGCCCACACCCTTATCTTACTACTGGAAGCCACCTGGATTGAAGATAATCTGGTCGAGGTTAAATGAGATGAAGACAGAGATAAGTGGGAATGATACAATTGGCATACACCCATCTCTTTCTAGCAGAACGAGTCTCATGTGGATGAATTTTGCCACATTCTTGAATAAGCAGTGAGAACATTTCTCTCTCGAGTGAAAGGAGTGTTTTGGCTCGTCAAAGTGTTGGGCCAGCAGTAGGACAACTTTGTCAAATTCACCAATATGACAACTTAATATTTTCCGGCAATTCTTTGTGCAAGAGGGTTAAGTAGGTGACATATTTGCCTTTTTGCTTAATTACAAGGTAGGCAAAGTAACTTAGTAGAGTCATGACAGTTGAAGAAGAAATGACAAACAGTAAGGAATTTCAACTTTTTAAATATGACTCATAGGTTTTGAATTACTAACGTCATCATCAGAGTTGCTCCATCCAAGATGCCATTTAAAGTTTGTGAGCCTCAAATTCACAGCCCTCGGATGATCACGGCTGGTGTCATGGAATCAACCAAAGCAAAATAAGAGCCAAGAGAGGGGGAAGAAAATGTCAGGCTCTGCTTATCTCGTATTGATTTATCACCATCAGTCATGCGAGGGGAACCTGAGAAAAAGTATCAGGTGTCAACAGGGATGGGGTGAAGAGCGGGCTACGCCATGAAAACGAAGACTTTGCAACTGAATCAGAAGCGGCATTGTCGCTGGTATTGTGGGAGAGTGCCGATAACGACACATGGGATGTGGGATGTGCGGGACAGCGTCCACACACAGCATGACTTTCCTATTCATTCCTCCCAACTCTTGCATTAAATGCCCGACAACCACTGCTAAAAACTGCACTGCTGCGATATCATCCATACTTTGGTATTGGACTTGTAGGTGCAGGGAATAGTTCGCTGTCTGCAAAATGATCGAGGATGCGCTGACTTACTGATTACTAATGGCTTCATTTTGTTGCGCTGGACGCCCTTAACGGTCTATGTTTTCCGGAAGAAAAATTATGAAATAGAGCAGTCTCATCTGCATTGCATGCATCCTAAATAGGTGGAAACAATTAGTACACATGTTCATAAAGAATAATTGAAAAATGAGGTAATTTAAAAGTGCTTAACCAAATGTCTCCCTTTGGCTCATAAGATGCCAGTATCAAATTTAGAATGGGCATCCAATTCTCCACAGCTCAAGCACTCACACAAGTTCTTACGCCACTAATATGGTGAAGAGAAATTCCTCTTTCTTTGAAATCGATTAACAGTCATCAGTAGCGATAAAATCTTCTGTGTTCATCCGTTGTGCAAACTCTTCAGCTTCTGCTTTTAGAATTGCGGCGCTCGCGGGAACTTCAATTCCTCTTTGCTAGATGAACCATTCAAATAGCACCAATTCTAACAGAGCATTTTCTAACCGGTCAAAGTTTCTTACTATTGTCCGAGGCATTTCCAAGTTTAAAGGCAGTAGTAATTTTGTCTTTGTTTTCTATAATTATAATAATGGTGGACGAAGTTAAACCATTTTGTCGGCTGATTTCCATTTTATTGGCATTTTTTCTATCAAATTCCTGAATGATTTCTATTTTCTTAGTCAAATCCAAAGACTTTCTTTTCTTTTTCATTTAACACTCGTAATAAAATGCAGCAAACAAGGAAGTAGATCAGGATCAAGAGTACCTAAATAACTGTTGTGAAGCACCTCTGGCCACATTTTCCTCTGGAATGGCGTACAGCACAACCCCTTTTTCTTACTATGCTCCCTCCTACATCTCCCCCTCAAACACCCGAGAATTGCTAAAAAGTAACGTGTGAGCCCATACAAAAAACTTACAAGTTCTTCCGATCAAGTTTGTTTTTTCCATTTTGAGTGAAAGGCTGTCGCGAATTACCAAAACTTTGTATACCTTGAATTAAATCCCCCCCCCCATGCAGGTTATGCATCCCGGACGACAATCATGGCGAAATGGACTCTTTATGGTGGTCAGTCAGAAATGGCCACTCGTTATAACCAACAAACTCTTTACACACTGAACATTGTGACCAACAATGCCCAAATAATCACGTGTTATAATGGCCTTCTTGCTATAAGGCTAAAGGTAGTGGGATACTATGGTATCCCATTAGATCACTCACATTAGCAATAAGAGCGTGAGCAGTCAAGTTTAAAAGGCTGGAACCGGTAAAGGCGACACAATCACAATATTGGGAAACCGGCCACTGTGTATGCTTGACACAGCTGGGAAGCTACTAGAAAAACTGATTTACTCCACACTGCAGGAAGCGATCAAGTCTGGCAGAGACTTACCAAACAAACAATATGGCTTTTGCACTGGTAGATGCAGTGCACGAGGTGGTTATCACCTTTGAATGTGAGTAATGTCAAAATTATTTTTCCAGGAGGCTAGTGCTATTGGTCATGCTCAACGTATAAAATGCCTTTCATTCAACACGCTGGAGCAATATGATCAGACCCATTGAAGGAACATATTAAGTAGTGCTCTACCTAGGCCACATGATTATACAATACCTTATGGATATGTACCATGTCTATAACATAGAAACTGGAGAGAGAGAAGAAGAGAGATCACCTCTGAAGTCACTCGGGGATCAAAGCTTGGACCGGATCTTTGGAGCTATTCTAACAATGGCATACTCCAAGTCCCAATCCTGGAAGACTGCTACATGATTAGATACACTGATGATGTATTAGCGGTCATTGTACCAAGTAATACAATGGAAACACAGGCGTAGCTCAATGTGGTCACCATTCAAGTTAAAAACTGGCTAGATGAAGAATGAAATAGAGGAAGGAGATGCATTGCAGGTGATGAGTCACCTATATGATGGATGGAAGTAACTGAGAGGATAACTTTTTCCACAGCAGAGTATTGGACCTTCCACAGCAACAGCTGTTGAAAGAAAGTCGGGACAGATATGCAAATCACTGCCAAAGCCTTCAGGTAGAATGCCACCTTGTTGCAATACTACCATGGACCCCCGCTGGCCCTCTCTCATCTGCCAGAGGTTTGGGAAAGAAGCAAAAGGAAGTGGAGGTTTTAGTGGGTAGTAGGAGGGTGTCAACAGATTCTACAGTTAGAAACTGATAACTCAGGTCACAGGCCCACACTGTATAGAGACACCAGTCTCCTTACTCAGTACATAAATGGATTTCCTTAACTCATTGGAAAAAAACCATCTTCCACACCATCCACCATGGCTATTAAACCCTTAGTGATGACAGCATAACAACTGGTAACACTGAAGGAAAAACGATCGGTAGGAGATGAGAGATAAGATACGAATACAATCATATCCCCTAGCATCAGCAGAACAGGATAAAGAGGATGAAGTAATAAAATGAAGGTTTAATTGATTCTTTGGATTATCTTTGAATCTCAGAACCTGATAAGCTGTCTTTTTGACTCCAAGAACATTCACCACAGGTGCAGATGGTAGTGGAAATGAGAAACCTTAGCAAGTTGTACAAGATGATCGATGAAGTTATTGGTGAGTCTTAGCTGACTCAGCAGGATGCCTGACTATGAGGTGTATCATGGAGCACTGAAACCAGACAATCCTTGACTTCATGATGAGACGTTGAGTTGTTTTCCATTCATGGCATTACAAGTACATACTACAATATTGAGAATATTAAATGTCATTTTTCTCAAACTTATTTTCATGGAAGGGAGGCAAAACAAGGTACATCACATTGAGTAGTAAATTTACAGCCCTAGCATCACTCGCAGCTAATCAGGAAATCCTTAAGTCTTGATGTGATATTTTTACAACACAATTAGCCTTGTGGTACAGATCAATATTGTGAAGCCCAAATACCAAGTGTTTTTGTCAGAGGTAGATAGCAATTCAAAACTTAGGAGATAATTCTAAAAGCATTGCTAGGTATGTTCTCTTAGGCTTATGAGTAACAGGCAGGTATAAATTTACGACCTAATGCAGCCAAAACAGAAATAATGACCCCAAGAGATCAACTTATCTAGTGACTTGAGTTGAAGGTAGGTTTTCATAGACTAAAAAAAGGAAGAAATTTCTTGACTGAACTAAGGTAGTAGTAAGATATAACACTAAGAAGTCATTCCCCAAGATATTGCCCATTCAGGAACATTATTGCATACCATGATTCTTAGGTCAATAATTATCCAGTATGAATGAAAAATAAACACCTCATTTCCTGGCCTATAAGACACTTTTTTGGCTCGAAAATTGATCAAAAATTGGCCTGCATCTGGAAGGCCAAGGGTTATTTATTATTTTCTTTAGAAAATCTTACCTAAAAAAGTGCAAAGTGTCTTATGGGCCCGGAAGTACAGAACATTACATGATAACAAACTCACCTATTGGTATAAACAGACAAATTGGTATGAAATGCTGAAACCTGATGAAGATATTTTGAAGGCACTTTCTTCAATATTTCTTCCTTTTCCGAAAGAGCAAAAGTTATCTGAGTGGAACCACCACCCAAATCTAAAGCCGCTACAGTGTGATCAGCGTGACCCCCGAGTCGATCTGTTGAAACAAATTTTATGGCAATGTGACTCTAATATTTTAGGAATTTTAAACATCAAAATTTGCACTCACACCTACCTAATAGAAAATTCACCGTAAACCATGAAAATAATCCTTCATCAACACCATCCATAATTGATACAGAGGTGTTTAAGCAATGGAACGGAGACATCATGCACAACTCTCTCACCTATAAGCAAATCAATCAAAAAGAAAGACAGCGAGTTTAATTACTTGCACAAATTTAAAGCACAGTTAGTAAAACTGATGCCAAGAATGAAGTAGTAATCAAATTAGGAGGCTTTCATAATTCCCAGACACCTTTTTTTCATTCATTTTCTAATAGTAACACTGGGAATCACAATATATATTTATCTATGGTCAACATATAAAAATTACTCATTCCTGAAGAAAATAACAATTCTACCCTTCCTTTGGCCTTACAATTTTAAGTATGTATGCTGATAGTGATATCTTTGTTTCAGCCAAGCATAATGATGATTTTCTAGATCAAGAGCAAAAGGTATTATCACCAATTAGTCTGGACTGGCAGCATAGGAAATTGGTACCATAAAATTTACAGAACTTGCAGAGGTCAATATTTCCATTTACCGTAAAGTGTACATGGTTAATTATTAACTCAAAGGCTTCCATTGAGTCGTTGATATGGCAGAGTAGGCTTTTCGGGCTCTCATTTCAGACCTGAAGAAGATGGCTGCAATGCTATCAAAACTGTTGTCTATGACAAAGGAAATGCATGGAAGAGAACCCAAAAAGCTTTCACTGTGGACAGTTGATTATTCTGTAAAAATAATACTAACTGGCCAAGCTATTTTCAATAGCACTGGTGGACCAATTGTAACACATGCATCACAGGCAATCCCATAAATTTTAAAGGTGAATCTCTGAAACAACAAATCCATTTAACATTTTTCACAGGAACACACCAATTCCTGGAGAATAAATCAAATGCATAATGCAGAGGTGAACTACATTCATTGTAATCCCAAGACGATGCTTAAGTGACACCTTCATTTTACCCTCCACCAGCTACAAACATTAAGGGCTTATGTGGGTCTTTCTTCCACCAGTGTTACCATTCAAACATTAATATCATCACAATTCCACTCAATAAATTAAACACATGAGCTTCTACACTTAAGCACCATCGTCAGGTGATTCCGGTAGATTTAGAATCTGTTGTATATATGGCCAAACCTCCTAATAACAGACACGTTTGGGCCCAGAAAAATCATCCGCTATTGAAAGGTGTCCGCTTTTCAGAAGGGAATCCTAGGAAATTACTCCCAGGCCCCATACATCTTCCTCCCCTATCACTTCCTCCACTCCCTGCTGTGCCATGCCAGACCCTGACCATCATCCCTCTTGGTTATCACACCACTCCCCCTACCCAAAGGATTATCCCACGGCAAAAAGGTGCATAATGGTCAGCCACGAGGGGAAAGGGGAAAGGCAGGATTACTAACTCATTGACAGACAATAGATAGTACCCAAATCACTTAGATATGCTTTTCTCTGAAAAAGTTCCAGAGTTCCTTCAAGAAATGAGATTTATTGTTCAGGAGTGGAGATATTTTTAAAGAATAGCTTGTCCCAAGTCTCCGTTAATGGAAGTAATTGAAGGAAAAAAATGTTTCTTTTCTGTTGTCCAAATCCTCTATTGAGTGTGTCCCCTGTTTGGAGGTGTCCATTGAGGGATATTTGGCTGTACTAAGACTGTAGAAGGAGGAGGGGAGGGTGGCAGAGGGGGAGGTAGGAGAGAGGATAATCAGTTTTAATCAGATGATGTTCAGCAGGGTTTCAAGCAGGAGAAGGCTGTGAGGAAGGGAGAGAAGTAGAGATGGGCCACTCTGAAAATTACCACATTAATTATTGTAAATTACTGGGGTACTTTTTGTAATTTACCACAACACCTGAAGATTACTGTAATTTTCAATAATATTCACTCTCACGTATTTTTCCTACTGATATATTCCAAACATATTCCTTTAAGCCAAGTCTATCCTATATATAAAGTGCTATGCCCATCCTTATGTCCATCCACTTGATATGTCAGGCTGTTTGGGGGATTTCATCGGGCGGTGTCGTGGCAGGAAATGGAGCCTTCGACACTAGGGAGGTGGGGTGGGGAGAGAGAGAGAGGTGGGCATTGCCATGATATCTCTATATATGATATAAGATACATCATGATATAAGACTTTGTATGCGAATGGAAACAAAAGACCACCTCATTGTAATATTCCACACGTGGCTCATTGGGAAGGGCAGGAGACTCGGCTGGCTCAGCAGATATATGAAAAGGACAAAGCAAAGTCTACATTATAGCACATGAGACAATAGCCATGCTCAGGGGCGGCATGGGTGCTCAGGGACCTGGGCTGCTGCACGTCCAGAGGGGCCCGGTTTTTGTGACCCCCCCCCTCACCTTTCTGAAAAAATTCGTACGGCCTACACACTGAATGCTTAATGCTTACGTACAATATATGCAAAAGTAAGGAAGCTTGCATTTAGGTGTTAGTTATATACAATTTTGTACCTAATTTAACTACAATTTCATAGGTATTTATGTACAGGATGAAAAAACTGATGTTTGATCTGCTGGCTGTTCAAAGTTCGATGCCCAGCCCGACGGGCCCTTCCCAATCCCCCTCTACCGAGAATGTATTGCCTACCTAAAGTCAGTAAAATCGACTGCCCAATGAGACCCATTGTATCTGGAATTGATTCCCCCACATACATACTGTCAAATTGGTTAGTTTCCCAGTTCACAAGCCTCGATTTTAAAAGCCCTCATTCCATTAAAAATTATTTTGAATTCATTGAAAAGACTAAAAATTACATTTTCCTCGAGGGTGAAATAATGGTCTCATTTGATGTAACTAATCTATTTCCTAGTGTACCTGTCGGCATTGCTATCCAAGCATTAGAGGATTGGTTGAAGTCACTCTCTTTGGACTCAAAAACAATCGAGGAGTACATTAGACTTACCACTTTGGTCATGAACCAAAATTACTTCGGTGACAGCGGGGTAAAGTCCTCGCCTGCTACCCTGAGGGTCGCGGGTTAGAGTCCCGCCTGGGTAGAATATTATCAGCCCAGGACATGGGTGTTTGTCTCTCGTCCGTTGTTACTGTTATCCACCTGGCGTAAATTGGCACATTGTGCTGTATTTGGGATAGTGAAGATTAATAACAAAATAAAAAATAAAAATTTTACTTTCCAAGGTAGATTTTTCAAACAGGATTTCGGAACTGCCATGGGCAACTCGCTTTCACCCTTTCTAGCCAACGTTTTTATGTCTCACTTTGAAAACCTTTTTAAAGAAAAATTTACTTACTTCCCCTCTGTATACTTACGCTACGTAGACGACATATTTGCAGTTTTTGATACCACGAAATGTAACCTGGAGAATTTTGTCAGTGATCTAAACAGCCTGTTTCCATCCATCAAATTTACAGAAGAAATAGAGAAAGAAAACAGTCTTCCCTTCCTTGATCTCTGCCTCACTACATCTGGAGACAAGATATCTTTTGATATTTATCGAAAACCAAGACACACCACCAACTACATCCACGATCTTTCATTCGACCATTTCAACCATAAACTGGCCGTCTTCCGCTCTCTCGTACATAGACTTTTTAATGTCCCCCTCGATAGATCGGCTTTCAATAAAGAATTAAATCTTATTAAAGATATTGCTAAACGGAATGGTTTTCAAGATTCAACAGTCGAAAACATTGTGAAGAAGTACAAATTTAAACATTTGATTTCTAACTCCACCACACACAAGAAAGATGAAGCCGAAAAGTACATTAAATTGCCTTATTATCCCCGTTTAATGAAAGGGATCGATAAAATCTTCACATCAGTTTAAACTAAAATCTCCTATTCTAACCAAAACAAGCTTAAAAACCTATTAGGAAACGCTAAAGATAACATTCCGGCATTAGAAAAATCAGGCATTTATAAAATCAACTGTAACACTTGCCATTTAGCCTTCATAGGACAGATACGACGTACTTTACAAACCAGATTCAAAGAACACTACTCTCACTTCAGAAATCACAATCCCAAAAAGTCTCGTGTAGTGCAGCATCTAATCATGACCGGGCACGACGTAACAAAAGATAATTTGAAACTCGTAAAGCATACAAGTAATAACCTATTAGACGCTTACGAGAGTATCTTTACATTTAAAAATAAAGCCAAACTCCTAAACAGCGACGCTGGACCCATCACTCATTCCTCCCTCTACTCAGTTTTGAACTTTAAATAATTCGTTACGTCTCTTAACAGACGCCGTTGATCGCTCACTTCCTTTCCCTTTCCTCCCCCCCTCCCTCCAACGTTCTACTTTACGTCCGTTGCAACCCCCACTCCCTTTTACACCTCCCCCTATCATTTTCTTTGGTTGTTTCCATTCGCATATTGTTTATCGCCTTCCCTTCCCCCTCTCTCTTTCCCAATTTGTTGATGTCTCTTTCTCCCCCTCCTCCTCAGTTTACCTTTATTTACAACTCGGATGTCTTGACCCTTCCTCACTTCAACGCGTTACCTTCGGTTCGCTAAAGAGGGCTACTTTGTAGCCGAAATACGTGTATTCGACCCCCACCCTCGTCCTGTTGTGTTGATATGACCACGCTCTTTTTGAGCTGATTCTCCCAGAAGTTGGGCCCATTCGTGTGTGTGAGTGAGTGATTTTGTGTGCTTGTGAGTGTGCTTGCGTAAATAACCGGGCATCCTTAGCTGGGTCTCATTCAGGAATTTGAGGAGTGTGATACTTCAGACCTCACATTTTAATTCCTGATTTCCTTTTCTATATTTTTTCATTTGTGTTCTTACTTTTTATACCTCTTGACGATGACTATTGCATTGTATTGCTTAATGTCAAATAAAAATTATTATTATATTATTATTAGACCTGTGAAGGATCCCAGGTTATAAGCCAAACATCCTTAGCGGGGTCCCATTAGCCCTTGCAAAGGATCCTATTTGGGTTGTGAGTGTGCGTCTGTGTTTGGTCCCTGGCGAGGAAGTAACATTCCCGTAAACCAACACAGGGGGTATTCTTGGTTGAGAGGCTGTGGTTGGTCTCTGCTGTGGTTTTCCCAGCATACCAACACAGTAAATTTGGTGTTTGTTGACGAAGGGTGCCAATTGTTTACGGCTTTTGGAGATTTTCTCTTTTATTTCATAACCTTTTCAATACGGCTTTAATTTTGCTAGCAGTAAATGGGTTATTGGATTAGCATAGTTCTAATTACAGGGACTCCACAGTGTTCATAATTATCCTTTCATACTAATAATAATACTATTCATATACAAAAAATATGATTAAGCAAATGATTCCAGTTACCTCATGGAGAAGAGCTTCAGCTTTGGCAGGAGGAAGCAATCTCAGCCCAGCTGTGGCCTTAATCGTCAAAGGTGTACTAGCCCATGATTCCTCAGGAATCTCTTCCTTAGCTTTATCCAGCAACTCCTCCAGTTTTTCAGCACCCTGTAAAATATTTTCATTTTTATACTCAAACAGACTTGAGAGCAAACAAATCAGAAAAAATATTATTTTTACCACAAATGTCTGGAATACAGCTTAGAGAGCCTTTCACGTATTTTCTACAGCAACAACAAATGAACAAGCACAACCCTGATAATTGAAAATAATTCACAAGTAGGATTCAAAACCCTCAACTTTCTAGTTAGCTGGCAAGAACTTTAAACTGAAGCCTCCAGAAAAATAATTTAATGGAACGGCTAAAACAGGCATATTAACTCCAAAGAAGGCAATACATTTTTGAAATTACTGTGTTAAGCCCTGGTTACACGATACATTAACCCATACAAGTTTATGTAAGAATGAATGAACATGTGAATAAACGCGAAAATTCACCATGTAACCACGCCAACTTGTACCAATGCATGAACAGGAAAATAGAACATGCTCTGTTTGGTTCATGCGTTCGTACATGAACATGTATGGGTTAATGTATCATGTAACCAGGCCTTTATACTGAGTAAATAGAATTTTTCACTATAATGTAGATAATTATAATACATATATGTATCTCAAGTCTCAGTATATAACATGTGACTTCCATGACTACAAATAACAGTTGATAATGTAAGTAAAAGCAGCAACTCCCTATTTGAGAGTTACTTCAAAAGGAAGTTGAGCAAGGAAGTACTTAAGCCTTTACTTACAGGATAGAAAAAAGGATAGATAAAGGTGATAAAAGATTAGATATTATCATTTTCACAATTGCAGCATTTGGAAACATTGAAAAGTGTAGGAAATTTCCATGATTTTCTCATCTGGGGATGGAGGTGTAGTAAAAGAACATGACCACATTTAATCAAAGTTTAGAGGGTATATAAACCATGACCACTGCAAACATTGTGCTAATGATATGCCTTGCACACATGCAAACTTTTGCCTGTAAATAAGACAACTAGAAAAGAAATCCATAATGGAATAATCTAGGAGTAGAAGGGATCATAAGGATTTCTCCTTTGGTAGTGACCCATGTACGACACAAATCCAAATGCTTGCATCAAAAACACTATTAGATACATAAATTTTGATATGACCAGCATATGATTATTACAGATGAACTACATATGTATAGAGCTAGTATTGACTGAAAGTCAAATTTGTAATTATCTCTGGAATGGGGCAGCCCATCACCCTCACTTCCCTAGCCATGCCATTATTTCCTCTCAACTATCGGAGGGGTATATGTAACTGTCCAGAATTTTAGTCCCTAAAATTTGAAACTTCCCTATCTCAATCACTGATCAAATTGGAAATTGGCTTAACACATTAGCAAATGGAAGGGTTCAGGAGCATTGAGACATACAGACAGACAAATCTTAGAGTTCCAGGCATCCTCTCTCAAGACGAGTCCAAAAAACGCTCTGGATGTTAGCAGCTCTCAGAAAATGCTTTTAAAAATAAATATCTATGTAGTGATACGTTCACTAAGGCACCCGCCAAAGCTTGCCAAAACAGCTCTCACTGCGTATAACATGGAGTAACCCAGTTTGGCTCAGGCAGCCCATGTAAGAAAAGATGCTCACATGACCCAGACTCAAGCACAATCTCTAATGAGTACAATCTCTAGCACTTGCTCTACTAAAACATGGAACTCTTTCAGATACTTCCCATTCCAAATAAACTCTTCTACTGCTATTTCACAATGTCAAGTGAATCCCTTAATGAAACAAAAGCCTAAATGAAGCTCTTTCATTCTGCCTTAATTATGCCATGAAATATGTAAAAACTTGCCATGAGAAAAATTCCTGGTTGGGAGTTTTTTCAGATGGAAATCTATGCATACAAAACTTAATCATTAACTAACGAAAACTCTCATGTTGTGACCCATCTCCAGAGACACTGACTTCATTCATTCTGCTTTTTCAAGCCTTCATACTAGAAGTTTTTTTTTAAGGATGGTAATTACAACTAAATATTGATGACTGATTTGACTTTCAAATAAAATACTGATCAGAGTAACTGTCAATAAAACAAGCTACAAAAATAAAGACTATTGGCATCCATTACACATACTAAGGGTACAAAATGCAGTCATATGAGCTAGACCAGGGCAGGCAAACATAAATACGACAGATGCACAGAACAAAAAAGATCTACGAACTGTGAGCAGTACTCTAAAGCCAGGAATTCATTGATACATTTTTAGGCATACTACAGATAAAAACAACGAATCACATATGCTACTTTTTCCTCAACCAGGTGACATACACGTCATCGCATACACATCAACCACATGGCAAAATATATGTAGAATCACAAACTTATCAGATATCATGATTATGGCAATAATCTTCCAAAACTCGTAGTACTTCGAGCTAAGAATGTTGAAATATATTCAATGCGTAAACCTATATAATATGATATATAGGCAAATAATTTTGAAATGTAACTGGTGTTTACCTTTCTAGGATTTTCTGCAAAGGAAGACAATCCTGGCTTAACCTCAACAAAAAGTTCTCTGTCCAGCTTCAAGTTACCATCTGTGTCAAGAAATTAATAAATAAAAGCCCTTAAAATCAATTAACCAAACACAACACACCAATAGCTATAGAAATAGGATTCTTACCATATGACTGGTGAAAGGTGAATGCGAGAACTCTGGATCCAGTGCTTCCCGCGTCGATAACAACAGCATGTGTATGTTTTTGTATTCCTAAAGTAAGAGCCAAATTGTCTAAAGCGCTTGTCCCATGGCTGTAAACGTTCCAAGGCAGCGCTTGATAATATGAACCTGAAAATCAAATCATACTCTAACCCAAAGATCTATTATAATGTGAAAGCTTCACAAGGACAAAAAATTCCTTCTTACCGACGATGATGATGAATAATGCAACAAGACCAATTAGTATAATGAACATTTTTTGGAAGCCCAAGGTTTTCTTGCCATGGTGACTTTGATGAGCATTCCGCGAAGACATGCTCTGCGCACCATCGCCTACCTGTTAAAATTGTAATTTACAAAGTGTGAGCAGATTGTCTTGAAAAAGTCAACAGTTAAAACTTAATCCAATTAAATTCCCCGCACTGAGTACGCTTCACAGTTGCAACTGAACAGGCTCCTTTCAAATTATTCCGCCACGGTCAATTATCACCAGATAAACACAAACCTTTCTACGACGAACTGAACCATCCATGGCAGATCTTTATTATGAATTTTAAATGAATAACAACCAAGCAATTCTAGTTCAGCAACTTGAATTACATTCGGCCATACAAATAACGTGGAGCAATGAGCGATTTATCTTACTCGTCGAGGACTTAGGCGGTGTTAGCTCCGAAAATTGCAACACCTCTATCTACTGAGATCATAACCCTTCAGATCTCTTCTGCGAATGATGAAAGTCATTATCAATCAGCATGAAGGCCATACGGTTTCGTTGTGTCATCTGCCGCTTCATTCCACGATTCCACCGCACGCAACACAACGTTCATTCATTCACATTCCGGTTTCTTGTGAGATAGCCGAAAGCCGATGATGCGAATCATTCGAATTGAATGCATGAGTCATACAAATAATAATAAGCTGGTTCATGTGGTACGCCGTGATTTTATGTCGTGCGAGTCATGCGTGTGAGATTACCTGAGCGGTCTTTCTAGTTCGATGCTCCTTCACTTGAAATCATCTTAATGAAAACGGCACGACGGAGTGTCACGACTTGCGGTCTATTTTGGTCCTTTCTGTCGGATAAGGCTATTAAGGTTTCCTAAGCGTCATACCCATGTGCCTACTGGGAATCCTCAAAAACTATTGAAGGGAATATTTTATCATTTTTAAAAAATACTCTTTCCTAATTCGCTGAATGATTTAACTATCTCTTGGGCGATGATATTTCTTCGTCTTTTTCATGGTGTTTGTTGTAAATAATCTTGATGTCGTCATTTCGGCGTGAAAATTACGTTAGCTTCTGCAGGCAACTTGACGCGTTTTATTTTATTGTAGAAACGAATGCATGAACTCTCATGCGGAATATTGTTGTCAGAATGTGTGTATGGCGAATAGAACCTGCTCTTTTCATTTCATTTTCTTGTTTTTTATGTGATACATTCGTTTGTACAGTGAAAGTTACCGTGAGAGCGGCCTCAAGACAGACGCTGAGGTATAACTATTTAGCCGAGTGACGCGTGTTGCCACCAAGTTCGCAGAAAGCCTAAGTAGTTCTAATTTGCGTATTTGTGAGATTGGGTCTTTCTTTATCCTAAGATGAACATTTACTTAAGTTTGCCTCAATTTTGGAGCGTAATTCGGAGAGTTACCTCATTTTATTATACAATGTTTCTTTCACTCTGGCGGTGTGAATACTAGCTCTTTAAGAAACCACTACTTGATTTTTTTTAAATCTCTCACCCGTTGCTGCCGTAGGGGAAGCTTAATTTGATGCTGCTTATTTTGTGGAGCCTAGAGTACTAGTAATAAGAACAACACTCTTCAGGCTAAACTTGAACATTAAAGCAAGCCGTTCTGGATCAGGGGAAAGTTCATTAAATAATCTACAAATCTGTTTCTAGTCACAGAGAAAAATACCTTCAACATTTCCATAGAGTCAATGGCTGATGATGCATGTGTTGTAGAATCAGGAAGCAATATGTACACCCTTGTCATAGAATATCTTTCTTCTTCCCTTGTTGCCTTCCTTTTGATGTTGCTATTGCTCTTTCTATAGCCTCCAGTTCAGTACCTCTATTAATATTAAATCCATGTAAACAGCAATGCCTCAATTGAAACAGCTGTTCCTCAACTTCTCTCTCTCCACAAGAGGCTACAGTGTCTGCAATAACTCTAATTCTCTTGAGGAATTCCTGTCCACCATGCACCTATATGTTGTCTTATTTGGATATCCATAGACTCTTCAACGAACAAATCCCCAGAAATGCTCTTCATGGCCTTGACCACCTGGTAAAAATCACGATATCTCAACAGCAAAGGTGAAGGCATAACAAATTTGCAATTTATATTGGTGTGCTCTTCACATTGTGTAATTGTTTTCCTAATATTGCATCATACAGCTGTATTATGCCAGGATAATTTGTAACAAATAATAACATTGTAAACTTTTATGTAACCATGTAGCATATATACAGTGCTATTGTGTTTTTGTTTTGAGCTTATCTGGGCATCTCTGCACTGGATGGCAAAACACCAAGATTTTATTGAGCATGATAGCATCTAAGGTGAAGGCCAATGACCACCTCAAAGAGCTTGATAAACCTGAGAGGGAAGTGTATAAAGAAAAGCCCGAAGTGTCAGCAAAAATGAAAGGGCTATTTGATTGTCCTGATAAGTAGTGTAATTCAGAGATAGTTATGAGGGTCATTACCTCCGATTCTGCACCAGCTTCTTCCCAGGGTCGCTTCGCTATAGCTAAGCGCTATATTGCAGTCCTGTCCCTCCAAAGAACCCTTGTGGTTTTTCTACTCTTTCCAACAGCTTTAGCGCTACCAACTCCTTCATTTAAAACCTCTCCCTCGCCTTGAGTGAATGTTCTCCCTCCCTGCAATATTCCCTCAGCCTCTCCAGCAATGTAAGAACAATTAACTGAAACACTACTTCTCTAGGAACAATAACATTGGAGTTCAAATGAAAACTTTGGGAAAAAAAACTACACAGGGAATCATCATTGATTCACATAGAAGTCTATTTGAGAATGTAATGCTTACTTTTTTAGTTAAATCAATGCATAAACAAACATTTACTGTGGACGTATGCCATGAGTGGGATTGGCAGAGAAACATAGGGTCAAGATTAATTATTCCCAGTGGTCTGGGAAAGGACTGAGAATCCTTCTCACTTGGGTCCCTAGACGGGTGGGAAGTACATATACCAATGCAACTCCTCCCCACAAAAGATTTTTGCACGGAGGATTAGATGAAGAGCTAATGGCACTTGTAATTGGTGATGCAATTCCCATGGTTATTCTCTGCCATAAAATGCAAAAAGCTGCATAGAGAGTTGGACTGGCCCTTAGGGCATTCAGGCAAAATTCTTATACCAAAATTGTCGCACAAATATGTATGTGGTGGGCCAAGTTAACCTTTGAATACCTGGTCTGAAATTTTTTCCCTGTGTGACCCTATTAACATGCATACTCATCATCATTACTAACGGTAGTCCAATCCTAAGATTGGTTGACTGCAGCCCTCCATCCTTCCCTATCAAATTATAGTTCCCTTTTTACCTGGTTTACTTCTCATGTATTTTTGTCTTAACTTGGTTTATGTATTTATCCATTGGCCTTCATCTTGGGAGTTGTCCTTCATTATATTCCTCACAAACTAATCAGAAATCAATTCATTCTGCAGGCAGCTTCAGGACGAATTGATTTCTACAGTGTACTGGCTGGTGTTTATCCCCTCAGTGCTTAAGAAATGCCAGGGAGTAGAGAGGTTTTTCCATACATGGCACATAGACATCTCAGAGATGTCTCTTGCATACCTCAGATGTCTTTCAAGGCCTCTCAGAAATGTATTAGCAAGTCTTTGGGGCTAATCTGAGATATCTTTGAGACATCACTATGTCCTCTCATTTCATAGTCTTAAGGCCGCTTTACACTGTATATTTAACTGTACAAATGAATTTGTCATAAAATGTACAAAAAACTGAATGGAAATAGAGCAGGTTCTATTTCCTGCTAAGTCAATCGGACGATTTGGTCGTTTACACGGTTTTCCTCATGCAAGAGTTCATACTTTCGTTTGTACAATAAAATGCACCACGTAAAGTGGCCTTTAGAGATATGACGTGAGATATTTCTATCCAGTCTTTCATCTTCCTGAGGTTCTCTTATCTTCCAGAGCTCTCAATCCATGTAGAAATTGAAGCTATTCTACAAGGTGTCAATAATGCTCTATCTTCTTCCTTGAGATGATTAAAAAAAAACTTCTTCCAGGTTTAACATTGCTCGAACACAGCAGATGAAGGAACTCTCTGTTGATAGTGAAACAAAATATGCTAAAAGGATGACAGATAAAAAAACTTTAATTTTAAGGTGCTCGATTGAGCACCTTAAAATTAAAGTTTGAAGGTGTAACTGTTAAGTTACACCTTCATGTTTTTCATCGGAAAACCTGACCATTTTTTTCACCTGAGAAGGAGGAGATATTGAGGTTATATAACGGCCACAACGCAGGAGAAATCAATTTTAACGAAAGAATCTTGGGAAGGGAAGTGATTGACATTATCAACGACGAAATGCAAGAGGAAATTTGGTAGAATACAGAGCCATTACTGAGACATTGTGTGTAATTACACCAGCCTTAAGAAAAACTGAAACGACAACTTGTTCATAATGGCACATAGTTGTGGTCTCTCATGCAAGCATTCATTGTCTGTTAGCACTGTGCAGATGGCCAGAAAATGTGAGTTTGAAAAAAAATTTGAATATGGAGTGAAGGGTGTGGCCGCCCTCAGTAACTCCTGGGAAATTGACATAAATAGTAATCATAAGGTATTATGAACAATCCTCTGCAGCGAACTCAGAAATTAAGTAGAAATATTTGCATCCTACTTTAGTATGCATATAGAGGGAGGCTTTTTAAAAATCTAAATGCGAGATCCATTGGTTCCTGTTTCAGTCACACAAATAATTAAATTGTGGCATTCCATATCCCTAACGCAAGGTTTTCTATCTGATCTATCTTACATCACCCAACATGCCAGCGTAGAATCCACAATTATTACTCATCGAATTGTCCTTTTTCCAAGGACTGCTATAAAACCAATAAAACTATTTAAAGTGAAGCTAACATCGCGGCATGTGACAGGTCAGTAGACCGTAGCGCGACGAGTTGAGATCCAGCAAACTACAATGTTTCGCATCGCCAGCAATAGGATTTTCCAGGATTTTCGATTGCAGTCAATGCATGTCTCCCGTGTAACTCTAGCTGATAATGAATGTTTATGATTGATTAACAGCATCAAATAGTCGGCAGAATATTTCGCGTTTCATGGGTTGCATTGCTCTGGAAGTCCTAACAATTTCGTTCCTCAGTGCCTCTAATCGGTTGAAACCCGTTAAGTCATCTTAATGAAAAAGGCACGCACAATCCGACGACTCAATGGTTTTATTTTAGTCCTCTCCCGCTTCCGAGAGAAGAAAAGCGTTTGAGAATTTCGGGGGCACCTTCCTGTTCTGAACGTAGGATTTTCTTGACCTTAAAAATGCCGGAGAGTACATCTTTAGCCAAACAAGCGGCTATGCAGATAGCATCGGGTGGATCAGCTGGTACGTTTCGTGCTGAATATTTACATCTAGATTTTTTCACACGAGTCTGTTACGGTGATTTGAATTCTTTTAAATAACAGGTTTCGTGGAAGTTTGTATAATGCACCCCTTAGATCTAGTTAAAACAAGATTTCAAATCCAAAGTAAAATGAATTCACCCGGTGATCCTCATTATTATTCTGGAATTGGTGATTGCATGAGAAAAATGTACCTTAATGAAGGATTCCTAGCGTTTTGGAAGGGTTTATTACCTCCTGTTATGGTGGAAACGCCCAAGAGAGCAGTGAAGGTGAACTTTCTTTTATAAAGAATGCATATTTTACTTTCTGTTATTTAAAAAAAAGTTTCTCATCCTTAAAATATTAATCTTTGCAGTTTTTTACGTTTGAACAATATAAGAAGTTCTTTCTGTTTGGGTCACCTTCACCGACGCCGCTGGTATGAGTATTTGTTAATGTTTACTCGGTAGTGCATTCCCCATGTCTTGAGTTTATACCACTTAAGCGGTATTTTGCTTTGTTGCAGACTTTTTCCTTGGCTGGTTTGGGGGCTGGTATCACAGAAGCCATTATTGTTAATCCATTTGAAGTTGTCAAAGTAGCATTACAGTCAAATAAAGCGAAGTTAAGGGAATTACCATCAACATGGACTGTCACCAGAAATATCATTAATGAGCAGGTAACTTACTCAAACGGACATGGATGAGCATTACTTTTACTCGGACATATGTTGACAGCAGTGCATGCATTGTTGTTTAAGGGTTTAACCTATAAACTTGAGCTGACTCTGATGTTAGTGTAAGAGTTCTCTTATGTCGCTCATCTTCCCTTAGTCACTAGTGATTCAAAATCCATACAATTCATTCATTATAAACTTCTAGTTCCTTGACCTTATACTATAAACTGCTAGTACCTTGACGTCCTGGTGCATGGTGTTTCTCCGCACTGTTAGCCATTTCTTAATTTTTTATGAGAAGTTCACTCTTTTAATTCCCAATGGCATTTCATTCGACCGAGCATTCATTGATTGAGTTCTTACAGAGTTCCATTTCCAACTTCAAGTTTTTCATTTATTCTTCTCTGACTTCTTTTGCTTTATGATAAATATCATTACTACTTTCTCTTCTGTTGCATTTAGATTTTTTAACTGCCTTTAATCATCTGTTGTCAATTAATTACATGACATTTTTTTGTCCTGTTAAGCTTTGAACTCTGTTGTCTCAGGTGTGACTGCAGAATTTTCTTAAAGGTCCACCTGATGATGACTGCCATGTCGAAACCCGGGTTGTCTTTGAATAACTTTATGTGGAATAACTCAGTCAATCTTATCATTTTCAAAACTTTTAAGCTTTGTCTTAAGTCCTATATGGTTTCTGTTTTTCTCGATATTTCTACCTTCTGTCGATTCTTTGTCGATATTTATTGTTCTTAAATTTAAGTTGACATTTAAGAAGTTGTGATAACTGGATCATTCCATGTCAACTCAACTACTCTATGACACCTATAATCTCAGATGTTGATGAAACTTATGTTGGTATTTTCCTTCCTTTTAAGTTAGCATGCTATTCTTTTTGTTCTATCTAAATCAGTTAAGGTTTTACAGTCTTGAAATGTTTAGGGATTTCACAGTTTTTATCAATCAAGCAGGGGAAGCTAAATTTGTTTTCATAGAAAATATTGAATATCTTCCTTATTTAGCTACCAGTGCGGGTGAAACTTTTCATGAGTATGCTGTAATATGTTAGGAATCATGAAACAACAGCAGGTATATCTACTTATGATCTGGAAAAAATCCTGAAATATTATTCAGAAAAAAATTAAAATGAAAGACAAAGAGTTACACGCTAAGTGGAATATCTTTGAAAGGGAAAAGGATAATAAAAAAAAATGTTTGCTGAAAGACACTCTACCATCTGGTGAAAAAAATCATGGGTTATTGACTCCTACATTTTTTTCCTCACCTAATGGATTTTCTCATTCGCTCATTTATTGAAATTAATAAATTAAATGCACAAATTTTATTAATGTATTACAAAATTTGAACAAAAATGTCTGAAAAACTACCAATTCCAATTAAATTAGAGCAGCTTGGCTCATTTATTTATTTTAAAAAGGAGCTTTAAAATAAAAATTCAATAAATTTGAAACTCTTCTATTAGTTAAAAATTTTATGAGATAGAAACTATTTGTCTTCAATATCAAAGTCAATTTTTAGTGGTAATAAAAATTTCTACATACCTATGATTTGTTGTGACCCTTTAAATAAAACTAGAACTCCAGTTAAAAAATCATTTTGTGTTGTAATTGTGGAACAGAGTAGGACGGTTTTATAAAAGGGCCATGAAGTGAAACCAGGGCTAAAACTTTGTGCATCTTTCATGATCAGTCCCCTCATCATTGTTATTGCAAAATAAACACATTGATTATGTCAATGATAAAAATAGCTTAAATAATGAACATGACAAAATTGATGATATGGTATTAATCGCTGATGAACTACTGCAATTACAAAAACTGTGTGATTGATGAATGATTCTTAGTATCCATGCTTAGTTAGCAATTGCAGATTCTTGCTTTATTTCAAAACCACTCCATCACAGGGTATTCAGTGTGGAATCTAATTCTGTTTCCTGGCCATTTCCTAGTGAATTATTTTCACACTTGAGTAATGAAAAATTGTTTGTTGTAGGAAAATAGATGAAAAGGAGTTAAATATTCAAATTCTGCTAGAGTTCAAAATGACTAAGAGAAATTGGTGGAGAGGACTATGAAACAAAATGGAAAAACTAGAAAAATTGGAAGAGTGGGTGTCCTGTTTGCTAAGATGAAAATGTTAGAGGGTGTTAAGGCAAACCAAACAAAGGCAAAGTCTTAAGGACAACACAGAAGATTTTTTCTAAATAGGGAGAGATTCAGGGAAGGTAGAACATGTATGAGAAAGAACCTTATGAAAGAGACAAAAGGCCCATGAACTTGTATATTGAGAAGGAAATTGCTAGTGAAAGGGATAGTCTTTGACCTAGGATGCTAGATGGTCAAATAGAGAAGGTACTGCAGGAAACCTGAGGGAGAGGAGAACATTTCTTGAGGGTTTTTGAAGAACCTAAAATAATTGATGGCGATAATTTATAACTAATTTGTAGGATCTTTGTGAAGTGCAGTTGGAGGACTTCATGAAAAGTTTTAATCCCTATCCCAAATAAGAGGGAAGCTTCAAAGTGCAAGAACTTGCGTACTATAGTTTATTTTCACTTGTAGCACAGTTTGTCCTCTGTATCATTAATATCAGCTTGTAAATGGAAGTGAATGAATTCTAGGGTGATGACCTATTTGGGTCTGGGAATGGAGAAAAATACAGGGATGTCATGTAAGTAAAGAGAGCACTTAAAGAATGGAAGTTTAAGTATAGTCAGGACATTTTTGCTTGTTTAGTTGATTTTTCTAAGGTATTTGACAGAGTGAATTGGAAAGATAAAACACATGTGTAAGGATGTAGTGTATCATGTAGACATCATGGGTGAGGATAGCTAATGGAGAACCAGGCTGGGCAAGATGGGTGTTGCCCGTTGCCACCTTTACTTTTTACATTGATGAGTCGGAAATGGTTAGAGAGCTGTAGAAAGTAGTAGATGTTGGAAATAATGTAAGAGGACTATTCGTTATTTGGATAGATTTGCTCATTCCCAGTTGTTGGTCAGCCATTCAAAGAATCCCAGTTATTGAAAGACTTTTGGAAGAAAGGGAAGTGGTGGGATTATCTTGGATAAAGAAAGCAAGGCTGACCATTAAAGTAGAAGGGCACAAACTAGTGCAGGTAGAAATGCAGTTACTTGGGCAGTATAGTGGAAGAATATCTGCATTGCAATTGATATATTAGTAGGATAAATGATATAGCACATAAGAGGTTACCGATTGGAGAGAATTAATGATGGCATCCTTGTCTGTAAATGTAAAGAAAAGAATTGGTTCGAGTGTAATAAAGAGTATTGTGTTGTACAAAAATATAGACTGTGGAAAGAGGATAAGAAGGCTACAAGTGTTTGAAATGTGGGTGTTAAGGAGAAAGTGTGGTGAATGGAAAGGAAGATGAATGAGAAAGGGCATAATGTGTTGGATGAGGAGAGGAAACTTACGGAGGAGGTTGATTAGGTGGTTGGAACTGTTTATAAAGTGTGAGGGGATACTAAAGGCTTTGATGAAGCCTTCTGAATCACATCTTAATTAATTATTATTAATCTTTTGGGCTGGCAAAGATTGAACAATGCACCAGTAAACCTTGAGACTGGAAGATCAACTCTCCAACAAAGCCAAAATCTCTAACTCTTCTTGATTGTACTGCATGACTCCTTAATTACATGATTAGAATTATTATGAATGGTTCAAGTGCCCCAAGCAAACTGACATCACAACTCTGTTAACCTTTACTTCTAAAGGTTGATCTACTAACCTAATGAACTCTTCAGCATTACTTCCCATCTTGAATATGTTTGATGTAAAGCCCATAAACTGTCCTCTTGGATGGAATCTGTTAAAAAAATATAGATGTTGCTGTTGCTGTTGAAAATTTCTCCAAACTGTTGAATTTGAATTTAGTTTTCTTTAGCACTTGAATCTGTGACTCGGAGGTTAACTGGCAAGGACTTGACCCCACCTCTGCTGAGGCTTGACTCCATGTTCCCTCAGTGGAGAAATAATCTAAGTACTTGTTTTTCTTGAATTTCCATTTTACTTCTATTGGTTTTTCTTAATTTTTCTCAGCCATGGTGGCCACATGCCAGGGAAGTCATTGCAATGTCTGGTTAAATGGGTTGGCTGGCAGGGAAATGTCACAGATTTTCATGTCTTGTCAGGGAAATTAGTATCGTTTGCTGCTCTGTAAGTGGCTCGGCTCTCATTATGTAAACCTCTTTTTGTCACTGCCACATGTTTTTCATGTGCCAGGCCACTCGATAATTTGTTCATTTCGCTTGCTGGCAGTAAGGTGAAAGTGTGGCCCATCTGCTTGAACTCTGCGAACTGCTACCTATCATCCCCTCCCCTGTTGGCTATGCCAGGCTAGAATGTCTGACTCAGTCAAAACAAGTGCAATGCAGGGGGGTTGCATTGGAGTGGTTCGAGATTTTGGTGATTGAACCACTTGGATGGATTACTTGAAAGTTTGGTATATTGTTTATGATGTCTATAATCGAGGTATTAAAATCCATCTACAAGATTCCTGTAAGAATCACACAATCAGGAAAGCAGTCTGAGATTCTTACTAGTGGTTTAAATACACCAAAATCTCTAACTCTTCTTGATTGTACCGCATGACTCCTTAATTACATGATTGGAATTATTATGAATGGTTCAAGTGCAACCTCCCAGGAGGGTGTCAGCTGTTCAGCGGTAACCATTTTTGGAGCTGATTTGTTTTCTTTAGACCTAGCACCTGCATCTGAAATATAGCAATGAATTCAGTATTTATTTTGCCAGCATTGAAACTGAAAATCTTGAGAATCATAGCACAAACTGATTCAGGGAGACATTTAGTCAGGAAATTTTGTAGAATGTCAGGGAATATCAAAATTAAAACTTCGTGGCCCCCCCTCTCAGTGCAGTAGTTGAAATATCTTATATTGCTAGCGTTAATGTCGAGAAGAACATGATCTAGATCTCTGATCTATAGTGTGTGTAACTTTAGTGTGATTACTCATGAGCAAAAGTGCTGATTTATTTAATAATTGCAAGGGAATTTCCTCTTGATGTATTCCAATATCTAGCACACAAGTGTGGCATTTGAAAGGGAAAGATGAATATGTTCATGGTTTATGGTTGTGGTTCCAAAAATAATTTGATGCAACTTATTGGGATTATATTTCAAAAGTTCTGAAATATATTGCTTATTTTCAGGGAATAGGGTTTAAAGGCCTTAATAAAGGCGTCACAGCAACAATGGCTCGAAATGGAGTATTCAACATGGTTTACTTTGGATTCTACCATTCTGTTAAAGGGTTTTTGCCCCAGTATGAGGTGAGTAATGACCTTGTGAGAGTAACAGTTAAAGTTTAAATTGTTTACATTATTTCCCATATTTCTTAGGGTAGCACCTGCAGTTTACACAGTAGCGATATGTGTTTTCGGTTCCTTTCTTTGTAGTGGAATACATGTCTGTGAAATACCCCAAAACAGTTTTGCTTTCCATAAGGAAAATATAATTCCCTCTAAAGAATAGGAATCTTGATTATATTTCCTTTGGTATGGTGTTAGTCTTGACTTTGTATGCCCTCTATTTCTAATTTAATTATGCAAAATGAGAAATACTGCAAGCAGATAAACAAACTCAATATGTATATGTTTTTCTGTATGAGATGGGAATTTATGGACAGACAGACAGTGAAGCTTCGTTTTTTTTATTGACGCTCGAGTATGGTCGCCTTGGTGTTAAACACCAAGAGGGATTTTAGAATGCTATAATTTTAATTTCATTACCATTACCAAGTCCATATCCTTAATAGCTGAGTTTTAAGTTGTTTATTAATGTGAGTTTTGTTGATTTATTTCCATTCTATTGTGAAAAAGACTTGTTTTGCATATGTGGGTGTCAGGAACCCTCCGACCATAATGGTGTAACAAACTTTTTCCATACTTAAGCCATGTCTCCTCTATGGCTCCAGATGCAATAAGTACACAGCCATATTATATGGATCTTGCCAGGAGATGAGAGAATCTTTGAAACTAAAATCTCGTTATTTTTTTAGCATGAAGACATATTATGTGCTAGGGTTTGAGGCTTTCCAGTGGCCTTCATGTGCACGAATGGTACGTGCAAATAGTTTTATAAACTTTCTGTATATTTTTATATCAACAGCTGTCATTCAAAGTAATTTGATTTTGGTAAATACATGTCTGTTTTTCAGTTTGACCACCCTCTTTCATACCCTGCGATAGACTTCTCTAAGCAATATGAAAATCTTTCTCAGTTGAAGAGTTGTGCTCTTGTTAGTGTTCCCTTATTGCTATGTTTTTAATTTTGTTTTCTAAGACAATTAACTTCTGCCATGGAGGCCAGATTTCCAGTGAGTGGCACTCCGTAAATATGAGCATCTAACTTGTGTATCTCATTTATGGATTTTGCAATTTGGCTCAATTTTTTATTTGTATATTCCACAATTTACAATTGTCGCAATTCTTATTGTTCCGTTGGTGTGGTTGTAATGCATGTCAATTTTAGTTTTCAATATGGCATATGAATGGAAACAAAAAAGATTATTGCAACTTTTTAAAGTTAGAGAGGAAGAAGAGGAAATTATTGGCAGTACATCTGATAAAAATGACTTAGATAGCCTGCAAGAAAGCAACCACTATGTGAGCATCATACTTGAGAATAAAGTATAGTAAAACACAAAAATGTCTTACATTGCGTACAGTATAGGAAATTTGTTGGTAAGAAAAACTATTCGTAAGATTTTAGTTGCGCACAATAAATTAAAAAATTATTATCCGGGGTGTCCTAAACCCTCTGACCTGAATCTCACCTGTGAAATAGGCAACCGTTTTGAAGATTTAATGTTGGTGATGAGGTCAGGATTCGATCTAATTTTTCTAATCCATCTAAAAAAGATTCGATTGGGTTCAAAATCAGTTGTGTGGGTGGTCTATGAGCTACGTTGCTGTAAACTCCTCATCGTCTATCATAAATTCATTCTAAATCTCACTCCGGGATATATAATTTTGAAGCTGTTGTTCTTCTTAAGTATGGTCATTTTGGGGAACAGTCATGATGATATAAAATACGTGTATCAGCGAATATTTTTATTGTTATTAGTTGCATCAAGATTCATTTAAAAAACACCGCACGGCACATATGCTACACCACCTTATGGAATTAGTATATATATTTATATAGGTTATGGAATATATAGGTTATGGAATATATATATATATTTATATAATATGAATGCAGATGCATGTGTGCCGCTGATGATTATGCCTGCCATTTTTATTAGTTGTTCAACCGATGGACCGAAAATATTTATATATATTTTAAAAGGAAGTTTCAACCTGCAGAAAAATGTACTCCTAGAACATAATGCAATATAATACCTAGCTTTCATTACGCAGCAAAATATTCTCAAAACCATTTGTTTTGCTTCATCGTGTTATGGGTTAGCAACAAAAATGTAAGGAAAATTAGCTTGTCCTTTTTAAGGTGAAGCAATCTAGGGGAGAGTCCTAGATGTCTCTCTCCGAGAATGCCCTAAAAACAAATTCTTCCCAAAATATGAGTGAGAGAAACAGGAGGAAATCTGGACCAATCAAGTGTATAAAATTACCACCAAATGAAAGATAATAATATATTTCAGCATCTTAACACGTACACACAAAGTAAGGGACAGCCAACCCATGTTCTGACGTCTAAGTTTCAAAATCAATTACCAACTATATGAGATAGCAAGAGTAGATCCTCTCAAGACCACGGTCTATGTCAAAAGAGACCGATTAGCGGTTTCCGTCGTAGGAGGGGAAGTTCAGATGGTGGGAAAGTGGAAAGGGTGAGCAGAGGAAAAGAGGCGATTTGTTACCTCGGAGGGGAAGTTTTCAGCAAGGTCAAAAGTAAAAGTTGCGAGGGGGAGTAAGGGGGAACAGGTGATTGGCAGCCTTGGAGGGGAGGTAATTTTGTGGAATGGGAACCCATGTGGTGTAGGATTGCAATTGGAGATTAGGAACTACTTTTCATCTCCGATCGCAGATTTCTGGTTTTTTGCCTTTGTGCCCAGCACTTCTGCCTTAGCACATCCTCATAGTCTTCTGTCTCCAACTGTTATATAAAGGAGAGAGGATCTGGTGAGGGGACGGGGCGGACAGGAAGGCCGCGGCGGGCAGGACGTTGCAGGCAGGACTTGCTGGCAGGAGATGCTGAGTCGTGGAGATGGCTGGAGTTCGCAATCGTCATTGGCGCGACAGATGTCGTTAGCGCGTCAGTGGCGGGGCGCGCCTCGGGCAAGTCCTTTGGCTAAGTCCGGAGGATAAATAGTCCGCAGAGGATATATTGTCCAAAGAGGAAATAAATGGGGGGTATGCTAAAAAAAATGCTACAAAGGATTGATGAAGAAGTTATTATGTTCTAAACACCCATTAAATATAAGTATGGGTGACTTAAAATGCGCTTAGATAGGGAAATAGATATACACGATGCCAAATGTTGAAAGGAAAGAGAGGTAGATGTCCCCTTGTCACGCAGAGGTCTTTGTATTCGAAATGCGACCAAAAGACCAACATTAACTGGATTCTGGGCTTGAAACTTCATCACACCATTTTGTGCTTAATTTATAAACTTTAACTTGCCATTGTGGCCCCTAAACCACTAACGCACTGTGATAATGCATATAAAAATTTCAATTTTAGCCAGAAAAAAAGAGAAGTCTGTACTTTAGCAAAAAAAAAGTACATGGAAAGGTTTTGAAACATATACCTCATTGGAACATAACTATGAATGCATGAGAATATGCCTTTCTTTATTCTTAAATGAGAAAGTACTTTACTTCATGGTGAAGCAAATTTCTGTTGTTTTTTTAGAGCTGAATAATTAGATTTTGAGAAAACCTATAACTACCCATTGGTTCATAAATTTACCAAAAAATGTAAAAATCGGTTTGAATTTGTTTTCAAATTGGTAATTATTTATTTATAATGATAATTATTTGTTTATAGTAATTATCAAGCCATTAGTTTATTGAGCATTCCGGGAAAAGTGTACAGCAAAATTTTAATCGAATGAGGGAGAAATATTACTTCTGACAGTATATGGGGTGCACAGTGCAGGTTGATGCTTGGAAGAGGATGCAGTGGCCAGCTTTTTGAGCTTCAGCAAGGGATAGAAAAATGTATGGGCGTCCGAAAGAAAGTGTATTGTACGTTTGTTGATTTAGAGAAGGCATATGACTGGGTAAATAGAAGTTAGGGAAGGTTTTGAAGGACTATGGAGTGTGTGGGCAGTTATTGAATGTTATGATGGCGATGTATGATAATAGTAAGGCAAGTATGAGAGCTAACGAGATTCTGAGTGATTGGTTTGTAATAAAACAGGGTGTAAAGCAAGGATGCATAATGTCACCATGGCTGTTTAATGTATTTATGGATAAATGTGTTAGAGATGCATGTAGTGAAAACGACGGTGTTTTGATTGGAAATACAAACGTGCGAGTTCTACTATATGCGGGTGATGCTGTTTTGATCTCTGAGAGCCAACCGGGATTGCAGAAGCGCGTAGGTAAGTTTTGTGAATCAACAGAGAGAATGGAATTGAGGGTAAATGCGTGCAAGACTAAAGTAGTAGTTTTTGATGAGGAGAATGGGGAGAATAACTGTATGATGAGGGCAAATGGTGAAGTAATTAAACAAGTGGATGATTTTGTGTACTTAGGTAAGATGTTTGCAAAAGATGGACAGATAGATGAGGAGATATTGATGGTTTTAGCTCTGATATGATTGAAGTCACATCAGGTGTACCTCAAGGAAGTGTGATCGCCCCTCTTTTGTTCATTATTTACATTAATGACCTAAGTGCTAGAATTAGCAGTAAATTAAGATTATTTGCAGATGATACAGTTATCTTCCGTAAAATGAGCGAAGACATGGACTTTGAAGCTCTGTCATCGGACCTTAATAACATTCATTCGTGGTGCAAGGAGTGGGGGTTAGAATTAAATATCAACAAATGCACCACAGTTGACTTCCTGTGTAAGTTATCACAAAAATTCCACAACTATACTGTGGGTGGAGTAAGCATAAAATCTTCAAATACAATAAAATATGTATCTTAGAATTACCTTAACTTCTGATATATGATGGGGATTACACATACAGAACATATGTGGCACAGCATTAAAGAAAATAGGTTTTGTTAAACGCATAATAGGCAGGTCCTCGGATGAAAAAGTCAAAGAGAGAAACTACTTCGCTCTGGTTAGGCCACATCTAGAATACGTTGTGAGCATTTGGGACCCTGGTCAAATAGATTTTACCAAGAAAATTAATAAAATACAAAGGAGAAAACAGCACGCTTTGTTAAAAACTGCTATGAGCATACATATGGTGTCTCACAACTTTTAGAGGGATTGAGGTGGGAGCCCCTAGAGACTAGGAGGCTACACGCTAGGCTTAGGTTGCTTGATAAATTCAGAACTGATATTTTTCAAAGGGACATAGAGAATAATATCATGACTCCTCACTACATCTCTAGGTCTGACAGATGCGATAAAATTAGAGAGATACACTGCCGAACAGATAGGTACAAAAACCCATTCTTTCCACAAACAATAAGCGACCACAATAAAAATTGAGCTCCACTAAATACTTTCCTATACATAATACGTGTCGCCATTTCATCTCCAAAAACTTACACCTTTACATGGATGGTTACCTAAAACCCCCTGCCACATGCCCATGCGGCGGCTTGCAGGGTATTATGTAGATGTAGATTAGATAAAGAGACATGCGAATGCTGGAAGGAAAGTGGTAGATAGCATGTGGAGCATATCAAGGAATGAGTGCCTGTCTAAGGACTTGAGAATCGCTGTGTACAAAAGTGTACTTCTCCCCACTTTGTTGTATGGTAGTGAAACATGAGTATGTCAGGATGGACATAAGAGTAGACTAAACACCGTGGGTGCGAGTTATCTGAGGAGTGTTTGCAGCAAAATTAGGATGGATAGGGTCAGGAATGAGTGGGTCATGAATGAATGTGGGTTAAATGCTCCATTAATGGACGTGTATGAAAGGAGTGTGCTTCGTTGGTTTTGCCATGTTGAGAGAATGGATGAGAGTCGAAATACGAAAAAGATATATAAGAGTGAAATAAATGGTGCGAGAGGGAGAGGTAGGCCGAGAAAGTTGTGGTTGAATGAGGTTGAGGAAATTCTTAGGAGGAGGTACATTAGGAGTCTTAAAAACAGGAGGGCGTGTATGAAACAGTGTATGGGGGTAAATGAAGCAAAAGAGGTTTGCAAGGATAGGTCTGTATGGAGGAAATTATTGAAGCAGAGCTAGGTGTACAAAATGTGTTTTGCGACTCTGCCTACCCCGGAAGGGAACGATGTGATGGGTATGTATGTTGACTGGGATGATCACATATCATCTTTATCTAGGAAACTTGCCACTGGTGTTTTTATGATAAGACAGCTGGCTCCAATTGTATCCAACAATGTTCTCAAACTTTTATACTTTGGCAAATTACACTCCCTTATTTCATACGCCATAGTCTGTTGGGGTGGCTAAGGCCGTTTTCCTACTTGGCAAACGTGCGAGTGTGAGAGGGAGGGGTAGGCTGAGAAAATTGTGGTTGAATGTGGTTTAGGGAATTCTTAGGAGGAGGAATATTAGGAGTCTTAAAAACAGGAGGGTGTTTATGAAGCAGTACATTGGGGTAAATGCTGCTAAAGAGGTTTGCTAGGATAGGTCAGTATGGAGGAAATTATTGATGCAGAGTTAGGTGTACAAATATGTATTTATGAGTGAAACTTTGTGACTGTGCCTATCCCGAAAGGGAACGGCATGATTGGTTTGTATGTATGTATAATGATAAGAAACTGGTTAATATAATTAAGTGAAAGCAGGATTCAAGATTCGGGAAAAATAGGAGATTCGAATTTGGATTTGACCTATCACTAGTTATGTTTGCTTAATATACTTTATCTGTCTTATATTTAACATGAGGTGCTCTCAAAACACTTCTTACTTCTGTCATTGTGTGTAAAAGCATCTTCAGGTTAGTACCAACCCAGATGAGGTTCTGCAAAAACATGTATTAATATGTAAATGATTTCAAGTGATGATGGCAGTGATTAGGATGCTATTTTTAATGGCACGATGCTAACTACTGTATTCAAGCCGTGAAGTTGGCGTGAGTAGCTCTGGGATAATGTGGAGATTGACATCCAATATACAAAGCTGGTGAATATATATGAAAATAAACTTATACCAAGCTGGTGAATTCATTTCTCTGTCCTTTATCTCAGCCTAGAGGGTAGGGTTCTTTGAGTGAGCTTCAGGTAGTATTGTGCCAAGAGTTGAAAGGATATGCTCTTAATAATCTCTTGCTTAATGTAATTGATTCATCTTTATTTTCATAAAAGTTCTCAACAACTTACCTCTTCCATTTTATCCCCACTAAAAAAAATTGGCTGCCCCCATCAATACTAACCCATACTTAGAGTAAACACTCCAAAGAAGCACTTTAGAGAAGAATTAAGGTAAATTATCCTTTCCTAACAAATACATATCTCAATTTTTCCCTTAGGTCAACCCATAAGTTTTTCCTTGGGTTTCTCTGTAGAAACTTCTGTTCATGACTCTCAAGTTAGGTGGCTCCCTGCTCTCAGTTCCAAAAGGACGTGTTGTGGTAATTACAGCTTGTATTGTGGTCTTCTCTCCAACTCATCCTATGAACTCAGGCAAGTGTGGCATCTGTCCTTCAGAAGATCCAAGATGTAATTCTTCATTGTAAATTCCAAGTAATCAGTGGGGCTAGGCAAAAGTCACTGTAATTTATATAAATACGTTGCCGTTTCCTTTGTATCAAATTTTCTTTTCTCATTAATAATGTATACATCAAGAAATAGGTAACTGAACCTATAAAGGTTATTTCATAGATTGCATGTCTTAGATTGTTGTTCCTTCCTTCTGAAGTGTTTGCAAGTTATGTCATGACTGTTTAGAGTTATCCATTTTGAGTCATATTTTAGCCACATGGGGAATATTGCAAGAATCTACTAAGTGATGCCTGATTTTATTACATGTTAACACCAGAAGGTTTAAAAGTGACTTTCACTGCATGGACTATCTTGCAGTCAATAAAAATGTGAGCTTTAGATGACAAATATTATTATCGTAAGAGGTGCAGTATTATTATTTGCATGGTACCGATTGTGAAGATCTACCTACCCTCCTTAAACCTCTTCAGGAGAAAAAATCTTGATGACTTATTTCGGTTAAGAACTTAGTGCAAATGGGGAATGAGGTGGTGTTGAGGCCAGACATTGGTTTCCCAAACTTGGGTTAAAATCCTGGCAGTGGTGAAGATTTTATAGTGGAGTATTTTAAGGGCAGTACTGGGTCCAAAGGGACATTAGACAATGGTCTTATTGGAATCTTTCATTAAGAGCTGCCTAATGCTATTTCTAGGTTTCTGATGGTGAGCTTCTTTCCTAGAATACCTTTTATAGGTCATAGTTAAAATGCCTAGGTGAAATTATTTTGTTTTTCTGAAGGGTTTTTTTGCACAGTGCAATTTCTTGCGGTGCCAGTCTTGAAATGCTGGTGAATTTAAAAGTGACATGAAAAATTGTAATGTCTTTACATACCTTCTGTGAGTTCAACACTGAATTGTTTTGCAGGACCCAACTCAAGAATTCTTCCGAAAAGTTGGAATAGGTTTCGTCTCTGGCACCCTAGCATCTTGCATCAATATTCCTTTTGATGTGGCTAAGAGCCGAATCCAAGGCCCACAACCAAAGCCTAATGAAATAAAGTATTATGGAACTCTGCAGTCATTATCCCTCGTTTATCGAGAAGAAGGGTAAGTTCTCAGCTTCTTCATCAATTAATTTTACAAATATTGTTCAGTGGTAGTTGAAATTAGTGCTCAAACTTAGTAATAAAGAGTTGCTATAACATGGAAGTAATAGAAGAAAAAAATAATAGTTTTATTTAACAACCAGAGATAGGAACAATAAATACTTGCTGATGTTGTGTTAGGTACTGAGTGTTCAAGGTGTGATTAAAAAGCTAAGAACATGCTGTTTCATTAAGGATTCAAAAAAGCTTATGGTATGTTAGCTCCATCTATCCAAGATTTATCTTTCCAATCACACTGCATTCATTAGTTCCCATGCTTCCACAGCATCAAAGAGTGCACAAGATTTCTATTGGAATTCCTATTCCTGTGGTGAATTATGAATTATTGTTGCAGAAAATCCCTGGTTTTGAGGTTGTTTTTGTTTTAAGGAATTGCTTGCTTATTTATTGTCTTTCCTTGTGTTTTTCCCCTTTGCGGCATGAACTGCAAATCTCATAGGGTTTCGGAGCAATGTTAGGAAGTTAGCTTATCATTATTTACTATTCAAAAGTAATTCTTTCCTCCATGGAGTTCCAAAAAAGGAGGATTGTCTTAGATTCGTGCAGATACAGTACCTGCCTTCCATTCAGGCTTTAATAATGAAAACTGCAGTCTGATGTAAATTTTTGAAAAGTATATGCACGAGTACTCAGATTCCTTTCAACCAACCGTTGTCTGATGTAACAATAGGAGGCACGCAGAGTGTCAGCGACATCCCAAGATAAATTATTTCTGATTTGTGTTAGAAGAATATTTTACTTACTTTTCTTTTTCTAATGTATATTACTCCTTTTAAAGGTCATGTCAAGTATATATTATAATATTGTTACAAATATATTGATTTTGGGAGAATTTTCCTACAGAAGTCCTTTCTTTGGCTTATTTGACATGGGCAAAGATATTAATTACAACCTCTTCAAAATTCGTTTAACTAAACTGGATATTTTCCAAATTTTAAGTATAAGAGGTGACATTCTACATGTTTAAGATGGAATAGCAGATTATGTAGTAATAATTTATATTTTTAAACCTCATTAAAACTGCAAAATATTCTGATTGAATTTAGAAGTAAAAATTCAGAAATTATTTCTAATGAAGGCAATATATTTTGAACATAAGAAATTCTACACAAAATACTTTCACATGTATTAGGACTTGACAGTGACCATTATGGTCTCAATATAGAAGCAGAAAAACAATGCAGAGGCAGACTACCGAGACCTATGAGGAACTTTGGATTGCGCACTGGGTGTAAGCAACACCCCTGAACACTGACTGGTTTCAGTCTTGAAGCCATATGAAATATCGATGGACTGCTAGGTTAGATTTGTGAAAATGTTAATGATTTGAAGATATTAATAAGTGCAACATTCTAGAGCCAATGCCATATTTATATAGTGTATAAAAAAGAACCTTGGGGTGTCAGTTGCAATCCACATGCCCTTGTCTGGATTAAGAACTAGTTCTTGAGAAATGCTTAAATTAGAAGAGGAATTAAAGAAAAGTTTTCTGTAATGAATCTTTAACTTGGACTTGGTACCGTTCTTCTCAATGAATTGGCAGGTCATATTTTTCGGAACTTTTCAGGAGTAAAAACATCCATTTGGAAGCTAGTTATTTGTGTGCATTTTTTATGGTGATTTGCTTCTGTAGGATGGGTAGCCTAAGGTATTTGTCCCTCTCCTCTAATGAGATTGAGTGAAATGAATAAGACACTTGAATCAAAAGTATAATAATAAATTATGAGCAATAATGATGAAAAATTTGATGACTGTAATAATGGTGAAATTTTTCAAAGTTATATTTCACCTTAAAAGTGTATGTGCCTAGAAAGTAAAGCTCTCAGCCTTTTCAACCCTTTCACCATGACTGAAATTGTGCTCTGACCATTAAATTGTATTTTATACAACTAATTTCGTATTTATGAATTAAGGTCATTACTGTCATTAATCCAGGTTGTTTTTTATTAAACCATCCCTGATACGTCTTGACACAAGCCAGAATCCCAGAACATGAATTTGAAGTATGTACATTACACCAAAAGTTGAGACTCATAAAAGTTTCTGTGATATATGTGTGTTTCCCTTTTAATTTTTTGGACACTTTCACCTCCGAGGTGTGAAACTTAACAAGGCAAGTTAATAGATTTTTCAACATGCTTTCATTCAGACTTACATTTGATAATAATCAGGCGACTTAGGGGTTGTATTTTCAGGATAAAATACTGGATGAACATCACAGTAAGCAAGTAAAAATTGTGGAAGAATACATATAGGTGGATGTAAAAGTTCATAAAAATATTGTCATTTTTTTATAGATGGAGGGCCCTGTATAAGGGGCTGTTGCCGAAAGTTATGCGTCTTGGACCTGGAGGAGCAATTATGCTGGTTGTATATGACTACATGCATGATTTTCTAATGGAAAAGTTCCCCGATGGTGGACATTGAGGTAATTTTGGAGTTTTTTCAAGCACAAACTCAAGTATTGTGAATGAAATGGCTCTTGCCGTGCTTCTGAGGAGTGAATAATTAATGCGATAACGGTAATACTGGCTGGAAGATCCATCCAAAGAAGTGGTGAGGAAATAATGCATTTCTTAGGTCCATTATTGAAATAAATCATTATTAGTCCAAATGTTACGAAAGCAATTGTGCATTTATCATTGCTGATGGAAAAAGTATGAAAATAGACTATTCCAAGTTACTTTATTTACTAATTATATGTATATTGTCTGTTATGGATGAAGTGTTTTAATTTTGTTGTTATAATTTGTTATCCTGCAACTTGAACCCAAAGAATATTATCCTCACTTAAGGCCTAATGTTCAACCACTGCTTAGTTGGCTTATTTACCTTGGCATTAGAAATGCTGTCATCGTGTTCATGTGTATGCGGTAGAGAATACCTCATGGAAAATGCTGCTTGTTTTCCACTAATATATGAAATGGAAAAATATTTTTCTATGGTGATTTTGCTGTATTAAAATTTGTTTTTTGAATATATGTGATGCACTTAAGTGCCTTTCCTTAATTCATACCTCATTAACTTAATGTTTTTTCATAAAAGTAACATGAAATGTTCTTCCAGGCATTTAGCTGTACAGTTTTATTGAGATAAAAAAACATTTTGACCAAATATTTTAAATAACGATAATTACATCAGTTTAATGAGAAGGGATTGGAGCTATAAAAATACAACCCTCAGAAGAGTGCACGAGGAATATAATAATTTACTTCATTCACAAAAAAACTAAGACTACATATTTATATTACAAATTTTATAAAATTGATTTTTACTTAAAACTTTACTCAAAATATAGTGGTTTTGTATAAATGTATATTAAAAATTTATTTTTTCCATTGATGCTGCTCCTTTTATGTTTTTAATATAAACTGGAAACTCAAGCAAGATGACTAGAAAAATTATGGTTGCTTGTACAAATTCGTAATGTAACTATTATTTCCCTTACATCAGTAAAGGCCATGTCTACTTGGGAATAAATTGTTCATAAAATTCTTAATTATAATTTTATTTGGATGAATGTCTTATGTATACTTATGGCACAAATGTGTTAGCCGGCATACAAATGTCTTCATGAAAAAATAGATGGAAGCAGATGAACAATACACAGATCTTATGACTTGCTAATGTTAACTTTTGATTACGTAAAATGATTTAAAACCTGAGTCAATAATGCCCAAGGTAACGAATGACCTGAACATCATCCACAAATAGAATTTCATTCACCAAACAGTATATGAATATTTGAGCATCAAACCACTTTTTACCCATCATGCTGATAAATATGCATTCTTATGGGAAGAGTAATGTTAGGTAAATTAAAAAAATATGGCAGTGTGGATTCTACTGCACGCCTTGAGGGCCTATTTTCAAATAAAGCTATTTTAATAATATATAATTTCATTTCCAAAATGAAGTTAGTTATTAAAAAAAATAACCATCAACACGAGAAAATCATTTACACTTTCTCCAGATCTCAAAGAGATACATGTATGCACAAAAATCTAGCACTGCAGTATGCACAAGTTCAAGAAAAGCTCAGGTTAGAGCACATACACTGGTAGCTTTCTAACCACCATTTACTGAATTTTAAGATTAAAATTCCAAGATATGTTGATACAAAAGAGTACAGGTTTGAAGGATAGTCATAAGAAATATTTGAAGGACAGTCATACCAATTTATCAGGGGGAAGCTTTAATTTTCTGCTTTTTAAAATAACTTAAAGAGAGGAACTTTACAAGATAAAAATACATGCATTTGATGGCATTTTAGCCAATGTACATGATCACCACCTGTCATTTCCCTTGAGTTCACTTTAAAAGAAACTTTCCTCTCACATGTAATGGAGAAACCATTTTGTGCATTTACTTTTCTGCACAAACATCATCACTTATAATATTCCCCTTATCGGAAATCATTACCCTCCATTCAATATTTATACAATGTTATAATGTCAGGTAATTTGCTAGCATATCTTGATACTGGGTCATTG
Organism: Ceriagrion tenellum; assembly: GCA_963169105.1. Classification (NCBI taxonomy): domain Eukaryota; kingdom Metazoa; phylum Arthropoda; class Insecta; order Odonata; family Coenagrionidae; genus Ceriagrion; species Ceriagrion tenellum. The sequence goes on along the minus strand of OY720633.1, from coordinate 98,198,519 downwards.
CCAGTGACTCAATGCTCAAGCTTACTCTTTCATAATGTACAAGATGAACATAATGCTATAATGCCCCTCCACTTCAAACGAATATGATCTTTATTACAGGTGCAAAAAATGCCCAAAACTAATGATGAAACCATTGATTCCATGGCAATAATGCAATGGAACATCTCTTCATACCTCATTTTACACAGTTTTATTAAGCCATGTTTGGGTTTGCAAGACAAATCAAAGGAAAACAATAGCTGCACAGGCAATATGCTCCAAAGGGTTAAAAAAAAAAAATTCATAGAGAAAGCAAGTGGAGTAGTTTCGTAGATCTTCTCTTCCTCATTAAAAAAACCTACCAAGAACTACAAATCTGACTCCCCGTATAATGCAGCGGAAAAGGACATATAGTCAAGAGCACCCGGCAAAGCATTTGGTCCCTTGTAGGGAGGCATACGCTGGATGCAGTACTCAGCCTGGTCTGGTGGAAGTTCTCGTCGAAGCTCATCGGGAAGTATGAAGGGCTGTAATGTAAATCACAGATAAATACAATCACCTATTACTAATCAAGCCACCACTAAGACCCGTGGCAGTGGGCATTATTTCACATTTATTGACTGGGCTGTTGATATATATTATCACATTATGACTAAGACAATTTTTTTATTTATTGCTACCAGAATATACGCCAATAATTTGAGTCAAATAATATCCCCCATAAACCTCCCATAATTTGTAATTCAAGCTCTTGACACAAATAAAGATGCAATGGAATTAATAGTCAAAGATGTAAGAACCTCTCCAAGCAGTATCTGAATTATGGTAACAATTCTTTCCATAATGCAACTGCTTCATAAATAAATATTTTCTGAATTTAATTTTCAAAGATTTCAAAGAGTTGGCTTAAATTATGAGCTGCCACTTGTACAGCAAATACAAAGCAATCACAATCATTTTATTTTTATGTAAGTTTTAATGCACATTCGAATGTTGAGTGACATTCTGTTCACTCAGTACATCCTGAGAGATTAGTGCGGTTGGATTAAAATAATAGTCATAGCTAAGCATTCTACTTACCCTATCTCCTGCCAAAATGCGGAAGGAGTCGATGACCTGCTCAGCAGTGTCTACGTCGGTCGATTCGCGAGTCATAAAGTCGAGGAAAGCATCAAAGTGCACATACCCTGAATTGTTGGGGTCAACCACGGCCAGAATCCTCTGGAAATCAATCTCACCCTGAGAAAGAATACAGTGATGAGTAATAAAATCACTAAGAGCAGAGTTTTTTATACTAAGCATAAAACTATAAATCAAAGGTCTGATCTAAAATCTACATCTACATAATAACCCGCGAGCCACCACTTGAGTGTGTGGCAGGAGGTTAGATCAACAGCCGTGTAAAGGTGTAAGTTTTTGGAGATGAAATGGCGACACGTATTATGTAAAGGAAAGTATTAATGGAGCTCAATTTTTATTGTGGCAGCTTATTGTGCGCAGAACGAACGAGTTTTTGTACCTATCTGTTCGGCAGTGTATCTCCTTATTTTATCGCATCTGTCAGACCTAGAGAAGTAGTGAGGAGTTATGATAATATTCTCTATGTCGCTCTGAAAGGTATCAGTTCTGAATTTATCAAGCAACCTAAGCCTAGCGTGTAGCTTCTGAGTCTCTAGGGGCTCCCACCTTAATCCCTCTAATAGTTGTGAGACACTATATGTATGCTTTTAGCAGTTTTTAATGAAACGCACTGCTTTCCTTAGTATTTTATTAATTTTTTCAGTTAAACCTACTTGACCAGGGTCCTAAATGCTCGTGGTGTATTCGAGGTGTGGCCTAACCAGAGCAAAGTAGCACCTCTCTTTGACTCTTTCATCTGAGGACCTTCCTATTACACGTTTAACAAAATCTAGTTTCTTTAATACTGTGCCACCTACATTCTGTATGTGTAATCCCCACGATATATATCAGAAGTTAAAATAATTCTGAGATATTTTACTGTATCTGAAGATTTTATGTTTACTCCACCCACAGTATAGGTATGGCATTTTTGTGATGATGTTCGCAGGAAGTGAACTGTGGTGCATTTGTTGATATTTAATTCTAACCCCCACTCCTAGCACCACGAATGAACGTTATTAAGGTCCGATGAATGAGCTTCAAAGTCCGTGTCTTCGCTCATTTTACGGAGTGTCTGTATCATCAGCAAATAATCTTAATTTACCACTAATTCTAGAACTTAGGTCATTAATATAAATATTGAATAAAAGAGGGCCAATCACACTTCCCTGAAGAACACTGGATGTGACTTCGACCATATCATTGCTAAAACCATCAGTAACTACTTTTTGTTTTCGATCACTGAGTAAGTCACTAATCCAATTCACTATTTTTCTATTAACTCCATATGATTGCAATTTATATTTGAGTTTTTTGTGAGGAACCTTGTTGAAGGCCTTCTTGAAATCAAGGAATATTGCATTGACCTACTTAATCAATTCACCTGATTTTAAGACATCATGAAGGAAGAGCGCAAGCTGTGTTTCACAGGACCTGCCCTTATGGAAGCCGTGCTGACTGTTATGTAAGGAGTCACGATTATCCAGGAATGCCATAATATCACTAACGACAATCTGTTCAAGAATCTTGTATAAAAGTGACGTTAGCAATATAGGCCGGCAATTTCCTGGGTCACTTTTATTTCCTTTTTAAATATCAGAGTGACATCAGCTATTTTCCAGTCTTGGGGCACCTTGCCTTCGGATAATGATTTGTTAAATATAATTTCTAAGAATGGAGCAATATGTGGCACTGACTCCTTGAGCACCCATACAGGTCTTCTGGACCTGGGGACTTATTACTTTTAATTGAACACAGTTGTTTAATTATTCCATCACGTTGAATTGTTATGTCAGCCATCGGCTCGTTCAAGTCAGGAATGTCTAAATTGTGAATTGTGTCATCCTTAGTGAAAACATTTTCGAAGTAGCATTTTAATAAATTGGCTTTTTCGATACTGTTGGTGACCACTTTGCCGTTGGTAACCAATAAAGACTCTACTGTCGAAGATTGGCCCTGAAGCTCTCTCATGTAAGACCAGAATGACTCGGGGTTTTTATGTAGTAATTCACCGAGGATTTTTTTCTTGAATTTCCTTAGAGTAGTTCATATAATTTCTTCGTTTTTGAGCGTTGAGCAACCTATATTTCTCTTGCCGCAAGCTCCTTTGTTTTGTTACTTAACGTAATAGAGTTTTTATATAGATTGTGTAGTTGCCTTTGTCTCCTGAGCTCCCACCTTATTTTGTGGATATACAAATGAGATTCTTTATTCTCCCATTTGAATTTGTACAGAATATATTCATTGTTTCCTTCACATAGTATTTCCAAAAAATATCTCCATGATACTTTGGTACTCATGTTCTTCATTGTGGCTACGAATTTCGTGAATAAAGTTCTAATGTCTCTCTGAATTTTATGTAATCGCACTTTTCAAATAAGTAGACTTTCGGTTTAGATTTTATAGTGGAATCTACTGTTGTTTTCAAAGATGTAAAAATTACTTTATGATCACTTATGCCTTCGGGGATATTGACATGCTTAATCATTGTTGGGTGACTAACAGCTAAAAGGTCTAATATTTTATTACCTCTTGTAGGTTCGTTTACTATTTGAGTAAGAGAATGGAGTGAAAGTATATTAAGTAAGGCCTTGCTTATATCACCCTTCCTTGAACTTGGTTCAACGCTATAGGTTTTCCATTTCATAGCCAGGAGGTTGAAATCCTCATCGATAATTATCACGCTTTTGTTATCTTTCGAGGTAAATGATATTGAGTTTCTAATTTGTACAAAACGTCGATTTTGGAATCTGGTGGCCTGTAAAATGAGCATATATGCATATTTCTTTTGTTTTGTGGCTTAATGGTACACCAAACGCTCTCTATTCCATTGTCGTCTAATATGTGTGCGGTACTATTCAAATATGATTTAGCTGCTATGAATACTCTGCCGCCAGTCCTATCTGTTTGATCACATCTATAGATTTTATATCCTGCCGGAAAAACTTTGCTAACGCTAATATCCTCTACAAGCCAGCTCTCTGTTCCAATTACTGTATCTGCATTTTCAAATATATGCTCAACCTTGGCTCGTTTGTTCTTTACGCTACGGAAATTGACTTAAACCAAATTAAACAGATTTATTGCAGAAAAGACATGGACTTGCCTAAATAAAATGGGATCCCTCTGAACCCTTTCACAACCAGAAAATTTCAGGTGGGATGTACTAAAACTGACTGCCATTTTTGTCTAATTTTTAAAATTTTAATTCTGAAATTTATGGAGTCAAAAATGATGGGTAATATTTGATAGCTATGATGTACATCTGGGAATTAAAGGAAGCAAAATAATCAGTTTTCAAAACATAGTAAACTTAATGAAAATACAGCCAATGAGAAAGCATTGACGACTAGTTTGACTGCTGAGCATGTTCAATTACGTGACATTCCTATAGCAAAAATTCACACCAGTTAGGTGCAGCACATGTTGTATATTCCATGGAGACTGCAATGAATAAAATTAGTGCAACTGTATTTTAAAGCAGAAAGGTTAAGGGCTCTTTAGATGTGACAGGCTACTAAAAATAGCATGCAAAGATTCTACAATTCAGCATGTTTACATCTTGAGAAGTAAGACATTTATTGATATAGAGTAAAACTAGAATATTACTCTCACCCATATTTAAAAATAATCAGCCAATTGTTTCAGGTTAAATATATTTTTTAAGTCTTCAGTAAAAAGAACCTATGTATTAAATTTTGGAAATCAGGTTTATATACACCCTACAAGTTTATCAAAAGAACAAGATATCACGTGAATGTAGGCCGGAAAATTTATTAAGTAGAAACTTCATTGCCAGTAAAAAGTAGGACAGACCTCATGGTTTTATTTCGGAACTTAATAAATCAAACTTCCACGAGTTAAAAATTTCTAAGGGGGATCTTTCTTTATGTTCCTTTGCAGGTATACACATGACATGCAAAAAATCGCCATTCTAAGGGATTTATTCAGCTCAACTGCTTAAGCTTGTACCAGAAATCACTTATCTATGGTTCCCACCTCCATTACTCACAATGGTACTTACAAGAGGGAGTAAGAAGTATTTGATGTGACTCAAACCACAAGCCTTAAATGGGATTCATAATATAGTCACTCTAACGATTACACTACATATGCTTACTTGTCTATCCTTGCCTATGCTGTAACCAAGACTGACAAGACAGGACTTAAATTCTTCAGGTGTCAGACGTCCAGTGCGGTTCTTGTCAAAATGATTGAAACTGCTACGGAATTCATTCAAATGCTCCTGAAATTTTAATAATACAAATAAAAAGGTTAAGTTAACAAAAATGCAAATCTTTCACACAATGTAGACCACTTACTATAAATAAATACCATAAGTTTATGCCAATAAACTAACCAGTATAATTCAAAAGAGCTTCCCAGTGAACAAAAATTATGAAAACATGAGGAGATGATTCAAATTAATCTTGACATTACAGATATTCCTAGATGCAGTAAACATTGTGGTACTTACTTGATTAGAGTTATTCTTACAACCTCAAACACCTAAAGTGTTAAGTAAAATCTGGTTATAATGCGCTTCACAATACTTAGGGTATGAGCTTGTCCACCAAAATTATCATTTCCTTTTTCTCTTTTAGTGGCTTTGTATTTAGATTATCACAGCTCATTCCATTCTTCCAGGTTCCAATTTATAACAGTAATGTCACACCAGATAATTCACTAATTGGCAGAAACATTATAAATTAGTGCGCTTAGGTTTTCCTCATCAACCACCCTTTTTATCTACCATGGAACTTGATTATTTTCACTAAATTAAAGGCATTGGTGGAACTGATCCATAGGGATGAAATTACTGGCTAAACCCCTCAAGTTAAATATTCAACATCTATATTTTATGCCATGATATCTACAATTTTACGAAATCCTATTCCATCTTTATATCCAACTAAATCACAACCAATCTACTGGTAAATAGGTAAAACAATGTATTTTCTACACCACTTTCTAAATAAATCATTCTGATAATACCTGAGTGATGCCCTTCGAGTCCCTCGTAAGAATCTGGTTCTCAACTTCATTGATGTTAAGGTTGATGGATGTCAACAGCTGCTCCCAGCCCACACGAAGTGTTTCCATTGTGTATTGAGTATAACGATTCTCAAACACCATTCCCTCCTGTACAGCTTGGTGAATCTTCTCCAATTCTTCAATGTGGGCCATATAAGCATATACAGCTTGTTCATATTCCTTCAGCCGCTGTAATTGCTCCTCCAGTGAACCCTTTATAGAGAATACAAAGAAAGTCACTTCTATTAACACAGGCAGACAGCATCCAATTTAATCACCAATTAAAATAAAAGAATACATTAAAAATCACCTCTAAAACATAAAACAGCCATTTGAAGAGACAAACACTTTAAGAGTTGATACAGTGCAATAGTAAGTAGCCAACCGTAATGAAAAACTATAGTTATTGCCCACAAAACTAACTTGTTAGATTTTGCTTCTTTTTCCATGCAGATCTGAATGCATCCTGAATTTTATCAACCCATTGTTTCTTCTCATTGTAAGATATTAATTTTTAACATAAGAACTGAATTTTAGATGGGCTCAACAGTGAAAAAAATTCCACTGAGAGCTTATTATTTACAAGCCATAGAGCAATCTAACTTTGGTATACTCCATTTTGTCATTGGTAATAATAAATCTAAATTCAAAAAGAACTTATGGAGATAAAATACTTGGGAAGGCAGCCGACAACTTGGGTCATTTGCACCAGAAGGACAGGTGGGTAAGTCGGTAAGGGCTATTGTGCGAATGGAGGAAGTGTGGAGAGAACCATGTAATGGTATTAGCCATTCCTTAATTAAAGAAGGCTCCGAGTTTACAGACCAATATCCCATCCAATGGACATATTAATAAAATTTCGATAGCTCCGTAGAGCATCCAAGTATGGAAGATTATTATGATGAAAAATAATAGCAACTTCCAAATTTTAACCCATTCATGACAAGACTTATAGATATTGAGCATTAGGATGTAATATGTGTATAAACTGACTTGCAGTCCCATTCCAATGGCTGTGACAGCATCCATTTGCCGTTCCATCCAAGGACCCACTTGGTTGGCCTTCTCAGCAAACTGGCGTCGCAGCATTTCATTATCTTGGAATGTGTTAAAGAAAATAAATTTCCTAACATTTTTCACGCACAGAATATTTTAAATCTTATTACTCAATCATACAAACCTCTATAACTTATCAACCATACGAATGCATTGGTGGACTTATAAGTAACTTCAATACTAGAGACTAGTGGAATTGAAATTCAGTGCACTAAGTTCATGTAACATAGGAGTCTCAACCATGAGTGGGCTGAATAGGTGAGAGGATACATGAATTACAACTATCACAATGTCACCAGTAGGTTTTAGTATGGGACGATAAAGCAAGAAAAGGCAAGACAAAACATTTCAGTGGATAATATGAATGCAGAGTTTCTACTGAATTTCTGTATTGTGCACCAGCAAAAATCAACCAGGTAAAGAAAAATTAAACTGCACTAAGAATGAAATACTGAGTATACTAGATGGTGATGAGTATCATTAAAGATATACTGAGGAAAAATAATGGATTTCAATAAGATGTAACTTTTCCAGTTTGATTAACATATGCTGCCCATCATTAAAGGATACTCTGCTGTTTTCTTAACTCGGCCGCCAATGTAGCATCTCGTTGAGGTACAAGCTGTTGTACTTCGGACCACTTCTTCGTCAGGTCCTGGAAATGATAATGAAGTAAAGAATAAGCATTGAAAATAAATACATTGCATCATTATGGTGTATACTGACTCTCAGAATTATAAAAATACTTAAACAGTATATACTTAAAGCTGAGTAGCTGTGTAGAATGTGAAGACTTTAAAAATAAAAGAAGAAAGTATCTAGTATCATAGAGAGTAAATTATGAAGAAAGCGATGTATTTTACTAAGATAACAGTGAAATTCAATTGAAATTACATGTGCAATTTAAAGCATTGTGAAATAAACTTCCATTTACAAATTGCTTTTAACCCTCATTTTACTACTATAATAATTTTTTCATGAAAATACATTTCACATTTATATTTTCTGAATATGAATATATGCAGAACATGAATGAATATATGCAGAACACAGCTTGGCCATCAATTGCTTAAGTGAAAGATAAGGCTTATGAAAACTTCTATTCTACATTATGAGAACGCATCATGCATTTAAGCAACTAATCGGTGCTATCTCTTGGCCTACCTGAAATTTACTGTCCATCCCTTCCTTGTCAGCAAAAAATGTTAAAAGCACTACGTGAGCATAACATACGGGTAACTATCCAAAGTGGTCACTGTAGAATTTATTGCTAGTTTTTAAACATATTAGCCAAGTTTACAGCAATCCCTGGTTATAACCACACCATACAACTGGTAACTTTATAATCATCCAACAAATGTAGACATGACAATGATAACTTTCAGTAATATTGACAAAATATTTCAAACAATAACACTTATTCTGGTATCTTCCCTACAGTGTACCACTAAACGGACTATGAAACCTCACTTCTTATGTTTCAAACATCTTACCCTATTTTTATACATTTACATATTTCTAATTCTAATTAATTCACCACAAAATTTCCTTATTAAACAACTTATACTATTCATTTGCATCCTCTAATTATCCCTGCAAGTTGGCCTGAGAAAAATTATGTCTAGATCGTGTTTTTCCAAAAATTCTCCTAAAAAAAAATCCTAAAAATTCACATATTAGAAAATAGTACATTTTTATTTATTTTATTTAAAATGTGAATGCCCTGCTTTTGATAACAGAATTATTAAACATAAGTTTGAAAAAATGGTCTTGCAACTTCCATGTACCACGAATCCTTATTATAATTTGAAATACAACAATCCGCCAAGAACTTATGACTCCAGTCCCATGATTGCTATCAGTTCCTTGGAATAATTCAGAAACATTGGTTTATATCAACATTGGAATTGCACTTTCGAATTTTCATTTTTTTTTGTTCAAAATAGTTTTCAAGTTATTACATACATGTAATATGATTTATGAACTAGAGCTTAGAGATATGTCGATCAAAAATTTATAAGTTAATAAATTTTGGAATTGCCATGCAAGAACCACAGATATATGAACAAATAAGGGTGGTATCATACACAGCATTTTTCTGGGATCTGAATCTATGAAACCTATTCTGTGGACATGACACTTTACAAAACAAACCTGTCTACACCCTCCTAAGTACCATATTTGCCAAGTAAAAACAGCTAATTTTTATCAAATTACCCACATTATATGAATATAAAGAGGCAGACATACTTCTGAAAATCCAGAATATATGCCCACTAAACTTATGTAGAAATATTGCCAACCTACAGGTATAGCAAATATGGCATAAACTTATTCATGACAAGCAGAGATTCAGCAAAAAAGGTTATAACCAGGAAATACTGCTGAAAATAGCCTGGGCCAAAACATTGGTTGGTAATGAGTTGAGGACTATTGAAAATATTTATGCATTACTCCTACTCCATCTAAGGGCTATATGAGAATAGGACAATCAAATGCTAGGTCACATCAAGGAAATCACTATGACAAGCTTTCCTATTGTAGTTATTTTTTCAGTTGAATAGATACACAAGATACTGGGGATATATAAAAGCAAATTAAAAGTCATGTTGGGCCCTTATAATTAATTGTGTTTTTACCTTTTGATCCATCATGAGCAAGGCAATGAAAAAAAATAATGTGAAGAATAGCAAGTGTGACTCAGTCCCAAAATCAACCAAAGTAGAAGGTGTTTGCAAAAACTTTTATAATCGCCTAATTATTCTCACCAAAATCTCAAAGTCAGCCTGGTATTTCTAAAACTTATCAAGTGAACATTTATAAAATCACAAGAATTTGGATGGCAAAAAAATCTAGAAAACCAACTGCACTTTCTTATTGGGCTTAGAGAAAGTAGATTTAGAATCTCCTCCATTAAGTTAGTATGCATCCCAAGGTGTAGTTACAATCCTGCCAAAGCAGCTAAAAAACTCATATGAAATCCACTTTCCACAAAATAAATACAGCTACTAGTTTTTTAAAGTAATTAATTCACAACTTTTTCTGGTACTTCACTAGACATCATATAAATTCTGTATCAGCTTTTATTCTAGCAAATGTCCTTCATTACTAATAATGATTTGAAAAAGTCATAGTTTTTTCCCTCTTCATCTCATGAAAATTTCACATCTCACAGTTTCCCTAAGTTTCACAAAATAAAGTTAGAGAGGGAAAGATGAGGCTAGACTGTCCATTGTCTAGAAATGTATTAACCGTAATAACAACTTGAGAAATGGAACAGGAATGATAGTAGCATTAGTGAAAAAGGCTTTGGTACTTATCAAAAGTATCAATTGCTAAAATCCAAAAAGACTTCCTCATCATTGGAATTCAAAAAAGTCATTGTAATAGCGAAGTAAAGAGAGCAAGATTTTATGGAGTATGTTACAAACTAGATTATACATACCAAGAACAGTTTCTTCACGGAACTTAGAGAGAGTTGAATAATAAATAATAATACCTACATTGACCATAGCTCATGCCAATTAGTCAGTTAATTCCTATAAATTTAGATGAAAACAGCTGTACCCTGGATGGTAAAAAAACTGAGGTAGAATTTCAACCCATGACCTCTGTGTGGGCAGATGAGGATGTTATCTCACCACCACAAAGACTGGCAATGTGTAGAATTTAAACCAACAAATGGAACATTGCCATTCTATAACCAATGAACATGGAATCTTAATCCTCATTTAATGATATTTCCAAAATTCTATTTACCAGGTAGAATCATGATGAGAAAGGTAAGTATTTATAGATAAAGTGTCCTATCATGTTTACACTGATGGTGAGTAAGTTTAGCTGCTGGTATAATTCAAGAACTTTTAAGTAATTTAAAATAAAACCACATTTTGCCCATAATCATTCGTGAAATTTAAGTAGTGTGATTTCTGACAGCCTGGAAAAATTAAAATTTCATTTTATAGGAAGACACAAAACAGAGAGTTCTTAAAAATCACAGAACTGTATCAGTGCTCATAAGCCAATATTTAAAAGTGACTTATACTCTGCTTCATCTCCCAGAAGGAAGTTGAATACTCTGATATGAAATTAAGCACATAGTACATTAACAGGTAAACATCTCCCATCCCACAAGTTAATGTTGAAATTACTAGAAGATGATACAATGTCAATTACATTAGATCAAGAGGAACTAATAAAAAAATAGAAATTAGAAAAAGCAAACACTTACATTGGCTGTTAGGGTAGTGTATGGGTTATCCAAACCACCTGGGACTTGGTACTTCTGAGCAAGCTCTTGTACTTCTCGGACCAAGCCAACTATGGCACCATACTCCTTATCTGCTTCACCTAAGGTAGCCTTAAACTGTGCATGAGCATCCATGAGCCCCTGAATTTCTTCCATAGTATGCACAATGAACATGTCAACCAGATCTTCTCGAGTTCCATCCAACCAATTGTTGAAGGGCTAAAAAAATGAATACAGAAATTAATACACATAAATTTGAGATTTTTCCCATTTCCTAATGGAACTGAATTTTGACATGGTAATGTCATTACAGTGGCTAAGGGTATAACACTATTATTACTGTAACCAGGTGTCCAGATTAATCTGGACATGCCTTCCTTCTTAGAAGTGTGTCTGGGTAGATTTTTAAATAATCAGAAAATGTCTTCCTTTGTGGTCATCATGATTTTATTAAAAATTTCTGTTTTGGCACACTTCATCATATTGTCCACCAACTTGTAGTGCACTATAGGTAGCGCCTAAGGCAGCAATTTCACTAAAGCCACAAACAACTCAACCCCTGTGACCATGAACGTAGAAGAATCTGTACACAATAAATATTCGTATGTCTGTTATTCTAGTCAAGTTATCATGAAAGCTTCCACAGAGTGATCTTGAATACTGATGGCTTTCGCAATGGCTTCCCCGTGGTGTCATTTTAGTTGACAACAGTTTCGCGAGCGTTCCAGCTCACGAAACTGTTGTCGACCTGTTCAGACCTGAAGAAGCGAGCTGGAATGCTCGCAAAACTGTTGTCAACTAAAATGACACCACGCGGAAGCCATCCCAAAAGCCATCAGGATATTCTACAGTTATCCTGCACATTTGGAGTTGGATATTTGTCTACACAACTATGCTGGTAGTAGATACGAAGAAAGATATATTTGGAGAATTTCTTGGGCTTTTAAGTAACCCAATCATAAATACAAAATCTCCGATGAAACTGCCAAAAAGTATACTTCTTTCAAGAAATTAAGGAATGAATATGAAGCAGATTGTGAAATTTGTAAAGCTGGAACTTAAGCCCTGGTATGCTGATAATTTCTCCGGCATACCACAGCTCAGTGCAAATATGGAAAGGGATTTTTTTTCTCTTGCATTATTTCAGTGGATTGATGATAGAAATAAATTAAGCACTGCCTCAGAAAAAGGCGATGAAAATGGTCATTTACAATTTTAAAGAATATTTGTGCATCGAATTTTATAATTATCTGTTGATAATGCCAAAACTACTTAAAAAATAAGATCAACTAAGAATATATAAAAGCATAGAGCTAGTAAATCATTATTGTTCTGAATTATACCATTTTTGATATTTTCTATGAGTCCTTATTTCCCCCTAAGCCCTCCTTTTTCATCTCTTGTCATCTGGTCCCCCTAACTGTGATATACCTGAACAAAATATTGAAAATAGCTATGGCAGTGAAGAGGTTAAAAACTAAAGTCTCCACAAACGCAATACTGCTTTCTTGATGATGGATTTAACTTTGGACAACCATTAACATGAAGATATAGTATGGCAGAAACCCAGAGAAGCATCAGTGTTCACAATTATTTCTTAAAACTAAATGCTGGAGGCTCACAAAAACAAATTTTTAGACACTTTTAACCTTTACCTTCCTGAGTTTTTCCTTAGTCATAAGCCTTGCTGGCCGGGGTTTTTTAAATGACCAGTGTTTTTTAAATGTCCATCAATGTGCCAAACGAACACGCTCGGTAGTCTAGGGACACAATTTTTGTGCCGGAGAGACACGCTCGGAAGATAAAGGTTAAGTTCAGATTGCATGCTTCAATATTAGGCAAAATAAGTATTAGCACAAAATATATTAGATGCATTTCCTGAATCTGGCCTTTACAAAAATATAATTTTCTTTTTGATAGCATCAAATGGAAATTTCAAATCCTCCATTTCCTCAGAGTTAGGGATGGCTTTTTGCTATGAAGAATACCTTACTTAGTGAGCAAAATATATAATCCATTGTATTTAAGACCTACCTTATTTAGTGAAGTTTTTGTAATTTTATATGAAACCTAACAAAAATTTGAGCAACATGCGTGGGGTCTATCCTAAATACTTTGGCTTCTAAAATTATTAAGATAAGTCAATAAATGCTTCCAATGAACCCATGATAATAAGTTTGAGAACACGCACATATTTCTGAATGACAAACATTCAAAAAACATGTGCAAGGGAGGAAAAAGTAAGATATGAGAATAAGCTTACTGCAGCCCTCTTGGCAAACTCCAGATGAAGGGTGTCAATTTTCTCCAGAATTCGCTCAGTTTCATCCAAAGTCTGCCGACGACGCTGAGTGAGACTGCCGAGCCTATCCCACTGATCACAGATGCGCTGACAGCGAGCATTAACAGATGCACTGTCATGATATTCCAGGGCACTAAAAAGAAGGGTTCAATAGTTTCAGATAATGTCACTCAATTAAAGACAAAATGAGAAAAAGTCATACCAGATGGAAGTTAGTGAGTACTCACACAACATAATAAGCCCAATAAAACCCATACAACATACAGGTGAAGTAAGATGTTATTTGCATTACTTAATTTCACTTATATTAATTTGATTAACTTTATTTCGTCTCTGAAGTCAATGACTTCGAAGATGATTAACTAAACTGAAGAATGAAATGCCGGCTAAATATCATTAAAGGAGACCAGAAAAGATAGCACAAATGAACATGCTACATGGGAATTCATAAAAAGATATGAAACAATCCAATCCAAACTCAATACATTCAGAGGGATAAACATACCAACAATGAGCATGTTGGTGTAGCCATTCCCTTGTACCTAATGACATAAAAATTTGAGCAATTCAACATGAATTTTGCTTCAGAGAAATGATAACAATTCAATATTGGATTGTTTTGGAACATTTATGAAATGATATGAACCTAGGAAAATTAAAATAAGTTGTTTGCATTCCCTTGAAAAACTGTTGGCATGGTTTTTGCTTTTAGAATGCACACATAGTAATTATTGCAAAGTTATGGAGACAAAATTCCGTACAAAATCCTACAAAAACTTATATGAAGTACATCATTAGTAACATCATATTTAATTATTGAGAGAAAATATTTATTATTTCAACACATTTCCAAAGAAATTCTTAATGCACCCCACCGTAACTCCTAAAAACTTCCTTCACCCTGATATATTTTTAGGGTGAATATATTTACAGTCTACTTAAGAGTCACACTAAGTCATTTGACTAGAAATCTACTCATAGTAGCAGCATTATCATAGTATACCGAATACCAGTTGATAGGAGTTCACATTGCAAATTAACATCTCATTTAGCACAGAACTGTTTGAATAATCTCTGCTGAAGGTACCTACACTCAATGAGTCAAATATTCTGAATTCAACCTTGAAGAGTGACGTTATTTTCAGAGACAAAACCGTTGCAAATATTATTTAGGTCCAAAAATAGCATTTTAAATTCACCCACCACATTTGAACACAGTTTCTCCAAATATTCTTAATAGCCCTTGAGCACATGAATATTGAAAAACAAAGATATCCATAGAAAAAGGTGGGCTATAAAGAGTATAAAATGAAAATATCACCATAAACTTCACCTCATGCACACTTTATATGTACTAGCTGAGGTATATGATAATTTACACAACTTACTTAAGCTCTTGAGCAATTGCTGCAATTTGTTCTACACGGTCTTGATGAGCCGCCAAGTCACTCTCGAATGCTTCGTGCTTCTTCTTCAAAGCCTTAAGTTCATTGAGCCGGCACTGACGGAAGTCATTACTCTTCAGCATTTCTTCTTTACCTCGAGTCCAGTCTTCATGAATGTCAGCCTTGTGCTTAAACTTTTGAGCAAGATGTTCCAAACGCTCCAGCCTGGACAGTTGAAAAAAGATATCCTGTGTTACATTAATAATCTCATGGAAGTGATACAAAGGAGGTAATAAGTATTTTATTTCAGAGGAAACTGAAACAAGGTGAAAGTCAATGCCATAAGCCACCCACCTCATCATTTCAGACAAGAGCCATTCTTCAAATGCCTTCTCCCCAATCTCCAGACCTTTCCATGCATTAGCAATATCCTAAAAAATTAGAAAAGGCATAAAATAATAACATATTAATGAACTGTGGAAACAGAAAATGACACAGAATAACTGAAATACAATACATCATCTACTTTTCTAGGATGATATGCATAAAACTTTTATTGGCTTATATTTCCAAAGTCAACTGCCTGGAAATTCACTGGACAATAAAGAAATTCAAAATAATGCAAAAAAGGCTTGAGGGTCATTTTAATAAGGGCTTAGTTCTAACTTCATTTTGCAGCGATAAAACATTTAAAAGAATGACTTATGTCTTTCCAAGAAGTCATCATCATGTTGGTTTATCCATTCATTAGAAAATTCTCAGTTGCAGTCCATAGTAGGTACCAAACAATTATGATTAAATAAAGAAGAGTTAGATTAGATGATTAAAGATTGCAAACAAGTGACCGGAAAATAGTAAATGTCATCAAACACACTTACTGAGACCATCTTTCCCTCAGTTGGCATGTAAGCTGGCCTGTTTGATAGGCGCAGTTTGGTTTGTAGAGTATTGAAGTTCGTCTCAAGCTTAGCCTTCTGCTCAACACGAGGTGGCTTGTGTTTGCGGCGGTATGTGCGGTACTCCTCAAGTTTCTTCTGAACCCCAGCAAGAGAGTTGTCAGTTTGACGAGACTCCAGCCAAGGCATGGTGCGTCGGATCCATTCCAGCAGCTAAAACAGTGAAAGTTACCCACTAAAATTTTGACACATCTATTGACATGAAAATGTTATGGTTCAAATTTAACATAACCTGTGTTTCCACTTACATCACTAGCCAGACGCTCATACTCTTCCATTAACCTTTCATTCTCTTGATTAACTTTGAGCACTTTACAAATTCTATTCGCAGCAGTCTCAGCCTGAAATGTAAAAAATATTATTTCATTTTTTGGGCAACATATTCTTCAACAGCAATAGTAAATGAATTATTTGCATTTGGTGACTATGCAGGAAGTGTTAATCAAAGGCTCATTATTGTACCCACCTTTTGAGCCCCTGAGAAGCTGTGGTAATATGATGACACATAAGTCATTACGGCTCTCTCATCAGGCATAGCGGTATTGACCAGGTCTGAGGAAGTAGGGATAATGAGCAGCACATGCAAAAAGGTGTATCACGCATGAATAATTTAATCCACAGCAGGCATGGTATCATGAAATCCTATTATTAGTAAACATCTACTGAGTTAATCTGCTCTTCTTCCTTGCCAGATTGTTACTCTCAACTGTAGGATAAAAGCACATTATTCACACACATATTGACATCCATGCACTATTTTCCTATGATGTTCATCGGTGGCTTCATTCTATCATTTTAGCACACAAAAAACCCCATGCTCTAAACTGTAACCATTCATTGTTGATAATTTTCAAAAGTTGACTTAGGATACTAGCAACACACTTCCATGTCCATCTCAAAAAGATATAATGTAGAATTAATGATTTCATACACTCAAAAAGGAGGATTACTATGCAGATTCTGCATTTATCTTTAGAGGATTACAATACAGAATCAGAATTGTGATCCTCCTTCATAGATAAATCTGTAACTATTTTATAAATTACAGAAATGGGTTAATTAATATAGCATAAATGTCACACCCAACAATAAAAATCCAATACATGTTAGCAAAAACATTAGTCAAAATTTCACAATGCTGATTCTCAAAATTTCTCCCATGGAATGGGTAAAATGAGGATGATTTTACACCAGATGTAGGCAAGTATTTCACAAAACAAAGTGAGAAAAACTGGAATGTCATTAATAAATACCCAACGTAGATGTGAAATGAAGGAAAAACAGTACAATGGATGGCAACATCCCTTCATTTTCCAGTGGAAATTATCTATTAATGAATGTATGTATATATGTACAGCTAGCTTCAGTTTTTAATCAAATATGTATAAGTCTAAGATTTGCCAACTACAAGATTTTACATAATATAGCTCTATTTCAGAGAGCCACAATTGGTAGTTAACAAGTAACATGATATTAAAGTTTTTCATAAATCATATTGTAGATGCACAGCTCAGAAGTTAAAAAAGAATTTCAAACACGGAAGAAAAAAGTGTGCTATGAAATGAGTGATTACATTTCTATTAAGTCTGACAAGAAAAAGATATGATAGGACATGAACCCAAAGGGGGTATGTAAAGAGAAATGAGGCGACTCGATAGTAATTGAAAAAAGTCTTCAATTAACTCCTACCCACAAAATTTACAATGGTTAGGCACAATAAAGAAGGTAAACTAATGCAGAGAAATGCCAAAAGAATATGCATTAAGAATAAGAATTTCTCAATCACACCTCCAGATAAATTATTGGCCATGAGTACTGTGATTTTTCACATTTAGTACACAACTGTAGAGGAGTATTCATTATAAAGTGGCCACGATTCATTAATCATTATATTTACGTATAACGGACCAAATAACATACCATCCATTGGGTAAAAACACTGAGAAAATTACTCTGTGAGATACATGATGCAAATTCAAAACCATACTAGCACCAAGCAAATATGTAAATCATCTTGTACAGTAAAAACAAAGTAGTGGGTAAACAGAACACAAAACCAATCTCTGGGATAAGCAAACTCGCACTCATGATAAAGAGTTTGCATTTTACCTGCATGGCACCTTGGAAGGCATGGTAGTAGCAGGAGACATACGTCATGATGGCGCGCTCATCAGGCTTGGGCGTGTTGATAAGGTCTGTGAGAGAAAGAGAGACTCACCCACAAGAAACACACTATGCATGCAAATTTCAGAGATTCCAATAAAGAAACTACAGATGAGCCAGGAGCTGAAATTTGTCTAAATCAGGAGGAAAGATACTTGCTAAGGCCTACAAGTTTCTGAATTTTAAAACTACTGAATAAATTTTTCCATATATAGGTCATTAAAAAGAAACAGGAAACTACCGTTTATATTGTCGAGTATAAGGCAGATGTGCTCAAGTTCACTGGCAAACTTCCTAGCTATCAATCAAATCCTTAGTTGAAGTATTAACAAGATAACTAAGTTTGCTTTATGACTAATGGTTCAGTAACTTAATGAATAAAGGTATATAAGGTATGGCAGACAATCAATTGATCAGTTTTTAAATTATACGGCTAATAATCAAAGACATCACAAAGATGATATTTATCTTTCCTTTAATGAATTTTGATTTTGAATTTGATCCTTGTGCAAAGTTCTTCACATAATCTTTATCAATACCTCTTTACATGCCTTTTGGTTTTCCTTATCATTTCTAAAGCTACCATTAATAGCTTTAGCAGACATAAGCTTATGTCCAGGCCCTCAATTTGTTTCTTTCCCAAAAAAATTAACCAAAGGAAAACATTTAATTTTTTTAATATAATGATAAAAATATAATACAGCTATTTAAAAAAAATGGATAACTTCCTCACTGAATCTGATGAACACCTCACATAGAGGCAAGCAAAGGTAATCAGGACGACTGTTGTCATTCAAAAAGGCATTAGTGTAAAATCTAATGCTTGGTCTACCTCACAATCTCATCAACCATCATGTCTTCCCCTTCTAGCGGATAGGATGGGATTTTGTAAGCAAAGCAGGTCACCAAGGCCTGCATCCACAATAGGCAGTCGTACATGACATTGATTAGCTATCTCTTGCCACTTATATGGTTTACAAGGTGCTACAAAGTATACTCTTTTAAGCAAGTTACATTGAGAAGTAATATGAGAGACTATACCTACTTAAGAAAAACATACGTATCAAACCACTACTGGTCACCATTAGTATGAATAATACATTGACTCAAGCTTCATGCTCTTCTCACAGTTTCAAAATGTGAAAATGCAATGCATTTCTATGCCTTTCAAACCCTGCACTAAAACTTGGGGCTTCAAATATTGGAAAGTACTATTTTCAAAGTATTAGATGTAAATGGAATAGAGTAAACTCAATATAAAAGGCAGCTGAGAGCTGCATTCATTCTTAGAAAAAGTAAAACTGGTAGAACAATATGATAATATGGATTGAGATTTATAGCATGGATTCTTTGGACCAATAGTCCAATGACTTGATCACATCAATAGTCTTGGCTTTGAGTTAATTTCACAAAAATTATAAAACTAACTCAACTGTTTCGTTGAACTGCACAAGGAAAATAGAAATTTCTCCACTTATACTCGAATATATACGGTATAGGTACTGAAAGATCACATATATCTCCCAACATAACTTTTAAAAAATATCATCACAGGAGTACAAGATGCTAGCTTGACATAAAAACTGCAAAAAAGTAAAAATTACAACATTGATTGCACAACATAATTACCATCAGGATCCAACATTCTTGGGATATCCAAATACTTCTCTGCAACATCAAAAGCAGTATTCAGGTTCTCTAGAGGATTGTCCTACAAAAAAACAAAACATGGCATTAATTAATTATAATGCAAATGCAAGCATTTATTCATATCATTTCCCCGAAACCTCAAATTATCCAAAATCATTGTAATTGAAAAACAGCATCAGAGTAGATTAATTCTTTTAGCAAGTTTCCAAAATTCATCCATAAGACAAAAAGGAAGAATGATCAGAGGTTAAATTTTGAGCTTAGTTCTTTAAGTTATGCAGAACTCAACATGAATACTAAAAATTGTCGAGTGAACTGTACTAATTATGATGAAATAACAATATTTGAATGATTTCATCAAAATCAATAGATACTTAAATCCATAATTTATCCATACCTTTGACAGTTTGTGGTAGTCAATGAGGTCTGGACGATGTCGGTGAATGAGGGCGCAGAATGCCAAACCATCCTTGAAGCTGAGGTGGAAGTTCTGTACGTTGACATTCTTGTAAGGAGCAGTCTTTCTCTGGCACCACAGAAGCAAGCCTTCTTTAGCTGTCATTTCCTCCACTGAGATATCTTGGATGGCAAATCTCAAAATGATGGTCCAGATCATTCCAAGAGTCATTTTCAAGTTTCCATCCACAATTTCTGGAATTGATGCAAAATTACTTGTAGAAAAAATATGTAGGGTAAACAAGGAAATCTTTAAAAATTCGCTTTAACAAGAGCAGAGGGTATTTTTCAAGAAGAAATAAAAATTAAGAAACAAGCCATGACTGGATAGGGAATAGGGAAAAGGAGGGGTTAAAGGAGAGTGGTACTATCGAAGTGTCTCATGTCAACAAGTTTAATAAGTTTCCACAATTCATCCATAAGACAAAAAGGAAGAATGATCAGAGACTAAATTTCCTTTAATTTGAGGATGAATCCTGAATGATGAATGAGGATGAAATGAAATTCATCCCAATTACTGGTCTTGTAATACATAATCACTAATGGAGCGTGGGAAGAGGGAATTTTTGTATCTATCAGCTCAGTAGTGTACTCTCTTATTTTGTAACTTCTATCAATTCTTGAAGTATAGCGTGGGGTCACAATAATATCCTCAAAGTAAAACTGTAACTCCCTCAAACTGCTTTATTCTAGCAATTTAAGACTAAGGTGCAGCCTCTGAGCCTCAAACAGCTCCACACCTAGGAATAATTTATGAATAAATACATGAGATTTTGTCGCTTAAAATTTGACACTTCCAAATGCATCTTACTGGTTCAAACCAGAACCACGCCAGTCACAGCAGACAGATTGATGGTAAGACAGTAGTAATTGTGATATATGATGGCCTATTATCTGAAATGTCACAGATTCAAAACCCACAGTGGGCTTGGATGTTGTGTCGTATTTGAATTATGGCCCAAGGAGAGATGGCACAATATATTTATAAGAGTTGGAGAGGGTAAAATTGAAATACACCCCCAACTGGAAATCTGTTTGCCAAAAAGTAAAAAATTATAATACTGGGGTAATAAGTAAATCACATCAATAATATTTTCAGGAAGTTCATTCACAAAAGCTAACTTTGTTCATCAAAATGTCCTTGACTGGAATGGAAGTGTTGGCAATCTTCATAATAAGTGAGAGGAAGAATTGGTTCAATGGAATTTCATAACCCTACATCTACATATGGCCATGCCCACTGAAGTAATTTCAACCAATGAAATTCATCCCAATATTAGAATCTAAATTGTGCATGAGATAGACCTCATTAGCATTTTCAATGTACCTCATAATTGCCTTCTTCCAATATAAATGACAGTAAAGGACTAACCTTCAGCACCAATGGACACAAGCTTCACACCCTTCCTCTCAATGAAGTCAAGAGCTTTGTTGACATTAGCAATTTTGTGGAAACGCATCTTGCCGCGGTCAGGCTTGGGCAGTGTCTCTCCAGAGATCACCTCAAGCAAAAGCATAAGTTTAAGTCCATTTCGAAAGTCCTCGTCGATATTTTCAATGGATGTCCCAGCCTTTCGCAGGTGGGAGTTGCACCATGCTGTGAAGGTCTGGAAAAAAACAAAATAAATTATTTAGAATATAAATTTAAGAAGTCCAGGTTCCACCATTCCAATGTTCAAATCCCACATCACGAAAAATTTGCCCCTCATCAGATAATCTACCTCAGTACACACTGCCCTGTTATTTTTCCATGACAAATATGTGAACCAGCACCTTCATCCATCCAGCAATGTAATTCCAGCAAACATAGTGGAGTGCTGATGACAAACAGCCAGTTTTACTGATGTTCTCAAGCACTTATGCCACACACTGGATGTAATCAATGCCTTTCACAGAAAGAATGACAAACTTGAGATTCATTGAAAATGATATACATATTCATGAATTTTAATTCCCATTATAAATCATACACTGTGACGGTCTAAAATCCCTCCTATGTCGGTCTATCAAGAATTAAATATCCACATCTTAAAAATAAAAGATGATGATTCTGGCAGCAGGAGAAAAGGGGCAGGACAGGGAGGGCTCAGTCAAATAATACCACATGGAGCCAATGCATTTGGATTACTTTTTTTTCGCCTTGGGATTATTCCACATTAGCTCCCAAAGTAATCACAATGCGAGCCCCTCTCCCTTCATAATCGAGGATTGCATTACAGAGCTTACAGCATAGACATCGAACAACTGTGAGATCTTTTTGACTCATTTCTCTCTCCTGCTTCCGTTTATTATCCCCACCCTCCCTTCCAATCCACTGGTGGCTATTTGAGGCTAATATTCCGATTCAATGATTACAAAAACGAACTCCAAATCCAATTTTCAAGGTCAATTCAGGTAATGGTTTGACATATTTACCATGAACTTCAACGACTCGCAGAAAATTATCAGTAAATATGTTACAGGTATCAGCTGTAGTCCATAAAGCGATGCATAAAATTACGTTTTAAGGAACGATAAACGTCATCAAGCACACTAAAATGGAAGTTTAACAGTGACTTCGACCGAAAAGTGTTCGACCAAAAAATTCTATAGCGAGCTACTGATTTACGGCATTAACATGATTCTACGCCGGCAAAGGCAACAAAGATGCCATGATAGGAAATCATTCTCTAAATCTATAAACTCTACAATGATATTCCAAAAACTCCCGTTCTCTTGGCTTTTAAAGCGGCATCAGTGCATATAGCATAGGAAACATCATTCGGATGGAAAATGCGATTGTAGAAAACAGTTATATCAAACGTTTTAGTTCAGTTCACGGCGCGTCGGTAGTGAAAATAATCTAATTATCGACCATAAATTCGTGCGACAAGAGGAAAATTTATAACATTACGCAATGAGTAAAGTCAACCGGCCAATAAAATAATGGCGGTGGTGTCAGTAGAGCAATATTAACCATTTTGAAATCAAATAAAAATAAATTGGAAATCACCACAAAATGGAAAAATCACAGGACGTCAGTCATAATTAACAACTTTTATCAAATAAAATATTCAGTATTTTATGGAAGTCAACTCCAACGGAGTTAAAAGGGTTGACTATTTATTCGTGATAAATTAAATGATCAATCATAAAAAGAGAAGTGATATGCACATAAATTGTCAGACTTGTGGCATTTTTCTGTTATTTCTCCTAACTAAATGAAATCGGGATCACAAAACTATTAGAATGTATCATACCTTTACTTGCGGAAAAATTTACTAAGATCCCACTGAACAATCTAACTGAATACATACGAAAAATGACCAATACATATGAAACGTGCACCTTCATTTTTCACAAAGCAAAGCTCCTCAAAATCACGAATTTAGGCGGTGAAATACGGTTGCGCCGATACTCAACACGGACTATTTCTCACCCACACAGTACCATCTGCTGCTCTGGATAAAAATTTAGACGCCTGCCAGTACAATTGCCTTAATGATACAGTTAAGTTTTTAATTACAGATAAGTTTTTTAGGTTGAAAAAATAGATCAATCTCCTTCCGGGGAAATCGTAAATTGAAAAAAATAGAAACGACAGGCTTCATCGCAATATTGGGGAGCGATCACGGTTCTCCTAAACACGTAGGTACACTCGCGTTATCATTAATAATCAATAAGGCTCATATAATAGGATCTTCAAATTTTTCAGCCGTTTAAATAAATAGTTTTAGAGAGCCAAGCCCTTAGAGAGAGGTTTGAATATTGATTTACGAATACGTCCACCTGAAAAAGTGAGCCGCGGTCTCACCCCGTAAAGTTACTCAAAGTCGAAGTCGACACCAGTTTTCTTATAATTTTTTCTCTTAATAAGTACGCTAAGTTTACATCATTCTGTACCAAATTCGATAGACGTTCGCAATGACAGTCATAAGTAATATGAACTTAGTCAATTTACGTCTTCAAGGCGATGAAGAAAAACTAAGTGCCAGCCGACTCCGGTCCATACATAAACGCAGGCTAGCATTAATTAAGGACTAAAGAAGGACGAATTAAGTGCGACAGAAGTATAGCGATGAAAGAGCACGAACACGAGCGACAAAGCAAGAACACTTGATCGCTAATGTAATACCAAAGCAGTGGCCGATCTCTCCTGCTTTGTCTGGCATACGAATACGGTGTTCAATAAAATATATATTACGCGGGATTAATATATGAGAGGGCTGCGTCACGAAAATGTTCACTGGGCACACACAAAAGAAGGATAAGACGCATGGCATTAAACAAATGCGTAGAAGCGGCCGTAGACGTGCGAGGTCATGCAAATCCGATAAAATATAACTACTGACCTAATAAAAGTTTTATCACGAGGACCGAAATGGAAGTAACATAACGATTTACAGTTACATTATGCCATCGCAAGGGATTGTTTTGGAGAAATCGCCGGGTGAAAGGAGTGGCAAAAGATCGCTCAGGTATCCAGGTTGATCGGTCAAACGGTGAGAAATCGACCGACGAACGTCAAGGATCTCTGGGTCACTTGTTTTGACGCTTTTATTAAAGGGCGGTAACGCGAAGAATAATCAAAGAAACGCTATAATTTTCATTAAAGGCATGACTTCTTCACAACAACGCTAACGAAGGTTGCCTAAAAAGGTAAATCTTCATTGGCATCAATCACCGCGCTCCTGGGTTTCGAAGATATTAACCAAAGTTAGAATTATTGACCCGAAGCCGTTGATAGTATACTCACATTTAAGTAACCCGTGAAAACTATTCTGTCATTATTAACTCCAGTGCTCCAAGTCCCATAAAAGGTGCTTCCTTCTCTAAAATCTCCAATAAGGAATCTATTGAAGGGCAATTCTTTCCTTACGCGTGCTAATTAACATACCATTCCCACTAAATCTTAAGGTATCATTGGTATATTTTTCCGAGCAGCAGTCTTCCTCCATATATCTTCATATTCCTCATTATAGCGGACCGCAATAACATCAATTTCAAAAACGAGATATATACACACGTCATCGTAGCCGACAGAAAACAATCTAAAGTGGCTTCCGCATAACCCTCTACGAAATTACAGCATTTGAAGTTATGGCAAAAGTAAATGCCAACCCACAATCCACGAAAATTCGAACAGAAAGATTAAGTAATTATGAAAACTAAACGGGATCCAACATATTTAGCGCTGGAGGTAGTAGAAGTTTGGCCGCCCGATTTTTCACTCCATGGGAAACAGCAAAACAATTAATTTACTCATTAAATAATTAACTGCAATTAAATACTATAAACGAAATGAGAAAAGAGCGTTACAGGTTTTCCCGCTTATTTGACGCGAGAGCAAAACGTGTTGGAAATTTGACCGTAATCATAGTATGGGTATCAAGGTGTTATAGAGAGCCGAATTACAGTATCTCAAATTTTAAAAACTAATTTTACTAGTCATAATCAATTTCTTTTACAGCTCATACGGGTGAAGCCTTTTCTTAAACTGCGCTGCATAGAATCCAATCATAAAGGGACGTCAACATCAATGTCAAACACACGGACCATTTTCATTAAAAATATTTTTTTGAATTCGCACGAAAAATTTATTTACAAAAAGTACTACACCTATGCCATGAGAAGGGTCAAAATATCGAGTATAACCCATTAAGGAGCATGGATGAACTTCTGCTCGAGCGAATTTAAATAAAAACCTTAACACGACGAGAAGTGAAAAAAATTGAATGAATAAATAATAGTATAACTTCATTGCCCTAGGCTAATTCATTTCCCATTTAAACATCGGAGCTTACACACACCAGTTACTTCATAGAAACCAGTATTGTGTAATAAATCTTGGTGGCACTCACTCGTGAAAAGCGCGACTTAACAAAGAAGAAAGCATGTACTAGAGGTTGGACAATGGGGCAGACGGTTCCTCAAGAGGTCCTCGTAAGAGCCATTCATTTCCTCTGGCAGCTCATAAACCCTAGACCAACCTTCACTGGCCTTAGACTCTCCACAGCCGAGTGCCACTAAGCTCTGGAATATCTACGCACCTGCAATACGCATCCGAATTGTATAATCAAGACGGGTATACAGGGATTCAGACGGAGCATCGTGAAGCTACCAAAAAATTAACGCAAATGCCATTAAAGAAAAATAATAGATTTACAATGCGCAAAAGTCACAGACGAAGAGAAAAAAAAATTATTCGGCACTTTCGGAGACATTCAAAAAGAAACAGAATACGTACTTTTTTGTAATGCTCACAAAATCATGGGAGGGAAGACGAGCAGAGAAAGTCGAAGGACCACATATGGGTAGAGATGAAAGACAGCAGCGAAATGAAGAAAAAGAACGCGAAAAAGTAATCCAGCTAGAGGCACGGCTGAGTTATTATAAACTATTCAGACCAATGATGGCACATGATAATGAGAAGAGCGTTTATACACGCCTGCCAATGAATCGTTCCATTCCATCGCCAACTTCAATCAAGTGTTCACAAACGATTTCTACTAATCTTTGCTCATATATTTCGATTTGTCAATAAAAATAGGACGACGAAAATAACTCAGAGCGACGTCGTCCCGCGGATCTGACGCTACCGACGCTACTCGATTCCGTTTTCACGAGGGAGAAACTACGAGTACTAGGTCACGGTTCTCAAACGTGTATAATTGCACGAACGTTGGCGTGTATTAACTTCAGCTGCTCTCGTCATGCAGCTTTGATCGTTCCCCACGGTATCTCATTTCCTAAATGGCTAACAAAACGAGCCTCAGGAGAGAACAAACGAGAGAAAATAAATAGGCCTCTGTTCAGTCTCGACGGCCTAATGAACTGGAAAGAAAACTCAGCCATCAGCACGAAGGAATTTCTTTCCGCAGTCAGCAGGAAAAGAAGCGCTCACATCAATACGGTTGGATGCCAACGATTACGTGTCTCTCAGTTATTGAAACATTAAAGGCACACAAGATCAACAGGTACTACACGTTTATACAAATTCTAATCCTTAATGTGGTAATGACACCACGGATGACGATGAGCAACCCATTAATTTTCCATTAATTGACGAGTCGAGGAAAGGAAGGTTAGGGATAAACAGATAAGGAAGAAGCAATTTCGAGAGGGGAGGTCAAGCTCATCGAGCTGAGAAAAAGCAGAGCCATTAAAAAATAACATGGTCAAAATAATAGGATGTTAGATAAACCAGCAAGATTTCCACGCTTTATTTTTGACGGGCAGTCTAGGAGTTATTGGGCGTAAAATGAAGGCCGTTTAAGCAGTCACTGGAGCGTGGCATGCCACAGAACAAAGGACGTGGTGACGTTACGAGTGCAATAGCGCTGAGTGCTAGCACTAAGCGTTCAGCGAAGATTCGCGGAATTTCTTACTAATATGAAATCAAGTTCACGAAGCCGCAAGATAAAAAAAACAAAGGATTGTCATGGACGACCATTGAAAAAATATTATACGTGACTCAAACGCTATTACAAGAAACGTTCAATGGGGGGAAATTTCATTCCAGTTTCAAAGAATAAGCTTTCTTTACTATCAATTACTGGTAATTAAAATCATTTTTGTACCACACGGAAATAATCATAAGAGAAAGTTTTTAATACAATAGCTAAAAAAATGAACAAATGTACGTCAGTTTCAGTAAAGATCGAAACTTCGACGCTGAATAGTAGCGCTGACAGATTAATAAAAATACAACACCCGCAACTTCATAAATATATATAAAAACAACCACTAATTGCAAGACAAATTCACAATTGAAACGGCAAAAAGAAGACAACAACAGAAGCTTCGTGGAAAACGGATAGAGATAGTGCTAACACGGACAGTTCATACATGTAAATCACATATTATGGTGGATTTGGATAACATCGCATCAGCCGAGTCCAAAACATGAGTCGCTATTCCTTCCTAACCAACAATTAGGCAGTACTCGGGTATTGATTGGATAAACAACTACAGATTAATTCCGTCCAAGAGAACAAGAGATACTGACATGATCTTTAACACCCAGGCTTACTCTAAGATAGGAGATTGCAGAAGGTCGCCAAGTAAGAGACCATCAGAGAAGGTTTTCTTACTAACACAATAGATATTTCACAAAAATTAATAGGAGTGGAACGCACTTTTAACTACAATGAATGCAGAAAAAAATAGCCTAGAGTGTGGCGTTACATAATGGTTGGTGAACTTCGATAACGTAAAAATCGGTGTATAAATAAATAACGTGGCAACTAGCATAATATTGCCATAATATAGCAAATAAATATAATATAATAATAAGCAAAAATAGCAAACAAACATAAATTTACAGCTTTTCCACTAATTCGACACAGGTTTAATTAAATATGAGTGACTGAGGCATCTAACTCATGAGATACTTCACATTTCTTCTTCTTCCAGTATTTCACTGTAGTAGAAAATTATACATATTATGGGTCCCGAAATTAACTTTCGTTTGAATAGCATTTTATTCCTTCCTCAGCTTCCTTCTTGATGACTAAATCTATAACGATGCATAAGGTCAGCTGCTGACATAACATACTTAGAATACAGAATTATCGCCGCTATTCTTGACGATTCAACAAAATGGTAGAAAATGGTTTCACTGTAGTAGAAAATTACACATATTATGGGTCCCGAAATTAACTTTCGTTTGAATAGCATTGTATTCCTTCCTCAGCTTCCTTCATGATGACTAAATCTATAATGATGCATACGGTCAGCTGCTGGCATAACATACTTAGAACACTTAGAATTATCGCCGCTATTCTTGACGATTCAACAAAATGGTTCTCTTAAACTGAAGAGTGCTGGATCGTCAGCAACACTGCCTGAGGCGAGGCTCGATCTACCCATTGTGAGGCTAGCCTCAGCAAGCTTACGAGCATTCATGCGCTAATCGGGTCAGCCACAAAAGACGGCAAACTTGCGCGCGGCCACAAACGGCATCGGAGATGTACTATGAAATAAGCTGGTATTAAAAATAACATTTGTTCACCATGAACATTCAGCCAGAAAAAAGAGAGGGGGAGCGTCCCCAGCAAATTATAGGTCAGTACTTAAATACCAGCAACAAATGCATTTTTGAACGACATATCGTCACTAGTTCGCGTGACTCACTAAAGGATTAGCTTGATATCCAAATGATTGCATTCCGGTGAGATAAAGAAAAAACTGCTTTGGTAAACCGCTCAACAAAACAATTATTGTCAGGAGTAAAAATCTTCATCTCATCAATCATTAATCTTCAAAAAACATCTAAAACTTGAGACCAAAGCCCTGAAATCCTGAGCAAAACAGAGCTGAAGACATGTCTATGCATGACATTTTCTCGAGCAGAAAAAATGACAAACAGAAAAATACTGAATAAGTGAATTTCATGTAAATCAGTTAAATTGGAGATAGTGCCAAATCTGTGATTCGGGTACAGACATTTTGCTTAGGACTGCCTCACGGACGTAGTGTGTTCAAAAAAAGTGTTCGATATTTCACGAACCAAATTATGTTTTTGTCAGCTCCTGGGGTGCTGCGTCACCAAGACCCACATCTCGTCAAGCCATTTGTTTACCTAAGGTCGCCTGATTAGACACTATGGAGGGTTTTAGATGGAATTTTGACGCAGTATTTGGGGTATAAAATCGACTTCCGGCTTCATCGGTTCACTATTCAGCTTGAAAAGCTGAATTCTTTCTGATGGTTGGATGTAGCAATTCGACCTCCTTTATTCCATTGTCTGAAAGTGTCTTCTTTGTCCTGTTTTATGACTTCCATTATTTTGTCATTGCACCTTCCAATTTGCTTCCATCTCTTTCCTTGTCTACGTCACTCTCCTTGTCTACTTATTCATGGGCGAGAGCGAATTTTACCATCAGATTTCCCCGATTCGAGAGCCGGGCTAAGATACCACGAAAAATCATGTTTATATTGCCGAGCTTCGACGACATTTTCCGAAAAATTCCACGACTCGAGATAATTCTTCGACCACAACTTCAAGTACACGTGCCGCGGGGCTAGTGTTTGCAAGGCAGGACGACCAAACCTTCACGCCCTTGGTCCTTCTACGGAAACATGTTATGACGGAGGCGATAGTAATGCGCACACCGTTTGCACAGGCCGATACTTTCCCGGTCACCCCGGACAGAGAGCCTTCCGCGGCGGCTCCCCCAGTGCGCTGGGGATGCCCCAGAGCGGAAGGAAAAAGAATTTTCCACGGACCAAATACGGAATAAAACGCGAGCAAGCGCGCAGAGGGAAGCGGTTCTTAACATATGGAAGCAGAAGGGAGCCTAATATGGAAAAGAAAGCTCCGAGAGTGAGGGAGTAAGAGGGATATGAGAGGGAATGCAAAGGGAGTAAAAGCATCGGGGATCGCTTTATCTCCGAAGGAGAGCGGTAGAGAGGTGGAGGAGAAATGATGACAGGGCGGCACGAAGTGTGAGGAGGAAATCCTCGTCTCCGTGGGGCGTACGTCATGCCGACGGAGGGAGCGGAGTATGAAACGGGGGTGGGGGAGGAGGTGGACGAGGGGCACGCGGGGGAGGGGACGCCCGTATCGGAGAAGGAGAACACTGGGACTCGCTGTCACCAGCGACCGCCGCTGCACTGCGCGCCCGCTGTTCGCCATGCAGACTTCCTCCCGCGCACACACACGCGGCATAGCGATCCTCCCGGAGGTGCGGCGGTCAGGCGCTGCCGGACAGTGGAAATCCTCATGCCGACGCGAACTCGAGTCGGAAATCAGATATAGGTGGAGCGACACTTGGTGGCACTTATCTACGGTGATTAAGAGGTCAATGGGGGTGAAACAACCGTTAATGAGCGGGATATGGTGCCGCAGAACTCTGAAGAGGGACCTCTGGAGAAAGACTCGGCCGCTTCACCCCATATTTTTTACAAGCTTTCCTCTCCTTTGTATCATTCTCTTCACACACACCTACCCAAAAGTTTCGCAAAGCCCATAAATACGAGAGCGTGAGGTAGTACTGAGTGATACGACGATGTATATCGAAGTTATACCTATAATTAACCGAATCGGTCATGCCGATATGGGAAACAATTTCGAATTTAGAACGCTTTTATTTAAATCGACCTCTGTACTTTTAAAAATTGCTATGCCATTGTTCATGGATTTAAAGTTTTTTGTAAAATACCTGGGGTGACGATCGGCGACATCAATGGAGCAACACCCTGATATGACTATAATCATCGATATTTCACGTAAACGACGATTACAACAATTACTATTGTCATTTAGATACGAAGATAGTGATAAAATAATTTCCGGAACTTCAATATTACGATAATTATAGCCGGCATATGTAATAGTCATTATCGGTAACGCTCCAAGTTCTAGGTCGACATTATCCATCGCAATCCTTACTCCGATATTCCATCACCACTACCATAATAAGTTCGAATACAAAGTCGACATTGAGCATGAAGAACTGAGTATCGCACCAGCGAGAAGGGCAACGACCTGTCTCCATCATGCTAACGCAGCGATTAGGAAGGGAGGATTGGTATAATGGTGAGCTATGAAGGAAGCGAGTTAGAGGTGAGGAGAGGAACAAGAGAGCACAAACGAGGAAAAATCACCCCAGGGCAGTGTTTTTCAACCGGCAGTACGCATACCGTCAGTGGAACGCGGTACCAGCACGCTGTTCGCGAAAAGGAGGTTAGGATGAACTTCTAAATAGGAATTGAGTCCGCTACCGATTGGTTTGAACATTTTAAAGAGCATGTAATGCATGGTTATAATATACGCAAACATAAGTGAATTCTTCTCGGGTTACATGCCAGGTCAACGTTTCCATAATTGCAACTATGGAAACGTTGACCCGGTGTGCAAACCCGAGAAAAATTAACTGATGTCATTCGCCGGGAAAGAATTTGTTCTCATTACATACATGTTTCATTCGGTTCTAACAACAATAGTACTTTATCCATGATTCATGATTTCAGGCATTGCTAACGCTTGAAGAGTATTATCTTACTGGAAAAGGTTGGGAAAGAAGCTGTTGGCAGAGCAATCATTTTCCTATGTTTGTTTGAGATACCTCTGAGACGATAACTACCAGCGCGGAAAAAATCTAAGAAAGAGAAAAATGGATTTCTGATCTTAACTAAATAAAACTTATCGATGCGATTATCGATACAAAAAGTGAAAATATAACGAAAAATTAAGACAAGATTGACATCTTAATGAAAATAATGCAGTCTTAGGAGAAAGTGACTCTGCTATAGGAATTTATCGTCACGTTATCAGTTATGCGGTGTCTCATACCGATATACACCCATACTGTATAGCTCGTAGCGTTAGCCTGGTCTCCGACACAACGTTTCTTCCTAACACTGCACCTCATCTCAGGTGGAACTCAACTTGCCTCTAACTTCCTTGTGAAGCAAATAACGATAAGCGTATGGTATCTTTAGTAGTTGATTTCGTAATCAATTGAATAAGGAAACTGTGTTGTGTAGGTCTGATTTATTTCCTAACAGTAGCGCCAAGAATCCAGCGAAAATTAGTTAGTTTTTTATTTGAATAAAAATAATTTATTCAATCCAGATAAATGGCCAGAGAGACATAACGCTAACCGGGTCGTGGCTCGAAAAATGGCAGGGACAACAGAAATACACAAAACTGAGTAAAAATTAGAAATGCATGTCATGATAACGGATATTGCGGGAACAGCAAGGAAGAATTGACAATGACAATCATGGTGATGGCCGCAAAAGAATTATAAGAGAGACTTAAGGTAAATTTACCAAAATGAGAAATCTAATTAAGTTTATGGCTTGAAGGCGGAGAAAAAGATAAGACTCACAAGAAAATTACCAAAATGAGATACCTAATTAAGCATTTGTTCGCCCGTAAACATGCCAACAGCAGCCACTTACGCCTGGCACAGTATCACTTGGCCAGCGTATCATAAACATGTGTCAAAGACAAACAGAATTCGCCCCTCCAACTACGTAGTGATGGGCGAGTCAGTAACTTACTGTTGACACGAAATTTCATCACAGTTACACGCTCCCGACTGATTTGAATTCATTACACGAAAGGCAGCCATCGAAATTTACACTTTCGCAGAGGGACTATCTCTCGGCCTCTCAGATACGGCTTCCCAATTATTTGGATGGACTTATACCACTAACTTTTGATTCCTGACGTCGTAAATATGTGAAGTATACCGCTAAAAAATAAAGGACAGAGAATGTACACACATATATATCATTTTACTTATTACATATGCATATAATTTTACACAATCATACCCGTTTATCACAGTTTTTCTTAGAATCAGATTTTATTAATGATCTTAGCTATCAAGAAAATACGGTTTCACCGTAATCCCACTCCCACACGCCACTCTATCGAGAGATAGAAGAAGGATCTACAGCTTCAAAAGCGATTTAAAATTCTTTTTTCATGGTTATCATAAGAACTTAAAACTGTCGATCAAGTCAAATGTTCATAATTGGCTTTGCAAAGCCTGTAGGAAATAGATTCCTGATCAAAGCCTAGCTTTGACTACGAGGAACGAAAAATCCGAACAACGCAAATTATCTTTCACTGATTAGTATATGCTGAGTGACATTATTTTATGTAAGTGATTCGTAGAGCTAGATAGGTATTTTGCGATGATAAGTCGCACCGTGGTCATTTTAAGGAGAATATTCGATATAAAGGGTGTTTCAGGAGGAAAGTTCGAAACTTCTGGAGGAGATAGGGGAGGTGATTTTAAGCATTTTTTTGTCCTATCAACATAGGGTCGCAACTCCTAAGTTACCGAGCTATGCATGCCATGGCAACACAGACATTTGTTCACAAGTATTCTGCAGTCACAATGAAAACACCGAATTTTAATGATTAATGCCGTTTGAAGAGATATGAAACTTTTCACATAGGTGCATAAGATATGTACCTTTCTTAATTTTTGATATCTCTGAAATTAAGAGATCTATCGTACATCCGTTGTATTTGAGGAACGAAATGTCGACAGATATTCGACAGCCATCTTAAAAATAAGATACCGTTAGCTCTGATACTAGCAGAAAAAGAACGATACATATCTTATGCACCGCAGTGACAAGTTTCAAATCTCCTCCATTGATACTGGTCATTGAAATTCGGTGTTTTCAATGTGATTGCAGAATACTTGTGAAAAAATATTTGCGTTGCCATAGCTTGGTAACTAAGGAGTTGCGACCCTATGGTGAAAGGACGAAAAATGCGCTGTTTTTCCAGCAGCACATTTACGACAAGCAATTTACTATGCGAAGTGATGAGATGAAAAACTAATAGTACGCACTTTAGACAGTGAAAAAAAGTAATAACTGTAACCAAACATCTGCTCTCTTTGACGCGGTCCCCACCTCACACATAAAATTTAATACTCAGAGAAGTGGAATTACGACCTCTCGATAGCTATTCGATTAATAAAGTGATCAATAAATTAACCCTTAAAAGAGTAATTTTTCTTCACAGGTGGAGGTTAAAAAGGAGAGTGAGCCACGAAATAGCATTATTATGAGCTTCGACCAATATGTAATGCTTAAGCTGCGATATTTTACAATACCTCCAACAATAGTTGCGGTCACCATTTAAAACGTACGAACCACATCTTGTGCAATGTAGAGTATGTCTTACAGCTGATTTAATGTCGCTACTTCGATCGGCGACAGCGCACGCTATAAGGACTTGCGACTCAGGAAAACAGGACCAAGGTCGCCATTAGCGTTCAACTTGGGAGACATACGTTCCCTAATGGGCCGAAGGCTCCCAGCAAAGGGAAGCAATCAAGGCAAAGGTAATATGTGGAGGCAACGACATCGAATAGAGCGTTGGGCGGGTACACGGAGCATGGGATGTGATGCTGAGGGAAGTGCGTGGGGTGAGAAAAGAAAGGAAATAGACGGGAGTGAGGAACATGGGGCGGGCCCAAAAGAGTCCTCGGAAGAAAGCGTCGGCTTTCTCAATGAACGTGAGATGGTTGGGAGGCATGACCGTCTCTCACGATCCATCCTCCCCGCTCTGCTCTCTCGACCCCTCCCCGTTCGCCCTACTCCTCAGTCCCGCAAAAGAGAAAGGCCATAAGTCGAGGGGGGAGGAAGGGTGTGGGAGTGAGAGAGATGGAGGAATGAGGAGAAAGGGGGAAGAGGAGGAATCGGATGAAGCAGGAAGGGAAGGAAGGAGGGATGGAGAAAGAGAGGGAGAGAGTGGAGGAAGGACGGGAAACGAGGAGGAAAAAGAGAGCCTATCTTACATCAGTTCGGCGTCTGGGAAGGGAAAGGACAGACTTGAGCTCCTCCGCCTCTACCTCCGTCCGAACTTTAGTGATCGCCTGGCCCAGATTCCAGCAGTGTTCCGAATATACTTTTAGTGCGACTCGAGGAAAAATATCGGTTTCCCATTGGGACGGACGAGAGGAACGTGATTCAAGAGAGAAACAACTAACCCAATGCCATTTACCAGTGACATCTTGCAGTGAAGGGCAAATGGCTACAGCTGTGATCGATGTAAGCCCGTGCCTAAGATTGTACTGGCGGAAGATCACTCCAAAACATGAGCAAAAGCTAGACAGAAATCTGCCGAGTTTCCGAAGTTGCTTCACCGCGGAATGAAGGGAAGATGCTAAGATCGCGGCCAATAGGAATTCCAGCATGCTCATTAGTCACCAACGAGCATGGAGAAATTTGGATTTAGAATCGGGTCTTAAAAAAGGAAATTCCAGAGCCACGAATCCACAAAATGAGATCTAATGAGACAAATATGCAACTGAATAATTAAAGATTACTCTAGGCTAAAACTTTTTATTGAAGACTTGTTACAACTCCTAAATCTAAATTCCTTAAATTTTAGTAACAGGAAATTAAAATTATTATACCATCATAGAAGCCCAACAGTAACGCGAGTAGAAAAGTAATGGCCCATGATAGGACGATAAAACTAGCATAAGAGGAAATATGCGCAATAAAGTTCGTTGTTCCTGAGAAAAGGAAAGAAATTGGTTTGGAAGCAAATTGTTTCAATACGCGATTAAATTGTCTACGCCACCCAGTTAGCACACCACTAAAGGTTCGGCAAGCCAGCTCGTAACTCCATCAAGTTCTGGGATGAGAATAGGGATGGTAATTAAACACGTGACTTTTATATGAATATAGCGAATCGTCCGCTCTGGAATCATCAGAGTCCCGGAAAAATCAAGAAAACTAAAGCAATTATGGATTGAGTGCGAGAAATGTCTTTTATTTTCAAATAATTATTCACATTTACAATGATAGGATTATTTTTTTATTCCCTTAACCTAGTGATATAACTTTGAAGTGGCGACAGACAGTACATAATATCACTGGTAAAGTAATAACTTCAGAGTTACAAACGTTATAATATTTCTACAGTCGTAGGATACAACGATTCAATATGACCATTATGAGCATATTTCGTTAACGACGAAAAAGCACGGTTTCAAAAAGATACTTAAATGCATTTATTTTAGAAGAAAAGCAATGGGATAAGAAAGTAATAATAATTTAGAGAAACAGCGATATTGAAGATAAAATATATAACGGCTCTAATGCGTGGCGAAGAGAGAACATTGACGAAATCACGGAGAATATTAGGGATGGGCGCATTCGACAAGAGAGGGCATGATGGCTATTGGAAAAACGAGGAAGGAAAAGAGAACAGGAAGAACAACTGAAGAAGGGCCCCAATGAGAACAATAAAAACTAATAATAGCACACGTGACAGATGAGCGAAACGAAGTCGTGGAGTCACAAGAAGACAGGAATCCTGGAGTCTATCCAACTAATCCTTAAGATTTCCATTTACTTTGCCTTGGTATTCAACAGATTCAAGACTATTTCAATGACATTCCACTTTTTACACGTGTACTTTGCAATCGATTCAACGTACTTCATGAAACCCTTCATTACGTGCAAACAAGAACCCTGGCACTCTTTACGCCGAACGATCCCTTTTACACGCACGTCTTCTCCATCCAGCTATTCTATTTCATTCGAATTTCCTCTAAAAATTCATCTTTCCCTCACTATTTTCAAAATTATTGATTCATCTTCTTTAAATAAATCTGATTAAACAACGCATTTTACATACGCACAACTAAGCCGTCTTGTTCTAATATAATTTCCAGGACGTACGCTTTGAAGATTACAACGACACGCTCCATTTAAAAGTTTCACTTACAATTTTATCTTCCCTCGGAGTCCATCCATTTCTTCACTCTCCTTAATAAAAAACCCTAAAAACTGAGATTGGTTTTGGTAAGATCAATAGATGCATACCTGAATATGGCGCCCCACATTTCGGATAGTCATTATCTTATTTTAGGGTAGAACGTACGCTGAGATGAAGGAAGAAATACTTTGGGTAGACAGGGGCCTGCACATTTAAAAATCTGGAGGATGTTTTTCTCCGACTTCCATTATGACCTATATTTATCAGGAATATTACCTAAATGAATTAAATTATTTCTCCATCGAACTCGATCATTTCTCACAAACATATAGCCCCAAACTTAGATGGGTCACACTTCCCCTCGAACTAAGCGGTGCGACCAGACCTCGGTGGGTGAAGCAACTCAAAAAAAAAACATGCACAATTTAATTCCTCATAAAAGTTAGTAGTCACATCTACAATAAGCATACACAGTTACATTTTTCATCAGTTATAAAAAAACTCCTTTCCTCCACTCCAATGAGAACAGAGATGATTTCTTCAGTAGCCACAAAATCAACACTGTTGCGATTAACACTTCGATAAGAATAGCAGCACAGGACACTTATCAGAGTAACAAGAAGGAAATGCCGTTGAATGAAAAGAAGGACATCATTCCTTATCCAGTGATTTGATGCAGTAGGGAGCAATCATACTGGCCAAAACGATCTCGAAATTAATTTGAACCATTTTTACTTATAATTGCCATTCTCGACCTTCATGAAGTATGGAGTCGATACTTCATTAAGTTTCTTGAAAGACAAATCTACAACGAATTCCCCATTTATGTACAAACTATAAAATTTCATGCTATAGATCGCACACAAATACACCATATTTTCTAGGAAAATGCGCAATAAAAGTGGAAATAAACAATAAATTATTGTTAATTTCGCGGAAAGTTAATCGATTACTATGAATATTATGAATATAAACAAAATACGACAAAAACACCTAACGCGCCTTTTGCAATGGTTTTGAAGCGATTTTGAAATTGGCGAGCACTTATTTTGAACCTCACCATACTACAAAATCTGCGCTCGTGTGGTTTGGAGGACACCTGTGGCTATTTGAATGTGGACATTCGACCCAGGTGGGGTCACTAGATCACTCCACGTAATCTTCTAATTCAGGGTGCCCATGAAACTACGATGTAAGAGGATCAAGTACCTGCTACATTGAAGTTAAAAAGAGAATTTTGATGATGGATCGCCACGAGTTTTTGGAAAAAAATTAGTCTACTAGGAATGATAGAGGAAACTTCCGAAGCTATTCACCATTTTACATATTATGGTAATCATGCATTTCAGCTGACATTGGAACGGAGCTTCGGAGACATAACATGTAGCTGACTCATTTTCGCTTAAGAAACAAAAATTATCAACGGAGTGGATCAATGAACCAACGTTGCCGAGGTCCAATAAGGGAAGGAGCGTTTAAAAAAATCTGGAAGCTCACCAAATAAAATAATTTCAACACAAGAAACACTTTCGGGGGAACTACATTTTCAAGACGATGCTAAGATACTTAGAAAAATCCATCGCCTCAGCATTTCAAAAATGGTTACCTCATACTTTCCACACATTCAGAGAAAAAAAATTCTAATACACCATATAACTACAAATGTCACCAGAGATGACTCAAACTCTCCACAAATATAACGACAGTTCACGTATTCTTTCCGCACATAACTTGTGACCCAGTTTCACAAGAGATCCGAAGAGGCTGCTCTCCGAAGGATGTTCCCCTGCGGTTTCATCGTTTTAAGTAGGCCTCTTTGGAATGGGGACGGAAATTATACAACGGTCTGTTGTTCCTTTGTCTTTCAACTAGCGGATCTCAAGAATATGGCAAGTGATCAAGCACGCTCGGTACGGACTCTTTTATCGTTACCTACGCAAGTTACAATTTAATTCATTAGAACGACTTAGTCATTAGTTTTAATAGAATGAATGAACGTGAGAATAAAGGCCTGAGGCTGAATGCCTCTAAATCAAAACAAATAATTCTTTCCTTTCGCAAAACCACTTGACAGAAGTTAGGAAATATCCACGTGAATGTGCAACTTTAAAGAAGAAAAAGCGGTTTAGATTTTACCTCTAATCATGCTGCCAAGGTTAATTACAGAGTGAGTGAAATGGAGACGCATAATTTCACAAGTTTGAAGAAACTATACCTAAGCACTGATCTGAGCAAGTCAAGAGCCACCAGCGTTAGATCTGAGATTATGTCACTTGATTCACAGATCTACGGTGAAGAGGGTGTAATTATGCAGCCCAGTGCAGGGGATGATTTTCATATTTTCTAGTAGATTGATAAATCTGATTATTGATACCATTAATCAAAATACTGGAAGAAAACCTTATAGAAAATTTTCCGTTTAAATATTTGAACGGTAGATTTGATTGATGAAGTTCCCTCCAACAAGACTGAAAACAGCAATTTCGTAAATCACTCCAGTTATAGGGGTAGAAAAGCTCGGTGGCACGCGCCGGTGAAGTGTCAGGGAGGGTAAAGTTTATAGGAGCGGTGAATAAAAGCGGACGGGGGCCACTACATGAATCCCTGCGGGATTTATTCGGTATATCTTCCCGCCAATGATCACCTTAAAATACCCAAGTTCATTTGGTGCAAATTAAAACGATAAATTTTTGTCCTGGGATACAAAATTAAACCCAATCGATTACTTAGACAAAAAATAGAAAAAATCTCATGAATGAAGACTGACGCGTGTTACCCTGCGAAAAATAAATTGATACGTGTCAAGGGTCATATTGTACGAAAAGTATGTACTTAATAAACGACGCAGAGGTGTTAACATTGAGGTTGAGATGATATTTCGTAATATTTATACACTACCAACGCATATTTACAGCAGGTATACAAGAAATGTATCGGCAAGCACGAACACTTCGAATAAAACAAAAATGAGCACACGAACACGAGCGGATCGAAACACAATGAATACCAAATTTTGGTCCAGAACAAAATGAAACGGTTCTTAACAAATTTTATTCACAAAACCTTTACCATGGAATACCACCAAGTGACTAAAGATAGAGTTTTATCTGTTCGAAACTATTATTTTTATGCTTAATTCCATAGCATACCTAAATCACTATCAGTAACGAATGGTTTCGTGTTGGTAAGACGCTTTTGAAAAGTTGTTTGACTTTGTTTGGATAGGTGTGAAGTTTTGACTTGTTTTGAGTATGTATTTTGATAAACAGATATTCTCTAAGGAATGATTTTCAGAACATGACGTTGACACTGAAAAGTAAACTTCCTTGAGTTCGCAGAATTCATAGAGAGACATCTTCATCAATTTCCTGGAGTTTGATAAACTTAGTTCTTTAAGACTCTCTCAGTTAAAAGACGATACGAGGTAGAAATCACACATCCATTGGTACAATCGACCCACTAATAGTTGACAAGTTTCCGACAACATTGAGTCATGTATTTCCTTGATTAAATTCCACGAAATATCCTATTAATATGCACTCTTGTCAAGGATAATGTTTACGAACGTTGTCATTTCTCGGGCAACTGTACGACTGTCAAGCGTAATACAAGCAGCAGATGAAAATTATGCCATTACTAAACACCACCTTTCCGACGCGACAGCATGCGTTAAGTCATTCGACCAGATCCGGAAATTAATTGGAATGAATTCACAGCACAGGGGCAAGACTGCGAACCAAATTATTTTTTAATCTTTCGCAATAATATTGGAGTAAGGAATACATATATACTGAAGGATTACAAGAGCAAAATGTAGCAAATACTTAGGCAGAGAGCAATAAAAAATAAGTTAAAGCGAGGCAAACAACGAAACCACCATATTTAGTTCTGCAAAAATGAAATATGCACAAAATGAAACGAAGAGCTTCTGGCAAGCAGTACCCGAGACAAAAGACGTCGAAGCTATGTAATACAACCGAATATTCCGAATTTTATATTCCGACTCCAAGCACTTAGGTGGATAGCATTAACATTCCAGACCTTCTAATAGAGCAACCGAATTTTCGCAACAGTACCAAGCGATATTTCAATGAATCTAGTTGCTCTCAGCTCACGGTACTTGGGCATACTTACCGGAGTCTATTGGAGCTACTTTATCTACAAATGTAGGAAAATTTATTTTTTAATTTCATTTCTCGGCCCCTTTGATTGTTTTTTTTTAACCCACTTCTTTGAGACTTCCTATCCTCAAAACAAATGTACAAACCCATTTACGAGAGGCCCATTAAGAATACCCAGATAGAAATACATGAACTTTTTCATAAACAGTTGTTTTGACACCCTAAATTCGGAAATATAAGTTTTCACGCCAACGTAGATGTATCACAATACAACCTTCGACTACTTATTCTGATAGGAGGAACAGCTTTGAAGCAGTGAAAATTTAAGAGATTGCTATTTACCGCAGTTACTTCTAAAACTATTCCTATCCTTATATTTTTCAGTCATAATGACTCGCCCTTCCTAAAGCTATTGCCTGCCAAAAAATACATTACGTCTACATCTACATACCACCCTACGAGCCGCAGCATGGGCGTGTGGCAGGGGGTACTAGGACACCCGCCGTGAAAATATGTGAGGGATAAGATTTCGGGAGGTGAAATGGTGACTTGTACCTATTATGGGAGTGTATTTAGTGGAGCTCAGTTTTTATTGTGGTCACCAATTGCGCGCGGAAAGAACGAGTTTATATACCTATCTACACAGCAATGTATCTCTCTTATTTTATCACTACTGTTAGACTTATATATGTTGTGAGGCGTCATGATAATATCCTCTGTGTCTCCCTGAAACAGAGCAGTTCTAAATTTTCCAAGCAAGCTAAGCCTAGCGTGTAGCCTCCGAGTCTCTAGGGGCTCCCACCTTAATCCCACTGAAAGTTGTGAAACAATAAAAAAATTCATAAGTAACTATGCAACGGCTCTGCGCACGACCAAAAATAAATCACTCCAGGACACTTCCTATTTTTTGTTCCCTTCATCTTAAAGCATATTTAGAGTCGCGATCAATTTTTGATAATGAATAAGGTTTGGGGAACCTCCAGGTAGGCCACGACATATTTCCACCATGATTTTCCAAGAGTGGTAGGACCTTTTTCAAGGATTTTGTAATTTGTACCTATTTTTACACACATTACAAAGATTTTTTCCCGCGTTTAAACTTTTTTTGGCTCCGTACCAAACAAAAATGCTTACATCAGGAGTAGTAAACTGACATTAAATGCAGCCATACAATCAATGAATGTCTTACCGTAGCGTTGCCAGGCCAGAATTATGACGCGTATATACTGGAAGGACCTAGCCCTAGGTGAACTTACTGAAGAGTATCTGTAGCCATAATAACGGGGTGTTCCTCAATACTGGAGATAGAGAAATTAAACCCTTCAAACCTTAGCATTGGAAGAAACCTAATAGATGGGGTGGATAACATATATGTGAGAGGTTAGGGGGAGATGGTCCAGCTCTAATACACTACAACTGGTTCCATCAGTTTTCATCTACGTTGCCAGTCCGAAAAGAGCCACTATTACTACCAGGCTCCAGTACTTAGTCTCTGAGTCCCCATTACTTTGAGTCACAGTTTTTCA
This sequence comes from Ceriagrion tenellum, assembly GCA_963169105.1. Taxonomy (NCBI): domain Eukaryota; kingdom Metazoa; phylum Arthropoda; class Insecta; order Odonata; family Coenagrionidae; genus Ceriagrion; species Ceriagrion tenellum. Next base: position 98,155,329 of record OY720633.1, on the reverse strand, counting down.
ATGGCTAGTTAACATATTTAGTAGGAAAACGCGGCCTTGAAGCAAACTTAACGTCAACTGAGAGTTTGTACCAGGATATTACTTCAACTGTCGGTAATTTCACGCGACAGTTATCGATTGGAGAATTTATTACCATCAGTTTCCTCACTAAGAATATATTTGACAGGCTATTATATAACCAACCTAAATAGAATCTATTTTCTTCTATCACGGATTTTACACACTAAATTTCTACATAATCACGACATTGACAGTATATACAATCTTAGTGAAGGTTCTTCGAGTGGTCCAACGACCTCGCTAAGTGACTCAAAAGAGCAAAGCCTCAGACGGTATTTCTTCAGACTCACAAAAATGGACGGAAGAACAAGAAAAATATTTCAAATCCATAAAAACAAGCCCCGAGGGCGGCATGAAACGAAAGTTGGAACGAAGTCGATGCAGCCGGAACGAAACCTTTCTTGTGTGAACCCAACCCTGAACGGCTCAATTTCATTTCTACGTATATACATCCGTTCCTCTCAGTTTCGTTCCGCAAACTCGCTCGTTCAAACAACCGAATGGAAGCTGTTCCTTTCCACCGAGTTTATTAAGTCATAAAAACATTTTATGAAAGAAAGGCATCGAGTGTTAATTAACTGGTACACTAAGATGATGCTCATTAAGGCTACGACTATTCACACTACAGCATCGGGCGCGTAACACCGGATGTGGTTTCATAATGATATCACAAAAACCCAAGGAAGTCTGTTGTTTTTGCCTGGGAGTCTGTTTTCTGACTACTAAGAGGATGTTAACAGACATAAGACACAACGACGTTACAAAATATTTGTTTAAGTTTCCGGAAAAAACACAGGTGTTAACTTAAGAAAATCATAAAGAGAGGTGCTTACATGATTATGGCACACGCCATCCCGTAAAATATTTGTGCCCCAAAATCCCGTCATTTAAAATATTATTTAATCTTATTAGGACGTTAGCAACAGCAAACAAAAGTTTTTTAACGAGAGAGGCCAAATTCTTTGATCTCTAAAAGGGTCTTCTCGTCTAGAATACCATCCCTCACACTGTAAAATAATATTGAGGAACAGATCACGCGAGAGTTTTAGAATTCGGCAAGCTAACCAAACGCTTAACGATACACTCTTCCGTCAGGAATACTAAGCTATTGCTACCTTTCCTGCAGGGCTTACTGTCCTCATCCGATCAAATGATAATACTTACGCTCAGCATGCAGCTAAACACGATCTTCAGGTCATGCGCTAACCGATTTCCAACAACAAAAGTCGAGCGACAACGAAATTTTTATTTCGAGACATGAATAACTTTATTTCGTTTGATTAATTTCGTAACATAAATCGTAAGGCGGCAGTCTTCACATGGGTACCCTAATAACTACTACTTTTACCGCAGAACCCATATTGTTCTCGTGTGATTAAAGCCATAATTCCTTTGTACATCATTTAATTAAACACGCTCACATTCACTCGCATCGACGTTTATCTTCCAAGATTTACATGGACTAAATCCACAACATTAATTCAGGGTGGGCGTCCACCATTTACAAATAAACGTCGAGCGACACCGAAGCCTTTCACCCAAGAAACGACTATTACACATAGGGTGAAACTCTACCTCTAGGTACCGTAAGTCATCACCATTTTTCCCGTATTGCCCTCCCATTGCCCTCGAGCGGTCAAATTGATAACTCTTCCGTTTCGCATCCAATTAAACACGTTCACACTCCTACTCTCCCTGACGTAAATTCGCAGAGATCAACAAGGTCACAATATTACTTCAGGGCGAGAGCATTTATCATTTTCAAATAAATAAAAAAGTCGAGCGACACCGAAATTTTCTCTCGGGGGAAACGGATGATTCTTAACGGTTTCATTCGGCCGAGGAGGAAAGAGAGAAACGCGAGAGAAAGGGAAACGGAGCGAGGGCGAAAAGGTGTGGGAGAGAGAGAGAGAGACAGAGAAGAGAGAACAGGAGGACCCCGGCGGGGGAACGTTATTATCGTCCTCAAGCTCGGTTTTGCTCTGGGTTCCAACCCCCCACACTCCTACGACTCACACCCACCCTTCGCTCCCCTCCTCATTCCTCTCCCACTCCCACCAGCCATCGCTCCTCATCTCTCGCCCTCCCTCTCTCCCTCTTTTTCTCTCCACTTCTCCCACTCAAAAGTCTCCGGAGGAGCATCTCCAGCGACAATCCCCCCCCCATACCCCATCACCCTCTCTCTACCCCCGTACCCCATTGACACGGTCAGCTAAATCCGGAGCAGAAGTATCCCCCGAAACGAGGGAATGGGAGAGGAGGAATAAAGGAGGAGGCGGAATGGAAGGGATGGGGTGAAGGGACTAAAGGCGAGGGAAGAAATAGATCCGGCCGTTATTTATAAGCGTACAAACACCCCTTCCCCGACACGCGGAGAGGGGTAGGAAGAGGCGAGGCGGGGAGGTGAGAGGTGGGGATGCCGCCACGAAATGTCTACGGAGGAGGAAATGGGGGAAGAGGTTAGGGCGAGAAGAGGAGGAGGAGATGAGGGAGAGAAGGAGAAGCTGAGGAACGATTGGAGGTGGGGAGAGGAGACGAGGAATAGCGGGGAGGAGCCGATGCAGATAAGAACGTGGGTGCGGTGACTGAGGAACATCGAAAACATTTAAATGATGGATAAGGGTGTTGTTTCACACAAATAGAGCGACACACGACTTCGGTACACATTGGAATTAAAATTGAAAGAGATAGCAAGACACCACTTAAGTTGATCTTTCAAAAATATGTCTTATTATCAATTATTCATAAGAAATTTATGCTGGCGTTCTTTACACCAAGTAATTAGACCACGTAAACTATAATCTCCAAATTATAACGATATGAAAAGTTTTTCGGTCGCTCAGGGAATTCGACTACGCAATTCTGTTTACAAAGATTTTTAAAAAAATTGACGTTCATTTGTTTAAACATGGATAAATTAAGCTTATGCTGGCGTTCTTTACACCAAGTAATTAGACCATGTAAACTATAATCTCCAAATTATAACGATATGAAAAGTTTTTCGGTCGCTCAGAGAATTCGACTACGCAATTCTGTTTACAAAGATTTTTAAAAAAATTGACGTTCATTTGTTTAAACATGGATAAATTAAGCATTATCACCACAAAATTCTGCATTCCACAGACAATATCATTAATCTTCAAACTTCAGCTGGTAGACTTAAGTTCGAAGGCGCCACAATTATTATGTCTACATCGACCCGCGTAACACAATTACTTAAGCCTAAGACATTCATGTCTGTCGAAGGATTGGAAGCCGCGACCCAAGGGTTACAAGCAAGCGCGTTACCAACCTGGCATCAAGTTACGTAAGCGTTAAGTTTTTTAAACCGATAACCACTAACATCAGATCAAATATACCTGAGCATCGATTCTTCTGGAGACACATCGATCGCATTCATCAATTACAGTATTGATTAATGGGGAAGATCATTTTAGACTACTCCTGAGCTTCGCAAATCATTTGTGAATCATTAACTGCCGCTATTTAAAGTCTCAAACCTTTTAATAGGACACAACCGACTTGGGTGACCTGCCATTGCATTCTCCTTGACTTGTCATTCCCATTCGATATATCAGTGGGGAGATAACGGATCACAGGCCCGCCGTTAAACACCAGTATTTAGAGTAATGAAGCTCAAATGATTTCGTACTGTCTACAAAATTTTATTTCCACCTCTTGCTACACGTGTTTCGACTGACTAGCAGTCATCATCAGGCAAGAGTGTCTTGCCTGATGATGACTGCTAGTCAGTCGAAACACGTGTAGCAAGAGGTGGAAATAAAATTTTGTAGACAGTACGAAATCATTTGAGCTTCATTACTCATTATGCTGTTCTACGATATCTCGCCTGAGAAAGGAGTTTACCAGTATTTAGGCAGGTCTCTCTCGCGGTAAAAGAAGGGAATTGTAAAATGATCTGACCACATCGAAGATTAGAGATTATGAGCTGAGAGGTTGGGGGAGGCTGGAAACGGATCATTTCACTGAGCTTGCATACAGGCTATCATAATTTTTCTATGGATAATATTCCAGAAAAAAACATTTTTTCTTACTTAGCTCCACTATAATGATCACATAAACTATTTTTAAAGTCGATTGCTACATTATAGAGGAATACAAAAGTTCAACACTAACAATTTTCGCCACGCAAGGGACACCAAAATAAAAAATATACTCAATTAGGGTACTGTGCAATCATAAAAAATAACCCAGCTAAAATTTCCGCTATGTCAATTCAGCAAAGTGAAAAAGCCGAGTTCCTTCGACTACTCTCCTTTGTTAAATCTCATTCTCCTCGCTTATTTTTCCTAATGCGCCAATTAGCTAGATAACGTTTTCGTTAACTGTATAAGCTTATATTTTTGTATGTCTGAGCATCTGAGAGAAAATACATGGTTAATCTACAAATATCTATGAATATATAAGCATGGTAACTCCTTATGAAGACCTTTTCAACTAGGAATTGATACGACGTCAAATTATTAATTCGATCGATTCGAGTCAAACTCATCCTTCACCCCCACTCCACACTGCCATTTAATAATCACGGGAGTGCACAAGATCGAACCTCCGCCCTCTCTAGGGCTAAAAATATAGTGCGCAGAGTAGTAAATCTACGGCTTGGAGCCAAAATGAAGTAGGAGCCGGGAGCCAAAAACTATTTCCTCTCCATTTTGAATATTATCAAGAATGACAACTTCAGGGCAGAGCATGTGGCTCGAAAAAGAGGTAAAACCAACAGAAAGGAGAAGAATTCATGCTTTAAGTGACCAAATGATTTGCGAGGTCACATACTGGCTAGAATTGATTGAATAAATAATCATGAATCCATAAAACAAAACCGATCCGACCTAAATATCACTTCAACACAAGTAGATACTCAATACTCAGATACTATATTACATAGTATAGTATCCAAAATAGACCGTAAGTATAGATTTAACAGTGATGCATTCATATTTACAATCGTCGCATTATATAAATGAATTAATTTCACTTAGTTGCTATACGAAACTATTCCGGACGTATATGATTAACAAATATTATATCTTTAAATTAAAGAATCGTAACGCTAATACTCAGGAGGAGGAGGAGGAGCAAGGAGCATTTTAATTTCACCCACACATTAAACATAACTTCTCCGAGTAATAGGACAAGGAGTAATTAACAATAAAATAAAAACGTACACATAAATTTAGACACTTGGACAAAAACGTTCGCGGATTTTGCGGACCAGTGTCACTTAACCACGGCCAAGCTTTTTTCGGACTACCTCGAACATAAATGAGAACACGAATAAATACCTTATCATTGCCGCATATTTTAAAAGAATAAGAACTGTCCACTTAGAGTCCAGAAAGAGCAGTTACCTCAATGTAATCGACGTTTTGCCTTCTTGCCGTCTTAGTAAAAATAAGTTGAATGCCTTGGACATTCTTAGTTAATTAAACACATCAGAGATCTGGCTAACCAAATGGACGCCCAGCACAAATAAATTGGCTGGCCGGGCTAGCTCTGGCGCGTCTTCGATGACTGTCACCACAAATTACGTACCTTATTAATGACGAACTCATAATCGCCTTTGTTAAGAGTTCGAACCTTTCCGAAAGAAATGCTTGCGCCTTTACATGAAAAATAAAATACTTCAAAGCAAAAATCCTCCTGAAAACTGAGACAGTCTACAGAGAATTAGGAGAAGCATTTAAATAAGGCAGTTTTTAAAACTTAAATAGGTACAGTCCGACCAATTGAGGTTCCTACAATTCGCCCTACGAGTTTTGCTAATGCATTAAAAGCAGTGTGAAGTTAATTCTTCGAAGTCTTTCCATATGGACTCTCACAGGATCACTTTTCTCACTTGGGATAAAGTAGTCAAATGTTATTTGGTTTGCTTGTCATTGACTAATATGTTTTAAGTAAGTGTCTCTCAAGGTTTCTATAGGTCTGCGCTATCTCGGGAAAATGTCAATTTCATACATGGTCATTATAAACAAAGAGTCAATGGGCCTCCGATTTAGCTGTTGGCTATTTTTGGGAGGAAAATCTGTGAGGTCTCGTAATCCAGACACCCAAACACGGAATAAAAAATATACTTCTGTTGGCAGGAAAAGATTCTTGAAGGGAGCAAAGAAGATCAGCCCCGAAGAATCAGCGATCGGCATCGAAAAAGAATTTAATAAAGAAGTCCACTTCCAAACTAATTCTGAACCTTTTCCAAGTCCTAGGGAAGGGCTAAGCTAAACAACACAAGGGAAGAAGAACCCCGATGTGAATCACCATCTCAGACAGGCCTATTATTCGGAAGGTAGCCCAATGACCAAGATTAAATCCCAAACAAGGGTACCCGCGCAAGGAGTAAAAATAAAATCACAGCACATGTTTTCTCCGGACCCCTTAAAAATAAGAATTTAAAATACAAAACCCATGACCAACTTCACTTCAACTCGTGCATAATTTTGTTTAGGGGATTCTCTCACGGTGGACCTTAGGTCCTAAAGGCTTGATCTCTTTCCGTTGGCTACTCTGGACGCAGTGGTGCCAACATTCCAAGCCCCTTTCGTCACATTCCCAGGAATAGCCACGGCTGCCTTCCACTAAACAGCCCACCCCAACACCCCTACCCCCTCCCCTTTACCACTCATTCTCGCGTAACCACCCCCGCTGCCGCCGCCGTCGCTTCCACCTCGTACTCCACACACGCCCACAGTAATGACGGAAGACGGAAATATCGGGCCATGAACTCTCCCACTCCTCTCTTACACTAACCCACGCCCCCCTTTCCAGCATCTTCTCCAGCAGCGGCAGTCGCGGAAAATTGGGGAGCCAAGACCGTGGTGCGGGGGAGGAGGCGCGGGCGAGGGGGATGACGAATGATACAGAAAGGGGGCGCGAATCCCATAACGCGTTCGGCACCGAGAGAGAGAGCGTTCCGATGAATTGGCCGGCCGAAAAAAGAACTTCCGATTACACCACACCCCAACACTCGATACCCGTCCAAGTTCTGAAATTCTTCCGGAAAAAAACCCTTCGCGAGTGAATAATTCGGCAGGGAAAAATTCCACAGCGACAGCAAGAGACTTTATAATAGCCATCTGCATTTGACGCTACTCTTTGAAAATATCCGAGGGCATCTTAGAAAAATAGAAGATCAGCTTTGGAAAAACAGCTTTTAGTAAATTTGTTCTAAACTTTTATCTACATTCAATTTGATTACCTAACTATTATTGGTAGATAGTTACATATGCTCATCAAAAATTAAAACAACAAAAAATCACCATTACAAATAAATCAAGTATGAATATTTTCACAGATTTATCCACTAAGCGATCGATGCCGTCATATGGGCGACACAATCGTCTCCCGTGAACCCTTCGCGAGTGAATAATTCGGCAGGGAAAAATTCCACAGCGACAGCAAGAGCCATCTAATAGCAATCTGCATTTGCCGCTACTCTTTGAAAATATCCGAGGCCATCTTAGAAAAATTGAAGATCAACATTGAAAAAACAAAGTCCTTTCGTCCGAAATATTTACACATCTAAAATTTTATTACGTACTTATTACTGATTGATTAAATCAAATGTTCATCAAAAATACACTTACAATAAAATCACAATAAAAAATAAACGAAGAATGAATATTTTCATAGCCTTATCCATTTATCGACCAACGTCGTCATATAGGCGACACAACCGTCTTCCGAAGGCATCGGATGCGAGACGAAGCCGGTCATGCTTTAAATTATTCACGTAACATATGCATAGTATATTTACGTGATCAAACAGCGAGATTTCCGCAAAATTTTGGGGAAAAAGGCGCTTCTGTATGGTATCATAATGATAAACTTCGATTTAGTTGAGCCAGAAACAACCCATTTCATCAAAGCAAAATTAATTATGAACATTTCATCAATGTAACATGCAATTTGCAAAGTTTAACCAATACATCAGCCCCGTGTACTCATCATTTGGGATTGTTCAAGCCGACACATCGGCTCACGGTAGCAACAGGATTAACCTGCTACTTATCGGCTATGGTGTAATGCTCTTACATACGAAATAATATGTATACACTCGTTGGTCATATCGATAACATTTACGATTACACGATCGAAGAAAGAGACGTCCTAATTGGACGTCACGCACGCTGGCTATCACGACAGCAGATTCGGGGAAGTTAGCCTTCACAGCTCCTTGCACACGAAAATAGAATACAAAGAATTTCCAGACTTGATTACGTGGAAACCCAATCATGCAAAGCGAAGAAATAACCTTACGAAAAGCTTTTACGTGTTCTAATATATTCATTATTTAAAGACCCAAGAAACAGCGAGATTACCGCGCAACTATGTTATAAAAATAACAGCACATCTTATAAAAATGAACCTTCCTTTCCGCCGATAAATAACTTTAAGGTGACACCATGCCAAGAAATAACATCAAAGGCGGTGTAAATATTGTCCTAAGTAATACAAGGTATGCCCAAGCATTCATCAAACTCGTACTGATAGAGAGGTCGTTGGCAATCTTTCCATCAATGACTAATGCAAGTACCAACCAACACGTCAAATTCATGGCACCTCTCCGAATATACAGTAGTGGCGTGGCCTAAATAGAATCAGAAAAAGTTTTCGGAAAATTACAGTTAATATGTTATATAATACACCATTTAAAAAGAGTTAAATAAATATTTAAAAATGCAAATGACATAGCTCATATTTACATACGTAGGGCTCAGTCATTTCCCATATCATATTTTTCAAAATCTTCCAAACTCTCGCAAAAATATAATCAAGTATTTAGCCTTCGAGAGGAGGTTGCGACCGAATACCCTGTGCAAAAATTTATAATAATTATCGAAATAACTTCCATAAATATATCACTCTAGCGATCGCGAGACTTCCGCCGCACACCGAGCTCAGACAACCTATCGCACATGACAAATGGCGGAAAACATCTGTTCACCTGAGAGTCATGCTTTAAAAAGCTGGAATTCCAACTCGCAACTCCCACGGTTATGTCCCGGTGAATCCGGCCCGTTGGCACGAGAACTGGCGAATAGCACAGAGAATATCCGATTCCATATATTTTTCCATGATCGGCAATAATCTGAATCGACTTTTTTGGTACCGATATAATAAAATAGCCCCTTTCACGGATGGAATGTATACGATCCCAGCTCTATAATAAATCCAATCGTTCACCTCTTCACCTATCCTCACGAGATGCATTCAATGATTTTCCTGCCTTTACGTAGCCCAGTAACAAAATACATAAAAATCAGGGCTGATGTACAATCTATCCGGTCATTTCAACTGCAGTCCACTGTGGTAAAAACAAATCACTTGGGAGTGGGACGTGTAACCCGGGAAGTGAGAATTTCACGCAATGTCAGAAGGTGCCCTAATATTCTTTTTGGCACGCAGACACCGCTCTTTAAATTGGCGTTTCAGAATGCACGCCTAGAAGCGTGTTCTCCTCCCTCTTACATAAAAACCAGATTCATTCACAGATAGGCCCATACAAAAATTAGAGAGAAAAACGTCCCAAATGCTTGCGGTGCTCGAATACTCGAGCTTTTTTAGCCAAGGGACACCATTTCAAGTGATGACTTAGAATGGGGATTATACTAAGGTTCATGAAATGCCACGCATTTAAATATAAGTTCTTCTGGAACATGGTCAACGGTTTTTTCGGCCGGTGTTAGGTACTGATAGTAATTAATAGAAGTGCGCGTTCACTGAAGTATGAGCAAATATCAGCTTTACGGTATAAACTTCAAATGAACAACGGTATTGCACCAGCGGGAGAATTAAGAGCGACTATTTTTTTTTGCTCAACACCCACGATGCCATATGTATATACCACAACGACGCCAGATAGAAGTTGTCCTTTCAGCGGGGTTTCCAGGAACCTATCACCTGAGTTACGAATGCCCCAGGTGGTGTCCGAACCCGAGAACGTGTTGGCAGTCCCTCGTACAAGCCACTATTCCAGTGCGGTCGCTACAAGTTACCGCCTTAGAGACTTAACAGTGATGAGTGCTTACATACTTGCAATTTATGCTCCACTTAAGTTATAGGTAAGGCGCACAAAAGCTCTTTTATTAACCTGAAACATTCTTCAGAAGTGACTGCACTTAGGTTCACTTTTATGACTAACTGCATTCGCCAAGAATGAGTATTTATCTACGGCGACCACGAAATACAAGTTTGCCAGAAAATATCATGCTTTCAAGACAGAATGACTAACATCAGATGATACCATGCTTCTACGTATCGGCCTACGCTCAATTGTTTCAAACTTTCTCATTGATACACCCACGGCTATCCGTTACGCGCAGCTGAATAGGTATTGGCGCAATTCAAAGGATGGTTCCAAGTGTTCCAAGGAACCCGCGAAAATAGTCGCAGTCCTTTTAATTGAAGTTTTACCACATCCATGAAAAAGCACTTCGATGAATCACACACTAACCAGTTTTCATGAGTTCCGATAAATATTGACCACCGGATGGAGGACAAAACTGGTAAACACAACAGTAAAATTACGACAGCATTTGATTTAAGGAGGCCCAGTTTAATGTTTGAGCACCTGGTTCTGTCATGCGTTTCGCCAGCAGCTGTTACACTCTCGGGTGCCATTAAAATGTTCCCGTTTACGGGAGAAGAAAAACCGAGGTAGAGGAATAAATTACTTCACGGCGCACACCCAAACAATGGGGAGAAACCAAAACAATAATCGAGCATGAAGTCATCTCACACACGATTCGAAGCAAACACCGTACCCGGCGCTGGCAGGTACTCAGCAAAAAAATAGTGAAGTGGAAAGGAGAATTATGCTAACTTTATGCACTATAATATAACTTTTGGTAAGAGTATATTACCTCAGATAACATCTACGTGATACCCTGCGAGCCACCACGAGGGTGTGTGGCAGGGGGTGAAGATCACCAAACATGCACTATTGACATGCAACTAGGATATTTAGGATTTAGGATAGGACGAGATAACGGGGAGTTGAAGATGTAAGATGTGATCTCCTTAGATATTGGATACACATGTGAACATCATGGCACCAGACTCCCTTTTACGATTTGTCAAACTTCGAACGATTTCTTTTAAATATGTACAAATGAGATATGTTAATTAAGATATCTATAAGACGATGGCTGAAATTTGTACGGATTTTTATAATAAAATATGAGAATATAATTATCAATCTCATTCCTCATTCGAATCTACAACAAGATAGATGACATTTCAGCTATTAAATAAATAATTTCATGGACTTACTCGCCCAAATTAATTTTAACCGTTCCCTATACAACAGTGGATTTCGGACTAAGAGGCAACCAAAACACAAAATGTGCGAAACGAGATGATCTTGATGGAATAGTTGGGAAGCATAAACAAATACCTCAATTCCTATAGGGTAGTTCTATAAGAATCAAAAGAAAGATTCCACTCCAAGACAATAAAAGCACTTAAATGACTTACTGAGCTTCGGATATGACATCGCTCTTCCCCAAACGCCACAACATCGACAAAGTTAACCTCTGACAGGGGCGACTATTTCCCAAAAACTGATCCCGCATGCAAAAACCATTGGTTGGTATACGTAGTTTTTGGCCACACTTAAGACATGATTTCCATTTATGCAGATTAATCCTATGTTAAAGAACTTTTTGCATACATATCAATCTATTCGAAGATGCAAAGTGTGGAAAAATCAATAATAAGCTGCTGTACTTCCGTTCACTGCCATATTCCCACGGTAACATTATCTGACTCAGAAGCATTGCAATTTTACGTATAAAGGGATGACGAAAATTATTCGGGCACCCGAAGTATTGAGTGACTCAATTTTTATTGGCGGTGACTTGACGGTGAAAAGCAGCCATACACGTCCCTCATTTGGAATAAATTAATCATTTTTTGAGATTATTCATAAGAATCTCTTTGAAAATTCACGTCGAAATTGACGTCACGTTTAAATCGAAACGTCGGAGTGTGCTACGTTCTGCTGATCATGTGTTGAAGCCAAACGTTTGGTTACGCGGACCGGGGCCCACGGTCGCAGGTTAAGTTTCACCCGGCGATAACTATAACAAATAACCGTTTCATGATAAGGGTTTTTTTTTCTTGCGAGCGCTGGGAAGCTCTATCACTGAACCGACAGAGGCCGTTGAGCCGATTTTCATTGCCAGGGCCTATCGATCCGACTCTCCCACGACTCTTTGGTTATGACACGATGACACGAAAACATTCGAATGGCGGCGGAGCCGCTTATAAGGAGGTATTGATTATATTGGCACTTAAAAGGACATTGTGAAGTCCCAGAAGATACATTAAAGTGGCGCAAAAAAGCGCACAAAAAGAGCGATCGACAATGGAGGCTATAATACAGCCCTTTAAAAAAAGCTCACAAGTCGTGGTTTTGAGAGGCGCAATTATTTCCACGACAGAACTCAAACACACCAGCTAACTCCGCTTTAGATCAATTTATTTACCCATCCAATGATTCTACCAATCAAATAATAGATATTCTGCCTTATATTTACCGCCAATCGTCATGTTTTGGCCAACAAAATGACGCCGGCCGAAATGAGATCGTTAGGGATATGTTACCGAAGCTACTTTAGAAAGAGACAGTAGTTTCAACCACGCCAGAAGTGGACAAGGGCTCGTGGCCAGAATAAATACGCGCGAGAACGCAAATGGGAGAGAAGGCAGGGAAAGTATGACACATGGCGAAGGAGTGCAGTGGAACACTGATATGCATGTGTTTTGCAGAAGTATTATTCCCTCCCAAGGTTAGAGCACAGAGTGCTCTTGGAAAAAAAACCAATTCAAAAGCTTATTACCTACCTAAGCATCCTCATTTACTTACTGCACCATAGCAGCTAGGTCATACTCAACCCAAAATCAATTTCTCACAGCACGTCAACGCGAACATTTTCTTTATTCTGGCCAATTCATTTACCCGTTAATCAAGGGCCCTTGTCACGGATCGCAGAGCATTACGTACAAATAAACACATCCTTGAAGAACTATTTGTTTCAGAATTTGGAATAAAGGACTGATCCCCAATGTAAATACATAGCTATATTAAATATTGAAGCTGATTTATAAGGACAATCCCTATCATAGAGAGAGCTATATTAAAAGCCTTTTCATTCGCCAATTCACGGCATCGAGATTCACACATCCAATAGGTCTTTTTTTGACTTTAGAATTGATATACTAGTATCTCTTACGTTAATAAATACAAATTTAAAAAACTAACTTAATGCCCATAAAAAACCCGTCACAAGCGCATCCATCAAATTAAAAATATGCAAGGCGAAAACGTAATAAACATGTCGATTACCTGAGTCAATAGAATGCTACAATTACTTAGAATATCGCACTGAGACATCAGGCTGCACTTATCCATGAGATACTGTCAACGCTAAATTTATGCTAAATTCAAAAATTCAATCAACAGATTTACCTCTTTTTAATTATATGGAGATATGGTGATATTATTACGCGAGAAATTATGATGTAGAACATTTTCCAGAACTAGTTGAGTTTAGAGATGGATATAAATATGCACATATAGACATCAAAAAAGTGTAATGAATAACACAAAAAATTATCACCACAGCGTGGACACTTATTAACTCCGCGATTTTCTGTACAATACAAGAATTTAGTTGACAACGCCAAGTTGAAAAACAAAATAGTTTCCTGAATTATCCGATACACTCACTAAGAGTTACCCATGACACTGTTTAATAAGGATATTTATTAATCCTTTCCTCTAGGTAAGAACTCGCTTCTTGGAATGGAAATAAAAGAATTTAACTTAGTTTATCCACATACATTTTTTTACTCAAGATCTAGTTTTAGTTCAACCACAATATTAACATAATGTACAACAACGAAACCTAGGTCGTGAACAAAACATTATACGGGGATAGAAAATTTATTCTTTGTTATAGTTTGGAAATAATTTCACTTTGTAATATTCCACAGAAAGTTTCAATTCTTCGGACCCAGAGTTTTGACCATTACACAGTCATTGTCATTACATAAAAGTCGAGACCCTGGGTCGGAAGAAATAAAACTCTCTGTGGAATATTACAAAGTGAAATTATTTCCAAACTATCGCAATGTGGTTCCACCAAGTTACGCCTGAAAATTTGATATTTATTCTTTGTTAATGAGCAGAATCAGTTCCACAGATTTACGCAGGAAACGCTTAGCTTTACAAGTATTTTAAGCCTCTTTTTAACCTTAAAACCTATTTTCGATGTCCCACGGTCACACATACACGAGAGATAATATAAAATTCGAAGCTAAAGAGAAAGACATTCGTCCACCCCGGCAGCTCATGTAAACAGCGACAGCCGCCTAGTGCGATGGCAGCTTAAACACGCTTGGATGAGCACCCACACCTGACGCCCGGTACCGGTACACGCAGGACAATATCCAACAACTTCGGCGAAAAAACGAAAGCAATTTCGTGAAACCTTACGATACTCCGTTGACCGCACCACGCGAGAAACGTGACGAGGCCTAAACGGGGATGCGCTCCCGAGTCCTTTTCACGCTCACTCGTGCCTTGCCAAGTGGAATTAAAGGAAAAATTCAAGTGATACTCTTCTGAGAGCGGCCGCTGGGAAGGTGGAAGGGAGGCAGGAGGGCCAGTCGAAGGGCTCTTACACCATTCCTCACGGCGCCAGGTGTGGACTCGAGCCACGGGAGGGAGCGTTAGGGCTATCGGCGAGGGGTAGAGCAGAAAGGACACACCCTTGCCTAACCACCTGAGAAGGAGAGAGAGGGCACCACCACAAGAGAGCGACCCGCCCCATAGTGAGGCTCACAGCTCGTGCCACCAAACCCCCCTCCCCGCCCTCTAGGCGGCACCCCTCCAAATTTAACCACCCTCGTGGCGGCTCCCCACCTCGAAAACATCCCCCTCCCGTCCGCCGACGGAGTGCTGCATTTGCTCGACTGCACAACTTGTCCCCTCCACACACTCACTCTCTCTCTCTCCCCAATGTGTGGATTATGAATGCCCACGCGCCCACCAAATAAGAATGGCAGGCTGTTGTGCGCTTTCGCGATGAATAGGAGGCACTTCTCCCCCCCCTCTCCCTTCCCATCACGTAAAACTCCGTCCACAATCGCCGTGGCGTGTCACAACGCCAGACGCCGAAGCGGGACGTCACTTGTGCTCTAATTGCATGGGGCAGTCTCGATCCAAGCAAAGGGAAGGAAAAGACGTCACGAGAGCCTCGGGATTCGACGAGCTCCCCGCCGCTACTATTTCGTGTGTCACATTTCCATCCCCGCCTTCCAAAAGCCGGACGCAAAACGCGCCTTATGTCACTCTTTTAACTCCTCTCCCATTGCCGCATCGCCTGTTAAGGCGACAGGAGCAGCGGAGATGAGTGCCGCTCACTTCCATTCTCTTACACTGTAACACCACACGTGCCACATCTCAAAAACGCAATTTACCCAGATAGTCGGAATTATTGCTCCATACTTCCCAAGGTTGACACCAAAGACATCACGGCGAGATTCCACGCAGCTTTTTTTACAGCAAATAAAAACGAGTATATATAATACAGGGGGATAATTACGAAGATTTAAACTAGGGTGAGAATGCGATTTAAATTAAAATTCCGACAAAAGACGCATAAGGTGGGGCACCGTGACGAAAGTGAACGTTGACCTTGCTTCTTTCTAAAACCCTACCAAAGTTATTATTATTTACCTCAAACACCCTTCACCTTTTCCTCGGAGGTCAACGTTTTCAATCCCTTTTCTGAAATATTCCACTCAATCGTTACAACGCGTTCTTGGAAGAGCATTTCATTCCATTCATGAATAACTCAATGCGAAAGTAGAAGCTGATTGGTTACGACGTATATGAAACACCTGGCCTCGCTGTTTTCTTCGCCATTGTTCAGGCTGCATCATTCTCGGTACTCATCATTCACTTTGTGGGATTGGTTCATCAGTAGGAGCCTCTTCTGTAATGGTTAACAGTTAGTTAACACCATGTTTCTCAAATAATTTCTTCAAATCGACACATAAAACTTTTAGACGTCCTCCTTCTTTGGAAAACTCGCATTGGTAGAGAGACAGCCATCTTACCACTGCATTAATCGAATCTACACCGATCTTCGTCCGGAAATTGTCGCCTTTAATTTTAACTTTCTCTAAATAATTTTAGAATGATAATAGATGCGTGAGCAATAAACCTAACTGGTCTATAATTTTATAATTGTACGCTGACTTCTTCTTGTGTTATGGGATATTCTTCTGGTTCTTCCAGAAATCCTTTGGCACGTGTCCAGTTGCATAAATGCCACATCATATATTATCAGTTAATGGTCTTCTTTCAAGCACGTTTCAGCACGAGGAAGGTGATTTCGTAAATCCCTTGGTCCTCACGTATCCAGTCATTCTCCACTGCACCATCTAATTCTGGTCTACACGCAGGGTACATCCTAATCCTTAAAAGTATTTTTTCCTGTATTCCCGAATTCATCTTTTCCACCACCTTGAGGTTCCGCCAGAAATTCCTACTATCACTCCACTAGAGCATCATTTAATTCGAGAATTTGGGGCCGAGTATCATTTCAGTAATCGCGTTTAACAGCTATGCATCCCAGGACACAGCTTCTTAAGTAAGTTACTTAAAATCATCCATGAAGCAAGTACCTCACCGTTATCAACAAGAGCTTGTTTTTCGGTCTTTCTTTTTTTACCATATGTTCACATAATTGTTAAGCGAAAAAAGAGGTCACTACAAGGTCTGACAATTAATGCAAAAGATTAGTATTAGATTAAATTCCCTAACAGGCGTTTGAATAAAGTTTCGCAATAATTTCTAAGAATGTTACAGTCGTCATTATCTTAATGGCATCTCAACAATAATATTGCCGTTTAAAGACTCTTGATGCCTCAATCCCTCCTGAATTATGCAATATATCACATATTAGCTCCAACAGCTCTAAAAGCGGATCAACACTGACGTCCGTGGCCTACGTTAAAGAGAGGCGACATCGGACACACAACACACGGCACACGCACATACGACAGCCAATCCCTTTCCCTGACTTCCAAGTAATCTGGCAGCGAAAACATTTTTACTGTCATAAAAACGGTTAGTCCATTTAGTTTCTTATCATTAGATATATTTTTTAAACCCTGAGAGAAGCATGTGCTAGTCTCCTTAATAACGCATATTATCTTAAAAAAGCAAACGGACAATTGAAGAATACATAAAATATATGCGGCTCTTTCCCTTAGATTCCGAACGACCAAGTTCCTAAACCAAAGTGATAAGGGACACCTCTTGTTTCCGATGTACACCTCATTCCTCATAAACACTTGAGACCGGTAAAACAAACAATCTACACGCTATGACATTCTCCGAGTTTTCGATTCAACGCGGAACAGTTAGCGTTCCAGGCGGAGCGTCTCGGGACTCATCAAGAGGCCACTCAAGGCTAAATTAAAAGCAAAGGGGAGAACGAAAACTTTGGACGACGCTATTCACTCTCCAACGCTCAATTTAAATCAATCAGTCCGCCGGACGCCAAATCCGTCGGAGTCTTGGTGTAAAAACTCTGTAGCCGGGATAAGTAGAAATTTAAAAATAGCTCGGTATTCATTATTGGATCTCTTCGAGAGGTTGACCGTCGGAAGGAGGGATATCCACGGGCGAGGCGAAGGAACAATGCCTTGCAGCAATGCCGCTCGCGTCGAAAGAAGTCATGCAAATGAGATCACGGAAAATATCGTAGGCGTTAGGGTAGTAACATCGCGCACGGGAGGCCCGGGAGAGGCGTAAGACAAATACATACTCGAGAAAGCCACGAAGCATGGGACGTGCAGAAGAGACGAGGAGGGAGGTCGCAAAGGGAGGCAGCGGAAGTTTAATATGGAGGAATGGAGGTGAACGCTATTCGTCGCACTGCACGCACCTCCGTCCCCGCAAGAGGATTCCACAGTTCTGAGCAAGGAGAAAGGTTTTGCCGTCGAAGCGCTTTTCTCCCTCGACACCGCCGACGAATACTGACGCAGCCGTCGTGATAAGTGCGACGAGGAGGAAGGAAGGCGACGGCGACTGATTGTACAAGAATTCCAGACCGCGGCGCGTTCTCCGGAATCAACCTCACAGCCGTCCCGACTGCTCGCGATCAACTCTCCGGCAGACGCTCCCGCTCCCCTCAACAAACTGGGTGAAAGTTGTCGCTTCCACTCTACGCCCTCCATTCCAATTTTCCTGCAATCCATCGAGGCGGCGAGAGGAACTTGGAAAAGATTAACCGACGAATAGGTAGGCCTTAAACCGCAGGTTCATCGGACCGGAAAGTGGAAGGGAACGCGGTAAACTGACTAAGACAGCTACACCATTCGATTAATATAATCTCGGGCCATCAGGCAGTCACCTTTCAATTCCAGTTATTATTATTAATGGTGATCTACCGGTTCAGGTAAGTTAAAATGGAAAATCGGGTCTCCGATAGGAATCTTAAAGCCGCAGTCTCTCATCTCCATCATCAACTTCGGAAGGCAATGCTTCTGGGTATGGCCACGTCTCCATTTTCATCCAAGCTTCCTTACAGTTAGCGTAATATGTCAAGTACATCTCTTGCTCCATATATTGTAAGAATGTAGCTCTTGGTCGTCCTCTGGGTTTCTTTACTACCAATGTAGCACTATACTTTCAAGCACATTGGTTGGGAAGAGATTTTATCTTTTATGTCGATTGTTCAATCAGCTTTGCCCCTCTTATTTAGACGGACTTTAAAGCAATAAATTCTCTGTAACATCTTCTAAAACTTATTCGTTACTTTCTCCCTCTACCAATCTAGCTTTCGAGTTTATTCCAGTCCTACATTTCCACTGCCTCAAGCTTGATTTTTTCCGTTTTTCTGGAGGTCATTTATCACATTCATGTTATAACACAATGCCAACGATTGTTTTAGAGAAAAATTTTCCCCTAAATTTTTCTACGATAGCTATTTAGTACATAACCCCCGTAAACGACCGTAAACCTCAGCACGGCATATGCTAAAACTCTTAATCTAATCTATAAAGCCCACTCCTAATGCCCATTTAAATCAATGACAGCAAACATTTTTCAGTCCAAGCATTCAATTGATAAAGCGAAAATAAATACCATAAGTTAAAAAATGAACATCAAATTCAAAGATTTCGCATCGGAAACGATATCGTTCAATTAAAACACGAGTGAGAGACCGGGTACTATCAACTCTACCGAGCCAATATAAAGTGTCCGAGTGCAGTATTAATAGAAGGATAACCACTTCACGAGTCGATCCGGCGTAAAATTAGAAATGACAAGGTGATATGTAAGAGGTACAAAAATATCTCGTCCAAAATTACCTCCAAGATATAAGAGAAATTCGATCAGCAGCCAATTGAATGAGAGACCCACCAAGATGGATGACGAACTCGGGCTACCTTTCGAGCAGGAACTCGGTGACGAGCGATTAATTAATTCTTCATTCATCGCAAGATGCCTTGATGTAAGAACTGAGAGCACTCGCTACTAATCACGATACCGCAAGCTCTCTGATGATGGTACATCATAGTGAAAACTAGTACGGCCGAAAAAGAAAGCGTTTCAGTGGCATATGTTCGAGGCACTCACCAAAAAATATCAGACGGCCAATGCGATATTGCATAAATAGGACAACACTCGCGTAGCGCTGTGGTAATTGGCTATTGTACTTATCAACTCAACTGTATCAACACAAGAAGTTATTTTGTCGAAAAAGAGCAGATCCTGCCATTACCACAGGAAAATATTTGGAGATATATTAGGCCTATTTACTCATTCGCCTGATACCTTCTTTGGTCAATCATTGAACGAATGATATCAGTTTAAATAACTGTTTTTGTAACTTCTCCTTGACAGCCACCACGCACGATTTCCTGGTCCAGCAAAAGTATACAGTAAAGTACATTAGCATATTTGAGTAAGGGGATAACACAAACATATTAAATAAGGTAACCTCACGAAAACAACTTATCCTGAGGGAAGAAATTTTTTTACATCCAACGAGCACATGCTGTATGAGATATGCACTCAAGAATTCAAAGATAATGAGAGCGCTGAAGGGACAGTAATTTTGCGACACGATGCATTTTTGTATATCTCTAAGCCAGCTCGAAGGCCTTATATTTTCCTTGCGCGGCAGATGGTGCGGTACCTCGAAGCTCAAGGCAAAATTTAATGAGCGCTTACTTCATCTAGCAAGATTTGGGAGTATGTAACTCTGCCATATCGAATAGGAAAATATTCATTCTTAGGATAAGCAATTTCGGTATTATACTCAGTTCAGACAAAATTTTCCAGGCCAAAAAACAGCCCATACTTCAAATCAATCATGCTCAATGGAGGAAAACAAAAACGGGGAGGGCAATTGATAATCACATTAGGAAGTAATGACTCATCCTCCACCCTTTAATTTTTTCTGTGGATTAAAAAAAGATGGCTAGTCAGCGTGCAAGTAAAAGAATTAAAGATAAACATTTTCTGGAATAGAAAGGAGCAAGACTCGATGGATGAGCTTCTAGGAAAGTCACTTTGCATAAAAATATACAATTCAATTGAAGGGAAGATTGCACGAAAAAATACAACTGAATTACTCTACAGGACTGATCAACACGATAGAGGTAAGACTTAGAATCGTTCTTGAATGCATGAAACCAAAAAGCTGAGAGAATTGCAACTCTGTAAGGGGAAAAATTTTATAACTTTTCTTCTAGCAATTACTTCCCTAACTTAATTTTCTTTCCAAACAGGATCAATCTACTACCACGGACCAATGAGATTTTTTCCCGGTCAGTCCATCCTTATAATAAATAGAACAATTTCCTTAGGCGTAAATTTAAAAATATGTTTCAGACGGCTCTCATATTTATTCCATACTTGATAATACATAAACTACTTTCCGGGGGAGGTATAGAGGGGGGTAAATTGCACAGGCTATTAAAATGTTCTAGAGAAAAAACGTTTATATAAAGAAAATAAATTTAAATATTTCAGATTTAGAATCTTTACCTCGCCATTGTTACGAGAAATCTCTCAATGCAAGATCTACAGAACGACCTAAAGGCACTTCTATTCGTGAGCAATCCTATTCACTTTCACGGAAAAGATGAAAGTCAAAGGAGCTATTTACAAAACTAAGGATTACCATCCAATTCACCATCTGAAGAATAGATAAGGGAGAAATGGAGAGAACAACCAATTATGGGGAAGCAAAGCCCAAATTAATGAAGGAAATAACATTCACCTGTCTTGAAATTCGCCTAAACCTGTCATAAGGACTCCATAGGTTATCAACCTAAGAATAAACGGAGTACACTGCTTTATAAACACATTTTTCTTCGCCATTGAGAAGAAACTGACAACTACAGAAAACCAAACTTCAACAACTATAAGTATCAGAAAGTTAGACACACTCTGTTAAGTAATAATTCCATGTAAAAGGAAACTTAAAAAAAAAACTTGCTGAATCGCAACTCTGTACCTGAGAAAGTACTGTATTTAACCGATGGTTGACTGTAATTATACACGCAATGCAGATGCAGGAAAAAAAGGATCTAAGACCAGCGCAACGGACGGCGAAAAAAATCAGAAAACTTGGAAGTTACTATGCAGGTATATCAGTTTATTTGCAAACAAAGCAAGATGTAAAAGGAAATAAAAACTATGTCCCTCACTTTTCTAATATCTCAAATTTAAAAATTCATGCACACTATGGTACAAAAATCTATTGCACTCATACCCGTCACGTCGTTTCCTTTAAGGAAAGACAAAATCAAAAATGACCGGACTGCCGGTTGTTGAACATAGAGAACGTGTCCCCAGATACGGTTAAAATACTCCCTCACCGGGTACCTTTTTCTCTCCCGTTACATTCTTGATTTCATGAATACATAAATCAAATTCCATAATAATAGCTATTCGGGGAAGCGAACAGTGCCCAAGGTCATTTCAGCCATGGCGGCTGGGTGGGCGGATCTGTAACGGAAGGGTTCGTTTAGAAACGTTCCATGTGGTCCCACAGTCTTCAGTCTCGACCGACGGACGCAGTACTGTCTTAGACACCATAGGCCAATGGCAATAAGTGCTCTCCAGATGACTCGAAACTCAAGTTCACGATTTTAAAACAAAATCGCAGCTGCTTCCCGGATCCGAAACTGGACCCAAAGGATAGGAATTTAGTATTATATCGAGCAAACTCGAAATCATATCTAAAATTTCTCCGACTCCTAAAATTGCTCCTAATAAGAATATTTTTCACCGACTCCACCCAAAATTTTCCCGGTATATATCCTTCCTCTATTACTTCTTACTCTTTCATCGAAATTACACGATTGGAAACTCAACTCTCCTTCACTCTCTCGACATAGCCGAACCAACGAAGAGCATGCGAAAAGAGCAGAGCAAGGTTATCCATATCTAGGTAACCGAACCACATTCATGTCCTACTCCACACCGTATATCTCCCGTTCGTAGCACAAGGATTCCCCGGTACCCCACACCCATTGCAATACGCCGTCAACAATGACTATCCTGGCACACCTCACTTTCACTTGAACACATCAGAATTAGGAGGAATACACTCTAAGCCATACACTTCCTTAGGTAAACGTTTATTCTGCGATATGTTCCACATATTTTCCTACGCCCTTCCATCCGTCTCGGCATCTATTTTATCTCTTAACAGGAATATACCACCTATCAACCTCCTTTCACAAGAAATCCCATGTCACACAAAGCAAATTGTTCAATTGTTTCACCATTTATCTCCAGCAAGCATTGATTCATCCGATTTTTCTTGATTAACACAACTACAATGGTCCCTCACGACTGTCCTTCACATAACAATGCACCTTTTCCCTTAGACTACTTTAGAATGCATTCAGTAAACCCTGTGGGTTCTCAGCCAGCAGTGAGATACTGTCAGCGTAAAGAGAACATAAATAATTATCCCCCTATCACCTATCCTGTTATTACGTCCATCCCTCGCATATTTGCTTACATGGCCATTAGATGGCCATGGTGATATGTAGTATCGTTACTTTAATTCGTATTATTTATAAGCAATGTACAAAGCATTCAATCTCACACTTCAATTATGATTCTCAAGCCAAATAGATTAACACCATGATTTATTAAGATGCTCTTATCAAGCAATGAAAATCGATTGATAATGCTTTAAGATTTTTATACACTCATTCAACTCGGGCATCATGGCCTGAAGACGCAGATTTTGATTTCATTAAACAATGGTCACATTTTTACGTGAAATACAGAAAAAGAAAATTGCACCACACTAATTATTCAAATTCACTGTCATGCTAAGTAACCTCCAAAATCCTAAACTCCTCAACTTGCACTCGAAATTGGACTGGTTGCGATGTTGTAGACCTCCAACCCTGCCGTAGACTTTATAATATTAGAATCATGAATAACACTTCATATCCAGGAGATTACTGTTAAGCGACTATTGTCTTAAAATCATGAATAACACTTCCCCTCCAGGAAATTACTGTTTAATGACTATTATCTTACGAAATGCCGACGGTTGGCATTCCTATTACGGACTGTTACCGAGCAAGACGGCAATGCCAAATTAAAAGGAAACAAAAAGCTTAAAATGATAAGGTGAATTGGGTACAGCGTTGAAGTTTTTACGATGGATTACCATGAAACATTTTAACTTTATACTTTTACAGTAATTTCCTCATGACAGATATCTCCTACAAACGTCACAATAAAACATTTAGCCTCTGAGTTAAATGCATTAAGTCTCAATCAGATTGGATAACTTATTGAGAATAGTGTGATTTTATCCTTTAAATACCTTGCATAGTCATCAGATACGAACAATACTAGGCAATTAGAATTCAATCTTAAAAAGTGGGTTGCTTTGAATTTTTCGAAAAAGAATAACTTGACCACCGAAACGTACTCGTTAATTCAATGAAACATCAAATGTTGAGTCAATTACATATTCCGGTGTGACCCTTACACATGACTTGACATAAGAGAAACAAGCGCGGAAAAATTGTGGTCACGTCAATCGTAAGTTGGGATTTATTAAAAAAAATACAACGAAAACGGGAACGGAAAGTTTGGGAGTGGTGTAATTAATATTTTTCTCCAGAAACCTCACCACGAGTACGCCGCTAGCACACGGGACCATTACGAAGTAAAACTGGTCTCCGAAATCTCTTGAATTCTGAGAAAAACGGCAAGATTAACGCCGAAAACCAAGTATATACATTTAACATATTGAATAAGCTCTGGCCAAAGCCTTGTGAAAAAAATGAAGACTACGGACTCTCTTTATCTTAACACAATAAAATAATTATATTTTCGCAGACTCACGCACAAGACAGGAATGAGAAACACTTCGCAGTCCTTAAACGAAGCCAAAGTTTAATGTCACCGGCACTGGGGCAATTACGATCAATTAGCGGTGACAAATTGAACGAACAAAAACAGCCGAATTAACGCATACGCAGGAAGTATTATTACTTAGGGGGCTTAAGAATTCGAGACTAGTTCCACGCGAACAGTACTTCCATAAGTCTAGAACAACCAGGAAAATGGATGGGAACGATGAAGGCGAAGTTAACGGGAGGACCGATCCGTGGGAATAAAGAATAGGTTCCGCTAATGCATCGGGGAAACAAAGAAACAAATGCCGGGAGTTCACCGCAAACGACGGGGAGCGTAAACAACGGGGTCGGTCGAGATGCTCCCCGTTCACCGATTCAATCAACATTCCCTCTCCACTTCATTCTGCGATTCTCGGAGACTTCGGCGACCTCCCCAAAGGTCTCGCCGACAGAAAAAGCAGTCGCAATCGATAGATCGGCCGCCCTTCACCTATTATACGCCCTTGGTGAAACGACAATTGTCATGCCCTCTCACGCCCGTGCGCAAAAAAATCGATTGCCTGCCATAGAGCACCTCTTTAAAACTTGATAAATTCCCACAGCTATGGCCACTACCAACGTAATAACAGTAAAAGAAAGACTCACTGTCGAAGTCATAGCCTTTACTGAACGGCCTCTCGTAATTTTACGTTAGAATGAAAAACTAACATTGTTATTCTGCTAAAACATAATAAAACACAACTCGGGTTTCAATACTTATAGAGTGAAATCAGACAGTTACCGTTTTTTATGCTGATCGTAGTCGATCCCATAACGTTACACCAAGAATAGCTAATCAATTGTAAGGATCAAGTAATTTACTCAAGAGCCTGATATGATCGGGAGGCTATTTCCCCTCATTCGCACAAACAACTGACTTTAAAATTACTATTTAAGACTCACAACGCTATCGCCTCGGACGCAAAGCGTATTATTTCATTCTCACGTAGCAATACACTAATACCGCAGAATGAGTAAGAGGCAGATTGGATAAAACGTATGAGTAAAGTATCATAAGTAGTCGATGAATGTGGAGGCATTAATGGATTTCGCAATCTTGATAAAAATACCGCACCACTGAGTAATTCCATTAAAACAGGATAACTAAATTCGATCAAATGTGAACAGCCAAGTAGATACGATTACAAATCATAAATAATAACAATATACTCATTAGCAGCCCTTGCAATTAATGCAAAATAGGATAAATCGATTTCACCACCTTCCAGCAACCCCTTTTCGACCCATTAACGGCTAAGGTGATTTGCAACTAAAATATTTTCATCCACATTCCCCAGGCCTGAGTTGACATGACCTACATGGCCTACTTTAAGGGGAGATAAAGGAGGAATTTCTCAAGGTCAAATGCCTCTTTAATGCAACCGTCATCCCTTTAAACACCGGTCGCCGTCGGAAGCCTTAGCTCGCTACCCCCTTCCAAGTATCCAACGAGGAATACGAGGCGTTTACAAATTAGCTTAAACATACGAAGATCACCTACCTACTGGCTCACTAAAATTTTGTCGCTATAATTGAGCGGCAATAGTCGACAAAGCGCATCAAAGCCTCAAAAGGACGAATTTGAAAAAAATAAATATTATCGCCTGTCGCACTTGACATTTTATTCCAGCAAGAAGCGAATCGATATCGCGAAAGTGATCCAGGAATATTTCAGCGGGAGTTAATAAAAAACAGACCATCAATTACATAATACATCACGAAAGAAAAAATAAAACAGACGGATATAAAAGTAATCACGCAGCAAAATGGAATTTACGAATGCAATGCAGTGAATATATCGCACAAAGAGGCCGTTTTTAATATGAAAGTGTACATCGAATAATTCAAGGTCATGGTTAACGTGGGATTATGGTCTTAAAAAACTACTGCATATTTATTTACGATCTAGCTTTAGTCGCGAATACTCCCTTTTCCTATTCCCAACAACATTTAAAATACAATATATAGCTTACTTTTCTAATGGAATACATGACACAGTATTTTAAAAAACTACTTTATATTTCGGGGATTTCAAAAAGTAAACGTACACGAATAATAATTGTAGCGTTGTTACAGGATGCATATGCCAGCGCGCGAAGATCCATGAACAACTTCACTATTTAAATTGCATCTCGTAAACACGCTAAATTGCGCAAATGTGGGAACGCGTGGCCACAAAATAGCCTCTGTACCAATTTAGAGCATTTGCTCAGGCATGTGTCCAACCACGTACTTGCGCAGGGACGTGCATCGCGTAAACACGCCTTAAAATGAGTAGAGCGAGAAAATAATTCCCAATCAAGTCACTTCATCAATAGAGGATTTACATTAACAAATAGGAAACATGCATCCGGGTACAATGAATGAATAATAAATGCAGTCGACTGTGATTTTAGAAATTAAGCTCGGCGCTACTTCACCTGAGGGTCATGACCCCTAAATAGTGTCACAAAATAATCGATATTCATGTTGCTGGTAGCGTAGTAATTATTCCATGGAAAGAGGTCACAAAAGGAAAGCGCTTAAGAAGTCTTTACCGATATTACAAAGCCATTGGAAAATTAGAATAAACACCTTTTTACTAAAGAAGAAATTACAGAATTTAATTTAACTCTTCCAAAAAATCCCCGGGAAACGCCACCACAAATCTATGTGGTCACGCCCTCGAGTGCAAGTAATGTACGAACAAATGTGAGGACTTATATACGAAAACTTCGATTCCCTCATTGTCTCGGAGCCAAAGCTGTAACACTCAATCACCGCCACGCGATCATTGCAATAGTTTTTGCATTACATTTCCTTCATTTCCTGTAGTAAAGGATAGAGCAGTTTCCCATTCATTAATACTCAAAGATTGGAATTTACAACGTCAATTTGGTAACAGTTTCGCTGAGCATCTCCGTTACTTCCATTTTAATTCCATATTCAAATCTGTTTTGCCCTCGAATATTTACTCCATCGTAAAATAATCCTGAGAGAAACGTAACGGATTCAATCAGCATGTATGTATCGAAAGATACAGGAAACAAGTTCTCTCTCCACTTAAATATCGAAACACCTACACTCACACAAGCAGTGTTAGGAAAACAACTCGCATTAATATACCTAATTTTGCACACCTAAAGCTCCAATCACGACAACTTCCAGGAAAAAAGCTACCTTCGCCTTGATTGCAAAATTACTACGAGCGTGATTAATCGCGCGAAAGCCTGTGCTCCGTGACTCACTAAGTACATAAGCAGTGTTCCGGAGGAATTTCCGAACGCATACTGATTCATCCGTAATCTGAGCACTGAATGGATTCGCAAACATACATTGTGTCCGGGAGACACCCACGTTCTTCAACGATAATAAATTTAGGACATAAGTAAAGGATGACAGCTGATAATGAGTGGTTCACTATGAGATTTCCAATTCTTAAAAGTAAAGGTAGAGACATTTTCGGATGACCTATGATAACCGGAGACGACAGTCTCATACATGAGGAAAACATAAATTTGAGGGCATAAACCAAAAGCGTGACGAGACCTTCAAATATGCGATGTCTCATAAAGGCCGAAGTTCCCCACATTCCGAGTCGGAGTTTAAACTATGACTCGAGTGGATCGGGCTGGAAAGGTGTGAGTTCCTCTTCCGAAGGTCTGGGTTCGCTACCAGATGGTAGTGAAAATTTTATAGCCGAATCCCATGCTCTACTCGAGGTCCAAAAGAGGTGGGATGACACTTTGAAAGTATTATTTCTGTCAGGTGACACGTAAAAAATTAAAGAAAATCTCGCTAGCCTCATTAAGAGAATGCTGTTGTTGCCACCGCCAGGTTTCTTTCCACCATCCTTCAAGCACCAGTAAGTTCTAACTCTTTCAAAACAACCCACCTGGCGCAGATGACCACAGCTGTCGGTTGCCACCCCTAGCGAATACTACAACTCAAAGGGTGCTACCAACAGTGAAAAACTCTGGGGTCAAGCAAAGCAAATCACCAATGCTTCGAGGGATCCAATAACCTTTGACTATTTGACTTAGGCTATTGACAAAAGTAATACGTGATTTAAAAAGTTCCTCTACCTCATCTACTTACTCTAATATATTTGTCAATGCGATAAAAAGTACTTAAATCAAGGAACAGTAGCGGGATTGTGCAAGCCGTTCACCACCAAGTTACGTACCCATAGTTTAACAGACCTTTTCATAAAAAAAACATTCGTTCCACAGATTTAAGGCCGAACAAATTATTCCATTCTAGTGGCTATTCCTTGTAAAAACAGGGCAATAAAAATGCGAAACAATTTGGAGATACCTTTAATAAAACCGTTAAAAATGAAATATTTTAAACGAAAACAAACCATGGGTTAATTAAGGAGGATTTGTTTCCCATAGCAGTATCTACGGACTATCGATACTCACGCATTCAAGACATGAAATTACAAGGGATTTGCTCCGAAGCAGACATAAGAAGGATGAAAAACTAGATTGGTAGACACCCCTCACAGTGTCTGGTATAACCAGTCCGAGGGCATTATAATGAGTTATCTTTAGATCTCATCGACGCTCGGAACAAAGACCACAGTAAAGCCTCAAGGAAAATAGCATGGAAATCCATAAAAATATTACCACACGATTGCGACAACCACACAAAAATAAAAATCACTTCTTAACAAGATTAATATGTGAAGAATAATAAGAGAAGTATGAAATTTGAAGCTTACTATACAATTATTAAAAGCAAAGAACACTTCCCATGATAATATTCAGAAATTAATACGGGGAGGTACTGGCAGCAAATTAAACGAATAACATGAAAATAGAAGCCTTCATTTATATTCTAATAAAATGCACTTTCGTGATAATCATCATACTACGAACCCCACTTCTTTGAACCAATGATTCGTAATAGCCGTATCCGAGACACATTAATTTATGTACCAGAACCCTAAGTGAGAATTGTTTCAACTTGTAAGCTAAATTATTTAAATAACGCGGGATCAAGCCACAAGCGAATAATCAATAAAGGCGCATTAGAAGCCTTGAACCGGAATTAAAATAAAGAGCAAAACGCTCGGACACTAAAATCCGTAACTTGCTTGTAAAGTAAACATATAAATATCCAAATTATATTAATAGATGAAAGAAAAATGAAAACTATAAATATAAACAAGCAACCTTCGATGGGCAGGTCCATGAAGAAATGTTACATGATGCGTCCTTGATACATATCGTGTTACATGGGTGGCATACTACAGACAGCATGAAAACATAATTAAAATGAGCATTTGCAGGCAATATCCTTGCTTCCCTCGAATTATAGTTTCCCCGATAGCCACCCCTTCCCTGAATTCCATTTACGTGGGCTCTCATCCATACCCAGGCTCCGGGGCTAGGTCCTAGTCGACTCCGGCTACTCACTCTCGAATATGAGCCTCGAAGCCATTTTTGGGCATTGGGGTGGGGGGATAGGGTAACCCAATATCTCCTCCGACGCCCCAGTCCTTACATCTCACGTCCCCCTCTCCGTGGCTAGGCTGGCCATTCCGCGTGCGTGCGGGACACAAAGGTGGACCCGAGTCTGCGCACGCTTACCCCAACCGAGGGATGCTGTGCCGCAAGGATGAGAATTACGGATGATCGGCTTCAGAGAGGACGCAAATGGAGGAAGTCACTTTTGAAGCTAATCCGTAATTACATGATGATGGCTTCAAAATAGAAGCAAATTACCTAATGTATGTCCCAGCACTACATTCGGAATAAAAACCGACAAATTTGAAAAGTAGCGACATTCCTGAGATATCAGTCAAGAATAATTGAATGAAACGTACCAACGTTAACATTCCTCAATAAAAATTATATACAGCTCTTTACGCAGTCTACGACACTAACGTTCATCGTTGGAAAAGTGATGGTACCAACGCAGTCTACAGGGTCGAGAATTTCTCAAATCTAAACCTTGACCATACATAAATAAATCTACTTCTTCCTTTGCCTCACGACAAAAGATATTGGGTCACATAACAGCAGAAATATATTTTCACCTTCGCTCAATGCTGAAGCACACTGAGAGCACCGTATAATGAAAGCGAAATGCAGTTAAGTTACTCAGCGTCTATGAATTAAAACTCTCTGTTAATTCGTACCTCCCAAAACAGTCATTTTCGTGCAAAGAAATCACCAACAGTATTCTTTCCTCGACTCAAAAACCGTCGCGTTGAGTACATACACCCTCCCAAGTACACTAGCTTGTTTATACCACGATTGATTTGTTGTCGTTCCATAGCCTTCACGGTGACGCTCAATGCGTAACACGGACAAGCACACTAAAACGCAGTACATCTGGCTGACTACTTGTACGGCGTATTTGCCTTCAGTAGGCGACCTAATAACAATCGTGTACTTACTTTTTTTTGCTGTTTCTCCCACGCCGGGTCCAGGAGTCCTTCTCTTTCCCATTCCTCTTCAGGCTGCATGTAGCCGTCACCATACGGCTCCGCGTTATTCATCGCGTTTTGTGTCATCGTTGAACTTTCGTATTGACTCGCTTTAGCCGTATACAACGTCCACAACAGCTATCGAGGCAGGGCGTGACACCACCTCACTCACCGTACGATCCCTCCTATGGGTCTCGGTTTGCAAGGCTCCCGTCTTCGTCTTGTCACGTGACCACGGGGGTCTGGCTACCACGAATTAGATTTCTGTAACAGAAATATAATGAAATTTCCCCTTTTTAAAGAGTGCTCAGACATTTGAATACTTTTAATTGAAAATTAATTGGAATTATTGTTAACATCTGCTAATTGTCAAAAACTTTAATAGTGTTTAGAAAAGTTTTTCCAGCGTGTTTAGAAAATATTCGAGCAACATGGCGGGCACTTGCACGGGTGAGTTTTGTCAACAAAAGGATTTTTGTTCTCTACATTAGTAGAATTTAAATTGAGATTTAAATACTGTTGAGAGCATTTCTTTAACGGCTGGTAAAATTTTGTGGATGATGTCTGTTACTTCATTCATATACTTACTGTCGAAACATTATCCGCTCGCGTGCGGTTGCAGGTGCATGGATAAAATTTTTCAAAGATGCAGGAATTCCCTCGGATGTGGCGGCAACATACGCCCTTACATTTTCAAGCAACCGGATAAGAATGGATATGTTACTTGATTTGACAAAGGAAATTTTAAGAGACATGGACATAACTTTAATGGGGGATGTTATTGCTATTTTGAAGCATGCCAAGCAAGTTCACGAGCAGGTAAGGATTCCCTGCTAGTGATAAATGCTATTGCCCTTTTGAAGAGTAGTATCTATGATGTTTCATAATGTAATGTATCCTTGATTTACGATCGTATGCTGCACTTGACGCATTAAATTTCTGCTTACCCTTGCAAACTTCCCATCCTTAATATTTCATCCTTACAACACTAGCATCAACATTTATTTAAATTCGCAGAAGGCGCGCGATACAATTTTACTTGTCCCACCGGATGTTCCAGCCCCTAAGAAAGCACCTGGTGAGTTATATTTACTATGGGAAGTACTTCTTACTGTATGATTAAGCGTCGTGGAAGCTCATAATTTTGTCTCTGCTGTCGTTTTCTAGTTGGAGTAGTGGAGCAGTTAACGAAAAATGTACCTGAAGTTCCAAAACAAGTTACTGCCAAGTTATCCCCGAGTTTAGCTAAAAGATTAGGCCCTTTATCCTCCGGTAAACAGGCGGTGAAAATGAAATCTCTTCCCGCAGTCCAGGTAAAAAAGGACGAGAAAGCGAACGTTGAAGTCCCACCAGTGAAAAAACCCAGAAGAGTATTACCTGAACATGAAGGAAAATACAAAGTTATTATGCCATCCGGTAGTACTCCGAGGACCAAAAGAATTTTGGAAAAGCAAGGGTTACGTAAGTATATACTAAGATCTCTTGACTCCACTAGATCATGGAACGGTCACATTTAACTGTGTCCCACTCTCTTAAAGCACTGATGCTGACAGCGATTTTGGCATCTACCCTTTAATTTTCGATACAGTCGGCAGTATTGAACTGCTAGTTCTCCAGTGATCATACTTCACACTCTAGGCACAGTTAAGTGTCACTGGTTCATTCTTTTAGGTGGAAATCGGCGTCGGTAATAATGAAAATTACCATTTTTCAAATACAATATGATGTTGAATATGTCACATGAATTCTAGCAGTGCCATCTAAGAAGAGAACTGTATTCGAAAGATTAGGCGATGGAAATGTAACCAGCACCACTGAAACTGAGGAGCCTAAATTCACTGTTACATGTGGGGAAACAATTATCAAGTCAGAATCAGCAGATAAGGTATGAATGGTTGATGATACCAGTCACTTCTTTTCACTTCTCTGGATCTCATGTCATCCATATTTTTAGGTTACGTCGGTTTTTACCCGATTGGGTGACAAGTCACAGGTAACGTCGTCATCCTTCTCAGAGATGATGGATGATGAAAGTGAAGAAGAACAGTTGGAATATGTTGGTGTTCTTAAAAAAACAGCTGTAAGAAAGGCATCGATGGCTGGAGAGAAGAGAGTAGTGGGTGGGTAGCATATTGTTGTGCTCCCTGAGAATGTATATGATTGTTATTTAATCTGGAAAATTATTTCTTTCAGCTGTGTTCGAAGAGACAGTATCAAGTCCATCTCCAGTTGGAACTATGAGGGCTGACAACATAAAAGTTGGAAAGAAAGGTGTAGTTAATCGCTTAGGTCAGCAGAAAAAGTTGGGAATATCAAATGGCTCTCCATCCAACCCATCAATGGTAACCAAGAAAAAGGTCATCCTCAAGAAAGGAACGAAGTCTAATTCTGCTGGAATATTAAGTAAGTCTATATTGTTGTTTCTTCACTTCTGAGACATAGGTCTGAAAGACTTAAGTATGTTGAATTTTTCCAAACTATAAATGACAATATGCTGCTCATGGAGTAATGGAAGATAGGTTTAGCTTGTAGAGCAGGTTAGTCCGCTTAACAATCTCTGCTTTCCCTTAGTCACGTATTCCAGTAGGATGAATACAGAGTATCTGGTTTTACATGCTGCCGTGGTGTGGAACGCCAGGAAACTTTGTCCGTAACGATTATGGATCTTAGGTGAAGCCCTCATGGTTGTAGTTATCAGGGCGCTACCTTAAGTATGTGAAACTTGTATTGCAGATTCATTCTACTTGACCCATTCCTTGGTCAAACCTTTCATTCCTATCAGGAGTAGAGAAGATAGTCACATGACTGGACTTGGAAAGCAGAAGGCAAGAAAGTAAGTCAGGCCTAGGAAGAATATACTAATACAATATTTTAAATAAATTGTGGTATTCAGCTTTCTGACTCAAAGAACCTTGATGACACTAGAAGTGAAAAAACCGTGATGCATGATAATAGTGTATCGATAAGCAGTGGGCAGATGGTTATTTCGAGGTGTTTTTCTAAGGAGTCAATCATTTATTCTTTGATTAGGCATTATAAGTTATCATTATTATTTCCAACCCTCTATAAAACATGACATTGAGATCTTTAGGGGTGAGCGGAAGCTGGAGAATGTGAAGATAAAGATGGAATGGCTAGGAGTAGATATGGGGGAGTCAGCGAGATCAAGTGGCAGACGACTACTGGAGCGACGGACATTGACATATGTTCGGGAGGTCTTGGCATTAAACTGAAGAAAGAATGGGGCAGGTGAGTGAAGTCAGCCTGGCAGTACTGTGAGAAAATTCTGATGGTAAAGCTGGAAGGAGTGCCTACACCGTGATAGTTCAGTTCTACATGCCGACGTCTAGGCACCCAGAAGAAGAATTAGAAGTTTACTTAGGAAGTCCTCAGGGTAGTGAAGGGGAAAGACAATCTCACCATAGTGAGAGACTGGAACACTGTGGTAGGAGAGGGAAAAGAAGGAAATGGTGTGGGATTGATTGGACAGGGCAAAAGAAATGCCAAGGGAGGAAGACTGGAAGAGTTCTGCAATGAGAAGAACATGATATTAACTCAAACTCTCTTCGAGCACCATCAGCATAATAATAATAATAATAACGACGACGGCAAGTCCCTCTTGTCATTGAAGGCAGATGTCCTTCAGCTCGAAATCAAAAAGGCCCAGCAGAACACCTTGCTCTAGGCACACACCGATAAGCCCATGCATGGATGTTTCCATCGAAACATGGAGAAGCATGGGCTATCGAAGGAGCTGACATTTGCCTTCCTCCGCTCTGCTGGTCTAAAGTCAGAGACCGAGGGTTTCGTCCTCACATGCCAGGATGGTGTCATAAACACACTCGTGTACCGCCACATTATATTCAAGACGAAGGTTGCGGACACAAGATACAGGGCCTGCCAAGGCCAGAAGGAGACTTTGAGTCACCTTCCCTCCAGCTGTAGATATTACGCCAAGTCAGCATACATTGCTAGGCACAATGCGGCCCTGTGGGTGTTATATTTTCATCTTCGACACCATTTTGGCATCGACGACACTCCTGTGCTGCCGTATGCCCCTGGAGATATTGAGTCCATCGTGGAGAAAGATAAGTGCACCATCTGTTGGAACTACTCCTTTTCTACCACTAGGCAGTTGGAGGCGACCAAGCCTAATATCGTTCTCCTAGACCACCTCTCACGCTCCATGTTCATGATAGAGTTTTCGGCCCCGGCTGAAACGAACATGGATGCAAAGGAGGCGGAGAAACGGACGAAATATCAAGACCTGCTATTTGAGCTTCGGCAAATGTACCCAGGACACTCTGTTAAACTGGTAGTCCTTATCATAGGTGTGCTCAGTGGAGTTAAGGGCTGGCTGATGGAGAGCATCAAGTGCATTCTGTCCTGCGTGGCACAGGTGGAGTCACTTGCAGCTCGCATGAAGAAGGCCGTCTTACTTTGGTCCCTCCGTCTACTCCGCACGCACGACCCAACTGCAGCGTAGCCACACATCCGACGTGGCTGCGATCACTTCCCCACCCCTCTCAAGTCCTCGGCCATTATGATGGCAATGAAACCCGATGCTTGCCGAGGACTCAGAAGGGAATGTTGCTAAAGTAACTTTCAATAATAATAATAATAATTTTTATTATCCAGAGACCATGTACAGTGGCGGAAAAAATTAAGGCAAAACTCATTGGCGTCTGAATGCGGCGTACGCGGGAACTAATTGAAATCGCTTTTCCTTTGACAACTTGACAACACTGAGACAGCCAATAGAAACCAGGAATATTCAAACTCAATATAAATGGATATCGATTTTACGTGTAACATTAATAGGAAAACAAATTAGTTTTACGTTTGCGACATTGTCTTGGGAGTTATAAACATGATGAGTTTGCTTCGCCCTGCAGCCAGTTGAGGTTCCGAAGTCATAGTCAATTATGTAAAGATACTTACCATATTTGTTTAGAACTTTGGACCCTTTTAAAAATATTTTTCTTGATTCAAACTTAAGAAGCGTTATGATGAAAGAATTATTACTTGGGACACAAAATGCTTTTATTCTCCTAATCAAAATTACTTACAATAAAAATGTTTTCTGCGTTTAGGAAATAGCTGTAGATGCACGTCGTTTTTAATAGGCCTCAAAATACTTACGAGAAATATCACATTACAATTAACATTTTTTGGTATTATACTGTGAATTTTAAGTTGAAGTATGGGAAACCAGGTAGAATAGAATGGTTTCCATGAGGAGAAAATTTTTCTTGACAAGTAATCCCGATACCTTAATACCCCATGTAAGTTTCCACCCTCGTGCTTCAGGTCTTCTCAAACACTAAAGTTTCTTAATTCCCCCTAACGTAATATTATTTACTTTCTGAAAACTACTTTCAAAGTCAAGGACATCTTATTTGCCCATTTTTTAAAGGAAACATTGGAATTCCCTTTTTTGATGTGAAGTAAGAACCACTGGATACGGATTTATCTTGATCGATGCAGTAGCCCTGAGGGAGAGCGTTCATCTGAGGACAAGAATGTCTTTGGTTCAAATCCTGTCATGACCTCTTTTAGTGCCTTCATTATTGATCTATGTAATGTGACTTTATTGTTGTCAAAACTTTGCAGGAATCCGCCGAAGGCCCAGGGAATGTATCCCTCAACAGTGAGTGTGTGTTTTACACAAAAGTTGGCTTCTTAAAGGAATCAAAGCGGTCTCCTTGATTGTCAAATGAAATGTTTACTTCCCATTCTCAGGTATTGGCCCCACTTGATTTCTACGTCCTGCCTGTCGTCAGATGTTTCTTTTCCACTTGCGAAGTTATCACTCAGTGAAAAGCTATTCATGTACGAGGGAATAGACCAGATCTCTGATAGTGTCATTTACTCGATTTAGTAAACTTACCTGAGGCTACTTTCACTTTTAAATTACTTGGAAATCATTTAGTAGAGAGGAAAATTATTTTTACTAGGAATTAAAGTTTGGTTCCATCTGTCATATTTGTTAATATTGATTACTTATCTGAGTGAGAGATCTAAAAGTGTGGAATTTTCTTGAAAATATCTTTGAAACAGTTGTGAAGTTTTCTCAGCATTGTTTTATAGCTTTGCAATGAGCAATACATTAGACGTGTATTTCAGTAGTTCAACTTAGAGGTTATGGTAAATTATTCAATCCTTTAAATAGCTTTTGACATAGTCGCAGTAGAAAATTTTTGCAAAAACTTCGCAATTCAATTTGTTCAGGATCATTCTTACACTCATGCGTACGTACTACTCAGACAACAAGGCATCGCGTATCTTTCCCTGTGAAAGTGATAAAATACTAAAAATCATCTTTATCATGTAGCAACTAAGCAGTTATTAGGTATCTTTGGTATGCTCATTTGTATAATCCTCATACATCCACTGAGTAGTCAATGGAGTGTAAATTAGGAATGTGCACCATCCAAGACTATACGATTACTAGGTCCCTTAAGAATATATTCCTCTTCAAATATGTCGTAATATTATTGCTTCAACGGAGGTTAATGCTGTGTGTGCCCTACACAACGATATTGATAGACTTTTTACAGGGTCATAAATTTAATGTCTTAGTGGTAATGAGCTTTCATAGATTTTGGAAAGGGACACTATAAATCTTTATTTAGAATGAGAGGAAAAGGTTAAAAT
The DNA here is from genome assembly GCA_963169105.1 of Ceriagrion tenellum. NCBI lineage: Eukaryota > Metazoa > Arthropoda > Insecta > Odonata > Coenagrionidae > Ceriagrion > Ceriagrion tenellum. The sequence goes on along the minus strand of OY720633.1, from coordinate 98,117,699 downwards.
GTATGCCTAATTCTCTCAACTTGAGTAATGTGCGCACATAACCACAGTAATTGATCATCAAGAATTAAGCTGGTATCTACATAAAGGATTAGCATGTTTATTAGCTTAATAATCATTCCAATTCAACATCTCATTCTCGATTTCCTGACCAAATCTCTGAGACATGGAGTTGTCCCCATTTTGGCATCATCTTACTGGGTTCATTTCCCATTCTTCCTCCACCATTTTTCACATTGCATCTAAATTTGGGGTCATTTCATTTCAGGGGGTTGAAAAATATTTGTTTCTCACATTTTCCTCATAATGAACGCCCAAATACTTACCAAAGTGTTGAGCTCTGGATTCTGTTCAGCCCGCTCCATCTGTGTTGAATGGTTTGTTTTGAACCATCTCCTAGAATTTAGTCATTTGTGAATTCGCAAATATTCTTAGTTACGGACGAAAAATGAGTATTGATACATACATACCCATCATGCCGTTCCCTTCCGGGGTAGGCACAGTCAAAATGTTTCACTCATTAATACATGATTGTACACCTAACTCTGCTTCAATAATTTCCTCCATACTGACCTATCCTTGCAAACCTCTTTTACCTCATTTACCCCCATACACTTTCAGACACACCCTCCTGTTTTTAAGACTCCTAATATTCCTCCTCCTAAGAATTTCCTCAACCACAACTGTATCGGCCTACCTCTACCTCTCGCACCATTTATTTCACTCTTATATATCTGTTTCGTATTTCGACTCTCATCCATTCTCTCAACATGGCCAAACCAACGAATCACACTCCTTTCATACACGTCCATTAATGGAGCATTTAACCCAAATTCATTCATGACCCACTCATTCCTGACCCTATCCATCCTACTTTTGCCGCAAATACTCAGAAAACTCATACCCATGGCGTTTAGTCTACTCTTATGTCTATCCTGACATACCCTTGTTATATTGCCATATAGCAAAGTGGGAAGAAGTATACTTTTGTACACAGCAATTTTCGCTTCCTTAGACAAGCACTCATTTCTTGATATGCTCCACATGCTACCTACCACTTTCCTTCCAGCATTCGCAAGTCTCTTTATCTCCTCATCTATACTTCCATCTTTCGCATACATCTTACCTAAGTACACAAAATCATCCACCCTTTCAATGACTTCACTATTCACCCTCATCATACAGTTATTCTCCCCATTCTCCTTATTAAAAACTACTTCTTTGCTCTTGCACGCATTTACTTTCAATTCCATTATCTCCGTTGATTCACAAAACTTATCTAGGAGCTTCTGTAATCCCTGATGACTGTCTGAGATCAAAACAGCATCATCTGCATGTAGAAGAACTCGCACGTTTACATTTCCAATCAAAACTCCGTCATTTTCACTACATGCGTCTCTAACACATTTATCCAAAAAATCATTAACCAGCCATGGAGACATTACGCATACTTGCTTTACACCCCGATTTATTACAAACCAATCACTCAGAACCCCGTTAACTCTTACACTTGCCTTACTATTATCATAAATCGCCATCATAACGTTCAATAACTGCCCATTCACTCCATAGTCTCTCAAAACCTTCCACAACTTCTTTCTATTTACTCTGTCATATGCCTTCTCTAAATCGACAAATGCACAGTGCACTTTCTTTCGGACACTCATACATTTTTCTATCACTTGCTGAAGTGCAAAAAGCTGGTCACTACATCCCCTCCCAGGCATAAACCCGCACTGCACACCCCATATTCTGTTGGAAGTAATATTCCTCACTCTTTCGATTAATATTTTACTGAACACTTTTCCCGGGATATTCACTAAACTAACTGCCCGATAACTATTATATTCGGTCTTCCCTCCCTTCTCTTTATACAACGGAACGATGATAGCATTTTTCCAATCCAATGGAACAACAGAAACCTGAAAATATAAATTGTATAGTTCACGCATCCTACAAATTAGCAATTTACACCCACACTTCAACATTTCACTGGATATCCCATCTATGCCTGCAGTCTTCCCATTTTTCAATATTCTCACAGCCGTTAAGACCTCCTTCTCACTGATATCCTTTTCCATCATCACATTCTCACATACCACTTCACAAGGCTCATCCTCCACGCCTGCAATATTATTGTACAATTCTTCAAAATACTCCCGCCAGCAGTCCCTGATATTGCTCTCGTCGTACATGAAATCTCCATTTTTGTTCTTTACCACATTTATTCCCCTACCTTCACCGATCTTAGCCCTTTTTACCCACTTCCAAAACATCTTTTTATTACCTTCAAAATCACTCTGCATTTTGTTAGCTTCATCAGCATGCATTCTTTCTTTGCTCTCTTTCACAATGGTTTTGAATTCATTCTTTTTATTTCTGTGAATCTCACGTGCCTTAGTACGCTCTTCCTCAGATTTGGCAGCAATCATATTCTTGTACGCCTCTTTCTTTTCTCTGACTGCAATTTTTACTTCTTCATTCCACCAAGCATCACCTTTCGTTCTTCCTACCACTCCTTATCCACATACACTTTCAGCACAGTCCACAATCACTCCTTTTCAACACTGCCACGCATCATTTACATTCTCGTTTCTGATATGCTCGTCCCATTCTCTCTGCTTCAACGATAGAGCATCCTCAAGCATGCAACCATACTGCATTCTTACCTCGCTGTCTAGCTACCTTTCCACTTTTACTCTAAACTGCTTGCACGCAACATTCATCCTTGTACCCACTTTCTGCCCAGATTCACTTTGGAGAGTACCAAATAGTGGTGTGTTCCACATTCAGCACCCCTCATCACTCGTGTGTCCCACACTAACACACACTATCTCCCATCATACACAATAAAATCAATCATGCTTTTACAGTCACCCCTTTTCCAAGTATACATATGTATTCTCTTATGTTTAAACCATGTATTCGACACAAACAATCCTTTTTCTAAGCACCTTCTCACCTAGTTTTCACCATTATCATTCACTCGGGGGTCACCAAAAGGCCCAACCACTCTCTCAGATGCATCCCGCCTCACAACAACCCACCCATTCATGTCACCTAGTAAAATAATTCTCTCACCAGGATCACATTCATTCAAAACCTCTCAGTTTTTCCCAAAACTCATCTTTCACACTGTCACTCTCTCCATCCACTGGTGCATAGCACGCCACAATCACAACTCTCACAATACCTACTTTCATGCGAATCCAGAGCAGTATAGGGGATACTAACTCGTACTTCCTTACTATCAACTTAGCTCTCTCATTAAGAATGAGTCCTACACCTCGACTGCCGTGTACATTATCTTCAACTCTTGACCACCATGCCAGATTACCGCCATCTAATGTAACAGCATCCCATCCCTTACGCTTAGTTTCACATACTCACAAAACATCCATTCGTCTCACTTTCATATCATTCAGCAACTCATGCTCATTTCCATACACTCCTCTCACATTCCATGTACCGAGAGTCCAGTCGTTTCCAGTCTGTATCTGGATGGGCCAACCTTATTCAGCTTCTGCCGCCCACCGTGGCTTCGGCTGTCCGAGGCAACATTTTGACGTTTAGCAGTAAGTTGTAATAGAGTATGCAAGGTTACCAGGCTTCGCAGTACCCGCACCATGTGCAGCTTTCCCTGCTAACGGTTACGGTGCTCTACCGATCAGTTTTGGCACATTTTTGCCAGTACGCCACAAGAGAAACCAAAGCATAGTAATACCCTAGGCCCGCTTTCCCTATTCTGCTCAAGCTAGGATCCCTTCTGGAAGGACTGCCTTGAGAGCCAGCATACTGTCGCCCGCAACCCACCTCTAGGAGGTATATGCGGTGTACTGACACACCGGGTCGCGAGTATTGATAAATATTTAAATAAACATAGTTCTCATTACAGCGGGAAATTTGATGAATTTTGTTTAATTGTGGTGAGAAATAGGTTTTTTTAAATTTTAATACCAAATAGTTCAATGGGTGAAAGTTGAAGGTGCAACACCTATTCGGGTAATTTTTCGACAGACATATTTGCCTTTAACAAATATACTTCCCGATTCCTCCTCCTGGGATAAAGGTGAGGCATACTTAAAGGCTAATAAGATATTTTTTCCTTCAAGAATTTACGGCAAGGCCGCTATAAACTTAAAAAATATCTCTGCTTGCGCTGTCTCCTCTGCTTGTCCGTCTATTGACGCTCGTCTCAATGAAGTAGTCATCAGTAAACCTTAGCGAAGTTCCGGGTGGTGGTTGGTTTGTTGGTCCGGGTTGGTTTGTTGTTGAGAATGACTAACAGGCTTCAAATACTTGCTGCTCGAGAAAGATAACGCCTCGTCGCGCTTCGAAAAATTTGGAAGCACCCGTCGAATGCTTCTAATGGTGTGAAAGAAGTCAAATACCATTTATTTCCAGTGGATTAACTTGCAGGCATCCGAAACATGATCTTGGCAGAAAAGGTATCGCCCGCTACATGAGGGGAAAATAAGTTCTTTTAAAGGCATACTATGTCCCTAATCAATATCATGCGCCATTCATACATTCCGAGTTTGAATGGATTAGTATTGCCGGAGCTTTGTATTGACACGGAGAAACCTTTTGGGATCCTCTAGTCTCACAAGAATATTCGTTGCTTAAACTCAGACTGAAGTCAGCTGGCCTCAAAACCCATGCAAGATAGGAACTAATGGTGTATGATTGTAATGGTCTTGGCTGATGAGGTGAAATACGAGAACTACTGCTTTCTGTTTGCATGCCAGTGAGAGTATTTTGCTTTTTCCTTTCCATATAATTCCATTAAACGTTCTAAGACTATCACCACGCACTGTAAAAGTAAAGTTCACATTAACGTCTACGGTCGCAAATAGAGAAAGGATATGCAACTCCACCTGAAATTTGCCTTCAAATTAGAAAGCTTGGTAGTTGTAAGTGGATAACAAACCTGAATCGCGGTCATGGTTTTTCATAATGCTATTGTTCTATTGCGCTCATGATTTCGAAAACGTGATCATCATCAAGAAAGATCAGGTGCTTCATAGCAGTGGAGTGTGCTCCCAGGACTTTGAGCATTGCCCTACCAATGCGACTTGCCTTATAGATGACGATAACAACCACAAGAAGGAAAGAACTGTGATCCCACTCCTGATCTAGACATTTCTGAGTTTTGAATTAAATTTCTGGTGTAGTAAAATGATTTTTACGTAGCAAATTTTATCTCTTTTGTATTTATATAGTTTTTATATCATCAGCCAGTCACTGCAACTACATATTACACTAATTCATATCGCCAATATGAAAAAATTCACACACACAACTCATTTGTATTCATTGATAATCGAGCACGGACTACTCTTTTGCTGGCCAAATACGTCTGACAGCTGCAACATTAACCGTTACCTATTAGTTTATTTCATTCATGACAATTTACTCGTAACTGCAGACTTTTTTGTTATTGTTATATGTGCGGCAAATTTATAGCTGATACATATAAGAACACATTATGCAGTCAGACGTAAAAAAGTTGTTTATGCATAACTAATTTGGGTTAAATTTTTCTGAATATCTATTTGTATATTCTGCATTTACTAGATAAAACTTAACAGTGAACAACTCGTCATCAAGCTTCCTGTGATAGGATAAAGGACACGTCGGAAAAATATGCTTAGATTATTCTGTAGGTATCGATGAGAGCACATTTATTTTTAATTCATGAAATTATATATTTACACATTTTTCATAATTTAATCCCATTCTGATGAACAAAGGATGGAATTATATTGGGTCATGAATGAGTTATTAATAAATATCCGTTTTGAGATCGGAACTTCCTCAATCTACAAAATGAAAATCAGGAAAAATTATATCACGTAGACTATACTTATTTTAATTAAATCATTTTTGTGTCAACACTTTTAGCGAATAAATCTCAGTTTATATTATTCCTGTGCTAGAGATACAGGACGGGTCATTCAAGAAGATCCTCGGAATGTCAACCAATATAAATATCCTTTGATGGTAGCAGATGAAGATTTCAGCATTTATTCCAAGTTGGGTGGGATTGTTAATATTTTTTATAATCAGTCTTTCTGTAAAAATTACATAATTCGACGTAAGAAACATGCTGAAATAAACACATCGATAAACTGCGACTGAATGCGCAAATAATATAAGAAGAAAGCTCGAAAAAGAGGCGATTAATGAGTAAGTTCTAGGCTCTGGAAAATGTGAGCTCCATTGCCGATTTGCATTGGTGTAGGGCATCATGGTTCCTGGTGCAATGATTATGAAAGTCATAGTTTTTTAGGAACGCCCTTAAGTTTGATTTAATAAACAATAGAACAACAAGTATGTACATACATGGGAGAGGAAGGATATTAAGAGTTTTAAATAAGGGACGACATGGTGAATTTTGTGGTGCAAATGCCATGAGTCAGACCACTTTCTTCTGCAGTTTGAAAACTTTTATTGCTGTTGGTGTTGATCCTCAAAAAATAATGGAGCTAATTACATGTTTATAGTATTGGCCATAGTAAAGAGTATGCAAAACCTCACCATTAACAGTGTATCTAATAAACTGCACAAGGAAACAAGTAGAACGTAGTTTTATGGTTAGATTTTGTACATGTTCATCCCATGATAAGTTAGCAGTTAATTGAATGCCAAAAAATTTAGTACTTCAAACTTGAGATAGTTGGTACCCATTTAAGTTAAGCATGAGGTCATTCTGGTGTTTGTATGTGCTGGAGAAGTACATCACATTGGAGGTTCACATGGAAGATGCCAGGTGATATTGCCAGATACCAAATGGACTACATCCTTCTGGGGGGCTATTACATATCATAGGCGACAACTTTATCACCCTCTGGGTCTCGCCCCTTCCGAGTCGCCCTTTCCTATTATGCATCAGGGGGGTCACTCATTCCCCTCCTGTGACTCATCGGCCTTCCACGGGCAAAAACTCAGTCTATGAGAATTTTCAGAACAGTCTACTTGTAATGATCCAGGCCAATGAGCATCCTGTTTATAAAAGTCACGTGGGGTCCTATGTATCAGCAGACGACTGACGAGTACCTCCGTTATGTGATAGAATCTCCTCGTTCTATTTAATATTACAATTCGATGGATTTGGACTACTTTTTGTTGCCAATTCATTATAAAACTTCCGAAATTGATGCATATGTCGATCGTTAATGGGCCGGAGTGCATAATTTCATTTGAAGTGATACGATAATAGGCTTCACAATGGCATGTTAGGAACTAAGAACTTGCGATATTTATGACGGAATATTTGTTTATAAACTCACAAGGACATAGATGGATACGTTAACATACCCGTAATAATGCAGAATACCCATGATTCACCCCCTCAGTCATTTCCGCTAAATAACTACCGGTGATTCATTGCAATTACAATACAATACGCATAAATGCCGAGGGAACACGATGATGATCAACGAGTCTCTCAATATTCAGTAAATATTAGTGTAATTAAATATTCAATTTTCCTCACATTAATTTCCTGCTTTGGTGGTTAGTTGCACATTCACCCTCAGTAATTTCCTGCAAGTCTACCGGTTCAGCTAGTAAATGATTAAAGTGAACATTTGTTACGATAAACTGATATTTTAGGGCAATAAACAAGTATGACATCGGACAAAGCTGCTAACAATTCACCCTTTGAACAAGTGATGCATCGCCCGATCCACTCAAATGTCTTCTCACTTCGACCTCACAGAGATAGCACAATTTAAAAGAAATAATTTCGTTATTGCCGGTAGCTCACTAGTGCACTGGCTCCTTAAAAAAATGTTTTCTCTATCATGCCCTAACTTCATTCCTTTCATAGTGTTTTAGGCTTGTTATAGTAATAACATTTCTATTTTCCCGGAATGGTTGTGATACGGAATGGAGTATGTCACGCAGCACAAAGATACAAGAGCGTAGTAATATTTACACAATAGTCATAGAGTAGGTATAACTCAATGCTCGATAATGAATTAAAATCCTTTAAAATAGGTATTCCAAGCTACTTTCTTGATAATACTTACTGCTGAGAAAATTTTCTCAGTAACTTCTGGTGGCTATAGTAATTACGTATTGTACGTACTTACCAATAAGTTAGTCACTCAACCATTTCTACAAATACATCTACATGGCCAATAAAACAGAATATAATGGTTTGTCAACAGATTTTCACATCCATAACACTTTAGGTACACACAACAAAAATTAATGACGTCTCTAACCTTGAATTTATAATAAATGCCACCATTGATGAAAAAGGGCGTAGGTACATGCTCTAATAAAATGGGAAGTATGTCATGGCTCATCTATTCAGTGATTTTTATTGAAATTCATATTGCACCATCATTACAACCAATGTAGAAACACAGTAAAGAATTAAACAATGGACCATAATGAAATGCAATTTAAGTTCAAAAGTTTTCACTTATCGTTTCATGTTAAATCTTTACACAAATAATTTAAGCACGGTTAATCACATTTTAAATGATGACTAGGGTAGGCACTATCTTTTGAGGGGAAATAACAGCAACTCAAGGTATCACGTCTTCGGCAATAAATGATATTGAATCCATCATACACGAACGCTGCACAACACAATTGAAACTCACAACTTACAACCAAATGTATCGTTTAACACTCAGTCTATGCTTGAGACACGAATATAGATTTGACACTTAAGAGACCTCAGAATGAATGCCAATGATTTATTGCACACGAATAATTTAAGCACTGTTAATCACATTTTAAATGAGGACTAGGGTAGGCACTATCTTTTGAGGGGGAAACAACAGCAACACATGCTATCTTGTCTTCGGCAATAAATGATATTGAATTCATTGTACACGAATGCTGCACAACATGATTGAAACGCCCAACTTACAACCAAATGAAGATGAAGACAATGGGAATATATGGAAGCAGTACATTGAAGAACTCTACCAAAGGTTGACGCCACTGGAAGATAACCTAATGAATAATGAAAGCGATGTTGGTGAGGATGATCGGGGCTCACTCATACTGAGGAGTGAATTTGATAGAGCAGCTAATGACATCAGGAAAAACTTAGCATCTGGAGCAGATGACATCAATGAAGAAATCATCAACGAGCTTGGAAGTAAAGCCATGGATAACCTGTACAGCATAATCCAAAATAGCTACCGAAGAAGAACACTGCCAGAGGGCTTTCAAAGGAGCATAATTGCGATACCGAAGAAGAAGGCAAGGAGTGAGAGATATGAAGAGCAGCAAACCTTGAGTCAAGTGTCACATGCATCAAAGATACATGAGTAATAAGCTGAAGAATGGAAAGGAAAATTGAAGACAACCTCTTGGAAATCCATTTAAGAAGAACAAGGGTACCAGGGAGGCAAAACTCTGCCTGAGAGTAATGGTGAGAAAACAATACATGTGACCAAGCCATTGTATGTGACATTCATGGACCTGGAGAAAGCCTTCAACAATGTTGAGTGGAACAAGATGGTCAAACTGATGGAATAACAGGGAATGGATCATGATGACAGAAGAGATTATACTTATGCTTACCAATGAATTATATAAGGTTTGAGCTATTTAAAGTACTTGTTGGTCCGGGGTAACATTTTACCAAAAAGACAATAACTTCTATTGACAAATATAGTAAGGAAATCATGTAATTATTAGAGAATGATCAGAGTATCATGCCTATCAGAAACTATGTTGTGAATAGCATGCACCACTGTTAACAACAGAAATTGAATATACATTCATGACAGTGAAATAGTTGGCCATCATTACTACAACGCCAATTTCAACTACTCGCATTCACCTCAAGCAAGAGATACAAGTAGCACGTTACCATGATAGTGCATAATTAAAGGTCTGTGTGGAAGTTTTAAACTTCCTAAGCTTCCATAAGTTTTTCCATAAGTCTACTTTTAGAAAATACTGCGCTCAAAGAATTATTTCATAAAGAGTATTCGAAAGAATCACCAAAACACTGGGAAAGCAAATAGCAACCTCACATCATTCCTCTGCCACTGAATTTGTACATGCCTGACAAGCTTTCGCTTGACATGGCACATTTGTATAACGAAATCACTTATGTGTAAATAAATAACCTGGCTATTCACTAATCACATCCAAGTATGTCAAGCAGTATATATGATTTCATACCACAGTTAAGAATTCCAGCATGCAATAATTGTGCAAACTGCTAGGGAACACAACACACATATGACACAGAATCTCCCCAGAACAATAACATCAACTTAACAAAACGTAAATAAAATTATCTTCCGTGCACTTAGTTAATTTGCAATTTCTATCCAGAGAGACCATCGGAATGTGTGTACTTTTTCTATGTACTTCATTGTAACTGTTCACCTGGCTATTATATCCTCATCCTTTTGGCAAACATTAAAAATCACTTACTTACAAACAAAATTTTAGTCAAGCACACTGCCTATTCCTACCATGATTAACATGTAGGAGTAATGCCGTGATGAGCAAAATATACATCTCCACAGCAGCATGAGCATTTGAGGCAACGTCATGGTGGAGTTTCAAAATGTATCAAATATAAAATTTTTTACTGGAATGCATTGAATGGCAGTCTACCTGAGTAGCAATTGCTTCTGACTTCTGTCGTTAGAAGGTGAAATATTTAGGCACTGGTGCATAAAAGCATATACTCATACTAGCGAACAGCCAGGCATTATGGAGGACTGGCTCCCTGGCCTTTGGTGCGCAGCGTCAGTTTTTTGCATTCTGCAGCAACCCTTCCAGTCATTTGTACTTGTTACAATAATGTTATGCCTCTCATTGGGCATTCTGCAATGTTGAAATAGCAATATTATGAGAAGGTAATCTCCCTACAGGTCCACAAGCCTGGTATTACACTGTATTGCTGAAGGTTGCTAGATGAACCTTGACTGTAATTTTTCTAAAATGTAAAAATTTTGACTCCTTCATGTGTGGCATAACATATTTTATGAAATGTAAATTATTGTAATGACTTAATTGAATCCTAAGGTAGAATAAGTAGAAATAAACTATCCAGTCATTAAATTAACACTTCTGTATGGAAATCAGAGCCCCAAGTGAGAATTCCAAGCACTAAAAGAAATTCCAAATCAGTAGCAGTAAAAGTTTGTGTTAACGAACTGAGGAAAACACCAATGGGACCAAATTGTCCCTCCAGGGTTATGCAGTTGATGGTGTTGCTAAGTATTTTCAGATGATGAACTTTATTATGTTGCTAGGTTAGCTCTGAGTGGCCTGCAAGTTCTTTAGTTGAATACTGAAGAGGCCATGGGCATGGTCTTTTACTTTGTAGAAAATTTTTTTTTAGCCTGATCATTTTTTGAACTGTAAGTTTAGTCTTACTTTAGTTTTCACGGCTTTACATAAGTAAAGCCGTGAGTGCTCTTTGGTTTGTGAGGCAGTGGTATGATTGTCATCAATGTGGAGACAGGAGCCCTGCAGCTCTCCTCCCATTGTCAGTCAACCTCTTCGTATCTGCCTAATTCTTCTCTGTTGCTGTACTTCATGATATTGCTGTACAATTTGCATTGTGAAATCTTTTCTTTGTTTACGTGTTGAATTTTTCCTATTCACGTCCTTTTCCATATATTTTTCAATTAGCTACTATGCCACTAAATGTGTCCATTTAGTTTGCCTGTTATTCTTCTCAGAGTTTTCATTACTCTTTTTTCTCCTTAACCCTTCATCATTCTTCGATGACACTACATCTGTCTCTATCCCTTATGCTCTGCACCCACTACTGTTTAGGTCTCACTGACACATAATTACATGCTCCAAATATGTTTAAGTGAAGTTCATTCTCACTTCCAGTTTGTTACTGGCTGTTAGTAGACCTTTCCTCTCGTAGGTTTCCTTCTTTGCTTGGGATATTCTGCATTCTGCTCTCAACATTTTTCTTGCTTCTTCTGTGGCTGGTGATCCTCTCTCCCAGATGGCTTGAAAGTTTGTTTAGCTTATTTAATTATGGTCTTGTTAATTCCCCTCTGTCCATTTTATCTAAAACCTGATGATGCCAATATATGGTCGAGAGAATGCCTGCATGGAAGTGAAGCAAGATACAGTGAATTATCTGTTTGCTTTCACCTCTGTTTATTCTCCCGTGCCTATCACTCTCATGTACTTGCGCCAATTACCGTGATCACTAATCTTGGATATCAAATGCCTCTATCCTTGTTTCATTGAGTTTTATCTGGCAATTGAATTGTTGTTTTAACTGGTAATTGAATTGCTGTTTAACTGGCTATTGAATTGCTGTGGACTGCATTACCCTTACTTCAGTCCTCGGAAAATGTTGAAAAGTTGAACCTTACACAGTTCACGATAATCTATTCAATGGTGGCCAAAATGTATGAAGGTCAAAGAAGAAATGTCACACAAGTTAGAGAAAGAGTTATGATTCCACTTTATGTTGCAGTTTAAAAGTTAATAAATTTGATGCTCTTCAAAATTGTGCTGTTCTGCTTAGTTGAAGAAGTATTTCCCCAACCTATTTTCTTGGGAAAGCCTATTAAATTTTACCTGAACCATATTTTTTATAAATATTTGGCATTTGAAAGGAGTACACTAGGTAAAGCAAAAAATTGAGATAATGGGTGCTAAAAATGAATTCTTTTATTGTCAGAGAAATCCATAATGAAAGTGTGTGAGGGTGGTGACATAATTATCAGGTAAAATAAATTATTTTGTAACGTAAACGTTACGTAAAGTATACACAATATGAAGTTCATACCAACTTGAATTAGAGACATCTAACCATAAAGGAATGGCCCGCCAAGTGAGACAACTTATAGATCTCAGGAAATTGTTAATACTAGTTAGTGGTATGGTTAGGCTCATAATGTGTTTACACATTGTTAAATACATCTTGAGATGTATATTTCTCAGAGGAATGCTGAATCAGATTGTGCAAATAGATTAACTGGTATTATTTCAACCTGATGTTACTAAGGAATGTGCTTATCAGAGAAAATTTATTTAAAATGGTTTCCAGAAGTGTGCTGCATTCCATTTTGGGCACTCTAGAAGAGGCATTCATGAGATTCACAATGGTTATTAAGAGGTTAAAAGCAGGATTTAAATGTAATGGCAATGATACAGTGAATCTGACCAAAATATGGCAGATGCATGCAGCCTAGTCATTGATATCATGGATATGACTCTTAGCTAAATTCTTCTGGTTACTAGAGGTGGTTCATGTGATTTCATCTTTTGCAAAAAAAGGTGGAGGTAATAGGAATTTTAAAAAATTGAACAAGGTGTAGGAGGCTTACCACAGTGTAACAAATTCTGTAAAATGTTGCTTTATGAACATGCTTAGAAGCAACTACCTATAGTGTGTTAATGAAAAATATATTCATGTTACTGAAACAATTAATTTTGGTTCAATTGTCATCAGAATTTAATACCACATTTTCTGAACCTTGGTATTGGATTTCCAAAAATCCCCATTAATTTATTACAACAGTACCTGTGATGAATTTGTAAGTGTAGATCCTGGAACACTTTCTCCCCGGACATTCCCTAATTCTGTAAAAATTCCCTAATTCTGTATTCTGTCATAGGATTTTAACCACGTTTGTTATTTCATTGGAGTGTCCTGTTAAGGTTTAATTCAAGTTGGAAGGCTATTCTGAATCAATCCCTGATCCTCGAGGTTTTAGTGTGTATCAAGTATTTAATCACTTGTCTTGGCATGAGTGGTGAACTAATTATTTTTAAAAGAGCCTCCTGAAGTTGAAAATTTGGTGGATTTTCACATATTTCTCAAAACAAGTGTTACATTATGTCTATACCTGAGAGCTGGTGCTTTCGTTCTCATTGTAGATGTGTCCTGTATAGATTCCACTAGTGAGTTGTCTGAAGTACATACAGTAGACCCCTGCTTTGCGATGGGTTTACTTTACCATCTGTATGCTAATGCTCGCAATTTTCAAATTAGAAATTTTGACAATATTTTACACCCATAATTTATTACTCATTTCACATCTTAACCCATATCTGTAAACGTGATGTATTTTTTGTTAGCAACATATTAATATTTATTTTTACGGGAAAACTGATCCCGCGGTTTGTAAAATTGCTGGTTCACTTTACGAATGTTCCCATGGAATGGATTTATATCGTAATACTGAGGTCTACTGTATAGTGTTGAATGTTTTTGTCTTAAGCTTTTTTAACCATTGACTCATTTGATTTGCAGGCAATCCGATTAATGCTGTCAAATTAAATGTCAAACAGAGACTTGGCAATACAGGAGCAGAGCCTAGTTCAGTTGTGAAGAATAAAAAGGTGGGTGCTGTGCGTAAGGCAACTAAAATACTTTTACCTGTGGAATAAGTTTTGTGTTTAACAATTTGACTGCCAATGGTAGTGGTGAATAGTTTGCTTTTTGTGGTGAAAGCAATGGAAAGACCCCTACTCCTCATGTTTAATATACCTATGGCTTAAAATTTGTATGTTAATGCTAGCAGTGTACACCATTTGTTATTAATTCATTTGATATGATCCCTATTTTTTGAGTTTTTATTTGCTACACTTGTAAAAAAACGTCCAGGTTGATTTGTGATGTTGACTTTTTACAAGACGATAATGGTTGAATGGTATTATTTAAAAAAATGTATTATGCCCGTCATATGTGTATTCTAACACATATTAAGCTTTTTTTGTGTGAGTGAGGTTGAAAGTTGACTCAATGTTTATATTACAATGTCACAAAACTGCCATGTGGTACAGTTATGTGGTCAAATTTATATAAAGTTTCCTATTGCCCTATTAGTGGAGAAATTGAGACGTAACTCTGGTGTGTGGAAATGGAAAATGGCATTTGAAAGTTCCTTTTGTTCCTCGCTCTTCATTTTCCAATTTTTTTTGCCATATTACTCAGGTTATTTGTTAGAAGTATGTTTTTTCTAGTTGTATGTTGTCATTTTGCCATAATTCTGTATTGTAATGGAGATTATTCTTAGACATTAAAACGTTAAAAGTGGAATCTGAGTTATTTTTCATACTTGAATGCATTAATGTTAACTAATAGCTCCTCATTTTGTTTGAAATGTGTGGTGAGTGCATGTTAATAAATACCTCTCTTACATTATGGAATCTCAGAATTTTGTTCTTGCATAGGTAATTATTTAATATTCATTGATGAGTTGGAAGTGTTCTGTGCTATGATATTTTGGTAGTGTGTGCTCCTTGAGTTAGTAAGAGAAAATGTGTACTTTTGTTGTTTGTATTCCACTATGTTACATATTGAGTAAATTTTTCAGTTTCCTTGTGGAATTTTTTTGGCATTGCTTTGGCTGTCATATGCTGTCTTCAAACTTGTGTACAATATATTTTTTTTCTAAACCATAGTTCTTTTGACAGTCCTATCCTCATTGACCAAGTGCTGCCTTACTGAATCCCTACGAGAGGTGCTCATGTTCTTTGAGCTGTAGTAGGTACCAGAGCTGAAAGTCTTTAATATTTATGTCCATGTACTATTATCAAATTGCTAGGTAGATGAGATTTATAACATTTGAGGTGAGTAAATTATGCTGTACATCTGCCATCTGTGATATCATCATTACAGATCAGCTGTATCGACTTGTGATTTTGTTTTTCATTCTATTAATTACATTTCTCAAAATATCATGTAATTGTTCCTCGCAAGCTTTTATGTGATGTAGAATTATTCTAATAGAGACCGAATAGTTCATGCAATTCTTAAGTCGAACTTATGGTATTTGTTTTCTGCTGCATTTAAAGTGGAAACTTGGGTCTGTTTTGATTTGCTGTTGGTGAAGAGCTACATCCATTCCCACAATGAGCAACTGCTCTGATTGTAAAGCCTCTTTTTACCATTTCTAAGTTTTGAAGTTGTGCTATCAAATTTGAATAAATTACTGCATGAAATAGTCTATTTACGTGCAGGATTGGCAATTAGTCATAATTGGCTTAGATTTAAAAAAAATGTTTTTGTGGTAGATGTGCCTTACTTAAAATGTATTTTGATATGCTGCATTATTTCCTATGGATACTTCTAGGAAAGTCAAGCCTCAAGATGAGTGATTCTTCGCCAACTTACGGTGATAAACATTAGATAAATGTAATATTTACCTGTTAAGGAGTGTGTAAACTAAATTGAGGCATCATTCTTCATTGTGAACAAGGATAGTGAATGACTTTTTAAGTGTCACAATTAATCAGACTTTTCTGTTGCTGATATGTACTTTCTCTGTCCAATGTCTGATGCACAGGATGATATCAAAATGCTTGAAGTCCAAGTGTAAGATCCTTTTCAGCCCATCAAAGGAATCTCGAATTTTTAACTTTCTTATTTTACTTCTGTACAAAAATTTCCTTTCATAGAATGCTACATGTGAAGAATCAATTACACATCCCATAGTTTTAAGTACCAGCTGTTTTTATGTTCCAAATTAAAATTGAAATGTCTTCTTCATTATTTTTCTCTCCCAAATGTGAAAAATTCTATTAATGTGGTGTTGTTATTTGTTTCCTGCTTCTTAGTGTTATTATCATAAAACCCTCCCTTTGTAAGTGGTCTTCCTTGCTAATTAATATTTATCACAAGGTAATTGTGGGAAGTGACACCCATGATCTTGTCCAGGCTAGGGAAAGTTAAATTGAGCTAGGCTCATGGCAGACTGAGGATTTTTTTATTCAGATGTTTGATGAAGTATATTGTTAAATATGCTAGAGAATGTGGTTAAATGTCAGGAAAGTAATAATTTTTTCTTTTTAATGTCCTGCAGATTATCCTGAAAAAACCATCAGTAGTTCCTGGTGTGACTGAGGATGATGGTGGGGCAAAAGTCGTTGAGCAGAGAGTGACTTTTTCAAGTGCTTCACTACTACCTAAACCTCGTCACACACCTGTGACATTTTCCAACAAATCAACTGGTTCTATAACTCTTAGGACAGGGGTTTTTAGTCGGCTTGGAACTTAAGTTTTATTTTTTTAATTTTAGAGCTTTGATTTCACTTTTCAATAAAATTATTTTTATATAGTGTTGAATTATGACAATGATCCCCCACTTAAGTCATCTTAGAAATAATGTTATTGATCAGTGTTTAATTTTATTTGAGGAACAGCTACCCAAGTAATGGCCTTTTACTTGCCTCATGGGTGAGAACAATGAATTAACTTACATAAAAGTGATCACATCTATGATATGCTGAGTACTGGCACTCCAGAGCTAGGTCATGGATGATGTTCTTGGGAATAAACAATTAATTCCCCATTTGTCTTCTGTGTTCAAGAGCACATACCATGAAGATGCAAAAAAGATACTTTGTTGTAATATAGCATTTAAGTGTGCATTCCTGTGTACCGGCTCTCTCAATGATAAGTTATAAACGACTAATGATATTGACCCGAATAGCATGTGGGACTCTCGAAATTGATAAAATTATATGCATAATATCTTCCAGAAACTGTTAAGGTGTTCATTCCCCTTCATCTTATATGAACATGTTGATGTAAAAATGTCCATTCTTTAAATTCTGGTTTGCCCAACTAAAGCTCAGGCAATTTCACATTGTTGCATCTTGCTGCTGCAGGCTGGCAGTGGATGTTGCAAAAAATTTCAATGAATTTGATATGATGGAATTGATTAATTGGAATTGTCCTGGGAGTTTCTTTTATATTTTCTTTGAAGCCTTGCGTAAAATTTGAATTAGGAGTCCTAGTCAATGTAAATTCTTTTAAGTGCTACTTTACCAAGTGGTGAAGTGAACTTGTATATAGTTACAGAACAATATGGTTGTCTTTGACTTATCACTATGTTTTCTTCCTGAATTATATATTTAATGGTAGTACAAAGTTGTGCAACGTAGTTGAGTGAAATCTTCTTTACCCTGATTGAAGTCCTCAGGCTGGGAGTAAAACATTTTTCTGGAGGTCTGCTCCTCATGATCCCTTCTGATATTATTGATGGCTGTGTATGATTTATGTTCTCAGGCCCCATTTTATTACTGAAGTTAAAACATAGTTTTGAAATCACTTGTAGTGACCCATATATGTGAATGCATGTTTTTAAGGTAATAGTTTTGTCAGTTAGTTGTCAGGTTTGTATGAATTAGCTGCTGCCTTGTTCGCAGAGGACTTATTGGGTACTTGGTACTTTTCATTAGGTTTATGTTAGTGACTTTTCAGTTCCCTGTGGGCCTGTTGTGAAGGACTTCTTGTGTACAGCGAATCTCATGTAAGTAAAATTATGTTGAGTTTACCTTATCAAAGGAAATCACCATTTAAGTTTCAAGGATATGTATGTTTTAGAGTTAACCTATCAATAAATTTACCATAATTTTGATACCCTTACGCATCCAATGAATACCTCCTACAGAAACCTATCAGTGATTATACTTTCTCATTATGAAAACTGGGACTGCATATCTAGTGGCTGTGTTTGCACTCCAATCGGGGAGATAATCTTTCTTATATTTAGTCTTCAATGTGGAAAAGTTGTATTTAGGTGAGTTAATTTATTTAATTTGTGTAGAAGCTTCTATGATGTGGTACAAAAATCTCAAAGTCCAAGTTTCAGTGCGTATTTTCTTCATCGGGTGCTTTAAAAATGTGTACTTCATTATTCCCTGTTGCACTAAACAGCTAGTGGAGGAAGGAAGAAAAGAAGTGTTGAAGAAGAGACACGGATGTTTGTGTTGAGGGGCTGTGAGTGGTATAACTATCAAGTGCTCGATGTATATTTATTTGATACGTATACCAGTATCATTTACCAGATTTATCGTAGAGCACCTATGTAATGTCTAAATTTTAAGTTTTCATTTAATTTGTGATACAAGCAATGATAATAGTAGGAATAAGTGGTTTTATATTTCCATTATTAGTGTAATCAAGCCTCAAACGTTTACGTGTAGATAACACGGGATCATTTACATTCCTGGGGAACATGTGAATCAGCTTAATGTGCACAGGAGAGACCAAGGTAAATTTTATTGAAAGTTCACTATGCCAATCTAATAGTAAAAGGTATTTTGGTATCTTGGCTTGGAATTTTGTTCATGGACGTTGGGTGACCACAATCCACCTGCACATGGGAAGAGCTGTGAAATATTTATTTGACTACTAGCAAAGGTACCCGTTGAAATTCAACGGGGATGAAGAAAGACAGGGCATATAGGTTGTAGGTTCGAGTCACTCAAGAGGTTTATTTTTTTTAGGCAAATCAGTTTTAGTTTTATTTTTTAATCCAGCAGATGAAAACCGCATTATTTTATGCTTACTGAGTTTCAACATTCTTTTGCAGTAACACACAGAAATTAAACTACAGGCCATTTGCATTCCAGAGGCTAGTCGAATTAATATAACATTGTGGCATTCTCCTGTTTTACTCAGCTATAATTTTAGTTTTATTTTTTAATTCAGCAGATGAAAACTGCATTACATTATGTTTACCGAGTTTCCACATTCTTTTGCAGTAACATATGGAAACTAAACTACAGGCCATTTGCATTCCTGAGGCTTTCCACATAAATGTAACATCGTGGCATTCCCCTGCTTTACATTGGTCCAACTTAAATTAGTCCACTTGAAATGAGTTTTGCCAATTTTAGGCAAAAATATCCCTGAAAATATTGTTATTAGCAACATTTCTGTATATGGCCTAGATTTCCACTGTACATAATACATAGCTCTAATTATAAATGCCATCCACCATTGTAAAGGTCCCATTTCCCTTCCAAAGCTAATGCTAATTCCACGGTTACCAAGGAAATATCCTATTGTTGACAAGTAAAATTCATGATTTTGACGTGAAAAACGCGATTTCCAGGGAAATTTTTAATTGTATAAGAAAATTGAAAAAATAAGAAACTGCTATCTTTCATCCATCTAATGGCAAAAACTATGGCCTTCTATCTTTAGTAGAACTAGTTAAAATATGCAAAAAGAGAAACCTCTGCACTTGAACCAAAATGTTTAGGCTTTTCGGCAAAAGTTTGTTATGAGTTTTTCAAATATACATGACACCATATGGCCCAATACGCTGCCCTTGGGGGCCCATGGGCCTTCCTTATAGTCCCAATAGTCCTTATTTCCTTAAAAAAGCTTTACTAATGGAGAGAAATATGTTAAAGGAAGGCAACTTAGTGCACCCAAAGGAATATCCAATCGGCATTGCTGATGGTAATGCGAAGGTGGCTGACTTTCACAAACTGCAATATGTGAGTATATGGATGAGATGGAGAAATGTATGAACAAAGAGCTGCCGATTTGATTTGGTGCAAAAAAATTCCTCTTAAATTGATAACTATTATAAGTATAACTATAGTATAATCATTTGCTTAATCACATTGCCAATTCGGATACAAATAGCATTTTCTAATCGCGAGAAAGGTTACTTGCATAATTAAGGGGTGCTGAATTATGACAATTGGAAATTTATTGAGCAGAAAGCTTTGAACTGTACCTCTCTCCCTTATTGCCGTTGAGAATTAGGTCTTTTGAAATCTCGCTCATGCGCGCATTTAGAACAGCTGAAGTGCAGAAGCTCGGACTTAAAAAATTTTATTTTGAAAAAAAGTCTCAATGTAACAAATGAAGTGTGCGTCCGTCAAATTTTTGTAAGTAGTGACGTCTGTATTGGGAGTGAATAACATTTCGATCTCTAAACCTTTTAATATCATTTTATAGCACTGATTCATAATGGACGATAATAATGAAGATGGTGTACATCCCCCAACGTTGGAAGAAAAAACTCCCGAGTTCTTATTAAGTTTTTTAGATGCTGGTAATCATTGTCATCACCATGTATTTGACAATACCCTGCCAAAGGCATTTGTCAGCATGTTTATCGTTTACTGATTACAGGCTTAAGTATCCTAACCGAATATGGCTGGCACATGGTGATAATTGGTTTAGTTTTTTACTATGCATGGACCAAAAAAATTCTACCCTTTTACGAAGAATGGAAAAAGAAGGCGGATGAAGCTGATTACGCAGCGAAATATCACAAAGGTAAGTTTTTTGTCTGACTTGATTGTTAATTATTCTGGAATGGAAAGCTTTTGAAATGCAGAAGGAATTGCATTAATTTCATATTTTCTCGCAGATCCTGCTACATTCCGAGCTAGGCAGGAATTAATGGAGGCAACCCGCCGTAAAATGCAAGAGGAATTAGAAATTAAGGCGAAGCAATATCTGGAAAAGCAAAAGGAGGTAATTTTGTATGCGTTAATTAATGTGCTTGTTTTTTATGACCGTAAAGGCTGCACAAAGAGCTATTCTGAGTGAATTCATCTCAACGCCAGCCGGTAATTTGTAATGTATATTGCTCTCTGGGTATCATTTGATTGAAGTACCGGTAAAATGTGAAGTTTCCTTAAGTCTGCATAAGGGCAACAAGCTGTAGATAGAAGAGACCTCATCAAGGAACATTCGAACAATGTTTCCTCGGTACAATTATGCAAAGATGATGAAGGTTCTAAATCATGCCAACAATAATTATAAAAATGAGCCCAAATTTAAAATTACTTGATATTTGCCATATACGAATGTGTGGAAAGATTAAGTCTAATATTTGGTCGCATTCTGATTGTTGATATATCTAATGTGGAAACTGCTTTTCACGAACGATGTTGATATGCCTGATGCTGCTTGGGAATTCCTTAAACTTAAGTGATTCAATCCCTAAACAGTTATGCTCCTATGCTGTAAAGATCCTATTAGTGAATCAAGGGCACTCCAAAATAGGCTGAATGCTTTGCCCTTAACACCACTTGGCATAGTGTTTTTTCAAGTTCAGTGGAATAATATTGATAGCTTTTCATTAATACTTGTGGATAAAATAGAGTTTTCAAGTGTATGCCTTTACTTGAAAATTGTATATTTTCTCCCTATTAATGTACCAGGTTGAGGAGGCAAATCGTCTTGAAAGAATAGCTGATTGGGAAAGACATGAAAAGGGACTTGGTTATAGATCCAAAATGAAGCCCAGAGAAGGTGACCCAGGAACATCGAGTCAAACATCCACTTCATCCACTCTTAGGCCAGGTAATGTATTATTTTTCATTGGGTTGTATGTTAAATTTTACCTTGGATATTTGTAAATAGTAACCATTGTGTAGTCATATAAAGGTCTGGCCCAATGCTAATTCCTCATTTCCATTACTCTAGTTTGACCTGATGCTGGTTATATTTGATATAAGAAATACCAGTTAGCGCTAACTGTGGTTGAAATTCTAATGCCTCATGTCCACCATGCTAGTTAAGCCTGAGGTTAGAGAGTAATAGGTACATCCAGCTTGCGTTCCAGGAGGGAAGTGGTAACCCAGATAACAAATGGAAGTTTACAATAGCTGGTACCAACCCAGCATTTGCATTTCTACTGGTAACCATGGTAAAATAGGCAGTATGAACTAGGCATGAGTAAAATATCGTAGAATGATGTAGATTGTTAGTTGGGGGAGCCTTCGACAGGAGCTGTGGCTGCAACCCCATGTTTAACCTGCCTGCCACATGCAGACAGGGGACAAGAGAGCCACTGTGAAGGTATGAATGGTCACCCATCCAACCCTCGTCGGGGCCCAACATTGCTTAACTTCAGTGATCCTACAGGAACTGGTGTTTCAAAGAGGCTAGGCCCTTGCCCTAGAATAATGTAACTGGAAAGATAAAAACAAAATAGTATGCATGATATGTGGCTTTATAAGTGGTCTCGAGCAAAAAGTAATTATTGACATTATTAGTTGTGATGTGGCTAGAGTGAAATCCAAGAAATGATATTGGCCCCCTTGTATTCATTATTTATATGAACCATCTAAGGTCTCTAGTTGGCAATGAACTAATGTTATTTACAGACGATGCGTTTGTCTACCATGAAATTAGTATAGATGCTGGCTAAGAAGTTCTATCATTTATCCTTAGCTACATTCATTTGTGGTACCAGGAGTGGAGGCTAGAACTGAATATCAGAAAATGCTCCATTTTACTCTTCTTGTGGACGTTGGCACACCAATGACATATGCACTCTTTGGGCAGAGTAAACATGAAATCAGCAGATGAAGTCAAATACCTTAGAATCATCTTAACTTTAGACCTTTTGTGAAGAACAAAGAAAACATCCATGGCACAGCCATAAGGAAACAAGGATTTATCAAGCTTAAAATGGGAGGATCCCCAAATAAAAATGTGATAGAGAGGTATGTATGTACTACTTTGTTTGGATTTGGCCTCACCTCTAACAAACTATGAGTATTTGGGATCCTGGACAGAAAGATTTAACCTAACAAAAAATAAAATGCAAAGGAAAGCTGAACAGTTTGTTAAGAACTACTACGAGCAAAAATACAGTGTTTCATAGCTATGTGAGGGGTTAGGTTGGGAGCGGATTGAGACTTGGCTACACACTAGGCATAGTTTTCTTGTTAAATTCAGAGCTGGTATGTTACAGAGTGACACGTTCAAGATTGTCATTTTGAGGCTGCATTACATCTCTTGGTCTGATAAAAGTGATAAAATAATAGAGAAACATTGCCAAACAAATGAGTACAAAAATTCCTTATTTCCATACAAAATAAGTGATTGTAATAAAAACTGAGCTCCACTCTAAACAAATCCAAAATACACCTCACCTCCCTAAACTTTTCCCTCTACATCTGCACACAACTGGAATACTAGGAACAATCCACAGATTTACTTTGAATGTCACAATGCATTCCACAGCACTGTATATTATTAATGAGCAATCATAGATGTGGCACATGAATATGCCATGGTGTGATGAAATGTGTCATGCCATTTTAAATAAATCTGTGGAAATGGGCATTTTTCTATATAGCAAGCTTCCTCATGAATTTAAGAGTGCAAAGACGATGGCCCTCTTCAAATGTAAATTACATGGTTTTTATTGAGAAATTTCTTTTACTCTGTCAATGAATTTCTTTATCCTTTATTTTTTTCATTTGTTTTGTATGTGCTTGTCCTTGCTTGTTTTGTATGTGATGGGGAAGGGTATTGTAATGTAAGGTCCTTGTACATAATGTGTCCTATATTTGTACTACCAAATTGCTGGACAAAGAAATATTATCATTATTAGTTTGTGTTCTTATTCTCATGAATATTGACAACTTCCACCCAGTCTAGCCAGATATGATTACATTAAAAATGTAATTTATTTAGCACAATACATTTTTCCTTACTGTTGAAGGTTTTGTGCTTATAAAGTTGTATATGCTTGGTGTTAGAGATGGGCCATTCTGAAATTTACCATGGTATTTCATGTAATTTACTGCAGCTCCTGAAAATTACAGTAATTTTTGGAAATAATCACTAGTATTATAACATTAGTATAACATACAGTCAGAGATAATACAGTCTTAATTATTAATAAAGGCCTGTCCAACTCATTTGTGGAATATTTGTTTGTGTATAATTTTCAATGATTTGAACAAAAACTTCTCATGCCAAGAATAGAACGTTGAATTGCTTGTGGGCTGCCGTGTTTTTTTAAAATTTGCTTTATTTCTGATTCATTAATATAGCAATGACAATGGTTTATATGCCTATTACCCTGTGCTATAGTTATTGTGCTATAGCAGCTGTGAGGTGGCCTGTGTTCTTTAGTTTTTCACTTTAAATGTTCGAACCTAAACAACGTGTATTGACCTCAGTCTTTCTTCTGAAAATGGCCACCGAAATTGACTTTCTCAAAGGCAAAATTCACAACCTGAAGGCTATGCTTTCCTCTGAGGCCCGAATTGGAGAAAATCTAACCAAGAAAGACTAAGACTCTGTTTCTCGAACCAAAACTCCGAATAGCAAGGAAGTGCCACATCAAGTGTCCAAAGAAATCAATAAATTGGTGCCGAGATTATACAACACAAAATTAAGTGCCAAGACAAACAACTCGAACAACACCAATCCAGCCCCAAAATCAACATCTCTTTCTCCCGCCCAAGAAAATCAGGATGATGATGGTTTCACCAAGGTAATGGGAAGAAAGGAGAGGCGTGATCAAAGAATCATCAGTACCAGTAAGGCGCAGAACAACAGTTCTTCCTTCTTTTGTCCTGCCTAGCAGACTACGTATGTGTACATTGGACGTTTGTGCAAAAATACCTCCACTGATGAGGTAATCGATCACATAAAACTAATTTTTGGAGTGTACTGTGAATCTTGTGAACAAGTGATTGGGAAAAGTTCAATTGGTGCATTCAAAATTGGAATTGACCACAGCTTTGTAAACAAAATTATCAACAGTGATCTCTGGCCGGAGGGTGCCATTATCAATCAATTTCGTTTTATAAGAAACTTCTCTTCTAACTTGAATTCTGCATATAACATTAGTGATGGTAATATGAATGGCAAGTCCTTATGACTAAACAGTGATGCCAACTACCCTGAACTTTGCTGGCCTGATTGAGAGGAAACAACCAAGCTTAGTAAACAATCTAAAACGCACAAACCCATAGAAACAGCTATAATTAATCGTAATTCGTTAATAGCATTTTACACAAATATACAATGCTTGAGGAATAGAAGTCTACTCTAGAAACTCCGCTCCAAGAACATGATTTTGACATGATTTCTATCTGTGAACTGGATAACTTCAAGTGAAATAATTTCCTTAGCCATCTGTGGGTACAATCTTGTGTCCTTCTGCCACGAAAAACATAAGTGTGGTGGTGTTGCGATATATGGCAAAAATGGCCTCAATTTAAAATGTGTAAACTTTGTCGGCAATGTTGAACCTATTTGTGAGTGTGCTGTGTCCATATTATCCATTGGTAAATGTAAATATGCGATATTGTGGGTTTACTGTACCCCAGGTGCCAAATTGCTCTGTCTTACCTACCTTGACTGATGCACTTACTCCGAGTTGCCAATCGATGGTAGATTACGTCGTATTACTGGGTGATTTCAATATTGACAGTCTTCAAAACTCTGGTGCTCGAAATGATTTTTTACATTTTCTGTCGACTTTTGGGCTAGAAGTTCTAAATAATCAACCAAACAGAATATCCAAAAATAGGCACTCCCTCCTTGACTACTGCATCTCGAATTTTTACTATGAATCTCTGACCTGTGACACACTTAATTCAGGTTTTTCAGACTACTTGAGCTTCTGTGTTAGGGTGAAAATCAATTTGCAGCAAAAGAAACGTATATTTATCACCTGTCGAATATACAACTTTGAATGTACTGAAAATTTTCTGTTCTCTTTCTCACGAATCATGGGGAGAAATATATGAGGCAAAAGATATTGACAAAAAATTCAGTAAGTATATGAATATTTTCATCATTCTTTTTAATACATAGAAAAAAACTTGAATAATAAACGCAACATTTTTTCATCAGAGGTAGCTGCCATGTCAAAAGTGGTACATGATTTGTAATATAAGTCAAAATTTATTGATCCTAATCTTCAGGCAATTTATTTGCGAACTAAAAGGAAATTTAAGAAGCTAATAACAGAGGAAAGGAAAACTGCAAATGACATCTATATCAGTAGCTCCTGCAATGTGTCGAGGGCATCATGGAACTTAATCAAGGGAAACATCAAAGCCTCACTTAACACATTCAGCCCAGACTCTATAATCTTTGACAATAAATCAGTGTCCAATCCTTAAGACATTGTTGAAAATTTCAATGAACAGTTTACCACCATTCCTCAAACTTTCAATCTCGGCAACTTATCTCACAACTCAGAATTTGGGAAAAATGATCAAAGTTTCACTCAATCAATATTCTTACTCCCAACCGATCCTTCAGAAGTCATTACTACTATCAAAGCTTTTGGTAACTCCTCCTCTGTGGGTCATGACGGGGTACCTCTGCATGTCATAAAAGCATCTTGTCACGTAATAGCACCTATCTTATTGCATATTATAAACTATTCTTTTCTATCAGGTCAATTTCCTTCAAGACTAAAATATGCTTGCATATGCCCCATCCCTAAGAAAGGATCCCCAAATATATCTGAAAACTATAGACCAATATATATCCATTCTCACTTCTTTCTCTAAGATATTTGAAAAACTATCCTACAACCGATTAATTAACTACCTTTATAATTACCATCCGCTAACTAATGAACAACATGGTTTTAGAAAACATAAATCAACAACTACTGCCATATTTCTACTTGTCACCTTAGTTCTCAAAGCCTTAGACAACAAGCAATTGACTACTGGATTATTTTATGGCCTAAGTAAGGCTTTTGATCGTATAGACCATAGTCTTGTACTTAAGAAACTACAATGCTATGGGGATAATGGCATTCCCCTTCAATGGTTAAAATCATTCATTAATTATAGATATCAAAGTGTCAGGTACACATGAAGGTCGAACAATGGGCTGGTAACAGCCAACTCAAACCACTCAAAGGTGGAAGTGGGAGTACCACAGGGATCAATTTTGGGTCCTTTGCTATTTATCATTTTCGTGAATGATCTGCCTTCCTTTCTCAGCATGACTACCACTAACCCTTCAACCACACTTTATGCTGATGATACCTCATGTGTAATCCACTCCTAAAATTTATCAGAACTTTTGCTTAGTACTCAAATCTCTATTGAGCAAATGTCCAGGTGACGGAAAACAATCACTTTAGTATAAATCAATCTTAAGTCTACATTTTTGCAATTCCACCTATAACAATCTGCCCCAGCATTCAGTCCACTCTTAAGATTAAGCAATTCAACTGTACAAAGAAGGCATTCCACAAATTTTCTTGGTTTAATAATTAATGAAAATCTTGACTGGGAAAAGAAAGAGGCGTACAAGAATATGATTGCTCCCAAATCTGAGGAAAAGCGCACTAAGGCATGTGAGATTTACAGAAAGAAAAAGAATGAATGCAAAATCGTAGTGATAAATGATTCTATGAGACTGGGTATTTTCCCAGACTAGTTGAAACTTAGTCGTGTAGTACCAGTATACAAAAACAAGGGGGACAAAGATGATATTGCTAATTATCGACCAATTTCATTACTGCCCCAGCTGTCGAAAGTATTTCAAAGAATATATTGCAACCGGTTGCTTTCATATTTAGATAAATGTAATATCCTTTCCAATTTTCAGTGGGGTTTCCATAAGGGAAGGTCAACAGGCGATGCTCTTTTGGATGCCTGGATTTACATCTCAGATTCTCTAGACAATGGAGACCGAGTTTTAGCTCTCCTACTAGATTTTTCAAGGGCTTTTGACATGGTTGACCGTCAAATCCTCCTCAAAAAACGTTGGAACTATGGAGTAAGAGGTGTAGCTTTGTCATGGTTAGATTCATATCTAAGTAACAGAACACAGTGTGTGGAAATTGTATCGCATAATACAAAGGGTAAATCTGAACTGAATGTGATAAACATAGGTGCTCCCCAGGGAAGTATTCTTGGCCCTCTCTTATTTCTTATATTCATTAATGATTTGCCATCATCCATCAATGTAAATAGGATTAAACCCATCATGTATGCAGATGACGCTACCTTTATAATCTCTGCTGACAATGTGACAAAACTGCATCACAACAGTCGGGACGTATTAAACTCAGTATGGAATTGGAGTACTGCTAACAAATTAAAGTTAAACGCTACAAAAACACAAATATTATTGTTTAATCATGATTCCGCACAAAGTTTTGGTCAATTAACCCTAAAGAATGACAGTCTCAGTCCAGCTGATAACAGTAGATTCTTAGGTTTAATAATTAAAAATTCAGGAAACTGGTCTACATATGTCTCCAATTTAACTGGAAAGCTATCTGTAGTCTTGTATGGTATGAGATTTCTCAGAGAGACAGTATCTCAAGATGGACTATTGACTTTATATCACTGTAACTTTGTGAATAAAGCCAACTATGCAATTGAATTCTGGGGATCGGCCATAACACTCCTTAACAAAGTATTTCTTATACAAAAGAGGGCAATAAGAATCATTATGGGGAAATCAAAAACACACTCCTGTAGACCACTATTTGTGGAATTAAGGCTCCTCACAGTGCCATGCCAATATATTTATAAATTATGTGTTTTAATTAAGGTTAACCTTCACAAATTACAGGTTAATAGTGATATTCATAATCACTTGATAAGATCCCATTCAAGTTTACATGTCACCCTCCATAAACAAAAAATAGCCTCTAGGAGCCCCTTTGCTGTTGGCACTAAAATGATTAATTTACTCCCCCCATATTTAAGATATACTACCTCAGAAAAAAGTTCAAGGCTGAACTAAAAAAATATCTTGTAAATAAATGTTATTACAGCGTACATGAGTTTTATAACAAAGTTTAATTGTTGTTTTGTATTATCATTGTATTTTGTATTGTTCTATCTTAATTGTTCGTTGTTTTTTTGTCATCAATTTTGAGTGCAGTGTATCTTGTATATTGATGGAAACATGTAATTCTTTGTTTAATAACTTTTGATATGTCTTATATCTATGCATTGATCTCTTTGACATATGATCTTTAGACAAATAAAATTATTATTTATTATTATTATAGTGAAAGAGAGCAAGGGAAGGATGTGTGTGGATGAAACTAGCAGGATGCAGAGCGATTTTGAAGGCGATAAAAAGCTGTTTTGGAAGTGGGTAAAAAGGGCTAAGATTGGTGAAGGCAGGGGAATGAATGCGGTAAAGAACAGAATTGGAGAGATTGTGTGGGATGAGAGCAATATCAGGGACTGCTGGAGGGAGTATTTTGAAAAATTATACAATAATGTTGCAGGCGCTGAGGATGAGCCTTGCAACGTAGTATGCGAGAATGTGGTGATGGAAAAGGAGATTAGTAAGAATGAGGTCATAACGGCATTGAGAGTATTGAAAAATGGGAAGGCTGCAAGCGTAGATGGGATATCCAGTGAGATGTTGAAGTGTGGGTGTGACTTCGCATTTTTCGGCTGTGTGAACTATATAATATATGCTTTCAGGCTTCTGTTGTTCCGATGGATTGGAAGAATGCTATCATCGTTCCATTGTACAATGGGAAAGGAGGAAAGACCGGATATAATAATTATCGGGCCATGAGTTTATTGAGCATTCCGGGAAAAGTGTTCAGTAAAATTTTAATTGAAAGAGTGAGGAATATTACTTAAGACAGAATATGGGGTGTGTAGTGTGGGTTTATGTCTGGTAGAGGATGTAGTGACCAGCTTTTCTCACTTCAGCAAGTGATAGAAAAATGTATGGGTGTCCGAAAGAAAGTGTATTGTGCATTTGTTGATTTACAGAAGGCATATGATAGGGTAAATAGAAATAGGGTAGATAGAAGTTGTGGAAGGTTTTGAAGGACTATGGAGTGAATGGGCAGTTATTGAATGTTATGATG
This sequence comes from Ceriagrion tenellum, assembly GCA_963169105.1. Classification (NCBI taxonomy): domain Eukaryota; kingdom Metazoa; phylum Arthropoda; class Insecta; order Odonata; family Coenagrionidae; genus Ceriagrion; species Ceriagrion tenellum. The sequence goes on along the minus strand of OY720633.1, from coordinate 98,087,379 downwards.
GTGATGTATGATAATAGTAAGGCAAGTGTGACAGTTAACGGGGTTCTGAGTGATTGGTTAGCGATAAAACAGGGCGTAAAGCAGGGATGCGTAATGTCACCATGGCTGTTTAATGCATTTATGGATAAATGTGTTAGAGAGGCATGTAGTGAAAATGACTGTGTTCTTATTGGAAATGTAAACGTGCGAGTTCTACTATATGCGGATGATGCTGTTTTGATCTCAGAGAGCCAAGAGGGATTACAGAAGCTCGTAGATAAGTTTTGTGAATCAACAGAGAGAAAGGAATTAAGGGTAAATGCATGCAAGACTAAAGTAGTAGTTTTTGATAAGAAGAATGGGGAGAATAACTGTATGATGAGGGCAAATGGTGAAGTAATTGAACAAGAGGATGATTTTGTATACTTAAGTAAGATGTTCGCCAAAGATGGACGGATAGATGAGGAGATAAAGAGACGTGCTAATGCTGGAAGGAAAGTGGTAGGTAGCATGTGGAGCATATCAAGGAATGAATGCCTGTCTAAGGAAGTTTAAATCGCCGTGTACAAAAGTATACTTCTTCCCACTTTGCTATATGGTAGTGAAACATGGGTATGTCAGGATAGACATAAGAGTAGACTAAACGCCATGGGTATGAGCTATCTGAGGAGTATTTGCAGCAAAAGTAAGAAGGATAGGGTCAGGAATGAGTGGGTCATGAATGAATGTGGGTTAAATGCTCCATTAATGGACGTGTATGAAAGGAGTGTGCTTCGTTGGTTTGGCCATGTTGAGAGAATTGATGAGAGTCGAAATACGAAACTGATATATAAGAGTGAAATAAATGGTGCGAGAGGTAGAGGTAGGCCGAGAAAGTTGTGGTTGAATGAGGTTGAGGAAATTCTTAGGAGGAGGAATATTAGGAGTCTTAAAAACAGGAGGGCGTGTATGAAACAGTGTATGGAGGTAAATGAAGCAAAAGAGGTTTGCAAGGATAGGTCTGTATGGAGGAAATTATTGAAGCAGAGCTAGGTGTACAAAATGTGTTTTGTGACTCTACCTACCCCGGAAGGTAACGGTGTGATGGGTATGTATGTATGTATGTTGACTGGGATGATCACATATCATCTTTATCTAGGAAACTTGCCCCTGGTGTTTTTATGATAAGACAGCTGCTTCCAATTGTATCAACAATGTTCTCAAACTTTTATACTTTGGCAAATTACACTCCCTTATTTCATATGCCATAGTCTGTTGGGGTGGCTAAGGCCGTTTTCGAACTTGGCAAACGTGTAGTTAACTTGATATCAAGATATCTTGATTCCTAGGCAAGCTAAGTGAAATCCTTACTTGACACTTTCGTAGCCCTATTTGAAAAAACACGTAACAATATCTTAATGTATTACACTCCGAACAAACTACCTATGATCTTCGACTGTTGACTGATAAATACGCACATTGTAACTAACATAATTAAGCTGACAACAAATTATATTTATTCTAATGGTTTTTTGTCCCCCTTCTTAGATGAATGCAGTGAAAATCTCTCCAATGCTTAACGTTATTAACAATTATGATGTTCGTTAGCTAAAACTAATTCTGCCAATGAAATTATGGCTACCTGAGAATACTTTCCATCGGACCACAATTCTTTCAACAGGATCATTTTTTTTCCTTCCAGAGCAAGGAAAACAGAATTTGTAGGGTCAATGAAGTAAACAAGGACGGAGCATCTACAATGTATGGAATTATTCACAGAACTAATAGGTACCAAATCTTTCAGTATATTCACATTTGAAAAGCCTTCAAATTTAGCGAATTCATCGATTTTTCTGCAAAAATTAATAAACATCACACAAATACACGTAGTAATGATAAAATAATATCCATTTGAAAGTTTCTTCACTTCTATTTTCCTTATAAGCCCATATTATCACACCCCGAATCCAGACTTAATACCTAGTAAGCATAATAAGTCTGCTTTTTCATTTACTTGGTATCTTGACTAGGTATCTAGACAATATGGCGTCAGCGGCCACTTGAATTTGCCCAATGCGTACTAGGTTTCAAGGGAAGATTGCTTGATTTGCCTAGTTCAAAAACGGCCTAAGACTGTCTGCAAAAATTTTCTCTCTTCAAAAACAGGCAGTAAAAGCTATTAAGGGCATTTCTATCCGAGCCCTGCAAAACCTATTTTGATTGACATGAAAATTCTCATGGTGCCATCAGAATATATTCTATGTTATGTTATGTTTGCCAAATTAAACTCAAGCCTCTTTCCACTAAATAATGAATGGCATAGTCATAAAACAAGAACAGCAACTAATATTCACATAAATGCTTGTTCTTTTAGCTGCAGCATAAGGGGCCCTATACAAACTATCTCATTTATATTCAATGAACTACTAAATTATATTAAGGGCATAATATCAACAACTATTTTCAAGATGAAGGTGAAGGTAATACTACTCTGCAAATCATATTATTCAGTGGCGGAATTTTTAAATGATAACGTCCTTTAAATAAAAATATACTTCACTGTTATATGGAATTTTCAGATCAATTTAAACTGTTGTATTTTTCTTTAATATTTTTAGTCTGCAATATGACCTGTTTCAATATAATGTTTGGATCTATTTCTCCTATTTTTTCACGTTTTTCTTGACGATGTCTGTTGTGGTTTTTATTCCATTTTAATAAAGAATAAAATATTATTTTATTGGGTTTCCTATTATATCATCTGATAGCTATTTATTGCAGAAATTTAAAAATTCCCATTAAATTATGGTACTTTTCAAAAATTACCATAATTTACTGCAGTAATTTACTTCAAATGATAATTATGGTTATTTACTGTAGCAAAGTTTCACATGAGTTGTTCACCAAAAATGTAAAAAATTTAATTTATTATATGCATAGCCTTTAATTGGGTGCCAAAATAGAACAATTTCTATTTATTTTTCTTATGACCATTTATTTAACCCTTTCAACGCTAAGGCATAAATTGTGATTCCTTCCTGGTGACGAAGTTCAGTTTTTTGCATATTTACATTCAGCAGGATGAAATAAGATACATGTCACAAAAAATTGTAAATTTTGAAGCCTATTTTTTAAAAATTATAACTGTTTAAACTTTGGACATTCTAGAACGTCCTGTGCCACTGGCAAACCTTGTTTGGGTTGCATGCATTCTCAGTAATTCCCCATCGTCGATTGTACGTGTAATAAGTGAATATCAAACCTTTATTGCCGTTAAGCTCATAATTTCACAAGTTTATCCATTTTGTAAACCCTTCTTACATATTGCACTCATTTAATCCTCTTGGTTATAAAATATTGCACCGACATCAATTAAATTTTATGGAATGCGATTTATTTTGAAAACTTCATAAAACAATTCCTCATTAGGAAGCACAACTGCCTTTTCGCTCATTATTTTGATGGTGAAAATACGGAATACAAAATTTTAGTTCAGGAAATGGATTGCTAGCATCATTAATGGAGAATTACCATTGTAAGCCATTGGCTGTGTTCATAAAAGCACAAAATTCCTGCAGTCATTTTTAAAGCTTAAAATCGCCGACGAAAATCATAGTCTTAAAATTACATCTGCATAGATATTTGTTTTTAAAACTACAATCAATATTTATATAATTTCAGCATTTGATGTTCCTGTAATAATTTATGAAGCAAAGGAAAATGCATCATTATGGGTTTCCCCCACAAGCTGTGCAATTTGTGAGATTGACCATTCTAATCCCTCGCTTGGCACTCCTGGCACTTTCAATCTTGTGTTGTCTATTTCATAATGATGTGGATAATGTCACCAAATTTGCAGTGTTCCACAAAGGTATTCCAATGTATCTACACTGCAGAAAAATTGTTTTCAAAATAATAAATCGTCAGATCTATGGATATATCAGTTTTGGGGTGGTTGGCAAAGTATTTTTGGGTAGAAAGTAAAAGTGGACTGAAGGAGACGGAGGAGGGAAAGAGAGGTTGGGTTCAAAGGGCTTAAGGATGCCGGTGGTTGTGTGAGACTCCCCATGGGGCGAGGGATGGGGGGAAGGGCTCAGAGCATTGACCACACACTGGTCACAGAGAGAGCTGTCTGATGGCGGGGGTATATGGCGGGCCTTCGTAAAGAGTGGAGCGAGAGGAGGGATTAGCTCAGGAGAGGCCTTCGAGCAGGTTTTGCAATGACTGACTCCTGAGGCTGGCCTGAAGAAAGGCTGGGTGTGGATGAACGGCAGGCATCGGCAAGCGGCTAGATCGGAGACGGAGGGTGGGGATCCAATGGTTAGGGGTGAGAGAGGGTAACAAGGAGGAAAGTACATGGCAGAACAATGTCACGGTCGGGGGATGAAAGGCACCTAGCTTGGAAGACAGCTGAGACAACAGAGTGGTGAACGGTTTTGAACAAAATAATCATAGCATAGAATCATTCATTCATAGATTTGCATTCTAACTGATTTATGAATAGTCCTTGTCAGCTGTTGTAGGGTATCAACAGTACTATTGAGAACAGAAATGTCGAATGCAGGAATGCATTCATGAGTATAAAAAGGAAGTTGGATTTTCCCTTCAAAGTGCGCCCAGATTTTTTGATAAATGACAATGAACACTAAGGAACTATCTGAGGGATGACATGTTTTTCAAGTTACCTGCAATGGCAGTTCTAAAATTAAATTTAAAAAGTACAACATAGTAAATGGAGTTGACTATATTCACTTTCTCAGGGAAGAGTTTGCCCTGTATTTGATGTATGGGTAACTTAAAATGAAAGGATTATAGTACCTTGTGCATTAGTTTTTTGTTTCACAAAGACTTTCTCACTCCACCATTATGGTTAATTCTTTAGCGTTTTAATTTTAATATTCAACAGCTAATTTACCATGTGCAGCATTAATAAGGATTTTGAAATTGGAGGTGCACCTCTAAGAAGTTCATTAAATCAAAGGATAAATATTTTAGAAGATTAATGAAATCCCCAATAAATGTACTAGTGAATAGTTCAAACTTGACCCTCTATATCAAAAAAGTTTGTATACACTGACAAATGGATCGCCAATCTGCTACGAGACGACGGGGAAAAAGGGTTTTACAATTGCAAAGATGAAGAAAATATAATATGCGGAAGACATAATGGTGAAAATTTAATAAAATTTAACAGTAATATCCATATTATAAATAAAAAACTAAAACGCCACCTGGGAAGCTAAAAAATTATAACCGGTACTAGAAAACTGACATTGTAATATATTGGACACGAGGGAGCAACTGACAATCAACTGTCAAAAGAAAGATTTTTTTATATTTTATTATTTTCTACAATTAATAATACATCATATATCATTCACTATATTGTAAATATTTGTTTTCCTTCATTGCTGTGTAGATTCCGTTAATAAGGAATTATGTATGAATAGATTGAATAAAAATTGTAGACTAAGAAAAATACATATAAGAGTAGATGCCTTAAGACCCCCTACCATACACGTTAACAGTGGCTCCGAGTGTTGTAGATACGGTATATCCAAGTATTGTAGAATACTGTAGATTCAGCTGCAGATGCAAAAATCTGAATTAATTTTATACGTTGATTTATATGCACCAATGATATAAGTTATATCACTCTGTGTCGCCTATGAGTAACATTACAGCTACAAAATATACGCTCCCAATGGAAATCGAACCCACGAAGTGTTAGTTCAAGGCCAATATTTTATGAATCTGAATCCCTCATTTGTCGAATTGATAGTGTTAAACCAAATCTAATGAACAAAACCGTGAGAAAAACTATAAAAACGACAAAGATACACTTCTAATCAAATGATTCAAACCATAAAAATTGAAAAAGTTTAAAACATTGCCATTATGTAAATAAACAACGCATTCCAGAATGCAGCACGCTGTAGAAAAGGTTGAAGCCTAAGCTATGACGCCAGTGAAATCGCAATCACCTTACGAGTGACTTGAGTCCGCAAGCCGGCCGTAAAGAATAGCTTGAACATGGATGTTCTAGAACCTACCCAATAGCACCTACAGGATGTTCCTGAACGTCCTTGTGCATTGAACGTGTTAATACTTGGGCATGAAGTCTCAAGTAGTACTCTTGGGTTACGAATTGAAACATATACTCCTTTCACCTCAATAAACATGACAAACACTTTAACATACACATAACATTCCCCTTCACTCCCTTCTTTTCTCTTCAGTCTCACCAAACAGGCCATAACACTTTCGTGTTCACTTTTGAGCCAGTGCATTGCACTTTTCACACGGACATGTAACTAACACCATTCACTTGGAATACAAACAGAAAAGCTTAAATACTGAAGTTCAGAAGCTTGAGAAATAAAATAAATAGAGAGATGAAAAAAGCAAGAGAAAAATATTATGAAGGTCTATATGCTTGGAAATAGAGAAAAACCCATTAAGAGGAAGAAGTGAAAATGCCTACAAATTAATGAAGGCTTTTTTTGGGAGATATAGATATATAAACAGAAGTAGGACAATGATGGACAACAAAGGCATTTTATTAAAGAAGGATGATGAAATCATTACAAGATGGAAAGAATATATCGAGGCACTTTATGGAGGCAAAGAATTGATGGAAGACAGTATTGAAAGAGAAGAAGCAATACCAATAGATGACCTAGGGGTGCGTTCCGAATCATGCATGATGTGCATCAAGCTGGAGCGTTGGAGCTATCGTTCCGAATTGCTGACACTCTTTAAAGCTCTTGAAGCGTGTGCGCAAATTGGAACGGATTTGATGCGAAGATGGTGCCAGAATGATCATGTTCAAAAGACTGCGTGAGGAGTAAGCGGGTGGAGGACTGACTGATCTGCGGTATAGCACGCAATTATCCGTGCATTTATTTTTAATGTCTATCTGGAGAATTTTTAAAAATGTAGATACATATTAACATCACGATAAAATGGAAAAGATTAGTATTTAAGTAAAAGAGCATGTGTACATGTACAAATAATATGTTTCACATGCCAGAACGTTGTCTGATTGATGTGAACAGGAATACCGCTGTCCAATGCCATCCCATTTGTTTTCTAATTTAAGTTATCAAGTATTATCAATTATATTTACAAATACTAAAGTGTTAAACTTTTGGCTGTAACTAAAAGTAGAATTAAGTACTCGGTCAATGTTGAATGAAAGCAAAGCTGCGTTTAGGTGCAGGGTTAGGGGTTAACTTAGTCTTATGGCTTAGGCTTGCTCTCTGATTCTTTGTGTGGTAACTAGAAATCTCAGAACAAATTTCATGTAATGCTGTGATTCAATTTGTTCATAAAGCTGTTCTTCTCTCCGATACCATCCCATTTGTTTTCTGATTTAAGTTAGTATTATCAATTATATTTACAAATACTAAAATGTTAAACTTTTGGCTGTAGCTTTTTCTGATATTGGGTACTTTATGTGCTGTGAAATATGGTTGATGTGAATTTCAAGGATGTTTTGAAGGTTAGTTTGCTTTTCAGACTTTATTACTTCGATTGTCATAGATAATAGACTTCAGATAATTCTTTTGATTACCTACTCTATGCAGTTGATTTCTGGGTTTGTTATTGTATTATCATTTTTAAATCAATTATTGCCTGTATTGCAGTGAGCATGTTGTTGATATATTATTCTACAAAGGTTGAAATCATTGCAATTGCAATTTTCTAGTCTGATGAATTACAACATGTAAAGGCATGTTTACATGATGCAAATACCCATGCATGTATGTGGCTAGACAGATACATGGGCAAATGCGCCAAGTTAGATCTGGAGCTATTTTATGGCCATATGTTCACGCATTTGTGCAAATTTGAGTTTAAACAATGGTTTCAGACCTCACTCAGTGGAATTCCTTCATATCAGGGATAGAAGGATTAACTTTGCAATTCCACATTGGAACGACCCGATGCGCATCATGCGTGATTCGGAACGCACCCTAGGTGAACCTATACTGAGAGATCTAGCAATAAAAATCCTGAAAAATAACAAATCCCCTGGTATAGACGGCATTTCAGTTGAACTCCTCAAGGCAGGAGGAACACTGATGAAGGACAGGCTCTATAACCTCATCAAGTTGATATAAGAACGAGGAAAACTCCCTGCTGATTTTAAAACTAATATCATTATACCTGTACCAAAAAAAGCTGGGGCATTAAAATGTGAACAATGCAGAACAATAAGTTTAGTGTTGCACACAGCAAAAATAATGACAAATATTCTCTGTCGCATAGATAAAAGCTGAAGATAAGCTCTCTGAAGATCAATTTGGCTTCAGAGAAAACATGAGGTACACGAGAGGCAATATTGGCCTTAAGATTGATCATAGAAAAAAGATTGGAGTGGAATAGGAAAACATACATTGCATTTATAGATAAGGAGAAAGCGTGCAATAATGTTAAATGGAACAAAATGTTTGAGGTCCTAAAGAAAGCTGGAATTGACTACTAGGATTGCCAGGTTTTCTAACTGAAAATAAGGGAGAGACTGAAATTTGCTAACACGTAATACAATGTAGGATGTAACACTATACTATCGGATGTTTTCTATAATATTTCAAATTTTAGCTTTGATGAGTACAATGGGATTTTAATCCTCATATGCTTAAAATACAAAATACACTTGAATGCACAAACATGGTTACAAATATTTACAATTGGATTTACATTCTGAGAGAAACCTAAAATGCTGTTTTCACCGGGCCGATCAAAAAATAATTTTTTGCCCAGTTTGATAAATAAACACACACTTAACGATGTTTCTTCTTCGGTGGTGTTTTATGGTATTCCTCATCACTTTCGCCACCCATAGCGTCGAACACTTGTGTAATAGATGTACCGTAACCGTACAAGAGAGAACAGGCAAACACCCAGCAGCCTCAAGAACACAAAAGCAAAAGAAAGTTCTAGGCGAGTTCGAGAAACATGACCATTTGTGTATCTTCAACTTTCGGTTCTAGAACCTAGTACCAACATAGACTTACTTACATGTGCATTTGAGTATATGCTTGTAAAAATAATTTAATATTGGCAGCTATGATGCCAATGTACAGTTCGATATATCACTCAGAATATTTCGATAATCGAAGTTGAATCGTTAAAAATCAAAAACATATTGCACTTGAACCACACAATATTAAATTAGAATGAAATAGAGGAGAAATGTTGTTAAATATGTGAGACGGGAGACTGAAAAAAATTTGGTCAAAATACGTGAAAACCCGGGAAATATGGGAGACCTGGCAACCCTATTGACTACAGAGATTGGAGAATCATATGGAATTTATATGAGAGCGAACAAGATATTCTGGAGGGAGAAAATGAACAAATAGAAGCTTAAATATGTAAGGGGGTGAGACAAGGATGCACATTATCACCAGTGATATTTAATATGTATAGTGAAGAGGCCCTGATAGAAGTTTGGAAAAGATCGCAAACGGATGTGAGAATACATGGAGAAAGAATAGACATGCTAAGATTTGCAGATGATATTGCTGTCTTAGCCTAAAGGGAAGAAGACCTATGAATAATGATAGAGAAGATGAATGACATAATGGGAAGAGGATACAACATGAAAATGTGCTACCAAAACAAAGATTATGGTATGTGATAGGAAGGAACAAGCGAAGGCACAGATTTTGGTCGATAATAAGCGTATTGATCAAGTTGATTCCTTTGTGTACTTAGGAAGTAGAATAACGCGAGATGGGCGAAGTAGGAATGAAATAATGAGTAGAATCAATCAAGCCGAAAGTGCTTTATACAAAAAAATCAAGCTATTTATGTCCCAATGTAACAGCTTACAAATAAGGAAGAGGCTCCTTAAAATGTATGTATGGAGTGTAATACTCTACGGGTGTGAGACATGGACTCTGGGAGTAGAAGAGAAGAATCAACTCGTGTGAATTCTGGTGCTACAGGCACATGCTAAGAATTGGATGGGCTGACAAGGTGACAAATGAGGAAGTTCTGCAAAGAGTAGATGAAAAACGCAGCCTGGAGAACACCTTAGTCCAGAGACAAGTAGAGCTTATTGGACACCTACTGAGACACAAAGGGCTCCTGAAGTTGATAGTTGAGGGAAAAGTTAAAGGAAAGAGAACTAGAGGAAGGTCATGTCTGCAATATTTGGGACAGCTAATGAAGGAAGTGGGATGCAAAACCTATGCCAAAATGAAGAGGTAGGCAGATGCACGTGAGGAATGGCAAGTTGAATCAATCGACACATTGAAGACAAAAGAAGAAGAAGTCATGTACTTACCATAATTATTGTTACATTAAAATGTTGTAATTGAATACTTGTATCTTTATTAAAATATGCACTTGCAATTGAGTGTTTATTTTCACCTGGAAAATTAAAATTTTGGCCTTGAACCTGGAAAAGTCACAAAATTTCATATTTTTACATCTGTGGCAACCCTGTAATAGTGCTTAAGCCACTGTTGGGGCATAAGTTGGCATGCAGTTTTCGAAGATTCCTTCATGTTTGGTTTTTAAATTCGAAGCTCAAGAGATAACATCCCTTTCCCACCTCCCACTTGGTAATGGAACATGGGCATGAAGTATGTCATAGTGTTTTGATTTTATCCTTCCTAAAGATAACCATTTCTCTCCTGCAAATATTTGGTACTAATGTTGCTTGCTTTGTTATGTAGATGTATTTAATGTATTCAATTTTTTTTAAAGAGTACAATCCTCTGTCGGGGTCTGGAGGATCATCAGGCTATCGACCCCCAAAGCGAAGTTGCTGTTCTGGTGGAGGATGTGGTTAGTCCTCATTTAAACTCTATGGATGAAGTTACCAGAAACCAGAATTCTCCAGTACTCTAAGAAAATGAAGTTTAATGGCTACTTATATATTTTATTTTTAATATGGCTTTTGTAATAAATGTACATACATATTGGATGCAATAAAAAGTTTTTACTTTTAGTGGTTTATTTAATCCTGATGTAATTTTTTTGCCAAAAACATTGTAAAGAATAGAAGGGTTAGATAGATAGATAGTTTATTCTCCATAAAAAAAACAAAGATTACATTTGCATAGGTTTCGTCAAGTTCATACAAATTAAAAAATAAATTACAACATAAATTAAAAGATTAAAAATACAAAAAAAATTAGTTGGTTATGGTTGTCAATTTTCAACTGGAAATTTGTTATTTTTGATTTCTTATCCTAATGTATGTAAGTAATTGCTGATACTTCACAGTATTTAGTTATTACACGATGCTATGAGTTACGATAAAAGTATTGGGATTAGGGCTGTTAACTCTAAGCATAGACACACATTGACCTAGGATCCAGCCATACGTGCACCCCAGTTTGGATAGCCTAGGCTTACCTTACTTGTGTGAAGTAGAGCTTAAAATGAACCTGTGAATAGTCTTCACATGTGCCATTGCCTATCGCCATCAAATTTTGCCTTTACGTGAAAAATTCATATGTGCAGACTCATACTGTCAGGATGTTTAGGGAGGCATGCATTACCTGCAAACACCCTCAGAGTGGTTCCAAGACTTTGATGTTGGTGGACCTGTCCATAGAATTGAAGCGTGTCTCAATAGACTGGTGTCCAGCAGTATGGAGGAAAATATTGAAGATCTGATAATTTATCATAGACACACTGGTTGTTTTTCAAGAAAAGAGTTGAGTATGCTATGGAATAGGTGTCTGCATCTCGGAGATGCCTGTGGTAATATGGGCGTGAATGTTATGTTAAGGAAAAACCTACATTGTGAACTCCCAAGATCACTGAATAATCTAAGACATACATTCGGATATTTATGTAAATGGTGAAAACACCATCTGTTGATATATAAATACTAAGCATTGATTACTGGGCTAGGGACGTGATAAAAATGACCAAGACCAGGGGTGTGGCCAGGATTTATGCTAGGTGGGCAGGACATCATCCTGTCTGGCTCCGTACAGCAGATTTGGTATGAAATGTCTCATCCAGGGGGGCAGCTGCCTCCCCCCCCCAGCTATGACCAAGGCTAAAAAATTGTATCTATATATGTATTATTGGTGGTTGGAAAAAGGAAGAGGTTCCTAAACTCTGACTTAACACCTGAAACTGCTGGAAATCAGTGATATGCAATTAAAAGATTAAATCTAGAAAAGTACTCAGTATTTTATTTAATTATGAATACCAAAGCTGGTACTATCTGTCTGCTTTACATTGGAGAAACTGGTAAGCCTGAATCACACGATCATTTTTTCCATCTCTCTGAGGGATAGCTCCAATGATTGCTTTTCAGGGACCTTGACAATGATAGCTCGAGCTATCATTTTCTGAATCACACTCATTTTGGCCGTCCCTTTTTCCATCCCTTTTCGCATCATTTCTATTTGTTTACTACTCTCATTCCATTGAAAGCCGAACGTGGCGTCGCTCTTTAGCGCTCTGATTGGCTAAATGGTGGAGTCAGCGATGCCTTCAGGGACAGAAAAAGGGACGTGCCCAGTGATGGAAAAAGCGATAGGGATCCCTATCGCTGGAGCCATCCCTGACTTTGTTCGCGTCACACGATCATTTTCGAGCGATCATTTGAACTATCATTGGAGCTATCCCTTAAAAAGGACGGAAAAAATGATTATGTGATTCAGGCTTCACTGAGTGCATCCACCAGGATGGTAGTTCAATCGATAGAACTTAGCTGTGAAATAAGGGAGTGTACTCAACACATACAAAGTCATGGACAAATTGCACCAGCCTTCAGATGGTGTTGGGGGCCTTGTATAAGACAGCTAAAAGATGTAAGGAAAAACTAAAGATGCCATGACTTTGTGAAAGGCTACAGCCAACTATAAGGCAGCCCATAACTTGCTGGTGGTGGCAGCAGCCTTGCTCAATATGAGTACAAGTGGAGACCATGAGGGTTGGTATAACAACTCTCGTTACAATATTGGCGAGGTAAGATATTTACGTTAACTGCCTTAGTGGGTACTGTGAATTAGAAGGCAACAGGAAACTACTACCTTATTATTTATTACAATAAAATACATGATGGAATATTCTTATGTACAATATATAAGATTCAATCTCTGCCTAAATCGATTCTGCCCTCAAGCGAGAGGTAATGTGAAGATTATCCTTGTTCTGAACTGATATGATTGTAACATGTCTTGAAATGGCTAGGAGATACTTGAATGCTATTCTACTCCTTTCAGGTCGAAGAGAATAGAAAAAGAGTCATACCCATAATAGAGACAGTAATATTTTGCGGTCGGGAGGGTTTGCCGTTTGTCACCATAGGAAGGTGAAGGAAGGCAGGTGAAATTCTTCCCGAGGAACAAAAGAAAGTTACAAAGGATAGCAAATTTTGGGCTTTACTCAGACTCAAAGTTAACAGTAATGACACGGCTATTGTTTTACATTTGGAATCAGCTGCTGGCAATGCTAAATACACATCACCTGAAATCCAAAATGAAAAATTAGCTCTTGTCAAGATACTATAGCTATAAACACTCAGTGGAAGAGATCAACCAATCAGAAGGATTTTCAGTTGTAAGCACCCTAGTGGAAAAAAGCTGTGGGATTTTTAGTTGAAAACTGTGTGAAATAAATTGTGTAAAGTATGTAAAATGGGACACTTTGATCATGAATTTCACAGACTTTGGAGAAATCTATTCATGGGATTAACCTGTGGAATCTCTGTGAAAGGTAGGGTAAAACTATGTGATTTTTATGTTAAACTGACAAAGAAACCATGCATTCAATGGGAAATGTGTGGGTAAAATATGTGAATTCTATGTGAAATAGTTCACATAGAAATCTACCAGACTGAGGGCACCCAACTCTGTGAAAAGCATGTGAAATTTGTGACCTGAACCATGTGAAATATTTCCCTTCATATGCCCCCACCCCTTTCTTTCTCAACCCACCTTTACATTTGAAATCCCCCTCCCCACACCACCCTCATCCATGCCTTTTCAGGTCCACACTCATTGCACCTAAAGGAAATTTAAAAAGTGGAAATAAATCTAGTGAACCATTTTCACAAATTTTAAATTTTATTACAAAAAAATTGAAACAGTTTAAAAAACATAAACTGGAATGCCCAAGATAGCCTTTTAGACTACTCTTAATTTTTTATTCACATTTATAATAACAGGAAATTCTTCTTTAATTCTAGACTTCTCGAGTTTCTTGTATTTCTTTTCTCCTTGCTGCTTCATCCTCCTCAGATAGGAAAAATTTCTTCACACATACTGAAAAAAAAGGCTAATATTAGTAATCACATCAATGGGAGACAACACTTAAGATCATGACCAAAACACAATCAATGACAGGTTATGCCAGTACATTAATGTTCCCCATTACTGAATTTGTCGGGAAAGGGAGTGGTGGATTTGAAGTGGGTGGGAACAAACAAGGTAACCATCGCAGAGAAAAGGCAATTGAATTTCACAGGAGAAATAAATTAGTAGTTACAAGCCTTTGGTTTGAACATCATCTCAGGGAGAGATACAAATGGAAAATGCCAGGAGAGACTGCGAGATATCAAATTGATGTTAAGTCAATGATTCAGGCATAGTATCGAAAACTCAAGAGCTATCCAGGGGCAAATGAAGACTCAGATCATAATTTAGTCTATAAAAGTATTGATTTCAACCCAGAAGAAGACTGCAACCAAATGTGAGGAGTATATAACAGTTATCTTGATATCACACGCAGCAAAATTTTGATTAGAATAATTAATCAAAGATTAGAGTGTTGGGCATATTACTACAAGGGTATAATGATCAATTTAGGTTCCAGAAGGGAAGGTCTAATTGGTATGCAGCCGTGGTGATGAGAACACACAGAGAAACAGAGTATAATCAGGATATTTTTGCTTACTTTGCAAATTTCAAAAAGGCATTTAACAGAATAACAGGGGAAAAACTATTTCAGGTTCCTGGGAAAATGAGAATAGATAAGCAAGACAGGAGAGCCACTTAAAAAACTTAAACATGACCCAATGGCACAGATGAGGGAGGCTGATGGTGTATTAGGGTGGGCAGCTATATGTCGCAGGGTAGGGCATGGGTTTGCTCTTTAACATTCACGCTGAGGAAATGATTAGAAAGGCATGGAAAGAATTATATGTGGGAATCAGAGTAGAAGGGCAATTTAAAAAGTCAGTAAGATGAATGTTTAAGCATTAACTAATTGATCTTTAAAGGTATTAAGAGCTTTGGTGGCAGAATTAAAAATTCAGTACAGGAAATACCGAAAGAAGAAAAATCATAAGAAGACGAAAGTAATGAGATGGGATAAAGAAAGCAAGGCTGCTCATAAAGGTTGCAGGGCACAAACTTGAGCAAGGAGAGCATTTTAATTATTTTGGCAGCATGTCAGAAGAAAAGGGTCTGATAGCAATATAGGAGGAAAATAGTGTTCGCTAAGGAAGAGTTAAGTAATACAAGGGAGCTATAATGATGGAGACCTTGGGCAAGGATGTGAAGAAGAGGTAGGTGCAGAGCTTAGTGCGTAGCATTGTCTTGGGCAGAAAGGTTGGACCCCAAGGAGGGAGGACATGATATGGCTTCAGGAATATGAGATGTGGGTAAGGAGAAGGTGCAGTGGATGGAAAAGAAATGAATGAGGAAGTACGTAGTATGGTGGATGTTAAAACGAAACTTTGAACGAAATCTGGTATCCACAGGATAGGTGGTTGGAGGAAGTAATAGGCAAGGGGATGGGTTGCTAAAGTTTACAATGGATGGAAGGACATTGAACAAGCAGGGAAGGGAAGAAAGGAAATAGCTATTATGGACATGATTCAGAAGGGTAGATAGTATGCTGAGGTTCAAAGGAAATACTAGAGGTAAATAGGGCCCTGAAAGTGTAGAAAATAAGGAAATTTCCTTTCATCAAAACCTACCTATGGCCAGTCGAACACTTAAAAAACACTGTTGAAAACCCAAAAAGACAAGTCTAATGGCTAATAATGTAATGTCAAAGGTCTAGTAATCGAGGTAGTATAAGCATTTTGGCACAAAGTTTTAATCATCTCTATATCTCATCAGAAATTATAGTTCTCTTTCTAAGTATTCAACCAGTAAAGGTAAGTTTATTTGAATGTCAGAGAATCTCCTCCTGGTATTCTACATTTCCAGGTTCCTATCTACCTGTGGTAGGTACACATTTCCAACCAACCGTCTCGAGGGAGATTTTTTCTAGAAAATATACGTCTCTGCATGCCTACACCTCATATTTCCACCCTTCTAATCACCAACCGTCTCGAGGGAGATTTTTCTCTAGAATGCCTCTAAATCATCTCTAAATAACGTGGAACGGGAGATATTAGTGGGTAAACGCAACTCAGTGACTGTCGCGCTACGCTGCGGTCACAAGTGGAAACAGTGCAATAGCGGCCGGGAAAAACGTCACCTCAAGCTTTGAAAATTTCCTATTTATCGTACATTACTTATTCCCCCAAGATAAAATTATTATTACATACCGGCATCTTTCTAGTTTTTGTCACATAAATTTCGCGGCGATACGCTAAGTGGAAAGGGTCGAAAAAAAATTTTCAAATATGTGTGACGGAAGCAGACATTTACCGAATTACACTTTCTCATCCAAAACAATTATGAAAATTTAATCAATTAACACCTACCTTACTTCAGAATATTTTGGCTACATCCCATCATGTCGTGTCCCTTCCAACTTTAATTGCTAAGGACATTTCCGGATAAAATCCATGCACTGCCAACCTCAAGTCGTCGAAATGGATTATGGTTGTTACGACGAGACTGACGAGACTAGGGACAATATACACAGAATAATCTAAGAATCTTTATTCTCAAATAAAATATCCACGTACTATCACATGCACGAACGCCAGCGCAAAATCATTCTTCTTTTGTTCTTCGCAGACCTTGGTAGGGTCGAAATCCGCTCTTTTCAAAACTCCAAGTTTCCGTCCGGTTTTCCAGCATTGGTTTTGAATTCCTTAAAATTTTTGAGTCTTCTTTTAGGTTTCGCCAAGTAAACTTGCTAAAGATAGACGGTTGGTCCAAGTCTAATAACAACGTAATTCGTTTCGGTCATACTTCTTATTATTATTTGAAAGATTTTTACACATTTCCGCGTCTACACTCGACACTAGCAGCGCGACGAGGCAAGAGAGAGGCTCTTACTGGTAAAACTGCATTCAGTTTGGCACTAACCATTGAATGGTTATGCAGATCTGAATCTTTGTCCTACCATATATTTGGGTCACATTTAAAAATTCAACAACAAATGAATTTATACTTGACCAAAAAATAAGGGATGATTTGAAAATATTTGCCCTGGAACCACCAACATCTAGCTCGATCCAGTAAACCAATTAGATCTGGTTGGAAATTAACATGTAACTCCTCTCATTTCTGTAAAACATTGCATTTCCTGCTGCTTCCTGCATCATATTAAAATATCCACCTGGATGTAGCAGGAGCCAGAACTAATTAAATTATCCTTAAGTTTATGATTACGAACTGATCTTGCTAAATTTAGCTGAATCCCGTCGGATCTACCTAGAACCTGCTAAACATTCCAGTTGAAAATTTTAGCTGGGCGTAATTTTCTTAATGCAATCTATTTCGTCGAAGTAGATTGATACCATTGATACAATGTAGCGAATGATGGTGAGGCGTAAATCACAACCTTGTTTTGATTGGGGGAACTATGTCTTACCGAGGCGAGAATGGTATGCTGCACATTCACTCTGACATCTATGTGTGATATTTGCAAAATAGTCGTGGCACAAAACTTACTTCGACGGTATAGAAACTAGCAATAGATGATGGCGCGTGAGGTAAAACTTAGTCTCGATCGCGGCTACCGATCTGAACCTATACCGCCGTGAGCGATCGTGGCAACTGCTACTTACAGAGATGAGCTATAGCATCTCACGCGACCAAGCCGTTCGAGGGCATACTACACGTTCAACGTGCACGTGTAAAAATTAGCTTTTGTTGAGAGGTCGTGAATGCCGTTGAAGCGCCCAGTAGGGGATTTCCTATGCGTTCGGAATATCTTTCGAGAAAAGCATTCAATGAGAATTCATTATCGGCGTAACAACGCCCGCTCACTAAGCATTCGTAGTCAGTATTACAAACGCTCAAGCAAACGCCGAGGAGAGCATTCTAAAGGCTTTTGCTGGGCGTTTATTGAGAGCTTGCTTGCAAGCCTTTGGCGAGCGCTTGTAAATGCCGGAGGTACGCCTAGTAGAGCATTATAAAAGCGTTTAGAAGGTGTTTTCTTGAGAAAGCGCCCACAAGGTATTTGCAGTGCGCAACTAACGCTCGTAAATCGCCGGAACGCTCGGGAAACGCTCGACAAATGCTCTATTACCCATTCGCACTCACCGCAAAACCGCCAGGGATGATATTAATAGTGACACTAAAGACGTTGAACTCGATTGGGTCCTTACTGAAGCGTGGAATTTTACTAAGTATTTAATTGATAATTCTTAACATAGCAGTAACAGCCAAGTTTCAGAGCAGTTGCAGACCAATTATTTTAACCTGGGTTTTGTATTGCATATCCATAGATAAAATGATTCAAAATCTTTTGCTGAAATTGGTTTAGTCACATCAGCCATGGGGGGAGGAGCTGCTCCCACTGAATGAGGCATTCCATTCCAAATCTGCTATGCGGAGCTTGACAGGATGATGTCCTTACCCCTCCACCCAGCATTATGCCCATGATATCAGCGACTATAAATCTCCACGAAATTTCTTTCCGGAGTCCGAAATTTTCCGTCAATGTAGTCAATCGTGAGAAGTAGTAAGGAAAACGTTTGCAGCGCACTGCTAAGATTTACACTTTCTCCTTCACTAAGCTGTTGTTGCTGGAGGGAAAACATATACACCAGAACCGGTGTTCGTACAAAACCTCAATTTTTTCAAGAAATCAATCAAAAAGAGGTGAATCATCGTTGAAAGGTGGTTAACGGCCGCTCCTATCGACTGCCCCGTCTTCTCCGCTTCGAAAGTACAGGGCGCTTACGCAAGGGTAGGTAGGCTACCTACGCAACTTCTCGCACTGGTACTAAGGGAAACTGCACTGGAAAGAAAAATATGCACCGTCTAAGGACCTTCCTTGTGTCATCCCGTCATTGCGGGCGCGGCTGTGGGGCCTCTGTAACTGGTGGCTTTCATCTTGGCGAGTGGTAGGTAATGATTGCCGCTGCATGGAACTGGCGAACTCCCTCGGGTGGGGTGAAAGGGGGCGCAGTCCGCTAGCATAAGATGGCTATCACGATCAGGTCCGGATATTCTAAATGGCTTGCAAATAGCTGTTAAGCGCATTAATACATAGGTATCGTGATGAACGTTCGGCATTCCTGAACTCACCAAATTTTTCAGATGCTGCAGGAAACGTGATAGCTTCCGATTCCTGAATTTTTCTCTTTTCAAAAACTTCCATTTCTTGTGTTTCTGGGGAGCAGAGTGTTTGTTAGCCGATGCAGACACTACAAAAAAAGCGTGATTCCACCATAGTACCTTGACTGCAGAAAATACTCTCATGCGGCTGGTACTGGGCACGGCATACCTCTCACTTCCGTGATCTCGTCGGGTTTACCAATTCAGCGACGCTATACGGAGCAGGAAATTATAAATGGTTAGTCTGCTTTACAAACTCTGATTCAATTTATTCAGGGAAGAGCCCAATGTATTGAAGGATATTGATGTACCTACAGAGGAGGCGTGATGTGCAAATGGACACGGCGCAGAGGCAATTTGTCTTGGTATTAGCAAACACGTTCTGGAGAAGTATAGACAACCGCTCTTCTCGTCCTATCACCTCATGTTAAGTTCTACAGTGCAGCTGTCTTGTCATAAATTGTGGTAAATGCACGTAAGCCAACGCGAACACCTATGAGCCAATTAACGTTATGGTGCGCATACCGTGAGGGTAAGTTAAAATCACGGTAGAATTATAGACTCATATTCGTTTATTGTGCTGCACCGATATATTAGAGGTTAAACCCTTGAAAATTAGTAGTGATGCGGTCAGGATTCGAGATTCGATTGAATCCTTCCACAAAAGATTCGATCGAATTCCGGTTCCGGATTCCGGTTCCGGAAAATCCGGTTGTGCGGATAGCATATGCGCTACGTCGCTATAATTCTTCGGCGTCTGTCGTAAATTCGTTCGAAATCTCAACTACGAATTTACCATTTCGACGACATTGAACTTATTAAGTGTGGTTACGTGGGTGAACATTCATTAAGTCTTTAAAATATGCATTTCAGCGGAGATTTCTATTGCTATAGACGCGTCGAGTTTCATTAAAAAATCGCCGCACCACAAATACGCAACGCCGCCATCACAATGTTCATAATTTTCCGGAGAATTTGGTATACCGCAGATCATTATGCCTGCCGTTTTTACTATTATTCTACTGTTAGACCGAAAATATTTCTTTTTGAAATGTATACACCTTGCATAGAACTTATTATAAATCATCGCTTTTATGACGTCGAGAAATTTTCTCAACTCGTTTTTGTTGCACCCTCGTGCTGCGGGTTAGCAACGCAAATGTTAGAAAATTTTAGCTGGTCCTTTTAAAGCATTGATTAAGGAGTAATTTGATTCTAAACACCCATAAAATATAAGTGAGGGTGAAATTAAAATGCTCTAAGAAACGGAAATAGATAATCACTAGGCCAAATGCTGAAAGGAAAGAGAGGTAGTCCTCTCCTCGTCATGAAGAGGTCTTTACATTCAAAATACGACCGTGAGGTCGTCATTAATTGAAGTCATGCTTTAAAACTTTGTCGCACCATTTTGTGGTCAGTTCTGACACTATATCCCACGGTTCTCTCTCCCTCCAAATCCACTAGTGTACTGTGTATATTGGCATAAAAATGTTCAATTTTTGCCAGAAAAATAGAAAGCTTACAATTGAACGAAAGGTATTACTGGAAAGGTTTAGAAACTCCTTATGGAAAATAACTAAAAAGCACAAGAATACGTCAAAAAAGTCAGCTGTGTTCCCTTAAACTTCTTCATTTCTCTTTAATAAAGTGATAGACTTAATTGTAAAACAAATTGCTGTTCAGTTATTTTGTGTTGTTGCTAAATAATTTGATTTTAGATTAAGGGAAACCTAGAACAAAATCATCAGTTCATGAATTTTAAAGAAACTTTAATAATGTATTTATTTGTTTTTGAATGTGTTTATATTTATTTAGTATTGGTAATGATAAATAACTGGGGTATACTTATAACTACGGGAAAGCAGTAATTCAGATTCGAGATTCGGTATGTGAGATTCGATAAAACTAAGAGATTCGGATTTGGAATTCGATAAATTTTGGATTTGTTTCAACGCTAAAAGTTAGGCAAAACAGGAAAATCGCGGGGAAAAATTCTGACTGATTGCTTCTCTGTGTTTAGCGAAGAAGTTCAATAGAATACATCCTTCATATCGAGTGCCTTCTGCTCCTGCTGGTGTATTATGGTTACTATTATTTTAAATTGATTTCAGAAAAGTTTGATGTCAAATAAGAAACTATTGGTCACTTAATTAGGGATTTCTATAAACTAATTCCAATTCACTGCACGCGCGAGAAACATCGCATTGACGGGCCCATTGAAATTCGTGTGATCTATGTAGGGTCAGAAAAAAACTTATTCTATTTCAATGTCCATGTACATGGATGCTGCGTAATTACAACAGAAATATCCATTTTCTATCAGCTAGCGTAGTCTCCTGTACAGAGATTATGCATATGGAATTATAATCGCTCTTATATAATTTTAATACCTGTAATTTAACTTTGACTCTGCCGCTCGACTCGCGGCAGTGCCCCTAGCGTGGAAAAGAAGAACACAGACAACTGAAGTCTATCGCCAGCCGCGCCATCCATTTGAAATGCGTCAAACATTTACCAACGAATCAACTGAAGGCACGAAGCTATCCAAATTCCGAAAGACGACATGATTTTTCATTTGGATGATGAATTTAATTCATATCTCATTCAAATTTGAAGAATTCAACTTTTAACATCGGCTTCTTTGGGAACTAATGGGATCTGTGTAAACCATATTCGCCAGTAATATCATGGTAAAGTAATGGTTAAGTATGAAAGGGTATAGGTCACCCATTCTTAATAATCTAATTTAAGTGTTACAATCACATCAAATGCACAATATTTATAGTTTAATTCTACCATAGTCATTTGAAACAAAGTTATAACTCTTTTCTCCCTTGGATATGTACATTTTTGTCGTTACTTTGTGCCGTGTGAATTAAAGGCGCAAAATTCTTGAGGCCGTTTCCCACGAGGCACTTTATTGCACAGTCTGATGTATAATCTGATATGTATTGATAATTCGGTCGGGTAAAGCGGTGAATTGTAAGAATGTATGCACAAAAGTGTATATGTACGTACATGCATTTGTGCACACATTCTTACAGTCGTGCGACAGGAAAATAGTTCCTGCTCTAATCGAGTACCTCCGTGCTTGCTATTTCTATTCATCAAAGTGTTCATTTTAGTGCCTCTTGTAAAACGGCCATAGCTCTGCAAGGAATGGCAGTGTAATGTGGGCTAAAAGCATTGGTACCTATCTCTAGGGCTTACGTGGTTTTTATCGAGAAGTCGTTCGTTGTGTTGCCATTACTTTGCACGTGTCATTTGTCTAGAGTACCCGATGAAGTCATAAAACTAAGCAAAGCCATAATGAACTCAAGCATTGCATTTCGCCATTCACTGTCTTGCTCTCCGTGGTTGTATCTGGTATTGTACATGTTAAATTTATGTAATCTAAGTTCTTTTCTCGTAGGATATTAACATGGGATGTTTCTTCCTGATTTTGGCTCGGAAATTCCGTTACTTTCTGATCTTTAACTCCATATATAAAAAAAATTGACGACTACCCTATTAATGGAATAAAGTTTATTGATGGAGCTGGTTGTGTATTACACTTCGTTTTATCAAGAATTGCTATCAATAAATGAGCTGCGCTCATGTGTCCATTGCTAATTTCATCATGAATGTAATTGTTACCATTGCCTTTCTATGGTGGGTGGATCAATTAGTCATGACGAATAGCTAAGCTCCTGGAGTGGAAAGACAAAATCACCCAAGTAATCATCAAGGTTGCTGGGGATGAAGTCAAGGATATTTTGAATGGCAGGCATGCCAGTCTGGTGGTGCCCTCCGAAGGCCATGTGTTCTTTATAGGTCATGCATGTTATCACAGGGTACCCCCACGACAATCTTTGAATCCATTTTGTATATTTATTGCAGTATTGTCCAATTACTTTGGCCTATAAACTTAAAATGTGCACACAAATGGTTTCGTGGCTATCTGCATTAGTGAATGCGAAGTAATGACATAGTTGTACAAAAGAAAAAATGAAATTCTTAGCAGTGACATAGATTTGTATGGAAAAACCGTGAGTACATTGTACAAAAATGACAACAGTTTAAAATGAACATTTATTTCATACTATTTTCCGTGTTATGTCCTGGGACTTGACACTTCTTTTTAATGACAATTTTTGCTGTGTGAGGCTGAAACATCGATGCAGTTTGGAATTTGATCCGATGTGACAAGTGTAAATTATGACACATTGTTTTTTGAGAAGTTTTTGTTGATTTCGTGAAGGAAAATAGCCCCACATGCATAGTTTATACCAAATCTTGCCATAATCCTTGTGAAAAACTTTTTTTCAGTTTTTGTTCTTTTCTGAAACAGGGTCGCCACAGACCTGAAAAACCTAGACAAATCAGGGAAAATGAGAATTCACCTTGGAAATTTGCTCTTCCATATGAAAATTAATTTTTTATTAGTGAAAAGCACCATAATAGACACTCTGTTGATGTGTGGTCTTAAGGCTATGAGTACCTTGCTTGATTGAGGCTCAGGAACTATGGCAAATTTGGTCTTCGGCAGTTTATTATGTCCTGGAATAAACTTTCAGGTCCCAGTCTTGACATTCATTCTGAGGAAGATTTGTTACTTCTCAGACTATCTGTATTCCTAAATTTTTCTGAGGAGCCATGGTTTTAGCTATGATAGTCTAACTTCAGGATGTGACATAAGTTATGTGTACTGCCGGTTATGTCACAATTTTGCCTGTGTTGTCATTATCATTACTGGTTGGTTTGATGCAGTTTTCCTCTGATTGCTTTTACTTGCTAACCTTTTCAGTCATTTCTTTGTTCACTCCTCAATCAATATTGGCTCATTATATATCATCCAAGGTCTTACCTGTTCCATCCATGTACTCTTACTTCAAATATTTGAAACTCGTGATATTTTCCTGGCATATGAGTTTCTCAAAGTTTTCTCGGGCTTCTGTCTGGGTGAGTGGGTACATGTAAGCTGACGTTTCGATACTTGACTTGAGCATTTTCCTTAGGGCAGAGGTGATTGCTGTGACTAATGAAGGGTTATCTATATATCCCTGCCATGGTATATATAGATGACCCTTCACCAATCATAGCATTCACCTCTGCCCTTTGGGTGCTGCTCGAGTGGAGTATCGAAACATCGGCCAACATGGACCCACTCTCCCAGACGAAAGCCCGAGAAAACTTAGAGAAAATTAAAACTCATATCTCAAAATTTGCCTGATTAGGTTGTCCCTCCTTTTCTTTAGAGTTCTGAGACTCCTGTCTTTGCCTACTCTTTCTTCTCAGTAAATACCTCTTTGTTAATTGATCAATCAATCTACTTATTATCCACCTTCTGCCATACCACTTGCCAAATTATTCCAACCTTTTCTACTGCATTTATTGTCCATTTCTCTTTGCCATTAAGAAGGTTACTCCAGGTTTTATGGCCTGATAAAGCTTCCTTACTTCAAAGTCAGGGAATCTGACTTTGATGTAAGGAAGTTCTTTTTTTTGCCTGTGCTGTCCTAATTGTTATTTCCTTTTTTGTTCTTCCATGAGTAGTTATGCTCATGGGCATACCCAGGGAGGGGCAGAGGGGGGGGGGGAGGGGGTAGCTGCCCCCCTAGAAGCAAAAATAAAATATTAGTATGAGACATGTAACTAGAATATAAATTAATTTTTGTAAGAAAATAATTGTAATAACTAAGAAAGAACTGCTATAATTTTTATAATTTTTTTAAAATTTTGGTTTCATTCAATTTTCCGTGCTAAAATGTTACAACCTGGACAACCATGGCTTGCCCCCCCCCCCCTAGTTTTGATCCTGGGTATGCCCTTGGTTATGCTTTCTCACGGAAAAGAGAATTCTTCTGCTACTTCCTGCATATGATACCTCCATTTATTCATACTTCTCCCTCTGGCTATCACATTAGTTATGTATTTTTGTAAATTATTTAAGAGTCATCTTAAGATTACTGTCTCTCCTGCCATGGGTTTGCCATTGAAGAAATATAGCATGTGGCCTATTTCTGTCTGTATTTCTGCTTGAACCCTTTTAATTCACATTTTGTACCATTTTCATGATGTTGTTGTTTACATCAAGGGAATAAGCATGCATAATTGTCCTACTCCTTCTCTACTCTTGCTTTTTAAATTATAGGTCTTCCTTTATCACTACCAGCTGATCTTCATAGAGGCTTTAAATGTCTCAACTGCTGTTGTAAGTTATTCTTCATCCATTAGAATTCAGAGAATCTCATTCCTGTCCTTCATATTGATTTCTTTCTCTAGATGGTGGAAAGGTAACGGAGACCTAAAAATATCCTCCTCCATTTCTATTCTCTGTGAGGAGCATGGGGGCCAGAATAGCCTCTCATGTGCCCCTACTTTTCCTGCTACTAAACTGATCTTCATTCTGGAATTGCTCTGGTTTTGTCAATGATTCTATGTAGTATCTCCAATGCACATACAAATTAGACTCGCTCTCTGATAGTTTTGGCATAAATCTGCTGTGCAAATATGTTTTTGTTTTTTTGGTTAAATTCTTATCTTTGGTGTTTTAACTGTATTAGAAACAACCTTATCAATTCCAGGAGCCTTGTTCTATCATTGATTTAAAATTTTTGTTTTTCGGTGAAAACTCCTCCAGCATTAAGGTGTTCTGGATATCCAACTAGGTATTAGCTCAATCTTTGTCTTCCTTAAGTAAGTCCCTTTCTTGTGGTAAATGGCATTGTCTTTCCCTATGCTTTTAAAATTGGTTTCTCTCTCTCCTGTTGGCGGCTATCATCTTTGCATGCATAAAATAATTCTGCACATCTTCTCATGTAACTTCCAGTCACATTATGCTAACTTTTCTTGTCATCTAGCGAATATTATTCCTTATTAAATAATAGTGCATCTTGAGTTCTTAAATTCTTGCCGTTCCTTCTCCAGCCACTTCGCTCAAGGACTTCCTCCATGGCACTCATCTTTCTCATGATGGGTTTCCTTCCGTCAGCTATTTATGTGGCCTCTTTAATTCCTTTTTATTGGTGTGTTGCTATATCTTGTATGTTTCTTTTATCAGCACTCTGCTGCAGATTTTCCTCAAAAATTTTTGGAAGGTCATATGGGGCTGAGTTTCCTTAGGTTTCACTTTGTCCACAGCATCCTGTAAGTTTTCTTCAGTTTCTTAAACTCAAGATAGTATATTATCATCATTTAGTACATGTTCTCAGCTGCACCAATTTTAGTCTTTCTGGTTCCTGGACTTCCTATTTATAGGAATATATTTATTCATGTCTTCTTCTGTCTCCTATGGCCTTCCATGTTATAATTTTTTTGGGTGAATTTATTTACAGCTTACTAGCTGCTGTTTGAAACCCCAAAAGTGGTTCGCCTCATTACTTCCTTTGTCATTATCCATATTTTTCCTTTATTCTTCCATCTTGGACTTGTACTAGAATGGGATTCCAGGGTTTGAGCATTGTTAAGTTTTCTTGTTCTTTTATTTTTTTAAAGTTCCATATTGTTTTACTTGGAATGATTTCATTTCTTCTTAATCCATCATAGGGGTGTAGACTTGCACAACTATTGTATCTGTCATCTTAGTTGTTATCCTAACAATGGAAATCTTATGATTGACCTAAGGAAGCTTATCTAATGTATTCTGGCACTCATTTTAGCATTAGTCATGCGCCTATATGTGTATTATCCTATTGCTACCTCTCGTTTTTCTTCTGGCTATTACATCTCTCTAATTTCCAAGTGTCAAGCCCCATCCTTTACGTTTAGTTGAGGCCTACTCTCTGAGTTTTCAGTCATTTGATGGCTTGAAGTAATTTTTTGCTTCATATTCCACTCTGAAGTTGACCATTTCATTTATTATATGTGTTTTCTTGGGTGCTCTCCCCCTAATTATGTAGTGGGAAACCACCCTGTGAAATATTTTACTCTATGGGGCTCCATAAGCTCATTGCTAAGTGAAAATAAAGAAAAGTGTCTGTAGTAGACACCTCCTTTGGATTATAATATTGCTTCTCTTTTTATCAACATGGCAAAGCAACCAACCATCACAATTTTACTGGCTAGTTTACATTTTTGTGGATGTTACCACTCCTGAATGAAAATGAGTGTTGCTTCTCTGACCTCTGTGGCATTCAGCTTCACTTATATAAAGAAGTGCAGCTACTTTTTTTCTGCTTCTTGTCAATATTTCCTTGTCTTTATTGAGCAAATTGAGGACTGTACACTGTACAGTGTACAGTTGTCTCTTACAATTAACTTGAATTTGACTAACACAAACATCCATGTCCTGGGTAGTGAATAATCTACCCAGGTGGGGTTCAAACCCGCGACCCTCAGGTTAGTAGGTGAGGACTTTACTCTGCCACCACTGGGGCTGACAATCCTTGTGTGACAAGTAGAGATTGCTCTATGCCAATCACCTGGATGCTGGGCCTGGAGGCGAGGACTTTACCCTGCCGCCACTGGGGCTGACAATTCCTTGTGTGGCAAGTAGAGATTGTTCTATGCCAATCACCTGGATACTGACCAACCTCAAGTCACCTGGTGGATACCCTTCTAGATAGAGTACATTATGGTTAGACACAGATTCAGGAATAGTGGTAAAAACTCTCATGCTTGTCCAGGAGGTGATGCAGACTTACTTGCATCTTAGTGATGAAAGCCACCTTAAACTCAAGAAGATAAGATGGGGTAAGAGGGCACAGTAATTTCCATATTACATTTTCAAGGTACGAAAGTGGAATACAGAGGCATTGGCTGGGGCAACAAAGAAGAAGAATCGAGAGTAGATTGATCAAACTCTGGGTACAGATAAGTGTGTGGTCATTGGGAGATGAAGGGGGTAGTTTGAGAAAAGCAATTGTGGAAGCAGTGAAAGAAACGGTAGGGATAGCTAGTGCTTCTAAGATTAGAAAACTGTGGGTCATATGGGAGATAATAATATGTAGAAATGCAGGAGAGAAGGAAAGGGATGAGTGTTAACTCTGAGTCAGGTGAAAAAAATACAGGGATATAAATGACAGGCTTTGAAGAAAAACAAAGAAAGCAAGAGAGGCATGGTGGAGAGATCAGATTAACTCCTAAGAGGAATGTCAGAAAGAGGTAAGAGCTGATGTACTAAATGAAAATGAAGGAACTAACGGGGATACCAAGGGAAGAGAAATTGCAATTATGACAGACAATAGTGGGAAGGTGATCAGAGAACTAAAAGAGATCCAGGAGAGGTGGAAAGAATATGTTAGAGAGCTTTATGATAAGGAAATATGGCATAGTACACTAGAAGAATTGGAAGATGATATTGACAGAGATGGCATGGATCAGACATACTGGCATAATCAAAAGAGTACTATGAGATATGAAAAGGAATAAGATGGTGGGAACAGACGACAGACTTGCAGAGTTCCTAAAGAGTATGGGGAAGAATGGAAGGGGTAAACTTTTTGTTCCTATTCGTAGGATATATGAGGATGGATTGTGGCCAGAGGACTTCACAAAGATATTACTAATTGAAATACCAAAGAATAGCAAGGCTAAAATGTGTGAAGACCGTAGGACATTAAGCTTAAATAGAATGCTAAAGAGCTAGACTAACAAATTCCTGGGTGTCAATCAGTTTGTGTTTATGAACGTGGGACACTATATGAGTAATGAGGGTGCTAATAGAAACAAACCTAGAATATAAACAGGATGTTATTTCTCACTTTGTAGATTTTGAGAAGGTATTTGATGAGTAGAATTGG
Organism: Ceriagrion tenellum; assembly: GCA_963169105.1. Taxonomy (NCBI): domain Eukaryota; kingdom Metazoa; phylum Arthropoda; class Insecta; order Odonata; family Coenagrionidae; genus Ceriagrion; species Ceriagrion tenellum. The sequence goes on along the minus strand of OY720633.1, from coordinate 98,058,296 downwards.
GTGAAATTAACGGAAGGGCTGAAGAAATTCGGGTTAGATTGATGGGACAGATGTCTCATTCTGAATCTGCATAGGAACTAGATGGCACAGGTTAGGGAAGCTGAAGGAGAATCAGGATAGCTGTGATAGGATGGGAGTACTTCTGGGGTGCCCACTATCGCCATTGCTTTTAAATCTACTCACAAGAAATTTGTCAGAAGAAATGGCAAGAGAGGAATGGGAGAGATGGAGGAAGGAATAAGGGTCGGAGGGTATCTGATAAAATCAGTCTGCCGATGATCACACTTCGATTTATTAGTCAGCTCAGGGGTTACAGTAAATGAAGAATGCATTAGAGGAGCTGTGCAAAAGATATGGGATGAAGATAAATCACAAGAAAAGGAAAGTGATGATGATTTCTAGAAGTGAGAAGGTGAGATAATTGGAAGGATGGGAGGGCATAGCAGGTCAAGCAGTTCATATGTATCAGGGAAATATTTTGGAGGAGGATGGGTTTGGTGGATGGGACATTAGTTGTCAAATTACCTGGGGTAAATTAGTATATTCAGATATGAGGGAATTTGAGTGTCTGAGAAGATATGTAAATAAAAGGCTGGTTAAAACTCAAAGAAGGAGCGTGACATTGTGTGGTTTAGAAACTTGGTCATTACTGAGAGGATATATGTATTTTTGAAGCATTTGAGATGCAGGTTTGGAGGAAATGGAAGGGATAAGCTTGGTTGTGAGAAGAGTGTATGAGGAGGTATTGAATATGGTTTGAGAGGATAGGAAACTAGTTGTTGAGGTTTGGAGAAGGCCCCTGGTATTAATGGATGACCTTTTGAGAGGGATTGTTGAAGAGTGTAATAGGAGGGAGATCACTGGGGAAGCATGGAAGAGGAAGGAAGAGGATAGGAATCTTGAACAAAATAGGAAGAGGGAGAAAATATGAGAAATTGTAGAGGGATTTAATGTTGGGGCTTCTATAAGAGGGAAAATGGAGCAATGTGTGAGGAATTTGGATGTAAGGATTTGGATTGTCCAAATACCTACTAATCAACTTGTAGAATATGGCCATGAATGAATGAACTAAATTTGCTGCCTTTATACTTAAAAAAAATGTTAGTGCTGTATGGAAGTAAACATTAGTGAAATGAATGGCCTTTGAAAAGGGAACCAGGGAAGTAAATTACATAAACTTGAACAAAATTTAAAATGAAAAATCCTCCTTTTCAATTTATGTCCAAGCAAGTACTAATAGTGCAGTGGTTGATACAATTTGAAGTCAGACTGCGGCATCACAGGCTTTGAAAAATAAACAAGAGTGTAATACCAATGTATTTGGCATTGCATATTTCCATGTATTTGACTATGGTTCCTATTGTTATCACCAAATGGTGAGTAAGCATTGCTATGTTTTGCTTGAATTCTTGTACTTAAATTTAATATGCGCTTGCAATTGAATGGATATTTTATGGTGTAAATTTTAAATTTTCTCCCGGAAAACCTGGATACGTTACAGAATTTCACAACGTTAGAACTGAAGCAACTCTGAGGAGGGTGTCGAAAGAAACCAGTTATCCTTACTTGAAGATACTTTCCTCTGAATATAGAATCTGACTGCAGTTCTAATAGTTCCATCTGTGGGCTTCCGTATTCCTTGGTAACCATGGGCTTGAGTATTTTGTATGGGGGGGGGGCAAGGATTATTCGGGGGTCTGGGGTATGAGATGTCCCCTAGGCCAATGGGTGGCCCTATTTGGAAAAAATAGGAAGAAAGAGATTAAAATAGTAGATTTTCGATGTGCTTTTGTAAATTGCTAGGCCGTTTGAGAAGAATTTTCGACCCAAATATTATTGCCAATATTGTCAAATTTCCCTTTAATATTCTGTTTAAATAATTTTAATTTAATAACTTCATTGAGGAGCAAGTGGAAACCTTCAAATACTCTAGGGCACTGATAAGTTAGGATGGTTAGTTGGATGCTGAGATTGACTCCCATATTCTGGCTGCCAGCAAATTATATGGAGTCCTCAATCTTAAGTTTTTAAATCTAAGAGAAAGGACAAAGAGGACTAAGCTTGCAGTATACAAGTTGGTATATGCCCTAACAGTCACATATTGCTGTGAGTCATGGACTTCGAGTGAAAAACACAAAGCTAGTTATAAACTATGGAGATGTGGTTTCTCAGACACCTTAAGAGCAAAAAAAGAGATAGTATAAGAAACATCCTCACATGCAAGAACCTCAATTTAGCACCCCAAACTGATGAAATCAGAGACTCAAAATTGAGATGGTTTGGTCATGTGTGCCTAATTCGTGAACAGTGATACCCTAAAAGAGCTTATGAAGCAAGAACTAAAGGAAAAGAGGAAGGCAGAGATTGAAGTGGAAGATAATCTGAGAGCATACTACATTGAAAGCAGAGGAGCTGAATGGTCCAGAGAAATTCTGAGAAAAGTGATGGCTATAAAAAAAACTGAATGGTGTACACTTTGCAAAACCTTGACATCCTACGGGCTGAAGAAAACTGATCGCTTTATTATGCAGAGGATCGAAAAATATGCTCGTAAAATTTGTATTCCTGAGCTTGTAATATTTTGTAATTTGTATGTACATATACATACAAAAATTTGCTTCATAATATGGACAGTGTGAATGACTGTGCAACTGCTATCCCTTGCTCCCCACCTTGAATTCCACCTATGCTGGTAACATCAAAAGTGAACACTGCTGAGAATAATGTAAAATTATGTTCAGAAGTGAAGAAATCACAAAATCTCAATAAATATTTTTGATGTAGCAACATCAGTGAATAAATATGCAAGCTTACTCAAATCGAAATAATGGTCAAGCAAAATAGGTTGGACTTTCTCAAAAATATCCTGGTTCTTTGTGGCATCAAGCAATGGGATTAGTTCAACCAGTTCTTAATAAATATTAAATTCACCTTCACAGGCCCTGATATTAACTGCTAGCTATGCTATCCAGTGATGGCAACGGTTTAATTAATATCAGTAGAAAAATGTTCAAATCTTGAATAGTGGCCTTCAACTATTATTTCAAATCACTAATCATTTCATCAATCCATTCAACAACAGCATTCCTGGTTAATGAAACGTCATTGAATAAGTTTGCTTTCCCTGAATACACAATTTGAGCTGTTTTTACAAAGCATGGCTTTATGACATGTCCTTAACGGTAAAATTTGCCACTCATGACAATCATTAGATTGAGCTCTTAGCTTAAGGTAACAGAAGGGACAATCAGTTCTCAAGTTTTGTGAAACAGCTGTTGGTGTCCTAATTTGCCTTCAAGTCCTTGGGTAGTGAGATACATATTGGGCCTTCATATGTTTGTAAGATTGCTAGTTCATATCATGTCTTTTCAAAATGTACTCATGTGGTGTAGCAATGCTGTTGTTGCAAATTAAAAACTATCTCTCCATAAAAAATGATTTTGAATGGCTGAGGTTTGGAGCATTTGATTAGCCTAGAAATCAATTTTTTCCTTTTCCATTTAATTCATTAGAATTATTTCATTGGAGACAAGAAAATTAGGTGAATACTTGAAATGCTTGCAGGTATATTTTTATCCCACTGTAGTATCTCCTTAATATGGCCTAGTATGTTGTGTTGGGTATATAACAATAGCAGAGGAGGTCCAATGGAATTTGTCCAGAAGAGATATGAAATCTAGAGGCTAGGGAATTAGAATACTCGGGTCAAAATTGTCAGAATTCAGCTCTCACAAATGTAATAAAAATCTGATTCATCACCTCTACTTCAACTTTGGACAATCTGCTTAAATTCAGTACATTTAAAATGGGGAATATAAAATATAGAATGGGAAATTTATAGCTGTTTCTTCAAATTAATTAGCCAATTAGGAATTGGCCTGGTAAGATTATTCATCAAAATGCAATGGCTGATTCTCAACATAACTCTATATTTATTGCAGGTAATGAGGTGAGAAACTTCAAGTGTCATCCATTACAGGGATTTTATAACTATGATAATCATCCATAAAGTGCTGTTATGAACAGTAATAGAAGAGTTGGTGAGTAGATAATTGTTATGTAATGGTCCATTGCTTGGTATCCATAGCTGTCATAGTCCTTTCTTCATACTTCGGTGCCTCTTGTAATATTATCTATTATTGGTTAAATACATTCCCATACCATGTCCATTCATGCATTTTGACATTTGTTCAGCAAATACATTTTAGTTGTTTGCGCACTGTATAGTTATGGTAAGCCCTGGTTGTAAGCCTAATCAGTTCTGATGGTATTTGACATCAATGGATATCATGTGCTCACTATTTCACTAAAACATCAAAAGGCAGTGCTGGTGAGTTGCAATGGCAATGAGCCTTAAATATTGTGCATTGTCATTTACCATTCGCCATACCTGCCTGCTTTATTCAGTTGAGCCATCAAGGCATCCTCCTCTTCGTCCTCTCTGGATTTTTGTGGGCTTTGAAGGAACGAGGTGTTCCAGACTGCCTGGCATACAATAAAAAGAGCATTCCAATGCATTCGCAAGGTGCCACAGTTCATGAGTTAAAAGTTGAATATTTTGTTAGGCTCTTTTTGACGTATTTGAGGATACCTCATATTAGCCTATATTTCTGAACTTATCTTCACCTCTTCTTCCCCTTCCCACAATTTTTCTCCTTTATCATTTTCAATATGTTTGTGTATGTATACTTCTGTGTTTGTGTTTACCACACCTTATACCTCATAAATTTGTACCTAATAATGCAGTGAAACCTCTCTTAACGACCACTCCTATGAAGTGACCACCCCTCTAAGTGACCATTTTTCTGTGGGACTGCTGGTGGTTGCTTAATTCACATTTCACTGTATGTGCACGTCAAATTAATATGCATGGAAATTTTCCTGGAGCAACTAATTTATGAGGAAATAAATGCCATTTGTTTAGGCTTTAACGAAACTGTTGCTTCTAGAGTTTTCCACTTCTTTCAAATCAGCCATCTGTCCATTTGCATAATATGTACACCTAGAAAGGAGGATTACAATTTCTGGTCATTTAAGAATTCATTTACAGAATAGTAACACACGAGTAACAAGAATGCCTTGTTGACTTGGTAATCCCTCCATCTAATTTTATTACCATTTCCGTAATTCACCATGCCCCTCCAACCTTTTTAGACAGGTGTTCATAGATATCGATGGCATATTTTTGCATATTTTAACTCGTATACTACTTCCCTCACTAGAGTCATTGGATTCAGAGGCTCATAAAAAGATGCCTGCTACTCAAATGCGAGACTTTCAAAACTGTGTCTATTTAGACCTCCCCTAAGGTTTTTCAAGAGATGCCACCAATGCCTGTTACTCTTTGGTTTGAGGCCACTCAAGTGCATACTATGCAAGAATTTTCAGGGAGTATTGGGTTTAGATTTCCTCATGCTGTCTCATGTTGGGGCACTTTCAAATAAAATACTACTGGAAGTCTGTGTCAATTTTACGTTCTATTTTTTTACTGCTGAGATTGTATGCCTGACTTTGTATTTACATTTTTTCAAATTTCTAAAAATTTGAATTGGAGTTTTAACTACATAAGCTCTTGGTCAAATGTTTGTCCTTACTGACTGATGTACCCCTTCCAGTGGCCCCCACTTGGAGATATGATTGGGGGACTATTTTGTCTCCAGAATATTTTACTGGGAGGAGTGCATATGTAGTTTGGATGCAGGGCTGCATCTTTTAGGGAGAGTAATGTGGGCATTCAATTGTGCCCATTAGTTTGTTGATATTGCATTTTTTAAGATCGCATATTTAGCAAGTTGTACCTACTGTGAATTGTGAAATCTTGGAAACCGCAATTAAAATCCAGCAAAAAATTTCATACTTATCAAATGTCCTTATATGTACCTGTCCCTTGCTTGTTCCTTCATCTATTTGTATCCTCCTCTCTTAGCCCCACCTATCAGTTTCAGTCTTCTCATTTCTCTTCTCTTCTCCACTTGGACTATAATCTCCACATTGGCTGTGTGGTGTTTAGAAGTTTCCTATCCTCTCTAATCCTATTCAGCTGCTATTTATTCCTTATTCATCTTGTTCATTTTATCTTCTCCAGCCTCCTTCATGCCCAAACCTTAAACTCCTCAATCCTCTCCTCTCTCTTCTCCTAGGCCCATGTTTCACAGCCATACATCATGACACCCCACACATAGCATCTGACTAGTATTTCACTCAACTCAAGTGCCTAGCTGTTCTGTAATATTCTCTTCTCCTTCTGCTATTCTCCTTTCCATGGCTATTATTGGTTTAATCTCTTCTTCTCTTTTCAAATTCTTTGTTAGTGCACTCTCGAGGTATCTGCACCTTTAAATTTGTCCAGTTCTTCCTTCTCTTATGCTAATGCTCATATCTTCTCTGTCATTGCCACATTAAATGTTGCAGAGAGTACCTCATGTGATATAACCCATGAAAAAATGGAGCTTCTGTTTCTTTGAAAACTGGAAACTGAATTGGAGAACCTTATTGCCGAATTTAAAAATTAATTTCCAGATTTTAATGTTTTAAAGCCTGAAAAATTGTTTGAAAGAAGGGGGGGTACCAAAATGCTTTTTGTTCCCTTGAAACATTGTTATGCCACTGCCTATGATTATTCGAAATATTATCACAAATCCAGGGAGTGTGAGGTCAATGTTTGCATACTTGGACACTGACTTGCCCATGCATTATTATGATGTGCATGGTTCCAAAAATGTGAGCCGACATATAAAAGGTATAAGGTGAGAGGGGTCATGAAATCGTACTGGGGGAGAGGAAGGGAAGGAGAAAAAACATGGTGCTACTGTCAATATGATGCTGGACATTTCTTGTGAAGTAAGGTATTAGTAATGGTGTTATTAAACAAGTATTACGTCGGTTATGAAAAACCAGGTTAAACAATGGACTCTTCTTCTCTTGCTCAATGTATTTTTTAACTGCCGTTCATAGTCTTTTATTCTTTGCATTATTTAAAATTTGGTAAATATCAGTATATTCCTCACAGTGTCCGTTAAGGTTATGTATAGCATTTTGATATTGTCTTTGTAACCATAAAAATTTATAATGGTGCAGTCACCACAAATCTAAGGTGTTGTCTGGGAATGATCCACTTTATTTGGTAAAGCGCATCCATTATTTTTACATTAGCAGGATACCTAAGCTTATTTACAGTTTTTTCATTGGTTGTTAAAAGTCCCTGGTGATTTATTTATATCAGTAATTGCTTTTATATCAGTAATTTTAGTGATATAAAATTTTTTATAGTCATATCCTCAATGATAGACATGTTGAAAAGCACCCTGTATATAATATTATATTCATAACCCTCAAATAAAAGCAGGCAAAATTTCCAGTATTTAGACAGAAGATTTCAAAGTGAATGACCACCACCGCATGAAATCCAGATGACGTTTGTGTGCAGACCGTGTTCATAGTCGTCCGTCCTACCTTAAGGTAGGCCATTAATTATTTTGTAGCTCCATGAGAAAAATTTGTCTAAATCGCCTTACGTAGCGCTTGAAAGTGCGTCGCCTTACGCAGTGCTCTATCTAAGTTTTGCTAATTTGCTCCAGTTGAGATTTTTTGCCATAGAAAATATTGCAGTTGGCGAGAATAGTTGCTAATAGAAAAATCTGCTTCCTATTCATTAAATCTCTCGAAGTATAGGAATGGGATGGTTTCTTTGATTTTTAAAATGTCTTAAGCTTTAAATAACTAGTGTACATTTAATTATGCGCTGGAATGAGGGGTCCAACGACCGTGGTCACGGAATATTGCTCGATGAATTCGGCATTGAGGTCTATAGAGTTTGACAGATTGCTCAAATTTTGTTCCGGCCGGTAGCGCCCTCATTTTAATTCGTACGATAAAGATTAATCAACATATTACATGTCGTGAAGATTATACTTGTGGCTCTTTAATTTCATATCAAACCATTAATTTTATAATTATATAAATTGTGAACATTTTCATTTTCGTTGAAAATGTGACTGAAGTCAAAAATGTGATGGTTTGCTTACACAGCTGCGCTACTGACTTTGGCGCCTAAATCTTTGTGCCTGGAAATAAGAATTACATAAACTTATGTTAAACTATGCAGGGAAAACGTGAAATACATTCTAATCGAATCATTCGAGGTATTAAAGAAATTATCTGCGCTAGACGTTATTAGGTGTTGGAGTACTTTGATTTCAGTTGTTTAGTTTTACAATTCCGTTTTCTGTGCGTCACTCGTAGCGCTCGTAAATTTTGCCGTTACCGATTTCACGTAAAAATTATAGTGCTAAACACATTGTTTCATTATTTGGCAGGGTGCGCACCTCAGTACACTATGGTTAAAATGAAATGTCATTAACTTAAGCGGTGAGAGACATGTTGATCTCTCAGCTGTAGAGATGTGTCACTAAAGAATATCCGTGCGTATTCAGTGGTGTGTATTCAGTTATGAATTTAAATTTTCCAGTTATTAGGTATTTGGAGACACTTGAATGAAGAGATGCCTCTAAATGTTGTACTTACGATGGAGTAAGGCGTCCCTTTGCGGAAATTCACTATTCCAAGCATTATTAATTAAATAATTTGTACAATTCCTCACTAAATTATTACCCGACCAATTTTAACATCTACATCGTCATTATCACGGTGAGTATGGTAAGTACATAGACCCGATGAGTGTGATTCATGGTCTAGGTACCTAATTAAGGTACATAGACCATCCCTGGCGGTTTTTGAGAGGCCGTTCGACATTATTTACCGAGATGAGCGATAGCATCTTACGCGACCAAGCCGTTCGAGGGTCTACTGCACGTGTAAAAATTAGCTTTTGTAGAGAGCTCGTGAATGCCGTAGAAACGCCATGTAGGGGATTTCCTATGCGTTTGGAAAATCTTTCGCGAAAAGCATTCAATGAGAATTCATTATCGGCATAACAACGCCCGCTCACTAAGCATTCGTAGGCAGTATTACAAACGCTCAAGCAAACGCCGAAGAGAGCATTCCAAGGCTTTTGTTGGGCGTTTATTGAGAGCTTGCCTGCAAGCCTTTGGCGAGCGCTTGTAAATGCCCGAGGTACGCCTAGTAGAGCATTATAAAAGCGTTTAGAAGGTGTTTTCTTGAGAAAGCGCCCACAAGGTATTTGCAGTGCGCAACTAACGCTCGTAAATCGCCGGAACGCTCGGGAAACGCTCGACAAATGCTCTATTACCCATTCGCACTGACCGTAAAACCGCCAGGGATGATATTAATAGTGACACTAAAGACGATGAACTCGATTGGGTTCTTAATGAAGCGTGGAATTTTACCAAGTATTTAATTGATAATTCTTAACATAAATGTTGCATTATTTGTTCAAAGTTCGAATTTGACCGGTATAAAAAAATGCAAAATGTGAAAGTTCAAATAAATAACCTTGAGATTTTCCAAGTTCAAGAACACTTAAAGGCCTTGGGGCCGGTCACTTTTATCGCTTTGGATTCTTTTTTCCTTCAATCTAGTTGCTAGATGTCGCTTTTCACGAATTTGTCTCTGAAATCTTTTTTTCGCGTTGCTACTCTTTGCGATTGAAACAACTTCGGATATAAAATTTTACTGAAGCGATTGTTCGCCTTTTACGTGCCGCTACGTTGAATGTCACTACGGTAGTACTTAACGCCCTTTTCCTCAGGTTAAAAGGGGTTTGTCGATTTTTCCTTATATTTGCTTTCGCAGGGAATCGCCACTGATTTCTTTTTTTTGACGGTGCCGGAGAGAATCTCAGGGCGAGCTAAGTTTACTGGTCTTAATTGAATATTGGAGTTTCATTGAATTCTATCTGCATCTGTCTACTGATACTCATCTATATAGTACTATATATAGTACAAGAGAGTACTCATCAGCTTGTTTCTTAGTTTTTTTATTCCTCGATTTAATGGAGAAAATGCTTAAGTGTTGGTTGCGCTTATCTGTTTTGTTTAGCCTTGCGTCAAAATTTTTTGACGTAAGCAGAAATGAATCGTTCCAATTTCGGTCGTACTTAGCGAAAATGTCATTAATAACGTATTTTATGCCTCTATAAATAGTACTGTAACCATAGCATTCATCCTGATGAGTGGTCACGTATCAGTAATTAAGGAAATCATTGGTCTCGATATTCAGAGGCCTTATTTTGAGCCTGACAATTCCTAGTGCGCGGATTCAGCTTGGATTCATAAGAGACCACAGAGACTATGGGAAAGGCTGTAACTAGAGGTCTAAATGAAAGTCCTAGCCGGGTTCAAAAATCGGTGGCAGGTGTAAAACACAGGTCCGACTGCCGAAACGTTTTGGTGGTTACCTGCATTTAGGAGTGGCCACCAAAGTTCAGGGTCCATTGAAGATTTTGAAACCCAGTGTAATCAATTTAAAGACTTGGTAAAATGAACTAAGTAATGAGAAAGTTATTAGTGGATCCCATCCAATTTTAAAACTTTTGTGATAACTTCTTACTTTTGGAAGACAGCCATCGCCTTTTATATCTCGACAGGATTTCTGGTCTCGGTGTGGGACAAGATATTAATTATTTTTTTTTACCTCATACCACCTCGTTGCCCAAAATTCTCCATAAATGTCGAGACAACCACTGTCTACTAGCTTAAAACTTACGTCAGAGCAGAATTCGTTGAAAAGTACTGGCTGAGGTTTTGGGAGTTTTCTTCTATTGCTAATATAATCTAAAAGACTTATTTTTGGACATAAAGCTTGTTGTAATTGTGTTTTTAGCTGTTTCTAGACTCATTCACTGTCAGAATGTCTTCTTTTCTTGGGCTATTTACCTCTCCACATTTTTCTTGCTGCTTTCGTCACTAGTGGTCCGTCCGAGATAGTGGTACTTCTGAGATAGTGGTACTTCCGAGATGGCTAACTTCTGCCACATGCGAAAGTTTTTGCAGTACACGTTAAACGATGGCTCTCTCGTTTTGATTTCTTCCGAAAACCATAATTTTTATCTTCCTTACATTAATTTACAAGTATTTCCTTTCAGCAATCTTCATAGTTTTGCCCTTATGGTTCGAAGTTTCCCCAGATCGTCTTTCATTCCAGCCAAAATTGGCATGCCATCACCAGAGCGTAGAAATTTTTCTCCATGCCATTTTATTACAGTTTTCAACTTTTCTTATTTCATTTATTGTATTTTCATAGTAAATATTGTAGATCACGGTTGACAAAGTGTATCTCTGCCGTACTTCTTTCCTCACTTTTGCTCCCGCTGAATCAACGCCTCTTAATTACTGCATTCTGTTCTTCATACAGGTAGTATACTACTACTCTGTCATTAGGTAACGCGCTCCTTAGTGTCCATTGTTTTCCAATCCACTCAGTCAAATGCTTTCTCTAGTTCGACGAAGAAGGTACATGGTGACTGGTTCTTATGAATCCTTTTCTCAATGATAAGTCCGTGTGCTTCCACCACTAGGTATGATTCCCCTATTTTTCCTTGTACCAAAATGGTCTTCATCCAACAATTCCTCCATATTATTCCACCCTCCATTCAGTAACCAATACTCTGCTCATAATTACCTGTGCATGTGCATTAAGGCTCATTTTTAAGTTTTTGTATCACTCGTCTCTTTTCTTTCAAGGAATAGGGATGAGTAAATTCTTCTTAAGTCCATTCGTATTTTCCAATTAAATAATATTCTCGTATTGATTGACATTAATTACTCAGAGTTATCTCTCTTTCTTTCTCAATCAACTGCGAGTGGATTTCATCAATTCCTTGATTTCGCTCCTGTCCTTTGTTGGGCATTCTTTTTCATCTTGAGTCACAGTGCTATCATCCTCTAGTGTCCTGCCATTCATTGCTTTGTCGCTCTAAAAATTCTTCAGGTATTCTTTCTCTCTCTTCGCTTGGCTATCATTTTCACTCAAAATTTCATTTTATCCTCTGCGAGTGACTTAATCTTTGATTGATGACTATTTAAATAACTCCTTGAAGTGAACAGCTTGAACTTTTTCCTATAAAAGATTGCACGCCATCTCTTCTTATTACTTTTCCATCCGCTCTTCCTTGACCTTTCTTGATTTCCCTACTATTGATCGTATTAACTATAATTTCATATCTCCGCTGCCCATCTGTCTTCGAATTTTGTTCTTTCTACCTTCTTCTATTAAGTCCATTACTTCCTACGTTCTCCATAGTATCCTATTATCGGCTTTTGTCCTTGCTTCTACTGCTTTCAGAATCACTTATCTGATGCCTTTTTTCTCTCTCGTCATTTGATTCTGTACCACTTCCATCCTATTCACCAGTAACGATGATACATACATTGATTTACCGTGCGTCAGAAACATAATTAAACATTTGTAAGTACATGCAATGTAAAAATTGTTAGTAATCGACTCCGCATATGAAAAATGATTTGATGAAAAAATTGAATTGCCATAATTACTATTTTATACCGTTTTTGTGAAATTGTATTGCCATAGAACGTAAATGCCATTCATTCTCAAGTTTTCCAGGGTAAATCGTGTCGTCAGTTATGTTTTGCCCCGGGAACAAAACTTATATACGTTGAGGGTAGAAAATCCTGCAGCATTTGAGAATTTTGAGATCAAAGAACTCTAGGACCGGAGATTTAGTGTACTTATACTCTTTTTCCATGATGGGAGAAATTTTAATAGGGAATTATTGCTTACTTAGAAGGCTTGTAAGTAGCATTAACGACTATTCGTGTCTTAAAATATGGTGTGAGAATCGCTTGAAGAACCTGCCAACGAGAGCTTATTGCAAGATCGCTCGAGGAGATTCTTTTGAATTCCTGCGTTTTTCGAGCCGCTGAAGACGGTTTGCTCGGAGCTTGAACAGATGTCTCTGGCATCCTAGTTTCGATTGGTCGATGACGCTGGAGTTTCGCGCGTGCCATGGGATATCGCGTTCGGTTTTTTTCGGTTTCTCTACCATATCAGCGTGGATTTAAAGGTCGGATATCAATTTCTACCTTTTTGTTCACTGAGAAATAGAACCGAAGGAAATGTTCTCAAGACCATTCAATCTCTCTATAATAATACGAAAATTGTAATTGTTGCTGGCATCGGCAAAAACCCAACACAGGAAGTTATAGCCAACCTACGTGTTAGGCAAGGGTGTACTTTGTTGCCCTTGACTACATAGATGACTGTCTACGAGATTGAAATAAATATACACTGCCAGCAATACAAATTGGAGAAGACAAATTTTTATGCTCAATGTTATTTGCCAATGATCAAGTCATGATTCAAGAAAATGGAGACTACTGACAATTGGCTGTCCATGAATTAAATCTGATATATAAAGGTCATAACTTGGAAATATCTGTACAAAAATAGAGACATTGGCATAGCTAGAGAAGTACTCAGTGCGAGCAAAAATAATAATTGAATATCACATCTTAGAACAGGTATCACGCTTAAAATATATGGAATGCGATATCACTTACGAAGAGGACAAAGACATTATAAATGAAACTACCAATTACTAAAGAATATGTGAGACTATAAGGAGGGAACTGAATGGAAAAACTGCCGAAGAGACTATAATAATGCCTAACCCTACATCATTGTATGGATCAGAAGCTTTTGCACTTAGAAAAAGAGACTACATACAGATTGAAATATCAGAAATGAAATTTCTAAGATCTTTACAGGGCTCTAAACGTCTGTGCCACGTAAGAAATGAAGGACTGGAGGCAGACAAATCAATGACCGGCGTAGCAACAAATTATAAATAATTATGGAAAGAGCATGCTGAGCGCATGCCTCTAAATAAGATTCCAAAACAGGTTTAAGCGTATGAACCTTAAGAGAGAAGAAGTACCTACTGGGTGACCGAGACTACAATGGTGAAGCCGGAACAGGCAACAGTTCTTGCCTAGAAGGCAAGATGAAGAAGAAAAGGTAGTAAATATTCTTCTAACACACTTGTGTTGGCTGGCTATATTTTCAAGTAAATTGTGTTCTTTATACAATCATGTTCTAATCATTACGAGAACACTTAGCTTACTGTTATTTTGGCATGAATTTTGAATTAAAAAACTATGTAAGGCATGGCCAAAAGTCTATGATACCGCAGTGAAACCCTAGGCGGACAATATACATTCGTTTCATGTATATATTCCGTTAAAGAATGAAGCTTCATATACTTGTACTTACCAAATTTATGCCTTTGATGCATCATATTGCAGGATCTTTCGGCCGGTAAAATTTCTCAAGTAATGAATTGTACTGTGAGAGAGTTGTAAAAATACGGAAGTGAAGAAAATTCCATTTGAGGTTTAGTCTTGGACAATCGTTTCTATTCTGCGTGAAAAGTATGACAATGCAGAGTTGCTACGTAATGAGAACCCTTTGTTCTTTGTTATTATTGTTATATTATTTGGCTTTATAGCGACATTCATGAAATTAGGTAGTGTAGTCGTCATGTGACACTTGAGTGTTTATAGTTGAATCCATGAAGTATTTCCATTCCAATGATTTTCAGCCCCTAATTTGTGTTGATTTGTCAGCATAAGCTGGTGATATCGGGATATTCCTCTGTGTAAGAATTGCATTTTTCCTAGTAATGTTTTATCAAAGTAATGGTGACTTTCTTTGACGTTAGTCTCTGCTAGCTTGGCTAAAGGCTAAGAATTCATTGATTAAGGAGATTAACCCCGTTAAATTTCAGCTGAGAGTTCCTCGAGTACATCAATAGAGTTAGGAGGAAGTATCTGATGTCGATTGTGACGGTATCGCATTGGTCCAAGGCGGTAGTCGACCAGAATATTGTGGCGGGTAACTTTTCGATCACGTAGTTTGGGTTTATGGATTTTACTGAATGCATCGTATGAATCACATTTACCGAAAAAGATTTCCAGTAAAACACGATACAAAATTTTTAAATCTGTTGTTATGCATAGTACCATTCAAAAAGGAGTTTACAGCTACATAACTTCGACGGGCTTCACCCGAGACGGAAATGAATGTGCGGAATACGCATAAAAATCATTCGCCTGATCCCAGTCCAGGTGTATGTTTTTTTTATGAATATCGTATAATATGTCTATATATGCACCTATTGTCCTACAAACCTGCAGAGGTGTGCACCAGTTGCGAAAAAACTTAAGAAATGAGTTCGGAAGGAATTACGAGGACGAGGGACATGTATTTCAATATATGTATGTTCCTATATCACACGATTTTTAATTGTGGTTTTGAGAGGTGCTTGGGAGAAACAAATTCTTGAACTTATGTATTCAGCCATCTATCCCTATTTCTTCGTGGATTTAGTCTTTTCTACTAGCGTGGTGCATAGATAGAATAGCATTCTCGGTTCTGACCTCGAACCTGTACGCTGTGAATTTATGCAGTCAGGTTCTTCATTCTGGGGTTGATTCTTAGTAGTAGTGGTAGTGATTCCATTGGATAGAACTAGAATTTGGTAAATGTTCGCTAGCGATATATTTTTCCAATCCATTTGGAGAGTGATATTGTCTTTTTAAATGCTTTTACGTTATTTATGGATTATATTACAAGTCTTTACATTCAACGTTGGGAGTTGACCAATCAATCACTGATCACTGCACAAGAAGATGAAATACGTCTCATGAATACCGCTGCATTTGTGCATGAATCAATCATTCGCCGTAACGAAATTCCGGGTGCCCCAAAACCAAGGGAAAAGGCAATATGTAAATAACTCTGGAAACTCTCTCTTCGAGTACTTGGAAAACAGAACAGAGCAGGAGTTCTGGTTCTGATTCCCGGCTTAGAGACATTTTCTGCTCGATCTTTACAGCAGCCGATCGGACCGTAAAGTCTTGTATATTTCTGGTAACATATTAGATGCTATTAGATGTTATGCACCCAACATTTGAGAGTGGATGGAAAGTTTTCCTCATAACTTTTTAAACCTAAGGGTATTTTCTTCTCCGAATCAAACTTTCCCTCTATCTTGCTTTTTATCCTCCAAGTGTATGTGCATTGACTAATACATTTTATTTTAGGCATATATTCCTTAATCTTTCTTCTTTGGTACAGTCTTTTGCTGGTCCGAGGAACTATTTCCCCTTGTTTCTATTTATATTAGTTCCTTTTATCTTGTTGCCATGTTCTGACCCAGTAGTGAACATCCAACGTATGCTCAATGACTCCTCAGCCCATTCATACATACCCCCATACATATTTTGATTCTCTCTTCAACCAAATATAGTCCGAAATTCCCAGTTTTTCGTCTCCAAAAATTATTTTTATGACGCACTCACTCACTCACTCACTCAGCGTCATGAACCCTTATGTGTGGACTGCTCTGACCCGTACCTCAGGGTGGGAACAGCAATTTTTTTTGTAAACTTTTATTATAGATTCTTTACTCGTTTTACATTTCAATAAATATAATGCGACTTGATTGCGTGCATAATTAGGGCAATGGAGTCCCTTATAGTATTTGACCTATATGACGTTGCATACAACAATGCCCTGAGTGGGGAAAATTCGCCCTGGCGGGGCTCAACAAACCCTTGGGTTGGCAGACGAAGACTCAATCTCACCGTCACCAAAACCGGCAGCAGTATCGTAAGCGATGTTAACATAAACGTTAAAGGTTTTTCGGGAGAATGTTATCGTTTTTTATGTCTATACCTTCTTTGCATGTTATCTCTTAATATTGTATAAAAAATACCTGTCGGTAATGTTTATAAACGCGCATGATATTTGGAAAAAAAAGAAATAGACTCGTTTAACTGCTTTGACTTTTTTGAAAGCAAAAATAAAACCTATCTCTCATAAACTCACGGAATTTGGTGACATTTGGATTGCGGATTTAATAAAAAAAATTGCTTGAAGAGTAATCACTAATAAATTTGATACTCAACATTTCTTTGCTTTCAAATGGAATATGTTTCTTTTTTAGCATGGATGTTTGCCATGTGTGTTATTGTTACAGTCTTGATGAAGATTTGTTGAATATTTGAAACTTTGTTGATTGTTTTATGCAGATGTTGATAATTGAACTGGGTCCCCCGTGTAAGTTGCATTTCAAATTATCATTGAAGAAAATGCTTATTTTTCCTCTAGATAGGAAAAATGAGGAGAGGTGAACCGCTGGTTGAGATCAGGATGTCTGTGTGTCTAATGCGGAAAGTATGTATTACTACGACGTTTGAAATTGATTCTATTTAATTTCCGTTATTTTTGACGGTTGACGAAAACGACGGTCATCTAGAAGTCTCACCTGGTGTCTGTGGTAGCACTTTCATTCCAAAATATAGCGCCTTGCATTGTTGCTTTGGCCAAAAATGGCAATTTTATTCATAGAGAAGTTGTACTTCGGGTTGATGCTGTTTTCTTTGCGAATCAGATATGAAGTAATATTTATTATTTATACCAGAAGCGTGGTATTCAATAATCTTTGCTTGAGGAAAATGTGAAGAAATTTTAGAAGTTGTAAAGATAGTGTTATTGAATGAACGGTTTAAATTTTAAGCTGGCATAAGCTCAGCGGGAATGGTAAAATTTTTAAGTGGTGGATCTAAATTGATTCCTTATGCTACCTAACCATAAAAAAGGATTGGGTTGTTGCCGCTGTGGAAAACTATAACTGCATATTGACAATTAATAAATACTGGCATCCAATTGTTGCAGTAAAATGCGAGATATGGGATCACGTGGGAATTTTTTCACCAATACTTATTAAATACTATGCAGCGGGAGGGACTGAGAATATCACGAAAGTCAATATATATAAAGAAGGGGTCGGTTATGATGGCAGCCATTGAGCGTTCACTCTGTGATGGGTGTGGCTATGACGGCATTGTTAAAGCTCAACTATTTACTTGAGATGGCTGTTGCTTTTGAAATGATCATTTGTTGCATCTTTGGAGCATTCCTGAAATGTTCAGAGGAAAAAATGGGGAAATCTGCATATTTAAACGGCAAATTTCATATATTACAGCCGTATGAAATGAAAGTTGTAATATGTATGGAAAATAAACTCTTGGTGTTTCATCTTAATGGCGGCTTGGCTGTTGTTTTTAAATACCCTATAAAGTAATTAGTTTTATCATATCCTGAATTAAATTTATATTTCCCCAAGCAGCAATAATTTTTATTTTCCTCGATTTGCAATTAATGTGATCATATAGCTTAAAAAGTAACTTAATACACGATGGGTGATGTTTCTTTTTTAATACATATAAATAGTTACTTTGCCCATGGAAAGTCTTTTGAACTTTCCGACCATTTCGAGGACTTTTTCGTGAGATTAGCCCCTTTCACTCAGAGATTCTGCGGTGTGAATTTCACAAAAAGAAAAAAGATACCGGGGAAAATTCATTTAGGTCTTTATCGAGATTGCTCACTGGTCAAAATAGAGGCCGGTTAGGGATCGGTAGAATCTAGTGAGAAAACTCTCGTGTGTTGAATGAAAGTGTCTCTGTTGCTTTAATGAAAAAAACAATCTTTAAATCAGTCTCGGGTGTAATTGAGCAGTGGGATGGCCTAAGAGGATTTCCGGCTCATGTTTCGAACATGTTAATTTTTATCGCTTCATGAATGACAAATCTGTCAAAGGAAGAGACGGGTGGGACAAAAGATAGCGCAGTGGCTATGGCGAGTGACGTTTTAAAGAGGAGGAAGACGAGCGGGAAGCTCAAAGGAGAATGCTGCGCTCTTGGAATGGGGTGGGATAGGGAGGGGGGTGTTAGCGGTCACGGCAATTGAAATCGAGAAGAAAACAAAGGAAAAAGGAAAATAAATGAGGGGAGGATGTTGGAGGAGGAGTGATGGGGTTGTAGAAAGGAGCAAGGAGGCTATAACGTCGGAAGAAGGGGTGGGGGTGTGATTTCGAGTGTCTATAAGAGAGTTGGATCTGATTTGACGCCTCGTTAAGGAAGCCAAGGAGGGGGAACGGGTTGGGGGAGGAAGGGAAAAATAAGTTCGGGTGGTGAAAAAAAGAGAAATAATGGAAATAGAGGTGGGATTGGCAAAGAGTTTGGGGATGTGGTGGGGTTGGGTGGGTTGCCAAGGAACGGCAGCTGTACTGGTGGGAGGAGGGAGTGGGGGGGGGGATAGGAATCGCGGAGTAAGAGAGATTCCTATCACGTGGGTAAGAGGGGAGGGGGGCGTCAGATAGTTTTTCTCGCTTCTTTTTTTTCTTTCTTTTTTCTTTTATAGGCGTCAACCCTATTAATTCAACCGTCCCTCTCTTTCTGTCTCTTGTTCTCTCTCTCACTCTCTTTCTCATTCTCTCGTCTTTCTTATTTCATACTTCTCCCCCTCTCTATTTCCTTTCTCTCTCTCGGAAGTCATCCTGCTCTTTTTCCTCTCATAAATGGATTTTACGGCCTTTTAAAGAGGGGAAACGAGAAAGAAATCAGCTCAAGGTTTTCTGTGTGCATTTCGGTTCCTTCAAGATTCTACTTGGTAGCACCGCTTAAGTAATTTTTTTAACCCTCATCGGTCGAGGAAGTTTTTCTAAAAATGATTAAATTTACGCGAGTTGAGTTTTAGATCTATTCACGTTGTTTGTTTGGTGGTGAGTGTTAGTAAATGGAGGTTATCGGTTTTCTTGGTGGTTCATTAACTCGAGTGATGGCTCGTAATGGACATATTCTTTTATCGTATTTTTTATAGAGACTTTATATCAGAAAATAAATTCACTACTTTTGAACTGCTGAGAAATTTCATTAAGTGAGCAGAAAGTGTGAGTAAATGAGGAATGGAGTTCTTGGATATGGATCTTAGATCAAATGATTAACCTAAGATTTGTTGCTCCGTTAATACTGCTCGATTGCGTAGAAAAGTTCGAAATATTGGAAGTGGTATCTATAGAAACTGTAAGGCACTATGGAAAAAATTTCATTTCCATCTCAGTGATTGTTTCAAGCCCTGAACCATGCTCGTTACCTTACTGGTGGTGGTGTTTGCTCAGCTGTGTTACTGTGATTGGCAAAAAATAATCGACGCTTTCCTTGTATTTTATCGCTTTTATGTGTATTTTATAGATAGTGCGTCACGGATTAAATTCACATTTTTTGAGTTTCGATTGAAAGCATGCAAATTACTGTTCTTAAACTTCGTGCTTCCATTTTTTTATAGAAATTAGATCATTGCTCATAATTGATAGAGTGGTTAATATATTTTTGATAGATTTTTTATTGCTACTTTTGAACCCCTATTGAATGTCCACTCTTTTTCTACCCTAATCTTGGCCCCTTAATAATGCTGCGATATTAATTGCAATTAAACAATACTAGTGTCCCCCTGTGACGATATTGCAGCGAAAATGATGGCAAAGTAATAAAAGGTCATCCTCTACCATGTTTTTAATCAAATCATTCTCTAGCTTGTTCCCCTCTAGAATTTGCATTTCATGAAACATTTGAATTTATGGAGTGTAATTAGCTTAGAGATTTGGAAAACTACAGAGAAACCTGACAACTTTTTAATTGTTTTCTTAGTTTGTCAGATAAAAATTCGCTAAAGGTTGAAAATAGTTCCCTAATGGACTTCGAGAACTATGTTGTTGGCCTGTGGTGGTATATAGTTTGCAATTAGTGTTAGTTACTGATACAAAGTTATATTCTTTTCTTTTGAGAAAGGTTTTATTAAGTGACCGGTATTGAACTGAAATACTTAAAGAAAAATACGCTATTAGCTTCTGGGAAAACATTTTTGGTTTAAGAGTCTGTGAATGGTTTTGGTTTTGCAGATGATTGAATTTTTATTTGGTGATTGATAGATATTGGCAACTCGTATGAAGATATCTCGCGAGACAAATTTATGAACTGTTTGACTCTTAAGTTTACTTCTATATTGCGAAATGTTACAGATAACTGGGATGGAGGCTGGAGATGTAAATTTTGGGAAACTTAAGTGAAAGAGAAACGGTGAAGGATCTCTCCCTTTTCCTTATAGGAAATCGGAAAACAAGATGGCGGATTGGAGGAACACGGCAAGAATAGTGGAAGGAGGTAGGTTGAGAATAGAGGGATCGGCGTTTTGGACCGTCAGAGGCTGTGGTTCTCGGAGAAGGATGAAGGGGTCGGGAAGGTGGAGGGAGTAGGGCTGGCCTCAAGGGGAAGGGATAGCGGCAGAGGAGGGAATTGGGGGGCAGCGGTTGCCGCTGTAGCGCCTGTCCCCAGCACCCTCACCAAACAGATCGATTCTGGGCCTCGTGCGACGGTGCCGCCTCAGGAGCACATGAATGCTCCTAGGGAAGACGAGGGTAGGCTGTGGGAATAGAGGGAATTTGGGATCAAGTGGGAGCGAGAGAGAGAGTCCGGCTCTGGGGGAAGAGAAACGCGCTTCGGTCGGGACCGAGTTGGTGTGGCGGCTAGAGTGCTGGATTCTCACCCTCAGGGTTCCAGTTCAGATCTCTGACTTATGGAAGCTTTTCCTCGAGAATCCCGATCTCTACTTGAGTGTTGAGGGGCCATTCAAGTATTACGTAAGACGTGTTTGGAGGTGGGGGGGGGGGTTAGGATCATCTTACGTTGTGTTATGTAGATGGGGAGGGCAGGTTATCTAGAACCAATTTATGTAAGATATTTGTCCGTCTTGAAATATAGTTTCGTTTCCAAATATCCTGTGATTGTTCACAACTTCATCAGCTGTGATACTGTTTCCCTCTTAATTTTAATGAATGTGGTACTCTAACACTGCATCATGATACAATATCCTGTGTTCAAAGCTGTACTATGGCTTCCATGGAAATAAGAAACAGCAGAAAGCGAGAATTTAACGAAGACTCCGTCCATCGGGTGGGACGTTATACTGCGGACTCCTTTGAGCCTTTTGACTTAGAGAAAAATAATGCTGATGACTGGTTTCTCTGATCGCTTCCCCCTTCAGTCCGATATATCTACGCTTGATTGACTGACTACGCTTAATTGACAATTGCTTTCAGTTATCGGCTCCCCTAAAAACTAACCTATAAGTTGGTGGGCCTAGGGACAAAAGCAGAGTATCCATATTTCTGTGGAAATGAGAACCTTAGAAAAAACGAAATATTTGGACGTTCCAATGGAGATAAACTTTTTCAAGAATATAACTTGTCACTAATGAAACTCGTGAAAAGATGTTTTACAGTTACAGTTGAAAGTTTCCCTTATCATAATCAAACTTGGCCAAACAATATTAGCCAAAAGACAAACTTTGTAGGTAGCGCAGAGGTATGTTAAAGTTACCAATGGTTTCATCGATTTTATTTAGGTACTGACTGAAAATATTTGAAATGATAAATATATTTACAGCAGAAAAATTGTGAAACGCTACAATATTATGGCGTAGAAGAACGACGGCGACTTCGCCTAACTATTCCTTTAATTTTTGTAAAGAGTACCCCAGTGACAGAACAAAAGAATTTTAATCTTAGGGAATTTAAAACAATTTTTCTTTATTATTGGCAAATGATATTAATATCGCCCTTCAGTATAAACAGAATGAACTGTTCATTGCTAAATTAAGCCTGATTTTCCGTGATTAGTTTTGTTCCCCTGCTTCCCAATGAGAATAAATTGAAATGTGTCACATTGCGATTGCTAACGTATGTCAGTAGAATGTTATACTAAGCTTGTAGAAATCTCTTTGTGAGTATAATTCGAGGGAACATTAGGTACAGCGCACGACTAGCTCAAGACGAAGAGCAATTGAGTTATGTTTCAAAGAGAGTGCGCGAATGGGAGGTAGATTAAAGAGGTCGAATGGGAAAGAGGTTTTTCTCGGGGAGAAAGGAAACCGAAGCCGGAGTGAACCCTATTAATAATTGATGTGAGCGCCAGAATAGGGATAGTTGAAGAGGATGCTGGATAGGAAAGACGGAGAGGCTGTCGAGGACGGTGCTCTGTTCTGGAGGGGGGAGGGGAAATGGCGAGCGGGCCAACGTATGGAATGGCGTGTGCGATGAGGCTCTCGAGAGGAAATAAGATTACGAGAGAAGGGAAAAGATGCATAAAAGATTAAGGAGTTGCAAGCTGCGAGGAGTTCAGAGGAGAGGGAGGTCTTCGAGTGAAGACTTCTAGGAGCCGTGCGCTACTCCGGAACGCGTATTACGCATCGGTTTTCAACCCTTCTTGTTACGAATCGCTTCCACAAATGCTAAAAGGAATGAAGTAAGATGTGCTTGATCGTGGAAACGATGAAGATTTACACACGATTATAAGGACAAAGAGGGCTACATTTTTCATGTTATAAATCGAGGGAAGCATGATGAAGAGTCAATAATGTTTTTGAAGATATCTTTTAGAGAATCTAAGAACAATATTTTCAGCGCTGCAGTTGGATTATCAATTTTTTCCGAAGAAATGGTAGAAAGTCACAAATCATAGTATCTGGAATAGTAGTCATTAGAAGTTAGTTAAAAATTTTATTCAGTGGGATTATATCCCATCTTATGTTTACTTTCAGTGGCAAAAGTTTAGGTTATTATTCATTGATTTTACTTTTTTAGGTTATTTTGCATTGTCAAAAAATGAAAAATTGAAAAATTATAGGGGTTTTAAAAATTTTAAGCGGTGAACTAAGTTAACATTTTTAGGCAATGGAAATATTTTAATGTAGTATTCCCGTTGGAAAATGTTTTTGAGATCTATCTATCTCTAATCTATCACAATTAGGTGCAAAGTCTTAAATTCTATGCTTACGGGAGAAAGATTATTCCTGAGAATTTCATGGTAGGATTTACAAGTTCCATCTTTGCGATCAGATCATATAAATCGTTAGTAATAAAAGTTTGAAAATCTTGAGGGAAATATGTCTTATTATTGCCAGGAGTTAGCTTTCTGCGAAAGTCTTATTTTAAATTTTCCATCAATTTTACTTCGAAAAGTCTCTCTTTACAATTTACCACGTTTACGTAAAAAGGTATTTTTTCATTTTCCTCGCGTATAACTCTCACACGTATTTGTCTGTCATTTTCTTTCAAAATTTTCATATTTCAGTTAGGTAGTTGCAGCTTTTTGAGTGCAAAACTCTCAATTGGTCCCTAACAGTCTTATGGATCTCCATCTGTTATCGCCCAAAACATAATTTTCAGTGTCTTTCCTTTCCTTTATCGCTCTCAAGGTTTAAGTAACCGCCCTTATGGGAAAAGAATTGTGTGTAGTTCGTAAACTTGTTTGACTCAACCACTTTTATTTCATTATATTGTTTGTTTCGTTTTATACTGGCATTGTCACCTTATATTCTGTTTTTTTCATCACTTGCGACACTGGTTATAAAGTAACATAAAGCCATCAATGGTAACCCAATATTTTACGCCCTATATTGGTTTTACTGCCTCCCTGTTACTGCATTTCAGTATTTTCTTTTATTGTTATGCACTAGTTTGTACTCATGTATAACCTGTCTATTAGGAAACTTATTCCTACTAGACAGGCGCTTTACATGTATAACATGTATATCGTCTGCAATTAGTGACATGCTGACATTTAATTGTACTGCATTGTATGGGTTTCTTGAAATCTAATGCAGGTAATGAGAAAAATAAATTATTTTAGAACCCGTTGTAGCCGTGCAATACATACAGTTGTAACAGTACTTCTGCGTGCACAGTGTTGTAAATATCCAGTTCAGAGACAGCATAAGTCATATTACTGGAAAAGAATGTCTCGATCAAAGTATTGGTTTTAGATTATTTTCATTCAAAATTTGATAACTTCATTGGCCGACCTTTGGGCCAATTTCGCATTATCAGCAAGCAATATTTTCAGATCAAAGTTCAGATATGATTATGAGCCAAATGTATTGAGCCTTTCAATTTATGTGGGGGAAAACCACTCGTGGAAGCAAAATATTGCATCTGCCTGGAATTTGCACGACTTGAAAACCTGGATCATACTCTCTGAAATATGCCACTTCAAATAAGCATGCCGACGACAAACCAGGTTTAAGTTTTGCTTTTGGTCGGAAATGAAAACAGGGCCGTCCATTGCGGACCATTTTCCTCATCTCCTTCGTCGTGGTCTCCAGATTTTTCCTCCCTCGTTCTCCTCCCTGTTGCGCGGTACCACCGACACCCTCCGTCCCCCTTTCCCGCCGGTAGCTCCCCTCTGTTCCCCTTGTCCTCTCTCTCTCTGTCCCTTCCTGACGTGGCCAGGGACGCCGAATCGATGGGAAGCCCGGGCGGCCCTGAGTCCGTTGGTCCGCAGGATGGCGGCGGGTTGGTCAGAAAGGGATGGAGGGAGGGGGGATGCGGGGGCGGAGAGGGGGCATAGCTGAGGGGAGAAGAAGGGGAGTCGGATATCCCTATTCCTCTGCGCACGGCCTTCCCGAGGCTTATAGGGGTGTGTGTGTGTGCATTATAGCGATTTATCAATGCAATTGAATATCTCATTGCGCTTTCGAGCTTCTTGGAAGTACGGTATATGTGATGATTCTCGATGATATTATCGATATAAAGCCCTGCAACCAGTGGCGTCCAGTTTGGGCCGGTTCGATTTCCGTTCCAAGGGTCACAAGTTAGAGACCAAGTGACGGAAAAAAATTTTCTTAATTCAGGAATACAACATTTTACATGCTACCCAACTGACGCCACTACTGAGAGGCAGCAGTCTCAGGAGAAGGCATTGATGGCACAGATCGGATCAGAAGATCGGATCGGTATCAACAGCCGCACCTTCGGGCGAGAGTGAAGTTCGCCGAATCGGCCTTGGGTACCGCAATGTAGAAGGCAACCGGGAAGTCACCATGTCAACAATCCTTAGCAGCCTTGCACTCTATGTATAACATGATGGCATTCCTCCCGGTAAAATATTCCGGAAGTAAAATAGTCCTCTAATTGGATCTTCGGGTTGGGACTACTTGGAGGGATACATCAGTCAGGAAGGAGACCTTGCAACTCTCCTCAAGAGTGTGTGGCTGGGGGTTGGCTACGACCAATATGAACTACTCTGTACCATAATGAAGACAATGAAACTGCCACTACCAATGCATTACAAAAAACCTGTATCGTCGTGCGTAATCGGACTATGTGCGAGATTATGTGAAAAAAGTGAGAGGAATGGGTAAAATATTGGAGATGATTTCAGTGTGACTCGATGAGAAGGTTGTGATGATGTAAACTGTAAAAATTTTTTTGCTATTTTATGAGACACGAATGCTATGTACCAAACTTGTTATTCTTGAGTTGCCAATATTTCCCTGTGACGTGGTATTAAGTGGATACTAATCGTTTTTGTGCTTTGATTAAGGTATAAAATTTAAGCAGACGGTAAAGATAACGCGAATTTTAAGCTTTAATGTAGAGTATCATTATGCTGTATGCTGAAACATGTACAATGTGAGAGACGAACTGATTGCTATTCTCGTTTGCTATATCGTTTTGTATCTAAGCTGTATTATAAAATATCACGAATAATTAGGCTCGTGGAGGTTTTCGATAATGTTTCATTTATGTATTTTTCGATGCAAAATATATACATATCTCAGTGAGTGTGACTCGTTTTCAA
The DNA here is from genome assembly GCA_963169105.1 of Ceriagrion tenellum. Classification (NCBI taxonomy): domain Eukaryota; kingdom Metazoa; phylum Arthropoda; class Insecta; order Odonata; family Coenagrionidae; genus Ceriagrion; species Ceriagrion tenellum. The sequence continues at coordinate 98,031,876 of OY720633.1, read as the reverse complement.
ATTTTGCGCATCCCTACGACCACTCGCCCTTATCGCCCGAGCATTACCCTCTCCCTTCTCGTTAGGCCATCCGCCGAGCCATTTCGCCGTGCAGTGTTGCCTCGCTTCCAGGAGACCTTTCTCGGTAAGAAGCACACGCACGCACCGCTCATATAATCCCTATCTCCCTGCCCCAAGCTTGCCTTGCCGTCTCCCGGGCATTTTGCCAGGTTTCGGGGCAACAACCGAGGAGGAGTTTGGCGGCAGGCGGCGGTGGAGGGAAAGGATGCGAAGCGAGGGCAATGGCGACGGAAGGACAGTTGGGTTGGGTTGATTCCCTTTGGGGGAATTAGTTCTCGAGAGGAGCATTTGTAATGCTTTCGAGGTGACAGAGACAGGACAACGTTTTAATTCAAGGGCCGCTCTGAAAGTAGTTTCACAGGTTGTCTGCAAGAGAAGCATTCTAATACCCAGAAACTACTCAACATCCATTTTGGTAATTTATTCTCCGACCTTATGCTGTGTTGCATCTGAATGAGCCTTTTAACTTTATGCCTCCTGTTTACAACTATCAAGTCCATGTATTTTTTCGATATTTTTCAAGATATAGTTAAATATTTTTCACTCCATCAATTGTATCATATTCATTTTTTTAAATGTTGAAACGTATTAGGAGATGGTTATGTGATTGCAAAAGAATCACTGCTTCTTTAGCTGTTGTTGAATTGTAGTTTAATTTCACCTCAAATGATTATTTCCTCCTTTAGTGAGGTGAAACTTAATAACTGCTGATCAATTTTTCTGAGTATGTGCAAGATCACCTGTATATTATCTCTCTAGTGCACATCGTTTAATATTTTTATGTGAAATTTTGATGTATTATTCTTCATTATTTGGTAATATCCTAAATTTGTTTAAATAATCACTTACTTGTATGAAACTTCATTTGGCATCTATTGATATTTACACTTTTGAGACAAAATTCCTTAAAATTCGTTGTTTCTGCCTGCCATATCATTATTACTTTAAGAGCACACTCTAATAATTAAGTTGCTCTTCTTTGCTCACTTGAACATGCGCATTCGTGGATGGCCGTAATATGCAAAATGTGAACATTAGATTTACATTTAAAATATTACCTTTCAAGATAAAATTTTTGTGTTCGTAGATTAGTCTCTTTTACAGTATTTTGTCGTAGTCGTAGGTTTGTCAATGACGATGTTTTCCTTTCCAAAAGTAATTTTGCTGACAAATTTTATTTCTCTCCTTTCTAGTTGGTAGATTTACTGTCAACTCGAGCCGAAACAAATCCATTTTCGGTTAAAACATATCGTTGAATGAAGCATATCTTTTATAACTTACTGTTGAATTCCCTTGGGGCTTGGTTGTCAAGTAGCTACGCACAATCACCTGGAACGCGTGTGAATGGAAGAAAAGCGACTTACGACCCACCTTCGTACCTTGTTCCCTTCCTTGCTACCAGCCCTTATTTATTCAAGACAAAATAATTACTATTTCGTCGGAATAACCTCAAAAGAGGGTTTAGGGGTCCCTTGCTCAGGATAAAGCTTTTCATTCTACCGTCTTTGCTTCCCTGTCACTCCTCCTTTCCCTCCCTTACTTCCTCCAACTGGTGCGGGGACTGAGCATAACCTGCTCGGCGTGAGAGCCATAGGGGGCCCTGTGCGGTGAATCGCGGCTACGGCGTATTCGTGTTGGTGTCAGAAAGTGGTGAAAAGACCTGAGTGTGGCGGACGAGATTTTGCGAAAGATGTTTTTGATATTCCGATGTATTCATTCGACCTTTCCTCTTGCATTTGTCAGAAGAATTTTTAAATGCATAGTATAGCAGTCTAAATAAAAACATCTTCAAATAATAATTACTTCAAATAAATAGTTGAAATTGTGGGATCCATGCTAGTGGTTGCCCGAATTCATTTAATTTTTCACCCTGCTTATTATAAGAATAACGTATCTGCGGCAATATTAGTTAGGTAAAATAAGATCACCCAAGGCTGTAATCCTAATAGGGCACGGAAAAAATAAGGAAGCATGGTCATAAACAGTAATTGATGTACTAAAATAAACAGTTGAACAATTGAAGGACTGAACACAAAGAAAAAGAGGATAACTCAAAAGTTTCTAATATTTTGAGTGATTCCGATTCGCTTTTCGTTCTCCTTCCTATCATCAATCATCCTTTTATGTTTTGTCTTCCTTCAATTTCCACCATGACTTCTCTTTTTTCCGTGATCATGTGAGATTACATCCTTTAGGATTATTTGCAATTAGCCCGTCGAGTTTAGCCAAATTGTAATATTTTACGCCCTCATCTTGAAAATGGTAAATACAAATACAGTACCACTTATTTGGGAAGGGCAAAATTACAGGGTATTTAATCTCTAAGACTTGAGGAAATGCGGCCTCAGCTTACGTCTTATCCTCCACGTGTAGCCGCACTTTGCGTATTGTTTCTCCTTTCTTAGAATATTTAACTCCACCACGCGTACCCGTCCCATTCCAAATCTGTCGGTGGACTTTTAAATAGGAAAACTCTCCCCTCATGCCTTCGCAGCGGGGGAAACGGTTCGGACGGGGGTTGTAGCATGGTGGGGATGGACGGTGTCGGAGGTTGGAGAGTATTTCTAAATGAGGGAGAAAGGGGGAGAATTATGAGGATTTAGTCTCCCCTCGTAGCAAGGAGACAAGAGTGGGGAGGCGTAAGGGTGAAACTCCGAGAAAATGGAGGGAAGATTGGGCTCCGGGGGGGCGGAAAGGGAGAGGCTTTAGCGGAAGGTGAATAGGGGAAAGGGTTAAAAAGGGGCGAGGGACTGGGAGGAGATGGATGGAGGTATGCCGGTGTGAGCCCTTCCTGCATGTAGATGTAAGAGGTTTTCTATGGACAGGGTGATGTGCGGGGGAGATTTTAAGGGCTGGGGGGAGAGTGAGTGAAGAAGGTTTTCTCTCGGTATGGTCCAGGGGGGGCTCAGGGGAAGGGGAAGATGGGTGAGCTGCTCGAGATTGCAGAAATTGAGAGAGGGAGAGGTACGAGAGAAGCAGGAGACGTAGAGAGAATGGTTTTAGTAAGCAGTAGAGAGAGAAGATAGGATCCGGTCTCTCTCTCTCTCTCTCTCCTCCCACTCCCGCAACCTCGTCGTGTACGTGGAAGGAGGGCATCCGTCCTTTTTAACTGTATGAAGGACGCAAGATACTGGAGATGGATGGGCAAAGTGGGATCTCCTCGCATTTTCCCCTTTCGCACACACTGTCTTTCTCTCTTTCTCACCGCCACCCCCTCGCGACCTCTTCTCTTCCTTAACCTCCCCCTCTTCTTATTGCTTTGTATGGAGGGCGAGAATTATAAGTGAGCATCTGGGGTTGGTGTGAGAGGGATGAAGGAGGGAGGGGTTTAGGCTGTGGGATGGGAATACGATGGGGGGAGGGGCACTGGAGGGAGGGAGAGTATGAGCAAAGGAGAGGAGGGAGCAGGCAAGAAAGCAGGGGCGGTTGGATGCATGTTAGCGAGGCGGAAAAGAAAGGACGAGTGGAGTGGGGTTTTAGAGACTGGTTGTAAAAGACGGTGAGGTCTTGAGGTAGTGGTGGGTGTGCTAAAGACAGAGTGAGAGAAGGAGCAGGGTTTTGAATACGTAGGCGGAAGTTTGGGTACTAAGACCTGAGGGGTTGTGAGAGAGAAGTGGGGAGTGGGGGGGGAGAGGCGTTCGAAGTTAGGGTTTTACCGACGTAAGATGGGAAGATGGCTGACACACTGTGCCTATTTCTACGGCCATATAACGAAAAGGTTATGTGAAGAGAGAGCTGAAGGGGGTTGTTTTCGGGAGGGTGTGTAGCTGGAGAAGGGGTTGCGGGGCGAGGGAGGGGAACGGGTGGATTGTGGGGCGAGTGGAAATAGGAGCCTGTGTCGGTGGGTAGAGTGGAGAGAGGTATGGGGAAGGAAGGGAAAAGGAAGGAAGATGTCTTCGAGGCAGGGGACTTGTGCGGGCGGGGCAAAGGGTCTGTGCGGATGGGTTGGCGGGGGGGGGGATGAGGTCTTAAGGTTGGTGGGGATAATGAATATCCATATAATTAACATTTCGGGCGGGACGCTTCGTGGAGCATGGCGCAAGGAGGAGAGAGAGAGAGTCAGTGTTTTGGAGGGGCAGACGTTTTTAAGGTAGAAAGAGGGGATGTGGGAGTGGTGGGAGGAAAAGTGGGATGGATGCAAGGAGTAGGCTTTAAGACCTTACTCAGTGAGGGAAGGGAGTCCTTAAGGAGGCGGGAAGTGTTGAAGAGGCATTCGGAACGAAAGGAGAGAGAGAGTTTGAGAGCGGGAGGGTGGATATCGTGAAGGAGAGGCTGTAGGGGGTGGAGGATGGGGGGAGAGAGAGGCCTGAGGAGGAGGAAAAGGGTTTTATAGACGTCACAGCACAACTGTACTAACAAGGCGGTGCCTCCGCGTAATGGCATTGTTCAACCTTGTGGTCTCTCTCTCCCACTCTGCGTCTCATGGCTCCTCGTTCCGACTACTGCCAGAGGTGAGGAGGGTGAGAAGGGGGAGGGAGGGAGGGTCGAAAGAGAGGAAAGGGAGCGAAGAGAATAAATGATGGGAACTGAAGGGGCAAAAGGGATTGCGGGGTAACGTACGTACTCAGACACACCCACACGCGCGAGGCTCTCAAAACTTTGCAAGGTCGAGGAAGGGAAATAAGCTGCGCGAGTGGGATAAACATACTTTTAAGTGAGTATCAAACTTTAAAATGAGGCGAACCTCTGTCTTGTCGGGATCTCATCACAAACTGCGAATTCGAGGATAATCCAACGATCATCGTAAATATTCTTCAATCCCGCGATTGGCTGAAGGTGAAACTTCAATTGACTCTATTATATCTCAGCATCGTTGTGCGTTGTCTGTTGTTGATACTTCTACATATGCCATGTTGTATTTTTTATCCGTTATATTCTTTGGCTTTTCGTCTGCACCTGCGTGTAGTGAGTTTTGTCTTAAAATAAATTGCACGAGTTTTTTCTGAACTGTTTATTTGTTCAATAGCCTTCCCTTCAAATATATCTTTTCGCTGAATCTTCTATTGTCTGAGAGGAAACTTGGAACTGAGGAGGGAGGGAACTGAGAGGGTCTGGGAGGGAAACAATACCCTTCATCAACGTACCATAAAACCATAATATGGTTTCTTCCAATCTCGTCGTCCCTGATGTTGCTTTAATTCATGCCTCAAATTATTTGGTTCACCTGTGAGTCATATTAAATAGTTATTTTAATTTTTAGGGTTATACAAAGTGATGTGGACAGTTTGTTTTGCTTTTTTCCTCTTGGTTATAGAATTTAACTGGCTCTGTGCACCATTATTTCAATTTCTTGTGTGTCGACCTTCATACTAGAGTAGTAAAAGTTTGCTGCTCATTTTATTTAGTTCACTCATCACTTAAGTCTTCGTTCGTCTACGGTGGGCCATCGTGTTGATTTCATTTTTCCCTCCATTTTTGCTTTTTTTAGTAGAATGTCTCCATTCTCTCTGTACTCTTTCTACCACTCGTTTCATTCCTTTCGTTCTCTACCTCAAACACAGTGACATTAGCGTAACGAATTTGCTTGATTTTTAATGTATAAATATACCTTTTTCTCCTGCCTTTCCTCAACACCACTTATTTCATTTCCCATTCATGGAGTAGAAAGTGGATATGAGAGGGCCGCCTGGACGCATTCCTTATTGTTAAATCTTCTCCGCCGAGTCCAGGTTTAGTTCCAACGACAATGTTTTCATACACATTTGTATTAATCTCTCTCTCTCTTATCCATGCTTGAGTTTAATAACCAAAATGAACAATGGTCTCAATTTTTCTTCATGAAGAATGCTCTCCGAAGTTGTGGATTTGATCCAAGTGTTAAGCTTATTTGTATCCGCTCCAGTATGGCTAAGGGCAGTGTAGTTTCACCAATCGTTATTTCTTTTTCCATGGCTGTAATACCGTTCGTTTTGTAACTTTTATGATGGTCCTGTTTCGAGACCGTGCGAGACATTGTCCCGTCTCAGTTGCACAATGTTTCTCCTGCTTCAGTCGTATCTCATGAGATTATGCCTTATCTCTTTCTCTGTCATGAAGGCGGATGTCGAGGTTCTTTAATAAATGTCTGAAAATTTTGAGCATGGTACGTTTTACACGTCTTTTCCTAGGTTTCATATCTATCATACGTATTCTCTTATTTTAAAAAGTTTGTAGCGGATCGCCAGAAATATGAAAATCTACTATCTTTTTGACTTAAAGGTTTTCTTATACCTCGATGTCTTCATTCCCATGTTGTTCAAGTAAATGATTTGTCTGCATTTTAGGATCACTGCCTTCATTTCTTAGTCATTAGCAGATCATATAATCTTCCATAAAATCGTGATAAATTAAAGTTCGACGTGAATATCTACTATAAATATAAAATGAAAGATGGAATTGATAATTAGCATCGGTGGAGTTCCGATTCTTATTTATAAGAGCATATGAGACCGTAGGTATTAAGAAAAGTATCCATAAAAAGAGATAAAACATATTAAGGATATTGTAATAAATATTGGTGACCCGGTGTGTCAGTACACCGCATATACCTCCTAGTGATGGGTCGCGGGCAACAGTATGTTGGCTCTCAAGGTAGTCCTTTCAGAAGGGATCCTAGCTGGTGCAGAATAGAGAAAGCGGGCCTAGGGTATTACTATGCTTTGATTTCTCTTGTGGCACACTGGCGAAAATGTGCCAAAACTGACCGGTAGAGCGCCGTAACCATTAGCAGGGAAAGCTGCACGTGGTGCGGGTACTGCGAAGGCTGGGAACCTTGCATACTCTATTACAACTTACTGCTAAACGTCAAAATGTTGCCTCGGACAGCCGAAGCCACGGTGGGCAGCAGAAGCTGAATAAGGTTGGCCCATCCAGATACAGACTGGAAACGACTGGACTCTCGGTACTTGGAATGTGAGAGGAGTGTATGGAAAGGAGCATGAGTTGCTGAATGATATGAAAGTGAGACGAATGGATGTTTTTTGTGTATGTGAAACTAAGCGTAAAGGGCGGGATGCGGTTACATTAGATGGCGGTAGTCTGGCATGGTGGTCAGGAGTTGAAGATAATGTACACAGCAGTCGAGGTGTAGGACTCATTCTTAATGAGAGAGCTAATTTGCTAGTAAGGAAGTACGAGTTAATATCCCCTAGATTGCTCTGGGTTCGCATGAAAGTAGGTATTATGAGAGTTGTGATTGTGGCGTGCTATGCACCAGTGGATGGAGGGAGTGACAGTGTGAAAGATGAGTTTTGGGAAAAACTGAGAGAGGTTTTGAATGAATATGATCCTGGTGAGAGAATAATTTTACTAGGTGACATGAATGGGTGGGTTGTTGTGAGGCGGGATGCATCTGAGAGAGTGGTTGGGCCTTTTGGTGACCCTCGAGTTAATGATAATGGTGAAAAATTGGCGAGTGTGTGCTTGGAAAAAGGATTGTTTGTGTCGAATACATGGTTTAGACATAAGAGAATACGTATGTATACTTGGCAAAGGGGTGATTGTAAAAGCATGATTGATTTTATTGTGTATGATGGGAGATAGAGTGTGATAGTGTGGGACACGAGAGTGATGAGGGGTGCTGAATGTGGAACACACCACTATTTGGTACTCTTCAAAGTGAATCTGGGCAGAAAGTGGGTACCAAGGTAGAATGTTGCGCGTAAGCAGTTGAGAGTAAAAGTGGAAAGGTTGCTAGACAGCGAGGTAAGATGCTCTATCGTAGAAGCAGAGAGAATGGTACGAGCATATCAGAAACGAGAACGTAAATGGTGCGTGGGAGTGTTTAAAATGAGTGATTGTGGAATGTGCTGAAAGTGTATGTGGAAAAGGAGTGGTAGAAAGAACGAAAGGTGATGCTTGGTGGAATGAAGAAGTGAAAATTGCAGTGAGAGGAAAGAAAGAGGCGTACAAGGATATGATTGCTGCCAAATCTGAGGAAGAGCGTACTAAGGCACGTGAGATTCACAGAAATAAAAAGAATGAATTCAAAACCATTGTGAAAGAGAGCAAAGAAAGAGTGCGTGCGGATGAAGCTAACAAAATGCAGAGTGATGTTGAAGGTAATAAATGCTGTTTTGGAAGTGGGTAAAAAGGGCTAAGATCGGTTAAGGTAGGGGAATGAATGCGGTGAAGAATAAAAGTGGAGAGATCATGTGGGACGAGAGAAATATCAGGGACTGCTGGCGGGAGTATTTTGAAGAATTGTACAATAATATTTCAGGCGTGGAGGATGAGCCTTGTGAAGTAGTATGTGAGAATGTGATGATGGAAAATGATATCAGTGAGAAGGAGGTCTTAACGACTGTGAGAATATTGAAAAATGGGAAGACTGCAGGCATAGATGGGATATCCAGTGAAATGTTGAAGTGTGGGTGTAAATTACTAATTTGTAGGATGCGTGAACTATACAATTTATGCTTTCAGGTTTCTGTTGTTCCAGTGGATTGGAAAAATGCTAACATCGTTCCGTTGTGTAAAGGGAAGGGAGGAAAGACCGAATGTAATAATTATAGGGCCATTAGTTTATTGAGTATCCCGGGAAAAGTATTCAGTAAAATATTAATCGAAAGAGTGAGGAATATTACCTCCGACAGAATATGGGGTGTGCAGTTTGGGTTCATGCCTGGGAGAGGATGTAGTGACCAGCTTTTCTCACTTCAGCAAGTGATAGGAAAATGTACGAGTGTCCGAAAGAAAGTGAACTGTGCGTTTGTCGATTTAGAGAAGGCATATGACAGAGTAAATAGAAAGAAGTACTGGAAGGTTTTGAGAGACTACGGAGTGAATGGGAAGTTATTGAATGTTATGATGTCGATGTATGACAATAGTAAGGCAAGTGTAAGAGTTAACGGGGTTCTAAGTGATTGGTTTGTAATAAATCGGGGTGTAAAGCAAGGATGCGTAATGTCTCCATGGCTATTTAATGTATTTATGGACAAATGTGTTAGAGACGCATGAAGTGAAAACGACCGTGTTTTGATTGGGAATATAAACGTGCGAGTTCTTCCATATGCGGATGATACTGTCTTGATCTCAGACAGTCAACAAGGATTACAGAAGCTCCTAGATAAGTTTTGTGAATCAACGGAGATAATGGAATTGAAGGTAAATGCGTGCAAGACAAAAGTAGTAGTTTTTAATAAGGAGAATGGGGAGAATAACTGTATGATGAGGGCGAATAGTGCAGTAATTGAACAGGTGGATGATTTTGTGTACTTAGGTAAGATGTATTCGAAAGATGGAAGAATAGATAAGGAGATAAAGAGACGTGCGATTGCTGGAAGGAAAGTGGTAGGTAGCATGTGGAGCATATCAAGGAATGAGTGCTTGTCTAAGGAAGCGAAAATCGCCGTGTTCAAAAGTGTACTTCTTCCCACTTTGCTATATGGTAGTGAAACATGGGTATGTCAGGATAGACGTAAGAGTAGACTAAACGCCGTGGGTATGAGCTATCTGAGGAGTATTTGCGGCAAAAGTAAGATGGATATGGTCAGGAATGAGTGGGTCATGAATGAATGTGGGTTAAATGCTCCATTAATGAACGTGTATGAAAGGAGTGTGCTTCGTTGGTTTGGCCATGTTGAGAGAATGGATGAGAGTCGAAATACGAAACAGATATATAAGAGTGAAATAAATGGTGCGAGAGGTAGAGGTAGGCCGAGAAAGTTGTGGTTGAATGAGGTTGAGGAAATTCTTAGGAGGAGGAATATTAGGAGTCTTAAAAACAGGAGGGCGTGTATGAAACAGTGTATGGGGGTAAATGAAGCAAAAGAGGTTTGCAAGGACAGGTCTGTATGGAGGAAATTATTGAAGCAGAGCTAGGTGTACAAAATGTGTTTTGTGACTCTGCCTACCCCTGAAGGGAACGGTGTGATGGGTATGTATGTATGTATGTTGACTGGGATGATCACATATCATCTTTATCTAGGAAACTTGCCCCTGGTGTTTTTATGATAAGACAGCTGCTTCCAATTGTATCCAACAATGTTCTCAAACTTTTATACTTTGGCAAATTAGGTCAGTATGGAGGAAATTATTGAAGCAGAGTTAGGTGTACAATCATGTAGTAATGAGTGAAACATTTTGACTGTGCCTACCCCGGAAGGGGACGGCGTGATTGGTATGTATGTATGTATGTAATAAATATAGATATCATCTAGGTGAAAAATAAAATCCCCAAGAATACCAAATTTCTATTTGTGTATTCCGTAGAAAATGAGTCTTTGGTAATTACTTTCTTCCCTAATATTTTGTGGTAAGGTGAAGAAAATGTACTATACAGGGCACTGCGCATGAAAATCCAAGTGTTAACCATTGGCAGGTAATTATTTATGAGCGGTGGTTTTGTTTACATACATTCTTTTCTTAGTAGAGTGAACCCGTTTCTATATACAATAACATTAATTCCATGGTCGATACTTGGATGTTCATTTTTAACAATGCTAGAATGTTAATACTTCTATAAGCCGTTATTGCAGTGTAATGTAATGATTGATGGGGATCTGTGCAAAAACTGTGTTAATGCGAACATATTGGTTCTTAACTCGATTGTGCATCAAGTGCTTCTCAATATGAGAGGTTACTGAAAACGAGAACATTTTTAGTATGTGCAATAGTCTCAGCTCAAACACTTCACATGGACCTGAGGAAGCCAGCAGGACAGCCGGCGAAATATCGTCCCCAACATGTACCAACGCGGCGGAAAACCCGAAAGAAGGAATCAACTAGTTGCGCCAGTTTTCTACTTTTAGCATGAGAATTTTAGCGATTCCGTTTCTAAAAGGCTGAATTTTTGGATCATATTTCTTGAAGTAATTTTTGACTTATTCTAATATCTTTTGTATCAAATGTTTCCTTGTATAAGACTTTGTTTTCTAGTCACTGAAATGGATTCTTCAATCAATTCGAACCGACTTTCATGGTTTCTCATCTTATCTTCTCACAGTTCTACCAAGCATACATCCTGTTCTCGACTTCCGTGATATTGTCTTCAATCGATTGGTGTATTCATTTCATGTGTTGTCGATTCATACCACGTGATAGATTTTTCTTTTAGCCCGCTTTTTAGATTCTCCTCATCTAACCCCAAGGCTCTTGCTTTTTGATACCCTAGGACAACGCCTGTTGAAAGCCCGACGTGGATTAAATTATAATTTACTACCTGCCATCTATAGTTAGCTCCTTTCTGTATTGCCGTGAATTCAAGATGGTGCTTCGTCAGCATTTTGATTCTGTCTCTTTTTTTTGTTTCCTTAGAATGCAGTAATTACTTTCACCTAGGGTATCATGTTTTTATATAATTTTCATTTCGAGTATTTTTAAACTAGCCGATACAATGAACGTATCATGTAACGTTCGTCAAATTGAAATAAAAATTGTATTTACATGTTAAGGCCCTAAGAACCAATGAAAAATAATATTGATATCTGAAGCAATGAGGTCTTGAAATTCATTTTAAAAACTTGTTGTTAATGCAGGTCTTTCCTCGTATTCTCACGATATCCAGTGGTTACTGTCGGTCCCCTAAAGTCAAATCGAAGCGTAGGTGTCTTTATCCTGGGAAATGTTTAAAAGTTTTAAATTTACCTGAAGAAACAATGTCGCATTGCACAGCTTAATGTGCAACGTTATCGGTTGGACAGACGTCTTGTAACCATAAATGATATGGGATGAGAGTACCAGGGATGTGGCCCCTTGCATTGAAGGATTTGTAAGTAGTTAGTTTTGATACGGTTGAGGCATTTTATTCATCTTTCAATGCTAAATAAATCTCTGGTGAATGTTCAAAGTAGTGTTTGGCATTGCAGAACTTATTCATTCTGAGTACTCAATTCATTTAAAAACGGATTAAACTATGTTATTAAGTTTATAAATACATATTATCAGTTTCTGTTGACTGTTCGAGCAGTAAGCTACTTGTAGATTACCGATAGCTCGAATATTATGGAGATTGTGGACCGCACTGCTTGGGAATATGTATGGACGGAAATTTCTTGCCGTACATCATGACCAGTTTACAGTTATTTTCAGGTCTTTCTAAACTGTGTATTGCATGGTTTTCTGTTGTAATTTGAAATTTTCTCTTCATAAATGGCCGCCGCACGAATTATTATTAATTTAGCTCCTCCTAAGCATGGGGAAGGCTGTAAGCATTGGGTGTGGAGAAAGAGAGAGATAGAGTTCGATGCCGTGAAAGGGACGCTAAGGGAAGAGTATTATTGGGAGAATGAGAAGTTTCTGCAAAGAACATGAGGCAGAGTAGATCTAATTTTGGGGGTAGCGGACTTTGATGATCGTTATCGAAGGTAAATGCGAATAAAGTGGGATGAGGTGGAAAAATTTTGACGACAAGATTAGCGGTAAGAATCATGATGATCTGATGACAGGAATAGTATCAGGGAAGTAAGATTTAACGATAGCTATGTAGAATATGAACAGTTGATGTAGGTGGAGAGGGCAATACGCCATCAATCTGTATCCTGACAACCAAAATAACAACTACATTGATTATTCCTGCTTTTCATTACTCTCCTTAGAATGGCACAACGTAATGGACGAATTACCGGATGTGGAACAAGAATATCCTCCCTCTGCTTGAAATATAAGGAAAGAAACTCGTGAAGCACATATTGGCTTCTTAATGCTATGAATTCTACTCGGATTTGCCTTAATTTTCCTCGGGAATGCGGATTATAATCCCATAAAATAAATCATTTTTTTAGGAGAATGCCAGTTAAAGAAGGTAATGCATGGCAATTTCAAGTAAGTTATCGATGGAAAACATCGCAAAATTGCAACATTAGTGCGTCAGCTCGTAAGCATTAAAAGAAAATTGGGGCTAACAAAGTTAGCGGACTGGTCACGCCCACGTTACAGCTTCTAGCATTTGCCACAATAGCAAGCGCTCTTGCCATCTTCCTCAATGGTATGACCTTTCAATCTAAACTACCCAGCATATCGGTATAAAGCCAATTGGCAATAATAATAATAATCACCTGAGGGTAGCTCTCGAATGCGCTTCTTTTGTTGCTCCACTGAAACTAGCGCCCTTATAAAGCCTGAGTAAAAGTGTTGTTTTTCACCTAAAATTTCAGGAATAGCGGTAATGATGGTTCGAATGGCTTTATGAAGTAATCATTACCGGGGTTGGTGGAAATCCTAGGAGTCCCTATCCCTTATTCCTTTATTTGAGACCCTCCTGTCTTCTTTCTCTAAAAATCCACGTGGTTGGAACGGCAGCCTGCCAGAGATCAATTGAAGGAAATAGGTATGTGACAGCACATGTGAACATTAATCAGCTGAGTGGTGGAAATCCGGTAGACATTTCAGACTTGATGCTGTCAGTTACGGTAAAAGTGGCCGTGCAATTAGAAAAAAAGTGGCATGAGCAATCGCTCTTTATATCATTGAGAAGCTGTTACTGTGAAGATCCCTGGACTTGTACGTGAAAAATGACCATGTGATTCGGTCTTAAGGGGAGAGACAAATGCAGCCACCACGATGCAGTGGTGGGGAGTGTACCAGAGTACGTTCTGGGGTCCATCCCTAACGTTGTTGGCGGGCATACCCGGGTATGCGTTCCCTATCTATCGTTTCCATACCCATTTCGTACACTTGGATGTAAGCACAAAAAGGGGAAGGAGGAGGCTATCGTGTCCGGAGTTGTAAGAGGAGATTAAGATGACTTGAGGATGAAGGAGTAAGGGGCGAAGCAGGGATATAGGGAGAGAGAAAGGACTCGGTGAGTAATCTAAGGGGAGAGGAAGAGATCTGATGCATAGCTCGAAGACAGGAAGGAGCTGTGTGTGGTGAAGATGGAGGTGGGGTGGGGAAGGAGGAGTTGGCAACAAAGAGGAGGCCCCGACAATTCCAGACCGACCCTCTAACCCTCTCTGTGGCAGTCCTTTGCCTTTCTGCATTACCCGGTTACCTTTGTACAACCACGCCCCCATTCCCTCCCGCATCACTTGCCTCTCAACGCCGCTCCTCCCCCGACTTCTACCCACATAACCCTTGCGTCTTGAGACCTCTCTCTTCCACTATCCATTCTTCTTCCTCACCAAATCCGTCGTCTTCTCTCTTGTCCTTCAGTACATCAATCTTCTATTCGCGGTATCCGGTTGATATAGTGGATAGAGCACAGGCTTCACTTTCCGAGAGCCAGACTGATAATACTATTGCATTTTACAGTAAAGTTCCAATTTCATTGTATGTGTAGAGCATTTCAATTGTAGTTCTCGGTATTCCTTTCATTGGATGGGAGACCAAAATATGGCTTATTTCGTTGAAAGTTTGTTTATTTACTTTTCCCACGATTACCGAAAGTAGCTCTTGAGACCTTTTATTTATGGTCATTAGACACAACAATCAATGAAAACGATAACATTAGGGGTGAAAAACCCCTCTGTTAGACTCTACTTGAACCCACAACCCCATGGTTAGTTGACGAGAATTCCACTCATTAGGACCACATATTGCACCATTGGCTGTTACCTTCGCCGAGTGTATCTTCGTACACTCCATATCCCAAATAATCTCGTCTGAACTAACCTGACCTAACCTTTGTAACTGAATCTATTTCATGTTTGCATCTCATCAAGTGCCACATCGTACTTATATATAAATGTGAAAATATATTTGTTCGTACATTTGTAACTCGAGAACAATGAAAACATTTTTGATCTAATGCAGAAAGAAATTACAGAGTAACATATGCTATAAATAGTAGTCTAAAAGGCCCCTGGGGCCCCAAAATGGGACCCTATAGTTTGCAAAAACTCATAAATGTAAAATTGAATTGTATTTAAGTATTCCTCCCTAAAAAAATACACCCGAAGAATGGGGTCATTCAGACTTCCCGTTATTAGGTTAAACGGTTAATATTAGCAAAATTCAGTGAGATTTCATTTGGGGTATTTTGTACCCCAACCTCTCCTCGTGCACCGAACCGCTTTTACATAGTATTTGCATTTAGCACGTCACACAATATCATATTCCTATCAGAGCAGAGGTTTCTTTTTTGTTTTCTAAATTACTTTAAATCAGTAATTGGGGTTGAAATGCCCACTATCTGGTGGCTGAAAGAACGAAGTATGTATTTGATTCTTGCTATCAGTTTTGCTGTTCACCTCGATTTTGTTTAATAATTACGTTTCCAATACCAAAATTATCAGTTTATCTCCGATTTCAAGGACAGCATATTTCCTAGACAACTTGAGCTAATGGCCATGAAAGGGAAATTTCGCTCGGGCTTTGTATGGCTTACATTAAAATAAACGGTTAATATTAGCAAAATCCAGTGAGATTTCAGTTGGGGTTTTTTGTACTTCAACCTCTCCTTGTGCACCCAACCGCTTTTACATATTATTTGCATTTTACACGTCACATAATTTCATATTCCTATTTATAATATTGGAGTTGTGTTTTTATGTTCGTTACTCTTCTCCTCCCAAACAAATGATCCGATTGTGCTGAAATTTTACATGAAGAGGCATTTTTCTGGAAGGATCTGTAGGCTATACAAAAAGACCTCGGGTCCTCAAGGGGTCCAAAACCCCAAAAAAGGACCCTAAAACCAGTGCAGAGGTTTCTTTAATTGCTTTTTAAAAAACTAATTGGAATCAAGATATACGTTTGAGGTTTTCATTATCGGATGGCCAAAAGTATGTATAATTATAACATTGCGAGCGAATTTGTTGTACGCTTTGTATTTGTATATAAATCCCGTTTTTTGACAAAAATTTTCAATTGCTGTTTTAACCTACTTTCAGTCAAGAAAATCAATTTTCACCGATTTCAACTATGGGATCTTTCCTTAGCACCAAAAGGAATACCTTTGAACGGGATATATGCGCTCGGGTATGCTAAGGCTTATCTACACTATGTATGAAAATGGAGTAGTTCTTGTATGTTCCTTATTCCTCTCCTCGATAACTTCTCAAGCAATTGACCTAAAACTTTGCAAGACTCAAGCATATATGCTACCTTGATGTACACACCAAAAAAAGGCTCAGGGCCTCAGGAGCCCCAGGAATGACCCTTAGTGTTTACTCTGCACGTAAACGGAATTTATCTGGCTGCAAGCTGGCAATGTTTTCTCGTCACAAATGAAATAATTAACGATTAAATGTTCAAAAATATCGGACACCATGTTTTGCCCGCTTATCTGCAATTAAATAAAAGCAATCCTCCAGAAATACCATCAAAGATATTTCCTAACCCATATTGGTCCACCTTTCTTCTCCTGTATTTTATCGTTAATTTGCCTCCGAGTGTTATTTACCGACATGTAGGAGTTACGCATAAGAATCATTCTGAAATGATCACTGTAGAACATGAAAGCTATTAGAAGCTGAGGAAATTTTCCTGTAATTCATGGTAAAGTATTTAAGTGTCATATCTCGTTGACGAAAAATATTTTTCTCTGTATATATTTAGACTAGAGTGCTCAGAAAATTCCCTCATGGGAAAGGTTCATGAAAAAGGATCGAAAGGCTCTGATCAAGTCCTATCTATGTCGTTAATATTCCCTCGCAGGCAACTTTACCATGAATTGCAGGAAAATTTCCTCGGCTTCTAATAGCTTTCATGTTCTGCAGTGATCATTTCAGTATGATTCTTATGCGTAACTACAACAAGTCGGTAAATTACACACGGGGGCAACTTAACGATAAAATACAGGAGAAGAAAGGTGGACCATTATGGGTTAGGAAATATCTTGGATGATATTTATGGAGGATTGCTTTTATTTAATTGGAGATAAGCGGGCATAACATGGCCTCCGATATTTTTGAACATTTAATCGTTAATTATTTCATTTGTGACGTGAAAACATTGCCAGCTTGCTGCCAGATAAATTCAGTTTACGCGTAGAAGTATGCGACTTTATTCGATGAAATCGTTGGTTAGCATTAAGTCATTATCTGTAAAACTTCTGAGCATCTGAAGTTCGTATTCTACCAGTTTTAAATTTGAATTGGTATAATTCGCCTCGGGCTCTTATCAAAAGAATAACCCTCATCTGTCATGTAGGTCATGTGAAATGAATGATCGACCAAAATATGAACTTTATCCTTTGAGAAAGTACTTACCTCACCTGCAGAGCTATATTTAGCTATTGCAATGAAGCATGAGGAGGAAGGACGGGGGAGGGGTAGCATTAGTTAAAGTGGCACCAATGACGACATCAAGGCGAGCAAAACGTCCAAAAAAGAGTGTAGAAGGGAACAATCCTATGACTGCGATGCCCTCTGAGCGAGATTAAGCAATTCGCATTAAAACAAAAGCAGAGTTGTGGGCAGAAATTCAATAAAGAATATCAGCGAGAATAACTAGCGAGGATCCGTTTTTTACTAATGATATTTTTATTTTAATACTTTATAATGCAATCATGTTAACCTCCTATTTATATAGAAGGAGAGGTTATTGTTAAATGCTCAATCATTTTGAATAGTTTACCTTGCGGCCTTCTGAATAATCTCCACCAATTCAAGTATTGATTCCATACGGAAACGGTCAAGTTTTTCTCACTGCGTAGGTAAGAGGGACTATATTCACCCTGATGTTAAAAAATGTAGCATTTTGCGGATATAATTGAGTCTCTACCACCTGTGAGCTAGCTTTCAGATTAGGCCTAGGAGTTAAGAAATATTTGCGATAGCACCGTAAGTATCACCCTCGAATTATTTCACGAAAATTTCCAAAAATAAACCAGAATGTAAAAAATGCTCAATGGGCCAATATTCAAACGATGGTTTCAGACCTCACTTGATGGAATTCCTTGATATCAGGGATAGAAGGATTAACTTTGCAATTCCACATTGTTAAAGGTTTATTTACGACCGGTTTCGCCGCAGTGCAGCATCGTCAGGTGTCCTACTTACATACCAATATTCATTACAATTCGCAAAAAATCTCATTTTTGTCCCTCTTTCTCGCGATCTGGACAACTATAAGCCGTTAAATTTGCGAAACTAATCGATCGTTTGTGGCTTCCTTACTATTGAAGAACTTTGGCTTCAAAATAACTCGCTTTTTGTTGTTTAAATGTCTATGCTTTGAGGGAAACTGGCTTTAAAATTGTAATTAAAATAGCATTGAATTTCCATTTATATCATGCCCAAAATGCGTAAAGTATAAAACACGCCGCCGTTGCGTATCATATTTGGTGAGTTCTGCTCTCCTCAAATGACCTACCATCGAATTGAAGACTGGTTTACCCTTGGAATGTAATTGCAGCTCAAACACTCTTTGCCTTTGCAGCCGATGAAAAGTATCTTAGATATGTCCAATCCTTGCTTCAAAAACTAACGTGTGTTAACATATCTTTCTTGCAGGTAGGGAGTTGACCGACGGTGGGCTGCATTCGACGCATTGGGCACCATGGGAGACGCAGCATCTGCAAAGGTAGGGAATCACCGAACCCAACGGCGTCATTGCAACCCGAAGGTATTGCAAAAACGTGGAAAGGGTCCACTCTCCTCCAATCTGGGGGAGAAACAGATGGGGGGCGTGTTAGTCGGGCAATTGTGCTGTCTGCTTTAGCTGATATACTGCACACTTTTGTCAATTAACAATCACTTTTTATCGAGGCATTATGACCTAACCCTGTTTAGTACTCTAGTTCTTTTTCCTTCAACTCCCCCCCCCCCCGAGGTTGAGCCGCTGGTAAATCTTTAGGTCTCCTTTCTACTTTCTAATGTGTGTATGTATATATGTGTATTTGTAAGCGTGTACAGATGGTTGGGCCGGTGTGTAGGATAGTCAATGCGAAGGAGTTTATCATGTGCAGTGGTTATCGAACTGCGCGATTCAGTCATCTGCCGTTTCTTTCATTTTTTCGCTTCGTACTTCTTCTCTATTCACGTACTATTATAGGAAATATACCCCAGATATTGTCAAAGGGCATATAGAGCCGAGATATACGATCCCAACTATACCCTTCTTCCCGAAACTTAACTTAGGATGTACTATTTAGTACTAGTGTTTATTTTTAGCATTATGAGTGTGTAGATTTTGTGTGCATTAATCCACGGCCGCGAATGTGAGCTGTCAGCTGTCTCAGATCGTTTCCAGATTCCACCAGTTTTTATTATCCTCAAGCCTTCTTCTGTCTTGGGTTGGAGAGGGCATTCCCTCTCTATGGGGAGCATCGATTCCTGGTTTTTAGCCGTTTTCTGCGGCAGAAATAAGGGTTCTGAAAGCATCAAGGGGGACTTTCTTGGTATATATTTACTGATTAATAGCCTAAAACATCCTTACGACCGATTTAAAACATATTATGTGACTATAATTAGAACAGAACCTTTAATTGCCTGGGGGATGTGTTCCACTTCTGTTATTCCTCTCCTCCTCATCTCAAAGTTAATTTCTGGACTCTTCCGCCTTTTTTTGTTGTATTTTATCATCAAGCTGTGAGATTCACTAAATACTAGGTGTATACCCACAGATAGCTCGTAATCTTACTCCAAAGATTTATTTTTGAAGTTTTTTCTCAACAAAAGTTTCTACATCATTTTTCTAGCTTTATAGATTAAATTTTACTGAATGAAATAGTACTTATAACTTGAATACGACTATTTAAAAGTCTCTCGAGTCATGTACCTTTAAGAGTACATATCATTTCAGGGTTTATCTTAGTTTTCTCGTGTTATGGTGAAAAAGAAAGTCACGCTGGCTATTAAGGTCCCCCGGGGTGTTAACTTGATTTGGGTAATAGCCGAGTAATCTCTTATTTTCCCCTTTGGTTCGTGGTAAATTCGACAGATATTTGTGTGATGGTGCTCGAATCGTAGATTTCAGTCACGCTACCAGATAGTTACTTGTTCTCTGGTTATTGCTGTGAAAAATTATACTACTATTGTTGTGCTGAACCAACGTACCTTTTGAGTTAAAAGCTAGCAATCTTAATGTCTTTATCTTAATTCAAATTTAACTGATGTGAATTTTACGCTTATTCGTAGATTTTTAAACTCCTTTATAACATTGTAATCAAACTTTACACAGCTTTAAACCGTTGATTTAAGCCTTACAGGTCACTTGTTCGTTAGGGCGAATATCACCGTACTAGCGTAATTACTCCGTAAGATAGGAACCTTTCTAATTCACTACGTACTCGTTTTAGCATGATTGTTAGTATGTTTATATAATGTTCACTTAAAATTTTTGAACAACTAGGTGATGAAATTTGGAGGTAAAAATGTCAGAAGTAATTATTGAGCAACAGATAAAGTATTGCACGTCTGGCGAACCTATTTTTTATGCTGGTGATTATTATCTTATTGTTATATTAGAGCTCAACTTTATTAGTTCAAGAAATTCTCTTTAGAAGGAGCTCAATGTAATCCTTCGTTCTGAGATCCCGCTCGCGCTAATGGCCTTACTTTGACTGATTAATTTAACTAATTGCTCACACGATCAGTTCATTCTCCAAAAGATACGTGGTTTCTCAATCCTTTCCGAGCATGTAGCATCTAGTTATCAAGGGTAAGGATTAACAGAAGGCCTTTGGGACATTAGTGATTGGTAGGCGCATAGATATCTGGATTGCTTCGGACCTGGAAGACATGGAAAAGTCAGGGAAATGAGCAATAAGCCTGGAAAACCTAGAAAAGTCAAATAAGGTGAGAATTTAGCTGGGAAATTTTCTTTTCCAAGTTCAAATTTGTCCATTTTGCATAAGTATAAAGTACCATTTGAGGCACTATGTCATGATGTGTCTTAAGGTTTTTAGTGCCTTGCCTGAATCAGGCACAGAAACTCTGGCAAAGTTGGCCTCCGGCATTTATATCCTGAAATAAACTTTCAGGTCCTAGTGTTGACACTTATTTTGAGGAGGGTGGATTTATTACTTCCCTGATTGTATCTCTCAGTTCTTCTTAGAACCCATGGTTTTAGCTTTGCAAGCATAACTTCAAGAGGTATGCAAACTACCTGTTACATCACAATTTTACCTTTGTCATCATCATCATCACCAGTTGGTTTGATGCAGTTTTCCTCTGAATGCATCTACTTGCTAACCTCTTCACGCCGACATATTTCTTTGCTTACTCTTCCATCAGTATTGTCTCTTCGTATATCATCTAAGGTCCGACTCTGCTGCTCCTCCCATGTAATCTTACTTCAAAAATTGTCTTAATTGAAAACTCATTTTTGAAAATATGCCTGATTATGTTTTCCCTCCTTTTTTAGTTCTGATGAGATTCCTTTCTTTGCATACTCTTCTCAGTTTGTATCTCGTCGTTAATTGATCGATCATTCTACACATTGTTATCATTCTTCTGCCACACCACATGCAAAATTATTCCAATCTTTTCCTGTGTATTTAATGCCCATATCTCACTGCGATTGAGAAGGATTCTTTAAATGTATGTCTAGATGAAATTGTTCCTTACTTCAAGAATTGGGTTCTTAACTGTCAGATTTTTCTTCTGATAGAATGTCTTTCTTCCCTGAGCATTCCTACAATTTATTTACTTTTTTTGTTCTTCCATGTCTGGGGATTTTATTTTCCAAATGGTGGAATTCCTCCGCTGCTTCCAGTTTCTTAAGCCCCCATTTCCGCATGTCCTCTTTCTTAGACCATCACATTTGTTTTGACTTTTTTTCTTGTGGGCTCAAGTCTTTATTGGCTTTTTAGTTATGAAGAGTCAATTTGTTTTATTGGCAAAAAGTAGAATGCAGCCTATTTTTCTCGGTATATGCCTACCTAAACTTTTCTTTGACTTTTGGTACCATTTTCATGATGTAGAAATTAATATCAAGGGAATAAACATACGTACTTGGCCTACTCCTTCCTTGCTCTTGCTTTTTCAACTAGAGGTCTTCATTTATCACAACCAGCTGGTATTTGTAGAGGCTTTCAATATCTCCTTTGCTGTTGTAAGTTACTCCTTGTCCATTAGAATTCAGAGAATTTCATTCCTGTCCTTCGTATTGATTTCTTTCTCTAGATTGTGCAAAGGCAATGAAGATCTAAAATAATCCTCCATTTATATTATCTGTGAGGAGAATAGCCTCTCTTGTGCCCCTGCTTTTCCTGCTAATAAACTGATCTTCATTCTGGAATTTCTCTGGTTTATATTTTATCCTTTTTTCGATTATTCTTTTTAATATCCTTAATGCACTTACCAATTAGGCTCACTATCTGAGACTTTTGACATACATCTGCTGTACACATCACAAGTTTATGGGTAATGCTTGGTTTCTATTTTTGTTACCTGTTTCCTTTCTTTTTTATCGGTATGATGCTGTTATTTGTCTGTTTCTCTTATCAGTATATTGCTACAGATTTTCCTCCAAAAATTTTTGAAAGGTCATATGGGGCTGAGTTTCCTTGAGTTTCACTCTTTTCCTGGCATCTTAAGAGTTTTCTTCAGCATCTTGAACTCAAGATGGTATTTTATCATCATTAAGTATACGTTTACTGCAGATTTTAGTATTTCTTGTTCCAAAACTTTCGTTTCTCATGATCATATGATGTATTCATGTCATCTTCTGTCTCCTGTGATCTTCTGTGTTCATATTATTTGGGGTTGAATTTTCATGCATCTTATTAGCTCCTTTTAATATGTTTGACAACCCTCAAAGTGGTTCTCTTCATTCACTCCATAGTCCTAATCCATATTTACCCGTAGTTCGTCTTTCTTGGCCTTGTGTGGAAATGGCAATCTAGGATCCCAGTGTTATTAAGCTTTCTTGTAGTTATGATTTTTTAATTTAAAGATGTTTCAAAATACTTATTCCATTTCTTCTTAATCCGTCACTTACATGTAGAATTTCATAACTATTGTCTGTTAGCTCAGTTTCAATCTTATACGTACATGGATATCTGGTTGAATTATGCCCTGCGTTCCTGTTTATCGTTATAAGGTTCAAATTTGCTCTATTCAAATGGCAGGAAGAATGAAGTATCTAATTCTTGCGATTGATTTTGTTATACACTTCGTTTACGTTTGAATATTTTGCTTTTAATGGCAGTATTATCAGTTTTTCTCGGATTTCGATAAAATATTTCCTTGGCTGCTCGAGCAATGGCTATTAATGAGAACTTTCCCCTGACATTAATCTTCTCTTATCAATTTAGCAATATTTGGATATGTTAATGTATTTATAACTTCATGAAGGATCACTTGAGTGACGAGGTTTAGATATGAACACGCCACAGGGAGGCAGACAGAAAACACAAACGAAAACGAAAAATCTATTTATATATACTTATAATTTCCACGAACCTAAGATAAATAAATGTGAGCAACTCGCGCGATATAGTGCTATAGCAGGGTCATTGGATTCGATATATCTGTAGATACCTATCTATCAGTATGGGTCTTCGAAACCATTCCCACTACCTGGCCACCATTAATGTGTTTTCTGGCCAGTTACCACCATTGCACACCCAAGAAAATCTGCAAATGTACTTGCAACATACTGCGGTAACGCTATACACCATTTCGAACGAAAATTCACTGACAAGTCGTCAAAAACGTTGAACATTCTACGTTATGCTTATGAAGAATACACTAAAATAAGCACATTAATGGCTGACTTGATTGCATTGCGAAGATCTGTATCGAAGGAAGAATACTATCGATATTGAACGACCTTAACGCTAGAGTTTCGAATTACGTGGGTGTGATCGTCCTACTCGCCCCGCTCGTGCGCTTAACCTCACCTGCATGCGCTATTCGCAATTCCACCGCACTCGTAACACAAGGTATGTTCTATTGTCGTAATGGTGTTTAGTGAAAACGTATGTGATACTAATGCAGCATTTGTATCACTAGCTTCTTACATTGCACAAAATGTTGGTAATTTCTACCCGCATTCGCACCTCCCTTTAATTGCCTCGATACATCTTATATTTACTATCTACTGATTTGATTCGTACAGTATTTGTTTCTCATCATCTACCAGTCCGTTGAACACGATAAGGATTGTTCACTTGATTGTTTTAAGTAATGTGCATTTGGATGGCAGGAAGCAACCATGGAATTCTTATTCATGACATGTCGAACTATTGGTTGCGAAGGTATTATTTTCCAAATTAATGCATAGTCAAGGCAATATGTACTGGAAAATAATATGATTTGGCAGCACGGTTAAGAGTAGTTAGAGATTGATAACTATGGTAAGCTACCATGGTTGGTGCCAACCGGGTGTACGTAATTCTAATTCTTGCCCCATTAATGGGTGACCAGGCTAAATACTAGTGATGCAAACGGGGAATGAGGTAATAATTGAAAATTATTTAAATTATGAGCAATTAATTAAATCATTCTACACTTTTCGTTCCTTTTTGAATATTTTGTGCATCATAAGTCCACGTAAATATTTTTTGGCGGTTTGAAAATTTTATAACCATCGGCCCATCGGTTTGTACTTACTTTCGTCGAAGCTAGATGCCGCCACTGGCCATTTTCGCCGCGTTATCTTCACCGATATTCTCGTCGACGTGGAAACGGTACGAGTATTGTCGACTTAGTGCCGTCTGACACTTAGCCTGACCGTCCACGAAGTGGTGTGGATCATTGTGCACAGTGTCGGTATTAATATGCCATTTTACGTCTTCTCATCTCCCACTCTTTCGGAAATAGGTACGTAGACCCCTAGCGTCGGAACCCAGGCTTCCAATTACTGTGTGACAAAACGAAGCTACTCATATTGCCGTAAAAATGTTTTGAATAACATTCATCAATAATCAACTTTTATCTATTTCTAATACTCAAACGTTTTTGATAATCATTCGGTTTCAAGTTGTGAACGCACGTGGAGAACCTTCGGTCAGCGCCGATCACGCTGAAACGCTATTGCCGGCGAGAATGCCATCTCCGACCTTTTATCCTTGCATCTAGCAGTGTAACAACCTCGCCAAGGAGATATCTACCAATTTCTTTCGAGGGGAAATCGCGGTGGGGTCCTCATGGTTGATGGACATCATTGTGCGACCCTCCTCATGCGACTCTTGGCAACAGAGCGGGCCACCTCTATGCCATCCATCCCTGTTGTCTCTTTTCCTTTCTTTTACATCCTCTTCCCTTCCGTCCGCCTTTGTTCCCACTATCTCATTCTCCTACCCATACTATCGCTCCTCGTTCCCAATTGTCTGTACTCTGCACACCGACGCCGCTTCCCCTTTTATCTCTCCGAGGGAAGGAAGAGGAGGAAGGCTAATAAGTGTCCCCTTTCTACTCCTCTCCTACGCCACGAGCAACCCCTATTTGCCTTCCTATCCTTTAGCCAACCCTCCCTCTCCCCCTCCCGTTCCCATGTCTTTTTCCCTTGTGCCTTGAGGGGCCGCGACATTGCCGCATCTTCCGTCCCACCGCGCTTCTGCTTCCTCCTTTTAGCGGAGCTGGCGAAAGAGTGATCGCAGGGTTGGGAAGACGGAGGGGAGAAGGGATTGTTGGTTAGGTGGAAGAGGTGACGGGAAGGTTAAGGTGGAGTGGAGGATGAAAGGGCGAGGGGGATGCAGATAGTTGGCACGCCAAGAGGGAATGGTGAGGGGGTGTGGGGGGGAGAGGAGATAGCAAGGAACTTCCACTCCCGTTGCCGCTTCACCATTAACTTCCTTCCCCTCAGCCCTTCTCCACCTCGTCCTCACGCTCACCGCACTTGCTCACGGGTCCTTTTTTTCCTTCCATCTCACTCGCTCCCTCTGTGAGCAAGGGGCTCTCTGTGAGCTTTTCAAAGGGCATGGCACCGGAAGGGTGAATGAGTGTCGGTGGGAGGCCATGGTAGGTTGAGAGAAGGCAGAGAAGGAAAAGATACAAGGCACAAGGTAGTCCCGCCCTTACAGGTATACTGGGCGTGACGGTGAGCTCGTTAGATCGGCTGGGTGTAGACCTGTGGTTCTAGTGCCAACTTAAGTCGAATTTTTTTATTGCTTACTTCCGTGCAAACTGAATGATGATGATTGGTGTCATGAAGAGAGCCGACCAATAACTGAAGATTTGCTCTATTAAGGGCTGGTAGTCATGTGGTATGGTTTTGAACATTTGGAAAATTAGAAGCATGGAGAGAAACCCGACGTCTGCAGAAGTTAATTTGAACGAGGGACGCCTTAGTGTACTAAGTTTTGATTCCGGTGTTTACTTCCAAGTTTACTGTTCTCCTCCTATCAGTTAAGGAGGGATCAGAAATCCTCTTCAACATAGATTTCTCCTGCAGCACTCGATTTGGGGTTTTATGAGCGGGCAGCCAGTATTAACTTTTCCCATACCAAGAGGATACTCTCCCTGAATCCAAGACAGTATCTCAGTAATCGTTAGAAAATTCGCATTTAAGTAAGCGACCATTTCAGGTGGCCTACCTTAAGAAGGCTGAATCATACACATGCCACTTACCTTATCTCTCTTGCAAAACAACCC